>CM057458.1:1384425000-1386825000 GCA_016271365.2 Neoceratodus forsteri | reverse complement strand
ACTTTCCTCTTCCTCCCAGAGCCCCACTTAATTTATAAGAACCCTCTATGTGGCCCCCAAGCTCCCTGACAGAACCCAAGAATCTGAGCAGTAGCCTTTAATAAAAAGTTGCCCCGAGAAATTCCATTACTCCAAAGAAGGCTAAAACATAAAAAAAAAAAAAAAAAAAAAAACGAGCAATAGACAGCAAGTCCAATTTCCACTCAGGTTGAATAGTTGAACAATCTCAGGCAGTGCTTCCAGCAGCAGTCCATAGCTCTCCCTCGGAGCTCCCACCCTTAATAATTTCTGAGCCCACTACTTTCTTTGTTACATCCCTTTCCCCCAGTGAGTCTATTAAGTCAAACCCTAAGGTAAACCTGGCCCTTTACAACCCAAAACAGCTCCCTTTTAATCCACATAACCTCCGACAGCGCCCTGAATCAGCTTGACCTCTCTCCAGCCTCCCCACCCAATCACCCACCCCCTCCCCTCCCCACCACAGGGACCCTCATAGAGACAACCCCCAGTTTTTACTTAAATGCATAGTTTTCTGGCCGAGGCCTACTTAATCCAACCCAGCACTTTAAATAGCCAAAGAGCTTCCTCCCAATAAGTCCGAATGAGACCTGCCCTCACACAGAGGACATCCTCAGGTTGAGCCTTTGAAGAGATCCGGAAGATCAGCACAGAGTCCATCCCATGCGTCTTTTGCTGTTAAGAATTTCTTTTCCCCCGAAGAGAGTTTCACCATTAACGTAGCCGATACAGAAGCCGTAAATTTTATACCAGCCAGATAGAGCTTTCTTGATATCTCCATATTCTTTTGCTTTCTCTGACCCTGGAACCAGATCCTGGAAGAACCAAACTGAGGCTCCATTCCACTGCAATGGCTTCTTTGCTTAAACATCTGGAGTACATATGACTTCTCCTTATAATTTAGGAACCTCATAATTATCACTCTCAGTCTAGCCCCTGGTGGCGGGGCCTCCCTCAATGCTCGATGAGCACTCCAGATTGTACCCTTCCCCAAATGGTGAAGGGCCAAACATTTTCAAAAGCAGCTCTTGTACAAAAGCAACACAATCTGGACCTTCTGATCTCTCTGGTAGCCCCGCTAATATTAAATTATTTCTGTGATTTCTTGCTTCTTGGTCTTCCAGCCCTTCCTCTAGTTTTTTAACCTTTCTCCGAAGCACCACTATCTCCTGGTCTAAAGTGGTGACTTTTCTTTCTTGTGAAGCAATCCTGGCCTCTGCGTTGTTCATCCTTTGGGCCAGTGAGTGTAGCCCCGGTTTCACTTCGGCAAAGTCGACTACCAAACCTTGCAGCAGGGACTTAATTTCTTTGATGTCCTCAGTATTGACTCCCGAACCTCCTTCTGTAGTGAGCACTTCACCCTGCTCTAGATCGGCGGGGGAGTGGGGCTTCAGCCTCTTAGATGCTGGGGCGCACCCCGTCAGTGGAGCTACGATCTTGGTCTCCATCAATCACTCGAGGTCGGGCTTGGCCTACCCCGACTCACTCTCACAGGCTTGCCAATGTATTTCCTCTCCGCTCTGCAAACTGAAATTTGCACCACCCCACAGACCACTCGGTGCTTCCAGACAAACACTAAATCAAAGACGATCACAAAACGCCACCAAAATCGGGTACTTTAAGCTTAATATAGACGCTTGGAGCTCGGAGGAGCGAGAGGCGCGTCTTACCCGAGCCGGCTCATCACGTGACTGCTCGTGAAGGAGCAGTTTCAGACACTCTGGTATTTCCGGCTTCCCAACGGTACTTCAGTGGTACCAGGTGCTGAGGGGTCATGGTCCGCAAAGCAAGGTCCGGGTGCCGATGTCATCTAGTAGGCAGACAGAGTTTTTGCTGTGAACCCCAAGGAGATGGGACATGCAATGCCATCCAAGATGGAAATGCTGATGTCTGTCCCACCTCCCAGCAGTACAGGTGCAGGTCACTGCCATTCACCCGGCCTCCACCAAAGGTCATCAATGTGCCGGTCACACATCCCTACTCTTCCCCTGGAGAAGGGGAGCTGTCACTAGAACTCTCAACTCTTCTCCCCCCGGCTGGCCCTCCATTGTCTTGAGTCCATTCTGGAACCCGGGTCATCGGGATCGCAGATGGACACCTTTCCACTGCACTGGCTGGCCGGCTTCTTTGCCCATCTATTACTAAAATTAAATTTGAAGACTGAACCTTCCAGGTTCACTAGATTTTGACTCAAGGCAGTCACTCTGAGGAGTTTGAGAATGCAAAAATAAAAAATAGATAAAAATAAATGCCATTTTGTGCACATGCGCACTTAAAAAAACACAGCTTTTTCATAAGTCTCATTCATGGAAGTTTTCCCATGTTCACTGCACAAACTGGGAAGTAACAATTCTGTTCACAGACCTGAGACCCCTGCCTTTTTATGGCTGTGTGGGTAGAGCTCCGCAGATGTATTGCTGTGATTCTGTTTAGGAGCACTGTGGAAGCACATGATCAGATTGCTCTCTGGCATGATTCCACAGTGCTGTGCACAGTTCCACTCCATTGTGTTTAGTGGCCCTTTCCCTATGCCAGATGCAGAAACACCCCCCCCTTCATGGGGCACTCGCGGGGCACAACTTTTTCTTCTGCAACTGCAGAAGTGACCGTCGCTGTACCCAAGATGGTCACCAGTTCAAACTGTGCATGCTCAAGTATCGCACATGCACAGTTCTCTCTTGCCCTGTCTCTGTCCTGCTCTGATCAGCCGTATCGGCTCTAACCAGAGTTTGTTTACTTCCTGTTGTGTGATTGAAAGTAGTAGTGCATGCTATAGTGGAAAATTTTACCTAGACTTTTTTATTCTATTTTAGTCTCCCTTAGCTGTTGTCTTGCAAGATATGCTTTTTCCATCATTTTAAGTTTGCCTTATCACTTTTTTTTTACTTCAGAAGTAAGATAAGGAATGCTCTTTTTCCTTTTCCTATATCCCATACTAGGGTTTTACCAGAATTCCCTGCTGTTTTTGAACACCCATTGTTTAACATCTGTTTTCTAGTGGCTTTACTGAACTAGTATGCAGCAGATTGTATTCCCTGATATGGGAGAATAGGTGTATTAAAACAGCTGAGAAGGCAGCCCGGTGGCACTGAGGGTTGAGGTGCTGGATGCCACACCTTGCACTGCACACAGTGACCCGTGTTCAGGAATGGGCACAGGTTGCCATGGGTTGGCAGGGAGGAGATGGATTGAGCGTCCAATGGACTATTCTCCATCCTCAGGGAGGGGGGGTTCTAGCGGCTGGTGCTTGACTGACCCCTAGCGGAGGCTGGGGGTCAGTGGCACATAGCCATAAGCCATGGGGGTGGGATGTGGCAGATGCTTGATTGGGACACGCACTAGAGCATGTGCACACCCAATCACTGGCGTCATTGCACGCCATGCCCTGCAGGGAGAAAAAGTGGAAAAATAGCCCGGCAGAATGAAGTTGTCCCCTGCAGCGCCATCCCAGAGAAGGTACCTCCCAGGCATGGGTCCATTGGGGTGGGTCGAGTCACTCCCCACCACCCGGCTGTGAAGGGTAAGTCGCGGGGTTCATAAGGGAGGGGGCCTGATCTTCAGGGGCTGGGGCTGGGGGGGACAACATATAGCAGACTTGCAGCCGGAGCCCCGGAAGAGAAATAATAATTAAAAAAAAAAAACAGCTGAGAAGATGAAAACCTGGTCCAAGTCATATTAAAAGAAGCACTCCTTTTATTTTTTTTTCAAGTGTAAAAAGTGCTAAAGCAGACTCAAATAGGGATATCAGGAGCCCACACCAGAGCTGGTTTTCTGTTTCTTTTTCTTTTTTTAATTTATCAGTTACCAATATCGGGTGCATGCACCAGTGCAGTTTTCCTTGTGTTGTGGCTTGCACCAGAAGTCAATCCCCAATACCAGCAAAATTCTGACCCCCCCCCACCCCTCAGACAGTGGCTGCTATTGCCATTCCTTTCTCCTCCACAATCAGTTGCAGTCTGCAGACTGAAATCTCAGTTTTTACTATTTCAGGAATACATTTCTTGTGGAGGACAGCAGGTCCATGCCAGAGAGTGGCTTCAAAGCGGCCACTAATGGAATCCCAGAAATGAGACAGCAATTTTAAGGGCTGTGTGCAGAGCCTACAGCCCTTTTGTGATCGTAGCTCTGAAAACGGCCGATCATGGAACCTTCCATTCGACTTTTGGAAGTATCCTTCCGAAAGTCCAACAGAGCTTTAAACACTCCACCACAACTGGCCACTATTTCGGCTGTTACTTCCGTGTTCCGTAGCGTGAACTGCGCATGTACGACTCATGCGCATGAGCAGTTCTGCTGGAGCCGTTATCCCCCCAATGTCATACTTTTTCCCAGTATTTGGGGAATATACAGCGCTGCTTTCATCTACAGTATGTGTGTGTGTAGACTTTACATTTTTAACTGTGGCATCTTCTAGTACCTGGTTTCTTAGTGTTCGTTTTCAGAACAATTGCTGCTGGCAAGCTTCTGATGTAGGTTTTGTTGCTGTCTAATCTAAATGAACACTGGTGTTTAATATATTTCATCCAGAAATGGGTCACAATCCAGAAGGGGCTGTGTGTCTCTTAGGATAGGCGAGATGCTGAGATCCACGGCTGTGTCTCCATCATCCAACACTCCAGTGCCAGTTCTTGTGTGGTGGTTCCAGCCTCACCTGTCTTCCCCCTGTAAAAGGCCTCTACTAGCAAAAAAAACACAACGATCGGTGACCAGTGCACTTTACTAGTACCATGGGCAAACCGAAGCTAGGTTAATGAGTGCCAGACTGTGGCACAGTCAGTGAACCTAGCTTGTTGAGTCAGACTTGTCTCAACAGTCCATCCCTTTTCTTGATTGCCAGCCCAGGTCACAATCCAGATAGGGATGTGTGTCTCTTAGGATAGGCAAGATGCCGAGAGCTGCGACTGTGTATCTGTTGTCCTCCTCTCCAGTGCTGGTTCATGTGTGGTGGTCCCAACCCCACCTTCCTTCCCCCTGCTGAAGGCCGCTACTAGCAAAAGAAAAAAAAAACAATCGGTGACTGGCACACTTTACTAGTACCATGGGCAAGTTGAAGCAGGGTTAAGGAGTCAGAGCCAGAATGTGGCAATGGTAGTGAGCCTAACTTGTTGAGTCGGACTCGTCTCAATGGTCCATCCCTTTTCTCGATCACCGGCCTGAATGATCAGCTGTCATTGACATCAGGGATGCTAGTGGAATCTCAGAGCTGTCAACTGAGTGATTTTATTTCTTTTTCCCCTTCCAGCATCCCCAATCCCTGTGTCTGCTTTATGTCACCCCCCCACTCATATGGCACACTGAGAGCCCACCCCAGTGTGCCCAAATGTCTGCTTTTTTTGTTTACCTGTAAAAAAAGAAAACAGTCCCCTGATGTGTTTTTCCATTTTTTATCTGTAAAAAAGAAAACTGTCCCTCCTCGTCACCCCAGTCCCCTTCCCTCCCCACCCACCAGTCCACTCAGCACCCACCTCCTGCACCCCACCCTTACCCCATACTTACCTCCAGAAGTCAGCACTGTCATCTTCTCTGGACCGGGACATGTCCGCACTCTTCAAAGCCAGATCACAAACTGAAGAATCAAAGGAAAGCATGCTATGATGCCATTTAATGGGGTTTTCAACTTATTTTGATAAGCCATTTTTTTAGAATCCTGACCCCGAATTTTCAACATGGGCTTTTTGGGACCCCACCTCATGGAAACTTTCACTGTCATTTCGTTACTGGGTCTTGAAAGGTGATTTCACATTCGCTGCATGGAATCACCTTTCGGGACCAATAAATGAAAGGACACTGGAACTGTTCATGAGGTGGGGTCCCAAAAAGCCCATGTTGCTAATTTGGCGAAAAAATTCCAAAAAATGACTGTGTTACGAACATGCATTGCTCAGTTTCTACGCACGCTCCTAACTTTGCCAATTTTTTATATTTTCCTCCACATTTTCAACATTGCCATTATTACACATCTCCTTTTGAACAGTACAGCTGTCATTTATCACATCCTGCCAGAAATGTGTTTTCACACTTGTGGCACAGAATGGTGTAGTCGCTTTGTAAAATCACCTTTCAGGACAAGTGAACAAAATGACAGTGGCACTCTTCATGAGGAGGGGTCCCAAAAAGGCCATGTTGAAAATTTGGTGCAACACCTCAAAAAAATGGCAAAGTTACACCTAGGCATTCAATAATTTCTACCCACACATGTAACTTTGCTCACTTGGCAACTTGTCACAACCCTATCGGCTCTGGCCAGAGTTTGTTGTTTCATTGCTATGAGGTTGTTGGGCGTTTGAGAAACCCTTTCTAGTTTGTATTTTGTGGGCAAGCAAGTTATTAGAATATGGTTCTTGAGTTGATTTTTAGGGTCTGGTTTGGTCATGAGGAATATGTTGTGTGCTGCTAGGCTTAAATTGTTATCACAAATCATTCATACAGTTATTTTTTTATAGGTAACTAAGTAGCAGGGATATTACTTTCAGCCAGATGTTGGGCTTGAAATCTTGACCCAGAATTTTCAACTGGGGCTTTTTTTAGCTTAACATCAATCTTCTTACCGTAGGTGTAACATGTTTCTGCCTTGGTGGTCTACGGAACTTGGGCTTTCTGAGTAGAGATGTGCAAAGTCACCAAATTTTGCTCCATGAAAAATTTCACAGATTGCACTCAGTACACGAAGCACAACCCACAAAATTCACAGATCACGGAGCACAGGATCAAATGAGAAAGAGTGGAATTTTGCGGGCGAAATTACATACTTCGCACACGGACTTGCCCAAGAAATATAAATCCCTGGTGTCTAATCATCCCTTCCATCCCCACTGATCGCCAGCCACCCCAGTCCATCACTGGTCAGTTAGCCACAATGCCCCCCCCTCAAAATATTTTTTGAATTGAATCCCTGGTGGCCCCCCACCTGCCGATCATGGGCCACAGTTTAAAGAAACTCAAACCAGGCCCCCACATACACCCACAAATCGCTGGCCAGTCATAAAAATATAAAATACATTTTTGTAACTTCAGTCCCTGGTGTCTAGTGGACCCTCCACCCCATCAGGGAGTGCCCCACAAGTCCAAACACACCACCCCGCTCCCCCCTACCCTGATCCGACCCTGACCGGGCCACCAGCACCGCCCTCCACACACCTCCATTGCGGCAGCCTGACTGTGCTTTAAATGGATGAGCATGTGCTTGTACAAGCATGCATTCATTCATTGACAGCTAATGGTCATTTTAAGGGTTTTTTCAGGGGGCTAGAGAATAGGGAGGGGGTTGTTCCGGTCACCGGTGGGGGGGGCAGGGGGGTGGTATGGAGGGAATGGCACTGTGGACCCTGGAAGGATTACTGAAATAATGTTGTTTGCTTTTTGTATGAAGCACCAGCAAGGCACTGGGCAGGGATTAATACTAAATATTCCAATGCTCCCTGTCCCTCCCAGGTTTTTTACACCAAAATTATTCCTCTGCCTGAAGTACTCAGAATTCTGCAAGAAAGTAGTTGCCAAAGGAAATGGATGCTGGGCTGCATAGTAAGGGATATAACCAGCAGACAAGCAGAGATCATTCTGCCACTGTACAGATGCTTATTTCTGTCATACTTAAGAGTGCAGTGTGCAGGATTGTACCCTTACCTAAGGAAGGACATCCACCTGCTGTTCAGAAAAGGGAAACCAAAATGATCCTGGGACAGCAAGGCAGAACATATAAGGAGCCTCAGAGATCTCAACATGTACTCCCTGGAGAATAGAAGGGAGAGAGGGGTGACATTAAGTACATTAAGGGTTTCAACAGGGTGAACTTTGAGAGTCTCTTAACCCTTAGTGGGAACAGGACCACTTGGGAACACTGCGTCAAGGTGGGGGGGAAATTCAGGAGAAAAATGAGAAGGCACTTTCTCACCAAGAGGATTAGAGCTCAGTGGAATGAGTTGTCAGAAGAAGTAGTCTCCCTGAAGACAGCGGACTGCTTCAAGAGAAGTTGGTACAGAATATAAGAGAAAGTTACATGTAAGGGAGGGGGATGGAGGACATCAGTGGAGAGAGAGGAGTAGACAACAAGGATGGGGGGTGAATTCATCAGTAGACCCTGAGGGGTCTGCAAACTCAAGCAGACATGATAGACCACAAAGCTTTTTCTGCTGTGTGAATCATATGTTCATAGGTTCATATACTCCAGCTAACTGACTGTTATCACTTAACTACAGGGAGCTCTTCCTGCCTCTGATTGTTTGGTCTGTTCTGTGGAATGTTTTCTTATGGCACTATAGTAGTAGTAGTATTTTATTTATAAGGTACCTCGGAGGCTCAGGGCGCCATACAGTTAAACATCTAAAGAGTAACACTACAGTGCAGGCTATACTTTGATATAAAAATAAATAAGCACATCACAAAATATTAAATCCGTTACTGTTCAGTGAAGTGCATCAACTTATGGATGGCAAGGAATGTTCAAGAATGGTTCAGGAACATCTACAATGGCTCCAGATGTTTGCCTTGCCGTGCAAGTTCCTCTTCAACAAAACTGAACATTTATGCAAATAACTTGTTGAAAAAACTTGCTTTTGTGATTAAATGCACCAAACTACACTATGTGATAAGGCCAGACTGTATGCATTTCAGTTCCCATCATACTACATTATGATGACTTGGGTACACGAACCAGAAGTATGCAAAGATTTGATCTTTTGACACTTGTAACACAAGAAGGTTAGAAATTCCATTGCATAATTTGTTCCTATAAACAAATACTTGGGCGAATATAAATAGAACTCAAATTAGTTCTGAGCTATTCAAATCAAATAATATGCCTCTGGGTGTAGGAAGTCTGAGTTCTGGCCAACTCTCTAAATGAAATGTGCCATTGTTCAGCAGCTGCTGTTTCTATACCATCTCAGAGCTAGCCAGTGTTCATTGTTTAGCAGCTGCAAATAAAAAGGAAAGAAGCAAAGAGAGCTGGACACCAAATCCAGCTGAATTGTTCTATAAGGCAACTAAGTTGATCACTTACAGGAAGAGAATTTATTAGGAGACTGACTAGTAATTATATTAAAGAGGGCCATCAGTGGCAGGGGCCACTTTATAAAATCTATATAATAACCCCCTTCCCCTTATCCTATGGGCAGGGATATTATTAGAAATGACAAGCAAGGCGACAGGGTGCCTGTGCATTACCTTCCCAGGGCATGGAAAGAACACAGGTGACATAAAAATGGGGCCACTGTGGTCAGGGGGAGCTCCTAGGGAGTTCTCAGGGATTCGGAGGTCCTGGTGGGAATCCAGGGCAAGTAAACCCAAGGGCTAGTGCAGACCAGAAGAAAAAAAGGGCTAGTGCCCAAGTGTCCTCATTGGGTGGGTGCTCTCAGAATTTGGTGAGGGACCAGTGCAGTGCCCAGTGCAAGGGTGCTGACCAGGAAATGCTCCACAGGCATGCTGTGTTTACAGCTACATATAGGAGGGGTAAAATATGCTACAGTAGGAGTGGGCCATGTGTGTGGTCTGCCAGGTGTCTGGCACAGTCAATGGACAGGGGAGCACTGTTCCCATTGAGGGCTCCTACCTGGGGGTGCATGAGTGCCTGGCACCCTCACACATATGGGGATAGTATGGGGTCTAGATCCCCTGCTCAGCATAAACATCATTTGGTTTATCTACAGGTCTGGTGCAGCCAAGACAGACCTCAGGCACTCAGTCTCCTAATAAATTCTCTTCCAGTAACTGATCAACTTAACTGCCTTATATAACTATTCAGTTGGATTTGGTGTCCAGCTCTCTTTGCTTTATTCCTTTTTATTTGCAGCTGCTAAACAATGACCCAAGGAGTGGATGTGGGAGTTGACTCAAGTGTCCTTAGATTGGGATAGTTAGAGGGAATTCTGAGGTAGATAATAGAATTTGGGGGGGCACGTCCTCAAGGCGTGCCACCTAATAGTCCTCAGAACTGAAGAGGATTACACAGATATGTGAATACTGTTGGCATATAAGGGCTGCCAGGCCCATCCAGTCTGCCCATTTATGCTACCTGACAAAGCGGACAGTGACCCTATCTGGTCATTGACTTTAGATTTTACTTCCTGTCTCTAATATTCCTTTATTCCTGTTCCATGCATGTTTGAAGCCTGTCCATATGGGCAGCCATCACTTTGTGGGGTAGGGTATTCCATACATCCACCACCCTCTCAGAAAAAAAAAGAACTTCCTGACATTTCCCCTTATGTGGCCACGAATCAGTCTCATGTCATGTCCTCTTGTTCTGAAACGTCTTTAAAACTGGAATATGTTGTCCCTTTTCACCTTGTTCATGTCCTTGAGGTATTTGAACATTTCTTTCACATCACCTCTCTCCCTACTTTGCTCCAGCATGTACAAATAGAGGTCTTTTACACTTTCCTCATAAGGCTTGTGATATAGACCCTTCATCATTTTGGTCACCCTCCTCTGCACTGTCTCTATTTTATCAATGTCCTTACGAAGGTGTGGCCTCTAGAACTGGACACAGTACTCAGGTTGAGGCCTCACCTGTGTCTTGTGCAGTGGAACTATTACCTCCCTCCTTTGGCTTGTGATTTCCCTTCCAATACACTCCAACATCCCAGTGGCCTTCCCCACCACCTTGGCCATTTGCCTTGTGGCCTTCAGGTCATCTGTAATTATGACCCCCAAGTCCCTCTTCTCCTTAGTAAATGTCAACAGCTCTTCCCCTAACCTGTAGCTTGATCCAGGGCTCCTGCTCTCCATATGCATGATTTTGAACTTCTTTACATTAAACTTTAGTTGCCATGCCTCTGATCATCTCTCCAGCTGTTCCAGGCCCCTTCTCATCCTTTACACCCTCTCCGAGGTATCCACCCTGTTCCAGACCATGGTGTCATCTGCAAACAGGCAGACCTTCCCCTCTAGCTCATCTGCAATCTCATTGATGTAGATATTGAAGAGGACTGGTCCCAGAACTGACCCTTGAGGTACCCCACTGGTCACCTCCCTTTCCTCTGACTGGGTTCTGTTTACCAAGAACCTTGGTTTTCTGTTCCTTAACCAGTTTCCAATCTTGTTTACCACATTTTGCCCCATCCTTAGGCTACCTAGCTTGTTGACCAGTTTCCTATGTGGGACAGTATCAAAGGCTTTGCTGAAATCTAGGTAGGCAATATCTACTGCCCCCCTGGTCTACTGCCTTTGTCACCCAGTCAAAGAAATCTATTAGATTAAACCACCTTTGTCACCCAGCCAAAGAAATCTTTTAGATTAGTTTGACAGGACTATCCTACGGTGAACCCATGTTGCCTGGGATCCAACATCCCCATGGCTTCTAGGTGCTCCACTATTCTTTCCTTGAGGAGAATCTCCAGCTCTAGTGGGAGCAGGAGATTCATTTATTTTTTCAACAGGCATTATAGCTTTCTTGAAAGTTCTTCCTTCTAGTCTCTGCTAGGATCAATTTACAGCTCATTGTGACTTAAATACCAGGGGCTGCTCTCATATAGCAGTAGTGCAGAAACAGACTTGGTCAGGCAGAGATAGTTTGAACTTCTGTTGCTGAGAAGTTCCTAGGGGCAGGAGGTAAGGATTTAGTTGCCGGTAAACCTTTAAACTCATTTTGAGTCTGTTGCTTTCAGGGCAGTAGTGTTGACTTGTTTAATACAGTGTGTTTTTTGTGTGTGGGATCTCTAGTGGGAGCTGGAGATTAATTTTTTTCAACAGGCATTATAGCTTTCTGGAAAGTTCTTCCTTGTAGCCTCAGCTAGGATCAATTTACAGCTCATTGAGGCTTAAACAGCAGGGGCTGCTCTCACACAGCAGTAGTGCAGAAACAGACTTGGTCTGGTAGAGATAGTATTAACTTCTGTTGCTGAGACGTTTCTAGGGGCAGGAGGTAAGGATTTAGTTGCTGGTGAACCCTTAAACACCTTTTGAGTCTGTTGCCTTTAGGGCAGTAGGCCTTCACTAGTTGAAAAGTTTAGTGCATAGTGGGGGAAGGGTGCTTATGGTCCAACCAGGGGCCTCAGCTACCTGATTGTTTCTGGAAGGCACGGGCTAGTCCTCACCCCGGTCCGTGATTTCCTTTATGCCTGAGTAATGACATCACTTTCCCAGAAGGGCAAAGGACATGCACCTGTCATAGCAAAAGCAGACATCCAGAAAAGGAACAGCAGCAAGTGAAGAGATGACTGCTATCTCAGTGGAAGGGAAGTAACTACAAAACAAGGAGCTTTCATTGTTACCTGTTTGCATTGGTATTTGCATTGTGGAAAGGAGGGGTAGGAGTTTGAAAAAAGTTGTGCAATAGTTGTTTAAAGTCTCTCTTTGGGTGTGGATAGGAGGGATAGGAATGTAAAAAGCAGTTGCTCAAACAATCTAGACGTGTACGACAAAGGAGATAAGGCAAATTCAGAAAAGGAGGATAGTGTTTTGCAATGATAGAGGGAGGAGAGGGGTGACTTGGAGGAGTGTTTGGTATCCTTCATCTGGAAGGGTGGGGGTACTGGTGGGCAACAAGAGCAATGGGTAGGGTGACAGGCTACAGCAACTGAGGTGTACCAATCTTTCTAAAAATTGTCTGGAGGATGGGGAGATGTTTAGTGTGCAACCACATAGAGAAGGGAGATTGAAGGTCTACAGGAGGAACTAAGACAGGCAAGGCAGACTGGAGGAGGTTATAGCCTAATATTGGAGCAAGGGAGGGCAATTTGAGCAAACAGTGGGGTTAGGGGAAACCAGGTCTGGGGACAAAAGACAAATGGAAGGAGGAGATAGGGACTTGTGAGGGGAGAGGTGGCAACAGTCATGGAGTGGAAAGGAGGCAACAGGTTACTATGAGGAGAGAAAAAGTGGGAGTGAGGGTGGTGGAGGTGGGGGTGGCAGTGGGATGACAAATAGGAGGGGGGTGGGGCAGCTGCAAACTAGGGGTGTTGGTTGCACACTCAAGCAAACTTAGATAAACCGGGTGGTCTGTTTCTGTTGACACATTCGTATGTTCATAAAGCGGTCAGTGATGAAGGGTCTTCAGAAAATTGTTCTGCAGTACTTGAGAGGAAGGAGGAAGAATGAGGTGATGAAATTGGAGGAGTAACTGGGAAATGCCTGGATCAAACTGGAGAGGGGGGAAGTTCTGCTGGGGGAATTACAACAGGGGTAGAAGGGGCAAATACTGTGCAGGATGAAAAGGAGGAGCCAAGACTGAGAGATGGAGAGGAATGGAAGCAAACAGGAAGTAAGATGGGTGGAACCTTAGTGCTGGGGGACTCAATCCTAAGAGGAGTCAGGTGGGGTAGCAAAGGGGAGAGGCATAGTCACATTTGGGTGGAGGCCATGCCAGGAATGACAGCAGAAAGGGTGGGACAATCTGTTCTTAAATATGCTAGAAGGGGTAGCGAAAAGCCTCATTTGATTATATATCTGGGGACAAACGACCTGGCTGACAAGATGGTAGATATAGTCCAGAGGAGGTCTGAGGAACTTAGACAATTATGTGAGGGGACAAGAAGATCAGTAACATTTTCAGAGATACTGTCAGTGCCCAAGGCAAGCACAACAAGAAAGCTGAGAATAGAGGAATTTAGCAGATAGCTAAGAACCTGGTGTCATACATAGATACATAGATACTGCAGAGTATGGACTGGTGAATGGGGGTGGGGAGGGACCTGGGAGGACAATAGTCTCTATGCCAAAGACGGACTACACTTGAGTGAAGAAGGAAAGATAGTGGTGACAGAGGATAGCAGAGTACATAGAGGAAGTTGGGAATTTAAACTAGGAGCAGGGGGGTGGCAAGTGGACGAGAGACATGCAGAGACCACAAGTGGGAAGCCACGGGAGCTTACCCCCATAACAGTGACAAAGGGCAAGTGCTATTGGTGATGCTAGTAAAGGAGGGCAGGATGGGAGGGGGGTAGGAGTGGAAAGTGGTCTCCCTTAATGCTAGGAGCCTTGGAAGAAAAACTGCAGACGTACAGGCGCTCATGGCAGAGGGAGAGGTGGACATTGCAGCCATCACAGAAACATGGTCCACCCAAACAATGACTGGGGGCCTTTCATACCCAGGGGCACAGGTTATTTCTGCAGGGATAGTGATTGGGAAAAGGAGGAGGTGACACCATATGTGAGGGAAGGATTGAAGTGTATAAGGGAGGAAAGGGAGGACGGTAGCATCTAGTCACTTTGGATGCAATTCCAGGATTCCAAGAATAGGACTCTCAGAATGGGAGTGGTGTACAGGCCACCCTCTCAGACAGAGGAGTTAGGGAACTAGCAGTACAGATCAGAAGGACCTGCATGAGGGGTAGTGTGGTGATTGTGGGGGCCTTCAACATGCCAGGAGTGGACTGGAGTACCCCAACAACCATTAATAGAAGGGAGCAGGTACTGCTGGATACCTTCCAGGACAGGTTCCTGATGCAAATGGTCAGTAAACCAACTAGGTTAGGGAATACCCTTGACCTTGTGCTGGCAAATGGTGAGTTTGTGCGGGAATTTAGGGTGGAAGAACTGCTGTCAGGGAGTGACCGCCACTCAGTATAGCTGACTCTGGATATGGGCAAGGATGGAGTGGAATCTGGCACAAGGGTGCCCGACTTCAGGAGGGCCCAATTTGGGAAAACGAGGGAAGTGGTAAAAGGATACCTGGCCAAAATTCAACCTAGCATGGACACTACACTAACCAGAGGTGGGAGCTCATAAAGCTGGGGATAGTGGAGGCAACCAGAACCTGCAGCAAAGCCCAGAGCAAGAAGGCTAGGGCTAAGAAACCTTGCTGGGTGAGCAAGGAGGTCATGGAAAAGGTAAGGAGGAAAATAACTGCCTTTAGGAGGTACAAGAAAACAGGAAGGGGGGAGGACAGGGAAGAGTACCTGAAGGAATCTAAGGAGGTGACACGGACAGTAAGAGGAGCCAAGGCATCTACAGAGCTCAGGCTGGCACAAGGCATTAAGAAGATTGAGAAGGACTTCTTTAGGTAAATCAGGGAGAAAAAGAACTGTAAGGACCACATAGTAAGGATTAGGAAGGAGGGAGGCTGGGTAGAAGCAGAGGGTAATAAGTCAGAAGCATTAAATGATTACTTCTGCTCAGTATTTACTAAGAAGAGGAGAGGGGTGATACCCAAGGGGGGAGAAATGGAAGAAACAGGGGGGAGGGGGTGACAAACAGGGAAATCATGGTGGGCAGAGTTCTGGAGGGTTTGAGGGCACTGAGGGTGGACAAGGTGCCAGGCCCAGATGGCATCTACCCCAGGGTACTGAAGGAGCTGTCAGAGGACCTTTCGGGACCTTTGGCAGACCTATTTAATGCCTCACTACACTCAGGGTGTGTACCTCAGGATTGGAGGATGGCTCATGTGATGCCCCTCCACAAGAGTGGCCCCAAGGATGAACCGGGTAACTACAGACCAGTGAACCTCACATCCATCATGGATAAGCTGATGGAGACTATCCTGAAGGAGAGGCTGGTGGCTCTCCTGGAGGCCAAAGGACTACAGGACAGCAAACAGCATGGCTTCATATGTGGCAGATCCTGACAAACCAACCTGGTGGAGTTCTATGAATGGGTAACTAGGCAGTTGGACAGGGGCCATGCAGTAGATGTCCTGTATCTGGACTTCAGTAAGGCATTCGACTTGGTGCCACATGGGAGACTGGGAAATAAGTTAGAAGGCACAAGAGCAGGTGCAAAGCTGGTGAGATGAGTAGGGAACTGGCTTCAGGGAAGGTAACAGAGGGTGGTGGTGGGTGGGGCTCTCGCATCACCAAGGGTAGTGATGAGCAGTGTTCCACAGGGCTTGGTGTTGGGACCAGTGTTGTTTGGGATATTCATTGCAGATAAATCATTGGACATCAAGAGCAAGATCAGTCTGTTTGCTGATGACACCAAGATGGGAGCAGTGGGGGATGACCTAGGGGGATGGCAGGGGTTTCAGGATGATCTGGAAAAGCTGGAAACCTGGTCAGACAACTGGCAACTGGGGTTTAATGCCAAAAAGTGCAAGGTGCTGCATTTTGGGGTGAAGAATCCAAGGAGGAGTTACCAGCTGGGGGGGAATGCAGCTAGCCAAGACAGAGGAGGAGAAGGATCTGGGGGTGCTCATTACAGGGTAAATGAACAACTCTGCACAATGTAGGAAGGCAGCTGCAAAGGCCAACAAAATGGCGGGTTGCACTGCAAGGGGTATCTCCTCAAGGAGGGGGAAGGTGATTCTGCCACTGTATAGATCATTAGTTAGACTGCATCTGGAATACTGCGTGCAGTACTGATGCCCGTATCTGAAGAGGGACATTAAGTTACTGGAGGGGGTGCAGCACAGGGTGACAAGAATGATCAAGGGGCTGGGGGACTTGCCATACGAGAGGAGGCTCAGGGAGCTTAACATGTACTCACTAGAGGAAAGGAGGGACGGGGGGACATGATTGAAACCTTTAAGTATATGAAAGGAATAAACAAGACAGGTACAGAGGGGCTGTTCAAAGTAAGGGAGGGGAGGGACAACCGGGGCCATGATACGAGACTGGAGGGAGGAAGGTTCTGGAGGGAGATGAGGAGACACTTTTTTACAGAAAGGGTGGTAGCTGGGTGGAATGCGTTACTGGCAGAAGTGGTATCCAGTAGAACAGTGGACTGCTTCAAAAAGGGGCTGGGACAGGGCAAGGGGGATAGTCAATGCAGGGGAAGAGTGGGAGAGAGGGAGGGGAAGCTGCAAAATAAGGGGTGCTAGTTGCACATTCAAGCAGACTTGATAGACCTCTAGGCCTTTATCTGCTGGCAAATTTTGTATGTTCATAAGTTCGTATGTTCGTATCTCCTTTATCTTTCCTACTAAAGTGGTTAGACTAACTGGCCTGCACTTCCCTGCATTTCTTTACTACCACTCTTGTGAAGAGGGGCAACATTTGCCTTCCTACAGTCCTCTTGGATCACTCCAGTGCTGAAGAGGGAACAGAGTGCTTTGGAATAGAGGGTGTGACCTTGGGGACTTTGTTAGCAGCCATCCACGGAACTAGCAGATGGAACAGAAGCAAGACCAAAGCCACAAGCTGGGTCAGTGAAGAAGCTGCAAGAGCTGAAATAATACTCACTTTAGGCAAAAGGGAAAACCCAAAAAGGTATAGCATTGTTCATGTAGTGATTCAGGGAACCGAGATTCCTAGCACTTACATAGCTAAAGGGAGCCAGGAATGCTCCAAGGCTCAGAAAGGTCATCATAAAAGGGGAAGAGAGTGTAGGACAAGGGTACAGATCAGACTGTGGCTGTGGTGCTCAGAACCAAGGTAGTACTTCAAGCAGTATCGAAATGAATTATTTAAAAGTCTAACTGGTTTGAATGTCAGTGACCCATATGAACTGACTGTGTGCCACCCATAACATTTGCTTCAGTCAAGGAGAGTCAAGTGACTAGAAGTCTACGTGTCAGAGTGTATTTTTTATATCAGATTGAAGGTGCTGTTGTCCCCATAGCTCCTGCATAAAAGAGAAAGGTGAACCAGTTTAGTTTACTTTTTATTTCAAATAAAACTCTTTGGGCGGGTGCCAGTTTTCAAACAGTTTAGAGTCAGGTACACACAGTAAGAAATATACAAATATGCAGTAGTAGACAAAGGTAACAATAATGCACACGTAGCTTTGGATTTTTTAAACATTACATGACAATTTATACAGAGCGCAGTATACAAAAGATACATTGTCAGATTACAACAGATCTTCAACAGTAACAATTCAAATGATTCAAGGGGGCTTCTGGCCAGCTATATCATCTAAGGCACATTACCTCTAGACACAGGAGTACCCTGGCCTGGGCCATGCCCATCCCATCAAGAGCAGAGGAAGGGCAGTACACCAATGGTAAGGGGAACGTTGCACATACTACATTATTTACCAAGGACATCTACAAGCAAATATGACCCCTTCCCCAAGCATTGTCTGTCTCTTGCTTTGCTCTCTGCTGTGGTGATAATCCTGTTTCTGGCATTAAACTCTGCTTCTGTAGGAGACATAATGGTATCATTTGACTTAGAAACGTAGAAACATAGAATCTGATGGCAGATAAGGACCACTTGGCCCACCTAGTCTGCCCATTTCCCTACCTAACGGATAAGCAGTAGATCCTAGTTAACCAACAGCCTACTTCCTCCTACCTCCCACTAGAATTGCCTTATGTCTGTCCCATGCATTCTTGAATTCCCCCACTGTTTTTGACTCTACGACCTCCTCAGGAAGGCTGTTCTTAAACTTCATCAGAAAGCAAAGCAAAAGGAACAGCTAAAATCATGTGTGGCACAAAGATCCTGTTTTCTCACTTGTCCTGAAATAATAAAGGAAAAAGGGAGCTACATAGTGAAATATTTAAAGAAAGCTAAATAATACTGACATATTATTTTAAATTTTTTCAAGAAAACAAAGAATCTTCAAGTTCAAACCAAATGTATATGATTATGAATGAAAAGCAAAAAGAAAATTTTACATATGCAACATGCGAGTAAAATACATGGACATCACAAAATAACTAGTTTTATGCAATAATGCTTGGAATGGAAATGCAAATGATGTATCAAGAATTTGGACTGGGTGATTCTGGAGAAGGTCTGCTGCTAGTCAACATTATTTTTCTAGTTCTAAGCAATAATACACAGAGGTCAATCAAATCAAATAGTTTCAAGTAACTGTTTCAACTAAATGTTTAGTGCTGCTTGATGTTTCCAAAGTAAACTTTGTTCGAATTATCTCTTATATATATTTATTCATCACTGCTCTTGCTACGTTGTTTCCACACTCTTTAATGCACACACACACACATGAAATACAGTTTTAGGAAAATCCTCTTCCTCTTCCCCAGAAAAACTACTTTTTGTTAAGGACTAAAAGGCAGAAAAACAGAGTCCTATACCAGCATATAGGATGCAAATAAAATAAGAGTACGATTAAGTTATTACTTCAGAATCAGTGCCCCCTAAGCATATGCCTAGCCAAAGCCAAATACTTACAGAGCAAACTACTTTGCAATGCCCTTGTCCCTTCTAAATTCTGGAAAACAGTCAATAGCCTAATTATAACCTCCCCCAGTGGGCCACAGACCCCACCTGGTTTCCCCTCAACCACTACTGCCCTTAATGAATATGCCACAGAAGGCCCCAGGGCTTTTATCCTTAACCTCCCCCACCCCCTACCCAAACTACCCACAGTGGCAACTTCTCCCTACAGGTAATCTTGCTGGCATACATTAGCAAAGAGCTTTTGGCACTAAATGTAGCATCCAGTTGTGGAACCAAATCAATGGCATCACACCCAAATTCATCATAATTGGCACTCTAGCAATAGCTGTCCCTTTAGCCCACCTACTTAATAGAACACTATGTACTAGCTCCTTTCCTCACAGCTGGAATCATGCACTGGTAATGCCAAACCACAAAGTTGACCCAGCCGACTCACCCTCCAACTACTGGCCAATCTCTCTGCTCCCCCTCCTCTCCAAAGCCCTTGAGAGGGTTATCAGAAGGCAGCTATCAAACTACTATACCCATATTGGTGTCCTAACTCCTTACCAATCTGGCTTTCACTTCAATGACTGAACCTCGTCCTCCTCCTCCCTTCTTAGAGTCACCAACAACAAACACACTGACATGAATAGAAGCCTGGGCACAGGAGCCATAGTCCTAGATCTTAGCAAAGGCCTTTCATTGATTTCTACTCAAATTAGCTGACTCTGGTGTCTCTTGCTCAGTTCTAGCATAGTTCCAATGATATCTGACCAATCAGATCCAATATGTCAAGCTTGGCCCAGTCTTCCCAACCCTCAACACCAGTCATCCTC
This sequence comes from Neoceratodus forsteri, assembly GCA_016271365.2. Classification (NCBI taxonomy): domain Eukaryota; kingdom Metazoa; phylum Chordata; order Ceratodontiformes; family Ceratodontidae; genus Neoceratodus; species Neoceratodus forsteri. The sequence continues at coordinate 1,386,805,202 of CM057458.1, read as the reverse complement.
GGAGTCCCACAAGGCTCAGTACTGGGGCCCATGCTCTTCACTACTCACGTTAATGATCTACCCAACTTCCTCCCTGCCAGCAGCAAACACATGCATAATACCATTATCTATGTATCCAGCACCTCTATTACCTCCATTGAGGGTCACCTCCAACGGGGCTTCACCCCAGTAAAAAAATGGTTCTGGGGTAACCGCCTTGTCATGAACCAAAAGAAAATAGTGTCCCCATTGTTCCGCACTAGGAATTGACTCAGGTCTACCACCCCCACGTCTGACTTTAACCACACCACATGGGACCTGCCTAGATTCAGTTTCCTCTTATAAATACCTCAGTCTCCACCTGGACCAGTACCCTGACTACTCAGGGCACATCTTCCAGGTAGTAACCAAATCATGCACCAAGCTACTGTAGATGCCCTATACAAAGTAAAGGGATGCCTCCATTGAATCATCAGAAAACAGACCATGGAACAATCAATCCTTCTCCTTATAGACTATGTGAACATAGTCTACTTAGGAGCTACCTACACCTCCCTTGATAAAATCAACACCCTGTTTAATGCACTATGTAGATTTGCCCTGAGCTGCCCCAGTCCCACCGTGCAGTATGTACAATGAGCTGGAATGGTCCCATCCCTGTGAGACAAATGTTGTATTACGTCCTACTGTGTGTGAAGTACTGGTCTAGTAAATTGTCAAGATGTCTGTCTGATCTCTTTTCCCCTGCAGTGAACCCTTCCTATATTCTCAGATCTGAGGCAGAACATAACTTCCATGTCCCACAGTACAAGCACAGCCTAGGCCAAGCCTCCATCAGTTACAGGCTGCTGAACACCTGGAACAGTATCCCAGACAGTATCACTGTCCCCTCCACCATATCAAGCAAGGCTCTGATCAAGTCCCACTACAAACCATCAACATCATGTCCCCAGTGCCAAGCCCTGCCTTCCAGATTAACTCAAATAACTAATGCATATCATATTAAGCCAGTGATGTACATTGCACTAACTGCTGTGATCCTCTTCAGGGCAGCTGTGGTTCTACCTTTGATTTCCTTTCCCTTGGGCTAACTTGTCATGTTGCTATAATTTTCTGCACCAGGACATGCTACTTATCATGTACTTGTTTAATTTGTTTTTGGAATGTGTAATGTATGTAATTTATGAGTGCTGTAAGATTCCTCACTGTCCCAGTCCTCCTCTCCCACCAGGTCACAACTGAAAATGAGCCCTGGGCTTTGTGTGCTTATCTGGTAAAACATGTTTAAAAAAAAAAAAAAAACTGTATTTATTTATTTAAATTGTTTTACTAGGTAAACATACACAGATTAAGAAAATAAATCTCATTTATAGACACAACCGGGGATGGGACAATCAGGAAGTATAAAAGAATAAATAATTTAAACATATTTTTATTATTTTACAGATAGCATAACACATGGCTAGCATGATTCTTCAGTAGTTTCTTAACAAAGCCTAAAAACAAGTTGCAGAGAAAGGTAAAAGCTACTTCAAATGTTCAGCGTGAGCCCAGCTGTGTTCATTAGTATCATGTGATCAGAAATTAAGTGATTCAAACAGAGTAGCAAACAGAGCTTTGATTTGACCTTTCATTTCTTACTGGAGATGGACTTCATTACACTGATCTACAGAAGTTAAGTGCTTAAAAACATGCTATCCAAGCCAGCCCATCAGTACAGCAGTTGCACTGCTACTCATGGTGCCAACGATCCATGTTTTGGAGTGAGCATGGACTGTCAAGGGCTGCCAGGGGGCAGAAGGATTGAGCAATCCAAGGACAGTTCTTTCTCAGGGAGGGGAGGATGCTGCTCCTACAACTTGACTGCTGCCTGGTAAAGACCAGTTGGTGGCATAGCTGGGTGTTGCAGAGGAGGGTGTGGTTGCTGCTGGATGCTCATCACACATGCATGCCAATGCATGCATGCATGGCCGCATCACTGCACACTGGCACCCCAGGGAGTAAAAGGAGGTTAGAAGGAAAATGCAGACTATTTAAACCAGACCCCCTGCAGGCTTTTACATGACTGGCATGGCTGACTGCCAGCCATAATGGTCCTGGGCAAGTGTTGGGTAACTGGCAAATCCATGAGAAGGTTGCAGTCAGGACTGGGGGTGCCACTGGATGCTACCAGCTCAAGAAACTAGTCTATAGAAAAATAAAAGATGCTATCCAACACAAAAAAAATACCAAACTATGATAAACTCATTCGTTCACACTGTGAGGGTGCTGTAATATTAATGAAGATCGTGAGCTTGGATCTTGTACCCAGTGATTTCACAGCACACATGAGATTTGTGAACCAACTTATTCTTGAGAATTTGGTACTATGAAATATATTCTCTATGTAGTGAATCTTTTATAATACTTATTCTCTATGCAGTGGATCTACAGATACAAAACAATTAAACATATTGTAGCAGATATCCAGATGTAGTAAGCAGGTAATACAGTGCACAATATATTGCAGAGCCAGATCCCGGATGAATGACTCAAGGGAGAACAAGTCTAGGCAGAATCAGGCACAGTCGTAATGATATGTAAGAATAGTCTTGAGTAATTGGCAGATGGATAATGGTAGGTGAGGAAAGACCCACAGCTAGTGAAGTATACGAGGTGGCGTAGCATATAATGGAAAATGTGAAGGAAGGGAAGCGGTGGCAGGGAATTTTTGAGATGCATTTGGGGTAAGAGAAAGGCAAAGGGGATAATAATAATAAGTTTAAAGGAAGGAGGGCAGGAGGGTGATTGAAGATGATGGGGGAAAGGTTACTGTACTAAAGAACATCTTCTGCTGTTTCATGGTGGATGATGGGTGGGGGGGTGCTATTGTCAGATAGTGGGATGAAGGCATTAAACAGGATAGGAAAAATGGGAAGAATGGAGTCCACAGTGGACAGGATCAAAAATATGGCTGCATCCCTTGAGGCAGACAAGGCTCCAGGTCCCAATGGTCTATACCCCAAAGTGCTGAAGGAGCTGGAGCAGAAGTTTGCATCGCCTATGGTGGATCTGTTCAGGTGCTCCCTGAAGACGGGAGAAAAAGTCCACAGGGTACCACTGCACAAAGGAGGAGACAGGCAGGAACAAGGTATTTACAGGCCACTAAGTCATACCTCAGTTGTTGATAAGCTCCTGTAAATAACAAAGAACAGGAATTGGACTATCTGGAATCACATGGGTTGCAGGACACAAAACAGTATGAGCTCATAGCTAGTATAAAATAGGTAGTGAAAATACTGCAACCTGATTGGCAAGGACTAGGGGTGGGTGAAAGTTGTGAATTCTGGTTTTGCAGAACTGCCATTAAATTTCAGAAATTTCACAGAAATTGAGGAACTTTTGCCATTGGCAAAACTGGGGATTTTCTGCGTATTTTAGCTGAGTTCTGCGACTTTTTTTGTGAACTGCAGAAAAATGTATAAAAACTGTGGAATTTATTCTATTCACAGTTTAATGAACTGTCAGTGAATGAGCGCCTGCTTGTACAACCATGCGGTCATTCACTGACAATTCAGTAGGCCACTGGTAGTAGAGGAGAGAGGAGTGCTACGCTGGTGGCCCACTCAGGGGAAGGGTGGGGAGGGGAGTATGGTGGTGGCAGATGAACTGTCAGGGTGGGGGTTGGTGGAGTCCACTAGACACCAGGGAATTGGGATTATTTTTTTTATATGGGATCGGGAATGGGGAGGTCCACTAGATACCAGGGAATTGTGGGACTAGAGATAAGTTGGTGGACTGCCGGCTGTTTATTTATGGATTAAGGAATCCAGGATAGGGAAGGGGGTCCGCTAGACATCAGGAAAATAAAATGTTTTCGGAGCCATGATCGGTGGGTGGGGGGGCCACTAGAAACCAGGAGGGTTCAAGAAAGGGATTGGAGGTATTTACTGGGACCCCTGATCAGTGGGGAGTGGATTAATGAATTAAACTGTGGTTAAAAAAAGCCTCAGAACTGACCACTAGCAGTGATCCTTTCTGCGGATTTTATTTCCACAGTTTAATAAATTAACCCACAGTTTGTATATTTATTCTGCAATTTTAATGTGGAATTCCTACGAAAGTTCCAAAAATGATTTCTAAACTTTCGCTGAAGCGAAATTTGCACTTTCGCCGAAATTCCTCTGGCAGAAATTATTTTTCTCACATCCCAAGCAAGGACCTGTATGCACAACATATAGGTAGAAAAAAGTGCTGACAATGAAGACACAACACACTAACAATATCAATGCCTTTTTTTAATTTATTTTTTGATTGCCATTACAAGCATGGCTGCCACCTTTACTCACTTAAAATAACATAGGCTCTAAAAATTAAACTCCATCAAAATAAAAAGAACAAACATGCTGATTACATGTTCTTTTCCTTTATATTGCCCTCCTTACACACATACACAAATTAAAATGAAATATATCTCATAGTTTTATTTTTTGGAATATCTTTTTTTGACTATACACTCCCCCCATCCTTGCCTGGCTACCTTGGAATTCCTTATTGCTTTCTCTGCCCCATATACAATAGGGCATGCTAGGCAGTTGCTCAGGGTTCCTGAGATTGAGGGGGCCCCTGGAGTTTCCATCCCACCCCCGAGTTGCCTTTTTTTTCTTCTTCCCTGCAGCTATTAAGCGTGTCACCTCAGTGGGGCAGTCATCTCCTTTGAAGCTGGTCGGATGCACTACTTGCTCAAACATTGATTTACATTCACATATTGAAGTCTCACACTTCAATGCTACTCCTGGAGACAGTCCCTGGCACCAGAAACCATTCCCATGAGGGCACTTCAGTCTTCACACCTTCTGAATGAAGCCAGTCCTTCGGCAGCCGAGCAGTGCTTTGAACTTTGCTATGGTCAGGCAATTGCTTCCTCCATTTGTAAATATCTTATTAAGATATATACACGCAAAGGAAGCAATCCCCTGGCAATCTTATCACTTCTCGTTTGTTATAAGTAAAACAAAAGAGCAGTGATAAGATATAAAATAGAGTCCATACACAGCTATTGCCTCAGTCACGCTGTGAGTGACCCACCATGTCCTCCTCAGACTGACTCCCTCCTTGACTTCAGTGGCTCCAGCCTCCATTCTCCTAAACACTTGCCAGTTTGTCACTAGTCTCAGTCCTGTCCACCATCTGCCTGCCATGACCACACCATCTCAGAAAGACCAAGAGGACGCAGGCCATAGACTTAGAAGACTGGGTCAGCACCTTCAATTTTACAGAGTTTTAGCACTAGTCAGAGCCACAACTCATTATTAATTTAAACAGCAGCTCACTTTATTTTATTCAAATATGTATCATACAGGCAATATGACAGACACCTTGAAGTTTAAATGTCTGCTGTACTTCCTTCTCCTGGACTCTGCTGCTGCAAAAAGTACCTTGCTGCCCCAACTCTCCAGAACAATAGGAAGCCCCCTCTTCTGACTCTCAGCACTACAGGGAGGATCAGCAAAATAATCCAACTTTTTTTTTTCATGCATGGTGTCCATCACTGAGCCAAATAACTGCTGCCTCTTCAGCATCCACTGCAAGAAATCCTTGGATATGAACAGCTGGGCTCCTTCAAATTCTATCAGTTTCTTCTTTCTGTAGGTGCAGGGTACCCTGAGTCCATTTGTTCATATAATTGTACAGCTGCAGGATAATTTATTGAGGTGGGGCATCTAGACAGGGTTTGGGCATCAGTTCCCGAGGTGCTCAGTCAGTTTTCAGATGGTCTCCCTTACATTTAAGACTCATCAATTTTGGCAGCATGCAACAAAGACTTTGTGGTCAGATAGTGTCTCCACCAATGTTGACATCCTTTTTCATCCTTCCACTGCTGGGCTGACAGATTTGTCAGATATGCATCTATATTCATGTGCAGTACAATTCAAACTACCATCCTGAGATACAGAACAATATTTTAGTTTAAAAATAAAATTTAAAGCCTTTTTATTCAGAGGTTACTGAACTTGGAGAGCATAGCATAGCCCTGTATGGATAAATAATCCACTTCACATAATTGCATCATTAACCAACTCTTCTACAGAGGAATAGTTTGTGAAGTTAACTTGTCATTTCAGATGGGCAGGGATCCATCACTTATAACGATGCTGCTTAGCTCAGAATATGGTGACTTTAGAAAAGAGATGAAAACTGTGTTACATCTATACTAAGGGGCTCTGCAGTCTAAATAGTTACTTAGCATGATTCTCTCTCTTCTACTATGGTGTACCCTCAGTGCAGTGCTAGAGATGCTTCTCCGAGATGTAAAGGAGTTATAATAGCAACATACCTCTCCCTTAGAGCCACATAGCTGAGCTGAGGTGCTTTCTACAAAATGAAGGCTATTTGAAAATGAATGCTGCTACACCTGCAAGATTCCATTTTGTATATTATTTTTGGATTAGCCAGCCAGCCGACAGTTTTTTGAAGATTAAAGGGTGTGTTATGTTGCTATATGTACAGTATGTGGATAAAATGAAGCAGACAGCTGTTTAAATTAGTAATTAAGTGGCTCTGACTAGTGTTAAAAACTCAGTAAACCTGAAGGTGCTGAACCGACCCAGTCTTGTCAATCTACAGACTGTGTTTGTTTCTCCTATAATTGAACTCCCCCCCCCACCCCCCACAGTACGTGCACTTCTAACTGGGAAGCTGAGCTCGTTTGGTGTGTTTCGATGTAAATAAGTTATGTATGTGAATAAAATAAAGCAGACTGCTGTTTAAATTAGTAATGAGTTGTGGCTATAAATTAACATATTTATGTTATTTCATCTATAACAGAACAAATATAATAATGTTATGAGGTCAAGCTAGAACCGGTGCCACATATATTTTAACTTAATTCACTTTTAAGGTATCATAACATAGAGAATAATGGATGGGTAGGTGATTATAACTCATATTTTACAGACCCCAGAGGTGTGGGATGCCATATACACCCCGAGTGAAGCTTGAGGGGTTTATTAAGGCATCCCACACGAAGGGGGATCTGTAAAATCCAAGTTTTGGCCACCTACCCATCCTTTATTTTGTGTAATTGCTGGGGATCATTTTTTTGCCACAGCAATTATACAAAGTAAATTTATTTCTCTACAGAGCTGAGCCATAGACCATTGGGGTTTCAACACTGTCTGTAGCATCTCAGCTCCTGACGTAAAATAGTGTTTACTTTTTTTGCTATTTCTGAACAAAAATAAACATTTTCTGTGCACAGTCATATTTCTGTTCAAAAAAGGAAGACCTTACCACTGACTCCTACTATTGGTGAACTGTAGAGTGTTGAGGAGTGGGACAGCAGGGGATGGCAGAGAAGAGGAATTCCATGGCTAGCACATGTGCTGAGCTAGGGAAACTGGGCATGTGTTCGTAATTACAACCAGCTGGTTATAACGATAAAGTTACAACCCGGTTTCCCTAAGAGAAAAAAATGAGAGTCAGTTATTATTCCTGGTTAACTTTTGTAATCGTAATAAAAATAAAAAAATAATCATCAATTTCATTTTCTCAGCTACATTTGCAAATTTAAGTATTTAACCTCATATGCCAACAGAATTAAGCAATTAGACATTATTAAAAAAAAATTGTACTGATCACTAGCATAATATCTTAATATAATACTGTTTCACAGCCTGCCCTGTGTTTCCATTGGATAAATAATAGTGTTTACAGGTAGTGTGTACCTTGTTACTGAATCTTTATGGAAAAAAATGTGTTTATTCATGAAGAACATAGCAACAGACGAATCTGCTAGCAGAAACAGGCCTTACGGTCTGTCAAGTTAGTCTGCTTGAATGCGCAACTAGCACCCTTACATTGCAGCTGCCCTCCTCTTCTGCCCTCCTCCTCCCCCTCGCACCCTGTCCCATGCCCTTTTAAAACTTCCAACTGTGCTAGAGGATAGCACCTCCTCGGGTAGTGTTCCATTTTTCCACTAACCTCTCTGTGAAAAAATGCCTCCTTATCTCTCTCTAATATCTTCCACCCTCCAACCTGAGACCATGCTCTCTGGTATTCCTTCCTCTCCTCAGCTTAAATATCCCTTCTGTGCACATTTTGTTACTCTCCTTCAAATATATGAAGGTCTCAATCATATTCCCCCGATTCCTCCTCTCCTCCAGGGTGTACATATTCAGCTCAGTCAGCCTGTCCTCATAGGTTTTGCCCTCCAGCCCCTGAACCATTTTAGTTGCCCTATGCTGCACCCTCTCCAGCAATCTGATATCCTTCTTCAGAAAGGGATGCCAGAACTGCAGGCAGTACTCCAACTGTGGCCTGACTAGTGACCTGTAGAGCGGCAGGTTCACATCCCTATTTCTGGATGAGATTCCTCTCGTAATACACCCTAGCATCTTGTTGGCCTTAGCTGCCACCTTCCTGCACTGAGCTGAGTTGTTCATGTTACCTGTTATGATCACCTCTAGGTTCTAGGTTCTTCTCCTCCTCTGTGATGTCTATCTGAACCCCTACCAACTGATAGCTCCTCCCTGGGTTCCTTGCTCCAAAGTGTACAGCCTTGTACTTCTTCACATTGAACCTCAATTGCCACTTTTCTGATCACTCCTCCAGTTTGATCAGGTCCTCCTATAGGCCCTGCCACCCCTATATGTCGTCCACCACAACTCCTTTCTTGGTATCATCTGTGAACAGACTGATCTTGCTCCTAATGCCATATGAGATATCTGATATGAATAACACAAACACTGGACCCAGGACTGAGCCCTGTGGCATCCCGCTTGTCACCACTCTTGGGGAAGAGAGTGCCCTCATCACCACCACCTGTTGCAGCCTCCCCTTCAGCCAGTTTACCATGTTTGTCCCTGCCCCCACATATTGCTACTTACCCCCCAGCATCCCATGAGGCACTGTGTCAAGGCCTTGCTGAAGTCTAAATACAGCACATCCAGTGCATGGCCTTTATCCAGTTCCCTCATTACCCAGAAATAATATTCAATTAGGTTGATCTGGTGGGATCTTCCAGAGATGAATCCATGCTGCTGACTGTCCTGGAGCCAATTTTCCTCCAAAAAGGTCGCCAGCCTCTCTTTCAGGATTGCTTCCATATGTTTTCCTACAATGGATGTGAGATTTACAGGTCTTTAATTGCCTGGTTCATCCTTTGGGCCACTCTTGTGGTGGGGCACCATGTGAGAAAGACTGCTTATACATCTGCAGCTTAGCATTGTGATACTTGGATGCAATGCTCTTGGGCCTGGATATTCAGAGCAGTTGCACATGGCACAACTGAGTTGCGCAGCGCAAGTATGGAATTGCACTGAGGAGCCATATTCAGCAGGAGCCATAGTGCAGCACAAAATCTATTGTGCTAAAGTGCAACTATAATGTCTATGGTGCAAGTGCAGGGGGCGGTTCCATGAATATCCAATGCAATGGCATATTCAACCATGAAACCATGGCACAAGTGTGGAGTGAATCAAAGTTGCACCAACCAGACTTGTTTCCAGAAAAAATGGGCGCAAACACACAGACAGCAGTTGTGCCAACAGTGAGAGTGAGAGTGAGAGATAGAGAGATAGACAGACAGACAGCCACAAGACCAGACACAGAGGGAGAGAGACAGAGAAGTGGGGTGGGAGAGTGAGAGAGGGTCAGAGAGAGAGAGAGAGAGAGAGAGAGAGACACACACACAGACACAAAACCTGTGTACCAGGGTGGCACACAGCCAGCAGCCAACCTCCCAGGGGGACAGTGGACAGCAGGAGACATGGCTTGGTGCACCTGATCTGATGGAGGCAGTAATGAGGGGTGTGAGGAGGTAGGAGGAACAGCTACGTGGCCAACAAAGGGCATGGCGGTGGTATGCCCGACACAGGTGGTACCGTGCCCACATCACCTTTGAGAACTATAGTGACACTGAGATCGTGGGCCGGTACCACCTGAACAGGGCCATTCTGAGGCAGCTGTGTGAGCTGTGCAGTGAGAAGATGCAGGCACCTACCAGACGGAGCCACACCATGGCCATGGAGACGAAGATGACCACAGTCATGTGCCTGCTCACCACAGGCACCTTCCAAAGACCAAGAGGGGACACCACAGGCAGCACCTAGTCAGCCACATCCTGCCTCCTCACACTGTCCCTCAATGCTCTGCTGCCATGTACTTCAGAATTCATCCATTTCCCCAGCACACAGGCAGAACATACAGCAATTATGCAGGACACCCACAGGGTGGCATGCATGCCTGGTGTGAGTGGGGCCATTGACTGCATCCACATGGGCATCCGCATGCCACCTGGCCCTGAGGGACTGGCGCATATCAACAGGAAGTGGATCCCAAGCATCAACTGACAGGTGGTGTGCGATGCCACCGGGCACAGCACCAATGTCTGTGCCACACACCCAGGGAGTGCACATGATGCATTCATCTGGCACAGCTCTGCACTGTGCCCTAGATATGAATGTGGGAACATCCCCACAGGTCACCTAGTGGGTAAGTATGGCATGAGCAAGGTGTGATGGGCAGAGCAGTCCTGGGGATGGGAGTGGGCAAGGGTGTGCATGGTGGCGTGGGTGCTTGGGACAGGCAAGGGGTGCAGCACAGCATAGCAGAGGGCTAACCATGTCATTCTTCACACAGGTGACAGCGCATACCTGCTGAAACCCTGGCAGGATCTCCCTGGTCCATCCCATCCTGCAGTGCTGGCTGCTTCCAGTGTGCTGCTTCGGCAGCCACCACTTACTTATCAAGGTTGCAATACCGGTAAATGGCCTGTGCTGTTCTGTGATGCTTATGAGGTGCAACACATGCAAATGAGGTGATACGCAACAGTAATAATATACTAATACACCCCTCTGTGCCACGCATTGGCTGATGAACTAATTTGCATGTGGCATCTGAATATCGAGATATTGTTCTGTGCGCATGCGCAGTGCTCGGGCCTGCAGTGTGCATGTGCACTGCACTGTCATGGTGTCAATCACGCAAGACGTGCAAACAAAGTGATGTATCAGCACTGCGCAAGCTGCTCATGGCCAGCAATGTGCACTTCACACATGATGGCATGGTCCCTATCGCGCACATGCGCACTGTGGGTGGGCATGGTTCCTTGGGCCATTGCACTGATCACCTGTCCTGTCTCTTGCTATAGGTGTCCAGTATCCAGTACGGAGACCACAATGACGAATGCTGAACTGGCTAAAGCAGCAGACCTTGCATGTCGTATCGAGCATTCTTGTGGTTGTGGTGGCCATGTGTAGGATGATGGTGATGGAGAGGAGGGGGCAAAGGCTTGCTAGGATGGCCGGATGGGGTCATTGTTAGAGTTGCACCTGTTTTCCAATTTCCCCTGTTGCAGCATCCCCTACAGTCCCCCCTCATGCTGTACAGTCCCTGTTCCCTGTCCCCTTCCCTCGCTGTACCTACCCGACTTCAGCCCCTGCTGTCTTTGTAACTAGTTGTTCTACATACATAGATAGATATATAGATATATATATATATATATATATATATATATATATATATATTCTGCCATACCTGCCTGTGTCTGTGTCTGCTTTGTAGGTGGCATGAGGAGAAATGCTGCAATGGCCCAGTATCTGTCCTTGTTGTGTGCATGACAGGGGGCACGTGTTGTGCTTCTGTGGTTCCCTGCTGTGTGCTGCAGTGTATCCCACTGTGGCGGTGTCCATCCCCTGGGTTGGTGGCTGTGCATTGGGGTGCCCATGGGCTGACAGTCAGAGGTGTCTGGCAGGTGTGTGCATGGTGGTGGAACACGGCCATGGTCATTGGTCGGGTACTGTCCATGCACTGTGTTGGGGTCCTCTGCTTGGAGTTGGGTGCCCTGTCCCATGTAGTCTGCCACACTGCCTGCAACCTGGCCTGTTCAGTGCCCACTGTGTGAGCTCCCTGTGTGCCTGTGTGGCATGTGTGTGCTTGGCTGCATGGTGCTGGATGTGGCCTGCTATGGTCTTGGGGGAGTATGGCCAGCAGCCTGTTAGAGGGGGCTCCATTGGTGGCCCTCCATTGGCCATTGGCACCTCCTGTCACCTGCTATCCATGCCACTGTTGTGTTCTGGGGTCCAGTGACTGGGTGCCTGTGTGTGCCCTGCTGAGCCCTGCTGGTGGGGGCATCCTGTGGCTGCTGTCATTGTGCTTCCACGGCTCTGTTCCTGGATCTGTTCTCTGTGCCTTGCCCCCCCTCTGTTGCTGTGCTGCTCTGCTACCATGGGTGCACTGCAGCATCTCTGTTTGCACCATGGCACACCTCTGTTTGTGACATGGCACAGCTCTGTTTGCACCATGGTGCAACTCTGCCATATTCAGCCATGTTGTGCTGGTGCTGTTTGACCTGTGCAACCTCAGAATATGGCTCCAGTTGTGCCATGGCACATTGGATTTGCACTGCGCCAGACTTGCGCAGGCTTTGGCGCATTTCTCAATGTCCAGGCTTTGGTATTTACTGAATTTTAAAAATCCATAGCTGCTCCCATGCAATTTGCATGTAAGTTTGATTTTTCACTGTGTTACTCTGATTTCTTTCACAACCTCCCCCTCTCCCCCATTCCAGGCATTGCTGAATTTGATTGATGCTTCCACGTAACATTATGCTGTTTTTTCTTCCCATTGCCACTTACACCGATTCAAATAAAATGGTTACTTGCTGACCTCCTGGACATATTCGCTGGAACTATAACTATTTTGGGTGACTCAGATGTAGCTTTGAGGAAGAACTAACTGACATTGATTCATGACTTTGGAATTAGTCCTAGCTTGTGTTTATCTATAGAAAATGTCACGCTGGGGATTGTGCAAAATCACTGTCACTTAGCTGGTGTTCCAGAAGTGCTTAAGGGACTTAGCAAGGTTGGAGGAATGGTCAAATGTATGGCAGCTCAGATTCAATGCAAAGAAGTGCAAGGTAATGCAGCTGGGAAACAAAAACCCAGGGGAAGAGTACACAATGGGGGGGTGAGATACTGACAACAGTAAAAATGGAAAGGGACCTGGGGTTAATTATATCAGATGACCTAAAGATAGGCAAGCAATGTGAGAAGGCAGTAAGGAGGGCTGGGGGGATACTGGGATGCATAGGAAGAGGCATCAATAGTAGAAAACAGGAAGTTGTTATCCCTCTGTACAGACAGTTGGTGAGACCCCATCTGGAGTACTGTGTGCAGTTCTGGAGACCCCATCTCCGCAAAGACATAGACAGAGTGGAGGCTGTCTAGAGGAGGGCAACCAAAATGGTGCAGGGTCTGCACCAGAAGACGTATGAGGAAAGACTAAAGGAGCTTAATATGCATACCCTTGAGGAAAGAAGGGAGAGAGGGGACAGGATAGAAACTTTCAAGTACCTCAAAGGAATCAACAAAGTCCAAGAGGGTAGCATCTTTCAGAAAAAGAGATGTGCAAGAACAAGGGGGAACAATTTGAAGATAGAGGGGGGACGGCTCAGAGGTAATGTGAGGAAGTATTTTTTCACGGAGAGGGTTGTGGATGCATGGGACAGCCGCCCTGAGGAGGTCGTGGAGTCAAGAACAGTGGGGGAATTCAAAAATGCATGGGATAGACATAAGGCAGTCCTAGTGGGGGGTAGGAGGAAGTAAGCTGTTGGTTAACTAGGATCTACAGCTTATCTGTTAGGTAGGACAATGGGCAGACTAGGTGGGCCAAGCGGTAATTATCTGCCATCAAATTCTATGTTTCTATGCTTGTACTTTCCAACTTTTCTTTTAGACATTATTAAAAACCTTCTTATTGAAAGCAGGGAAGAAGAAATAATAATTTTATGCTCTTAAAAATCACTTCAGACTTATGCTAGCACATTCTGTATTAACCAGATGGAGTATTTTAAGTTGAATCATAGCTGAGCTAAATGAATTACTATCCTATATATATTAAAACAAATATATATATTTTCCATATTAGGCCAAAATTCCATTTAAAATACTCAAACATTGGCCCCTTTTTTTGTACATTTAAAATATATGAAATAGTAGGAAAAAATGTCTTATATATGATACGTGAATGGGCAACATATAGAAAATGCAGTCTTAATGTAAAACTTTGTTTCATATATGGTACATATATTGTCCTTGAATTTCTCATATATATACACATGTATTTTCCTACTATTTTATATGTTTTAAATATAGAAAAAACGGGGCCAATATTTGTATATTTAAAATGCATTTTTGGCCATATATGGAAAATATATATTTTTCCATTTTGGATGCACATTATTAATTATATCTATTTTATAATGAGATACCTTGACAAGCTCTACCATGGTGGGGGGGGGGGGCTGTCCTGTCCTACTGTATGTAAGCTATTCAAGCTGACACTTGGCACAACCGACCAGTTGAGTTAAAGGTTTGCTGGGTGCTTGTAGGGATATCATGGCAGGGTGACATTTTTTGTGTGGCTAGTGCACATGACTGCAAGCATGGGGAGAGGAGAGCAAGGACTGTGTGGTGAAAGAGAGAGGCAGAATGTGTGTGTGTGTGTGCATATAGAGCACATGACTGGAAGCAAACAGCAACCTGACCATAGACTGGCATTTAAGACAAATCCAAGGCCAGCTTTAAAGTTTGGGTGGGAGGGGGCAGCACGATATGTCATGTGGCTCTTACCCAGCCCAAACTCATTTCATCTTTTCCTGTGTCCAAAATGGACAACATTTTATATTCAATACAACCAGTTACATATTTGTATTTTTTCAGAGGGCAATAGCAATGTTAGTCTCTGGGATGCCACTGCCCATCCAGTCCATATCTGTTCATCAGCCTCTGGCTGACTAGAATAAACAGTACCTTAATGAGTAATTTCATGATGTTATGACACCACATGAGAGAAGGATTAACAGATTCCAATGATACCCTTTAGTGCTGTTTTGCTTTAAACATGAATAATAATAATAATAATTGTGATACTCTGGACATGGTTGGGGACTCCTCAGTAGTTTGGGACCACAGCAACTGCAGGTTTTGCATGTGCCTAAAACTGGCAATGAACAGATCCCCTGAGCATAGCTAGTTTTAGGCACCAACCAACCCTGGGGTCACAGAGGGCAACCTACTGATGGGGGACCCCAACCTCAGTAGCTTATGTAAAGTTACTAACCTGTGTTTTGCAGCATTTGTCTGAGCACAGATACTATGATTTTTAAATGTTTGTTTGCAGTAGCTGTCTGAGCTAATTGTCAGCTGCTTGCAAAATGTTCCAGTTTTCAGAAATTATATTCATCCTTCCTAATGGTATTTAGCTTTACCTAATTAAGCATAAACCCAGATGAACTGAGGTTTCTTTAAACAGATGACATTTTGAGCAGTTCTCTATATGGAATCTGAAAATATGACTTGACTATGTCACTGTCTGCATTCAGAACTCTGAGCACTGCACTCTGGTAGGTTTCTTATTTACACACACCCTGCTTGTCACCACCCTTTGGAAAGAGAGTGGCCACCCACCACCACCTGTTGCTGCCTCCCCTTCAGCCAATTCACAGTCCAGTTTACCATCTTTTTCCCTGCCTCCACATATTTCAATTTACCCCCCAGCCTCCCATGAGACACTGAATCAAAGGCCTTATTGAAGTCTACATACAGCACATCCAGTGCATGACCTTTATCCTGTTCCCTCATTACCCAGTCATAGTATTCAATTAGGTTGATCTGGCGGGATCTTCCAGAGATGAATCCATGCTGCTGACTGACCTGGAGTCCATTTCCCTCCAAAAACATCACCTGCCTCTGTCTCAGGATTGCTTCCATACATTTTCCTGCAATGGATGTGAGACTTTTTTTAACTTTCAACTCTTTATTGAAAGAATTGTCATTATACATGTTAATAATATCACAACCACATTAAATAAAAGAAAATATACATTTCATAATAACAAAGAATGTAAAACCTAAAACCCCAATCTACCCCCAACACCCCTCCCTCCACCCTAACCCCTTAGAAAGATGTTCAATGGACTATCCTATACATTGAGAGGACTAAGCATATATTCCATATAACAAAACAAGAATAGAAGAAAGGGAGGTGGCACTATTATGCCTGTAACAAACTGAGAAAGAAAACACAAGTTGATACTATAGAACTTGTCTATATAATATGTGTGTGTGTGTGTATATATATATATATATATATATATATATATAAAAGTCTAAAAAGGGAACTAGAAATCAATGAAAATTTGTGATTGATTCTAATAATTCACCCCATTTATGGTTAAATCCCATTGCATTATTATTAAGACTTGCATATAATTGTTCAACCCTAATGTTTAGAAGTAATGCATTTCTCCATTCCATCAGAGTTGGGATAAGGTTGTCCTTCTGATGGGTTAGGATTACATTTTTAGCTGTTAAAGAAATTATTAACAGAAAACAATTATGTTTTGGCTTAGATATTACTGTTAGGTCACCCACTAGACATATCCGAAATGTAAAGAAGTTTGATATACCCAATTTATAGCCAATTGTACTTTTTATCTCTGTCCAAAATAGGGGAAACTAAGGAACAATCCCAGAAGATATGTATAAGACAGCCCATTTCTTGTCCACATCTGAAACAGGCTTCAGTTGGTAGAAATCCAAATATATGGAGTTTAGAAGGGGTGTAATAGGCATTGTGGAGAATTTTGATTTGAATTCATTTTAAATTCTGACTACTAATATGTTTATGCAGATCTTTCCAAATAGAGATCCAATCTACATTCGAAAATGAGTGGCTATCTAACCAGTATTTAGAGGTAAAGGGAGTAACTTTTGATTTATTCTTTATAAAATACTGGTGTAATTTAGATATAGGATGAGGTTTATTACAGAGTGATAAAATATCCAGTAGTATCTGGCTTTGATCAAACATCTGTAGTTGGGAGCCAAAATGTGATGCAAGAAATAGTTTTAACAGGAATAATGTTTGATAATAACATTTACCTACAGTAGGTTGAACTTCAGCCAAATTTCTTCAGTTGATGATAGAAAACCATCTCTCACTAGATCTTTGACCTTTAAACTTTTTAACTGTGGAAACCATACTTCATCCAATATTTTTTTATCTATAAGAAAATTATAATTATTATGAATTTGTTTATTTATATCTCTAGAGAAGGATAACTTAAATAGAGAGCAGAGCCGATTAAAACATTTAAGTGAAACCCCTATTGCTGTATTTTTAAAATGATCTGGATGTAGGTTTTGTGTTGAGTAAAAGCAAGCTTTGGGAGTTATTTTAATTTTTTGTAATATGTCCTTTTCCAAAGATATCCATATTGGACAGTAATTTCCTGTGTAACTGTTTGGTGGAGACCCATCTATTTTATGGAAGTAACTAAATAATAAAGTAGAAAATCAGATAAATTGAAACCTCCATGCAATCTATCAAGAGTCAGTTTATCAAACACAATTCTAGGGGGTTTGATGTTCCAAATAAAATTTGTTAGATTTGATTGCAGTATTTTAAACCAGGAAACTGGCAAAAAACAGTCTAGATTATTAAGAGAATAAAAAAATCTTGGGAAAAAATATTCATTTTAATAACACTAATTCTTCCCAACCGGGACAGAGGAAGTTTCAACCATCTAGTGAGGTCTTCTTGAATGTTAGTTAATAAGTTTGTAAAGTATAGGTCTATTATCAGGAGTTGGTCTTGTGATAGAATTAGGCCTAAATATTTTATTTCTATGGGAGTCCATGAAAGGATCTGTTCCACTATATCATCCTTACTAGTTTTTTCATTAAGGTGAAATATGAATGTTTTATGTAGATTAATCTTATAATTAGAACATTTACTAAACTGTTGTATAGTACCCAAAATAGTTGGAATGGAAGATTTGGGGTGAAATATATGCATCAGTATGTCATCAGCAAAAGCAGATAAAGTCATAAACTGAGAACCAACCTTAATGCCATGAATACATGGATTATTTTTAAGAAAAAACAATAAAGGTTCAAAATAGAAATAAACAAAAATAGGAGAGAGAAGGCAACCTTGTCTAGTACCAAGACAATGAGGAATCTTGGAGGAGAACAGTCAATTTTATGAAAAGTCTAGCTGAAGGGTGTAAGAATAGAATTAGCAACCAAGTAATGAATTTATGGGGAAAGCCAAATCTTAACAGGATCTTAAACAGAAAGGGGATGTTTAATCTGTTAAAATCTTTCTCTGCATCCAGGGAGACCAGAACCGCAGGGGTTCGAGCTTCCCTGGATACAGAGAAAATATGGGATAGTTTCAAAAATGATTGACTACTGATCTACCAGGCATAAAGCCCACCTGTTCATTGGAAATCAGTGTATCCCAGATATTTTTAATTCTGGTTGCAAGAATTTTAGCAAGTATTTTCATAGCTACATTTATTAAGGAAATAGGTCTGTAGTTGGGTACGTATTCTTTAGATTTGCCACATTTTGGTATCAAGATTATAATTGCTTCCAAAAGAATATGATCTGAAATCCCCTTGTCCAATATATAGTTGAAAAAGTCTGTAAGTATTGGGATTAAATGGTACTTAACAATTTTATAAAAGTTTGGAGAAAATCCGTCTGGTTCAGGGGTCCTATCAGATTTCAATGTTTGTATTGCTGCTGACATTTCTGTATTGGAAATTGGAGAGTTTAAGTTTGTAGCCACTTGTTTTGGTAATTTTGGACAATTAAAACTGGTTAAGTAGTTGTCATAGTCAGAAGAAGAGGGGGTAAGGTTCAGGATTATAAAGTTTATTATAAAAGACTTCAACTTCTTCCATAATTTGAGAAGGGTTAGTTATAACTGCCCCATTATTTTCTGAAATAATTGAGATTATATATCTATTTGAGTCAAGATTTTTTTAGTCTATTGGCTAATAATCTAGATGGTTTATCACCCTGGTCAATGTAGTGGGCCATAGTTTTTAATAGTAGATATTCAACTTTTTCTCTGGTTAAGTTTGCATATTCATCTCTTGAGGTTTACGAAGTTATTAAGTCTTGGTCACTCAATGCAGAAGTATCTTTAGTCTCTAATCTAGCTATGGCATCTAGGGTAACCTTCATTTATTTTCTGGTTCTGCTTTTTGTGCTTTGAAACCAGCCTACTGAAGAGACCCTAGTAACACATTAAAAGGCACCCCAAGTAAAATCTAATCTGTCAATTGAGCAGGAATTATGAGACCAGAAAGAGACTATTTCATTTTTACTATAATTAACTATGAAGTTATCTTTTAACAATTGGTTATTTAGTCTCCATAGGTTTGAATTAATCTGAGGAGTAGGATTCAGGTTTAGCATTAGTTTTACTGGCGAGTGGTCAGAAATTACCCTTGGGGTAATTGTAGAAACTATTGCATTAGGCATTAGGGTTTCTCTAATTAATAAATAATCCAATCTGGAGAAAATTTTGTGTGCAGGAGAATAAAATGAGTATTGTTTTAAATCTGGATATAGTACCCTCCAAGGACCATATAACTTAAATATATTTTTTAATTCACTTATGGCCCTAGTATCAGCTGTATTTTTTGAGCTAAATAATGAAGTAGTATCTAAAAGCCTATCTGGTATAATATGCCAGTCTCCCCCCAAAATGAAATTATACTCAGTACATGGTAATAAGACCTTAGTAAGATTAATGATAACGTCTTCTGTATAGTAGTTAGGTCCATATATACTGCCTTATAATAACTTCTTGTTATAACATTCACCCCCTACTTATGTATATATTCCTTCAGGGTCTATAATTGAGAATTATTTAATAAATGGAATGTTTTGGCCTAATAAGAGAGCAACCCCATTTTTATTTGTAGAATTACCTGTCCCTAATCCAAATGAATAACTCATTTTTGTTAATGCAGTTATTTCCATCTGCAACAGGTGTATTTCCTGTAGAAAAATAAAATGTCCTTGTATAAAGCTTTTGTAATTTAATAACTGTCATCTTTTGGTTTTATCTCTACCTCCCTTTACATTCCAAGTAATAAAATTAAATGGTAGCGGCATTAATATAGTTTGTTTATAGTAAGATATGGAGGGGGGGCAACTAGAGGGCATGGGTGGAAGCTGGAGGGGGGAGATTCAGGGGAGAAAGGAGGAGGTGCTACTTCACTGAGAGGATGGTGAAGTCATGGAATGCACTGCCCAGGGTGCTGGTGGATGCAGAGACGGTGGAGGGGTTCAAGAGGGGGTGAAACAGGTACAGGGAAGGATTCTGGAAGCAAAATCCAATGCAGCAAGATTATCCTGGACTAGGAAGGGAGAAGCCAGAGAGGGAAACGGGGGCCTCAAGGTCAGCTCCCAGGGTGGGGGCTGACCAGACATGCAGACATGAAAGACAGTTAGGCCTATTCTGCTGGCATTTTAGTATGTTAGTGTGTTAGGTATATATGGGATTGGGTAGCTAGTCCAAAAATAAGGTTTGAAACCAAAAGCTCAATAATTCCCCCAACTAAAAACCCCTACATTAAATCCCATGTAAGTACAATATCCGAAGATGAGAAAATAAACTCCCGGTAGAAACTACCTAAACTCCTTACCCAATCTAACAGTGAGGCTCAGGGCTGCAGCTTGCAGCTCTCTGCTTGCTCTTAAAAACTGATATGCTAAATATGCCTAAAAAATACTGCTAAAGGCTGAGTAGCAATATGCAATGGCAGTCTTGCAATTTCATTCAAAGAAGTTACTCAAAATATTCTTTAGCAAATGTTGCAGGTACAGAGCTTAAGTCTGAACTCTAAATAGTCTTAATCTGAACACATTTTATTTAACTTAATTGGTAAGTTATAATGCTTATCATATAGTGTTCAGCTTATTTCAGCCTAAAATGTATATAAATAAAAGACTGTAACAAATATATAGTGATTATGGTAAAGACTTTTCTGTAAGAAAATAAACTGAATTCCAGTTCAAATGTTAAATCAGTTGAAATGAAAATATAGTGTTCATTCAACTATGCATTTCGCAATGGTTAGACTTCGCCATTCAGTTTTTAGCCTGTATATCTTAAAGCACTTTGATATGCAAAATAATCATTGTATGGTCATCCAATAGGATTTTGAATAAATCTACATTATGGTCATGTGGAGAATGTTCTAAAGCTATAGCTTCATACATAACTATCCTATAAATCTTAGAAAATCACATATAGTAACCATATAAACAACCTTAGTAAGACAAAAACATTAATATGGTCAGTCTATTTTGATGACTTTCTTCTTTGGCATATGAATAACCAGGATAAACATATTTTATTAATATCAACATTTGTGACTTAAAAGAGAAAAAGCATGAAAAGTTCAGTGACACACTAAGAAATAAGAGTGTTTAAGCTGACCAATGAACACGGTGTGCTTCCTGTTCCTCAGCTCTCATTTCTAAAGAGCAAAGTCTCGCCTTTAGCGATGTTAATAATTAAAGGGCCATGTACAACTTTCAACCTGCCCAAAGCAAAAACAAAATGGTCTCAACCTGGCCACAAGGAAACAGCTGAAAATAAAACCACCCCCTAACAGCAGAAAAAGTCAGTTCAGTCTGACATTGCATCCATTTTTCGTGGCAGCAATTTTGTCAATACCAGATCATTTCTGGTAATTTTTTGCATTCAGCCCATCACCCAGTTTAAGATACCATTCTGGGCTTCCTAGATTCATTTTCTATGCTTAATTGAATTGTAGCAACAAATAGTGAGCCCCAATAAGAGAAAATAAAATAGAACTCTACCTCTTGTTTCCTCTCATTAAATTCAGTTCACAGCATCCTTCAAGATGTATAAATCTCAAGATGATCAAAGATACGGTTCCTTTACTATTTCTCCAGTCTGGATTACAGGGATCCTAACATTGTAAAGGGAAAACTGCATTACTTCTTTAAAAAGATTCAGGAAGATGTTGCTCAACTCTTTGATAGATTATCCAGGGCTTTCGAAGGCATAACTAGTTAAGTTATGTCTAATACTAAGTTTAGCTGGGTACAGCATTTTAAATTTTATTCTGGCTGCAATTAATTTACTTACAATTTGAGAAAAAGCTCTCCATTGGAGCCGCACCTCATGAGGCAAATCATACTAAGGTTCTTACTAAGGTTGTTGAAAGAGCAAGAAGGCAAAGCCCATGACACTCTTACACTAAACCAAATAAGAATATGAAAGATGAAATCCTGAATCTATTAATCTGTCTAATTTATATTTAAATATGTCCTTGGTTTTACTAATAACCACATCAACAGGGAGTTTATTCCATGGACCCACAGTTCTAAGTGTAAAGAAATACTGACGACTAGTATGTTTGAAAGGCTTCCTAATTAATAGCAATGGATGACCTCTAACATTATAGATATATTCTTTAAATTGTAAACCTAACTCAGACATAAGATAGGGGTCCTGAATGATGTTGTATAGGAATAATAAATCTCCTCTTAAACTGCGAGTGGATAAGGGCATGAGATTTAATGAGTACAGTCTATTGTTATAGGTTGCATCTTTTAAACTTGATATTCTCTTAGTATACCATCTTTGGACCTTCTCCAGTGAATCACCAATAGTTTTTTTGTACAGGCATCACAACTGAGCCACATATTCAAGATGTGGCCTGACATAGGATCTGTACAAGGGCATTAATACCTCTGATTGGCATGGTTTACTATTATGTAGGATAGACCATACAACTGCATTTGCTTTTTGGATAATACCATTGATATGTTTGTTATATAACATATTATCTGAAATAGTAATGCCCAAATCCTTTTCATCAATAGTTTTTAGGAGGGTAGAACCCCTTAGATGATACATATACTGGGGGTTACTTGTTCCCATATGCATGACTTTACATTTATTCAGATTTAATATCATACCCCACTTATTTGCCCAAGAAGTAATATGGTCTAAGTCATTTTGAATATCAGACACTTGAGTTATGCTATTACATGAACCACCTATTTTTCAAGTCATCAGCATATTTGGTGGTGAGTGGCAGACAATCCTTAGTCATATCTGCAAAAAATGCCTGGAACAAACACGGGCCTAACACTGAACCCTGTGGAACACCATTAACAACTTTGCCAACCTCAGAATAAATGCCGTTGACAACAACCCTTTGTGTTCTATCCTGCAACCAGTTATAAATCCAGTTAATTATATGGCAGTTTATATTCATTTTATGAAGTTTTATAATTAAAGCCTTGTGGGGCATAACATCAAATGCTTTACTAAAATCAATAAAAACATCACATGGTATATTATGATCCAGAGAAGCACTAATATTCTCATAAAAACAAATCAGATTAGTAAGACAACTTCTGCCCTTTTTAAAGCCGTGTTGCTCAAAATCCTTGTTATTTAATATCAGTGTTAGAATATCATTAGTCAAACTCTCTAGGACTTTATATACAGTGGAAGTCAAGCTTATAGGTTGATAATTCTCCCAGTTGTAGTTTACCCCTTTTTTATACATTGGAATAACATTAGCTCCTCTCCAGTCTGCAGGGACATAACTCTCTGCTATGAACTTTTCAAATATAATTTTTAATGGGAGTGAAATATCTTTAGCCAACAAAAACAGCATATGCCCAGCAATATTATCCGGGTCAGGTGACTATTTGCCCTTAAGAGTAAGGAGTTTATCAAATATCAAATTTTACTGAAACATAATAACAGTGTCATCAGTTGATTTAGTACTATCTGTATAGTCATAACTACATTTATTAAATACATTGCAGAACTCAAGATTAAATATTTCTGCCATAGAATTGGGATTGTGTACCAAAGTTGAGTTCAGCAAGATCGGTCCAACTTGACACATTGTTTTTTTTTATGAATTTATATACGAATAAAACTCCTTACTTTTATTTTTATTAAATTTTTTGCAAGTTTATATTCCCACTTTGATTTTGCCTTTTTGATGGCGGATTTGCATTTTGACTGAATAGTAAGATACGCATTCCAATTAATGCTTGATTTATTTCTTAAGTATTTAACATATTTCCTTCTTTTTAGTTTAATTAATTTTTTAATCAATGGATTTAACCATTTTAGTGAACATTTTGAACCACAGACTTTGGGTTTAACAGGTACAAAAGTATCTCTTATATTACATATAAATGTTTTAAACACTGTCCATCTGTTTTCAGAATTCAAATTTGAAAGAATACTCTGCCAATTAACTTACTTGGTAATCATTTCAATAGCAGCAAGATCAGCCTCATTGTATAAATAAATTTTAGTATTACATGTGGTTGCATAAACTTTGTCATTTGTAAACAGGATAGAATTGTGGTCACTTCCTGCAATGGGGTCAGTAATTTTCAGATCAACAATTGGTAGACTATTGGCACACAAAACCAGGTCTAGAATTGTATCTGCCCTAGTTGGTTCAGAAACGATTTGCATTAAATCCAGCTCTAGACTTGTGGAAAGGAATTTCTTACCCTTACTACTATATGCTGTACTATCCTGCCAGTTAATATCTCCAAGATTAAAGTCACCAGTTATGACAACATGTCCAATTTCACAGGCTAGCATGAATTTGGACAAAATGGCATCAAGTACACAGACAGATGAATTAGGTGGATAGTAGCAACTGCCAAATATCATAAAATTGACTTGATTCACGAATACCTTAACCCAAATTGTCTCTGTAGGGGTGTCATGTGTTTTTATGGTGTTTGATATGTCTAAACTGTTTAAAGTATCTTTAATAAATAAGGCAACACCTCCTCCCTTCCTATTTTGTCTGTTTAATTTAAATAGTCTAAAATCTGGTAAATTACAATCCCACAAAGCCTTGTCATCACCCCATGTCTCACATGTAGACATTATGTCTGTACTCTCATGTAAAACTCTCTCTTAGAGTTCATCCATTTTTTGGCAAAGGCATCTAGCATTGAAACTTAAAATCTGAAATTATTTTGTATAAATGTGAGTGTCTTCCACTAGTTTATGATAAGAAGACAATGCCTTCGACTCTCCCCCATTATCTAGTTTACACTATTATTAATAACTGACAAGAATTGTTTGCGTAGAAAAGCATTTCCACACCGGCTTAAATGTAAACCATCCCAGCTAAATAAATCTTCCCTCCCAACATAATCTTCCCAATGGGTTATACAATTGAGGTCCTGCGTTAGGCACCATTGATGAAGCCAGTTGTTTATACATTTTATTTTCTGGTTTAATGCTTGTGAAAAACAAGGGATTGGAAGAATTTCAGAGAGGTAAATTGTACAACCTATTCAACTAGGTTATTTGTAATTTCCACAAATGCGGCCTTAATGTCATTAATAGATTCATAATATATATTATTGGCTCCAGCGTGTATAACTACAATGGGATTAATGCCAGAATCCTTCATAATATTATCCAACATGTATGCAATATCTGTTAACTTGGCACCTCCAAAGCTGGAGCAAGTTCTGTTATATTTGCCAGGGTTACAAATAGCCTTATCCAGATGTTTTATCATTGAATCACCTAATACCAGTACCTGTCTAGGTGAGAGGTCAATAATTGAAGAATCAGTGGAGTTATGAATGGGGCTGTCTATATTATTAGGCATAATATCTGTCACAAAATCAATCAAGGGCTGATCATCAATTTGGGCATCTTGTTGTAAGGAAGGGGCATTTAAACTTTGTGTAGTTAAAGTCTGTTTATGATTAACATCAAATGATACAGACAGTGTATCCCTCAAGATAGTTTCCTGGCTAAGAAGGGGATTAAAATAATCATATCTATTGGATAAATGATTAAAGTGTTTTTCAGCTTTTCTTCCTTTTCTGTAACATCGGTTGGTTTGTACCTCGTACCACATATTATCCTCTTCCCTAGATCTTTTCTTACTAACCTCCTTTGGGGGCGCAAGGGGATTAGGGTTGGGGCCACAGAGCTCGATAGACAGGTGGTCTGATGCATATCAATAGATGTGACTGTAGGAGTTAGGATTGATGGAGTAATTGGAGATACCACATTCCTGCTGTTATTAGACTGGAAGAAATTCTCAGGTTCTAGGGTGGGTGTGGCATCACCAGATCCCAAACTACTGTCACGATTACTATTATGAGGAAGATAATTCAATAAACAAAATCTCTCAGCCATTTCATTCTGACTGGATTCTAATTGAATTAAATGAGAGGAAAAAAGACTAATTTTGTGCTTAAGTTCCAAATTTTCTAGACATTTGCCACACTCATATAGTTGAGTAGAAACTTCCCCTGTAATCATTTCAAACATCTTACAGACTTGACATTGTAGCCCCAGTGAACCACAAGAGCTAATACATGTTCTATTAATAGCATTAGTTTCATCTTGTCGTGGAGAAACCATGGTGTTTTTACTTTATTTAATGTTATTTTTAGACAGTGTAGCCCACACTCACTTAGACACAACCTACTATACGCTAATATTAAAGAACAATTATCTAATAGTGATATATATATATATATATATATATATATATATATATATTATATATATATATATATATATATATATATATATATATATACATACACACAAATCATAAGGAAAGATACACACACACACATAAGTAACTATCGATAAGAGCCTGGTATTACCAGGAGAGAGTAACTGGAGCACAATTCCCTGCAAGCACAATAATGCCTAGAACAAACTATTAAATAACTGCTGGGTATTGTTTGACGAAAGCAGGTATTAAACACTACCAGTTTACAATTTATGTGTAAACTGTTGAAACAACTAAACGTCTAATGCATAGACACCGTACCCTGGTCAATTTAAATAACACCTGATCTTAACCTGATGTAGCAACTTTATCAGGAATTATATATTACATATTAATCAGGCAGCCACTAATGTCTTTGTAGATATGTCCCTCTTCACCCGCTAAACATGCAAAACACGCACGATGATGCTCGTGTCTTTGCGCGCATCTTAGCGAGTGCCGAGCGTGCCTACCCCGCTCGAGCTCGCCTCACTCACTGCTGGGCTAGCCATATATCTGCTCGTAAACCCAGAAGTGTGTGTGTGAGATGGCAAGGCACACGTATTACCACTCTGCCCCAATCAAGGATTTAGTTTTTTTCTTTTATAAAAAAGAAACACCACCGAAGTGGCTTTTAAATAACCCCACAACTGTAAGTAACTAAAAAGTATATGGACAAGTATGTCCCTCAGCCCATAAGAAATGGAGCTCACACAGTGTTCAATAAAGTTAAAATCATAACTCGAATACTACAGAAGGAGCAAGGTTAAAGTATAAGCACTATATCTGTGCAGAGCAGTGTCTCACACAGTAGTAGGTTGACTTTTAAATGAATCCTGTGCAATTCTTATTTTATGTCCATCCCAGATCAGCTTGCTTTCAGATTCAAGTTTTACTCAGAACATGCTGATGATCTAGGTAATTTAAAAATTTGATTAAGAAAGGTCTGGCTGCTTATTGTCTGATGGCATTTGTCATAAAGATTGATGGGCTGTTTCAATAATGTAGGCCTGTCCATTTGGGGAAAGGCCCACCACATTTTCCAGTATTGTTCAAGCAAAATGGATGGGATCTCTGCCTTCTGATTTCTCCAGCAAACCAAAAATAACAATTTTATTTCTTCTATTTCTCCACTCCAGGTCTTCCAGCTTCAAGACGATCTTTTTAATCTCTTGTCTCAGGCTTAGGATTTCAGTCTTTGTTCTTGTGCACCAGTCTTCAATTGAAGAGATCCTGGTCCTTGCATCACCAACACTTTTGGTAAGTTCATCCCTTTTAGAGTTTAAGGCCTGGATATTCAAACTATGCCTGGCAGTGGCGCAGGCATGGGTGCAGTGCAACTGGGATGTACTAGGGCTGGGACCAGGTGATATTCAATGGTGATGCACCATGGTGCAGCACTGTTGAATATAGCACAGACCACACACAGCACAGTGGCACTGCACACGGTGCAGTGGGACTGCAGTGGCACAAGCCACAGCAAGGGAGAATGGGGATGCACCAGCACAAATGCAGTTGTGCTGGGTGCATCACCAGCGATATTCAACTGAGGGCATGTAAATGAGGCCATAATATATGCACGGTGCAAATGGAGCCATTTGCATATCATTATGGCCCCATTTGCATGCTCCTTACAAGGCCCGGCGACTGTGCTCGGGCGCCCTGCACAGCATGACATGCAGTGGGGGTCCCAGAGACCCCACCCCATAGCCATGATTACCAGTAAATCCCTGTAAATGAATTCCCTGGCAGTCAAGTGGTACCCCCTCCCTCCTGTGTCCCTGATCATGATAAAGCACCCATCATATAAATCCCTGGTAGTCTAATGGAACCCCTCTCCCTCCTGTGTCCCAGATCACGGTAAAGCACCTGTTATATAAATCCCTGGTAGTCTAGTGGTGCCCTCCTTCCATGTCCCTGATCGCCAGTAAATCCTTGTAAATTAAAGCCCTGGTGGACTAGTGGAACCCCCCCCCACCCATTGCTGCGATCGCAGTAGAACTCCATAAGATAATTCCCTGGTGATCCAGTGGAACCCCCACCCATCCCACTCAAACAGAACCCCTTTCCACCCGCTCCCCTCCAATCATTGGCGGTGCTGCACTCCACCCGCATACACGCCCAGCCATGTCAGAATGACAGCTACAGTATGGGCTTGCAGGGTATATTGTATTAGACAGTCTCCAAATATGTGAATGAAGTCATTCACATATTTGGGACTATCTAATACAATATCTCAACAATCCCATTGGTCCACACTGTGGACCAATGGACTCACAGCCCATACTGTACCTGTCATTTGGTGGCGACTGAGTGTCGTATGGGACGGGTTGCAGCCACCACCGATAATGGGGGAACGGGTGACAAGGGGTTCAGTGTGGGTGGGTTGAGGAGTGCCACTGATCACCAGGGAATTATCTCACGGAGTAGTACTGCAATCGCGGCAATGGGCAGGGGAGGTTTCACTAGTCCGCCAGGGTTTTAATTTACAGGGATTTACTGGTGATCGGGGACATGGGAGGGGGGTACCACTAGACTACCAGGGATTTATATGATGAGTGTTTTACCATGATCGAGGACATGGGATGGAGGGGGTACCACTAGACTACCAGGGATTTACATGATGAGTGTTTACCATGATCGAGGACATGGGATGGAGGGGGTACCACTAGACTACCAGGGTGCCATGGGTGCTTGTGGATGGTGTTTTAGGTGGGCGGGTGTCCACCCATGGCTTGCGGCTGCTGTGTTGTGCCCTGCAAAACTGCAGTCCACCTATGGGTGGGCAGGATTTGTTCCCACTTTTTATGGGCTCAACTTTGAGCCCCCCATGCGGGGGTTGTGCCAGAATATGTGCCGCACATCCGGGGCTGAATATCAGGATGTGCCGCATATGCATGGGCACGCCCCTTGCATGTGTGCTGCACACAATTACATTGCACCCTGGTGCATCGGGATTTGCGCTGTGCCTGGTAGCCTTTCCAATATCCCACTGGGGCGCAATGTGGGGTTGTGCCAGTGCAACTCTGTTGCACCAAGCGCAACCCATTTGGATATCCTGGCCTAAGTTTTTAAGTTCCAGCAAAATCGAAGCCATTGTATCCTTTATCAGAGATATTTCATTTAGAAATTATTCTTCTGTCAGGGTAATTGTCAGCAATTGGGTTGTTGAGGCCTTTGCTGTAGATTGTTTTGACCTTTTTGATTCCACTGATCTGTCTGGTGTTGGTGGAGGGGTATGCTTTGGAAGAGGATTCTTCATTTCAGCATCCATTTTCGAAGATGAAAGAAACTTGTAGTATCTTTCAGTCATAAGCTATTTAAATGTTAAAGCCTTTAGTCCATTTTTGAAGTCAATTAGAACTGAAGTTTAATAATTTAAGTTGAGGTATGCAGAGAGCTGCAAATCTGCTGCTACTCTCTCAGAGGCATCACATGGCCTCACTAATGGATGTGAGACTTACACGTATGTAATTGCCTCGTTCACCCATTAGGCCACTCTTGTGGAGAGGCACCACATGAGAAAGACTGCTTATACATCTACAGCTTCACATTGTGATAACTGGATACAATGCTCTTGGTATTTACCGAATTTTGGAAATCCATAGCTGCTCCCATACAATTTACATGCAAGTTCGATCTTTCACTGTATTAGTCTGATTTATTTCACAACCTCCCCCTCTCCCCCATTCCAGGCATTTCTGAATTTGATTGATGCTTCCATGTAACATTATGCTGTTTTTTCTTCCCATTGTCACTTACACCGATTCAAATAAAATGGTTACTTGCTGACCTCCTGGACATGTTCGCTGGAACTATAACTATTTTGGGTGACTCAGATGTAGCTTTGAGGAAGAACTAATTGACATTGATTCATGACTTTGGAATTAGTCCTAGCTTGTGTTTATCTATAGAAAATGTCACGCTGGGGTTGCACAAAATCACTGTCACTTAACTGGTGTTCCAGGAGTGCTTGTACTTTCCTGTTTTTCTTTTAGACATTATTAGAACACTTCTTATTGAAAACAGAGAAGAAGTACTAATTTTATGTTCTTAAAAATCAGTTTAAACTTATGCTAGCGCATTCTGTATTAACCAGATGGAGTATTTTAAGTTGAATCATAGCTGAGCTAAATCAATTACTATCCTACATATGGGAAAAAAAAGATATATTTTCCATATTAGGCCAAAATTCCATTTTAAATACACAAAAATTAGCCCCTTTTTTATACATTTGAAATACATGAAATAGTAGTAAAATATAAGTCTTATATATGATATGTGAATGGGCAACATATAGAAAATGCATTCTTAATGTAAAACTTAGTTTCATATATGGTACATATATTCTCCTTGCATGTCTCATATATACACCATGTATTTTCCTAGTATTTCATATATTTTAAACATATAAAAAGGGGTCAATATTTGTATATTTAAAATGAATTTTTGGCCATATATGGAAAATATATATTTTTCCATATTGGATGTACATTATTAATTGTATCTTATTTTATGATGCAATACCTTGGCAAGCTCTGCCATCTGGGGGGGAGGGTGCTGTCCTGTCCTACTGCATTTAAACTATTCAAGCTGACACTTGGCAGAACTGACCATTTGAGCTAAAGGTTTGCTGGGTGCTTGTAGGGATATCATGGCAGGGTGACATTTTTTGCGTGGCTAGAGCACATGACTGCAAGCATGGGAAGGGGAGAGCAGGGACTGTGTGGTGAAAGAGAGAGGCATATTGTGTGTGTGTGTGTGTGTGTGTGTGTTTAGAGCACATGACTGCAAGCATACAGCAAGCTGACCATAGACTGCCATTTAAAACAGATCCAGGGTGGGCTTTAATGTTTGGGTGGGAGGGGGCAGCAAGATAAGCCATGTGGCTCTTACCCAGCCCAAACTCACTTCATCTTTTCTTGTGTCCAATATGCACATTTTATTTTTAATACAACCAATTACATATTTGTGTTTTGTTACAGGGCGATAGCAATGTTAGTCTCTGGGACGCCACTGCCCATCCAGTCCATATCTGTTTATCAGTCTCTGACTGACTGGAATATACCTTAATGAGTAATTTCATGATATTATGACACCACATGACAGAAGCCTTAACAGATCCCAGTGTTGCCACTCAGTGCTGTTTTACTTTAAACATGAATAATAATGATTGTGGTACTTTTTCTGGACGTGGTTGGGGACTCCTCAGTATTGGGGCCTGCAGCAACTGCGGGGTTCACATGTTCCTAAACTGGCTATGGACAGATCCCCTGAGCATAGCTGGTTTTAGGCACCAGCTAAACCTGGGGTCACTGGGGGCCCACTGCTGATGGGGGCTCCAACCAGAGCAGTAAGTGGCCTGTGTTTTGTAGCATTTGTCTGAGCACAGATACTATGATTTTTAAATGTTTGCTTGCAGTAGCTGTCTGTGCTAATTGTCAGCTGCTTGCAAAATGTTCCGGTTTTCAGAAATTATACTGATCCTTCCTAATGGTGCATATTTAGCTTTACCTAATAAACATAAACCCTGATGAACTGAGGTTTCTTTAAACAGATAACATTTTGAGCCGTTCTCTACATGGAATCTGAAAATTTGACTTTTGACTATGTTACTGTCTGCATTCAGAACTCTGAGCAATGCTCTGATGGGTCTCTTGTTTATGTTCAGAATTCTGTACCCATGCCGTCATGTTAGAACTCTAGCATTATGTTTCCAGGAACAGAACAGTTAAGAATGTTGTCCACAACAGTTTTACACATCAAATTGTATTCAGGTACTCTTTAAGTATGGATCATTTGGGTATATGAATGTTATTTCTCACAATAGGAACATACAAACTGCTACCAATTTGCATACATTGCCTGCCTCCTTCAATAGTTTATCTCATAACTTTCCATTTCTGCTGTACAGTACTAATTTGGGTAACTCATTGTGTGTGAGAAGATAATTTGTCTTGTCCTAAACATTAAATTTAAATCCTGATGAAAAATAAAGGTTTGTATCTGTCAGTCTTTGTTAGTATTTGTCTGTCTGTCTGTCTGTCTGTCTGTCTGTCTGTCTATCTATCTATCTATCTATCTATCTATCTATCTATCTATCTATCTATCTATCTATCTATCCATTTCAGTAACAAGGAAAGGGCAAGTTCAAAAGGACCTAAACTGTGCATTCTTTCTTCTGGAGTACACAATAATTTTTTAGTGCATTCTTGGAAAGAAAAATATCTCCTTCTGGCCTGCAATGGCTTCAACCAGAAGAGTAGATTTCTGGTTGCTAAATGATATCATTTTAGACTTTCTGGATTAATTTAACAATAAAACTTTGAAATATAGGTGTCATCTTTGAAATAACCTACAATGTCTTTTGAGAATTCAGTCTGTTGGGTGTTACAAGACGCAACTAGATTGTGTGTTTATTTTGAATCTAAAATACAAGACATGCAGTATGCAGTAGAAATGCATTAGTTGAATGCCAGACACATAACTTATGAGACAGGCGATTTGAACAAGATTTACTAGTGATTAGGAATAAAATGAGTAGTGCACTTACAGAGGAGATTAGGGCAAAGGCACTTCTCAAGCCCCATCACCGACCTTCTCACTGACCTACCAGTTATCCATCACTTGCACAGAACCTTGATGTTACCATACAACTTGCCAATATTTATTTAAAAGCTGTGGGTTGAGGTAGCAGTATTTGTTAATCTGCAACAGTGCAAACAATCAAAACAAATAAGTGTTCTGCCACAGAATGAGTTCTATACTCCTGGTATCTGGCTGTATACAGAACAAGGCCAAACTAAGGGTGCATAACACATGATCACAGCATGTAGGTACTTGGTTCTAGAATATAAAAAAATGGCTA
The DNA here is from genome assembly GCA_016271365.2 of Neoceratodus forsteri. Classification (NCBI taxonomy): domain Eukaryota; kingdom Metazoa; phylum Chordata; order Ceratodontiformes; family Ceratodontidae; genus Neoceratodus; species Neoceratodus forsteri. Next base: position 1,386,771,942 of record CM057458.1, on the reverse strand, counting down.
TTATATGATTTTATTAGTCCTACCTGCTAAGCTTAATAAATATATTTTGCAGTACTGCAGATGTAAGGCCCTGGGGGAGCATTGGTGATAGGTAGTGTCACCATGACAAAGTCCTCCCCATGGGCACTGGTCATTGCCAAAAGGAAGACAGACATGCTGGGGGAAAAAAGAAGCATTGTCAGTAGCTCAACAAGTTGCACATTTGCTTTGGAGACCAGAAGATCAGAAAGTTGTGGTTTCTATCCCCACACTAGGAACTTGGTGTTAAATCCCAATACTAACGCTACAGTGCAGCATGAGATGGATAATGCATTTCTGAGGTGCTGTCATTCAGCTGAGAAATTAAACCAAGCCCAGTGTGCCTGATTTGGTGGTTGTTCAGGTGGCCATTAAAAGTGCCATGGCACTTCTCAAAAAAAGCTGGTGACTAGGCAAGGTTGTCCCTTTATCACCCTCCTTGTTTATTTTAGCCATGGAACCCTTGACTGCCTGTTTATGCCAATCTGCTGGCATTAGCGGCATCCCTGTAGAAAACTCAAGGTATGTCTTTCTTTATGTCGATGACCTCCTAATCCTGCTTGAAAACCTGTATGAAGCTGGACCCCTGCTGGCCGATCTGCTTAACAAATTTACAATCATTTCAGGCCTTGCTTTAAATTATGGTAAATCAGAAATTCTACCTCTTAATGACCATTGTAAAGTTTTTTGTGAGCCTACCTCTTGGATTTCGTTGGTTGCCTCAGGGTATATTGTATCTGGGAATTAAAATATCAAGTACCCTAAAGAAAATATGGGATATTAACCTTAATCCCTTATTAGATGACATCGGAACAATTCTAGATAGATGGAGGCTTCTCAATCTTTCCCTAGTAGGGAAAATCGCAGCCATTAAGATGTCCATATCCCCCCAAATTTTTTACCTCATGGCTAGTATCCCCTTAATATTATCATCCTTCTTTCTTACTAAAATTGATAAATTAGTAGGCCATTTTATATGGGATGGGAAACACCCAAGATTTAATCACAATAAACTTCGCTCACATTGGAAAAGAGGTGGATTTGTACTTCCTTGGTTCAAAGGCTATCTTTGGGCCTTTCCCACAGCACCCCATTACTAATGAGGAGATCTTGTCTGCGGTAATGGCCTTACAGAAGAACAAATCCCCTGGTGGGGACAGAGTTCCCCATCAAATTTTAGCAATCCATCCTTGACACTCTACCACTGTCCTTCTCCACATTTTCTCTCATGTTGTACAACATTGATGCTAACCTGCCACATCTAGGAAGGCTACCATCACCGTCTTATCCAAGAAGGGTAAAGACCCCCTCTTCCCTGGTAGCTATAGACACATATCCGTAATCAACGCTGATGTTAAAATCCTGGACAAAATCCTAGCTACATGCTTGGAGAAACTTCTGCCCTCCCTTGTCCACCCTTCTTAAGCTGGTTTTGTCAAAGGTCGCCTCAGCTCTGATCACCTTTGCACCCTTCTCAATATCCATCATTTAGCCAAATCTCTACCCATACCCACTACTGCCTTTACCACTGACTCTGAGAAGGTCTTTGATTCCATAGACTGGCCCTTCCTTTTCAAGGTCTTAAAGTGCATGGGGTTTGGCCCTTACTTCCTTTCTGCCATATAAACATTGTACAGCAACCCCTCTGCCTGTATCTTAACTAACAGTCTTCTCTCCCCACCTTTCTCACTGTATCAGGGCACTCGTCAAGGCTGTCCCCGCTCACCCTTACTCTTTCTCCTGGCCATCAAACCCTTACCCATTGCCCTATGGTCCTCTCTCATGATCTTTGGCTTCAAAACTTCCAGTTTGGACTATAAACTTATACTACAAGGAGGCCCTACCTGGACAAACATAAGCTACTATGCCCTGAGCAGCATGGCTTTAGCGCAGAGCACATCACCACTGCAGCCCTCCTGGAATTCACAGGCTTCATCCATAAATCTCTCGATCTTGAATAGCTTGCTGGGGCAATCTATATAAATCTAACAAGGCCTTCGATATGGTCAATCATGCCATCCTTGTTGTCCAACTTACTGCTACATGCCTTGCCTTTGAGGCGATTGCATGGTTCCACAGTTACCTGCACTACCGCTCCCAGCAAGTCAGGATAGGTGCTGTCCTTTTAGACAGCAAACCTGTCTGCTCAGGTGTTCCACAGGGGTCAATACTGGATCCCCGTATTCAGCTTATTCCTGAATTGCCTCCCCCAAGCTAGTCAAGGCCACATCCTCCTTTATGCAGGTGATGCGGTTGTCTTCTCAAATGATTCAGATCCCAGTGCCCTTGAGAAGCAACTACAGAGCGACTTCACCAGTGTAGAGACGTGGTTCAAAGATCATAAATTGATAATGAACTACAAGAAAACAAACACCATGCTGTTTTCCAGCTCTCTAAACAAACACAAAGCTACCCACTATCAATATGCAATAGTGGCAGGGTTTCCCTTGAACTTGTTCAACACTTTAAATACCTCAGTATCCCTATTGACAACTCACTCTCCTATACTCTCCACATTGACAACATGGCTAAAGCTATCAACAAGTGCATAGGGATATTTTATTGTCACAAGCATAGCCTCTCTCATGAAGCCCTCAGCATAGCTGTTCACAGTTTTGTGGGTTCCCTGGTGGACTACGGGCTGCCTATATATTGTTCTGCCACAGATACTGCTCACCGGAGCGTAAAAATTGCACTCAACAAAGCCTGCCAGTTCACCTTAGGTGTGCATCAACTGACTCACACCTGTGATCTCTATGCCAGAGCACACTGGCTCACGCTCAGTGGCCAACTAAAATATCAATCCTGCTTTCTGGCCAAAAAGATCTGCCTTGGTCAGCTACCACAAGGAGTCCAGTAACTTCTGGTTCCCAGCAATAATCCATGAAACAGCCATAGGTCCGAACACCAGTCCTTCCTAACTCCGAAATGTCGAACATCTCAAGGACAAAGGTCCTTTGCTTACCATGCACTGCTGTGGTTCAACTCCCTCTAGAAGAACATTGCGCGCCTGCCCACACTGGGTACTTTCCAAATGAAGTTGAAGCTCCTTATGATACATGAATCTTGATGTGCCTGCCATCGCTAGCACCACCTTTCCACCCCCATCACTACTTCTATCCCCTGCCCTCTCAACCCTTCCCTTTCTCCCCTGAGTAGGCCCTCTTGCTCCCCCCTCACACCTAGCACCCTCTCCCTCTGCCTGTAGTCTAGTCACCTCCCTCCGATCCCTACTGCTATACTGATATTATGCTCTCCTTTTGCACATTGCACTTGGGCTTCTCCCCTTCACCCCCTTTTTTCTTTTTTTCTTTAGCACTTAGCAACGCCCCAAACAACCTCTTGTTTGCTGACAACTAACTGGTTTCACCATTGGGCACTGTAAATTGTCTGTTTTCCTGTGACCTGTACTGTGTTTGATATATAATCCTGTTTGTTACCTTTGTATTTCTGCAATCCTTTGTATAATTTCAGCTATCTGTTGTACTGTAATGTCCTGATGTGGAACCTATGTAAAGATCTCTAAGCTCAAATGTTTTTTCTGAGTGCGGAAATAAATAAATACCTCCTGTATGCTGATGACCTGCTAGTTCTCCATTCCAATGCCCCTTTGTCCATCACCTCATTAGATTCTGCCTTGGTATCTTTTACTGCCATCTCCGGTCTAAAAGTAAACTACACTAAATCCACAATTGTCCCCCTAAATCATCTCTGCCTCCGTTCTCACTTTATAGGCACCGAGTGGCAATGGGCTGCAGAAGGTGTCACATTCTTGGGCATCCATATTGCCTCATTCATCAATCATATTTGTCAAGCCAATTTTAACCCTTTATTGGAAATCCTCACTGCAGACATAGCCTGATGGGAAACTCTTAACCTCTCCTTCTTCAGGAAAAATAATGCCCTTAAAATTATGTTTGCCCCCAGTTTTGCATCTCCCTATCACTCCCTGAGGCATACTTTACCAAACTCAACCACCTGATGGGCCAGTTCATCTGGGAAGGGACAGTACCCAAAAATGAGTCACTCTAAATTACAAAAACACTGGTCCAGAAGCGGCTGGGGTCTTCCCCACTTCAAGAACTTCCATTTTTCTTTCTCAATTGGTTTCCTTTTAACCATCCTTCTGCTCCCCTCTGGGTTGATTTGGAAAGCTTTTCTCTCAAGGCCCCTTCTCCATTATGGGCTTTCTACCTACCTAGGCTGTCACTACCTCAGCATCACCTGACTCTTTCTATATCCACCAAGTACTGGAGGTCTTTTGCATCCATGACTAACATGATTCCCTTCCCTGTGGTCTATACCTCATTTGAATAACCCTGATGTACTCATCAATCATATGCCTGTCAGTTGATCAGCATGTAAACAATCTGGCATATTCCAGCTTCATCAGTTATTACACTCCTGATCTCACTACCATGCTCTTGTTTGAGGCCATCAAGGGCAAATTCCAACTTCCTCCACGGGAGTACTGGAAATAATTCCAACTCTGCTCCACTCTCCTGCCCTTGATTAAAGCCGCTCTTCCTCTGCTCTTGATGTACCTGTTTCTAAATGGTTCTCTCTTACTAGGGGTAAAGCCAGCAAATTTTACACTTCCCTCTGGTACTCAGGCCCAGATCCCACAGCTACTATTAAAGACAAGTGGGTTGTGGAGCTGAACATTTCTTTTTCCCAGCAAGTTTGGGATGCCTGCTGGTCTCATAGCCTGCCGTGACCTCCAGACCCAGCTAATTCAAATGAAAATCTTACATCAGTGGTACAGGACTCCACAATTGCTGTACACCCATGGTATACTTCCTCACGACAGATGCTAGCACTGCAACCTACAGAAAGGTTCCCTTTCCCGCCTTCTGTGGTTCTGTCCTCTCATATGTCCCTTCTGGGTTCAGATTCTGCAAGTCTGCAAGACCATCCTTCCTAGCTATGTCTACCTGTATGCCCCCTTCATTTTATTGGGCCCTTCTGCCCCTAATATAGTATATCCTGCTCTGACCTTCATGTATGGTGGGCCTTAGCCACCATGCTTATTTCCAAGTGGCTTATCCTTTGTAGACGGTGGTCTCCTGCTGTTCCCTCCTTAAAAGAGTGGCTGCTTGCTTAAGGCCAACTCACATCACAGGAGAACCTATCTTATCTAGTGTTCTCCTAAATGTCAGCATATCATGATATCTGGGCCCCCACTTTGCCTATTTAGATGCTCAATCCTCTCACTCCCCCCCCCCCACAATATTCTTCTTGGCTCTCATTCACATTTCCAGAGGTTAGTCTTATTTGTATTTCCTCTCATTCTTTTGGCTTACCTCTGTGCCACTAACAGTCACAGAGATACATTTTAATCCTTACCATTTCACACTTTTATTTGCCCTCTTACAGATTTTCTATTTGTGCTGTCACACCTCCTTCAACATTTTGTGAATGGTTTGCCTATCTGGCCCAGGTGGAATCCCCCATCTCTCACACAAAATATACTTCTGCTCAGCAGCAATGACACCTGTGGTCATCAAGTAATGGTGTTGCAGCAGCATTTTTTTCTCAATTGTTTAACCAGGAGTAGACACTAAGCTGAAAACATGTTTACAGGTGTGACCTGGGAGCATAGGGAAGTTAAGTGACTTGCCCAGGGTCACACAGTATGCAAGTGAGGGCTGTGGGATTCAAACCCAGGTCTCCCAGATGTACATCTCAGAGCCTTAAACCACTGTGCTATACTGCATTTACTGCCATCCTTCTCAGGAGGAAGACAGCTGTCTTAGGGATCTTCTCAGTCTTCTTCTCCTTGACCAGCATACTATAGAGTGTTATGGGCTTGTTCCCAAACCCTGGTTGCCAGTAACACATGACTGTGCTGAGTGCTGACACTCAGTGTAAATTAGAGCTGTGCAAAATGCGCAGATTTCGTCCCATGAAATGTTTAGTGAAAACCGCACATTTCGTGAAATATTTTGAGGCGCAAAATGCAAAATTCTGCCAGTGAAATCATTCATTTTGCCTGCAAAATGCGAAATTTCACCCACAACCATCAGAATTTTGACACTGTCTGGCAAAATCCCGCCACTCGCGTGTGAATTTCCACATTTTCCTGGCAAAATTTGCGATTTTGCCGGCGGAATTTCACACTTTGCACCCACGAAATTCATGGGCAAAATGTGTGAATTTCGTGAAATGTTTCAAGTGGTGAAATTCATGATTTCACTAGCGAAATTAAATTTTGCTGTAACACTAGTGTGAATGTACTCCAGCCATCCAACTTCAAACATTCTAACCTTCTATTTCCACCCCAAGAAATTGCATTCAGAGTAGCTGAAAACCCCTCCAAATGCATTTGAAGGTATTGAAAACCATTCAGCTTTTGGGGGCCTAGCCAGCCTCCAAACCCCCCAGCCTACTGATTAAGTCACAGGGGCCCCACAATGCATAGTTGTCCAGGGCCCCACAACTTGTTAATCCAAACCTGTACATCTTATGTGTGATAATGGTCTGCTTATCACATTTCATTAACATCCGTTTTTTATATGTACATCTTTTCATGCCTAGTATACTGCTGATTAGGGATGATCAGATTTCAGAATCCTGAATTGGTTTTAATTGTATTCCAATCTTAAATCCGGCATTAGGATTTTTGAATTCTGAGCTTCAAAATCCTAATTCAGAAAACTGTGACACAAACACACTTGGTCCAGCACGCACTCCTTTTTGGGAGACGTCATATGAGACTTCAAAGACAAACAGTACCGCATGGTGGTGGATCCACTTTCAAGTGCTCTCACATTCAGTAAATATCACTGACAGTTTGAAAGTTCATCACCCATCATCTTTTAGTAGGGCTCTATATTTAGTTCTACAGTCAGTTTACATTTGGCACAGTGCTGTATTCCTTCTCAGTTAACGCACTTAAAAGCGTGCCACAGTTGTACATCACAACCATGCCAGTGTGAGAGGAAACCATGTACATGATGACATCATGTGCAGGCACACAGCTGACATTTTGGTCACGTTTTCATCAGAGCCCTCTGATGAACGAAACATCAGTTGTGTGCCTGCCGAGAAGGATGTGATACACACCTGTGGCAAGTTTTTAAATCTGTATTAGCAGAGAAGGAATACAGCGCTGAGCCAGACCTAAACTAACTGTGGAACTAAATAAAGAGACCTACTAAAAGATGGTAAGTGATCAACTCACAATCTGTCAGTGATATTTATTGAATGTGAATGCACCTGAAAGTGGAGCTGCAGCTGTTTAACATTGTTTGCCCTGAAAATTGTGATTCAGAGCCAGATAAATGTGAATCAGAATCAGAATTGGAGTCTGATTCTGCATTCAGCATTTTGGTCAACATTTACTCTAGTTTTTACGTTTTAGCTACCTTAGCCCCACCTGACCTTATCTCCATCCTCCTCCTTGGAGACTGAGATCCATGGGGTCCTCAAGGGTGAGACAATCATTTTTCTGGCTAGGCTTGGCTTGGCCCAGATGAGCAGTGAGTGGGGACTGGGCACAACTGCAACAATTGTTCCACTGTCCATTGCCTCCCCATCGGAAAGGGTTACCTAGTTACTTAGTTAGAAAAGACGGAAAGGGCCAAGACTCATCTAGTCCATATCCCACTCTTGTGGGTAATATTTGTCAAAATGACTATTACCTTAGGTGTTTGTCAAGTCCATGCTTAAACTTCTCAAAAGATTTAATATCCACCAGAGCCCGAGGGAGTGTGTTCCAGGCCTTTGCTGCCCTTACCATGTAGTACTGTGCATCTTTTTAGTGTTACTGTAAAGTGCTTTAAGTTGTCTCTATGGTGACCTACTGTGTTCTCCTTCTGACAACCAAGCAGCAACACTGTACTGCAGCTCACATTTTTCCAGTGAGTCATGGTCAATTTCACTTGCTTAGTTGTTTGTTACTGAGTGTCAGACCAGTCACCTGTGACTGTCCATTGTTTATTGTTTATTGAATAGAATCAGAATTACAATCCTTTGAGTCATAGACTCTTTTGCAAAGGCTCCACCAGATCAAAGTAAAAAAAGAAATACACATACAGTAAAGAAAAAACATACACATACAGTATTAAAGTAACAGTAGAAGGTTATGCACTCCTACCTTAATCTTATTTAGATGGTTACATTAACTGGGGGCATACAAGATGTCCCGTGTCAGATAGTACAGGATGCAGTTTCGTAGGATCTAGAGGGACCCTGAGTCAAATATCTGGACAGGGGAAAAGGAGTGTAGGGGTACATATGAGGATGGTTGGCACCAACTAAAATAAAGCGGGTTAACTACAGTCACAGATTGTCGAGTCAAGGAGTAGGGTTTTGAGACCTGCCTTAAATAGGTTGAGACTATGGGTCATGGAGATTGTGGGCAGTAGGCTGTTAAGCCATAGAGGGGGCATGGTAGCAGAAAGATCTTTGCCCAAGAGATGTTCTACAGTGGGGGACAAGAAGGGAAGTGTTAGCTGCGAGCCTATTTGTCCGCCTGTGGGAGACTGCATGGAAAATCGGGTGGAGGCCGATAGGTGCTTGCTGGAGTTGTATTTTTTTGGCAAGGAGGCAGGTGTGGTACTTTAGCCTGCCCTGGAAGTTTAGCCAACCAGTATGTGTATAAAGCTCACATGTATGTGTTAACCTGTCACAACCTGTGACTAGGCAGCAAGCTTTGTTAAGCGCAACGTTGATGCAGCATAGGGGTGGTTAGATCAGCAGATCCATAAGTGACTATTCCTTAGTCCACCAAGGAAAGGATAGAGGAGGAGACAGCAAGATGCATGGCCTGGGGAGGTAAGCAGTGCTTAAGCTTGCAAAGGATCCTCAGTCTAGTGTTGATAGAGGAGGAGACAAGTTGTATGTGATTATGGTAGGAGAGGGAGGTGTCTGAAGTGATTCCTAGATATTTAAAACATGAAACCTACTCTAGAGCAGAGCCATGTGAGTTTTTTACCAGTAGGGGCGCATGACAGTGGGGGCTTTGTCTGTGTGCAAAGAGCATGGACTTCGTTTTCTTGTAATTGATTATAAGGTGGTGTTCAGAGAACCATGATTCTAGCTCCCTAAAGTAGTCCTGCAGGGCTGGTTGGAGAGTTAGGCTGAGGGTGTTTCCAGAACACTACTGCATCATCAGCGTAGAGTAGCAAGCGACCACTGCTAGACTTAGGGAGATAGTTTAAAAAGAGGGTGAAAAGTAGGGGCCAAGTATCGATCCCTGCGGGACACCAGAGCAAACCAGTCTGCATGAGGAGAGAGTTGTGTTGATCTTGACTTGTTGAGTCCGCCCTGAGAGGTAGTCTTTGAACCAGGTGGTGACCTCAGGTACAAAGTTGAGGGGTGGAATGGCACGGAGCAGTAGCTCATGACTGACACTGTCAAATGCCTTGGTCAGATCTACATAGATAGTCCCAGCCACGGAGCCTTGGACTAGGGCATCATGGATGAATGAAGTGAGTTCAGCAAGGGCGGTGATGGTACTGTGGCCCCTCTGGAAACCATGCTGTTCTTGGCAAAGTAGGTCGTGTTTAGTTAGGTAGTCAGTAAGTTGATCAGACACTATTTTTTCAAGGGCCTTGTAGAGGGGTGGTAGGATTGATATTGGTCTATAGTTGCTTGTGACTGTGGGGTCGCCACTCTTGAGAATAGGGGTAATTATGACTCTCTTCCAGGCTGAAGGGAATTGACTAAGGCATAAGGACAGGTTGAAAATTTTTGTGAGATGGGGTAGTGTCACATCCAGGGTCAGCCGAATGAGTTTGAGATCCAGGGAGTCACTGCTATAACAAGCGTTAGCCTGGGCTTTGGAGAGATAGTGTTTTGCCTTGGAGCAGGAGATGACTCTTAGTCTAAAAGGTGTAGTGTTGTTGATGTCTGAGGTGTCGGAGGGTGCATGGGGGGAGGGGTTGAAGAAGTTTGGTGGTAGAATATGGGAGAGGTCTGAGAAGGAGGTGTTGAGTGCTTCAGCGATAGCAGTAGGGTCCTGTGTGGAATCCCCATTTACTATGAGCTGAACAGGGGTAGGGGAGTGAGATTTCCCACTGAGTTCCTTGATATTGCTCCAGAATTTTTTACCAGAGCCCCAGGAGGAGATGAGGGTTTGGTGATAGTATGCAGCTTTGCAGCTTTAGTTGAAACCTGGCTTCTCCAACATATGCTGTTAATGAATTACAAAAAAACAAAGTCCATGCTGTTCCATAGCTCTCACAGCAAATACAGATCCATAAACTTCACCATACAGAATGAGCTTCAACAGCCACTTGAGCAAGTGCAGGAGTTTAAATACCTTGGTAATACCCTTGATTGCACAATGTCTTTCAGCTCGCATGTCCAACATGTCTCAAAATCAGTCAACTCAAGAAATGGGCTTGCCGGTTGGCCCAAGTACATTTGTTGCGGGCCTCTCGGTAAAGTTGTCTATCCTGTGGGAGTTGGGAGTCTAGGGCCTTGTGCCATAGGTTGTCCCTGTGGTGAAACTGGTCAAGTAGTGACTCTGAGATCCAAGGGGTGCTTCTGTTTTTTTTCTACTTGTTTAGAGAAGGGTTCGAATATGTCACATGCCTCATTGAAGATGGCTATAAAGTAGGAGAGTGCCATGTCCACAGACTGTGCAGTGTGAATGGGGGACCAGTTGCTGGAGGCTAGGTGAGCTTTGAGACACGCTAGGTTTCCTTTTTTAAGTCATCTATGTACAGTGATTTTGGGGGGCAGGGGGGATTTTAGCAGACCACTGGCAGGTCACAGGGGAATGGTCACTTATTGAGTCAGGGAGCACAGTGACTTGAGAGAGATTCTGAGGCCTGTTAGTGAAGATGAGGTCTATAAGGGTTGAGGTGCCTGTTCTGTAATCCATTCTGGTCGGGGAGTTGACAACTTTGGTAAGATCATAGGCAAGGGCTGTGTCTTTGCTGGGGGATGAGGCAGCTGATAGCCAATTGACATTAAAGTCTCCCAGCAAGATGACTTCACTCCTGGAGGGGAGGTGGGAGATGCTGTGGAGTACTGTTTCAAAAGCGAACTTTCGGTTGCTAGTGGGGATATAAGCCACTGTAATGTGGATGGTTTTGGGTCCCAGGCTGAGTTTGACTGTTGGGGTCTGGGCATCGTACATAGGTGGTGGTGTATGGACCTCTATGGAATTAAGAGAGGATCTAATATAGATGGCACAGCCACCTCCTCTCTTGTTAGTCCTGTCTGCACAGTAGATGGTTTAGTCACTGAGGGAGACAGCTCCGTTGGGTATTCTATCTGAGAGCCATGTCTCAGATAGAGCTAGGATGTCGGGTGAGTGCTGGGCAATCCAGCCCTGGAGGGGGATGATTTTTTTGGGAGGCTGCATATGTTAAGAGTAGCCAGCAGAAGACTACCATGTTTGCTGCTAGATGAGACCACTGTGGGGGGTGGTCCAAGGTTGGGGTGAATATTACCTGATAGCCGCAGTAGGAGGAGAGCGTGCCTCAAAAGATCTAACCTGAGAAGTTTGGGCGAGGGTTGTAAAGAGTGGGAAGCAGTGAGTCTATTAACATTAGTGGTGGGGACTGGGAGGGTGCATATAACGTTAGTTAGCAGGATGACGAGTGGATGGGAGCCCGGTTGGGAGCTAACAGGGGAGGTAGGGGGCTGTGGTCTGAGTGGATGTAGTGCAGAAGTACAGTGTGTGTTGTGTGTGAAGGGGCTGGTTAATAGTGATGGGGGGGTAGGTGCAAGTGGGGTCACTTAACATTGGGTCGGGGGCAAGGGGGTAAGTAATTTTATGTCATAACATGTAAATCTGGGATGATTGGCAGTGATGTTGCCATACAGAGTAGATTCCTTGGGGGGGTGGGTGAGCCTTCGGGAGGTTCAGAGAAGTAATGAGGACAGGCAGCAGAATCAGGGATAGCATTTTTACTACAGGGAAGGCGAGGTAAAGGTGGTTGGGAAGAGTGGCCACTAGTGGCAAGCTGATATAACCTGAAGCTGGTGAAGTGGGCTGATAGGTTATTTTCACAGTCATGTGGGTAATCCTCTCTATAAATGTGAATGCCGACCAAGAGTGGTGGTGGGGGCAGTGGGGAGCCGAACGCATAGCGTTCGGCGGAGCAAACCTCCACTTTCACCAATGGTCATGATCAGGAGAGCTGCTCTCAGGATTGAACTCTGTACCTGAGCAGCTTTTCGGCGGCGTCGCTCCTTGTAGTGGGGGAGAGCTTCTTGTAGCCCTCACAACCTCCGGACTCCTCGGGGGAGGAGGGGTACGCTATGGAGGAAGGAGAGAGACACAGGTTAAATAGGTGGGGAGGAGGGGAGTAATTCAGAAAAGGGGCGGGCTGTATCAGGATTTCAAGGCAGCAGAGCAGCAGAACATTAAGGATTTAATTAACAGGGTCAATTTTAGCTAAATTCTAAATTCTATCCCTGTGACCAGGCAATGTTAGCTATGCTTAAGGGAGCAAAACAGTTCTGTCTGCAAATATGATACAAAAACAGAGCTTAGCTATTACTTCCTCATAACACAGACCCCCACCACCAGCCCAGTCCCCTGCACCAACTCTGGCATGAAAGCAGTGACACAGAGGCATCCCAGTATGAAATGGGAAAACAAGGACAAAGCGCTACTATGAAACATATGCAAAATCCTGGGAAACATTATTAATTAATTTATTTATTTATTGAAATGTTTTACCAGGAAGGCACACTGAGCAACAAGTCACTCATCTCTCGGTGCAACCTGGGGGGAAGGGGTACAACTGGAATAAGACATTAAATATTCAAGTTACAAGATCAACATTAACATACAGTTGTAAGGCAGGTGTTACAAACAGTGTTACAACAGTGTTGCACATAACATGTAGAAAGAGTGGACAATAATAAGTGTTTGGTTAATAAGTAAACAAGTGCATACGTGAAAGAAAGGGGGAAAGGGAAGGTGGGGAAAGGTGGGGGGAGGGGGAAGAGTCATGATCTGGAGACCCCCTCAGGATGTGAGAAGCCCTGCAAGGAGACTGTGGGGACCAGACAGAAGGGGATAAGGCAGTGTTCCAGAGAGACCCCCCTTAGGATGGTGTGGGAATGGAGTAGATGAGAGATACAAGCCCCTTGGGGCAGTAGGAGAGGGACACATGGAGAACATTCAGGGTCCTTTACATTCTGTGAGAGATCAAGGGAGGCCAGTAAGGGGAAGTAATTTGAGGGAAGGGGAGGAGGGCTAGAGATTTGGGTGGGGGTGGGTGTGCACAGGGTAAAATGAAGGTGAGGGAAGAGGGGAAGGGTTTGTCCAGGGCTTAGAGAAGAGAATTATGGAGGGACATGGCAGGAGCAGCTAGGTGCAAGGTAATTATTGAGAGCAGAGCTGATGGAGTAGGCGAAAGATGAGTGCTAGATTTGAGGGGGAAGGGAATCCCACATTTTTGGTAGGTGGTGAGAGTAACTGGATTGGCTGATTTGGGTGGATGTGTGGGGGACAACCAGGGTATGGGAGTCAGTTGATCTAGGGGAATGGAAGGGTAGCAGTGTGTTATAAAGGAGGAGGAGGAGGTGAGGTAGGAAGGGAGCTCACCCAACCAGTGCTTGGAGGTAAATTTAGCACAGTGGAAGAGTCACCTATTTGTAAGAGAGGTGAATGATAGGGCAGAATAAAGATTGGAGCGATGGGTGGAAGGGGGGCATCCTGGACAAAGCAGCAGACGGTATTGAAGAGGGTGTCCAGTCTAGACAGGGAGGACTTAGTGGCAGCATCATAGACTACATCACAGTAGTCAGAAATGGGCAGTATCATCTTCTGAACAAGTTCACGCCTACCCATAGGAGAGATGCAACTATGGTTCCTGAACAAGGCACCAAGCTTAGGGCACAGTTTTTTCTGGATGGCATCAATATGTCCAGGGACGTTTAGGTGTTGGTCCAACCAAACACCTAAGTACCTGAAGGAGGATGTGTCCTCAAGTAAAGTCCCATCAAGGGTGTGAAAAGTGGGTAGGGAGGGAAACCTAGATAATCTCTGCCTTGTGCCAATGGTCATGGAGACAGTCTTCTTGGCATTGAAGAAAAATTGATGGTTAGCAAACCAAAGCTGAACCTTGTTGAAGTCTTGCTATAAGCTGGTTGTAACCTCATCAGGACAGGAGCCAGATGCATACAGGACTGTATCATTGGCATACATATGTATAGCGGATGATGGGGAGTAAACAGAGTGAAAGTCATTTAAGAAGATGGAGAATAGGAGGGGCCTTAATACCGAGCCTTGGGGGACTCAAGTGCTAATCAGGAGGGAGGGGAAGTGGCTTCCAAGATCTTAACTGAATGGGTTCTGCAAATAAGGTAGGCCTTGAACAAGTTTGTGGGATATAGGCCAGCTGTTGGGAGTGAGTCGAAGAGAAGAGAGTGAGAGATGGTGTCAAAGGCCTTGGCCAAGTCAACAAAAATGGCAGAGGTAATTTGGCCATTGTACATCTCGTTTAGGATGGAGTCTGTGAGCCATAGGAGAGAGGTGGTGGTTGAGTGGTTTTTCCTGAAACCAGATTGGAAAGGGGTGAAAAAGGAGGTGTCAGATAGAAAAGAGGTGAATTGAGAGAGGACAATGTGTTCTTGAAGCTTGGCAAGAGTAGAGAGGAAAGAAATGGGGCAATAGTTGCCAGGGGATGAGGGGTCACCCCCTCTTTTGGTAGAGGGAGGACTACAGCATTTTTCCATGAAGAGGGGACCGAGGCAGTAGAGAATGAAAGATTTAGGATTATTGAGAGGGGGTAGGCAATGGCCAAAGTGGAGAGGGAGAGGAGTTTTGGGTCAAAGTCATCAGGGGAAGTACCTTTAGAGGGGTTGATGGTGAGGAGGGCACTTAAGGCATCATTTGGGGTTACAGTAGCAAAAGAGAAGGGAAGGTGGGAGGGTGGTGGATGGGGCAAACTGGTAGAGGGTGGGGAAGGGAAAGGGTGGGAGGGGAGAGATTTCAGTAGCTCAGTGGTGCAGGAGGTATAGTAGGAGTTAAATTCCGCAGCTACAGCTGGTGGGTTGGACACTAGTGAGCTATTTACTTTAAGTACCGGGGGCAGTAGGTGAGACGAGGGGGTAAATAAGATGCAGACCACCTTCCAGAACTTTAAAGGGGAATTTATTTTGGTTATAAAAGCAGATTTGAAATATTTGGAGATGGCTAACCTTGTAGCCCTGGTGCAAGTGGTTTTAGAGTGCACACCATGGTCTGAATCTGGTCTATTTTTTGCAACAAGCTGCGGGTGTTTAGATGTAGGATCTTTAAGCCCTTTGGGGCTTGCCAGAAGCTCTCTCTGGGTATGCATCTGGCATACTAGTTTTCTGAATGTTTGTTGTCAGCTGTACCAGGTCATGTGGGTTGGGACTGGGATGTCTCAGGGATGGTCAGCAGCAGGGATGGAACAATGAAGTGAACTGCTGCAGCAGGGCTTGATTTTCAGGGGGATGAGACGGTAAACCGAGGTCCCATCTGCCTGAATTGCTGGTAGTTCAGGTGGATGTTAAAGATCCCATGGCACTTATCGAAATGAGTAGGGGAATCTTTATTACAATAACAACATAAACAAATCTTTTACAAAAAGGAACAAAGGATTAACTTTCAGAACAACAATTTTCTAAACCACACAAAGAAAGGATCATTCAAAAAATGTACATTTATAGATCATCACTTCTTATTACAATTTTTCCACGTAATTATTTAAAGAATACACATTTTTGATTATAAATCCCTTTTCCCCATCCTATTTGTGCTTTATAAATATCTCAAACCCTCTCCGCCACCGAAGGACTTTTTTAGAGGTATGAAAAATATTATCCTTTACATAAATCCCTTTCATTGCTTCCATAACTAAAATACTACGGGCATCATACGCCATATACTTCTGTTGCAGTACCCACTGGCATTGGGCTTGCCAAATATAAAATTTTAAACAACAAAAAAATACCACCACTGTACCTGAATCATGATATAAATACAGTGCAGGGCTTCATACAGGCATGGGATAGACATAAGGGAGTAATACAGATGAGTATGAATAGATAGGCCATTGACAGAGTACAGGCTTATGGTGCATTCATAAGGCAGAAAAAATGGGCAGACTGGATGGGCCTTGTTGTCCTTATCTACCGTCAACTTCTATGTTTCTATGTTTCTGTGATCCCTTCAACACTTGAATCTTGCTGCAGCTTCCTCTCCTAGTCCCCTCTGTCTCCTCTGTGTCCCCCTCTTGGACCTGAGCAATGCGTGATAACCCACCATGTTACCTTTTCTTTCACTGCCCACACTGCAGCATGGAAAGGGCACTGGGGTGCCATCGCATCTGCTTCTCTCAGCTGTCTCAGTCCCTCTCTTCCTCATATGCTCATTCCACTTCTCATGGTGCCTCACCTTAGGGTGGGTGTTCTACCCACCTATGCCCAACTGGCTGCCATGGTTCCCATACCAAATAACACTGTGACACAAGGTGCATGTTACCAGACTCTTGTTGGTAGGGTCAATTACAAAAAAGTCCCAAACAAGGGACGTTTGCTGCTCATGAGAGAAGGAGCCAGATGATACCAAGCGGGACCCCTTCTCGTCACATGGCTCAGGTGATGGCACAACCATGGGGCTGGCTACAGCAGTAGGTGCTGCAGCAAGTGTAGGATGCACCAGAGCAGGGTCAACTGGTGGTGGTGGTGGTGCCACTGCATGCTGCTGCTGGTACTGGGCTGTGATGAGGTGGGTACTGACTGTTCCACTTCCTGCTACTGTCTGTGTCAAAGCTGACCTTCTCAGACAGACGGAATGGCATGTCCCATCCACAGACTACATCCCCTTGTCTTGGTGGGACTGGTCCATGTTTCAGTCCTCCCAATTTTCTCCTCGGCAGGCTCTCTCAACTTAAGATGGAAAAAAGAGAGTAAATAAGACTCCAGAGTAAAAGGAAGAAAAATAGAACAATAAAAATGGAGAATATAATAAAAAATACACAGAAAGAACAATTAAATAAATCCATAAAAACTACTAGATACTAAGTACAAAGTAGATGACAAAAATGCAAAAAAAAAAAGCTGTAAAAGTTGTTTTTTTCTTATTTTTTAAAACCCCTCAAAAGCAGCAAGTATGGGGGCTGGATATCCAGCTGTTCTGGTACTAAGTTCTATTCCACAGCAGCTGGTGTAGAATTAATTCTCCACACCTGCAGACTTTGTTGTTGTCAACTTGAGCTCTGCATGGGCAGCAGGTGCGGCTGCCAGAGATGTTATGCCTGATCTTTCGTTACTTGGGGGTCTGGCTGAACAGCCATCTCTCCTTCTCTGACCACATCGGTGCTATCTCAAAAAACTACGCCCCATGCTCAGTGCACTATATAGGAACCGCAGCAGCCTCCCTCCCTGAGTCCGACGTGAACTGGTCCTGAAGATGATACTCTCCTCCATCGACTACTGCAACATTGTATACAGTGCGACCCCTAAGTCCACCCTATCTAAACTGGACACACTTTATAATGCCTTCTGCCGCTTTGCTCTCGATGCTGCTCCCCTCACCTACCACTGCGACCTCTGCCGAGCCTTGGCACTACCGTTCCTCGAAAACCGTCGCATCTCTCACTGTGCTAGATTTGTCTCCAACCTATGGCTCGGGTCCATCCCCTCCTACCTTGCCACCATGCTCACAGATGCCCCCCCTCCCATCCTCTTATATCTAGTGACTCCCGCCAACTTTCAGTGACTCCCGCCAACTTTCAGTCCCTAGGTGGAAGACCTCTGCTGGTCAAGCTGCATTCTCACAATGGCTACCCAAGCTCTGGAACGCCCTCCCACCACAAATTCAGCACTCCTCCTCTTCCTACTCTCTGTCTACCACCCTAGCAAACTTCCTTACTACAAATTGCTCCTGTCCCTCAACCTGCCATGCCCCACTATCCCCTCCCCAATGCCTGAGCAGCGGCCTTAGCCTTGCTACAGAAGCTGACATATAACCCTAACCTTGCACTTATGTCCTTGGCCTATTTTGCCCTATGTACTGTGTATAATTGTGTAACTGTGATATACATCCTCTGTTGTTTACAGCTGTTAGTACTGTGCTAATTTACCTTGTCTGCTGCTTCTTGTCACAAAAATTTTTATTTGATACTATAATATCCTAAGCATTCAATGTTCGCTGCTTGTATATTCATGCAATCATGTATCCTTATGCTGCTTTTTATTTGCTTCTGTTAACTGTTCACTTGATAACCTGTGTGTTATCATATCCATGTGTACCCCCCCCCCCAGTCGCACCGGGAGACGAGCATCTTGTTGCTCAGTGTGCCTTTCCTGGTGAAACAATTGCAATAAATAAATAAATAAATAAATCTTACCAGGCATAAAATTTTGGCACGGCTTTGCTGAAAAAAATTACAGCAAACTGTTGTAAATCAGGGAGCCAGTTATAAACTGGCTTCCACTTTGAAAATATGGCACGTGTGGGAAAAACTGTGGCTCTGCAAGTGAAGCTCCACTTGTAGAAGTTGTTCTCCACACCTGTGCTGATTTCAGGGGGGCTGAAAAGTCAGTCTCTGACCTCCTCCACTAACTCACTCAGAAGGAAAAAAAAACTAAGTATCAGTCTGTAGGGCTGTGTGGAATGCAAAATTCCACGATGGCAATTCTGCTTCTAAAATGCTTTGTAGAACTAATTTCAAATTCTGCAGAATTTTGAAAAGCATTTATTTGCAAACTGCAGAATAATTTTCCACAGATCATGTAAACCATGGAATATTCTGTAGATTGTGGAAAAAGAATCCATGGTTTATGTGAACTGTGGATTATTACTCTGCTAAAAACCACATGTGGAATGTCAAAATTCCGCAAATGATGGAAATTGGTGGAATTTTCTAAAATTCCATGGAATTCTGTTCCATTGGAAATTCAGCATTCTGCACAACCATATCAGTTTGTAGACAGAGAATTAGCTTATGACCTACGGGAAATTGTTCCATGTGACCTGTAGGGACTTATTTACCAGAAGCCCCTTTTTAAGCAAACTTCGCTCAAATGCAACCCAAAGGCAAAGTTGCCAGGCAAAGTTACAAAAGGTAAATTTCCTAGAAAATGGAAACATTTGCAAAATAATCTGTGAAGGTGGTGAATTGAAAACTTTACAACATCTCTAGTCACTTACCAGTGTGCTGAATTACCAGGCTTGATATCCCAACTGGAAATACAAATCCTGTTTTTCTCTTTAAAACATATATTCAGTATAAGTTCTTTTGCATTTTTATATATGACCTTTTTTTTTTAAGATATATAAGTATGCATATTACCAACTAAACAGTACCTGACCTCATTGCCTTTTTCAACTGTCTCTACTCTATTGACATTCTTATGGCAAAAAGTCTAACTTTTGTAAGTATATATTCTTTCATTCATTTGATCTGGTCATAGCTTTTTGCCTCCTAAGAAAATAGAAATGGTACTTTTCACCATATTGTCCTATTAAGATTACCCCTATTTTTGCAGTATTAGATACACAGCAAAAAAACAAAATGCTCTTCTTACGTAAATGCTGAGTAAAGAGTAACAACACAGTCCCCTGCTGTTCAAGCCGACGTGTTTTTTGGTATCATGCAAACATCATTCTTCCCATCCCTTAAGAGCAGAATCAGGTATCGCACATGTCCTGATCGCTCATGTCAGTGCGCAATATGCACGTCAGTTATGTTATCACGTACCTCTGTTGCCTAATAACAGTAAATGCAGTTGCCACTCAACCAGCCAACTGACAGCACATCTAATATTACTAGGGAGTGATTTTCTGGATAAGAATGTGTAAGTGAGGCGTCTGTTTGCCTTTGGGGTGCATCTTATGATTTAAAATAATTTCTCTCTGTTAACAAAAGGTGATTTGAAAAACTCGTTTATGAGAGTGTAGGCTTTGTTTGATGGCATCTGGAAGCTATACTTTCACAATTTTATCCTACCAGTCTTCCAAATCCAATAACCATGTCAGTTTTCTGTCTTTTTTGTAGGAAGGTCACTTAATTGTAAAACATTAGCTTGCATTATACTTTTTTGCTATTCTGATACATTTATTCTATTATCTGGTAACACTATGATATTTTGTAGCCTTGCTAATGTTTTGATATGATATATATATATTCACCTTTCTAGACATGTGCTGGTATTTGCAGACCCAGTTATGTGTCTTACTAGTTTTTCATACTATAATTACACTTTTCAACTTAGCAAAGCAAGCACGTAAAATACATATGACCTTCCTCTGTATTATGCTTAATCAGAGATATACTTCTATGTAGTAGCAGTAAAACATTTTATTCCTATAATATGAATTCGAAATTCTATCGAGCAAGCTCATTTCCAATGAGATCCTTATAATACAAGTTTAAGTTACATTAAGGCTATGCATAATTCATATATGTTTCGCTATAAAACTTAAAAAAATAAATTATTCATAACACTTACTAAGGTCAAAGCCAGACATTGCAGTTATATAAGACATACATAAATCAGGATATTTAAGGTGCCAATAAAAAGCTGTATCTATCTAGTATAGTAACATTAATTGGAGACTAGGAAAATACAAAACACAGATGCCTAAAACATAATGCATGGGATACTGTAGCTATTCAGATCTGATCTAAGTGAAAGATCTACAGGAGTACTAATAATAAAGGAAGATACACAAAATGATATATATATATCTCTGGTACATTAGTAGGTAGATTCAACCTACCTCTAATACTGAACAGCATGCAGAATCATCTATTGCTTGTTCATAGTGCTATTTATTTTCGTTATACATACTGATTCTACCTTTTAATGATCTTAAATGTATTGGAATTTCATTCCAAAATATGGGGACCATACTGAAAAAGTGAGATCTGCCTATTTCCAAGTTTCTTTGGGGTAGCAAAAATTGGACCAGACCTAGAATGCAGTTTATCATATGGATTTTACAATATAGACACCCAATCCACTTATTCACTAAGTCCATATTTTTTGTCTGTACTCTTAAAGTGTACAATCTAATATGCCTCCTTTTAATGTAATTATTTATCTCAGTCTTCCTGTCTCTGTGGTTCTGGTACCCTTTTGATTCCAAACAATCTGAGCACAGGGATTGAATGTCTGGCTACATTAAAATGTCTCGCCAGTGGAGCTGCCATTTCTTCTCTCTTAATGTTACCTTTACACAAGCAATGATACCCAACAGGTTGGGTAGTATTGGGCAATACTGGACTGCCCACGGGTGTAATGAGGCCTGACTCTGCAACGGAGGGCCTTATAGCCCAGGAAGTTCTAGTATTGCCCAATACCACCCACTCTGGAGGGTATTACTGTACTACACTTAGAAGACAGGCTACATGTGTCATTTTGTATAGGAGTATAAAAAATTAAAGTCATGCTATAAAAACGAGAAATTAATTTGTAGTTGTTTTTTTTGGTAAAGTAGTCCCTGTACTGTTGTTAGCCAGTAGAGGGCAGTGCAGTGTTTTGTAGGTGTTTCTTGCCTGTTTAGATAGGTTTTTTGTTGCGAGTTCTCTGCAACATGTTGTGTTGCCTGGTACACCTCACCACAATGTTTGTGGTCCATGACCTGTTTCTATACCGCTGGCTCAATGATGAGACCAGCAGTACTTTCTCCAGTTCAGCTCCAGCAGGTAGAAGCTCTGTGTTGCCTTGCCATTGTGTCGACAGTAGGCAGGCAGCTGGAGGAAGGGGCAGCCGTTATCCAGGAGAAGGCTGAAATGGCGGGCAGCTGTTGTAAGGTATGCTGCCTTTTTTTTTATTACAACCAGAAAGAAACCAAATAAAACACAAAAAAGAAGATTTTTTTTCTTTTCTTCTATGACTCAGTTCCGGCTCGATAGCACTGAGCATGTGACATGCTAGCCACTACAAGTTCACACACAAAAAAAGACCATTTGTTTTAGAAGGGCAAAATGAATGGTACTGCTTTTTTGTCTGGCATGTTGCTTTATTTTGAATTGCTCTGTTTCTGTACTTGGTGGTGGTGGTGGTGGTGGTGGTAGTGGTGGTCATGGGGGTGGGATGCTTAAGCAAAGGGGTAGGGTGACTATGTAAGCAAGGGGAAAGAAAATCTGAGGTTTCAAAGTCCAGAGTGGCACCGTGATACCAACTTGGTACTGTGGCAGGCTGGGCTGGCACTTCCTGGCAGGGGTACCAGCCAATCAGAGAGCCAGAAATAAAAAGTCAATTTTCTAAGTTCAGATATATGATTTCCCATTTTGTTTTGCCCATATAAATAGGGGATACATGATAGGCAGCAGTGAGATATGGACAATAATCTCACTCCTGCTGAGTGAGGTATGGATATCTCACGAGTGCCAAAGGCACGAGTGAGATATGCCTACCTCACAATGCAGGAGTGAGATTATTGTCCATATCTCACTGCTGCCCATCATGTGTTCGATTTATGCAACAGGGGACACATTTATGTTAGTTTTATTTGTGTTTGTACTCAGTTTGGTATGCTTTTTTCTGTGAGATTTTGCTTTGCGGTGTGAATGGAGGTGACTGTTGGTATGTGATTGGTTGGAAGTATGAATGGGAAGTAGTTGTATTTTGTTATTGTTGGTATTTGGGGTTATTGTTTGTGATTGGTTGAGGCTTGTGTCTGTGTGTGCTGTAATTGGTTTAATGCCTTGGGTGGGTGGGAGTTTAATTCCTGTCTTTGTGGATGTTTTTTTTTATATTTATTTTTCTTTTATGGTTTATCGTTCCTTTGGTGTTCCTTTTTGTGTCTGTCATGGTTATTTGCCATCCAGTGTGCTGTATACTCTGATGGGCGCGTATTTTATTGTGGAGTTACTGTATGTTGTTATCGGCAGTGGCGCAGTGCTGTTGCAGGAGTTTCACTTTCACGGAGTGCTTTTCATAAAATTTACCATGACGACTGAGATACTGGTAAGATACAAAATGTGAAGATTGTACAAAAAGCTACAATGTGCTCTGGTATATAGTGTGGGGATATATGAAATAGTTTGAGGATTTGACTTTTGGCACAGGTTTAGCTACGAGGGCACGTCAGCAATGATTTTTTGAGAGGTGCATTTCTCTTGTATAGAATGAGAGTGTGTTTCAAATATGGTGCAATTTAGTGATCTCAACATTTTGTGCAGATGTTTTTTAAAGAGGGTGATGTTTACAAATTGTTTTATGTAGAAGGGTACTGTGCTGAGCATAGTGATTGTAGTGATGTAGCCACAGTGAGACTATTGGTTGAGGATGTAGCAACTGTGTGTGTAAATATAAATAATTTCACAGTTGCTATGTCACAAGGATTTATCTCACTGCAGCAAAAATATGGGTTTTTATTTACAATGTTTATCAGCCACCCCTATCGTAAAAATAAGGTTTCATGGATCCTTAATTTTTTTTTGTAGTTATTCCTTTTATTTGAAGTTTTGGATGAACATACAAACACATACATGGCAAGCATTTTCACATTTCAGGAGGTACAGAAAGTGCTCTTTTGAAAGTTACCACAGGCACGTGGTGCACAATGTAAACAGATCCAGTTATAACAAAATTATAATGGACATGTAAGTAGGCCTGCCTCTGGAAAACATAATGCATATCAGGAGGAGACCATTGATTAAAGCTGGGCTGGGCGTCACTCCTATTGTTACTAACATAGCTGTGAGTCCATGTTATAGCTCAGGATATGGAACTGTATCAAAGAAGAAAGGCAAGTCTGAGAATGAAAGGAGCCATGTTTGAGCCCTTAGCTGTTCTTTATTGTTGTAAATACTAGTCATTCTGAAATCTGAAAAAGTTACTTGTCAATACTAGATTAGCCAATTTTAACAGTAAACTGTTTGGTGGCAGTTCAGGACCCTCTCTGCCTTCTAAGGATTTTAAAAAGGCTTCCAAGCTATCCTTATGTGGCATACTTGTATATACTGTAGGTCCACTATGCCTAGCGTCACCATAATACAATTCTGTAAGTTAGACTGTTCTTATTTATATTTTTTAACACGTGTACCACATCTATATTTGTGTTTTGCACTAAACCCTGTATATGGTAGGCGATGTATTTTGACGGGGCCTTTAAGATCAAGTCTATCCCTGCTATTATGGTTTATTACATTTTAATGGACCAATAGAGTTGTTAAAAAAGAAAACTGGTGCTTTGAGCTTTCGAACTACACAGAGTCCTTCATCAGAAAACCAATGACAGTTGGTGTGGAAGAATACACTTACATAAAGCTCAGATCATACATCTTACATTGGGTTAGGAAGTAAATGTCACTGTCCAGCTGGGCTTCTTTCTTTCTGATGTTGTGCAGCTGCCATGTGAGATGGTGAATTATGGTATTTTCCATGAAGACACAGAAATTTTTGTTGCCTTATTGGCAACAAAAAATTCTGCGTCTGCTATTATGGGTCATCCTGGAGTGTTAGTAGTACTTTTATGTATCTTAGGCAATGAATAAAAACAGAGATTGTCAATATTATTAGATCAATAATATTAGATTGTTGGGTCATGTGGTAATCACATTTACTGTTGCCAGGTGAGAGAGGTGCAGGATGATGTCTCTGATGTCCATAGTGCACACTAATCCAGGTACCTGGTTAGGGTTCCTGGAGCAGTGCCCAGTTCTGGAGGCCTCATCTGAAGAAAGACAGGGACAGGCTAGAGGTGTTGCAATACAGGGTCACCTTGATCTATGGGCACCAAGGCAGATCTTATGAAGAAAGGTTGGCAGATTCTGAACGTGTATATTCTTATGGACAGGAAGGAGAAAGGAGATATGATCAACACCTGCAAATTCCTAAAAGAAATAAGTTAGACAATGGGGTTCTTTTCACAGGCAAGACAGCATAGCGAAGAGGGGTCATTGTTGGAGACAGTAAAGGGAAAGATTTAAGAGGGGCATCAGGAAGTACTTTTTATTATACAATGGCAAGAGAAAATCCTGCTTCTTAACTGGTCAGAATAGAACTGGACCCGAGAAGTTATCCCATCATAACATCCCGAGTCTAGTCCCAGCACAATAATGACCATATGAAATCTTGAAAAAAAATCACTCTACACCTGTCCCTATGGTCATCTTCAACATTGCTTGCTCCACTAAGAATCAGCACTGCTGCCCCGCTCAGAACTGCTGCTGCATGCCCAGGCCGCGAGGTTCACACACTGAAGCAAGTGTTCTACTAACTTTGAATCTCCCGGTACAACACACAGAACAAGAGTACAGGGAGAAACACAAAGGAACTGTCAAGTGGGAGTGGAGCGCTGAGAGACGAACATGTGACCACGTGACATCGCAATAGAAAAGAGCCACAAATGAGTGAGGCAAGCAGCTGGCCCTGAGCCTTTCCAACACACACAAAACAAGAGTTACTCACTTTTTTTCTCTTCATGGTCTCATTCTTTTTCTGCCCGAAAACTTATACCAGGAAGAACGACATGGGGAGGGGGGATTTGTTGCATTATTTCCGGGTTTCATGGACAAATATACAGCACAACAAATTCCCCTTTACCAAATAAAAAAATACAGAACAGATTATCTCCCTTTTAGTCTACCAACTGTACAGAAGAACAGGGTGGGGGTGAATAGCACAGCCCCAGACTCTCACACAGCCGTTCCACTTATTGGCTGAAACAAATAGGCACTATTTTTTCACTAAGTATTCCTACCCCTTCAAAAAATGACACAAAAATCTACCTTTAATAAACATTTTAATAATTTCCATTTTTTCTTTCAATTTAAGCCATTGCATAATAGGAATAATACCCTCCAGGCTGGGTGTTATGCTGGGATAACATCCCTTCTCGGGTGTTGGATGCCCTCGGCAGGTGGCCTCAGGCCCAACCACTCAAGATGGGATGTTATCCCAGCATAAAACCCACCCTGTTGGGCATTATTACTTTAATAGAGAGGGTGTTCGAAAATGGAATCAATTGCTAAGGAAGGTGGTGGAGGCTGGGTTAAATTCAAGGGACTGGTAGTTTCTAAGGTGGGGATGTGTGCAGGGAAGGGGAGTTGGTGGAGAGTTGGCACAGAGAAGATGGGAGAGGAATGTGGGGTAACTACCCTATCTGTCCATAGACCAATAGATAGTAGGTAGGCAGCTTGAGCAAACTGCAAGGACCTTGAGTCTTTATCACCATCATGTGTTCTATGTTTTGTATGCTTCTGTGTACAATGGAAGGCATGTTTACCAGAATTCCTATTAGAGCTGGAAATGAGGACTTTGTTTCCGACATGTAAGCATATGCTAGGCTATGCCTTGGTGCATGCTGCAAATAGAAAATTGAGTTAGAATCTACATTTCAGCCATAGATCTTAAAGGAATTATCAATAAAAAAACAGATAAGCAAATTTAGTGACCAACTTTACTTATTTATTTATTTTTTTTACAGATAAGAGCAGGAGAATAAATACATTAAAAACAGTGAGTGCACCTGGATGTTGGTTGCTGCTGAGCGTTCCCTTGAAATTGTAAAGGAATATATCCTTCAGTGAGACTGCTCTTATGAAACAGGATTCAGGACTGATTGGAAAATAAATCAAGGCCTTAAGAATAATTTTTTCAGGATTTTTAAAGCTCAGACAGAAGAGCACATTGCAAAATCAGCGGGTAGAGGGGACAAAACATTTTACAGGTACATAAGTGAAAAAAGAAAGGCAAAGGGAGGGATAGTGAGACTGTAGGGGGAGGATGGGAGCCGCATGGAGGATGACAACAGTAAAGCTGACATATTGAACAGGTTTTTCTGTTCAGTCTTTACTGAGAAAGAGGAGGATAATGTACCTGAAGGGAGTACAAGGGTTGGGAATGGTGCAGAAAAGTACATAAGTCCTTTTACATGAGAAAGGGTCCTGAAGGAACTGGAAGCAATAAGAGTTGATAAATCAATGGGGCCAGATGGGGTGCACCCCAGGGTCCTTAAAGAACTAAGAGAGGTGGTGGCTGAACCGCTGGCAATCCTGTTTAGCCGATCACTGGAAAAAGGGGAGGTACCCAAAGACTGGAGGACAGCAGATGTAGTCCCCTTATACAAAAGTGGGAACAAAGAGGAAGCGGGGAACTACAGCCCAGTCAGCCTCACCTCGGTAGTGGGGAAGATCATGGAAGCACTACTGGAAGGAGAGATTGGTGGAACATCTGGTTGTCAATGGACTACAGGACCCAAGGCAGCATGGTTTCACCAGGGGGAGGTCATGTCAGACCAACCTCGTTGAATTTTTTGACTGGGTAACTAGGGAGGTGGATCAGGGGAGGGCAGTGGACATGGCCTATCTGGACTTCAGCAAGGCCTTTGACACAGTGCCACATAGAAGACTATTACACAAACTGGGTAATGTTGGTGTGGGCAGGACAGTAGTGTGGTGGATAGGTAACTGGCTGGCTGACAGGACAGAGAGGGTAGTGGTAAATGGCTGTCACTCCACAGAGAGAAAAGTGACAATTGGGGTAGCACAGGGATCAGTGCTGGGACCGGTCCTATTCAACATCTTCATCAGTGACATTGCGCAGGATCTAGAAGGTAGAATTTCCCTGTTCGCTGATGACACAAAGCTCTGTAACAGAGTAGACACGCCAGAGGATGCAGACAGAATGAGAAGGGATCTGCAGAAACTTGAAGAATGGTCAGGGGTTTGGCAGTTGAAATTCAATGCAAAGAAGTGCAAGATAATGCATATGGGGCACAAAAACCCTGGCACAATATATCAGTTGGGGGGTGAGGATATAGAATGCACCAAGCAGGAAAGGGATCTTGGGGTTATCATCTCTGATGACCTCAAGGTAGGGAAACAGTGTGACAAGGCAGCAGGTAAAGCAAATAGGATGCTGGGATGCATAGGCAGGGCCATCACCAACAGGAAAAGGGAGGTCATGATTCCACTATATAAGACACTAGTGAGGCCCCACCTGGAGTACAGTTTACAGTTCTGGAGACCTTACTTACGTAAGGACATAGACAGGGTAGAGAAGGTTCAGAGGAGGGCAACAAAGATTGTACATGGATTGCATCACAAGTCCTATGAGGACAGGTTGATGGAATTGAATATGTACTCACTGGAGGAGAGGAGGGAGAGAAGAGATATGATAGAGACATACAAGTATCTTACAGGGAGGAACAGGGTGCAGGAATACACTATTTTTAAGCGAAAAAGATGTTCCAAGACTAGGGGGCATGGGAAGAAGTTGGAAGGAGGACGATTCAGAGGAAACATGAAGAAGAATTTCTTCACAGAACGGGCGGTGGACAAGTGGAACAGCCTGCCGGAGGAAGTGGTGGGGGCTGAAACAATCATGGGATTTAAGAATGCATGGGATAGACATACAGGAATTCTGGAGGTCGGGGTTAAGGGGCAACAGACTTTTAGGAAAACATAAAGTGAACTTACAAACTCAAATGGGCAGACTGGGTGGGCCATAGGCCCTTATCGGCTGACACTGTCTATGTATCTATATATCTATGAAATATTTATTTTCTCTCTGTATCATATCTATGAAGCTCAATTGGCTGGTAGTGCCTTTGGCTTTGTGTTATGCACTCATGGGCTGCAGTCCAACAGTAGAGACTTGTGCTGGTTTCTGATCTTGGCACTCAGGGTGGGGGTGACAGGGGCAGACCTTTGGATGAGACATTTTGTAATTAATATTTGACTCTATTGGAATGTAAACAGTGTATATAGTTAAACATGAATGTTCCGACACACATTAGTAACTTATACTTATAGTAACAGTATATGTGTGCATATGCAGCAACAAGATTTAGAAACAGTTAACACTTATGGCATAGTGAAACAGTAAACAAAAGCATAGTTGGGTATGCAGTAAGACTTGCCAGGGTGTGTAATTATGGGGGGATCATTACATGACTCAGTGATGTTTTTACAGGAGGCACTTGCACCAAGTGCCTTCAAACACCCGAGAGCAAAGTGCAACTATTCTTTATAATACACATCCTTGAAATGTCTTATTGCACTTGCAATATGGTGCAAAAAATGTCTTTCTAATTTTTATGCAGAAAATACAATACACTATTAATGCTGGAGATGGGAGACTCTTAAAAGGTTCTGAGGTCCTAAAAGGTTTTGATAAGCAACAAAAGGTTCAGATGTACATCCAAACCTTTCTGTATTATGGTAACTGTATGTTAAAAAAAGTCAGTTTAAACCGCTTTTAATCCACGTATCGGTAGAAAAATCAGTTTAGTCACTGTTTAATAGTATAAACAGCATGACTAGTGGAATGAGTGGGGTGAACAGATCTCTATTATCGGCTGGATATCAGATTCAGAAAGGCGTAACTCACTATTCGACTGGAGTAGGATACTTATTGGGTTGGATATACTGTAGAAATCGAAGTTTATTAAAGCAACATTATAGAACACTGTCTCAAATCACACCTTATAACCCTTATGTATTCAAGTTATAAAAAGGAATGCCATGTGGCCAGATATTCAAAACTTTGCACTATGCACAACCCATTTGCGCTTGGTTTGTGCCGAGTTTGTACAGGTCCGCTATATTCAAAAGCCCAAATAGCACAGGCAAACTACATTACTGTTCGGCAAAAGTATAATGTATGCAAGGGGCAATAAGAGGGGGCTTGTACATGAATACAGGCGCAATGCAATATTCAGTGCATTAGCACCATGCAAAGTGTGTTTGCATGGCTTAGCGTGACACTTTGCATGGTGCAAATTACCCCCCAGGAAAAGGTAGTATTAACTCCGGGAAAACCATCTGCGTGGGTTTGCGTGAGTGTGCTAAATGTCAGTTCTTAAATTTAGCACACTCCAGTGAAAATAACAGGATTTATCACATTCATTTATCACTCACCCTATTGGATAAATAAACATAGACAGGCACCAGACAGAGTACAAACATGCTGCACATGGACAGCACCTCCTATGTTGCCATCATCTGCCACTGGTCCCAACCGTGCCAGGCATTAATTGGTGACCCGGCACCCAGTGGACACCATGGCAGTGTGTCCAAACAGCATACAGCTCCAGACCTCCCTTCAGTGGACACCAACAGAATACAGCACACACATGCAGCACTGGGGGCATGGAGGGTGTTGAGGGAAAGGTGTACAGGTGGCTAGTCTGCACTCCATACTGGGTGCTGTCACAAGACTGGGACAATCCATGCAGTGCAAATGGTCCAGTGTAGGGAATACCCCAACACCAGTGTGTCTGTCTGATGGTATGTGCCCCCCAGACACATACTGCACATCTGTACAGACACCGCTGCACACACAGCAAGCCAGGTATATGTCATTGTGAGTATCCCATGCCAGTGGTGCAGCATCTGTTAGTCGCACAACAGCACAACAGTAATGTCCACTGTCAGTCACTGCGTAAAGTGCAGCAGTCATTGATGCCCTACACACCATAGGCATTGCTGTGTCCCTCACATTACTGGCCCCCTTGTTACTGTAGGATCTGCTATGCACTGTAGCAGGAACTACAGTTTGACAATTGCATGCAGTACCACCACCTGTGCCTGTGCTGTATAGTCCTCTGGAGCACAATATTCTATATGGTTCTGTACAAATGTAGCCTGCAGCTACCACTATGCACTTCTAGACTAACCTACAGGTGGAACTGTGAGCAGACCCAGCCAGCCCCCGATACTTCCAGACTGACCTACAGGTGGAGCTGTGAGACCCTGCAATAGCACTGAGAAAACTGCCTGCGAATCAGGGCATAATGAGATGTTTGCCCACAGACTGCCTAAGTAGGCTCATTTGCATGTCACTTTTGAATATAGCAAATTTTTGCCCACGGCAAATATTTGTGCCGTGCAAACATTTTTTGTGCTGCACAAACATTTCGGAAACATGTTACATTTCTGCAGAATTTCACATGTGCTGGTGCTTGCAGCTTTAATGAATCCACTCCTTTGCTAGCACACACATTGGCAACATGGTTCACCTCTACCTTCCTTCACATTGCTGTGCACTGGGCTGCTGTTGTGGTTTGCACTTCCTGATTGCTATATTCATAGCTGTCTTATTTACCCGGACTGTTTTTGCACTGCACTCCCAGCCCAGTTGTCCCGGCTTCCTTAGCACATATATTAAGCAGGTTTAGCACTGGGGCTATCCCTTTTGAATATAGCGGGCTATTGGTTCCGGGCTAATTTAGCCTCGGGGCAAAGTTTTGAATATCTGGCCCCTGAAGTGCTCAGCCTTGGCAGCAGCATTCCCTCGCAGCTCCAGGACCCTCTAATTAAATGCGGCTTAAAATCAGGAATTTGTTTTTCTAACTTTTACATGAAAAACATCCATACTAAATACTAGTGCAACCCTCCAAATAAAATTTTCTCTCAGGAGAGGATGAGGAGCAGACACATTTAATTTGCTTTTACAGGGAACTAGCTCAATATCAGGGGACCAAAGGACAGGGGAAAGGAGTGGAAATGGAAAGTTACTGAATGCAGCTCTGCTCTCACAGTTTGGCACCACTGGTCTGTCTCTATCTCTCTCTCTCTCTGTCTTGACAGTCGATGCACTGCAGATCTCTCATTCTTTCTCTCATGGCTTATCGATCCTATTCACAGATGCTCAATCAATTAAACTTGATGGGCAATTAAATATGTAATAATTACCTAGCTAATCTGACCACTTCATGGAGAAATATCCAAACAGAACAGATCGGCTTAAAATGGTAGAGATCTGACCAGATCATTTTATCAGATCGGATAGCCACCCATCCCTAGAAATGAGTGCATGAAATTGGATGTGCCATCTGGATCTGCCAGTGCTCTATTGTACATGCTGAACCTCCCACCCCAGCACCCCTACCCGCCCCAGGATAATGATATGGTTCCTAGGCAGTTAAGTCCCAGATCTCTAACCAGCCTTTATAGCTTAGTAATTTGAGTATGGTTTTATGTAATAATGGTGATCACGGAATAGCGATTGCCATTTGGGCGAGTGTACATCGCGAAAATGAATTACGGTAATGTACACTCATGGCAAAATGAAAGGTGGAGATGGAATTTAAATGTATGCAGGTGGCTGCACACTCCACACCCCACTACTTAAGGATTATCAACTCCAGTGGAGTGCATGTCGTGGGAGGGGGGGATGAAATTCTTAAAAAAATAAAACAAGACACCTCCCAGCACAAAAAAAAAAACATGCCATGCCGAACTTGAACCCTGCACCCTGCAGACCCCAACCGACCACCCTCCACACAACACTAGCCAGCCAGCTTGGCAGCTGCCCACCACACTCTCTCCCACATACCACCCCTTCCTCTCCCCAACCCACTTGTGTGCATGCGCATACACGTGTATACGCTTCCCTTCGCTCAACGTCACCCATCCAGGTATCTGGTCGCTACCCTATCAGGTAGCCCTGAACATAGGTGCTGTGATTAAGTCACTCTTTTTGAAAGTGCTCAGTCACGGTTGCTGTGTTCACTGGATGCCATTAGAGCACTAATGTGAAGGAGAATAATCTCAGGAGATGTGTGTGTGTGTGTGTGTGTGTGTGTGTGTGTGTGTGTGTATGTGTGAACTCTGTCAGTCACTCACCATGATTTTGTTAAAAGGCAGGCAAATCACAGAGCTCTGTCACAGAAACTTAGAAACATAGACTTTGACAGCAGATAATGACCGCTTGACCCTCCTAGTTTGTTCATTTTCCTACCTACTGGATAAACTGCAGATCCTAGTTAACGAACAGCCTATTTCTTCCTACCCCCCACAAGAATTGCCTTATGTCTGTCCCATGCATTCTTGAATTCTCCCACAGTTTTAGACCCCACAACCTCCTCAGGAAGGTAGTTCCATGCATCCACCACCCTCTCTGTGAAAAAATATTTCCTCACATTGCCCCTGAGCCTTCCCCCTTCTATCTTCAAATTGTGTCCCCTTGTTCTTGCACATCTCTTTTTCTGAAAGATGCTACCCTCTTGGACTTTTATTAGATTCCACTGAGGTATTTAAAAGTTTCTATCATGTCCCCCCCCTCCTTCCTTTCCTCGGGCATACATATTAAGCTCCTTTAGTCTCTCCTCATATGGCTTCTCTTGCAGACCTGCACCATTTTAGTTGCCCTCCTCTTGACTGCCTCCATCCTGTCTATGTCCTTGTGGAGATGGGGTCTCCAGAATTGGATGCAGTACTCCAGATGGGGTCTCACCAACTGTCAGTACAGAGGGATAACAGCTTCCTGTTTTCTGCTGGTGAAGCCTCTTCCTATACAGCCCAGTATCCTCTCAGTCCTCCCTACTGCTTCTCACATTGCTTGCCAACCTTAAGGTCATCTGATATGATTATCCCCCAGGTCCCTTTCCATTTTTATTGTTGTTACTACCTCCCCCCATTGTGTACTCTTCCCCTGGGTTTTTGCTTCCCAGGTGCACTACTTTGCACTTCTTTGCATTGAATCCAAGCTGCCATACTTCTGACCATTCCTCCAACCTTGCCATGTCCCTTCACATCTTTTCCATGCCCCCTTGTGTATCAACCCTGTTGCAGATCTTTGTATCATCTGCAAAGAGGCATACTTTCCCTTCCAGTCCCTCTGCAATGTAACTTATAAAGACATTAAAAAGGACTGGACCCAGTACTGAACCCTGCAGTACCCCTAGTAACCTCCCTTTCTTCAGAGTGGACTCCGTTTACTATTACATTCTGTTTCCAGTTGTCCAGCCAATGTTATACTCAGGCTACCATCCTGGGACCCACTCCCAGGCTGGCTAATTTGTTTATTAATCTTTTGTGTTGGACTGTGTCAACTGCCTTGCTAAAGTCTAGGTAGGCCATGTCCACAGCCCCTCCCTGGTCTACTACTTTGGTCACCCAGTCAAAGAAATCGATTAGATTCATCTGACATGACTTTCCCACTGTGAATCCATGCTTCCTTGGGTCCTGTGCCCCACTGGCTTCCAGGTACTCAACAATTATTTCCTTCAAATGTGATTCCATCATTTTCCCTTACCAAAAAGGTTAAACTGACAGGTCTATAGTTTCTTGCCTCTGTCTTGCTCCCACTTTTGCGAAAGGGAATCACATCCACGCTCCTCCAGTCCTCAGGTACTACACCATCCTCCTATGATTTGTTAAAAAGGGTAGTCAGTGGTGTCACTAATTCTCCCCTTTAATTCTTTCAGAATTCTGGGGTGATCCCATCGGCACCATTGCTTTGTCCACCTTCAGTTTTAGGAGTTCTTTCAGAACCCTTTCTTCTGTGAAAGGACTGGGATTGACCCCCCATCCAGAGTGCTTCTGTTAATTGGATTAGGTACCACCCCCTTCTCCTCTTTTGTGAATACTGAGCAGAAGTTTTCTTTCAGTATCCCTGCTTTTTCACTGTCCCTCTCTGTCCAGCCACCGTCCATTCTATTCAGCCTCACTATCCCTCCCTTTGTCTTTCTATGATCCCTAATGTACCTATAAAAGGTTTTATCCCCCTTCTTAACTGAGTTGGCTATCTTTTCCTCAGTTTGGGCCTTTGCTATTCTGACTGCCTTCCCTGCTTCCTTCTGCCTTAACTGGTATAGTTCTCTGTCCTGCTCCTTCTGTGTTTCCTTATACTCCCTAACTGCTATCTTTTTCTCCCTAACCTTCCCCGCCACCTCTTTTGAGAACCGTAGTGGCTTTTTCTTTCATTTTGATTTGTTTATTTGCTTCACACAAAGGCTTGTTACCTCTGTGATGGCAGTTTTGGTGATCCCCATTGTTGCTCTACTGTTCTCCTTCTTGCCTGTTTGCTAGTGCTTTTCTAAAACACTCTCCCATTTTGACAAAGTCAGCCCTCCTGAAGTCCAGTACCCTCACTTTTGTATGGCTTGACTCTGCAGCTGAGTTTATTGTGAACCACACTGTTTGGTGGTCACTTGTTCCCAGATGACTACCCACTTCTAGATCTGAGATCCTCTCACTGTCCCCATTTGAGAGTATGAGGTCTACGATTGCTCCCTTATGAGTGGGTTCCAAAACTCACTGTCTAGGCATGCCCCCTGTAGGGCATCGAGAATGGCCCTGCTCTTGGATGTGGCTGCAGAAAAGGTGCTCTCTAACCAGTCTTCTGTATCTGACCTTTTTAGAATGCAATACTGTGCATAGTTGATGGTTACTTCTATTTCTCAACAGGCACCACTGCGTTAGAAATGTGTCTCAGTTATGAATGAAGAAGGAAGAAACACACCAGCACTAAGGAGAAACAGAATGTAAAAAAGAGAATCAGCAGCTTACCTAATTGCTTACCTTCTCTAAAACTGATTGATGCTAGTGATTGTTTTATCTGCTTCCTTTATTACTAGAACTGAAACCCATGGTAATGGTGTAATTTAACCAAACATTGTTTTGTTTCAAATCCTTGATCGTCTCTTCTTATGTACTTCCTGAACATTATAAATACCCCCAAACAGTGTAGCCACTCATGATGCGATAGTTTCCTTGCCTCCACTGCATCATGAGTGGCTAGACTGTGTGGAAGTGTTTTCTGAAGTCCAGGAAAGGTGCAGTGGGAGTTGATCAAGGAATGCAAACAAAGACATTTTTGTGTGCTAGCACTGGTATGCTGGGGCATCTGTTTTTCACTTTTACAAAGCAAAAGGGAATCATAATCAAACAACCAGCTACATGCCAGACAGTGGTATCAAAGCGGCCACTAATGGAATCCCGGAAATGAGGCAGCCATTGTTTACTAGTGAAAGGGTTCTGAAAGGGCTGGTTGCCCTTAAGATAGATAAGGCCCCAGGATCAGATGGGTTGCATCTGAGGATACTCAGGGAATTACCAGCGCTATCTGAACCACTGGTACTGTATGCCTGATCAATATCTCACTTAGGTCTGTGGAAGTTCCAAGGGATTGGAAGGTGGCAGACATTGATCCTTATCCTCCTCTTTATGAACCTGTACAACCAGGGAACTACAGCCCTGTCAGTCTAACCTGTATAGTAGGGAAGCTGATGGAGTCACTGATCGAAGAAGACCTCATAGACTACCTGGAAGACCAACAGGCTCCAGGATAGTAAACAGCATGGTTTCAAAGGCAGGAAGATCTTGTCAGATTAACCTGATAGTTTTCTTTGATTGGGTGACAAAGGAATTAGACAAATGCCGCACTTGGATCTCCTCTACTTTGACTTCAAGGCTTTTGACTCAGTACCTCACAATCGATTGCTCAAGAAGATGGAAGACCTAGGTACAGCTAAACTAATTGTGAACTGGATAAGTGACTGGCTAGAGGGGAGGAAGCAGAAGGTGGTGGTCAATGGGGTTAAATCAGAGGAGACTGAGGTTATGAGCGGGGTTCCACAGGGATCGATCCTGGATTCAATCCTCTTCAACATGTTCATTAGTGACACTGGAGAAGGAATCCAGGGCAGGTTGTATCTCTTTGCAGATGACACAAAACTATATATGTGGGAGGGTGGATAGGGACAAAAGAATAAGGGAAATGCAGAGAGATCTATAGTACAAAGGCTAGAAGGGTGGTCAAAGGTCTGGCAGTTAAAATTCAATGCTAGAAAGTACAAGGTAATGCACCTAGGGAAAAAGAACACCAAGACAGAGTACAGGATGGGAGAAGAAAGACTTGGCTCTGTTTTTTTATTTTATTTTATTTATTTAAGAATCAGTTTACAACCTTTGAGCCAGAGGCTCGTTTACAAAGGTACTTCGTCACATAAAGACATACATTGCATTTCAGTTACATAGCACAGAGGAGGCTGAGGAATAGGATTTTGGAGTTATCATTAGCAACTCATTTAGGCAATCAAGTCAGTGCAACAAGGCCTATAGCAAGGCTAATAGGATGCTGGGATGTATCAGGATGGGAATTAATAGCAGAAGAAAGGATGTGATACTTCCCCCTCTACAGATCCCTGGTAAGGCCTCATCTAGAGTACTGCACCCAGTTCTGTAGTCCGCACCTCAGAAAGGATAAAGATAGGTTGGAGACAGTGCAGCATAGAGTAACAAAAATGATTCAGGGCCAGCAGAGCAGGTCCTATGAGGAGCATCTCAAAGCACTAAATGTGTACTCACTGAAGACCAGAAGGGAGAGGGGAAATATGATAGAGGCCTTCAAGTTCCTTAAAGGAATTAACAAAGTGAACTGCAGGAAACTATTTAGCCTGAATACCAGTTCGCAGTTACGTGGACATGAATGGAAATTAACAGGAGGTAGGTTCAGGAGAGATGGAGGCAGTATGGCGCAGTGGTTTAGGGATCTGAGCTGCAAATCTGGAGACCTGGGTTTGAATCTCACAGCCCCCACTTGCATACTGTGTGACCCTGAGCAAGTCACTTAACTTCCTCGTGCTCCCAGATTGCACCTGCAAACAAGCTTTCAGCTTAGTGTGTCTCACCTGGTAAAATAATTGGTAAAAAAGATGTGAGGAAGTACTACTTTATGGAAAGGGTGGTGGAACCTAGGAATAGTCTGTCAGATGAAGTGGTGGGTGTGAAAACAGTTAGGGAATTCAAGTAGGGCTTGGACATAATGAAGGGAATAGTGGTTACAGGGGGCGACAGGACCAAGGAGGAGAATGGAGAAAGGATGGGGAGGGTTTCCTTGGAGGAACAGTAGGTTCCAGGGATTATAGAGAACTTGAGTGACTGGATGGACCTCTGGCCTTTTTCTGACGTCATTGTCTATGTTTCTATGTTACATCAGCAGTCTTTACACAATGTAAGAAATCACAGCATGTGTTTCTTTAAACTAGTATGTTTTTACGTTCACTTGCGCACATGCGCAAGGAACGTTTTGGGAGAATAGCACACTTTGGTGGTGTGCCTCTCCCTTCCAATCCACTGCTCCATTGAGCAGGCATGGCAGTCCTGCACCAATGGGTGCGGGAGCTGTGTATGACATCGGTGGTCTTCGCTTCAAAGAAAACCACCCCTGTCATACAGAGCACTGCGTCACGCCTCCCCCCGCGTCATGCCGCCCCCCCCAAATCTTTGGTGCCACGCTGGAAGCCCACCCCAGCATGGCAAACATCCCGCGTTGTTTGCCGATGGGGATGTCCAATCCCGTCGGCTCCACGGCCCCATGCCATCCTTCTGCCACGCTGGGAGCCCACCCCAGCATGGCAAACGTCTGCGTTGTTTGCTGGACGGGGTGCCCAATCCCGCTGGATTCTCACCCCCTAGCCATCCTGCCACGCTGGGAGCCCACCCCAGTGTGGCAAACGCCCCACGTAGTCTTTTTTTCACCTGTAAACCAAAACGGTCCCACGGTGCTTCTCCCAGTCCCCTCCCACAACCCGCACCCACCCACTGTGCACCCAGCCTCCCCACCCCTCACCCCATACTTACCTCCGAGTTGATTTGCAGCGATCTTGTTGCGAAACTGCGTCTGCACTCTTCCAAGCCGACTGCGAACTGAGGAAATGCCGTAAGCTGTATACTGGGCTAGATAGGGGTTTTCAACTTTATTGCATATCTCAGGCATTTTGGAATTTTCGCAGAATTTTCAACATGGGGTTTTGGGACCCTTCTCATAAATGATGTCACTGTCATGGCATTATTGGGCCCGAAGGGTGATTTCGCTGTCACTGTGCAGTCACTCGCGCGAAATCACCCGCTGACAAATAACCATGACAGTGACATCATCATGAGTCCCAAACCATTGGTGGTGCAAAACTCAAAAATGACTGTTTTACTAAGCGTGCGTTGTGCAGTTCCTACGCAGGCTCGTAAGTTTGCGAATGTTCAATATTTTCACTCCAGATTTTCGACATTGCCATTTTATCACACCTTCTTATGAGTAGTACAGCTGTCACTTTTCACATCTCATCCAAAACATGTTTCCGCCCATGTAGCGCACAATGGCGCAGTTGGTGTGCAAACTCAATATATGGGACACATTAAGAAAATCACAGTGACACTGATCATGAGCAGAGGTCTTAAAATGGCTATGTTGAAAATTTAGTGAACAAATCCTAAAAATGACTGTTTTACGAGTCTGTGTTGCGCAGTTCCTACGCACGCTCGTAAGTTTGCGAATTTTCAATATTTTCACTCCAGATTTTCAACATTGCCATTTTACCACACCTCCTTATGAGCAGTACAGCTGTCATTTTTCACATCCTGCCCAAAACGTGTTTCCACCCATGTAGTGCACAATGGCGCAGTCGATGTGTGAAATCAATGTATGGGACACAGTAAGAAAATCACAGTGACACTGTTCATTAGCAGAAATTTTAAAATGCCAATGTTGAAAATTTGTTGAAAAAATTCCTAACAATGACTGTTTTACGAGCGTGCATTGCACAGTTCCCACACACGCTCGTAGGTTTGCGAATTTTCAAAATTTCCACTCCAGATTTTCAACATTGCCATTTTACCACACTTCCTTATGAGCAGTACAGCTGTCATTTTCACATCCTGCCCAAAACGTGTTTCCTCCTATGTAACGCACAATGGGGGTAACAAAAAGGTCATGCTGAAAATTTATTGTGCAAATACCAGCAATCGCACAGGGCATTAGGGTAAAGCACCATACGTGCCAAACACCGCTGCAAATACCTGCAAGCGAACATTCTGCATTGACAAATGCTTGTTTAAACTAGGGGCAATTTGTGGCCTAAGGGGGTTGACAGTGTCCATTTAAGGAACTTTTTCAGGATCACACAGACAGTATGGAAGTGGTGGGTGGCTGTTATAGTTTAACACACACAGGTATGCTATAAATTATTCTGGTTCACAGCTCAGACTTGTGCTCTAATAACCATGTCAAGTCTAATGCTGCTCAAGTAAGTAACTTTATTTTATATTCTGTGACCTTCTTGATTAATAAACTGCCATAGTCCTGCAAAGCAGGCAATACTTAAGTATAATAGTACATATTAGCAGCAAGAAACAGTGTCTGCTTTGGGGATTTGGTCTGTAGGCTGTCTGCTGCGGTGCATTCTCTAGCTGCAGTTGATGTTGCTTATTCTTAACAGGTTGAATTTATATTTCACTCAGTGGCTGTTGACTGACTTGTTGCAGAGAGAGAGAGAGAACAAGATATTAATATAATAAATGTCAGCACCTATTTTGCAGCAGGGTATAGGCTATTTAGCACTGTGCTTTGCATGCAACCTGCTGGCCAATGTGGGCAGTGTAAGGTGGGCACCAAATTCACCTTTCGTTTTCCTTCCCCCACCTTCTGGTTTTGCTAGGACGATTTTCTAAGTTTAATTTCCCCCTGCCTAAAACTTTGATTTTTTTTTTTTTTTAATGAAGCCTTCAGTTGAAAAATATCTGAGAAGAAGAAGTGGGTCCAGAGGACTTAAAAAGCTCTTTTGTTAAGGCAGTACTAGCTGGATCAAGTGAGCTGCTGCTGCCTAAGCTGCTGCTTCTTCCTGAAATGTCTACCACACACTAAGCAAGAAGCAAACAGCACAGAAGCAGGGACATTGACAGGTGTACACATTGTACTCAGCTGTGTGTTCTTCTTCTAGATGGGGGGCTGGGTAGCATTTCTGTGATTTCACCCTGCCTAGTCTGCTACTTTTGTACACAGATTTTTCCTGTCCTGTGAGGAGCAAAACATAATGTACTTTTTCTGGGCTGAAAGGGAATGGGAGTGGCGTGGAGGTGTGTAATGTGCTGCCATGGAGGTGTGACTGGCCTGCCCGCTGCTCTGTAATTATTCAGAAGCCCATGGCATTGGTTGTGATAATCCAGAAGCCCAACCCCACTGTTGTGATTGGTCGAGGGCAGGCAGAGGTGTGGAATCGGATCCATGGGCTCGAAAGCCACTCAGAAATCCTCCATTTTGAACCATGGCGGTCAGGTGTATTTTCTTCCTAATCCCCAGCTGTTTTTTGACAACTTCTCTTGGCACCAGCAGTGAATCATGTTTTAGGCATCGTTGGAGTGGCGGGCAGTGGCAAACAGTTGTACGGCATACACAGCAGCAGTTTGAGAGAGCCAGCTGAAGATAGGACAGCCGAGGTGAGCTGGTGAGCGAGGACAAATCCCAATCTCCCATCCTGATCCAAATCCGATCATCAGCCTTCACCATCCACGACTCAGGAGGAGCACATCAATACCATGCTGGCAGCTGAGCACACCCATAGTCAGCTCAGTGGCAGCTGCTGCTAAGCCTTACTGGTGGCAGCAACAAAGCAGCAGGCAGCAGCACAAAACTGCACATGGAGGACCCATCTCCAGTCCACCGTCCATCCGATTGTCAGATTGGTGACAAATGTGTGAGCCTACTGCCTGACTAGTGACTAAACTAGTACTGATCACTCAAACTCCCTTTTGTGTCCCCCTGAGACTGAGAGGAGGAGTGCAGCAGCAGCCAGACAACACTTTGCAAGGTCCAATCAGGAAAGAGAATGAAGTAGTGTGTTTCATCAACACAAGACTGCTCTGGAGTTACTCAGTCACCAGCAGGTAAGGTACAGTAGTGTGTGCAGGTAGTGGGCATGGTATGGAAACCGTCATTTTGTGATTCTAAGGAAGCTCGTAGTGTAAAGGGCAAAACACCATAACTATCTGACTTGGCCATAGGGTGAATGTCGTGTTTTAAACCAATGTTGTTTTATTTGACTACAGCAGGGGGGTGTCACTGGTGATGTAACATGAAGTGCAGTGCCCATCGCGGACCATCAAAATCTTAGAACATTAGTCGAATTTCCACTGGGTGAGCTTAAACCTCAATCAGTGGTCAGTTAGGTTATCTTAAAAAAAACAATAAAGTTTACACCATGAAAGTGCATAAAAACTGTATGTTTCCTTTTTTTTTTTTAACTATAAAAACTATATGTTTTCTAAACAAAGTGCAGTTTGGTCACTTGAAGTTTAGTTTTGGTCACTGGATTTTTGGTTGGCAGTCACAGTGTCTACATAAGGGTCGAAAAATGGTACTTCCATGCTGGTGACCTGGAATTGGGAGTGTACGTTGGTCTCTGGAGATGGATCTCCATGTTGATAGTAAGTTCTGCCCATGATAGTGTGTCTCACCCATGGTGGACTGGCATTGAGCACTTCTGGTGGCCCAGGAGGGTACATGCCAAGCCACTGTTGTCTGCTGGCTATACGCAGTACTGGATGTAGAAGAGGGGATCAGGAGAAGTCATAGCCTAAAGGTGTACAAGGTGAGAACTAAGGGGAATTTTTTCCAAAAATAAAAATCCTTGGATTAACCATCAAATAAAAGCAAGGGCTGACACTCGTGGATCTTGTATGACTGAACTTCCACAACAGATGTGGTGTTTACGGAGGGGTGGGGGATACCCTCAATATGAAGACCTTACCACTAGGGTGTGGTAGAGACCATTAACTGTGGTGGACATGGAAGGTAAAGTAAGGCAGCACTAGGAGGCTGGAAGAGTCAAGCCCGAAGGTAGCCCAGAGCCTGTATGGGTGGCCTGTAGCAACCATAAAGGCAACCATAAATAAGAGAATTAACCCCCCCCCCCCAAAAAAAAGGCATGCTACTCAAAAATAGTTTTCTTCTAGAGAACTGCCCAAAAATGGATTTCATGCAGAAAACTGTTCGCGTGTGACACAGTGTTTGGTGGAGGGAGGGACAGTGGTATAGTACTTATCTGTCTCAACACTCCAGCAGGATGCAGCGGCTACTCGGTGATGGGGGAAATCTGTGGCACACTCACTGGCACTTTATTTAATACAGAGGTGTATGTCTGTCTCAGACTAGGCATGGGCCCCTCATGTTTAGGTTTTAGAAATGTCCTGCAGTGCTTTCAGTAGTCAGTTGAGTTAGTTGTTTTTAGTTAGTACGCCCACAGAAACAGCCCTAAGTTAAGTTAGTTGTTATGGCAACTGTGAAGAGCATGAGTAAGCCTTTTAGAGGTACTGTACATTAAATCATTCTGAGTGTAAGTGTCACAGCAGTATGTGAAATTCATAGTAGCTGCTGAGTGAGACATAGGCTTACATGAAACTTAGCATTTAGTGATCACAAGACCTCAAACAGCACCTTCAGTCTAGCTCACAATGCACCTGTTCCTCAGGCCAAACCTGAAAGACTAACCCACACCCACCATTAAACCCAGCACTGACACCGAGAAAACTTGCCCTCATCCTGGCCTAGCCAGGAGCACTAGTAAGCTACTAATCCTCCTTTCAGGCTCTGCGTACAGCCCCCCAACCCCCCCACCTCTCCCACCTTTCCAACCGTAGTCTATCAATAGACCTCTCAAGGTCTCCAGGGTTGAGCCACCCCTAGAATCATCCAAGACATAACCTAAATCCTCTTACAATAGCTTTGTTTTCCACTACTTGCCTAAAAATCTCATGTACTACTCTTTAACTGTCTAATGTGCTGAACCCTTTAACAACTGTATTTGTTTTGTAGTCTGTAACTACTGTATTTGTGCTGAACCCTGTAACAACTGTATTTGTTCTGAAATCTGTAACTATTGTATTGGTGTCTTGTATTATTTGCCCACCCTGACGTGGAACCTTTGTAAAAGAGCTCACGCTCAAAGGTCTTCTGATATTCATAAATAAATAAATAAATTAAACATTACCCTTGTACTTAATACAAGTGTTGCAGTTCAGATCACAATGTATTATTGTGCAGTAAAACTTGAAAACTATCCAGCCTGTTATAAAGTGGAGGTCTTGATTTAAACTGCAAGCAAAACAGGAAACAGACAACAAGACAGAGACTGGGAGAGAGATGGGGGAAGGGGGTACGGGGAGAAAAGTGTTTTTTTCAAAGCTGGATTTGAAACAAAGAGGGAGAGTGCACTTGATAGCAGTAAGAAAGCTATGGATGGTGCCACACACACAGCGATGGAATGTGGGTGAGGATAGGACCTCTGGATATATCAGTTCAACATATAATATTTTTATTTATACAATAGGAGTGAGCAGGTAATCCATTAGATAAAAACAGGTATTCTCACTGTAGATTGACAACTTCAGTTATCACACTCTCATTACATCATCACAGTGTGATAACTCCAGGTTAACACACTCTGATTACATCATCATGGTATGGTAACTCCACCAAACAAAAAATCAGCACAAAACACACTCCTATTGTATAAAACGGATACATGCTATGCAGCTATGCGATAGCTGAAATATCAGCACTCATGGCAGCTGAGCTAAGGGTTAAATCACTTATGGCTCTGCTACAGAGAGCCGCTCGTGATAACCCTGAGCTCACTTGCCACTCATGCTGATATTTCAGCTATCACA
The DNA here is from genome assembly GCA_016271365.2 of Neoceratodus forsteri. Lineage (NCBI taxonomy): Eukaryota > Metazoa > Chordata > Ceratodontiformes > Ceratodontidae > Neoceratodus > Neoceratodus forsteri. Next base: position 1,386,727,849 of record CM057458.1, on the reverse strand, counting down.
TACCTGCCCATCATGTATCCCCATATTGTTTTATTGTATGCCTGTTGCCTTTAAGGACTGCATAATGCATTTTTATGTAGAACTGTTAAGCAATCTGAGAACTTGCAATAACACTTAACCAGTAGTTCTAGCATTTTGTTGCATGATTGTAAAACATTGTTCCAACTTTCAAACCGTACTGCTAGTTGGGGGACCTGCGGCTGTCACCTAAAAATGCTTCCAAAGGTAATAGGCAAACAGCAAAATAACAACAATAAACAACTGTTTCCCCCCCAAACAAAGACAAAAATGAAATGTTATGTTGCACTGATATACTGTATCAGGAGGTCTGCATGTTAAAGACTGCATTATCAGTTATGAACGTTGATTAATTTGTCAGCACTGTTACAGGTGGGTTTGATATTTGCACTACAGTTTATTTCCTGATTTGATAATTTCTTATACTTAGAAAATTGCATTATGCTGTGGTTTCTTTTGTTACCATATGGAATTCAACCTATATCCCTGTTGTGGAAAATGCTGTCATTTAGAAATCTTGTTTTAACACTGTACTGAAGGAGGCACAACTTGCATTAAAGCCAAGCAAATTCCACTGCCACAGCCTTAGGTTTCTTCTGAGGAACAATATCAGTTTCTTCTTTTTCTGCATTCCCATATTAGTGTCCCTATAATGCCTTGCCCTAAGGAGCCTTTGTGCTGTGCTGGGACTTGGGCAGATGCTGTCATGATTGTTGAATGTTCATTGTTAAGCTTGAAGCAGGGTAGTAATTTTAATAAGCAAGTCATCTTTATTTATATAGTGCTCTTCAATGGATATCAGAGCGCTTCACAATACAACCATAACAACAATAAAATTCTACAATACAATAAAAAAAAACATAAAACACAGAATAATAGATCAGTATAACACCAAACGCCTAATGGAATAAATAAGTTTTCAAGGCAGTCTTAAAGCTCTCCACTCTCAGGCATTCCTGAACACAACGAGGCAGAGAATCCCACAGGGTAGGAGTGATAAATGAAAACGTCCTAGCTCCCGATGTTTTAAGCTGAACCCTGGGAATCTCCAGCAATCCCTCGCCGGTCGAGTGGAGTGGCGAGGGGGGCAGTAGGGGTGCAAGAGATTTTGCAGGTAGCTCATTCCCTGTCTGTGTAGGGCTTTATAGATCAATAAAATCACCTTAAAGGTGATCCACCACTGAACAGGCAGCCAGAGCAGTTCGCGCAGCACAGGCATGATATGACTTGATCACAAGGATCCAGACAACAGCCACACCATCACGTTCTGCACCAGCCGTAAGTGGAGGATGTCAACCCTAGGAAGCTCTAGGTAGAGGGAGTTACAGTAGTCCAGGTGTGGAGTTACAAAGGCGTGGATCAGAATAGGCAGTTCACTGGATGGAACCAGGTGCTTAATATGGGCAATAGAAATATAGAACCATTGAAGCTGATGACAGATAAGGAGCGCAAGGCCCATCTTGTCTGCCTGTTTCTTTTTCTACCTTATAAATGTGCCATTGGCCTTTGCTCTGTCGATGGCCTATCTAGTCATACTAATCTGCATTGCTCACTTATGCCTATCCCATGCCTGTATGAAGTCCTGCATTGTATTCATATCCACCACTTCCTGAGGTAGGCCGTTCCATGCATCCACCACCCTTTCTGTGAAAAAGAACTTCCTCACATTACCCCTTAATTGGCCTCCCTCTAATCTCATGCTGTGTCCTCTTGTCCTGCTATTTTTCTTATATTGAAATATGTTAAACTCTTTCACCTTGTTAATGCCCTTAAGGTGTTTGAATGTTTCAATCATATCACCTCTTTCCCTCCTTTGCTCTAGGGTATATATATTGAGCTCCATTAATCTGTCCTCATATGTTTTCTGATGCAGTCCCTGCACCATTTTGGTTGCCCTTCTCTGGACTGCCCCAATTTGGTTAATGCCCTGGTGAAGGTGTGGCTTCCAGTACTGCACGCAGTACTCCAGATGGGGCCTAACCAGTGTCTTGTAAAGAGGGATTATTACCTCCCTCTTCAGACTTGTGATACCCCTACAAATACACCCTAACAGTCCCCCAGCCTTATCTACTGCTTTAGTGGTCTGCTTGGATGATTTCAGATCATCAGTGACGATGATGCCCAAGTCTCTTTCTTTCCTCGTGACTGCCAGCAACTCCCCTCCCAGCCTATAGGTGGCTTCAGGGTTTCTCTTCCCTATGTGCATGATCTTGCCCTTCTTTGCATTAAACCCCAGTTGCCACTCTTCTGACCATTTTGCTAGTTTATCCAGATCTCTTCTCATTCTGCCCACCCCATCTGGATCATCTATTCTGGTGCAGATCTTGGTGTCATCTGCAAACAGACAAACCTTACCCTCCAGTCCATCTGCAATGTCACTAATGAAGATATAGAAGAGCACTGTCTGCAGGACTGATCCCTGAGGTACCCCACTTGTGACTTGCATCTCTTCTGACTGTATACCATTTACCACCACCACTCTCTGTTTTCTGCCCTACAACCAGTTTGCCATCCAGTTGACCAACTTCTAACCTACCCAGAGCCTAGCCAGCTTATTAATCAATCTTCTATGTGGAACAGTATCGAAAGCTTAGCTGAAGTCAAGGTAAGCGACATCAACTGCTCCCCCTTGGTCCACCACTCTGGTTACCCAGTCAAAGAAATCTATGAGATTAGTTTGACGGGACCTTCCTTTTGTAAACCCATGCTGTCTTGGATCCTGTGTTCCTATGGATTCCAGGTGTTGCACTATCCTTTCCTTAATGAGTGCCTCCATAATCTTGCCAACTACTGAGGTAAGACTGACTGGTCTATAGTTCCCTCCCTCCTCCCTGCTACCACTCTTGTGGAGCAGGGTCATGTGAGCCCTTCTCCAGTCTTCTGGGACCTCTCCTATGCTCAGAAACACACTAAACAGTTCTGATAATGGCTCTTCTAGTTCCACCCTTAGCTCATTTAGTACCCAGGGATGTATGCCATCAGGTCTCATTGTCTTGTCCACCCTGAGCTTATCGAGCTCTTGTAGGACCCTTTCTTTTGTGAAGAGACTAGTGCTCACCTCCCTCCCCCTGTGTCCATGGTGCTGAGCTGTGTTGCCCTGCCCTACCTTCTCTTCAGTAAATACTGAGCAGAAGTATCTATTTAGGATAGATGCTTTTACATGGTCCTCCTCCTCACACACCCTTATCTCCTTTGTTCTTAGCAATACACCCTCTGGACTTTTTCCTTCACTAATGTATCTATAGAAAGTCTTGTAACCTTCTTTTACTGTCTGTGCTACTGTCTCCTTGGTTTGGGCCTTTGCCTGCCTTACTGCTTTTCCTGCTTCCCTTAGGAAAGTTTGGTATGCCTCCCTATCTTCATCCCACTGTGTTCTCTTATATTTCTTGAAGGCCAGCCTTTTGGCTCTGACCTTTTCTGCTACTGTATTTCAGAAACAAAGTGGTTTTCTTCTTCTTTTGCACTTCCTTTTCTCTCTAACACAATGGGATGTTGCTTCATGTATTGCATCCTTAATGCTTGCCCACGTTGCCTGTACCCCCTCACCTGTATTTCTTTTTGCCAGGGCTAGCTTAACTCTGTTGGCCATCTTATCAAAGTCAGCTCCTCTGAAGTCCCATATTTTTGCCTTGGAATAGGATAATTTTGTTGTAGTGGCCAAACTGAGCCCCACCATGTGATGGTCACTGACCCCCAGGTGGTCTTCTACCTGGAGATCTGTGATCCTTTCCCTGTTAGTCAGTAGTAGATCTAGGATAGCCCTGTCTCTTGTGGGTTGTTGTACCAGTTGTTTGAGGCCTTCCCCCTGCAGGGAACCCACCATGTGTCTAATTCTGGCAGATGTTCCTGCTGGTATTGACCAATCTACCTGGCATGTTGAAGTCCTCCATTATCAGAACCTCCCCTTTAGCTATCATGCTATGTATATCTTCTAACAAGAATGCGTCTATGTCCTCCCCTTGGTCTGGGGGCCTGTAGACAACCACAGTTCTTATGGCTGCCCCATTTCCTGTTTCCAGGGTGACCCACAGTTCTTCTGGCTCCTTATGTGTATTCTGAATTTCTGTAGCTTTGATATTTTCATTGACATACAGGGCCACTCCACCCCCCCTTTTTGCACCTTGGTCTCTTCTGAACAGTACATAGCCAGGTACTGAAGTTTCCCAAGTGTGGTTACTGGTAAACCACATCTCGCTAATTGCTGCTATGTCCAGTTTAGCCTCTGCCATTATTGCCTGAAGGTCGGGCATCTTGTTTCTCAGACTGTGAGTATTTGTGTACATGATTTTCCTTTGGCCAGATTTCGGTGTGTAGTTGTTGGGTGAGGTCTGGCATTTCCCCTGTACGTCATATGGGGAGACGGACCTTTTTCCTTACCTGGTGATGCAAATGAATTACAAACATGCTGAACTCCTGTTTGACCACTAGCTGAGGGGGGAGGGGTGTTCTTCTCATTCGATGTATGGGGTGCTGCACCCCCTACCCATTTGCTAGTTTAAATATTCTGCAAAGACGTCAAACGTCTTCCCCAATGCACTGACTCCCTCTTTAGTCAGATGAAGTCCATCAAATTTGAAGAACTTTCGCTCCCAAAACTGTTACCAGTTCCCTACAAATGTGTGTCCTTTTTCCTGGCACCAGCCATTGAGCCACATGTTTAGCTCCCCTATTTCCCCTTCTCTGACCTTCCGTTCATCTGCCCCCTTCTCCCAGACTGGCAAGATCTCAGAGAAGGAGATGCTGAATGAAATGGATGATAGTTTGCTACCCAACCTGGTCAGGTGTTCCTTGGTCTCCACAACTGACTGGCTGGCGAGATCATTAGTCCCTATGTGTAACAGGATGTCTATTTTCTCCTGCTTTCTGAACAATTTTATCAATGCAGTCAGTGTCTCTCCATGCTGATGTACCTGGGAGACATCTGACCATTACCCCTGGCTGGAGATAGGTATCAACTCCCCGAATCATGGAGTATCCTGTGATCAGAAGTTTTTTGGATTTCCTTTTTGCTTTTTTTGTTTTGGTTCCTGTTTTGGGTGAGTTTTGTTGTGCTAGTTCCTGTGCTGCACTGTCCAGCTCTGCAATGTCCTCTGCCCCTTTATTTGATTTCGGAGATAGAGGCAGATACCTGTTTGTAGTTTTTATATGGTTTGTGGAGGTGATGTGTTGGAGAGCACCGAGTGATGGGGCACCTGATTTGCCCCTCCTAACCACCTGCCAACCTCCTGGATCAACTACCCTTTGCGGTCGAGGTGCTTCTGTTGGATGTTGGGGAAATGGTGGGCAGTTCTTATAATATATTTCCTCTTGAATCTGAAATTTGAGGCACGCAGTCTCTGCTCATGCTGCCTGGAGCTGAGCCCTAAGCTCTCCAATGGCCCAGCATGTCGGACAGTGTCCTAAATCCTGTAAAACTGCCCTTCTGAAAAGTGTTCCACAGTACCTGCAGTTAAAGATATCCATTCCAGATAAGTTGCTGGGTTTATAATCTTGTCAGAGTAATTAGAAGGAAAAATGAAAGCAAAAGTTTGATTTTGTGTTTTGTTTGTTGGTTTTTGTGTAACTTGTTATAATAAGTTAAATTACTAGTGCCCCTGTAAATGAGGTCACTGTGTGGATACCCCACTGATCTACCCCTTCCTGCTTTGCCACAGGAAATGTCACAACTGTGCTACCCTATAAAATGAGTGTAGTGTGGGGTGGTTGGGCCCTTCCCCTGCTGAAAAAGAAGAACCACGGATGAAAGAAACAAGGAGGTAAGAGCAGAAACAATCAGTCAGCAACACATGCAGTAACCCTGAAAGTGTATCCTAATGATAGATAAAACTGTAAAACTTGTATAGCACCACCTGTAAATAGTTCACAGAAGATATACCCTGTAAGAAACACTTTGCCACTGAGAAAAATAAAGCAGTAACAGAAGATATACCTTGCAAAAGACAATTTGAATCAGAAGATTACAGCAGTAATCTGTTAGCACACACCTGTAGGCACACCTGGTAATAATGCAGCAGAAGGTATACCCAGCAACAACAACTTGAATCAGAGAAAAATAAAGCAATAAAATGTAAGCAACAGACAGTAACAATCCCTGTGAGTTCAAAATAAAAATAACACATAGTAAATCTGCCTAGCCAAAAGAAGTCTTAATCCTTTCCCTTGCTCTGGTAAGGTTCTTTGCTGTGTCCTTTCAAGCAACCTAGAAGGAAAGAGCTTAGGTGAAGCTAGGAGCCTTGGCCAGCAAACCAAGTCTTCCACCTTCTTCTTCATATTCTTCAGATGGAAAAAAGAGGCCTTAACAATGGCTGACACCTGAGAACAAAGTGTCAAGCCATCATCAAGTATTACCCCCAGATTCTGCACCCTGTCAGAGGTCAGTAACTGGGACCCTCCAAGCCAAAACCCAGAGGAACCCCCTGCCCCCAACCCCTCAATCCAGTGACCCAGGTCCAGTACCAACACCTCAGTCTTATCCAGATTAAGCCTCAACCAGTTAGAGTTCATTCAATCCTGGATTTTAGCCAGGCAGTTGTTAATGACCAAGAGTGCACCATCCTGGTTGGGAGCAAAGGACAGGTAGAGTTGTATGCCATCTAGATAACAGTGAAACCCCAGCCCATACCATCACACAGTGTCTCCTAATGGCAGTATATATACTGAAAACAACACGGGGGACAGCATGGAGCCCCGCAGCACCCCACAAGGCAGAGGAAATGCAGCAGAGGAATCAACCCTCGAGACCACTCTCTGAGATCTACCAGTGAGGAATGAATGAAACCATCTGAGGACTGTACTAGGCAGCCCACAGATACCATGCAGATAATCCAGCAGCACCCTGTGGTCCGAGCTATCAAAAGCTGAAAAGAGATCAAGACACATCAGAATGATCCTTGATCTCCAATCTCTCACAATCAGGAGATCATTGAGCTCCCGAACCAGAGTGGTCTCAGTACTATGCCTTTTACGAAATCTGGATTGGAGAGGATAGTAGATAATATGGATGGCAAGATGGTTCTCCAACTGTAGCACCACAACCTTCTCAATAACCTTCCCTGCAAAGGGAAGATTTGAGTTCAGATGGTAGTTAACGGGGCAGTCAGGGTCAAGGGAAGGTTTCTTAAGAGAGGGAGTCAACACTACTTCCTTTAGGGACCAGAGAAAGTCACCTATCTCCAATGAATACCAGACTAACTCCAAAAGGACTAGGCCGATAATATCAAAGACAGCTTAATAAAAGGCATGTAGGGCTCAGATTCAAACTACAACTGGTTGAGTGCATCCCCCTGAGAATCCTCAAGACATCATCGATTACTAACCAGTAAAAATCCATCCAGATGGACCAAGGAGTTGCAACATTCAGCTGACCACTGTCCCACTCCCGAAGAATACACTGAACAGATTTCTGATCTGATGTTGACAACCTTATCAGCAAAGAATCGAGCAAACTCCTCACACTTTTCATGAGAAAAGGCTATCCAAACTTGTAGACAGGCTGGATTGCACAGTCTGTCCACAGTTTGGAAAAGCTGAGCTGGTTGATTCTGTGCTGCAGCAATCTTCCTGGACAGGAATTCTGCCTTCTTATGGGTGATTGCTGACTGATAGTCTTTAAGATGGGCCATCAGTTTAAGTCTGTCGGCATCAAGGCCGGTTCTCCACCAGGTATGTTCTAGCCTTTGCCCTGTTCACCTCAACTCCTTCAAGGCCCCATCATACCAAGGGGATTGAGGATGGAGGGTGAGAGGGCAAACATGGACAGAGCAAGGGCATCAACAGCACTCTCCACAGCTTGACTGTAGACTTTAAGAAGGTTCTCCGGGCCCTCGCTTGTACCCAGTAATACTGATAGGTCCAATTCTGCCAGTAGATCATCACGGATCAATCCCCACAAAGGGTGGCATTGAACCATCTCCATAGGGGCAGGTCTATAAGGGGGAGCAAAGAAACTGAACCTTATGAAGTGATGATTAGACCAACCGACTGGTTCCACCACCAATTCAGCAGTCTCCATCCCCAGGAGGAAATTCAGATCCAGTGAGTGGCCTTTAATGTGAGTCGCCGAGGTAACAACCTGTATGAGGCCCCCTGATGACATAAATTGGAGGAAGTCTTGACCAAAAGGTGAAAGTTCATTATCAACCTAGGCATTGAAGTCACCCTGCACCATCAATGTGGGAGACTACAACACCATATCGATGACAAAGTCCGTGACTTCCTGCAGGAACAGCTTCTCATCTCCAGGTGGACGGCAAATGAGAATGATACTGCACCCCACACCGGCAACCACAACAAACTCAAAGGATATAAGTCCCTCAACAGGCACATCCACAAGACTCAGTTTTGATCTAAAACAGACAGCTACACCCCCGCCTCTGCGATCCAACCTCGCGCGGTATATCACTGAGAAACCGGCTGGAATCACTGTGGCCAAAATAGGGCCGGCATTATCATCCAGCCAGGTCTCGGTGATGCAAGCCAGATCAGCAGACCCAACAAGATCAGCTATAACAGCTGTCTTGTTCTTAATGAATCTGCATTGCATAACACCGTGTGAGTTGGATGAGATACCAGGACCGACTCATCTACTGAACTACCCAGAGTGGACCCCTTGGCTATGGGTACCAAGCAAAGAGGACCTCACTTGTAGTTCCATTTTACCCCAGGGCATCTCCTGGCCCTAACAACCGCTATCCGACTACCCCGCTGGATACCCCCTCAAGGTCCAGGACCCCTGCCCCTCCACCTTCTGCCCACTATCCACAATGCCCTACAGTGGCCATATACCACCGGAGGCAGTGGGGGATAGATAAAAGGGCAGAGGTCCCAGAGCTCAGAGGGGGAGTAGCACCTGACAGGGAGAGCCCGCTGTCAGCACATACTAACAGAGCCAGAACTATAGCCACAATATAATAAAATACCACAGACAAAAACTCCACCCACCAAAAACTGAAATAATTTAATAAAAAAAACCACCCCCTACATTAATCAATAACAAGACACATAAATCAGTCCCACTTTAAAAAATAAAAATAACCACAATTTATTCAAAAAACCCACAAATGAGAAGGAGAGAGTGAGTATAACCAGGGCAAAAACAAAATCAGAGTACTAGTCCTGATGATAAACTTCTATACTGAGGCTCTCACCCCCAGCAAGCAAAGGTTAAAATGTCCAGCAAAGGGCACTGGACTCTCACTCCAGCAGTCCTCAAATAACCAACTTTAAATGCAGGAATGACCTGAGGAAGGCACTGGAACCACCTCCCAATAAAATACAGGAGCTGAATGAAGGAGTGAAGAAAAACAAATAATAAGGCTAATGATATGACTGACTAGGATGTGTAGACTATGGAACCAGATGGAGACACTATTTGCCTAAAGCTGTTTCAAGCTGCCTTGGAATATTCATGTTTTAGAACTTTTTTTTTTGCAAATAAGTGAGCTTATTTTTGACTAAAATGTGTTTTTCTGTGAACCACATTCATACTGTTGAGATTAAACAACTGTTATTAGTTCTAGCAATATTGTACACTGTAGTAATATAATAAATCCTATATCACAGCTGAGAAGCAATGTTTCATAGTCCTGCTTTTTACCTATTAATTAAACAGCTTGAACTACAGAACTGGGAGGTAACATGGGCTATGAAAGTTTGCATAGCTTTGTTGTCAGTAGTATAGCCCTTTCTTAGTTAAAGCAGTCAGCCTGGAGGTTGTAGAATATGGCCATTGGCCATTAGGACCAGTAGCAGCTAGTCAACCTAATCGTTTTCCACTCTGCAAAACAAAAAGTCTGACCCTGCTCTTTGTGGAACTGTAAAATATCCAGTAACAAGTTTCATTTACTAGTTAACTTGTTATTCTCTAGCAGAATTTAACCATTTTTAAATGGGTTAAAGGGGCACTGTGTCACCCTTTTTGCCATCATATATTATTTCTAGGTAAAAATCTGCATTTTATGATTGCTTGCTTTCTCTACAATTCATTCATGTTGCTGGTTGTTTTTATCTTCATCCTTGCTTAGCTGAACTGAAATGCATGGTAATGTATAGTCATACCCAGGTTTGTTTTGCTTCAGGTCCTTGAAGTACTCTCACTGCATACTTCCTAAATATTAGAAATGCCATCCAACAACACAGCAAATAATCATACAATAGTCTCCTCTTCTCCTGCATAATGAGTAGTTAGTCTGTGTTGGGGTGGGGGGATGTCCCTAAGTCCAGCAAATATGCAGCGCGAGTTGGTCAAAAAATATAAATAAACATGCTTTTTATTTAGTGTGGTCCCACCACCATGGTGAGCAGTCAGGTTTCCACTGTTTAAAAGAAAACAAAATGAAATCAAACTATCTCTGCTGTATCAGCAGTTAGTACATAATGTGTGAACAATCACAAAATGTGTTTTTTAAACTTGAGACACTTTGAGGCCTAAGTGTCTGTATCTGTCCTGTACTGGAAGATATCCCCCACCTGCACCTTATTTATGCCCTGAAGATACTTGAATGTTTCTATCATATCCTCCCTCTCCCTCCACTCCTCCAGTGAGTACATATTGAGGTCCCTCAGTCTTTCTTTATACGGCTGGTGGAGCAGGCCCCGTACCATCTTGGTCACTCTTCTGTGAACCGCCTCCACTCTATATCTTTATGAAGATGCAGCCACCAGGACTGCACACATTATTCTATGCAAGGCCTCACCAGTGTTTCGTGTAGTGGCATCACCACCTCCATAATCTTCTGCTCATGATACCCCTTCCAATGCTTCCCAGAATGCCAGTGGCTCTCTGATAGCCTTTGTACGCTGTCTGGCTCCCTTCAGGTCATCTGATATGATAATCCACAGATCTTTCATCCCTGGTGAGTGCTAGTGATTGCCCTTCCATGACCATCTTGTAGTTCACTTAAAGAGCAACTGATGCCTTCGGGATGACTTAAACAAAACATAATATTTAGACACAGTTCAGTTTATATTTCACATTAGTTCTGTATTTTCCTTCCCCTTTATTTATTACTGAGGCCATTTGCATGAAAACAGGATCTCTGCTCCTGAACAGTTAATCTATTCATGTTGCTTTCTCCTGACCAGAGGTCATAATACTCTGCTTATGATATTACAATTACTCTCATGGCAATGGATTGTCATGTCACAACAGAGGATTATAACATGATGTAGAGAGTCAGCTACTGAGGCAGATGACATTTATCTATTAGCGTTCATTCATTCATGCAAATTTCCTCTGTAATAAAAGATGGGGAGGAGAAATCTATAGAATATTTGGAATGCAAGCTGAATTGTATCTAATTATGTTTTTCAAAGTTTTCTTTGAGGCGTCAGTAGCTCTTTAAGGGGTTTTGCACCCCAGGTGCATGATCTTGCACTTTTTTATGCATTTAACCCTAGCTGTCATACTTGGCACCATTTCTTAAGCTTTTCTAGGTCCCTACAGTAGTTACATATATGTAAATTAAATGTCCTTTACCGCTCTGTTACCTGGTTAAAATTATTTAAATAACTAACTAAATAAATGAATAACTATGAGAAACCTAGAAAGCAAGGGGAGCATTGGTGAAAAGAAGTGCCACTATGTCAAAGTCCTCCCCTGTGGACACTGTTTTGAAATAAAACAAAAATGTATAATGAGGCGAACATTGCAGTTTGGGGCAGGGGGGCTGAAACAATGCCACTACAGCTTTTGGGATGCAAGCGGGTAGCATCTGTGCTAGAAGTGAGGGCAATCATTCCATGGAAAAACTGGAGACTGTTTTCATACTGTGATGCGTGGCCTTCTCAAAATGTTTGAATGTGTTACAGAAAGCTGGGAACTCATTAGCAGCCTAGTAAAGTGCAGTATGCAAACATGGTCAACTCAAAGGTGTAAAATGAATGCCAAAAGCTGCTAAATGGCACTGTGCCTTCTTGCATATGTACTTTTATAGTGTTCTACACTCCATGATAACATCATTCCACGGTGCATTGGCTTAAATCAGCCATGTTTTTCAATTTCAAGATGTGTACGTGTGGTGCAGTTAGTATGGCCCCAAAAATGCAAGTTGGAATCATAAATGTAAACTGGAGTAATTTTTTTTTTTATTTTGGCATTAATTTTCAGCCAGCAGTATTACTAATTATTATTGTCTTTCTTACACAGTATGGAGTTCTCACTGAAGAGACAGCAACTGCCTGGGGTCCAGCAGAGGAAAACTAAATGTGCTAGTCAAGAAGAGACACAAGAACTGTCCAGAGTTATGACCTCTTTCCTAAGTTGTTACGTAAAAATATGTTGCTACATGCTTAAAGTATGCCTAGTTAAACAGTTGTTTTTCTGCAACTGCTTCTGTTCTGTTTTTTATGTTTGTTTGCACGTATGTGCAAGAAACATAGTGCCATCATCAGAGTTTTCGTAGGTGTGGCACCCAGTCTTCCAGTTCAGTCAGTGTGTTTGCAGACGTGGCCACAGTTCACCAATGAATGCTGCAGCTGTCTATGACAGCAGTTGAAAATGCAGTGGCATACAGTTGAAAGGGAGAGCTCCACTTCAGTGAGCGGCGAGGAAGATACTGCGTAAGCACTTCCCTCCCACTATACATGCGCATATTAAGTGCATAATGCACTCCCCCCATGCACACACTGTATGGTTGATGGGGTGCCCAACCCCCATCGGCTCTGCTGAGCTCTTCATCAACAGAGTTCCAGGTGCCACACTGGGAGCCCACCCCAGCATGGCAACAGTCCATATGGCAGATGGGGGTGCCCAATTCCCTGTCGGCTCCACTGCCCCCCCAAACAGTCTTCCAGCTGCCACGCTGGGAGCCCACTCCAGCATGGCACAAGTCCTGCGTTGTCCAAGAAAAAAAAAACCTGCAAGAAAAAAACCTTTCGTCGCTGACTGTCCTGACCCCATCCCCTGACCCGTGCCCACCCTCTGCACCCCCTGCCTCCCCACACCCCACCTCATCCCATACTTACCTCCAGAGCCCAGCATGATGATTTTCGTGGCCGGGAACACGTCTGCACTATTCAAAGCTGACCGCGAACTGAGGAAATGTCAGTAAGCTGTATAATGTAATAAATAGGTTTTTTTCAACTTTGATGCATATCTTAGGCATTTTTTGGAATTATTTCACCAAATTTTCAACATGGTGTTTTTGGGACCCCACCTCATGAATTCTGTCACTGTCATTTTGTTAATCAGCCCCAAAAGATGATTTCGTGGTCACTGTGAGGAACCACCTTTTGGGACCGATTTACGAAATGACAGTGTCTGGTCTGGTAGGCCCTCAAAAACCCTATGTTAATTTAATGACATTCCAAAATAAACTATTTCTGACATGTGTTGTGCTGTTCCTACACGCTCGTAAGTTCTAAATTTTCAATATTTTCACTCCAGATTTTCAACTATGCCATTTTACCACACCTCCTCATGAGCAGTACAGCTGTCATTTTTCACATTTAACCCAAAATGTGTTTCTGCGCATGCAGCGCATAATGGCGCAGTCGGTGTGCGAAATCAATGTTTGGGACAGATTAAGAAAATCACAGTGACACTGTTCATGAACAGAGGTGTTAAAACGGCTATGTTAAAAATTTGGTGAAAAAAAGTACATAAAATGACTGTGTTACAAGAGACCATTGCGCAGTTTCCACGCACCCTCGTAAGTTCATGGATTTCTAATATTTTCAGTCCAGATTTTCACCATTGCCATTTTTCCACACTTCCTTATGAACAGTACAGCTGTCATTTTTCACACCATGGTTGAAATGTGTTTTCGCACTTCCAGTGCAGAAATGTGTGGTGGCTGTGGGAAATCACTGTCCAGGACAGATTAAGAAAATCACAGTGACACTGTTCATGAGCAGAGGTTCCAAAATGCCTGTGTTGACAATCTGCTGTAAAAAATCCCCAAACTAATTGCATTATGGGTGTGTGTTGCTCAGTTTCTATGCACGCTCGTGACTTCACCAGTTTTTTTAATATTTTCACTGCAGATTTTCAACATTGCCATTTTTTGCACCTTCCCATGTACAGTACAGCTGTCATTTTTCACATCCTGTTCAAAATGTGTTTTCGCACATGTGGTGCCAAATGGTGTAGTCGCTGTGCAAAATCAGCTTTCGGCTAACAAACTGATATTGCCACTGTTCACAAGGTGGGGGTCACAAAAAACCCATGTTGAAAATTTGGAGTGAAAATGCCAATGAATGCCGGAGGCATTAGGGTTTCCGACCATAACGCCCCACCCTGTAGAGATTGACAGGCATCAAGGGTGTGACTTGGGATTCTCGCCGGTAATACTCATACCATTCCACACCCTGCAGCCAGTGAGAGGCATCAAGGTGTGCCTTGGACTCTTCGGCCCCAAAGTTCACCCCATTCTCCTATACAGCACCCATCTCACCATATTTCCTGATGAAATGGGGTGAGCATAAGGGCCAAAGACCCCAAGGCACACCGTGACACTTGTTGGTGTCTGCAGGGTAGGGTGTGGTGAAATGGCATGGCCGTTATGCCTGACGACCTAAAGGCACACCCCAATGCCTGTCAGTCTCTGCAGGGTGGTGGTGGGGTTGGCTTCAGTTCAATACTTCACTGCCATTCCTATTATGCAGCTCTCTAACTCCTACACTACCAATGCCAATTCCAGCAAGCAAACATTTGGCATTGACAAATGCTTGTTAGTTCAGGAACTGTATTACCTGATTCACCATAGGAGCAGTTTGTTCTCTTTTTGAGCAAATAGTAGTTTTTTGCAATACCTTGCATATCTGTTACTGAACAATGGCAAAAGGTATGGTAATGGCCTATTAAACTGGTAAATGTAAGTTGTGAGTAATGTTTTGTGTGTCTTCTCCATCGCAATTAATTTCTAACATCACACTTGGTGTTTTTAGGCATGTTGGTGAGAAACTTGCACCTGCTGTGCAAGGAGATTTTCCTGAGGAGGAACCATCCTTGATTCAGTAAGCATAGAATATTGCTCTCTAACATTATATACAGTATTTACTTTTTGAAGCCTGAAAAAGACAACTCAACAATGCTAATGCTGTCTTTTCAAGCCTCAGCAAGAGGGTGTTGTGGAAGATAAGGAGTTAGGGGATGCTGATATTTAACAAGATTTAGTTGTGGGTGATATTTTATTTCCTAACTGAAAAACAATTACAGCTACATATCTCGTTGCATGCCTCCACATACAAACAAAATGATAATGATGGTACCACAGGCACAGCAACAGTGTTTTGTTTTTAGTGTTGGAATGTCAGCCCAATTTACACTAAATGCATGTTTTTACTGGTATTGCTATTGGTATATTTCTGAAATATGAATTTCAAGAAATTATACTGCATATGTAGCTTTATTCATGGTAACATTAATCTAACAATTTTCTCTCCCTCCCTCTCTCTTTTTCTCTTTCCATCTCTCTTTTTGTCCTCTTTTTTTTTTAGAATGTGACCCCCTCAGATGCATCAGTCTTGCTCTATGAAGAAACTGATGCTACTTCATGCATCAACTATACTGCCTTGGATGCAACTGAGTCATTCCATGAAGAACCTGCTAGTATTCCATGCAGCAACTTCACTGTTTATGAAGAACCATCTGGTCCTCAAAGTAGCAGAACAAATGAGGACCGTGATACCCCACAGTAGAATGATGGTGACATTAGCTTATAGAAGTGCATGAACCTGATGGAGAAAGAGAGAGAGAGGAACACTACTCTAATAACACAGTGTTAACCATGTCCAGATTTCCAGTTCCTGAAACAACTGATGGGATACACTGGTGGCCAACAGTACAGAAGATTCGGTCAGCAACTTCTTCAAAAATTTAAGTTTGTGTGGTACTCCCAAAAATTAGATGTCTTCTGTGGCCCCTTCTTCATATTCAACACTTGTAAGGAAGTTGTTTTGGTCTCTACACCCATGACGGACTGGTCCAATTGAAAGAAGATATTGGAGTGATACAGTAAGTCAAAGGAGCATGGGAATGCAGTTATAAAGTCTGAGGCATTTGTTGAAGTGTATGGAGGTCAAATGAAAACTGCATATCAGTCCATTGTGCAACAGAATAAAAAAGTGACTGAACGCACAAGGCATGCCTTGAGACAGATTGTGAAGATAATTACTGTTTGCAGAAGACACATTTTGAATTGTGTGGAAGACTCAACAATACAAGACATTTCAAGGCTTTGCTGGACTACATCACAGACAATGACTCAGTATTTGAAGAGCATTTGAAGGAAGCACCACAAAATGCATAGTACATCTCTGCACAAATACAGAATGAACTGATTCAGCTCATCTGTTTGCAAATTCAATGGAAAAACAAAGTCAAAGCTGCAAAATTCTTCAGTTTACTAGCAGATGGAAACACTGATATTTCACACAAGGAGCAGATTACCCTGGTTTTGTGTTATGTACACAGAAATGAAGATGGGAATGTTGAGCTCTGAGAAGACTTGATTGAATCTGTGGAGGCCTTCAACACCACTGGAAATGCCCTTGCAGATTACCTTCTACAGTGACTGACAGCCTGGGGTGTTGAAAAGGAATACTTGCGAGGACAAGGTTATGACAGAGGAATTAACATGAGTGGCCATTTTAATGGTGTGCAGACAAAAATTCGGGCAGTACTCCTGGAAGCCATGTACAATGCCTGCAAGGCACATAACCTTAACACGGACATTATGCACTCTTGTGCAACAAGTCAAATGGTGAACATACTTGATACATGCAGAAAAGTGATTTTGTCTTTAAATGCCTCAGCAACGTGTCACAATGTGTATTTATCTGAACCGAAAGAATTTGCAAGCTTGCCAAATGAATATGAAGACATTGAGTAGGACAGAAATATATCTTTACAGGCACCAGATAACACACGGTGGATGAGTCAGGCTGATTCGCTTCACAGTTTCAAAACAAAATACATTGTCATAGCCGGCACCTTGAAGAAGATTGTGGCATTTGATAACAATGATGCAGAATGATTTTTGCTCTCCATTACAAAGTTTGATTTCATTGTTACTCTGGTGTGTATGGAATCTGTGCTTGCAGTGACAAAGCCACTACATTTATACCTTCAATGCAAACAAATTGACTTAATTTAGGCATCAGAAAAAGCAAATGTCATCACTGAGACACTGAGAAGTAAGACAGATGATGCAGAAACCAGTTTACGAGCCTATATACAGAGGTGAAGCAGCTAGCAGATAGTGTCCTAGTCGAAGAATCGGTTCCCAGGATCTGTGGGAGGCATACTCAAAGGAGCAACATCACTGCAGCAGATCCAGAAGAGTACTACTGTTGGAACATATTCAACCCATTCTTGGATGATGTCATATCCAAACAAAGAGGGCAACTAATTGAATGCTGCCCATGGTCCCTTGTACAACATTTGATGCCCAGTGCCCTGCATGTTCTTCATGATGACAGTAGGGTGAACGCACTGTATGAAACTTACAAGACGAATCACTCTAGTCTACAAAACCTGAAACAGAACTTGCTGAGATGGACTGCAAAATGGAAAATGGTCTCAAGGGAACAGTTGCCAACTACCATCCTTGACAATCTACAACAATTAAACCCTGTATTCCATCCTGACAACACACTGCTTTATACATTTAGGCCACAATGCCAGTCAGTGTTGCATCAGCAGAAAGGTCATTCAGGGCTTTAAGAAGAATTAAAACCAAGCTAAGGAACACCATGAATGAAATGTGGTTAACTGGTTTGGCAATGCTACACATCCATCAAGATATCGAGATTAATGTTGAGCAAGTCCTGAAAGATTTTGATCCATGCAACGATTATCACATAAACCTCATTCCATGGTAATCTATAACAGAATCATGGTGATAGGGTGATAACTGAATACACCAACATGAAAAAGAAATGTGAATATTTCAGTTGTGAACTGATGATGTACCATAGTTTGGATGGTTTGTGCCTATTTTGTGTGGAGTAGTTTAAGTGGCTAAGTTAACCAGAGCACTATGTAGCCATCCCAGCCATTTAATGTTGTTATTATAGTAATTTTAAAGTACATTTTGTTATCACTACCTGTATCTAAGTAACAGCCTTTACATCATACTTTGGTTTGGATTCCCTGTGTGCTTTTCCTGTATTGTATAGTTACAGGAAATTTTGGGGTTCCTGTGTGCTGTTGGTGTATTGTGTAGTTGCTGTAAATTTAAAGGCAATAAGTAATTGTATGCTGTTGGTAGGTACATTGTGTGGCATGGCACCACATAGTTTGGTTTATGTTTAGGTAATGAGGGGGCAACAGTGTCCTCCGGGGGAGGCCAACAGTGTCTTCAGTTTTGAGTACAAATGTAAAATTCCTGGCTACACCCCTGCACTGAAGACAATGTGGGTTGCTGAGCACCCAAACAAAAGCAGATAACCCCTAACAGAGTGTAGAGATTCCTCCAACCAATGTCAGTCTCTCTCTGTGTCTGTCTCTCTGATTCCTCCCTCCTACTGCTTACCACACTCACTCTGCTCCAAGTGACACACTATGTTCCTACTTGCTCCCTCCCAGATCCTCTTCGCTCTCTCCCACTGTTGTACTTGCCAGCCAAGACTGGTCTCTCTCACATCACGGCACTCGCCAGTCAAGACCACAAACTGAACTGAGCCAAAATGAGAAACCGTTTTGATGTGGTTCAGTTGCTACTTAAGTTGTTGGCTCCGGGGGATGAGAATTTCTTTGAACCAGTTCACCAACCCCTAGTTAATACAAGTAAAACAGTTCATTTATTGCAAGATTGATAAAATAGTCCCTTTCAACAATAAGGGATACAGAACTGTAAATAGTAACTGACAGTCTGACAGGTACTTCAGATTGTAGTGATTTGATGTGGCACACAGGCTCTTGGTCTGAAAGAAGTACAAGAGTGTAATTATGGCCTCATAATTATACTCCTTTACTGATCTCTCATTCTCCAATCAAAATGTTTACATTTTTGTCACCATAATAATAAATAAGCAGTAACCAAATCTAAGAGACTTAGTTACTATGGGGTCATTTATTTCAGAATTAGTGGTGATGGGAGGAGCATGACCGACCAGCATCAAGATGGCAGCTTAACTTCTAGGGTCTCTACCTTGGGTAGTAATTCCCTTACAGTCCTCAGAAAAACACAAAAAGTTGGTACCTTTTTCATTTTATAATGTACAGTAGAGCTGACGGTGGAAAGCGATGCAGTTCACAGTGACAGTAGTCATCACTGCACTGGATATTCACCATGTAAAGCCCTCCTTCAGCTGTGGCCCACTCAGTTCTCCCTCAATAGTGTGTATGAACCCTCAGGTGCGTGAAGCAAGCACAAACATCAAGGCCTGTCCCACGAAAATCTTTGAAACAGGGACTCTCATAACTGTGAGTGGCCAGCTGTACACTGCTGGAGCCTTGTGAACCAACTCAGCACTGAGCACCTTGAACATATGAGGTGATAGCTTAAACTTGCACTCTATGACAGTGCAAGCTGACCACCATGGCACCACTTACAAGGATATAGCTCCTTGACAGTGCAACAGTGCAGAGCAATTGGGGCCTGAAATCTCCAATGTCTGAAGTGGATGAAACTTAAAGTTTCCAACTTTCAACAAATTCAGGAATCTGCAAGGGGGTGCAAACTACAAAGTGCTAGAAGAACATGTGAGTGGGGTTTACTATAGCTTCACCTCATGAACATGTGCACTGGCATTATTGACCTGCAAATTTCAGTGAGCCAATGAATGTGTGAGAAGGTTCCCACCATCACCACGTGAACATGTGAGCTACTTTAGTACTGCTGCAGCCCTTTTCATTTCCCTCAGTGCTCCTAGATGGTGAGTACTGAACTATGAACACTGGTGCCAGCCTTGCAGATTACCATGCCTCATCCAAAGTGTGACCTGTAAACTGCATCCTCTTGGTAGTATATACACAGCTAAGTTCCCCTTTTCTTTCAGGCCCTCTTGTTGTGCTTCACACATTGCCATAATGGAAATCTGCTGTGCCACAACCAAGAGCAATAAAGGGGGAAATAGAGGCATCACAGCTATGGAACTAATCATTGGTTGCCAAGAACATTGACTCTTGCATAACTGGTACTATGGCTCTTATTTAGAGCAATGAGAGTAAAGCAGAACAGTTCACAGAGGAACATAGTGACACACTGCAACCTGCTCCATGGTAAACTGCTTCTCCATAAAGTTAGCCTGGACAGAAGCACACATTTTAAGACCTGCTTCGCTTGGGAGTGCAGAACACCTTGGAGGAGTCAGGGGGAACCACAGAGCTAGAGACCAAATAAATAACCATACAAAAAGCCATAAGCCCTGCAACGCTGATCTGGAGAGCAGAACCTTGTGCTCCCATTGGTGTAATGAACATATCCTGGATAACTCTAGTTGATCCATGCTGCCTGTGGCCTTCTTACACCTGCCACAGTCTTTGACTGGGGAACTATAATGGTGAATCCTGCTACAGCACCAAATGATTTGGTGCACATCATCACTGCAGTGCTATCCCAGATCCTAAGGGATAGAGAAGAACTCAAGACCATCAACGCACAGACAAACAGAGACTTAGCCACACTTGGCACTTGAGTGGCTGCCACAGAGCAGCAAATTTCACTTATTGAGAGGACCAGTGACCAAACACAGGGCTGGCTCAGGGACCATGACCATAAGCTCAACTACTTACTTGCCAAAACTGATGACTGGGAAAACAGCACAACTCAATAATCTGTGGTTTGTGGGCTTCCCAGAAGGGGTCAAAGATCCAAATGTCACCACTTTCTTTCAAAAAGCACTCCCTGCCATACTGAATGCACCCCACTGTCCACCTCCAGAGCTATAGTGAGCATACAGATCCCTGGCCCCCAAGTCCTGACCTGGAGACTGGCCAAGACCTATCCTGTCTAAATTTCTATGCTATCTGGTAAATGAAAAATGACATAAGACTATAAAGGGAGTCAGGACCTCTTAAATGGGAAGGACAGATAATTCAAATGTTCCAGGACTTCTTAGTGGAATTGTCCAACAAACAACATGTTATACAGGGACCCACCACAAACTGGCTCATTTGGAAATGCCATACTCACTTCAATACCCAGCATCTATCAGGATTCAGTGCATAGCACCTTACAAATTTTTAAACCCCGATGAAAGCCAAACAGTTTATTTCAGCAACCTGGTTACAGGAAAACTTCCCTGATCAACCTACTGCTGCTGGCCACTCAACACTAAATATGATACAATAAATGGAAATCACCCAGTAGAGTACTGCATCCATCAGCACAAAGTCTGGGTGGGATTACTGCACCAGGTTTAGGAATGCAGAGGCCAAAGAGGGGTAAACAACCAAACCACTCCTCTGTCCACCAATCTAGACAATGGTCACAAAGCTGAAAGCGAAGCCCTTCCTCCCCTGCCTCCATGAGCAGCTATCCTCCACCTCTCTGCTACTGAAGACACAGAACCACTGTTCCCCCCTGTATACTAATGCATCACAAGAAGAGAACCCTACTGCAGATATGGACCCTACCATGCACTTCACACCACAAACAGTGTAATGGACAGTGGGCACAGATGCCTCAGCAGCTACCAGCTCCAAGGCAACTCTTGTAGCAACAGCATACACAGAGACTGTCCCATCAGTCACCACCTCTGGGAACACAAGCTGCCCCCACCACAGTGACCACAAGCAATCCCACTCAGCTGACTGCTTTTTGCTGAGATGTAGTAAGTATATACAGTGCTCAAGATCTCCAGATACATGTTTCCAACTAAGCCTCAGCCAGCAATGTTCCTCCTACCTGACTAACCCATAGGGGCAACTTTACACTAGACTAAACTAGGTCATCTACCATGGGAGGGCAACAGGGAACAGAGTTCTTTGATGTTGAACTCAACTTTATCTAAGAAAGAAGAGCAACAAACTGTAACAGATTAAGGGACTAGCGATGCTGAAATGCTAATGGAAATTGGTTCCATGACACAAAACAGCAATCACTATTATGGTGAGTGTATATCATCGAAAAGCAGATTGGTAATATACACTTTAAAGTGACCTGACATCAGGAACATTAAAAAGTGTTTTTGTGGTGGTCTGCACCCTTCCCCGTACCCACCTGAATTTAGACTCTCAACTCCAAGGGGGTGCATGTCTGGGAGGGGGCACAATTCATATTTTGAAAAGAAATTAAGTCCTGTTGCCGCATGAAGTGGCAAAATTTCAATGCTCCCAGTCCCCAACCCTGAACCCAGTACCTGCTGTGCCAGAGCTAGCCACCCACACTACCACACCACATGGCTAGTAGCAGGCACACCAGTCCCCTAAACCCCCTTTCCTGTCCCTGCCCTTCCACTTGCTATTCCCCCCTTCTGGTCGCCCTTCCGTATGGTCACTTTCCAGTATGGTTGCTACCCTTGCAGGGTATCCCAGAATGATAGCGCTGAAAATGAGTCACTATTTTTGTAGTCGCTCATTTTCAGTCACTGTCATCACTGAATACCATGGAAATCCTGCTTTTCTCTGTTGCATTTCTATGCTTTCTACTGATGGAGACTATTAGTGACTTAACAATGCGTAATTGACAAAGATATTCTTGTTGCCGTATTGGCCCTTGTAACACAAGAGCCACACAAACAGATGATTTGATAACTTTTATTGGGCCAACAGAGTTGTTAACAATGAAAATAGGTGTGTTAAGCTTTCAGATTACAGAGCATCCTTCATTAGAAAACAATGACAGCTGGTTTGGAAGAACACACTTTCTTAAAGTCCAGATCATAGATATAATAAACAAATAAAAAGTTGTTAAAAATCCCATTGGCCTAAGCTGCTTTTAAAAAATCAACATAGGACCATATAAAGACAACAGGATTCCATCAAAGGAAAGGTATTTCAAGGTCAAATGTCACAGAATAGATAGTTTCTTCCCTAAGAACAACCATAAAACACACTAAAGCTACATTTGTGCATCTGTGCATGCATTAGTAAATGTATATGATTTTAAATCACAAGATAAAATAAGCTGAAAAAATACATGGTATAAAATGTTAAAAGTCTTCTAAATAAGAAAATGTCTTTGTGTTAGGCAAAAAAGTGGGGTTAAAGACAACCTTTCCTTGTGTAAATTAAGCATTACCAGCTGTTTCCCTTTTTTATACTGTGTAAGTACTGTTCAGATATGTATGTCTTAAAACCTGTGTACAGTAAGTCAATATTATTCATGACTGTTCAAACTTATACTGTTTAAACATGATCTACTGTATCTGCAACTCTGTAACACATGACTAGTGTTTCTGCACATTCAGCACCCAAACCTAACACAGACCCTCTTGTAACTGAAATACTGTTATCCGAATATGTCCATGTATCAACATGTGTACATATATACCCAATATTCTGTACTATTAAATTACAGTTCTATCAATCCAAATCAAAAACTGAGGGAATCAATACTCCACCACCATGTTCTACCCCATCACCGGTGAAACCAATGTATAGATAACCGGTAAAAAGGAATCCATATACTCATTTTGTATCCAAACACATTGGAATACCACCATGTACCACAATTATATGTCCATGTGATGTCCCTGAAGCAGGTGAAAAAATAGAAGCTGTTTAAGCAGTGTAATGTGACATAAAACCCAAATCTATATTCATCCAATCACCCACCATGTTCAAAAGAAAAATGGGTCTGACCTCAAAAGCCTGCCTTTGTTGTGTATTTTTGAAATGTCTTTTCAAAACCAGTACTGCTGTATCAGAGATGGAGTGATCAGACTGATAGAAGTGTTGCGCCACTGGTTTATCAGTCACCAACATTTTAATAGCATGTCTGTGTGATGTCATTCGATGCAAAGAGGTTGTCCAGTCTTTCCAACATAACCTGTTTGTGGACATCTCTTGCATTGAATAAAATGAACAACATTCCAAGATGCACATGTATAATTCCCCTGTATCCTGAATTGTTCGTTTTGTGGGGTATTGATACAATCAGAAGTGGAAATGTGCTCACAAGTCTTACATCTAGCATAATTGCAGGATCTTGTGCCAGCTAGTGTTCTGTTATTTTGTTCAGGTACAAGTTTGATCCCAACAATCAGGTTGGTAAAATTAGGTGGTAGCTTAAAAGACAGTAGAAGTAGTTCTTGAAAAATACATTGCAGGGTGACATCCTCATTGAATATTGGTTGGAGGTCCTTAATAATTTTACTAAGAAGCTCCAGATCAAGATGATATGTGACAACTAAGGGTATTCAGTTGATGGTAGTCTTTTCTTTATACTGTAGTAGTTGTTCCTATGGTATGTACATTGCACGTTCTACCATTCTGTTAAATTCTCTGGAGGAATGCCCCTGCCCAATAAATGTCTTTTTCAACATGGCCAAGTGTTTATCTCTGTCCTTCTCACTTGAACAGATACAGTGGTAAGGTAACAGAGTACTTGACTGTACATTACAGATTTTTTAGTGTGCTTTGGGTGATTAGTCATTACTGTTCCTATGCAAGTATCTTTGTCTGCCTGTCTGTTGGTTTCCTGTAAATATACTGTATGTCTGCAAAGTTTCATCTTTGATGGCAGTTGTAGTGTCCAGAAAATGAACACTGGTGTTGGAATTTTCTAGGGGAAAAATTTAATGGATGGTTGAAGGTAGGTTGTTTAGTTCCCAATGGAACTCTTTGAGTGTGTCAATACCTGCTGTCCAAATTATAAATAAATCATCAATATAACAGAAATAAGCAAGTGTTTTATGTGTACAGTGCTTTAGGAAATCCTCCTCCTCACAGATGGAAACAGATGGTCACAACTTATCATTACTGACCCATGCTGGCCTGGATTTACAGTCATCACTTCTGTCTTTCCTGGGTTGAGGCACAACCAGTTGGATGCCATCCAACCACACATTTCTTATAGACACTGGCCAAGCACCACAGCTGTGTTTGAATCATCAGGAGTGTAAGACAGATAGAGCTGAGCACCATCTACACAGCAGTGAAACTCAACTCCATACTGTCCGATGATCTCACCTAAAGGAAGCATATACACAGAAAACAACACAGGCACCAAGATCAAACCTTGAGAAACTCCATGGGTGACTGCAGTCACTCCAGAGATGAAATTTACTAAAGTCACCTGCTATAACCTCCCAGTCATGTAGGACTCAAACCAGTATAAAACAGTGCCAATGAGTCCCACATAGTCCCTCAGGTAACCAATTAATACACTGCGGTCAACTGTTTCAAATGCTGATGAGAGATCCAGCAGGATCAGGATGGTATGGCACCCCTGGTCTCTCCCCATGAGGAGATCATGGAGTTCTCTGAATAGAGCAGTCTCAGTACTGTGACAGGGCCTAAATCCTGATTGGAGAGGCTTGTTGATGCTATATAGCTCAAAGTGAGCCTCAAACTGTGAAGCAAGTACCATCTCAGTTACCTTCCCCAAAAAGGGAAGGTTTGAGACAGGTCTGTAGTTCACCAGAGAGTCAGAGTCCAAGGATAGTTTCTTCGGGAGAGGCTTCATCACTGCCCTTTTCAGGGTAGCAGGAAAGACACCTTCCCACAAGGAACACCTGTCAATCTCAGTGTATACTGGCCTCAGAGATTCAAGGTTGCCAATAAGCAACCAAGTAGGTTCAGGATCCAGTGTACAGTAAGTAGGGTTGTCAGAAGACTAACTGCTAAGATAATTAATCAGATTCGTTCTATGTCTACAATGTTAGTAAGAGATAACACTCACAAGTAGTCTTCAATAAAGTATTTTATTATACTCACAGCCAAGCATAGGATAATATATCACAGATAACGGGTGACTTGCCAGTCTATTTGTATGTACAAAGCTTCTAGAGAGAGAGAAACTGGCAAGACAGTGTTATATAGTTACTAAGATAAGGACTAGCTTACTGATAAACAGAACCATATGTATTGGTTCTGAACTATAAACAGTGTTACACAATACATTCTCTATTGGATAATTACTTAGGAGACAGAATACTAATGAGTATAAGAAATAATGCTTCTATTGCATAAACCTTAGACTAAGAGAATGCTGACACGTCCAATCTACATGTGCTTAGATGATAGACTAAACAAGGGATCTGTCTCTTGTTAATAGAACATAGAGAATTGCTTACAAAGCTATATTACACATGGCATGTGCCTGAGTGTAAAAACATATAATTATATGAGAATATAAGTACATAATAATCACTGATGATCCTTCAGAGACATCTTAGCAGTGATTAGGTCAATTATATATGGAATATATAGGAAAAACAAACATAATCTAGATAAATGTAATATAATGAGGTATAAATGAACCATGCATAGTACATTACCATATATTAGCAACAAAACACATTCCTAGCACTCATGCTTATACATTGTGTGCAAATCTATAGTGTTAGTGCAAAATAGCAATATCACAATATAATAATACCAGAGATATAGTGTAAGGCATATAGGGGCATAACCCAGGCGCAACAGGGTGTAGTCCAGAGATCACACAGGCCACCGCCTCTTCAAAAACTGGAAGAAACTCCCCCCAAGAGGGCAGATGACCAGTGCCACTCTCTTTTTGGACGCTGCTGGTACATGACAGATCACTTAAGGAGATCCTAGTCCAACTAGAGCAGGCCTTGTCAAGGAAAAAATAACTAAACTCTTTGCACTTTTCTGCTGAAAAAGATCAATCAGATCATAGACTGGGTGGATTTATCAGCCTAGCCACAGTGTGAAAGAGCTGAGCTGGTCAGTGTTTGCTTGCATCTATCATTCTTGACAGGAACTCTGTCTTTTTCAGAGTGATTGCCCTGTGATATTCACCATAGTCAATTCTAAAAGACAATCTGGCCTCCTCAGAGTGAAATCTCCACCAAGAATGCTCCAACTTCCATCCCTCAGTCTTCAGTCACCTCAGTTCCTCAAAATACCATGGATAACTGTGGGTGGTAGGTCAAGTGATGGACACGATAAGGTGCTAGGGAATCCAAGGCATCTGCAAGAACCATATTATAGCACTCCACAGTGTTCTCATTCCCTGAATACAAGTCATCATCATACCTGAGATGTCCAACATCACCTGGAGCTTGTGAGACTTCAAATTATGTTTAGGGTGATAGCAAACCATCTCCACAGGAGGAGTATTTAAATGAGAGGCCCTGCAGAGGAAAGATACAATGTGGTGCTCCGACCAAACAACCAGATCAGCCTTGACTGCACTTACATTAAAACCTGATGAGAAAATCAGATCCAGAGTATGCCTGTGGAGATGGGTAACAGAGGCAACTGCCTGTGTAAGGCCCAGTGTTGTCATCTACTGGAGGAGCTGTTGACCAAATGACAAGGTTTCATCACTAACTCAAATGTTGAAGTCCCCCAGCTCCAGTAATATGGGTGACTCCAACACCTGATCGACCACAAAATCCACAAACTCTTGAAGGAAATCACCCTTGTAACCTGGAGGCCAGTATTCAGTGATGATACTGTGGCCTTTTTGTGCATCCCAAGGACTGGCACTTTAATCCCCCTTCATATGCTTGCCTGACAGAGTTAAAAACTGTGATAGCTGTCAAAATTGCTGCTCATTTTTGACAAGAGTCATCTTTGTAAAAACAAAAACAAGGTGCTGTGTCAGCATGAGGTCTGAAAATAAAACAAAATGGTTATATTAAATGCATGCTAAAAATAGAAAATTGAGTTAAAAATCAACATTTCGACCATAGGTCTTCTTCAGGAATTATCTAAAAGAGAAAAAGCGAAGGTAGTGTAGAGGAGAGGTAAAATAAGGAATATATATGTGGGGAAAGAAAAAAGGGGGAGGCTCTGGGAGAAGAAGTGATTAATGGCAAGATAACGACAGAATCTGGGATGGGGTAAAATTGATCAAAATCAGGTTGCCAGTTCTAATACAGTTTTAAGTGGCATCAAGCTGCGGTGAGCAGTTTATCTTAACATGAACTTTTTTATTAAAGATTTTTGAGAATATCAAAATAGAAACAGCAACAATTATAGTAATGACAGAAAACAGGGCAACTAAGAACCTCTAATAACATATGATGTATGCTGGGTCATACCTTCAACCCATGAGAGGCCAAAGCTGCCTCTATGCCAGAAGGCCCTGAGCCTTGTTTTACTTAGGCAGGGGGGTTTACCTTCCCATAAAAAGTGGCATAGAAGGTGTTCTAACTTAAGAAAAATGTTGTTAAGGATGGAAAGAGGGAGATTGTTGGAAAGCTAAGAACATTTTGGCAAAGCAATCATATGAATGGCCTCCATCTTCCCCTTAAGTGTAAGGTTTCCTTTATGCCAGCAGCATAAATCATGGTCTAATGCTGTAAGTAAGGGTGAGAAGATTGCCAGGACCAAGTCTTCCCATTCAGTAGTAATCTATATTCCCAGATACTTAAAACCATTACCAGCCCAAGAAATCTGAAAATCTGTGCAGCATCTGCTGTCGCAAGATTATTTAAGGGGGATAAGGTAGTTTCATTAAGATGAGTGGACAGCCTTGATAAGGCTGCAATGTCTGAAAGGGTGTCCAAGTCTGGAGGGAGCAAAACAGCTGGTGTGTTGAGAGTAAGAAGTAAATTGTCTGCATAGGTATTAACTAAATATAAAGAGCCGTTCACTGTGATATCATGGTTGGGGGGATCACTAACAAAGCCGTTCACTGAAATACCATGGATAAAGGTGGTCGCTAACAGGTTTCTGGATGGGGGTCCAAGGCTAATAAAAAGATGAGAGGGGCAACCATGACAGGTACCTTGTTGGAGAGTAAAGGACTGGGAAATAAGTTGATTGGTTAAAACCCCCACTAAAGGGGCATTATATAGTGTGTGCACCCAACCCCTGAGGTAGGCACCAAAACTGTAGAGCTCCAATACATTGTGTAGGTAACTAAACTCTACCAAATCAGAAGCCTTATGAAAATCAACAGCGAGGGCTGCCACTGAAGTGCAGGCTGATCAAGTGAATACATTAGATTTAGGATGGTCTGGATGTGATCTGCTCTAGACTTCCCTTTCTGAAATCCAGTTTGAGTGGGATGGATCAGGGAAGAAAGAGCCTTCTCCAGCTTAGAGGCCAGAGCTTTAGCCAAGATCTTAGTGTCTGCAGAGATGAGTGAGATGGGATGAAAATTAACGCAGTCTAATGGATCATTAGATTTCTTGGGAAGCAGGGTTATGATTGCTTCACCTAGTGTTGGAGGGAGGCAACTCTTTTTGTGTGCTTTATAAAGGGCTGCAAGTGGCGGTGGTATGATAATGTCAGGTGTCAATTGGTAAAGGTCTACAGTAAAACCATTCCTCCCTGGGGCCTTCCCTTTGGCTAGCAACAGAAGAGCTGCCCAAAGTTCATATTCCATGAGGGGTTGATCAAGCTCCTCTCTGAGATGGATAGAGTTGGAGAATAGGGGTATCCCCTAGACAGGAGCAGAGTTTGACTAGTGCGCACCCTTCAGTTTTCAAAGAGTACAGTTGTTCATAACAGGGTCACATGGTGAGATTAATGTCTTAGTGATAGGTAGCCACTGAACTGTTAAGCTTATGGAGGGCAGGAATTTTAGATTCCTCCTGCTGCTTATGTATTTGGAAAGCAAGAAGTTGGCTTCCTTTATCCCAAGACTGCCAGAAGTAGTGTTTGGTCCAGACTAGTTACCATTTCACCTGATTGTGGAGTATGGTGTTGATTCTGTATTTAAGGCCAATAATGTCTGCTATGAGGGGAAGTCAAGGGGAAAGACTGTTTTTGAGTTGCTCCTTCAGCTTGGTTAAGGACTTTTTCAGGGCATCAAGTTCTGCTTCCCTTTCAGTTCTTTGCTGGGTAGTGTGAGCTATAATGCGGCCCCATAGAACAGCCTTGAAAGCTTTCCAGAGGGTACCTCTCCTAACATTATCTGTGTTATTGGTAGTGAAATAGTAGGCCACCTCATTCTGGATCCAGACCTTGAATTTGCGGTCAGCCATTAGCAGTGGATTACATCTCCAATGGGGAGAACTAGGTTTGACTCTAGGAGGCTGGAAGAAAAGAGCTACAAGAGCATGACTGGATAAATTATTTGCCTTATAGAGGTGGAAGAGACCCCCAGAGAAGCTAGTGTATCAGCCAGCCAAAAATCAGTACGACTATGGGTGTCATGCACCCCTGAGTGGAAAGAATAGTCCCGATCGGTTGGGTTAGCTCTGTGCAAGACATCAAATAACACTACATTAGACTTTGTATTGCTGCCCTCAATTTTGGGGTTACAATCAAGAGCGCATTTAGATCTGTCTGTGAAAAGGTCAGGAACAAGATTAAAGTCACCCCCAATTAATAGAGGGAGCCAGTTCCTACCTTGTGTGTCGGCCAGGATTTGACTGAGGTGAGGAAAAAATCAGCATCATTGGTGTAGGGAGCATAAACTGAAGCTATTATCAGCTGTCTGCCAGGATAACCCAGTTTAATCATAGGCCATCTACCCTGAGAATCAGCGGAGGTCTTATCAATCATCCAGTTGAAGGCATGATGCACCAAAATCATAACCCCTCATGACTTGCTAGAAGATGATATGTGAGCTAACTGTTCCACCCACCCCTTACAGAGCTAGTGGGCAGTCTTCCCAATGAGTTCCATCTCCTGGAGAAGTGCAATGTCAGTCTAAAGAGATCTGAGTTGTTGTAGAACCCACAGTGAGAAGTTTAGGGCAAGATAACATTACACTTTAACTTCAAGCAGGTTAAACAGTTCTTCTAATAAACAGTAGCCAGTCCATCGAACATATTCTGTCACAGCATGAGTTTTAATCAGAAAGTTAAAGAAGAGGCTAATTCATTATACTGGCCCAGACCTCAGAACAGTGACCACCTCTCCCACAAAGTGGCCACCTCACTGGACTTTGTTGGATATTACATTGTCATACTTTTCATTACAGCACTTATTTTTACACCTGTTTTAACCATCAGAGGATAAGAAATGTTAAAGACTGGAGTATCTCTTGTGTTCATAACTGGCTCTTTGCAGAGGACTGAGCGAGCTTCACTCATAACCCCAACCTCTCACAGGTTCCTACATCTCAGGCACTATTGACCCCTTGTTTTTAAATTATTTAAATGACTACTATTACTTGTGTTACCTGAAATGTGAGGAGCCTCAAGTCACCCATAAAAGAAATAGGGCATTGCCTCATCTCAGGCCCTTGAAAACACATGTTGCATTTTTGTAAGAAACTAAATTAATCGAGGTTGTAGCCATTAAATTAAAAAGGGAATGGGTACGATGGGAAGCCCACAATTGTACCTTTTCCTTGAAACACAGCATACCTATTCTGTTAAATAAAACTGATAAATGGAAGCTGGTCAAACAGCTAATGGACTCAGATGGCAAACTGTTATGAATTAAACTATCCACTTTTGTGGGACCCGTTATCCTAGGGAATGTTTATGCCTCATATTATGATGCATTCTCATTTCTTGAAGGAATCTAGCAGGCCCTCTCCATGTTGAGGGAAGACAATGAAATTATCTTTCTTGGGGGTGATTTCAGCTTAGTTTTGGAATCCTGCCTAGGCTGTTCTTTTTTTCTTTCCATTCAGTTTTTATTAAAGTTTACAATACAGAGAATGAATCACAAGGAACATGTAATATAACAAAATGTGGTTATCTATCACATTGGACAGATTCATTCTCTCCCCCCCATCCCCACCACCCTCCCCCCCCCTTCTGACGCAGCAGTGTAACATAAAGTTAACATCATGTACTTCTAAAAGCTACATATCATGGTTGTACCAAATACAGGGCTTGTAAAGGACCCCATAGTTTGTTGAATTTCGTAAGTTTATTGGAGAGACTTGCAATGGTTCTCTCAGTTCTAAGATTTGCAAGAAGCTCTTGGAGCCATTCTAAGTAAGACAAATTGTCAGAATCTTTCCAATGCCTTAGAACCATCTTTTTAACAGACATGGAAATTAAGGCCATATAGAATTTTCTACATCTGACTGTAATGGCAGAAAAATCACCCAGAAGACAGATTTCTGGAGAGAAAAGCTCTGAAAGTCCTAAGAGTGGGTCAGATTTTTGTTTTATAGTGGACCAGAGGGGGGCGACCTTAGGACATTCCCAAAAAATGTAGAGGGAGTCCCCGGGCATCAACCCACATCTGGTACAGAGCAGGAGTATGTCGCCTATTAATGAGCCAATTTTTGTGGAGTATAATATATATTATGTAAGATTTTGAATTGCATTAATCTCATTCTATCCTGGAATAGGAATTTATGACAATTATTCCAAATGAGTGACCAATCGAACTCCATGTCTGGAAAAAGAGAAGACCAGTACGAGATAGGAGCCAAGTTATCAGGATATTTCCAAGCAATTAAGGTATTGTATATTTTCGAGACTGTGTGAGGGATTCCGGCCATATCAAGAAGAGAGACCAGGAAGTTAAACTGTGGAGGCAAGGGGGGATAGTCCAGAATGCATTCACCACACAGTGCTGTAATTGATATACCTTGAAAATGTTGGTAGCAGGAGTCATGAGTGTATGTAAGATCTCCACAGAGGAACTCCATAGTCTGTCAGATGTAATGAAATCTTTCAACAAAGAGCAATTGATGGGAGGACACCAATTAGGAGATAAAGGCTTATTATCCAACTTCAGATTGGGGTTACCGATTACTGGTTGATATAGATCCTTGGTATTGTCGTAGTTAAGAAATGCGCACAGTTGAGAGTGGGACATGATCGAAGTTGCGATGGGAGATTTGCGCAACAATAATGGAAGAAACCGTATTTTAGTATATAATAATGTGGCTGGGAGAAAGCCATGTTTCTTAATACTATCCAACTCCACTCTAAGCCAAATCAGAGTATACAGAGAATGTGCTAATCGCTGCTCTGCTGTCAGCCACTGTAAATATTTATTGGCCTGACTGGCCCAGTAGTACAAGGCCAGATGAGGAAGTTTTAGCCCTCCTTTGTCTTTGGGAGCAGCTAGTTTGCGAAAAGCCATTCTGGGTTTTTTTATATCCCCATATGAAAGAGGAGAGCATGGAATGTACTTTGTTAAACCAAGATAGAGGGAGGTTAATATTCAACATGTTAAGGGGATAAAACAAACGGGGAAAAATATTCATTTTAATTAAATTGATCCTACCCCATAAGGAGAGAGGGAGGGAGGTGCGTCCATCTATGAAGGTCTTGGTCTATTTTCTGAACCATCAAATCCAGATTTAGATATTTGAGACGAGTGTTGCTTTGAGTTAAGTTAATACCCGAGTATTTCATGGATTTAGGTTGCCAAGCGAGTCCAGTAGCAGTAATTTCTTGCTTATGTACCCGATGATTCAAAGGAAAGAGTAAGGTTTTCGCAGTGTTGAGCTTGTAATTAGAGACCCTGCTGAATTCGCTTATTATATTAAGAAGAACGGGAATAGAAGTGGCAGGGTTAATTATATGCAAGAGAAGGTCATCGGCATATGCTGCAACCTTAACCACCTGTCCCTGTATAGGAATACCTGGGACACCTTGTGCTGTTGTAAGTCTCCGGATAAGGGGTTCCAAATATATATTAAAGAGCAATGGAGATAAAGGACACCTCTGTCTCATTCCGACATGGAGTTTAATCAGGCTGGACCTCATGACATTACAGGCAATTCTGGCTGAGGGGAATATATATAGTGAGCACACCCAACTCAGGAATATATTGGGGAAACCAAATGCCTTCATTGTCGCGAACAGGTAATTCCAGTAAACCCTATCAAAGGCCTTCTTGGCATCTAAGGAAACCAAGGCCATTGGGGTAGCAGCGTCCTCAGAGGCCGAAAATACGTGAGCGAGGGTACGTAAGTGATCAGTGGATGATCTTCCCTTCATGAAACCCACCTGCTCAACTCCAATTATCGAGGGGAGAACCAGACTTATCTGATCCGCAAACATTTTGGGTAAGATCTTGATGTCATGGTTGATTAAGGATATAGGCCTGTAACTTGTGACAAGATCCTGTGGTTTATCTGGCTTGGGCAATAAAACTATAAGGGCCTCAAAAAGGGAAGGGTCAGACCCCTGACCTGATAATAGAAATTGAAAAAGAGACAACAGAATGGGGGTTAACTGCCTAGAGAATATCTTATAAAAGTTAGAAGAAAAGCCATCAGGGCCTGGTGTTTTGTCAGCAGGGAGGGATTTGATTACTGTGCTTATTTCATCCTCCGTGATGGGATGTATAAGTGCGTCTTGTTGAGATTTAGTAAGGGAAGGTAAAAGGGAGTCTGTCAAATAACTTTGCAAATCCACTTCTGAGGGGGGATTGAGCATAGGGGCATATAACTCCCGAAAATAAGTAATAAATTCGTCTACTATCTCAGGAACAGTAGTTTTAAGGGAATCCTCTACTGACAGATGGACTGCTGGGATAAATCGGGCTGATTCGAGTTGCTTAATGCTCATTGCTAGCATATGCCTGGCTTTCTCCCCTTGATCGGTGTAGGCAGCGTTTGTTTTTAGAATGGCAAACTCGGCTTGCTCTCTCTATAGATCAAGGTAAGCATCTTTTAATTTAATTAAGTCTTGTTTGACCGAATCCGAGGAGGCAGGGGAAAGAGTATGTTCGATGTTCCTGATTTGGGACAGGAGGGAAACAACTTTGTCTTCCCGTTCCTTTTTCCTTTTCAAAGATAGACCAATTAAAATGCCTCTGAGGTACGCCTTGAGAGCGCCCCATTCCATATCAAGTCGTCGCGTGGTGTTAGCATTTAGAGCGATAAACTGTTGAATTTGAGATGCTAAGTAATCAACCTTAACAGGGTCTTTGAGAATTTGGTTATTTAACTTCCATCTGCCTCCTCTTTTTGAGAATGAGAACAGGGATATTACACTTGTTACCACAGAGTGATCCGAAAGGGGTCCAGGGATAATATTGGAATCAGAGTCTCCTGAGAGCAATGATTGAGAGATGAGAATGTAGTCGATCCGCGAGGACGTGCCATGTACAGGGGAGTCTTATGTGTACTCCCGGTCATTAGGATGGAGCACACGACATAAGTCACAAAGTCCTGCAGAATCGAGAAAGTCTCCAAATGCTTTCTGTGTGGGAGAAAGGCCATGGGGGATTCAACCTGATCTATCCACTGAAGGATCAAAAACCAGATTGAAATCACCCCCTATAATCATGGGAGTACCCAGAAAAGGGTTGAGAACTTCTAATAGGTTCATGAAAAAACCTGGGTTGTCTGCGTTGGGCCCGTATACAGATCCCAACACAATGTCCAAAGTATGCAATTTACTTTTCACAAATAGGTATCTCCCAGAGGGGTCAACCAAGGTTTGGGAGGATCTGAAAGGTATCACTCTATGTAGAAGAACCATGACTCCCCTACTCTGAGTATTACCCTGTGCGGCAAAGACTTGCCCCACTTGTTGTCTTCTCAATTTATCGGCTTCATGAATGAGTAGGTGCGTCTCTTGTAAAAATATAACATGAGCTTTGATATGACTGAGATATTTCAATACCTTATATTGCTTGGTTTTATGCCTGGCTCCCTTAACATTCCATGTACACAACAGAACATCGTTAATCATTATTCCTTATGACCCTGGATATTTTCTTCGAATCCAAGCTGTATTGACACACATTTGTTCTGAATACCCACAATGAGATATCTGCTGCGCCAGCCCACCTGCCCCCCCGAAAAACCTGAAAATAGCAAAAAACCATCCAGGAAAAAGAGGATCCCGATAGCCCACAATGTACCCAAACCCCTTCCCATTCCCACCCCACTGTCTCATGGTACTTGACAATCAGTTCACCTAGACATTTCCCCCTTGCCCTGGCCCCCCACCATATCGTGCTAGACAACATGCTATGTTAGAACACCTACCTCGCTGGGAGCAGTTCTAATTAACCACCCTAGAGGTAGAGACTAATGGGGAACAACTATGTACAGTGATCCTAAATACACTGTCATTAAGACATAATGGTCATTGTCCTGGATATAGCAGGTCGAGAAAAATAGGAAGGATGACCTGTGGAATGTATAAAGAGGCAGTATAGTGCAGTGGTCTAAGGCTCTGAGCTGTAAATTTGGTGACATCCAGCAGACCAGACCTGGGTTTGAATCCCGCAGCTTCCACTTGCATACTGTGTGACCCTAAGCAAGTCACTTAACCTCCTTGTGCTCCCAGGTTGCTCCTGTAAAAAAGCTTTCAGCTTAGTGTGCTATACCTGGTTAAACAACTAAATTAAAAAAAAAAAAAAAAAATGTTGCCATGCAGTCATTTCCATTATATATATACAGAACTCATATTAATAGTCCCCATGGGACTCGGTACTATAGCAGGGCGGTATTCAACTCATACATCACCCTGTGGAGAGCAAGGAATATCGAAGATTACTGCCACCCAAATCTTTCCTGAGAGGAAAAAAAAAAATTCCCTACCTTCCCTTTTCCTTTAATCATTTCCTTACTTTTATTAACAAAGGAAGTGAACTCTGACACCAACTAGAGATGATGTGTCAGGATTACAAAAAGTGACAGGGAAAGAAAGGCTCAGGTTCATGGGGAACGAAAGGCATCTAATGAGAAAAATTACAATAGGGAGATTAATCCAATCCTAAAAAAGCTATTTAAACCTGTTACATGCCTAGGTGATAACATATTAAAAACCCCATATGCAGACATCCCCCCTTATGAATAAGATACAATAACACTCTGAGCACCTGAAAGCTGTAACTGGGACAGAAACAGCCCTAAATCCTCAGGGACATTGTTATATTGATCCAAAACATTCTGGCATACAACATTAGACGCGGGGATATTAGTTGATGGTACAAAGCCCTCTTGTAGGAATATTTTCCACTACCCAGAAAGTATGCATAGAAAGCTCACTCCCCTTCTTCATGCTGCCCAACATAGTTATCAAACACAGAAAGGCAAGTAACCCCCCCCTCTTAAAATCCCCAAACCAGAATATCGAGTGCTATAGGATTCTGAGAGCAAAAATAAGCTGTTAATAATTGGTGTTTAACTTGCAGTGTCCCGATCTGGTCCTCCGACTCAGTCAGCTCCGA
This sequence comes from Neoceratodus forsteri, assembly GCA_016271365.2. Classification (NCBI taxonomy): domain Eukaryota; kingdom Metazoa; phylum Chordata; order Ceratodontiformes; family Ceratodontidae; genus Neoceratodus; species Neoceratodus forsteri. The sequence goes on along the minus strand of CM057458.1, from coordinate 1,386,690,795 downwards.
ATTCAGAATGCAGTATAAATTAAATGAACATTGGTCTCTGCTACCATCTAGCAGGCATATACAGCAAGTGCAGGTTCAAGTATTGGGATGAAAGCAGGCAGATCCAAAAAGAAAACCACCACACTGGTAGAACGTCCATGGCCACTCCGGAACCAGGTACCAATTCAGGGCATTCAAACCCAGGGAAACCAGGAGCCGCTTGCCTTTGCAGTAGCCTCGCGTAAGGAGAATGAGATTCTGGCATCAATGGACATGTTAAATCGTGCAGGGAAAGAGACCAGCGGACCTGTCCACAATAAAAAGGCAGCAGGTGCATCGGTACAACCGGGGAGAAGTTACAGGGAGAATCATATAGGTGGAGTCCCCCCCTGAAGAGATGGAGAAGCAAGGAGAACACAAGAGGAGGTAGACTGCATACGATCAGGGAAAAATGAGGTTCATTTCACCTACTGGCAGGCTGCTGAAAAGAGCTCAACAATCCATGCTCTACATAAAAGCTGCAATTCTTGCCCAAGAGGGAAGGGCGCTATGATCAAGACAGGCAAAATAAATCAGGGAAAGCCTCTTTAAGCTTTGCCATTGCTGTTTCAACATTTTCAAAAGTAGTCCAGGGGCCGGAGATCTGAACCTGGAGCCTGGCAGGGTAGCCCACTCTGAATTTTATGCCAGCCGCTATCAGCTTAGTGATGAGAGGATGGTATGTGGCTCACTTATGACGTACTGAGAGGGGTAATTCTTGGACTATCCTTAGTCTGGCCCCTTCCCATGTAAGTTCCTTGGTTTCTTTCACTTTTGCCATAAAGTGCTGTTTTCTTGGAAATTTAAGAACCAAAAAATGAAGGTTCTGGGAGCAGCATCTCGAGGTGGGATGAGGCGCAACGCTCTGTGAGCCCTCTCAATAGAGTATTCGGTTCCAAAAGGGGTAGGGCCAGCAATTCTTTTAACAAAAAGCTGAGTAAACTTAACGGGGTCTGTGCCCTCTTCACGCTCAGGCAGGCCAATTATTACCGCATTATTGTGGCAGCTATGGCCCTCAAGATGTTCGACTTTATTTTCCATTTTGGATATGCGCTGCCTTAAGGCTGCCAGGTCGGGGTTAATTCATTCTTGGTTGCGCTCCAATGAGTGGATCCGTGCTTCATTGTCCGACGTTCTTTGGGTGAGCATTTCCAGAGCGTTGGAGATGTGTTTTATTTCACCAGCAATGTTCTGCATCTCCATTTTAAAAGGCTGGAACTCTTCTAAAAATTTGGCAAGAGTAAGATGTTCCTCGTCCGCAGACCGAACGCCAGTAGATTGTGAGTGAAGCACAGCCGAGGCCTTAGATTTTTTCGGGGCCTTCTCAGGCGTAGTTGGAGGGGTGTGCTTAGGAGGATTTTTCTTCATTTCAACATCCATTCAGTCGTCGTTGGGTAAACGCCAGTTGATTAGGAAGCTTTCAGCAGTTGAGGAGCAGTAAAGTAAGTCCTCAAACTTTAGTAAAACAAAGATATAGGTGGTAGGAGGCAGGACCTCGTGGGAGAGAGTGCTACTCAGTGAACTGCATCACGTGACTCCCTGCCTAGGCTGTCCTAATGGAAATCCCAACCCACACCCACATTTTATGGTCACATTGAAAAATCTTATGCCAGAATTTACACTGACAGATGCGTGGAGACTTATCCATCCCACAGCTACACTTCTTCTATATCCCCTCCTCTAATACAATGGCCAGTAGGTTAGATTTTTGGCTTGCTTCACCCAGAATAATTAATTCCATCCTAAACTCTGACACTGCTCCCTTATATATCTCAGATTATGCACTGGTTACGTTATCCTGAATATGGGGCCCAGACCTACACAGGTCTATACCCTGGAGGCTGGTTCTGCTATTACTGAAGGACAACACCATCCTAAGATGGTTTAAAGAGGAAGTCCAGGCCTATTTTGACATCAATTATAATGGGAGACCTCCCCAGCTACCCTATTGGAAGCATCTAAGGCCACTCTATGGGCTAAAATTATGGGTTAGGTGGCGCATCATCAGAGAGCTCGGGAAGCCAAAATTAGACGTTCACCCTTAGTCAACTAGAAGCAGAGACATCCTGGATTTCATGCAGAGGGCATTCTTCAGGCAGCTAGTCAATGAATCCACCCATGACAGGGCAATACTGGACCTAGTATGGTACTTACTAACATGGACAGTGTTGCAGATGTCAAGGTGGAGGCCACCTGGGGTCCAGTGATCATAATACAGTGCAGTTCAATATAAGGGCAACTGTGGAATCGAATCACACAAGGGTGATGATCCCGGACTTCAGGAGGGCAGACTTTATAAATATGAGTGAATGCCTCAGGGATGACTTGGTGGGGATGACCTGAGTGAAGGAACATTGAGCAAAGCTAATATAGGGTATAGTGAAGGCAATAAACCTCTGTGTCAAACAAGTGAGCAAAAGTAAGAGGAAAAGAGACCACTATAGTTCTCGAAAGAGGTGGCTGAAAACGTAAAGGCTAAAAGGGTGGCATTCAGAAGACATAAGGGGATGCAGAGGGGGGAGTATAGCGAGATGTATCAGGAGAAACAGAGAGAGAGAGAGAGAGAAGAATAAGGAGCACAAAGGCACAAACAAAAGAGAGAATAGCCGAAGTGTTAATGAAAGGGGACAAGATATTTTTTAGGTATGCAAGTGAAAAGAGGGAGACCAGGGTAGGGACTGTATGGTTAAAAAGGGATGGGGGGAGGAGTGCAGAGGGGGACCAGGAAAGGGCTGACATCCTGAACAAATACTTTTGTTTAGTGTACACAGTGGAAGGAGAAGGGAAGGGGCCACCAAAAAGTAACAGGAGCTCCGAAGGGATAGAGGTTGACACTAGTGCTTCTTTAGAGGAGACAGTACTAAAGGGACTCACTAAGCTGAAAGTGAACAAAGCAATGGGACCAGACAGGTACACCCTTGGGTGTTGAGGGAGCTCAGTGGAGTACTGGCTACACCTCTGATTGTTCTGTTTAGCAGCTGAATCAAAACAGAAGTGGTTCCAGAGGGGTGGAGTAGGGTAGAAGTAGTCACACTTCACAAAAGTGGTAGCAGAAAGGAGGCTAGCAATTACCAACCAGTCAGCCTAACATTGGTGGTGGGAAAGTTAATTGAATCATTCCTGAAGGAGAGCATAGTGGAATATCTTGAATCTAATAGGTTACAAGACCTGAGACAGCATGGATTCATGGGTGGGAGGTCATGTCAAATGAATCTGATATACTTCTTTGATTGAGTGACCAAGGAATTAGATCAGGGTTTAGTGGTGGATGTAGCATACCTATATTTCAGTAAGGTATTAGACACCATTCCACAAAGGAGGCTATTAAGAAAGCTGGGTAGCTTAGGAGTGGATCAAAAGATAGTAAATGGGGTAAGAAATTGGCTAAGGGATAGGTGACAGAGGGTGGTAGTAAGCAGAGTTCACTCCAAGGAGGGAAAGGTGACGGGGGGATGTCTTAGGGATCAGTACTGGGACCAGTCCTCTTTAATGTCTTTACAGGTTACATTGCAGAGGAGCTGTAGGGGAAGGTCTGCCTCTTTGTGGATAACAACAAAATCTGCAATAGGTTGGATTCTCTGAGGGGGTGGAAAGGATGAGAAGACATCTGAGAGAACTCATGGAGTGGTCAAGGGTATGGCAGCTAGGTTTCAATGCGAAGAAGTGCAAACTAAATTCACTTGAAGCACTGAAACCTAGGGGTGGAGTAAAAATTGGGGGGAGAATTATTCAGAACCACCAAACAGGAGAGAGAGCTGGGTGATACTAATCTCTGATAACCTAATGGTGGCCAGGTAGTGCAGTAAGGCAGTTGGGAGGGCTCGTGGAATACTGGGGGGACAGTAGGGAGAAAGCTAGCAAACTCCTTTCATATCAGCTACAGAAGCAGCAGGCTGAGCACCACACTCCAGCATTGCAAGATAGCACTGGTGCCACTAAACACAATCAAAAGATGCTCAGTGCCATTATGCTGCAGTTCTATAAAAATCTATATACGCATCAAAGGGGGAACTAGATACTTAGGCCTTTGAGGACTTTGTCTCCCCACTTCTGCTGCCTAAACTCAGTGAGGTACACAAAGCAAATCTTGAAGCACCAGTTTTATTCAATGAGCTTGAGTGAACTTTAAAGAGCAACTCTCTATTATAATAAAAAGCTTAAAAACACTAGATTTACACCAGGTATGTTTTAACTTTGTTTTCTAGTTCTTTGTTCTTTTTTTTACTTTTCTCTGCTGTTGATCTAGTAAATATTTTAGATAATGCAGCAATTATTTCACTGAGTCTTTTACAATGTATCTGACTCTCCCATGTTAACCACACAGTTGATGTTTGTGGCATCATAGTCTGTTGTCATGGTGAGCAATATAAGGTAATAAACAAAGGCACTGTGAAGTTAGCAGGGGCCAGACATATAGTCCGTGGACTAAATAGTGAAACCCTTCCCCCCCAGGGAAATTTCAAGACTATGATGTTTGAAAAGTTTGTATCATAGCAATTTGAAATTTACTTGTTTGCCATTTACTGATGGTAGTTTCTGTTTGGTACAGGGTCATATGTGTCATCAATTTTCATAGAAACTGAAGGGCAATGATGAGTAGGGATAGCCTTTCATGTAATAAATCTAAGTATGTGACTAAAAATAATGGCATGTGGTTTTTCTGAAGAGGCCAGATGTATGATGGAACACAATCTGTTCCTGGGTGGACAGGCTGGGTATCTTTCACAGGGGACGAGTCAGGATCACTGCAAGGACAAACAAATGTTGACTACATGGCACCAATCAACTCTTCTGTTACAGAGAACTCCACTGTTCAACATGTATTGCAGGTCTCACAAAATGCTACTAGAGAGGTTGTCCAACAGTACACAATTATTACTTTTGATCTTGCTGTTGCAAAGAAGGCATATGCTATAGTGTGGCAGAATGCACGCCAGTTCAGTGATGTCATTGTGCGACTTGATGTTTTCCACACAATTTGTTCCTACTTAGGAGCCTTTGGAAAATTGCTTCACGGTACTGGCTTTGCCAACATCATCACTGAGTCACAGGTGTATGCCAGTGGCTCTATTGAAAAAGTATTGAGTGACAAATACTACAACAGGGTACATAAGTTTACCCTTGAGGCACTTGGATGCCTTCTTTTTCAATCATTCCAAAACAGCACTGATGTACGGATATTAATAGAAGAAGCAAAAGAAGAGGTGAAAAAGCTAGTTGAAAGACAAGGGTCTGACACATTACGTGAGGCAGCTACCAGTGACTCTAGTCACCAACTTTGCAAAAAGTACTTCAAGTTTAAAGAGAAAGTGAGGCATGGAAAACTTGGGAAGACAGCACAGTTTTGTATTCAGTACATGGACAGCATCTGGTTAGTGCTTAGGTTTCTGCATGCTACCAAGGAGAATAACATTGACCTGAACCTAGCATGTGTTGAACAACTTTGCCCTCTGCTTTTTAGCCTGGTTCACCAAAACTATGCAAGATATCTATCTATTTTTTGACACTCCTGAACCTAGAGCATACTCATCCTGGAGCTGATATCTTGCTGCGGAATGATGTGTTCAATGTGTGTAGATCAGAGGTATCAACATCAAGAAATGCTGATGACCTGACCATTGAACAGACAATCAACATGCCAAGTCCAGTGGAGGTATTGTTGGATTCAGTAGGAATTATGCAGCCTGTTACTGGTGGTGTGTAACAAGGCATGCCTGAGCAAACTATGTGACTGCCACACTTGAAACTACTGGAATGTAGACTAGGAGGAGTCCTTTCACAAAGATGCTAGGCCTGCAGAGATGGCACACAGTGAGAAGGATGTACAGGAGTTGATCAATGCATTCAGAAACTTTATCAGTCCTTTTGAGCTAGAAGTTAAAGAGGCGCTATTCTGTCTTTCATCAGGTGCACGAGCCCCAGGGGATGTTGAAAATGACTTGCTCAGCACTGAAAAATGGGGAAAAGAAGCCTTTCAACAATTTGTGGAGACAAGGCTTGTTGACAAAACAATTCCCTTTCATGCACCCTTGAAAAAGCAGTCACTAAAGATGTCTGCTTCCTTTCAGCAGTCAAAGAAACTCAGATCCTCACAAAAGAAGATTGTTCAGGTGACTACACAAAGAAACCTCTTTGGGCAACTGCTAATGCTTTCAGAACAAACAACCTTAGCATGGAGAAGGCTCTGTCGTATCATTGAGTCCACTGCCATGGTCATTAGCAACTTCAGATGGCCTACCACTGAAGACAGAGAAATCCAACCTTCTTCACAAACTTGAAGATGAGATAGCATTCAGTGCAATGAATTGAGATGAAAACAAAGTTTACATCTGTGATGGCAATGCACTTCTCCAGTCAATGACTGGTACTGCAGACGTTTGGAGAGCTAGCTAAAAAGGTCTTCAATGCATTACCAAAGGTACAATGGTTGGACCTAGTAACAGACACCTACAAATATATTTCCATAAAGTTGGCTGAATGCAGAAGATGAGGATCATCAGATTCTTACTTGATGAAAAGTCCATCAACAAAGGTGCCAAGAGATTGGAAATCCTTTCTCACAAACAATGAAAAGACGAAGTTGATCAAGCTTCTTCTCAATAAGTGGCAAAAGGTAACATATGTGCCAAGACTAGTGGGCCGTCAAATCATTTTTGTCTGTGAGGAAAACTGTATCTCTTTGACAAGCCTTGACAGAATTGCAACACAGAGCAACCCTGTACCAGAGCTTTCCTCATCTCAGGAAGAAGTGGATATGCAAATATTGTTTCACTGCCTTCATACAGTGGCGTCAATATCCTCAACTGACATCATCATCAGATAACCAGACACAGATGTATTTCTGCTGCTGCTGTACTATGGCAATCAAATACAGAAGAACGTCTACTTCAGCGCAGGAGTGGCAAATAAACATCAGCTTTTGAACATCAAAACTCTTATCCAGATTCACGGTGTTGAGATGTGTAGTGCACTGATTGACTGCATGCATTTTCAGGGTGCGACAGCACAAGTGCATTTGTTAGGAAAGGTAAAATCAAACCCTACAACATCCTGTAAAAACAAAAGGAGTATATGGCAACTTTTCAAGCACTTGGTAACACAGAATGTGTATTGGATGCCATCCATGCTGACCTTGAAAGATTTGTCTGCTGCTTGTACGGACAGCCATCATATACTGATATCAACAAACTTCACTATGATATTGCAAGGCAGAAATTTCACACAGGAAGCAGCCAACCATTGTCAAATTATGATGGCATTGATCTGAGTCTACAGCCTCCATGAAGGTCAACATTGAGAATGCATGTACTGAGAGTTAATTACCAAGCCCTTGTCTGGAAAAATGTCCATGTGTCATACCCTAACATCCCAAGTCCTGAAACACATGGGAGGAAACTTGATGAAACAGGAATCCTGGAGTATGACTGGTGTGATTGTGTCATTATACCACAGGAACTGGTGGACATTTTGTCCCAGGAGGAGACCCTGAATCAGTCAGATGAGGAAGATGACAAAGCTGTTCTTTTTGCCAGTCTGGCAGATGAGATCTTTGAAGCTGAGGATGAAAACAGTGGGGATGAAGATGACAACTAAATTATAATGGCAAAGATATTACTGTTACAGTGTGTCAATTTAATCATACACTTATACAACGAGTATTGTTCACTGACCTACGCAGCCAATATAGTGTTATGCTTGTGCAACTGTGTTAGTTTGGTTTTGGCCATTCACACTCTCTATTCCAGAGGAATTGCCACCCTGTAGGGGTACAAAGGCAAGGAACTCTAGGAGAGGGTTCCAGCCCTAGAGGTGCCACAGCACGATTCCCATGGCAAAAGGTACCTTAGGAATCCCCCTAAGGAGAGAGTTCTGCCACTGGAGGAGGAGGGGAGGATGGTGGGGCAAAGAAAAAAAGCTTCACAGTGAGGCTGAGAAGAACTGCTTATATAGCTCAGGAAGTGGGAGTGGCTGGCTGCTTGGCCACTGAACTTCAGGCAAAGCCTTTCCAATTCATTGACCTATGCAGCCAGTATAGTGTTATGCTTGTGCAAGTGTGTTAGTTTGGTTTTGGCCATTCGCACTCTCTATTCCAGAGGAATTACTACCCTGTAGGGGTACAAAGGCAAGGAACTCTCAGAGAGGGTTCCATCCCTAGATGTGCCATGGGATGATTCATGTGGCTAAAGGTACCTTAGGAATCCCCAAAAGAAATGTAGTATCATCCCCAAAAAGGAGGCAACACGAAGCATATGAGCAAGCAGTAACTGTGACATAGGAGCAGTACCTGTAACTTAGTAGTAGAAAAGCATAGGCAGTTTGATAATGCAATGAGATGCTCAGTTGGATAACATAATGACTGCCCAGGTTTGCGTAGCATGATACTGATGGTTTGCCTTGAGATTAGGGGATCCCCTAAGGAGAGAGGGAACAGCAGGACATCCTTCACCTCCATCCAACAACAGAACCTATCTAAAGAAACTAGGGGAAACAACTATGCTAACTATGTGTTATGACCTGAGGTAACAGAAGAGAGAAAAAAAACCCAATGAGGAGGAAATCTCTGGGATCCAAGGCCTAGGTCACCTTCCCTCCAGGCTTGGGATGGTTTATTTAGTGACAGCTCTGCAGCTGCAATTTGGAAAACCCAATTAAGGGGAGGTGGAAAACACTCCAATTTGGAGGAAGGCTCTCACTCAAACCCTCTAGTGGGAACGCCATGGAAGGTTGTGAGAAAACTCTGCAACAATAAGTGCATCCAAGGCGCAGGATGAGAGCAACAACTGCTGAGGCACTCACCTGGTCTACCCACCCTAAATCAAACCAGGTGAGCCAGAGGCAGTCATAGGGAGAATGCGGTGAAGGTGCCTCACTAGGGAAACCACTAAAGTCAATGGCTAACCGTTATAGTGGAACACTAGAGCCAAAGGAAGTAACTTTTTCCACCCTTCACTGCTAGTCTTAAATTCTACTCCAGAAGCTGCAGTCATGTAGCAGGTAGCTAAAGCCAAGCCCTGGACAAGAACATTCCCAGTTATGGGCCAGGTGAGAAGGATCCCACCCCAAGCTGGACACGTTCTAGGTGCAGACTAAATGCAGAGTGAAACCATTGGCTGCAGGAACCCTGTGCCAGAATAGAATGGGTGGCATGTCCCAGAAATTGATCAAGAGCTGAAAAGCTGGTGAGCTGAATGAGCACGGCATGCTGAGCTCGTAATGAGCATTGAGTTCTGAGACTTTGCATGGTCGAATACAGATTGAGTCCAGCAGAATCCCAGAGGCTGAAGCTGAGGGATGGCAGTAGGCATGAAGCAATGGTTTGCGTAAGCAAGGAGCAATGGTTGCGTAAGCAAGTGTGGACCTGCATGTAGGTCAGTAAGCAGTAGTGATAGGTGGACCTACACGGAGGTCTGCATATCATACTGTATAGCATAAACAGCACTGAATTGGGGGCAAGCCAGCCAGAGCAGTTCAAAGCCAAATCAAGGTGGCAAACTCTGAGGAATTTCTTCGGCGACAAGATTTAGAACAGAATTAATTAGCCACATAGGCCACGACCCCCCAAGCACCTCCCAGTCCCTGATGTAGGACAAACAAGGAAGTGATGGAAGGGCCAAGAACCACATGCAGATATAAAGCTAATTTAATAGCCTCAGCAGGAGCTTTAGCTAACCTCAGAGTAAAACAATGTACAATAGCATGGGAGTAAACAAAGCAGTAGCAGGAAGCAATTAGGCCTGTGCAGCAGTAGTAAAAAACAAATGAGTACACTGAGTTGCAACTGCAATAAATAAAAGGAGGCATAATGCTCTTAAAGCACTTGCACCAGGCAGTGCCATGAAACAGCTGCAATGAGGTAATTAGAACAAGCATGAGTGAGCTGTAGAGCTAGGTTCAGTGAATCTGAGTCAGGTGAAAGTAATAGAGTATGCCATGGAACAGCTATAGTTGAGCTGAAACACACAAATCAGGTTTGCAGTTGCAGTGCAAGTAATTTGAGAGTTGTGAATAACTGAAAGCCAGCAGAGAGCTCTGAAGTAGCAGTATACTAGAAGCTTAGAAAAGCCTCCTCCCCCAAAAGGAAGGAAGCACACACAGCCGAAGGCAAAATACAAACCAGAAGCAGGAAAATAAACACAGAAGTCCAGCAGAGACAAGCAGGAGCAGCGAGAGGGGGGCAGGCCCCAGCCAGCCAGGGAGGCCCAACCAGCTCAGAGGACAAACCGACAGAGCCTTCGGCTACAAAGAAAAAAAAGCTTCACAGTGAGGCTGAGAGGAACTGCTTATATAGCTCAGGAAGTGGGAGTGGCTGGCTGCTTGGCCACTGGACTTCAGGCAAAGCCTTTCCAATTATAACTCTATATTCTGATACCACCGATTTCCATAGTTTCAGTGACATTGCTAAGTGCTCAGGTATAAATCAATACCCCCGGGCTACAGCAAAGTCAAACTTCACTCTTACTGGTCAAGGTGGATGGAACCCATCATGGCTGTATGCCTACTATCAGGCATTCACAGCAACATAAATCTGTCATTGGTTTTGCTCTTTCTGTGGCTACACAAATGTGGGTAAACATAAAATAATTACTGATGTTACCATTGAGCTGAATCTTTTGAGACATAATGAGACATAATTACTGATGTTACCATTGAGCTGAATCTTTTCTAATTATATTAAAGTCATAGATGAGTATTTAACCTTTTTATTGATACTCATTTTGTCATTATTTGGCTTACATATATAGACTTAAATCAACAAATCCTACCTCTAACCCATCTTTTTTGTTTTTTCTTTTCTAATATACAGTGGTCACACACGTTAACCTGTAGCAAACAAAAGCTACCTTTGCCAGATGGCAAACAAGTAAATTCGAAAACTATTACAGTGTAAGCTTCTAAGAAAGCAATGTCTTAAAAATTCTCTGGGGGGAGGGGGGTTAGTGATAGCCCATGGACTAATATGTTTCCAAATGCTTCCTGTACAGACATTTGAGCTGAACTAGCAAGATGTGCTGTAAATCTTGGAAAGAAATATTAAAAATGAAAAAAATACATTCTCTAGTCGATTGTAACAGTTGAAACATCTTATTTATGAAAGAACATGTTGACGTGTGGAGTTGCTCTTTAAAATCTCACTCCGCACAAAGGTCTGATAGTGCTCGCTTCCCGGTAGATCCTTATCAGCACTTAAGTACTGTAATTTGCCAAGTACCATTCTACCCTCACATCTTGGTATACCCAGTGCTGCACTTTTCACCCTCTCCCCACTCTTCCTACATTCCTTCTCCCCCCTTCCCCTCTTCCCTCTCCCTTTGACTCTGGCACTTCTTATCTGTTGTCTATTTTCTCTGACAAATGCCGCTGGCTGCCTTGTTACAATGCTACCCTTGAATTGTATTAATCTGTACTCTATTTGCAATGTCCACATTGTTGTAATGTCTGTCTTGATGTTCCCCATAATTTATATTTCTCTGACGTGGAACCTTTGTAAAAGAGCCAAGGCTCAAAGGTATTTGTAATCCTAGACTTGATAAATAAATAAACCAAAGAAGTGCCTCGCATGCACACATCACTGCAGACTTTGTATTTGGTAATCGAACTGCTTTTATTAAAGTGCAGCTCACATGGCAACAGCTGGCTCTAACAAAACAGCCCCCAATGCTGCTGTGCTGTGTGAGTTGAAGTTGGTTTTTCGTTACTTATCTACAGTACATGCAGGCTGCTGTACCCACTGGGTCTTGAGCTGCCTTTTCTATTGGTACTATCATATGCCTCCATTTCCAGAAAATGTTTGCTGTGTCCCATGATGCCTTCTGTATCCCACCCACACTCAAAGACACCACCATAATGGTTCTGTCAAAATAGGGAAAAGGCCCACCTTGCTCTCCAGCTATAGATCCATCTCTCTCTCATTAATGCTGATGCCAAAGTTTGGGTCAAAGCTCTAGCCTCTTGCCTTGAAACAAGCCTACATACTTTAGTACATAAATCCCAAATAGGCTTTGTACAAGACAGAGTAAGTTCCTACCACCTCCAGGCACTGGTCTTCCTAATACAAGTAATGAGTTCTATCCCCACTCCACCCACAGCAATAATGATCGATTTGTAAAAAGCATTACATTCAGTGGAGTTGAGATATCCCCATGTGGTACTGGCACACATGGGATTTGGACAAGCCTTTAGGAATTGGATACGCACTCTGTACACTAAGTCATCTGCAAAGGTACTTCAGAATTCTACCGTTTCTCAACCATTCTCTTTGGGCTGAAGGATCCATCAAGGCTACTTCTTGTCCCCATTTTTATTTGTGCTGGCCCTAGAGCCCCTAGTTGCAGCTATATGGGCACATTAAACAATCACAGATGGCTGCCCAGTGCTGCTCTTTAATGTCCATCACAGCCAGCCTCCCCTCCTGTCTCTGTTGCATTCCTTTGAACCGATCTCAGGTTTGAAGATGAGCGCCTATAAAACAGAGGTGTTACCACTTAATAAACATTGCCAGGAACACGCAGTCACAACCTTTGCTTTCAAATGGTCCCTGACATCCAACAAATATATGGGCATCAGAGTCACAGCAGACTTACAGTATCCCACCTCTGCACCCTCAACCTGTCTCACCTTCTGGACAAACTAAAACAGGAAACCAATAGATGGTGCCTCTTCAACCTGTCACTGGTGGGGAAGGTAGCCTCTATAAAAATGGTCTTTGTGCCTAAGCTTCTCTACTGCTTCTCCCAAATACTGATGGAAATACTGTACCTGTGACAGGGTTCTTCAAGATTGACAGGCTATTTGGTAGTTTCCTATGGGAGGGTAACCCCCCCCCCGGGCTACAGCAAAGTCAAACTTCACTCTTACTGGTCAAGGTGGATGGAACCCATCATGGCTGTATGCCTACTATCAGGCATTCACAGCAACATAAATCTGTCATTGGTTTTGCTCTTTCTGTGGCTACACAAATGTGGGTAAACATAAAATAGGATCTTGTACGTGGGGCCTTCACCACGCTCTTCCTCTTTCCTCCTTTTCTGACAACAATAGCAATCTCTATTAAGTCCTGGACCAAGCTAGAAAGAACAGTAAAACTACTCCTAACACCCAGCATGTCGGCCCCATTTTAGAGTAACTTGGTCTTAAGAATCTATAATCAAACCATTTATTGGACTTCATAGGAAAAAGCGAGGATGCACTCCATCTATGATGTAATGGCTCCAGGGGTGACTCTCTTAGACTCCTTTATAGCCTTATGAAATAGATACTCACTGCCAACTTCAGATTTTTGGCACTTCCTACAAATCTGGAGTATGATTACTACTAATCTAAAAGTGAAGCTTTCTTGGTACTCTTTAGGCATAAGCCTTCAGGAAGCCCCCACAACACTACGGCCAGTCGGGTGCTCACTGAAGAAGGGGAGCACTGTGATGATATACAAAACAATAAGAGACACCCTCCCAGACCCTACAATCAAACCCAAGGAAAAATGGCAGACCTTGTTACTTACAATGCCAGATGTCAGATAAGGACTGGTCTAAATGTTGGAGACTAGCACATGGCTATTGCTTAGACAGCCATAGCCTCCTGACACAAAATAAGATTTTACACTGGTGGCACCATTCACTGAGTTAACTGGCAAGGCAAGACAGATTTTATTTATAAAGCACCCTTTCCTGAAGGTTCATGGAACTGTACAATTCAAAGTAACATAAAATAAACATTAATAATGAAGATGACATAGATAAATTAATATGAATAAAACAGGTTACTATTAAAACTATCTGTGAATGCCAGTGTAAAGAAATGTGTTTTCAAGGAGGTTTTCAAGGCCTCCACCCTGCAGGCTGACTGGATACTCCTTGGCAAGGCATTCCACAGCAAAGGAGCTGCCACACCAAAAGCCCTGAAAAGGGACTAGGAGCAGGTTTGCATCAGAGGAACAGAAGGGTCAAGTTGGGTGATAGGCAACCAGATGATTAAGTAATTCAGTCCCAAACTACATAGGAACTTTAATGTCATCAAACATATCTTGAAGCTGATGCACCACCGCACGGGCAACTAGTACAGTGCAAGCAGAAGCGGTGTGATATGGTCCCTCAGAGAAGTGCCCACAGTCAACTGGGATGCAGCATTCTGGACCAGCTGCAGGCATGCTCCAGATAGCCCTAAGCACAGAGCACTGTAGTAGTCAAGCCTAGAGGTGACAATGGCATAAACAATCATTGCCAGGATGGCTGGGGTAAGATGTGATTTAATCCTGGGGATGTTATGGAAATGATATAGGCCAGATCGGAACACAGCCAACACCTGTTGTTTAAGTGTCAGCTTGCAGTCCAAAATGACCCCAAGATTCTTTACCACCTTTACAGCTCTGAGTGGTTGGTTGGCCAATGAAGGAAGTGTTGCAGAACCACCCATCATCGCTGAACGCTGCCTGTCTGGCTCAACAGGCATAACCTCCATCTTCCCCAGTTAGCCAGTTAGAGGCCATCCAGTCATTCATTTTGGAAAGACATAGCCCTAGCACAGAACACCATCAGGAGTGCAAGACAGGTATACCTGAGTATCATCTGCAAAGCAGAGAAACTGCACCATACCATCTGATAATCTTACCCAAAGACAATATGTACACAGGAAATAACACAGAGGTGGGGATAGAGACTTAAGGAACACCACAGAAGAGTGAAAGACTCCAGTGATGTAATTTCATAGAGCCATTTACTGTGTTATCCTAGTTATGTAGGACTCAGTCCAGTACAAACCCATACTGGATAGACTCACATAATTCCTCAGGTGATCCAATAGCACCCTTATGGCCAACTATATCAAATGCCAACGAAAGATCTAGGGGGACCAAGTAGAACATAGCCATCACTCCCTCGCCATGAGAAGATATGTGTCACCCTGAGGAGCACAATCTCTATGTTGTGATGGGACAAAAAACCTAACTGGAAAGGCTCATAGATGTTATAATTTTCAAGGCAATACACAAGCTGAGCCACTGCCACCTGCTTAATAACCTTCCCCAAAATGGATGATTAGAGATGGGTCTATAATTCACTTGCGCATTGGGGTCCAAGGATGTTTTTTTAAGAAGAGTCTGAGTACTTCCCTTTTCTGGCCAGGTTGGAAAACACTATCCCTCAAGGAACGCCCAACAATTTCTGTCATAACTGGAGCCAGGGATTCCTGACAGCCCAAAAGCTGCCAGGTAGGTCCAAGATCCAGCATACAGCATCTGGGGCACAGACTTGAAATCACTTGGAGCACCTCCTCCTCCTCAACAACTGTGTGAAACTCTGTCCAGGTAGGTAGACCATCAATGTTCCTCACCATTTGACCACCACTGTTCCATGATAGACTGCTTGAGGAGATACCCAATCAGATGGAGGACACTTTATGAAAGAAGAAACTGCCAAACTCCTTGCACTTTTCAGCAGAAAAAGCTTGAGAGGATTCTAGGCAGGATGAATTAATCAATCTGTCTACAGTGTAAAAGAGCTGAGAAGGCCAGTTTTTCCATGCAGCAATCATCCTCGACAGGAACTCTGTCTTTTTCATGGTGACTGGCTGTTGATACTCATTGTAGAAAGTCTTCAATGACAACCTATCATCCACAGTCCAGAACCCATGTCAAGGATGCGCTAACCTCCATTCCTTAGTCTTCAACTGGTGCAACTCATTACAGTACTAGGGTAGGCTACGATGGGATGTCAAGGGATAAATGTGATAAGGTGCTAAGGAGTCTAAGGCAGCCATGAGAACCATTTTATAGTGCTTTGTGGTGTTCTCAGCTCCCTCTGCACAAGCAAGCATCATGTCCGAGACATCCAATTCCTCTAGGAATTTGTGAGGCTACAGATTATATTTAGGATGGTATCAGATCATCTCCACAGAGGGAACAGTAAACAGGGGACCCCATAGAAGAACAACACTGCCCAAGAACAACCCATCCAAATCTAGCCCTGACGGCCTTCACCCCAGACTCCTCCATATCTCTGCCCCTGCTATTGCCTCTCCACCTCATGCTCCTTTTGAACCTCTCCTTCTCCTCCTCCTCCTGCACTGTCCCTACAGCTTGGAAAACTGCAAGGGTTCTCCCCTTACACAAGGGTAGGGACCCATCGACCCTTAGCAATTATAGACCCATTTCACTCTTCCCTCCCTTGGAAAACTGCAACAGTCTTTGGTCTTAACCAGAGTAACTGACTGTCTATCATCCTCAAATTTTTTCTACCCTTACTAATCAGGGTTTTGAAAACATCACTTCACTGTCTCCTCCCTCCTGTGGGTGACTAATACCATTTTACCCAAAATGGACAAAGAGCACATCACAGTGGCCATTTTCATAGATTCAGCAAAAGCTTTTGACTCCATCTCCCACCCCTTGCTCCTCAGCAAGCTCCTTTCAGCTGGCCTGCCCACCCCCACAGTAAACTGGTTCAACTCTTACTTCTCAGGTCAACAACAATCAGTCCAGGTGTGCTCCACCCTGTCACTCGCTTTACCCATCCTTGCTGGAATCCCTCAGGGTTCCGTCCTCAGTCCCATCCTCTTTTCTCTCTTTATAACTGACCTCCCTTCTATTTGCACTAAATCCCAAATTCACATGTATGCTGACAACATTATCCTCTATTTCTCCAGTTCCACCACTGCCAATGTCCAAACCACCCTTCAAAATGACTTCAGCAATGTCCTAGACTTGTTTCACACAAATCATCTGTGAGTTAATACAAAAAAAACCTGTCTATATGACATTTGGCACAAGACAAAAACTGGACAAGCTACGCTCACTCCCCACCTTCTCCACACCACACAGTCCCACACTTGACGCTGTCTTCACTTCGAATACTTGGGGGTAGGGCTTGATCCCCATCTTGACTTCTCCTCACATATTGCAGTGGTTATTTCTAAACTCCATCCCAAGCTAGGCATTCCCCACAGGAACAAAGACTGCCTCCTCCTTCACATCGGCCAGGAACTAGTAAAGAAAATGATTATTCCGGCCTTTGACTATGCTGATATAACCTAATGCATTTCCCCCCTCCACATTTCTCTCCAAGATTGACACCCTCCTAAATTCCTTCTGTTGCTTTGCCTCCAACTCCCCTCTATGCACCCATCACTGATCCCTTTACTCCTCCATAACCATCATGCCATTACCACATCAAAGTCTGACTCACTGCCTGGCCTTTATCACCAAATATTGGTTGGGATCCCTCCTCCCTATCTCTCCTCCCTGCTCTCCACTGCTACCCCCTCTTCCTATCCTCTTTGATACAGGGACTCCTGCTCCTTCTCCTTACCCCATCCCCTCTGCCTCAGGTCTGGCAGCATTTTCCTACCACCTCCCCTACCTCTGGAACCTGCTTCCATCTGCCACCCATCAATTCCCTTCACTCTCATCCCTAAAGCTGCTGCTCCGTTCCTCTCTTCCCACCATTCCTGCTCCACCTCCCCCCCTTGCCTCATAATCTCCCACTTCCCTGTTACCTGACTTGGCTTACCGTGTTGTTCTCGGTGGCCACCCTTTCTCCAACCCTATCTGTAGCACTATGGCTTTTCACACCCTAATACATTGTAAAAATGTAATTTTTTTCTATTGTTTTGGATACATATTTTGGTATTGTTCATCGACATTTTGTTATTATTTGACATTATTATATGCTTTATGTTTATAGTGTGTTATTCCCTCTGTCTGTGTTTTTTTTTCTCCTAGTTTCCCCGGGCTGTACCTGGAAATGAGCACTGTGTCACTGTACTTTTCCTGGTTACCAAAGTTTAAATAAATAAATAAAATAAATAAATGATCCAACCAAAATACTGGATTAACCCTGACCTCACTAATGTAAGAACCCAATGAGAAGATCAAGTCTAAAGTATGTCCATGCTGATGTGTTCAAGAGGCAACAGCCTGTGTTAGACTCCATAAAATCATCAACTGGAGGAGCTACTGACCAAGGGTGAGGTTTCATCATTGACCCAGGCATTGATGTCCTCAGCACCAAAGGTCTGGTGGTGTTCAATGCCTGTCCAATCATGAAGTCCACCAGCTTCTACATAAAATCACTCTCACACCCTGGGGGTCAGTGTATTTTGCAACTAACATCTGGAGTGCATCTAACAGCCATATATTCAAAGAACCTGAAGGTTCTCATAGGGTACATAGTGAGTCCCAAATTAGATTTAAAACCAATGGCCACCCCACCATGATCCCACCTCAGGCAAGGCACCACAGAGTATAATGATGGGATGGATGCCTCCAGAACAGGCCCAGAGTCATCCCCCAATCAGTTCTCACTGACACAAACATGGTCAGTCAGGGAATCAGTCAACTGAAGTCCTTGGGTCTTCTCACACAAGACAATTGCCAGAGATGTTGTGCCTGGGGCAGATCTCTGTCACATTATGTGAGGCCGTCACTTCTGAATCCTGGGTGTATCTCTCCCCCTCTCACTGATACTCTTCATCCTTGGTATAGCTGAGGAAATCTCAACCTTTAAAATATAGTATGGGAAAATCTGACAACCCTCCCTCAGCATTATGATTGCTGCTGGCACAGGCAAAGGGCCTGGCAGGAGCAAAGGCTCGCTGAAACCACCTTGAAGGGGAACTTTCTCAAAACTCTTCCCCCTGGTACCTTAGTGCCAGTCTCCATCATGGAACCCAGACTCATCCCTAGCAGACCAGACTGGCACCTTCACCCCTCCTTTCTATGGCACTGCCCTACCGTATGGCAGTATCTGTGTGGTAGTCATCCATCAAGATGGAACCATGCCCACCAAGCTCCTGTAGGTAACCAGAGGGTTAACTAGACTAGAGACCCTCCTTCTTTACCTAATTTCCACTGCCCTCCTCCCAGAACTGGTTACCCTGAGGGTCCAAATCAGGTTGCACATACAAGTAATGGTGGAATGGGTACAATATTTGATAAAATGGCCACCCTAGTCTCCTTTACATACCTTAGAATATATACCAATCTCCTGAAGGTGCATAACTGTCTAAAGTATAACAAAGTGTCATTATTAGGTAGTCTGGTGCACCCCCATCCCCTGATCATCCATCCTGTATCATAAATGTAATTTCCTGGTAGTCTCCCCAACCAGATTGCCAAATTGATCATCTTGTATCATTAATGGCAATCCTCTGGTAGTCAAGTGGTCCCCACCACTCACTGATTATCCATCCTGTAAATCAACTGGGCCAGCAGGGGAAATCTTATGAGGAACCTCTGAAGTCCCTAAACATGTATTTAGTGAAAGGCTGGACAAGAGAGAGGAGGGACGTGAGAGAGACTTATAAGTTCCTATGGGAGATAAATAGGTAAATTGGGAGGACCTTGTCAAAAATATAGATACAGTCATGAGGAACCATGACTGGAGATTGGTGTGAGGTAAATTCAAGAAGGATGTGAGGATGTTTTTTCTTCATTTCTTCATTTCTTTATTTATTTGTAATTTTTGCCCAGGAAAGACACATTAAGCTGTGATAACTTGTTTCCAGGTGCATTCTTGGGGTGTAGATTACATGGACCTGCTTTAATGACAGGGGAGTGTTGGCCATGACATCAGAAAACTCCAGTACTCTTTTTTGAGACATGACAGGGGATCTTAAACTTCCAACTGGTCAATGACCAGAAATGAGCCAAAGGGACCTTGATAATTTAATGTCTCATCCAAAGAATATCACCTCAACAGTGCAGCAGCCCCTCATAATGCAGTACAGTGTAAGTTATGGATATTACCCCAAGTTGCTGGCATGAGGCTAGAACCTATGACCTTCTGATCTAAGAAACAGGGTGATGGATCCTTGGAACCAGTTATTGTAGAGGTTGTGGGAGCAAAGACCATTAATGGATTCAAATATGGCTGGGACAAGGCCAGGGGACTCATAATCCCATTTTTACCAGAAGGTGGGAATGCACTTGGGGTTAGTTAGGTATAGAATTCAAAAGTGCATCAGAGCTATGGTTATTGAAACAAGCCCATTCACGAAATGAAGCATAAAAAAAAAAAAAAACTTATTCAGGTATCATCAATTCATCTTGAAAGTTTCCACAGATAGTGCTCAGATCATTCATAAATAAATCCACTGTCTCATGCCTCTACTATTAAAACATTCCAAGGAAAGTTCATGTGCTAGAGAGTACTGTTTTTAATTATAAAATGGGGAGAGAAAAACCTGCCTTTTGATTGATTGCTAATTGTGCATCAGATACATTTGATACACAGATAAATGCAAGTTCTGAAAACAATGACCACAACAATAAAAAAGAAATCATTGTGCCATTAGACATTCAGTTTTAAATGGCACCATTTTCTATTCTTCGTTAGTGGCTGAAACTGCCAGGCAAATTGACAGCCGTAAGCATTAATCTCTACAATGTGGCTCCTGTAGCCAAATGTCACATACTTATATTTAAATAAAATACTGTAAATAATCTTGTTCTCTCACCTAAATGTAACTCCTCCTGCTCCCTCAGTTCACTACTGCAGTAGTGGTTCAGTACCGTGCCGGTTCCTGCTGTCTCCCTTATCAGTAGTGCTCCCACCTCTGCAGTTTTACACAAAAAATTCCATTTCTCTATTGATTTTTTTTTTATGTTAACACGCTGAAGGTTACTTGTAATAGGCAATACGCTGGCAAGAAACAAGCACTTCCACTCGCTCAGCAGTGGCAGCTCACTCCAAGGGTAAGTTCATCCTGCAATTGTGCTTGTTTTTTTTTTGTTTTTTTGTTTTAACACAAAAATCATACATATATACTCTCCAGCATCCTCAACAGCAGAGTAAAAACAAAACCAGTTTCTCAGTGAGGTAACAGTCATGTTGTGTGAAAACAGTTTGGGGAGGGCGGGCTCCATGACATCATTTTCAACCTGGCAGATGGACTATTTGATCAAAAGAACTGACCATAATACCTTTTTTGAATATATATGTATATATATATATATATATATTCTATGCAGAAAACTTTGTTATTGCATCATTTAGGGTTAAAACACAAAAAGTCAGAAAATGAGACCTTTAGGGTTGTCTCATCCACCCTCATAGACCCGCCCATCATCCCGAGATTGACAGCTGACAGGGTGTGTCATTGGGATTGTGAGGCATAAATGTCATCCCATGCCATCTGTAATCATATTCACAAGCCACAGTAAAGATGAATGGGGTGACATTTAGGAGGATCGGGGTGGCGTCTGTGAGGGGGAGTTCAACCCTAATGTCTCATTTCCTGACTTTTTTTTGCTTTAACCCTAAATGAAGCATTAATGCAGTTTTTTGCATAGAATTTCCTTACTTTTTGAACAAGTGTAATATAAGTAGTAAAAAACATGTATTGGTGGGTGTGCAGAGCCCAGCTCCCACCAAGTTGCCAATTTTTGCACACAATATGCATCTGGGCCCAATCTCCCACTTATGCAAAGCTACAGAGCCATGCACAACACTATAGGGCACCATTATGGTAACCATGACAGTGAATACTTCACACAACATCAAAAGATTGTACAAAAAAAATTTCACTGCAGGCTTACTCTACAATTTACTCTACCATTTCAAATATTTTTCCAATGTCTAGATCACCTGAAGGTGATCTAAGCCACCTGTAGCAAAAAGTCTGTATCTCGCTTCATTTCCGAGATAACGGCACCAAAAGTCATGACACAGACTGCAATGTAATCCTAAGGTAAAAATGTTAATTGCATCATTGAATATCTCTGCAACAAATTATTTCCCCAACACCTAAACAGCATAGTTCACATCTCTATGACATCCCCTCAACACCCTGCAAATTTCAAGTAAAAAGACCAAACTGTGATTGAGATATGGTCATCCCAATTTGGGCTATCTGGTCTTTCCTAGGGCCTTCTGGTCTTTCTCTTTAACATTCAAAAAATACATATAGATTTTCCGATAGGATATAATGGAAATTTCAAATTGCAATAACTTTTGAACAAATTAATATTTTTTCACCAAACAAAAAGTGGCATGTTGCTTGACCCAAACTCTTTCAACGTGCCAAGTTGTAGAGTGGCACACCACACAACAGCCACGCAGCACCACGGACAAGATCTGAAAAACTACCCACATAACTGGCGAAAAGTGAGTGCATTTTTCAGCATTTTGGTGCACAAAAACTGTAAATCTGACTGAAACAAAATTTTGCAAATCAAGAGATCTACCATGCCCCACTGAGCATACCAAATGTCATGCAAATCTGTTGAATGGGTCCAAAGTTATTGATGTGCAAAATGTTGAATTTAACATAGAAGTGGCTTCAAAACCCTAAATACAGGGGTGTGACCGCACCCCTATAATCATAGCCACTCTGGTGGAAGAGGGCCCCATGCTCCCACCAACTTGCCCATTTCTGCAGAACAATATGCATCTTAGGGAGCGCGGGTCCTCTGGCCTGTGCTGCCACTTACACATAGCTACAGAGCCAAGCAGCATTCCTATTGGCCACTGAATGCTTGTAACAGTAATTTGTCCATATTTTGGGAACCATAACAGCTAGAAAAACAATTCAAGTGTCATTGTAACCATGACAGTGAGTTGATCATATCACAATCACAAACCAAACCCATATCTCATATCGTTTCTGAGTTATGGGCACCAAAAAGCACTGGACAGGCACTCTTTCAACCCTTGTGACAATAATTTCACAATATCTCATGAACCACGCAATGTACAAATAAAAATCCCACTGCAGGCTTACTCTACGATTTCAAATCTTTTTCCAGTAGCTAGATCACTTGAAGGTGATCGAAGCCGCTTGTGCCGAAAAGTCTGTATCTTACTTCGTTTCTGAGATAATGGCGCCGAAAGTCATGACACAGACTGCAATGTAATCCTATGGGAAAAATGTCAATTATGTCATTGAATATCTCTGCAACAAATGATTTCCCCAATACCTAAGTAGCATAGTTGACATCTCTATGACATCCCCTCAACACCCTGCAAATTTCAATTTAAAAGACCAAACCGTGTCCGAGATATAACATTTTAAAATTTGAGATTTTCATTGGTCGGAGTGGCAGAATTCCACACCTGTTTACATTTTACACACCTAATGACTGAAAAGTATGTCCATGGCAGTAAGGCTAGCTACCCTATAAATTTCAAGCCATTACCACAATGTAAAACGCTGTCCGCAAAACGTAAACTGCGCCACGCCATATCTCTGCAACGTATGTATTTTCTAACACCTAAACACCATAATTCACATCTAAAGGACATCCTGTCAGCACCCTCCAAATTTCAAGTTAAAAGACCAAACCTTTTCCGAGATATTTAATTTTAAAAGTTGTTAAAATTGGGCTATCTGGTCCCTCCAAATCTGGCCATCTAGTCCCTCCCTCAGGATCAAAGAATCTGATTGTGAGACTGCAAATTCTTTGATTGTGAGAAGGGATCAGATGGCCAAAACCCCATTCTTCGTTCACAAAATAACCATATACATTTTCCCATAGACTTATAATGGTAACTTAATAACTGTTGATTGGAATAATATTTTTTCACCAAACAAAAAGTGGCATGTTCCTTGACCCAAGCTCTTTCAACGTGCCAAGTTGCAGAGCGGCACACCACACAATGGCCACGCAGCACCATGGACAAAATCTGAAAAACTGCTCACGTAACTAGTGAAAAGTGTGTTTTCCAGCATTTTGCTGTGCAAAAACCGTAAGTCCGACTGAAATGAAATTTGGCAAATCAAGAGACATGCCATGCCCCACTGAGCATACCAAATTCCATGCAAATCCATTGAATGGGTCCAAAGTTATTAACCCGCACAATTTTGAGTTTAACATAGAAGTGGCTTCATAACCCTAAATATAAGGGTGTGACTGTGCCCCTATTATATATATATATATATATATATATATATATATATATATATATATACACACACACACACACAGATGTATCAGCCACAGTGAAGCACAGTAACTCTCAGTAATAACGTCACAAAATCCTGCATGACAAAAGGGCTTAATTTTCATTGACTTACAATGGCCCCTGCAGTAAATTGCAGTATTCTGTGATATTCTGCAGCATTTCTGTGCTTCATCCTGGCTTGAAACATCTGTGGGTATATATATTGGGCATTTGCATATGCTTCCCATGATGCTTTGCATTATTGGGGTATGAGCAATTTGTGTTTTCTTTCTATATATATATATATATATATATACTGTATAAACTAGTTTTTTTGTAGAAGTAAAAACTTTTAAAGAAAGTATCCAATTTTCTAAGTACAATAAGACACTCCGGGGGTGTGCATTGAACAGATATTACTGCACTTCCCAGGGCTGAAGGCACTCAGCCCTGGGCATGCGGTAATATCTGTTTAATGCACATGCCATCATGTCTTATCACTTAGCTGATTGTCACTGTATTTTTATAACATTTTTGCACTGTGATACTATGATGGGGTTTTTCAATTCGCTTCTTAGTTGCATAGTCACTATGGCAACAGAGGGAGGTGCATGTACTGTTTACTCATCTCTTCCTACAAACAAAATGGTATGTATAGGCATTGTGGAATTTCCACAGAAAACTGATTATTCTTAGAGGCATATTTAAGTGTGTGGCTGACCATGAACCTACATCCCCTGATAAAGCTTGGTAACATGAAGCCCTGAGGTGTTTCATATGGCAGCTCTCGAGGGGGTTTAGGTTAATGATTTTGATGATTATATGCATCTTATTTATATTCTCCATATTTATGGATGATTTGAGCACTAGCTGTTAAAACTTTCAAAATGAACTGCTGACACTTGAATAAATATTTTGTGCTTCATTTTGTGACTGGACTTGTTTTAGTAACCACATTTCTGGTGCACGTTTGAATTCTGTAGCTAACACCCCCCAGTGCATTCCCACCTTCTAATAAAAATAATTACTAAGACAGGGTTTAGCCAACCCCTGGTTTGCTCGGTCCCAGCATAATTTTCACTGACCCTTTCCTCTCTGGACTCCTGCTCTCACTTGGAGGAACAAGAATGAAGCAGTGGATGTGGAAGCAGGGGCATGGGTGAACATCTCGCCATAGCATAGACTCGAGGGTAAGGTAGTAACAACTATGGGCTGACTTGCTGGCCCATCAGATTCATTCTGTCATCAGGTTCTGTGTTTCTCTATTGGTTTATGTTTTAATAAGGGTTTGAGTTAGCTGTCGGTATTGTAACGGGCACTATTATATGCATGCATGGGCTATAACATGTTTTTTATGGAACAACAGACAAAGGTGAGCACTCGAAGTAAGCGAGAGACAAGTGGTTGAGTAGAGTACCAAGTTTATTCAGAAGACTTCCCTAGACACTGCCAACTGGCAGCCCCAGCACTTTGACCATTAAGTCTTCCTCAGGGGCATGCCAGAAAGGTTACACAGACCCATTTTAAATCAAGCTCTTAAAGATAGGGTAGAACCAAAATATACAGACAGGAAAAATGATAAAGATTTTAAGAAGTAGCCAGTTGTAACTTTTTATTTCGGAAGTATTTTTTCATTTTGCTTTTGCTCATTATAATGTTTGTTATGTGATAATATTGTGCTCTATGTGTGGAACAGCTCTTGGCCTGGCAGCTGACATATCTATCTCTAGTCCCCCCACTACATCATTAGCAATCTTATCTCACTGATAGTGACATCACAGACAGCTGACCTGGCAGTTACTAAGTGACTGTTCCTAAGCAGCAGGAACATCACAGTCAGTGAGGTCACAATGCTGAATATGTAGTGGGAGGTACAGAGCTAGATATGTAAGCTGCCAGGCAAAGTGCTATTCCACACATCACACCTACTAACATACTAACATCAGGTAAACCATCTTCTAATTAACTTAAGGGAAAATAAAAAGTACCTCAGATATATAAGGTAATGGTTGACTGCTTTTAAAAACTTAATATTAGTTTTAGGCAGTACATTAGCTCTTTAAAGTGGCATACCTTAAAGTGCTCAAATTTCAAACAAGTGCACATAAAACCATAAAAATATATGCATAAAAATCAAAGTCCAAGGTCTGTGGAAAAAAATGATCAATCTTCATGCTGTGTTGAACATGTTTTTTGATTAATTATAATGGCCTCATGCATAAATGGGTGGGAATTACACACCAGAGATGCGTATCCCACCCGTGTAGGTCTGCAGCTGTGGACAGGTGTGCACATGGGAAATGCATGACCAATGCACTCCTGTCCACAGCCCCACCCCCTGGTGCTCACGACTCCACAGGATGGCTGGGGGCAGGGCTGCAGTCCCAGGCGAGCATCCAATTGGATGCTCATCCTGGGCCAAAAGTGGATCTCTTGCAAGCTGTGGCATGGGTCTGGGTCCATGAATGTCTACCGCAGGTACCTGGACCCGTGCTCCCATGCCCCACTGTGGTTCCATCAGTTGGAAGCCCCCCACCCACCACAATGCAGGGCCCCATCCCATGATGGCAGTTCCCCCCAACATGCCCCATTTGGCAGCAGCCCAACCTAGTTCCAGCAAGTGGCGACCACCATGGCATGTGATCACCATAGACATCTAGCCAGCTGGTGGCCCCCCTCCCCACGGCACCACACAGCCATCCCCCTGGCCTCATACCTGTGTGCTGGTGCCATGTCCCAGAACATCCAGTGGCACAGCCCTCTGCACACCTGCCACGGCAGCTGGCCATCTGACATACACGGGTGCGCATTGTCTGTGTGCACCTTTGTACATAAGATGGCCAGTGCTATGGCGGTTTGTGGAGGGCTGTATCACTGACCATCTGGGAAACTGCACCAGCATTCAGGTAAGGGGGGGCTCAATGTTGTGGGGGGCAGCACAGTGCATGGGGCTCAGGGGCGATCTGTGTTTGGGGGGGTTCATGTACCACAGCATTGCTGGGGCAGGCTTGCCTGTGTGGGGGGGTACTGCCTGTTATGAGGATGCAATGGGTGTGTGCAGGGGTGGGGGGACTGCCTTGCTGTCTAGGGCTGAGGCACTGCTGGGTGGGGAGCTGCACACTTGCTGCTGGGACGTGGGGTGGCTCAGTGTGTGTGTGGAGCTGCACACTTGCTGCTGGGGCCAGGGGGGACCCTGTGGGTGCACAGGACAGGCTCCAAACTACAGTTATGGCAGAATTCCCCCTGGCATAGCTGGTAGACCACTATGCTCCCCTGCAGGTACACTATACCCTGCTGTGCATCATGCATAGTGATGCTACAACCTCTTCCCACTCCCATCGCATTGCAGTCTGCATGGACAGGTGGTCAGGCACATAGGGTGCTGTGCGCCCCATTCTGTGCATCTCGCTTGGAGAGCACAATGGTTGCAGACTGGCTATGTGCCATGGATACGTGGCGCATAGCCACTCCACCCATTCATGCATAGGGGCCATAGTCCTGATTAAGTTAATAGCAACAACAGGGATAAGGGCAGATAAATTGACAGCGGACACTTAAGCAGATAGCCACTCTTCTTTAACGGCAGGGTTGAATTAAGAATATATCTTACCATTCAAGTTAAATATAGATAAATTACTTTATAAGAGCAAGTGCTAAGGTAAGATGAGAAAGCCCTCCTAATTCAAGGAAATGTTCTGTATGCACTAACACTTTAAGATTACCTGTGTAAATTGGTAATCCCACCAGGTAGCATTGCACTTTCATAAAGCACCTGATTTATTGGTGCAAAATGTTGGGGAATTGAGGCTTTGGGGTCTCTATCAAATTTACTATTTAATAATTTTTTTATATATTGTTATCTCGGACCAGTGTGTGGACCTTTTAACTGTATTGTGATGGTGCCAGGCTTTCATTGTTGTTAAATCTCAGGAGGGACTACAGTGAGTCAAGCTCTGGAGAGAGCTGGGATTGGAGCCAAGACCAGTTTGAGGCTAAGTGAGGAGGTTTTGGTACATGTTGGTCTATATGGTATAAATCCAAGTACGGGATATGGCTTATGACTAAGGCTAATTACTGTGGCTATAGCCCTACTGGGTGCACTTGGTGGTGGGGGGGCAGTCTTCCTAGACTGGTGTGGACTACTTGTAATATTGAACTGGCTCTGCTTCCAGTGGTAGCACCAGCACCATCCACATCCTCCCACCTATGCTGAATGGTGGACCCAGCTGCCTAACACCTGACTGTGTTTCACCAGAAAGTTGCACACAGCAACACAAATACAGTAAAGGAGCCTGCCTGCGAAAGCTTCCATGCAGCCTCATGGTTCAGTCTTTTATACTGTTTGCCAGGTGGGTGGGAGGTTTTTAAAATATTGTTCCCCAGTCAGATGCAGAAATGAAAATTTTAATTCTGGCTCTGATACCAATGCCTTAACTAGCATTGGAACAGTACTGGACTTGGAATTAGAATTTCCTGTAATCTGGCAAATGGTCAGTGGACTGGAATGAGACAATTCTGAGCCTTCCTAAAGTTAAACTTAAAAGTGCAAACCAATTCATTATTTCAGTAATTGATTATGTAGCATTTACAAACATGGACCTAAAATTATTCTTCATGAACTGGACAGATCATTTAACTGAACTGCTAATTTTTGTTGCTGTTCTACGATAGAAACTCACTCCTGCTATATGCTGAATCAGCAAAACTGGTTACCTTTCCAGTTAAGGAAAGAGAAACAATAGGCACTAATACTTAAGTTACTGAACCAAAAATCACCAAATCCTATATCAGAAAAACTGATATATAATTTGACTAAATCTCAGCTTTTCAATTTGTGGTCAGTCCTCCACCAAGGTGTCACATCTTTCTATTTAATGTTTTACTTTTCTTTTTTTATATTTAACTTTATTTGCATTGAAACAGTAGTATCTCATCTGCTGAGGTGACAGAGATGGGCTGGGGAAATGCGACTAAAGTTGTTGCCTGAAGTAGAGCACCTGTTACTGGAAGGTAATCACAATCCCTTTGGCCTGTGATCAGGGGATCCCCTGGTCAGTTAATGAGGGTGCTTCAAAGAGCCCAAGGCCTTTCACATCAGGAAGCTGTCCTAGTCATACAGCTTTCACCTTCAGAGGCAGACATGGCTCAGAACAAAAGAAGGAGTCTGTCATTCCACAAAATCATCCAAGGTTCCAGTTTGGGCCAGCTTTCCAGAAAGGTGTTAGCCCCAGGAGACACATAAAGTGTCAAATCCATGATGTCAGAGTCACACATTTCATGATGCTGCAAGGGGGGCTGGCAGCTGAAGGCTTTTGAGGTGTGTGCCAGGCCCTAGAAAGTCAGTCAGCATTGTTACTTCATACTTGCCCTATCTAAGAGTTGGAGTCTACCACAGTTCACTAAGATATCTGTGTGGCAAGAATATTTCTAGTCTGTTAGATTTAAGAAGCTATAGGAAGATTTTCCTATTTGTTTCTTCTGTTGTGTGCAAACCATTTCTTTTTTATTTTGGTAGTAACCCTGTCATTCCCATAGTTTTGTGTATCTGTGATATTCTGTAGGTTGTGTATATATTGTGAAGTAGTAAATATTAGTTTTATGTACTTCATGCCTCTGTGACCAAATACTTTGGAGGGATGAAAGTTAACTGCTGATACTGACAAATACATGATCTATCTCTGAAGAGGGAGAAGAAGGCTATGGTTACCATGTTCCAAGATGTAAAGTGTTTCTCAGGAGTGAGTGGCGGAGGAAGATTTTTTTGCCCTTAGCCCTGGTGGGATCTAGAACAATAAAGTCCCCAGGTAAGGGAATCACTTTTGAGTGGTGGCCGCTACCAAAGTACCCTTACAGGTGTTGAGGGTTGAGAAACTTAGCAACATGTTGCAGACTGAGTCCTGGATGTGGACAGGTATTGGCAAACCACGGTCTGCCAGTTCCTAAGATATATTAGGGAAAAAAGAAAGACTGGAGGAGGAATTTGTTAGGCAGACAGAAGGGGCAGGAAAATAGAGGAGGACATGCATAAGCAGGTGTTCTTAATAAATGCTTCTACTCAGTTTTTACAGTGGAGGACAGCAGGCCTTTGCTGGAAGGCTGCATAAAGGCTGCTGATATGAGGATCCCAGAAATGAGGCAGAAAATATTTACAAGTGAACGGGACTGAAAGAACTGGCAACTGTGAAGGTAGATAATGCACCAGGGCAGTATGGGATGCATCCGAGGATGCTCAGGGAACTGACATCAGAGATTCCTGAACCCATGGCAGGGCTATTGAATAGCTCGATTCAGTCAGGGGTGGTTCTGAAAGACTGAAAGGTAGTGGATGTAGTTCTGCTCCATAAGGATGCAGACAAGAAACACCTGGGTAACTATAGTCCTATTAGTCTTACCTCTGTTGTAGGTAAAATGGTGTAGACACTAGTTAAAGAGGACCTAGTGGACTACTTGGAGTGTAACGGGTAACAGAATAGTAAACAGCACAGGTTTGTGGTAGGGAGGCTTTGTTAGAGCAATCTGATGGTATTTTTTGACTAGGTACTATAGGCACTGTATAAGGGGCAAGCAGTAGATTTACTCTACTTTAGTTTCAGCAAGGCATTTGACTCGATGCCACACAGAAGGTTGCTGAAGAATCTAGACTATCTAGGTGCAGCAAAATATATAGTTAGATGGGTGGTTAGTTGGTTGGGAGGAGACAGGAGAAGATATTGGCAAATGGAGGTAAATCCAGGAAGAGAGGTCACAAGTGGGGTGCCATGGGGTTCAGTCCTTAGTTTCAGTCCTTTTTGATATTTTCTTTGGCCATAAGAGAAGGAATTCAGGGTGTAAGGGAGTTGCAGAGTGACCTGTAAAGGCTGGAGAGGTGGTCCATGATTTGGCAGTTGAAGCACAATGCCAAAACACTTCAAGGTGATGCACATTGGGAAGAGGAACCCAAATGGCAGAATACTGGATGGGAGAGGTTAAGCTAGACACTACGACTGAGGAAAGGCACCCAGGAGTCATCATAAGTGACTCCCTTAAACAATATAGCCAATGTAACAAGGCCTACAGCAAGGCAATACAGGATTTGGGGGTGTATTGAGAAGTGATTTGATAGCAGGAGAAAGGAGGTATAACTACTTCAATAGATCACTGGTCAGGCCACACCTTGAGTATTGTGACCAGTTCTGGATCCCTCACTTGAGGAAAGACAAGGACAGGCTGAAGAAGGTGCAGTGCAGAGCAACAAAAATTATTCATGGCCTGTAGGACAGATCCTAGGAAAATTGATTTAGGGCACTTAACATGTACTCACCGGAGGCCAGAAGGAAGGGGGCACTTGGAGACCTTCAAGTTCCTTAAAGAAACGAATGAGGTAAACTGGGAGGAAGTGGAAGGAACTATTTAACAGGAATTGTGAATCTAGATTACAGGGGCATGAGTAGAAACTGGCATGAGGGAAATTTAAGAGGAATGTGAGGAAGTTATTTTTTTATAGAGAGAGTGAACGAGCTGTGGAACAGCCTGCTGGCTGAGGTGGTTGATGTCAAGACCATTAAAGGCTTCAAACATGATTGGAGCAGAGTTAGGGGATTAATTGTCACCCGGGGTGTAGTAGCAAAGGGATAACATAGGGATGGGTAACATGGGTATAAACCACATGTAGACACCAGGTCCTGGAGGTAAGAAAGGGTATTACGGGCAGACTAGATGAACCCAATTGTCTTTTTTTTTTGCCATCAATTTCTATGTTTCTGTGTTAACATACAGTAAGTACTGAGGTTTGACTGTTCCAAAGATAAAAAGTTAAAACCCAGTTCAGAGAAACAGGTTTAGAATTTTATCCTGCCAGGACCTGGAACAAAATTCATCCCACATTTGTGCAATTTAAACCAAAATGGCTCTGGATATTGTTCATGCCTGTGAGTGTTTTAAATGACAGCTTTCAGTGCATCTGATCTTTCTATGCATATGTTTAGGACAGTCAAGCAGTCAGTGACTGTATTATGAGTTTGTTCTATTGTATGTATAGTTAAAAAAATAGTACTCGGGATTGAAATTTGAATTAGGCTCAACAGTATGGTTAAGGGGTTAGAGCATGGCACAGTAAACATGAAGAGCCAGCAAACCTGGCTTTCAGTTTCACAGCTTCCATTTGCATGCTGTGTAACTCTGAGCAAGCCCCTTAACCTCCCTGTGCTTAATTCCCTCCCAGCATAAACTTGAAAACAAACATTGGCTCTATGAGCCTTTTCTAGCCAACAAATTTAAAATAAGTACAAATAAATCTACAAGTTGGGAGGATGGAAAAGGGCACACACTTAAAGACGTTCTGTGTCTCCCCTACTGGACTAAAGTCCCACTTTCCCCTAGCAATATGTGTGTGAGGTGGTGTATGATGGTCATGGGAAAAGTAGTCCCAGCCCTGAGGTTCCCTCTCACCTTGTAAGGCACCCAGCAATTAACTTTTGTTTTTGTCTGCAAATGTGTGTCTGTCTGAGGGTCTTTGTGTATATGCAGTTGTATTGCTCTGACTGCATGAAATATGTATGCATGTGTTTGCTTGAATTTCTGTGTGTGTGTGAACAGTTTTGCTCTTGTCAAATCTTTTTTTAATGTTGTAAAAAGAACCTTAAAAACTAGAACATTCTGTGGTCTGAGGGTGTGCATGAAAGCCTTACTGGCTATTGATGGAAACCACAGGGCTCAGCCCTGCTGAATACATAAGCTGTATTGTCTTTATTGGGTAATGCACTGCTCTATAGTCAGACTAGGTTCAGCCCAGCTGAATACATAAGCTGTATTGTCTTTATGGGTAATGCATTGTTCTGTGGTCAGGCTGTACTTATTTTGCCACATCCTCATTTTTTGCCTTGGATATCTTTATTTATGTATTAAAGGATATGCACCCAAGATAGGTCAGCTGAGAGCTAATATTTCATTTTCAGCTGGAGTCTGTTTCTACCCAGTTTTGCACCTGGACAGACAGCAGCACAGTGAGCCCAAGTGACTTCTACACAATGAGCCTGTGACTGTGGTGGAATTCAGACATTGCATCTATTGGTTCACAGTGCTGTGCTCTAACCATTAAACCTTACTGACTTCCTTATATGTAACAAATAGCTCCCTACAGTAGAAGGAGGTAGTTATTACTAACTGTGGCCAACACAGGGAAGGGTGTCTTGATACCACCCTCTTGGGGAAAAGTTGGTGTGGTAGAAGCTTAGATAGCATATAATAGGGTGTCCTCAAAACACCGAAGAGACTAGAGTCTGCTACTGTGAGTGTGTGGCTGTAGTTAGGAGGGAGGGGATGTCATGTTCTAGGTGTCCTGGCAAGGCAGATGCCCTCGTGCACAGTCGCAGTATGGGCTGGACACCCTGGGTTTGGGTGCTGACTGAGAGAAGCTGTAGGCATCACCAGCAAGGCACCAAGTGTAAGGGACAGTGCATGTGTTATAGAGTGGTGGGCACAAGTCGTGCTCCACCAGGTGTCTGACTCGGGACTTGGACCAGAGGTACTGGGGATCTAGTTGCTTTCTTTCACTTGGAGATGTGGGTATCATGCTGCCCTTACTGCATGAAGGTGGCATGAGGTCGGGGATGCCTCACTGTCATCGAGGCATTGGTCAGGAAGCATGGAAAACTGGCATGGGGTCAAAACCCCGCAAACAAAAACAGAGTGACAAACAATGCTGCAAGCAAAATGCCAACTGCAATAACAGGGACAGTCAAAACACTGACCGGCACGCAATGCTGCTCCACCACACAAAACAAAGGGAACAATATTCAGCTTTATTTTTTGGGGCTCTATCCCCTGAACCCCCTGACATGGGGAGCTTCACTCCCCACCCCCACAATTAATATATGCCACTCCAAGGGGGTGTGGACCATGGAGATAAATAGAACCTTGGGAGGGAGGAAACAATTAAAAAAAAAAAAGTTCAATATCAGGAGACAGGGAACCAAACCCTGGTCCCAAGGTCTCCACCGCTCCAGGTGCTAGTGCCTTAGCCACTCCACCATGGGAGTGGCTCAACCAGGCATCACACCTGAAGCATCTTCAGCCCTTCCTCCATTCCTCAGACAGCGACTGGGGTAGCGGTAATTCACTACTGCTATTATACCCCTGTTGCTGTCAATGTTTTCGATATTACTACAGTGCGATTTATTCTGTGCTATTCTAGCAGTGGCATATTGACCTGGTAATGACAAACCAGGAGAAGTTATAAATTCACAAGTAGCATTTTATCTCTATCTATAACCATAAAATAAAAAGCGATTGTGCAGGATAGCTCTTATACAGGCACTTTAAACAAAACAAAGTCCTTCCTCAGAGGTTTATCTCTAAACCTAAATCTCTCTCTCTCTTTCTCCAACAAAAGATTGCTCTATTTATATGTTATCTATTTTCTTGCCAATTAAATTTTGCATCCTGAGCTCGTTAAAATACATCCCCTGTTTCTCACAAAATGTATTAGAACTTTGTCAATTTCTTTCCTGCAGGTGCAACAAAATGGAACATGGTGTCCCAGACCTGATCTCCTGTTGACAACTCTGCGAATGAGCTTGTGGAGGTCAAACTGTATCTCAGGGTTAACCCACTGAGTTCCAAATGACTTTTGGCAATCATTCTAGCTATATAACTACTGTATATGCATTTGCAAACCAAAGGATCCCAATTTCACATAAAACTTCCCATATATTTTTAACCACAGAGGAGGAAAGAAAGAAAGAAAGAAAGAAAGAAAGAAAGAAAGAAAGAAAGAAAGAAAGAAAACAAAACATCAAGTGAAGGTAGGGAAAAAACGGGGGAATTGTGGATCCACCAAAGTGGCCAGTTTCTAGGTGCCACAAGGACAATTTGATTGCATAATTAGTCAGGCAAGAGATAGACAAGTGACCGAATAGGAAAGGACATACTAGATCCTTGCTTTTAATTCTCTGCATAACAAATGGGACAAGGTTTTATCCAATCCTGTCACACTCACCACAGTGAGGGTGTCAGAACGCATTGATGGAGACTTGGCATTTACCAGGGAAGATCTCAGGCATCTGGGAGGATTCCTGACCTGCCTTACTCTCTGGAACAGTTGAGGGATTGCCATAAATGAGGAGAGTAGAAGGGACCACCATGAGGGTGCATGAACCTCTGGGCTCTACGATACCAGTTCAACAACTTTGTTGTTGACTGACATTACATTGACGGCTTAGTGTCAACTGCAGTTGTGGTCAGCATAAAACTGTTAACTACAGACTTTGTTTTCTTTGGGGGCAGAGCCCCCCGAACACCCCATGCAGGGGGCTCTGCCCCCCCGCACCTCATAACTAAACTGATCAACTCCGAGTCAGAGTTGATTCAGGGAGGGGGTACAAGACCCCCAGAATGCAGTGCTGGGTCCCATGGTGACAATACAGTGACATGTTGATGTTGTCACTGCAACGTCATTTGTAGTGCAGGTTTCGCTATGCGCTCGGCATATGCAGCCTCCGGATGGGTGAAGTATCCCCTCAAGAGGTATCTCCTGATGGCATTTGGGCCTTTGAAAGTTCTCCTTGGTGGATGTGTAGAGACCATTGGGCACCACAGTGACTGGTGAAACAGGAACTGCCAAGAGACAGCGACCATCAGATATTAACATACTAAGATGCCAGCAGAGTAGACCTAATGGTCTTTTGAGTCTGTTCAAAAATCAGCACCCCATCAGGATACCACTGCTGCCCTCCTCACTTCCCACATAAATCCCCCCAACCCCATTCCCATCGGAGTTACACCTCCAGATCTGGCATTACTCAGTTTAACCCTCCCCTTATACCTGTCCCAGCCCCTCTTGAATCCCTCCACTGTATTAACAGCCACCACTTCCACAGGCAGTGAGTTCCAAGGGTCCACCACCCTCTTGGTGAAGTAGCATCTCCTAGTCTCCCCCTGAGCCTTCCGACAACCAGCCTCATAGAGTGCCCCCTGGTGACCCCCTCCTCCCTCAGCTGGAACACCCTATTTAGGTTGACCCTATTTACTCCCTTCAGCTATTTAAAGACCTCAATCATATCCCCTCTATCCCTCCTCCCCTCCAGGGAGTACAAGTTGAGCTCCTCAAGTCTCTCCTCATAGGATCTTTCCCACACACCCTGTATCATCTTGGTTGCGCTCCTCTGGACGCTCTCCAGAAGTGCAATGTTCTTTTTCAAGTACAGGCACCAAAACTGCATGCAGTACTCCAGATGTGGTCTAACCAGGCAGTTATACACAGGGAGAAGCACCTCCTGTCTCCTCGAGGTTATCCCCCTGGTGATACACCCAAGCATTTTATCTGCTTTCACTGAAGCCATCCTACACTGCTTCAAGTTATTCCTTTTGGCATCCCAAACCACCCAAAGATCCTTTTCTCCTCACGAAACCTGCAGCATCTCCCCACCAAAAATGTACTCATGAGCTGGGTTTCTAAGCCCCAAGTGGAGAACACTACATTCCTTGGCATTGAACCCCAGTTTCCACGTGCATGATCACCTCTCCAGAGTCTCCAGGTCCCCCTGCAGAGTTCACCTCCCCACCTCCCACCTCCCTCAGCTTGGAGCTGTTGGCAAGGAGGCTCATCTGACTCCCAATACCATCCCTAGGAGGTAGGAGACTTTATCTCCATGAATGTAATGGGAAAGGCAATATCTGAGAGCACAGAAGGTACTTATGGCCTTGCTGCTACATGTGATCCCAGGAAGGTAAGCCACAGGCAGTCTTGAGTGCAACTGAGGTATACTGTGGGCAAAGACCAGAAAGGTAGCTTGTAGCCCAGTGGTGAAGAGGAGCACTTAGGCCTGGTTGGGAAATGACAGTCTGATGGTCTCCTCTCAACTAAGAGTTCACCTGAGAGGCAAGCACCTCCCCAGTGTATCAAAATAGCAAGTAAATGCATTCATAGATTAGACAGAAATTCAGCACATAAGGGGACATAGAAGCCATAGGCACAGCAGTGCAATGAAGGGATAGAGAATGCCTAAAACTGTGTGCTAAGTGTAAATCACTAGAAGTCAGAGGGGGATTTATATCCACTACATAGGGAGGCTGCCACACAGCTGTCAGGCCATAGGGTTTGAGGTCTTGTAAGGAATGTTGTGGTCATGAGAGATTTGGGAACAACTTAATTAACTGGGAATGAATCAGGGAACTGTGGTCCTTTGGCTAATTATATTGCTCTCTTTATAAATAAACTTTATCAGAAAATGCCCTCCGACAAAGAATGAAGTACTAGAATTCCATGGTTCCACCCTCAGAATACACCAGCGTTAGGCACTGCTTCACTACAGTGCCAAATGGCAATGTTGCTGTCCACTCTTTTTGTGGGGGGCTGCACCCCCCTGCTCACCCCTTCTGGATGCTATGCCCCCAACCCCCCAAACTATACAGCCTAACTCCAGGGGGGTGGACCTCAGGGAGGGGACGGTGAAGTCAGGTTTTGGCGCTGTAGTGACTCAGTGCTCAAATGCCGGCACCTTGAAGCAGTGCAGTGGAAGTCCAGACCTTTTATGGAGTTTGTTTCCACACACCCAAAGATCCCACAGACATAATTTCTGCAGCCAGTCAAGTAATCCAAATGTTGAGTGCAAGGGGTTCCTGATAAGAAGACCATCTATATCCTCTAGACAAAGGAGTTCCCTGAACCATGCTTGCACCATCTTGGGCAGTAACACTGGTCTGTCACCTTATCAGCTGAAGAAGGTGTTACACATACATTGTTCATATTGTTTAAAAATTCTTATTGATGGATACATTTATACTTGAAAATCTTTCTTCTGTCTACACAAAGGAACATGGAATGTAGGACATACAAGATGACAAAGGCCAGTACTCCATCCTATTCATTCCTTGCCACCCTGGTAGCATACCTTTTGGGAATAACAGTTCATGATCAGTTAAGTGGCTGTATTTATTTATTTATTTATTTATTTTTGTAGATTTTGGCACTGCGGAGAGTATAATTTTCTGGTGGGGAAACAGATGGACTCAGACGCAGCACATCAGTTCAATTATGCTAAACAGATGTTTAAACATACTGCCCCAAAAAATCCCCATCAATCTGCAGATCCCATGGCCAGCCTTGTGGTGCTGAGGGTTGAGGCACTGGATGCCATACATCGCACCATGCTGGTGACCCAGGGTCAGGAATGGACTCGGGTCACCTGAGGTCAGGAGAGAGGGGATTGAGCATCCAGAGGACTTCTCTCCCTTCCTGGGAGGGATCCGGGCCTTGTACCACTCCTTAGCAGCCCCTGGTGGAGACCAGAAGCAGCATTAGGAATATGTGATTCCACAACCAGGGTGAGCAATGGTGGCAGACATTGGGTGGGCATCATTGCACGTCCATGTTCCTAGGAGCAACCATTATGAGGAAAACCCTTGCTGGATCAGGGAGGTGATGAGGGCTCCAGGCATCTCACCCCATCCACAGTGCCAGACCACCTCTCCACTGGTCTCCCTGGTTGCTCCAACAGACTGACCCTCTAATTGCAGCAAGGCCACCCAGAGAGGTGGGGTCGGCCCTCACCCAGGGGGTGATCGGGGGGGTATGATCCAGAGGGCTGGAATGTCCTGGTGGGGGGTCCCAGGGAAAGAGGTCTCAGGTGGGGAGTAGAGGTGATGGTCAAGTGGGCATGTCCGAGAGATGCCCTGGCCACGAGTGCAAAAATAGAATCTACATAAAAAAAAAATCTGCAGATCCCAGAAGGGATGATGCATGTTCAATCTACTATAAATTGGAGAAAACGATAAAAAAAACAAGACCTATGTATTGGCATAAAACCTCCTTTAGAGGCATATCTTGCTTTGCGACAAATCCTGTGGGGACTTAGAATAAGTAAATGGCCAGCTTTTGGCACTGAAAAGAATGGCTTTATGAAATAATGGAGAGAAATAGCACACAAAGCATCCACTAAATGGATTGATTTGATTCTGGCAGATGCTGTGACTATTAGGGAGAAAGTATCAGAGGAAATTAAAAAATTAGAACAACTAGCTGACAATACTTCTAAATCACAGTTAAGTGATTTTAGAAAGGAAATTGATGAGAACATCAATAATTACGATGACAAATTGAAAGCTGCTAAGGAGGAAAAACATATGCAAGATGCAGATGACTATCTAAAAGGCACTAGGATTGATTCTCAAAAAACTTAAAAAGTGCAAAAAAATGTGCAAGTCCTCAGAAGTTGTGCAGTTGTGGAAAAAAGGGGCAATTGAGCTAAGTGGTATACACAAAACCTCCGCAGCTGTGGGAAAAATACATTGCGGACTGTGGAAAAAAGTGCAGCTGCGGAGGTTCCCGAGGAAAAAAAAAAGCCTTTGAAAAGTATGGCATATCCCTTTAAAGGCTATTCTGAGCTACTGTTTTTCTTTTTTTTTTTACAGTTAAACTTTTTTATTAATTTTTCATAAGATATACAGACAAACCTCTTACAGTACAGTACAATGTGAGGATTTTTTTTTTAAAGAAATTGAGGCAGCATATAATAAGAACATTGCCACAATAATACAAGGAGCTTTTAGTTTAAAATATAGTAAACAATACAGGTCATGTAATTAGCATATACTTGACATTTGTAGTGAACTTAAAGCGGATAGTATGATTAGATACGGTTTATATTAAAATGTTACATAATTATATATGATGCTGCAAAAGGGAAAAAAGTACATTCGTAAAAGGGTTGTGAAGTAATAAAGAACAATTAAGAACAGAGTATAGGAAAGAAAAGATATATAAGAAGTTAAGAAGAGAGAGAGGGAGACTATAAAAAAAAAGGGGGGAAAAAAAGCGAGACTACAATGATGTATCAGTAAAAGGGGAAGGCTACTGTTTTTCCACAGTTGCAGAAAGAATGTTGCGCACATGCTGCACCACAGAGAGTGAGGCATAATTCATCCTGAGCAAAAAGCAGTGTACTAACAATTGGGATACAATTTTAGTGGGGGTTCAAGTGCCAGCAACTACAAACCTGTGGGCTGTATAATAGTGTCAGTTGTTACAACACAAATAGCACACATTTCCATTGAAAGGCAACAAACCACAAATATAGGACCCAGTGCAGCCCATAAAGGAGCCCCACAGGCAGTAGAGGCAGAGGTGGACTTGTGTGCTATAGACGCAGGAGGAAGAAACACCTCAGAGATAAACACAACCAATAGATACATATTGCTAGTGGGTGCAAGGACCTGCTGGTACAAGTGGTGCTACCTTGGACCCAGTTGTGGGACTGGCTGCTTGCCTTGCTGGGACTGCTGGTTCTGCTGCAACTTTTGCAAGGCTGTGAAAACCTACTGCTCCACTTAATATGAAGGCCTGGAGCACCTGCTGTTGTTCTTTCTGCTGGGACTTCAATAGCACTTTTGCAGCTGCAGAAAAAATGTTGTGAATTTTCAGCACTTGCTGAATTTTGCAACTCGCCTGTTTAGCAATTTTTCCGCAGCTGCAGTAATTTTCTTTGTGAATATGTCACAACTAAATTTCCACAGTGCTGCAAGCCATTTTTCTGCAACTACAGAATTTTTGGCTCTCTTTGAGAATCAAGCCCACTGTGTTTAACTGGTCAAATAACAAACAGGAGAATGTTCTAAATATCTATTAAAAAAAAAAAAAAACAGTACAGATTGAAGATACCACAGTCCTGGATTATACCTTGGGACCTGAATAAGATGCATTCAGTAATAGTTTCTATTTTTTACCAAGAAGGCTGGGTTAATCAACCCCAAAAAAAAAAAATGAAACAGCACACCAGAAACCTCAGAGAAGCAACAGACAGACCAGGTTCTGGTTCTCCCAGAGACAGGGCAGAGGATGAGGAGGGTGTGGGGCAGATGTGGAAAAGGACATTAAAAAGTTCAATATAAAATACAATCATAGAACAGGACAATATGGTGAATCTATCAAATAGAGCACTGAACAAGGAAGAAAGAATGGTTTTAAATAAGGATCTATCATTTATACCAACTTCTAGAATGGATATCAGCCAGGCAATGATAGACTTAAACTTGTTAGCCAGAAAATAATGTTGATAGCTATTTTCTCCGATGTCCCTACAGATATGGAAGATATGGGATTAACAGAACCAGTGATGCCATCGCAGAAGACCTTTAAGCCAAAATCAGCCTATTGCCCTCCACATGGACCTGCTGTTGTTGCCTTCCTGAACCAATGCAAGATTAATTTGATTAATTTGGATTTACAAACTGGTTTTGAAGGGGAAGTATCACACAACTTAACAAAGGAAGAAAAAGATGCCAGAAAATAATGCTGAAAGCTTAAAAAAATTTATCATGTGATAAAACTATTGTTATTAAATGGGGGAGCAACAGTAGTCATGAACAGTGAGGACTATGACAATGACATTTTGGGACAAATGATTGAGAACAGTTTCTATAGAAAATTAATTGGCAACTTCTTTTTTTGTAATTGTATTTTATTCCCCATCACCGCTGAACTCTCTCCAGTGACCTCCAGTCCACCATCTCTACCTCCTTGCATGGCTCGGTTAGCCCCTCCACTCTTCTCCAGCACCGGGCATCCCCCAGGTCTGCCCTCCAGGGAAGGGTCACCCCTGTCCAAGGTGCTCTATCTTAAGTATTGAGCCACCAGGCTGGAGAGGTAGGGGAGAGTGGAGGGGGCTGGGCCTGACTTTAGGAGTATGTACCGCAGAAGGAGGCACCATTGCCTATCAGTGGAAGGAGTTTTTTTTTTCTAGTTTACGCCCCTGTGGAGTCCGGCTGCCAAGGCAACATACTGCCATGGCTCCACCCCCCCGGCATATGCCACAACGCTTCTGCCGGCAACCTCCAGCCTCCGCCAGGGGTTGCTCCTCAAGCAGTCATCTCCCCAACCCTCCCCAGGAAGGAGAGAGCAGTCCTCCAAGCACTCAATCCCCCCCCATCGACCCCCAGCAGCCTGGGCTTGTTTCCGAACCTGGGTCACCAGTGTGGCACGAGGTGTGGCATCCACGCCTCAACCCTCAGTGCCACTGGGCTGGCTGATTAATTGGCAACTTAACAAGGACTTTTTAGAAAAAGATAGATGAGTATGTTTCCTGGATGAATAGTGTGGGCTGGATTATTTTTGAGGAAATGGAATTTTTAACAACTACAAATGCAATTATAAACTTATACACAATAAAGGTGAGCACTTGGGACAGAGGTGCCTCTTTAAATACTGTGTATGTATCAATTCAGATGTTCTACCCATAAAAGAACAATTCATGTCTTTGCTAACTGAAAACATAGCACCACAATAGTATTTTCCTAACAATTGATGTACATTGCTTCACACAGTGTGTCATAGGTATTTGCTCAAACTGGTGATTTGGGTTTAATTGGGACATAAATTCTACTAAATTATGAATGAAACTCATTAATAATTGAGTTTTTTCTTTCAGACTTAGTAGAATCAATTTTCTGTCCCTGCACTTTCTGCCCCCCCCAAGCCATATTCCGAACACTAGATGTGAAGCAATGTGCATTAATTATTAGGAAATTACTATTATGGTGCTATGTTATCAGCGAGCAAAGACATGAATTGTGTTTTTAGGGGTAGAAATATAAGAATATTAAAGTTCCTGTAATATTTATGAATTGCAGATTTCCTATAGCGCCAGTAGAACTTCAATTTATATCTGGACTGACTACAGAAGAGAACAACAACATCTCATTAATTTAACTGCGTGACTAATGTTAAACATTGATATAAAAATGTTTTTGTATGTATTGTCACTTATTCTTTTGGTGTATGCACCTTCACTTACATGCTTTATTGAGAATATACAGGACTTACTATCTTGTTAACATCATAGGGTCATTTGAATGACCTATAACATCTGTGATTGGTAGTCAGTAATCATTTGTTAGTTTGGTCACGTATAAATGAGATACCTGTTTACCCATATGCATCCTCTGATGAAGCCCCTACATGAGTGGTGAAATGTAAGG
Organism: Neoceratodus forsteri; assembly: GCA_016271365.2. NCBI lineage: Eukaryota > Metazoa > Chordata > Ceratodontiformes > Ceratodontidae > Neoceratodus > Neoceratodus forsteri. The sequence goes on along the minus strand of CM057458.1, from coordinate 1,386,647,959 downwards.
CAGACAGTTCCTTCAGCACCACCGCCATATTCACCTGCATGCTGCACTTGTTGGCAATGAAATAAAAATTACAAGTTTTTTAACTTCAAGTTTCTGTGCTTTTGTTCCTACAAGCAAGGGATGAGTGCTCTCTTCAGCATTTGAACTAATATAAATCCAGTTATTCCAACAATATATGTTCTGCTCAAGATACAAAAGTCAAGATAAGTCTTCAAGATGTCCTATAGTATCTGGGATAGGATGGATTACTGAACCCTTGTCTAAGTATGTAGATTTTTTCTAAGATCCATAGTTCAAACTGTACCTTCATACATTCATGACACAACTGGTATTCTAAACACAGTGCATGATATAAACATGCAATCTGATTGACTGTTTGCTACATTGGATGTGCAGTCCCTCTATACCTCATGGAGAAGGATTGGAGGCACTCCAATACTTTCTGGACCAAAGACCAGAGGGTGAATATCCACCTGAAGAGCACCTCTTAGATCTTGCCGAAATGGTGCTGAAATTTAACGTATACTTTTAAAAACAAGTCCTATTTACAAACTCAGGGAACAGCAAAGGCAGCAACATTTGTTCCCAGCTTGGCTAATTTGTACCTGGCAAGATGGGAGGAGTGCTGTGTTAGGGCACCACCACAAATCAATTTTTTTGTCATGTGGATTTGTGGAGACGTTTTACTGACAACATATTAATAATATGGAAAGGAAATGTTGAATGACTTGAACAGTTTGTGATGTACCTAGAACAGACATATCCAGCTTTAAAATTTAGATTAACTGTGTGAATTGACAGTATTGATTTTTTAGTTGTTACCCCATATAATGATGGGCAGGACAATTTTCTATCTGATTTTTTTGTTAAAAATATGGAACAAAATATATTACTATTAGCTAGCAGCTGTCATCCAGTACAAATGAAAATTACAATACCTAAAGGTCAGCGTATGAAGGTTAAATGCAACTGTGCTGATCCCACTGTTTATGAGGAAAGGGAAAAACAGCAGGTGTGAATATTTTTGGCTAGGGGCTATAGACAGAATAACATTGATGCAGCACTGGAACAGGTAGCTTGTATGGAAAAAAAGGATTTGTTATCGTATGGAGGTTTTATAAACCAGGCAGAAGACAAGAATGCTAATTTCCCAAGACTCTTTACCACATATACATTTGGAGTGGGTAGTTTAAGGGAAATGTAAACAAAGAGTGGCCAATTTTGATGCAAGATGCTAGGTTACAGCATATTTTACAAGAAAGCATGAATTTGATTTACAGAAGAGTGAGGAATATCAGAGACATGGTAGTTAAAACCACATATCAACCTCAATTGACCTGTAATATCACTTGGGAAAATCCCAAATATGAATAAAAGATGTGGTCGATGTATGTACTGTACATATATAATTTAGGACACGTCAGTACCACATCCTAGGGGAGGCAAAGATATTTACTGTGATGCCTTTTTAAACCATAATATAGAAGGTGTAGTGTATATGCTGAAATGTGAATGTGGAGCATTTTGTATCGGGCGCACTGTTAGAAGTTTTAAGATCTGTTTTGGGGAACATGTTAGGGCATGGAAAGATGGGAGTATTAAATATGCAATAAACAGGCACATTTTGGGGAAAGATAAAAATGTGCATAAAACTGAGTTTTTTATGATTGAAAAAGTACATAGAAGCATCAGAGAAGTTGACCAGAAGTAATGTGTCAGCACCAAAGAAACAGAATGGATTTATTATACATGGGTTTGTTTTCCACTAGGTCTCAATGACAATAGAATTGCAACATTTAATATGAAATGTTTTGGTGCATCTATTTCAGTGAGGGAAAGGAAGCTGAAATATAGGTGCTTGTTAACCACTAGGTTTCTATGGTTATGAATACCTTTTACTTTACATCCCCTGAGTTTACATAATATGAAATTAAAATAGGGTGAAATGAAATAGACTGGCGTGCAGACGTTTGGAAATGAAAAATGATACAATATTCAAAAAATGTATATCTATATGTAGATATACACGCTGCACACTGGTACTATGTCCTGTATGCTGATATCATGGCTGATTCCATTAGCAATCACTCCCCTATGTACCTTCTTTGGTCATCCAGACTTAAATGGCTCCCACCTAAATACCTGTCTTTCCATAATTCCAGAAGCCCCAACATCCTTGTCCTTCTGTCTGAGGCAAGGCACTGGACTGGTCTGCCATTTTCTCAGAATCAAATGTGACCCAGGTAGCATCCATGCTCACTCAAGCTCTTCTGAAACTACAGGACAAGCATTTTCCAGTCACCACCAGAAGGGTGAGGGGTGGCTACTCACGATGGGTCACAAAAGGATCTTTGGTGAGGTTGTATGAGAGGCTCCCCACTGAAGGTGTTTGTGTAAGTGCTGGTGGTACTGGAGAGGGAAATTATTTGATTATGTTTTGGGGGTTCGTAATTGCTGTATTTGAAATGTGCTAGGAGGGTTTTAAGACGGACAGACATTATTCTCCCACCATGCTTAGGGATTCATGCCCTTTTGACTGTCCCCTATTATCAGCTGAGGTGTATAAGAAATGTCAAGCCTTGGGGATAGCCAGAAGTCGATTTAATGGGGTGTGATCTGGGCATGGTGGGAGAATGGAGAGGGGTGGATGGATAGAGGTTGTAGGGACTAGGAGACGCCCTGAGGCAAAATGGGGTCAGGAAAGGGGTTTTCCCTGCCTGGTTCCCATACCCAAGGGCTCCACAAGTTGTGGGCAGGCCCCGGGATCTTCCTTGAAGACCCATCCAACTCAGGCAGTGTTGTGCAATGCCAGATCGATTAGGAACAAGATGGCCATTATAGCTGATCTTTTTCTGAAATTCAAACTTTTATTGTTTTATAAGGCATACACATGTTGTCATAAAAAGTAAAACATCATGCTAACCAATCGGTACACGTAAAATACATAATTAACATCTAAGCAATCCTTAATCCCCCTCCTACCCACCCCTCGCCAAATGTCCCCCCTCCCTCCCCCCTCCCAGGAGCGTGTCCTCATAAGTGAGAAAAATAATCAGGGTTAAAAGGAGAGTTACCAGGGAAGGGTAACATTGTAATGGTGTTATAGACTAGAAGGAGAGTTGAGTTCTGATAACTAAGTTAGTTTAAATACAATGCATATAGTTCCCCAATTTTTTCTCAAAGGATGCCAACCTGTTGTGTGAACCAGCAATTAAGCATTCAGTCCTGAAGCTTATTGAAAGCTCTGTCAGCCACTCATTATAGGATATGACTAGTTGATCCATCCAGTGCTTGAGAACCAATCTTTTAACAGTAATAGATATTAGTGCCATGTGGAATTTACCCTCCTTGACTCTAATATTGGAGTATATTCCAAGAATGCAGATTTCAGCTGTAAAAAGGTCCTCTAGCCCTAGTAAGGGATCCAATGTCGATTGGATGTGTTGCCATAAAGGGGCCACTTTTTCACAGTGCCAGAAAATATGCAATAGAGTCCCTTCCTGTTTACCACACCTGGAGCAAATGGAATTTGGAAGTCTGCCAATTTTGGCCAGTTTGACCGGGGTGTAATACATGCCACTTAGGATCTGGTATTGGGTGAGTCTGAATCTGTCTTGGGAGTGGTAAACATATAGATCCTGCCAAATATGTTCCCAATTAAAGGACAAGTCTGGGAAAAGGGAGTTCCAAACTGGGGATCCTGGAATGGGATCTGGACACGATATGGTTAGAAGTTGGGCATAAAGCAAGGAATTGCAGTGCAGTTTGAAGGATAAGTCCTGTATTTGGAGTATAAAGGGAAGTATTTTAGGAGGTTGGCGTGTGGCACCAAATTGTTTGACTACCAGGTGTCTCAGTTGGAAGACTATAAATATGTCACGCTGTTGTATCTTAAATTTTTTAAGGAGTTTTGGAGAGGTAAGACTATCATTATGTGAATATAAGTCAGCCACTGAGAGGCTCTGTAGTTGGGGTAGCCAAGTGGGAGTAAGTGTGATCCCATCGATTCTAATATTGGGGTTGTGAAAGATTGGTTGTGCCATGTCGAGGTGTGGGACCATCTTATGATATTGACAACATTAAAGGAATACCCTAAATGTGTGGTCAATCAGTGAATGCTTAAGCTGAACAGGGAGAAACTGTCTGGGGGAATAAAAGATAGTTGAGAGAGAGAGAGATACCATGTAAGTCAAGAAGGCGTCTTTCTAGTAGTAGCCAAATAGAGGAGTCTTCGATACAGTCGATATTAAACCATCTGCCAGCCCGTGAGAGGTGACTAGCCCAGTAGTATATAAGAAGATTAGAAAGACGTAAACCCCCCATACCTTTGGGAAGACAAAGTTTGAGAAAGGACCACCTGGAGCGTTTATGTAATCAAATGAAGTCTTTGATGAGAGTGTGTATATGTTGAAAGAAGGAAAGGGGGAACCAGATATTAAGCATATTTAGTGGATAAAAAAGATGGGGAAGAACATTCATCTTAATAATATTTATCCTGCCCCACAGGGAAAGAGGCAGGGATTCCCATCTCCGGAGGTCTTGTTGAATGGTAGTGACCAACTCATCCAGATTCAATTTCTTTTCTCTAACGGGAGCTATAGTTAAGTATATTCCCAGATATTTAAGAGAAGTAGGAGACCATTTCATTCAAAATTGGTTGAAATCGTCTCTATACGTGAAACAGTTTAAAGGGAAAATTTCGGTTTTTGAGAGGTTCAATTTGTGATTGGAGAGTCTGCTGTATTGTGCTATAACCTCTAGAGTATGCGTTAGAGAGTAAACAGGCTGTTCCGGGTGAAGCAGAATATTATCCGCATAAACCGAGAGGGTGAGGGAACAGTTAAGTATAGAAAGATCTTGGATCTGTGGAGATTTTTTGATGTGGCAAAGAAGAGGTTCCAGGTAAAGATTAAAAAGAAAGGGTGCGAGAGGGCAGCCTTGTCTGGTACCGGTGAACAGAGGGAAAAGAGAAGAGAAGACCCGGTTGCAATATATCCTAGCTGAAGGAGAGGAGTATACAGTTTGAATCCATTGAAGAAAGATGGGAGAAAAGCCCATTTTACTCAGAGTCATCCAAAGGAAAGTCCAATCCACCCTATCGAAAGCTTTTTCAGTGTCTAGAGAAATCAACGCCATAGGATTTTGAGAGGATTGGGCAAAATGGAAGATGTGTTTGATAGTCCTAAGGTGGTCAGCAGATGAGCGGCCAGGGACAAAACCTACCTGTTCAGGACTTAAAATAGGATTCCACATTTTCAAAATACGCTGCGAGAGAACTTTGGTTAGTATTTTAATGTCACAATTGAGGAGAGAGATGGGACGGTAGCTGGCAGGGTTGGTCGTGGGGGTCATCTGCCTTAAGCAGAAGGACTATCTTAGTTTCTAGCAGTGACGGGTCTAGACTGGTGGCAGTGAACATGTAGTGGTAGAGGTTTAATAGAAGAGGGGCTAACTCTTTAGAAAAGGTCTTATAGAAATTTGAGGGAAACCCATCAGGGCCCGGTGCTTCGTCCAGGGCCAAGCTAGTGATTACCTCCTCTATCTTTGTGAGTGTGATGGGGGAAGATAGAGAATTCTGCAGAGATGGTGGCAGACTGGGAAGATCTAGAGCATTCAGGTAGTCTTGGATTTCCTGAGGGGGTGCTTGGGAATTGTTTTCTCCATAAAGGGTATGATAGAAGGACTCAAAGACTCAGGAGATATACCATGGAATGGTTTTAAGAGAGCCGTCTTGGGCTACAATAGAGGATATTAATCTGGAGCTTTCAAGTTTGCGGAGTCTTAAGGCCATTAGTCGACCTGCTTTCTCCCCTTGCTCAATATATTTGGTTTTTGTTTTAAAAATAGAGTATTCAGCTTTCTCCCGGAGTAGTTCAGCATACTCATTCCATGCTCTTAATAACTCTGTCAGGATAGCAGGAGTGGATGAGGAAGACAGAAATGCTTCTAGTGATTTAATTTGAGATAGAAGCTGTAGGGTCTTAGTTTCTCTTTGTTTTTTCCTGCGGGAGGCTAGTTTGATAAATTCGCCGTTGAGAAAACATTTTAGTGCACCCCAGAACATATCTTCTCTTTGGACAGTACCTTGGTTCTGAGTTATAAAAAGGTGAATAAGAAATTGGATTTACTCAACCGTGAATTTATCTTTAAGTAATTGTGTGTTTAGTTTCCATATGGAGTCTTTCTGGTATTCAAGATCAGGAGAGAGGGACACCCAAGCAACCAAGTGGTCTGATATTACAATTGGTTCCAGGCCAGCATGACAAATGTTAGTGAGAAGAGGAAGACTGACTAGGATGTAGTCCAGTCTGGACCATGATTGATGGACGGCTGAATAAAAGGAAAAAAGATGGCTAGAGGGATTAAATGTATGCCATGGGTCACATAATCCCAGAAGTTCTATGAAGTCCTTAAGGGTGGCTTGGGGTTGGGATGGGGGTTTTAAGGGCAAGTACGACCGATCGAGATCCTGTGTCGGAGTAATGTTCCAGTCTCCTCCAATTATTAGGGAAGTTGGTAGGGAAGGTGCAATTTTGTTGGCTAACTGCATGAGGAATGTGGGATCCCCTCCCACTGGGCCATATATAGAACCCTAGACCATGCCATTATTGTTGAGGGACCCTTGTATCAGTATGAACCTACCAGCAGGGTCTATGATTGATGATTCAACCTGGAAGGGTACCTGATTCATAATTAGGATGGCCACTCCCTTACTTGAGGAAGAGTCCCCAGCAAGATGGACTTGAGAAACACCTTGTCGTTTTAACCAATTAGCCTCATTCATCAATACGTGAGTTTCCTGGAGAAAAATAATGTCAGCTTTAAGCAAAGAACAGTGTTTGAGAACTTGATGTCTTTTCAAGGGGTCTCTAACTCCCCTTACATTCCATGTTACAATTTTCAGGGGGCTATTCATCCTTTATAACAAGTGCATAAATTAACCAGAAAATCTTGGACTGGTTGTAATTGAAACCCAAAGGACACGCTCCAACCCCCCCTCCCCCATCTCCACTCTACCTCCAGATCACAAGTTGCCAGATGGAGGAGAAACCAATCTAAGAGATGCCATATTAGCAGAATAAAATAGCAGAAGACTGACATTAACTTGGATATATGTATTCCAGACCTGTCATTAAACTGGTTCAACATGATCCTGAGAGGAGATAGATGCATTGTATAACCTAGTAAACCCCTAATCCCTCCATCCCCTCCAGTTCCCCAACAACTATATACATAGGACCTCCGGAAAGGTTAAGAAGTAACTTGTAAAACTTCAAGGAAAATAACCAGAAGCCCTCCCCCAGTGGTTGGTCTGCTCCCCACCTTAGAATGTAGCGATGCTAGATTAGCATCAGGAGTCATCTTATTTATAGAAATGACTGAACTTAGAGAAAAATTCCATATTTTACTAACCCTTATGAGAAGGTAGCAGAGTGTCCAACCAACCCCCCTGTATAAGTACGCGGTGCAGCATTCCCAAGCCTGCTCCATGCTAGACGCTCCCCCCCTCCCATTATCCCACCCCCACATAATCAAGAGAAAAATTTCCCCAACTTCAGTAAGGGTTAATCAAAGCATGAGACCTGGCTTAACATTACTTATATGAAAGTGGGGGAGTCTGCCAGAGTTTATATAACTGCTGTCCAAAACTGCCTAAAACTACAAACCTTTGCTTACAATTTAAGCGAGCAAGAATATTAATAAGTCCAAATACTTGCAAGTAGAAACAACGGTCCGATTTTGCATTAACGATTCGAGGGAAATAACTGGGGAACAGAATAGATATAGGATCAGCAGAGGGAGTTACCACAATTGAGTCCTCCAGAACCTCTGGCCCACTCCAGGTTCCTCTCTGGTGATGGATCATCAGTTCCCATGACTCTCAACCAGATGCCTATTTACGACAAGCCAGGCTTAAGGCCTACATCACCCAGGCCCAGATTATCCCAATTGTCAAAGGAAAACAGGTACCAGCTAATTTATAATTGTAGAAAATGGGAAAAACTGTTCCAATTTCCAGGCAGGGGGCATATATTTAACCACGATGCGGATCTTGAGGAGACTCAACCTGTTTTGAAAAGGTTAGGGAGCTTGTTGGCTAAAAGTCAGAAGCTGCCTGGGTTGGTGAGTCAAAGGAGAGCCAGACACCATCAAGAGATACCTGTAATTTGGCTGGATAAAGCATTTTGAAGGGGATGCCGTCCACTACTAATTTTGTTACTGTGGGATGGAATGCCGAGTGTTTCTGGCGTGTCTCATAGGGCAGGTCTTGCAAAATCCTTATTTTGTTCCCCTCCCATAAGACTGATTGCAGCTCTCTTACTTTTGTCATGACATGTTGCTTGTCGATATAGCTGAGAAATTTTAAAATAATTAGTTGTGGGGGGGGGGGCATCCGATTGTGGTTTCGGGCGGAGGGACCGGTGCGCTCTCTCTGTCTGGTACATGGGGCCTAGCGGAGATGGGCCCACCACTTTATGGAGGAATTTCTGCTCGAACATGATGATATTAGGTCCCTCTTCGGATTCTGGAATACCCATGATAACGATATTGTTCCTTCTGCTCCTACCCTCCAAATCCTCCATTTTGAGTTGAAGCTTATGTATCTGCTGACGGAGATGCACAATCTCAGGCTCTGTTTTTCCCTTCCAGGCTTCTAAGGAGGAGGAGCGGGTCTCCATATCACTAACTCTCCGGGTAAGATTGGCCAGGTCTCCTCTAATACTCTTGATCTTTGTAGAGATATCTGAGAGAGCTTCACAGAAAGGAAGGAGCTCCTGCAGGAATCGGTCTTCTGTTAGAGGGGCAGCTGATGTAATCACGGGTCCCATTTTACCAGTGCTTGAGACCTGTGCCCTGGCCTTTTTGGGAGTTTTCTCTGGTGTGGGAGGTGGCGTGTGCTTTATCAGAGCCTGCTTCATGTCAGCTTCCATTGCGGTGATAAGCCAATTGCGATGTGTTTGGGTAAATTAAACAGATCGCTGAAAGCAGGAGTGAGACTAGAGTAGAATAATATGTAGTTTGTAGAAAAGACAGCCTGAAACAGGTTATTAGTAGTAAAAGTAGAGGTCGAGAGGAGGGAGCACCAGGCAAGTGCTGCTGCTAGGTCTCTTGTATCACGTGATCTCCATTATAGCTGATCTTGTTGGAACATCTGATCTGGCTTGCATCCCCGAGACCTGGCTGGATGTGAATGCAGGCCCTATTTTGGCATCTGCTGTTCCAGCTGGGTTCTCGGTGATACACTACCTGATATTGGATCGTAGGGGTGGGGGTGTAGCCATTATGTTTAAAATGGAACTGGACCTTGTGGATGTGCCAATGGGGTGCACTAGATCCTTTACGTGCATCCTCGGTGCAGGTGTAGGGTTCATGATACTCCTCATCTACCATCCACCTGGTGATGGGGGGAGAACTCCTGAAGAGTTTGTGGACTTCATTGTCGATGTGGCCTTGGAGTCACCCAGATGGTTGATTCTGGGTGACTTTAATACCTGGGTCGACAATGAACTCTTGCAATTTGGAAATAATCTCCTCCAGCTTATGACCATGCTGGGCCTTACACAGGTGGTTACCTCTGCTACCCATATAGGGGATCACTCTCTGGATCTTGTGTTCCTCCTGGGGATGGAGACCACGGATTTGGGGGTGGAACCAGTTGCTTGGTCAGATCATCACACCATAAGGTTCAGTTTCAGGGCACCCCCAAATAGGTCTACCCCTATGGAGATGGTCCAGTACTGCCCATTAAGGGGAGTTACCCCAGAGGGCCTATCGGCAGTGCTGGACCTATCAGGTTTATTGAATGAATGCATGAATCCAGGGCGTCTTGTACTGGCCTATAATAAGGTGGTGGGAGATGCCTTGGACTCAATTGCTCTTGTTCATGTTCACCCACTCACTCTGCGCCCAAGGATGCCTTGGTTTGATGAGTCCTTGAAGGAGCTGAGAAGAGTGGGTTGAAGGCTAGAGAGAGCTTGGCGGAAATCTGGCCTTGATGCTGACAGGCTTAGATTGATGGAACATTATAAGGGCTATCAATCAGCAATCACCCGTAAGAAGGCAGAATTCCTGTCCGGGGAGATTGCTGCTGTATGGAATCGACCAGCTCAGCTCTTCCGGACTGTGGACAGACTGTGCAATCCAGTCTGTCTTCAGTCTGGAGGAGATTTTTTGCAGATAAGGTTGCCAGCATCAGGCCAGGTATTGGCCCAGATCTCTTGAGGGATTGCGGAGATCGGTGGGAGGTACCGGGCTCCCATTCTGCCTGGTCTGACTTTAGCCAGCTGGAATTCATGGACATTGTGAGGATTGTCCAGACTTTGCGACCAACCAGCTGTAGTTTGGATCCGGGCCCTACACCACTATTGGTAGGTTGTGTAGATGTTATCTGCCCGATCCTTGCAGAAATCATCTGGAGTTCCTTGCAGAAGGGGGTCTTTTTTTGATCCCCTTAAGGAGGAGGTCGTTCGACCACTCCTTAAAAAATCGTCCCTGGATCCAGACTGTCTAGCAAACTACAGACCTGTCTCTAATCTACCCTTTGTGGGTAAGGTTATTGAGAAGGTGGTTGCGTTGCAGCTGGATGACCATCTTACAACCCACAATGTCTATGATGCTCTCCAATCTGGGTTTAGGAAAAGACATAGCACCAAGACTGCCCTTGTTCGGGTTTTAAATGACATCCTAGTAGTGAGAGATCGAAAGGCTCATACTATCTTAATCTTTCTTGATCTCTTGGCAACATTTGACACTGTAGATCATGGTGTGCTTTTGGAGTGCCTGCAGCTTCTCTGCGGATTGTCTGCAGCAGTCCTTAGTTGGTTTCGATCTTTCCTCTTGGGCAGGTCTCAGGGGGCTGTAACTGGAATTTATTGCTCTGATGCCCTCCCCCTGTCCTGTGGGGTGCCTCAGGGCTCCATATTGGCACCCATGTTGTTTGCAGTGTATATGCTGCCACTGGGAGACATCATTAGGTGATACAGTTTGGGTTTTCACTGTTATGCAGATTATACCCAACTGTATATGTCCTTTATTCCCAGACAGGATGGTGCGATCTCTGTGCTTAACAACTGTCTGGTTGAAATAAAGAATTGGATGAGCACTAGCTGGCTGAGGTTAAATCTGGATAAGACTGAGGTGTTGGTTGTGGACCCGGGTCATCTGGAGGTGGGTCTTGGGGCAGGGCACTCTTCGGGCTTATGGCTTGATGGTGTCCAGCTCATGACCTCAGACCAGGTGTGTAACCTGGGCATTATTTTTGATAGTGGTTTGACCCTAAAATCACAGGTGTCTGCCGTTGTCAAATCTTCCTTTTACCTCTAAGGAATATCTCCCGGGTGAAACACCTGGTTTCTCTGGCTGACCTTCCTGCATTGGTCCACGCCTTCATAACCACCCACCTTGATTACTTCAATGCTCTCTACCTAGGGCTTCCGGAGGTTGATATCCATCTTTTGCAGCTACTGCAGAATGCGTGGCCAGGCTACTGTGATACATCTAGGTCCAGTCATACGCGCTCAGTGCTGCATAACTGCACTGGAGTTGCCGGTACAGTGGCGGATCGCTATTAAGGTCGGTTTACTGACCTGTAAAGCCCTACATGACCAGGGACCCCATTAACTGCAAGAGCTCCTTACTCCCTATTGCCACTCCTGCTCACTCCAATCCGCCGATGAGAGATTGCTAGAGGTTCCCAGGGTTCAGTTACAAACATCTGGGGCACGTGCTTTTTCTCATGCTGCCCCTACCCTGTGGAATTCTCTACCTTGTTGGCTAAGAGAATGCTAGACTGTCTCGAGTTTTAAATCAGAGCTTAAAACATACTTTTTTTATCAGGCCTTTTCTGATGGTTTTTAGAATTTTATTGTTATTATTTGTATATTGAATGTTTAAATTATTGTACAGCACCTTGTTATTTGAAAGGCACTTGAAAAATAAATTTATATAAAAAAAAATAATTATTAAGACTTCCTTACCCTCATGAAAGACAGGGACTATGCCTGGTCAACCTATAAGGCATCCCCATCCCCTATCTTATGGGATGATTACAGGCGTCAGACGAACCATTGCAAACACCTGGCCAAAGGTCTCAAACAGACACATTTTTGCAATCTCCAGCAAACTAATCTCGGGGACCCTAAACAATTCTGGGCATCCACTGGCTTGCTACTAACCCCCCCCTCCAGTAAGCCTGTCCCACAGCTACACACTAATGCTGGGGCCTCGTTACCAATCACCAAGAAGTGGCCATGGCCCTCAATGACAAATTATCCAACCTCACTATGTACCTGAGCAACCTCCCAAATGACCTGCAAAAAAACCCTGTCCTCCTGCACGCCCCCACAACATCACCCACCGGGCCTACCTCTCAACCTCTACCTCTCCCCTTTTTCTTCCAAATACTCTCACCCACTGACATAGCTAAACTCCTAAAGAGCCTCCCAAACCATGGCTCCCCTGGAGCAGATGGATTATCCCGTCTTTCTTAGACTTATCTCCCTTGCCATCGTCGCCCCCTAATGTTCATTTTCAGCCTCACCCTGACCACTTCCTCCATGCCCGATACATGGAAAACCACGAAGGTCATTCCCATTCATAAAGCCAGGGACCCACAATCCACAGACAACTATCACCCGATCTCCATCCTTCCTCACCTAAGCAAGCTACTGGAAAAAGCCATCCACCACCAACTTGCTGACTACATAGGTAAATATGACTTACTATGTAGCCAACAACACGGCTTCTGCAAGCATCACTCCACCACCACTGCCCTCGCACTCCTAAGTGACCACATCCTCACAAACATGGACCGTGGAAATGCAACTGGCAGTCTTCATGGACCTCTACAAAGCCTTCGACCTGGTCAATCACTTGCTCCTCCTCTCCAAATTGCATCACCTTGGCTGCTCTCTAGAGGTCATCACCTGGTTTGGAAGCTACCTTACAGGGCACTCCCAGTTTGTGTGCATTGGCCCAGCTCGCTCGCCCACCCTTCCTGTCTCTACTGGGGTCCCCCAAGGCTCTATCTTGGGACCCCTCCTTTTCTCCTTATTCATGAACTCCCTTCCAGTGGATAGTCTCAACTGTCACTCAATCCTTTATGCCAACGACCCCATGCTCTCCTCCAGCGGAAAGTCTCCTACCCTCATCTCTGCAGCGCTCTCACAAAACTACACTGCAGCCCACAACTGTTTTTCCTGACAACCTCCTTCTGGTCAGTGCCAAAAAAACAAAAACAATGTTGTTTGGATCTAAGCCCTTCCTAATGAAATGCAATTCTAACCCACCCCTAATCATCACGTCCCCTGATGGCCATGCCCTAGAGGACGTCAAACATTTCAAATATCTAGGAGTTGTGCTTGACTCCTCCCTTTTCTTTACAGAGCACATAAACTCCATGGTTCTAGGATCTGACCAAAAATTAGGGGCTGCCTACAGATACTGGCAATACCTCACCCCTGAGGCCCACCATTCCATCATCCAGGTAAACCTGCTACCTATCCTAGACTACTGCTCTCTCATCTACTCCAGGACCTCCTCATCCACCATGGCAAAACTATCAGTAGTATACAACAGTGCCTGCCACTTCTCCCTGCTGGCCCCTTTCTCCACACACCACTGTACACTCTACACTACACTGGGGTGGCTCCCACTACAAGCCCGCTTTGACCTTGCACTGTACAGTTTTATTGATTCTGCCACCCGTATTGGCCAGAAATCCCATCTTGCTCCCCTTCTCACCATCCAAACCTCACACTGCTGCCTATGCTACTCCAGTATCCCCTCCCTGAAAATCCTCAGGGTAGCCATGAACATGGGTGCTAGAGCCCTGTCTGTAGCAGCCCCCACACTATGGAACAAGCTGCCCACTGAACTGCACACAATAAACACTCACTGCCAGTTCAAGACTCGCTTCAAAGACTGGCTCCTGTTGGCATCCACCTGCCACTGATTTAAGGACTAGCCCCCCCCCATAGGTTCCAGGAGTAGGGCCAAATAGGTTCTCTTATTTACTGGAACTGTACCACCATGAGCCTTACTTTGTTTTGTTATTTGTTGTCCTTCAACTACTGCCACCATGTATTGCCAAATGTAACAACTGTAACCTTTCACTATGTATTACTTGCTCTTGTTATATTCTTGTTATTCTGATGTTTCTACTCTGTGTCGCCTTATGTGGCCTGGGTCATGCCTGAAAACGGTTCCTGGGATCAGTGCACGCACTCGGTTAACAAAGTCATAAATAAAATAAATAAAAAAATATATATATATATATATATATATATATATATATAATATATATATATATATACACAGTATATATATCAGGGTCATGCCCCATAGTTTAGGGTTTAGTTGCCTGTTTAATGTTAAACCTCAACTTTTGCACTTTAATAACTTTGCAACCATTTAAAAGATTTGCACAAAATTTGGTATATGCTGTCCCAGTGTGGATCTCTTGATGTGGCAAGTTTCATTCTGGTCGGATGTATGAATTCTGAGATGCAGATAGTGCAAAAACCTTAAAAGTCACCATTTGTTGCAGTTTTTTTCCTCAACGCTTTGTGTTCTCTGACGGTGTGGAATTTTGGTGTGATTTTTCTATGGTACATACACTTTGGGTAACAGAACTGCCATGTTTTGCTTGGTGAAAAAATATTAATATCTTGCAAAGTTGTTAAATTTTTAAGTTCCCATTGATTTCAGTGGGAAGATCACTGTCCAGAATAGAGGGACAAAGTTTGACGAAAGATTGACCTCGCAAAAAAGGATTCTTTCTCATGGCATTTTGAACTTATGTTCATAACTTTGCGATTTTTTGGAATTTTTTCACCTACTTTTCAACATGGCCTTTTTGGGACCCCACCTCATGAACACTGGCACTGTCATTTCTTTAATTGGGTTGAAAGGTGATTTCGCAGTCGCTGCACAAAATCACCTTTCATGACCGAATAACGAAATTTCACCACCAGTGTTCGTGAGGTGGGGTCCCAAAAAGGCCACATTGAGAATTTGATAAAAATTATGAGAGTTCATTGAAATTTTTCTATGCACACACATAACGTTGATAATTTCCAATATTTTGAGTCCACATTTTCAACATAGCTGTTTTTTCACACCACCTTATGAACAGTACAGCTGTCATTTTTCACATCCTGTCCAAAATGTATTTTCACACCTGTGGCGTGGAATGGCATGTTGGGACGGATTTGAAACTTTTCACCTATGGGGTTTATGACGTCTGGGTCATAAGAAGACTATGTTAAAAAGTTGTGGTCAAAATATGAAAAAATGGCAAAGTCATGACCGTTCTTTGCAATTTCGCTACACCCACTCATAACTTTGGAAAAGTTAAATATTATTATGGCAGATTTTCAACACAGCCTTCTTATTATGCTACCTCATGTATGTCACAGCTGTCATTTTTCAAATACTGGCCAAAATGTGTTTTCAGACCTGTGGCACGGAATGGCGTTACAGTTGCACAGAATTAGGTTTTGTTGGGGATTCAAACATTTTCTGTACCGGGTACATGAGGTGGGGTAATAAGATGACTATGCTGATAATTTGGTCACTGTTGTCCTATAAATGGAAGCCCAGGGCCCAGAGGGCCATGTGCTTCCACAGCTACATACATACATATATGCATCAACAGATGGATTAGAGCATTGGGTCCAAAGGACCCTACGCTCCCACAGTAAAATAAGGATACTATTATACTATCTCAAAAAGTAAGGAAATAAGTTGCAAAAAACCTCGTTAATACTCCAGTTAAGATCAAAGTGACAAAAGTTGGGAAATGAGGCATTAGGGTTTCCCTAGCACCCTGCCCTCCCAAACCAAGCAGGAGAGCAGGTGCAGGGTGTGCCTTGGGCTTCTCAAACCTAATGCTCACCCCATTCTCATAGAGTCTACACATCTGAACTTATTTACAGATGGAATGGGGTGAGTGTTAGGCTTGAGAAGTCCAAGGCACACCCCGCACCTGCTGTCTTGCTTGGTTGGTCTAATGACAGTAATGTAAATATTATAGAAACTGATTCTTGAGTCGCTGTTAATACTAGTACTGTGGAACATTCAGGCCTGGAGAACCCTGTGGTAAACTCATCTCTCCAAGTGAAAACCATGAAACCCTTGTCTAAAATTTTAGGGTTTGTTTCTACCCAAAACCCTGCAGTAGCTCTTTATATGTCAGCTCTGCCTTATCCTTCTGAGAAAGTGACATATCAAACTGCTAATCCTGAGTCTCAAGCTACTGCCACCCATTTTTCTTTTACAGCTGCAGGTAAAAACACTAAAACGGGACCCAGGGAGGATATAAAGGGAAAGCGTCTGGCTGTGGCTGTAGCTAAAAGACACATTAATATGGAGGATCCCTCAGCAGCTCTTATGCCAACCAAATCTGCTTTGGTTGTACCACCTGCTGTAGGGTTATCTACTGTGGTGGCCATTCAAGAAGCTTTTTCTCTTAAATCAATTCCTTTATCTCCCTGTGACTCTTGGTCACCGAAAAAGGCACTCTGTGAAGCAGGGTGGAAGCAAACCCCTAGCGATTCCTGGCTTCCGGATCCAGAGTGGGATCCAAAACTGAATTTTAGTCCTCATTCATCCAACTGGTGTCCAGCATTACCTATTGAGTCATCTAAACCCAAGATTGATTTGCCTTTGCAACATCAGGAGTCCATCATTTGCTCAGATGCTGAGGTTGGGGATCTGCTGAGTACTCTTTTGACTCACAGTGGGGGAGTTGAACCCACAGGCCAGAAATCATTACCGGAGGAGATAACCGGGGTACCTATACAGGGTACAGATGCACCCAAGAATCAAACTGGGCCTTAGAAGCCTTTACTTTCTGAACTTTTTGCCAATATTAGAAAGGAGGCAGCCCCAAGATGGAATGCCGTTCGGATCCAGTACAAAGGGGGCATGGAAGAAAGACTGGACAGACACTATGTTGGGAAAAGCCTTTTGAAGGATTCCCTTCATTTTTCCCCACGAGAAGTCTTTGCATTTATTAACATATCTGGGGAAGATAACCATGACATGAGCTTCCACACAGCTTACCATCTTGATTTATTTTGGGAACGATACACTCAAGTTAAGTTTTCCCCCACATGGACCCCTTTTGTAGTTATTCCTTTAACAAAACCTTCAGTTAAGGACATTACTGTTATGTTTAGGAACAAGGGGATCCATGTGGCGGACATCACATATTGGCTGTCACAGAAATGTGACTTTTTGGGTGATTCTGAAGCTATTCTGGACACAAAAATGTTTTGGACTGGGGGGTGGCAATACAAGGTTAAATTGTGGAACACTGATGCTGGCATCACACACATACCAAACTCTTTTATGTTGGGCAGGGATCGAGGTTTTTATGCAGGTCAACCCAGGGCCTGCTGCAAGTGAGGGTCCCAAACCCATATTTCTAGTACATGTGACAGACCTCGGTGTGGGAACTGTGGTGATGTGGGCCATGTTTCCCTCCAGTGTGCCTCCCATACTAAATGCGACCTCTGTGAGGACTTTGGTCATGT
Source organism: Neoceratodus forsteri (assembly GCA_016271365.2). Classification (NCBI taxonomy): domain Eukaryota; kingdom Metazoa; phylum Chordata; order Ceratodontiformes; family Ceratodontidae; genus Neoceratodus; species Neoceratodus forsteri. Next base: position 1,386,630,419 of record CM057458.1, on the reverse strand, counting down.
CTTTAAGGACTGCCCATGGGCAGCAAAGAATGCGGCTTCTTGTGTGAGTCCAGAGTTGCTCATACAGCAGGCACAGGATACAGTCTTCAAGCAAGACACACCCCTTCCACAGGCACCCTCCCATCTTTTCCATCCTCCCGCTGGTACAGAGGAGGAGGTAATTGTGGTTGAGGAGGGTTCAGACCCCCTTCCAGTACTCAATCACCAATCCCTCCCTTTGGGGGTATATGGACCCCAGTTTGCTATACTGATCCTGGACAACCAATTGCACCACTTCCTCCACCTCCCTCTCCTAAACAAAGAAGATGGTCTTCTAGGAATGTAAAACCCTAGTCTTCTCCCCCTGTAGAGGATGTTACGACCTCTAATTCATTTGCTATATTGGCTCCTCCTTGGGATGACTCAGAAATGGAGCATGAGGAATCTGACTCAGAATCGGGATCTGGACTTGGAGGTCCAGAACCTGGATTCAGTGGGGTACAGAGGGAAAAAGAAAAAGAAATGAAAAAAAATAGATATACCTTCTGGCATTGGATCCCTGTTTGGTAATAACTCCTGGCCTTCTTAACTGTGGGTACACTAAACATCCATAGCATCTTGAATGCTGTGAAACATCAGGTTGTATTTAATTTCATACATGAGGCCTGTACTGACATCTGTTTCCTTCAGAAAACTTGGGTATTATCTAGTGACCACATTAGACCTTTTTCAAGGAAAATGGCTATGGGGACTTTCTATTGGTCTTTTGGTCAAGCCTGTGCTGATGGAGTGGGAATATTGTTTGATTCCTACTCCTTTGCTTTGATGAAACTGATAGACCTCATACCTGGGAGAGTTTTGATTTTGGATGGGCATTGGAAAACAGTGGACTGCCGTCTGATTAATGTTTATGGGCCTCAAACAAAGGCAGCTAGGGTGGCACTACTTAACACAGTCAGACCTTTTTTGGTAACTTCTTACAAATTTTTTTTATGTGGTGATTTCAATTGTGAGGTTAGATCTTGGATTATCAATTCAAAACCACAAGGGAAAGTATATTGTGATTCAAATGTTTTGTCTGAAGTGGTTCACTCCACCGATTTATTGAATTGTAAAACTTTTCAAACGACAGGTCCTGGGTTTACGTATAAAAGGGGAAACTATACCACCTCTAGCGACCATATATTTATCTCTAAAAACCTTCCGACAGCATCATTTCATGCTACCCCCTGTGGAATTCTCAGATCATGTGGCCTTGATGGTAAAATTTCAGGATAACCTAGCAATAAGTCAGAAAGCTACCAGATGGAAATTGAATACAACAGTTCTTGCAGTTAAATGCATTAAGCAGGGAATTTCGGATATTATTAAAGCCAGTTCAGTGTGTTTTTTATATTCTGATATAGGAGTTTGGTGGATGGATACCAAAACAGATTTTAAATCTTGGTTCATGTCTTATGGGAAGAAAAAAGAAAATTAAAATTTTTTAAAGTATTTGTACCCAAGGCAGCAACTTCAAAATTTGTTTTCCTGGTCAAACACCACCAGATATGATTGCTCAGCACAAATTAAAATCATAAAAGACCAGATGTTGACTTTTCAGTATGATCGGGCATATACTAAGAAAGTACTGTTTCAAAATGGATTACAAAAGACTCCTGTGGGAGACCCTTTTGTTGGTTGTAAAAAAAATAAAAGACACAGTGGAGATGGACTGTCTCTTAGGTTTAGATGGTGCAGCTCATTATTCGAAGGAGGCTATTCGTGCTATTATTAGAGATCATGTGTCTACCCGAGCCCCAGAGGTTTTCCCCTCGGAACAGGAAATTGATACCTTCCTGAATACTATTATGATTCCCTCCTTGCCTTCAAATTTACAGGACTTACACTTCCCTATCGGCAGATTGGATATTGAAATAATAATTAAGTCAATAGCACCTGGGAAATCTCCGGAAATGGATGGATTACCATTGAATTTTATAAAGCTTTCACCACAGAATTGTCAGAATGTTTAGAAACTGTGTATGGTCATTTTTGTACTACAAATTCTACAATCCCCTCATTTCTGGATGAAATACTCATTTATTTAAATCTGGTGATATGCATTTACTTTCAAATTGGAGACCAATCACCATACAGTTCTAAATACAGATTACAAGATTTTAGCTCACATTTTGAATAATAGGTTAAAACAATGTGCCAACATAATAATTTCCCCTCCACAGTTCTGTGGGCTCTCTTCATGGAAAAGCCAGCATGCCCTGATGTTAATTCGGGATGTGATCGATTTTTTATCCCTTTCTGGTAATCATGGCTGCATTATTTCAGTCAATCAGGAGAAAGCTTTTGATTGGGTTTCCCATTTATTTCTGTTCACTACAGTATGGTACTATGGTATTCCTTCTACTTTTATACAGTATTTACAGTTACTTTATTCCTCTACCTTGGTTTATCCAGTCATTTGAAGGACAGTTACTGCAGGTTTTCAAACACATGTAGGGGCTAGGCAAGGATGTCCACTTAGTCCCCTCCTTTATGTGTTTGCTTTTCTATCCTTTTCTCTGGACATTGTCAGACCAACTTAGATGGACATGGATTGTAAGGACAGGTATCCAAGATTATCTTTACCTTTAGGCTTATGTGGACGACATCTGTCTTTTCTTTCCAGATTATGCCCGGTTTCCCTTGGTTTTGCAGGTAATGGCCAACTATGCCTACATTTCCAATTCCAAATTAAATCTGAATAAGTGAAGAGGGCTTTTTGTGGGTGCTGGGTACCTTGACTCCCTTCAGATTGCAGGAATTAGAATCTCCATAGAACCCTTGAAAATCTTGGGTATTATTTTTGGGCCCCAGAATATGTCCACTCAAAACTGGGAAAAATCTTTGCTAACTGTAGAACTGAAGGTAAACCAATGGAGAAACTGGAACATGTCTAAAATAAAAAGAATTCAGATAATAAAGACATTTCTTATTCCATGCTTATTATATGTAGCTATGATTTATCCCCTGCCAGCACAACTAGAAACTAAACATAACAGCTTGTTTTACCAAATGTTTTGGGGAACCGGTTGAACCCCATAAAACAATGCTATACCTATTTACCAGTTTCAAAGGGAGGTTTGGGTATGATAGATCCAGTTATTTTCTTTCACACATTGTTCCTGTCACAGACAGTTAGATGTGGGTTAGGTCTTTTAGACTCCCCCCAAAAACAGTGGACAATGTTAAATCTTTCCAGATATGTTCAGGCCTGGAGGGTGGTACCCCCAAAACTAGTGAGGTATTTGCATGTTCCAGAATTTTTTAAACCAGCAACTTCAAAAATTTGTAAATGGGATTTGATAAAACAACAACTAGTCTCCCATACTGGACAGAATTTGTATCAGGTAGTCTTGACACAATGTTTTCCTACAGAACTTAGTTTTAAGCATTGTCCTCCTGATAAAACAGAACTTGTTCTTGCAAAATTGATAAATCCTAGGATTGCTTCTCATATCTGGGAACATCTACGGCTCTCGGTTTATGGGAGAAATAATATTAGGGGGAATGCAAAATACAAAGTGATAGAGGAACGAAATTGCCCCTACCCTAGCTACATTAACAATGGGGAACCATGAAACATTACTTTCTTTACTGTTCGTATTCAAAAAATCTTTGGTTGTTTTTGGCAAATACATGGAATATGAGGTGGTTAACCCATTTGTCTTATGAGTTAGTAATATTGGGCCAGTACTCCCAGGTGGGGGTCATAGTTTCATCATGAAACAATGATTTTTCTATGTTGCATGAGATCTTTTTTATGGCAAGCCAGATGTCAGTGGGTTATAAATCAAAGTACCATGTCATATGAAACAGTGAAGGGCTTGATACAGCAAGCTACGGTAAAAGTCTACCTAAAAGATGTGGCTTTTTATTCTCCTCAGAATGTTCTAAAATCGTGGAAGGGTTTTCTCTCTTTATAACGTATAAATGATTCCTAGGATGAATTAGGGAAAATAATGGAATTTCAGATAAACTTTAGTTTCTTTTTTAGGATTTCAGTAGGCTAGAAGAGGATAGATATTTCTAAAGGTTATGGGGTATTGAATTACCTTAGAATTTTTTGGTGTAACACTGTTTGATACTGTTTGTGATTTATTCTGCAACAATGCACCTCCCACTCTTGTTGTGTAAGGGAGAGGAGGGATTTCAGCTTTTTTGTTTTTCACCACTTTAATTGCTGTTTGTTTCTCCCTTACTTAAATTGGTATGACTACAATATTTTTGTAACTTTTTTCTATATATTTTTTGTAATGATTATGATTTTTATGTTATTGCAATAAAACTTCCCCTGCTCTTTTCAAGAAGTGCCATGGGATCTTTACATCCACCTGAACTACCACCAGAACAGGCAGATGGGACATTGGTTTAACGTCTCATCCAAAAGATGGCACCACATTGTCAGTATTGGGATTTAACCGGAGTGCCTGGTGTGAGGATAGAACCCACAGCCTTCTGATCTTCTGGCCTCAGAGGCAAGTGTGCAACCTGCTGAGCCACTGACAGTACTATCTTTGCTGTCTGCATAAAGCCTCCTGATTCCACTGATAAAGGTAATTTCTGAGATCCTGTTACTGTGAATATGTTGGATTTGAATTTAATCTTCATTTAGCTTGTATCATGATTAGGCACTTAATAGGTGTTCTGTGTCTCCTCTAGTGAGCTCTGATGTGATATATTGTGGTGAATTAAAAGGACAGTTCTATAACAACTTGAAACATACATTGAGTGAAGAAAAAACTACAAATCACATCTGGACTGAGGAGTTCATGGAAATTTTCAGAAATAACATACATTGTTAATATATATTTTGTTATATATGTAGTGTTCAATTACGATAATGTTATTTTGGACTACTAATTGTTTTTAAAGCTTTAATGTACTTAAGACCATTTATACTATATCTCATTAGCTAATTTAATTTAAATTTTCATGTTCACTTGTGGTACTTTTGTAATAAGTGGGGGTATAAATTTTGTTGTGGTTTACCTGCATGTGCACCTCTGAGGAATTCCCACCCAGCCTGGGTGAAATGTCAGGTCTAGTAGCCAGGTTCCTTGGCGTATCTGTTTTAGTATTTTTGGGAATGCCATTCAATCTTGTTTGTGTGTCTGTTACCAGTTTTTTTATCCTCGCTATTTATGTAATTTTTCTATGGGATATTCTGTGCTTGGAAACACATTCAAAATATGTAAGTGCACATCTCTTATGTGGTTTTTGAACACTGGTCTGTATAGATGCGATATGGAGCATAGAAGGACCTTGGAGTAGGTGGGTGCATTTCTTTATTTTTGCAGACTTTGGCACTGTGGAGAGTACAATGTTCCTGTGGGGAAAACAGATGGACTCAGATGCAGCACATCAGTTCAGTGGCCATCTTTATTCCAACTGGAGATACTGGTTACACACTGCTGGACACAGATAAAGGAATGCCCACTGGGCATGACAGGGACTATAAATACTTACATAGGACTACATATATCTATATGCAGGGACTACAGCCCTAATGGCATTCCCTGTACTTTCTATTACTGGTGGTCAGAGTTAAGAGCAAGATAAGTCTATTTGCTGATGACACCAAGGTAGGTATGGTAGTGGATGAGGTGGATGGAGTAAAAGATCTCCAGATAGATTTGGTAAGGCTTGGGCAGTGGTCAGACACTTGGCTGCTGGGTTTCAATACTAAGAAGTGCAAGGTCATGCACTTCGGAGCCATGAATCCAGGGTACAGTTACCATTTGGGAGGGGTACAGTCATCTGTCTCTGAGGAGGAAAAGGATTTGGGGGTAATGGTTACGAGGAATATAAACCACTCATCTCAATGTAGGAAAGCAGCAGCCAAAGCCAATAGAATGTAGAGGTTCATTGCTGGAGGAGTCACCTCTAAGAGGGAGAAAGTAATCCTGCCACTGTACAGATCACTGGTGAGGCCACACTTGGAGTACTGTGTGCAGTTCTGGAACCTCTACTTAAGGAATGACATCAGGCTATTAGAGGGGGCCCAGCAGAGGGCAAGAAAGATGATCAGAGGAAAGGAGGTGAAACCATATGAGAATAGGTTGCAGGAGCTCAACATGTACTCACTGTAGGAGAGAAGGGAAAGGGGTGATACGATCAAAACTTTCACATCCTTAAAGGGCATAAACAGGATTAGTACAGAGGGTATGTTTCGATTAAAGGGAGAGGGATTACTAGGGGGCACAGTCTGAAGTTGGGGGGAGGTTCAAGAGAGAAATGAGGAGGCACTTTTTCACAGAGACAGTTGTAGTGGGATGGAACACGCTGCCTGAAGAAGTGATATTTCTAAAAACAGTGGGGAGCTTTAAAAGGGGGTGGGATAGGGTCAAGGGAAAGGTGCTAGTAGGTGGGAAGTTAAGAGGGGAAGGGAGAGCAGCAAGGGGTAAGGAGGATGATAGTCAAGGGGTAGGGGGGCAGCAGCAGGAATTTAAAATGTGTGCTGCACAATCGAGCAGACGTGATAGGCCACTTGGCCTGTATCTGCTGGCATTTTCATATGTTTGCATGTTCTACAATACATATACCAGTATATATACTACTATACTCCCCATTTATTAGACGAAATCTGGTCTAAAATACTTCAGCATTAGCACTTTCTAACTTCTGGGCTGAAGGAGACCATTTGTTACCCAGAAGCAAGTTTAGGGAATTATTCTACCCCTCTGGTAGAACTTGTTAAATAAGTAAAAGTACAATCAAGAGTCCACTTGCACAGAGGCACGTGTTCATTACATGACTTAAAGACCAAGTCTTTGTGGTGGTCTTTGGTACCTCATGGGATATCTGCAGGGCTTGAACAACCACTGCTGGTGAAACAGGCATTCCGTTATTATTTGGCACTGTCCCCAGTGGAGCTTCACAGGAAGGAGCAAAGTCCTCTGTGTCACTGTCCTCATCTGGCATGACATCTTCAGTCATGTGCTGGCACCTCAGAATGTAGCAGGTGATCCACACGTACACAAACAAGTCAATATCTCATGCAAACTGCATAGGTCAAAATTCCACGAGTTGTCATCACCACCCCCGGAATCCAAGAAACCTTGGGAAGTCTACAGTCTCAGACTATCACCCTCTCACCAGGATGGAAAATCCGTACTGGCTTGGATGATTTGCCAGTGTTTTATTTCCATGTTAACGTCAGGCCTGCATTAAATAGTTCCTCTCAGTTTTACAAAACTAACAGTGATCACAAGTGATGGGCTGTGACAACACAACCCTCTAAAAAGCACACACCTATGGGATCTTTGGGTCTCATGGAGGATTTCAACCAACTTGTAATTTATTAATTATTTTATTTATTTGTGCATTTATTAGAGGCTTTCCCCAAATTTCAGGGCATCATACAACACGTAAATTGCAGCTCTTACTTTATTAAATGGGCAAATAAAGTGCTAAATTCTAATTGCCTGAAAAAAGTCCAAAACCGTGTGTTTATGGATCAATAACCCATGGCTTTGCACTTCTTTCAGCAACCGGAGTACAGTGCACTCAGCTCTGAATGCCTCTTAGAAATTTTGAATAACAGATTTCTGGCAGTATGTTGGTATTGTAAAAATATCTATCCACTCACTTTCAATTTATTAATAGTATATCTATTTTTTTAACTTTGTTTTGAAAGTTTTCACAGAATACATATCAGCATTACATTTCAAATTATTAAAAAAGACAATAGATTGTTATACAAGTCTGGTATCTGACCAACATTAAAAGATAAACAAATAATGGTGAGACTCACCTAATAAATGCTGCATTCAATTATTTATTTCCTGATTAAGCATCTAAGGAGGTCAATTCTTCTGCCCCTTCCACATCATACTTATGCATATAATGAAGTGGAGTGCACTCACTGGGACAGACATGGGACCCTCTTCTTGATCTGCCCACAGGTCCATCCCCATATCCCCAAAAAGGAGGGTGAGGTGGGCACCCACAGCATCCTTTTTATGTCTGGTGGACCCCACTAGCACATCCACAAGGCCCAGTTCTGATCTAAAACAGATGGCTACACCCCAACCCCTACGATCCATTCTCGGGCGGTGTACCCCCAAGGGTAGCCAGTGATGAGAGTGATATGAAATGAGTGACTGTAGAAACAGCGACTCATTTATATTGCTATTATGAACAGTTACCCTGCTAGGGTAGCGATGCTGTGGTGACTAGAGTGACTGGAAGGGGAGAGATAGGGAAGGGGAGGGATAGGAGGGAGGGTTTGTGTAGCTTAGGGATCCAGCTGTAGCAGAGCCAGCCCTGTGGTGTGGTGGTGAGAGTGGCTGGCTATGGTGCAGTAGGAACTGGGTTCGGGACATGCCGGGGGTGAATTTTTTGCCACTGCTTGAGGTGCTCTGTATTTTTTTTTTTGCTGTGCATGTTTCACCACCTCCTCGACATGACCCCCGAGATTAACAATACTAAGCAAGAGGGGTGAGGGGGGAGGGGCACGGGGGGTGCAGCCACCCTGCATAAACACTTGCTATTTGCCAGAAGTTGGGTCGCTTGTGTTTGTATATTGCCAAAATGCTTTTCAGCGATATAAATTTGCTATGATAGCGATTGCTGTTTTTCGATCGCTATAATAACATGGAACCATCACTGAGTACCTGGCTGGAACTACTGAGGCCAATACTGGGCCCACATTCTTGTCCAGCCAGGTCTCGGTGATGTACAGCAGATCAGATGTCCTAACAAGATCTGCTATCATAGCAGTCTTGTTCTTAACAGACCTGGCTTTGCAAAACACTGCTCAAGTAGGATGAGCAGTCGAGGAAGATCACGCCACCTGCCTACACACAGCAGAGTCCTTGGGTATGGGAACCAGGCAGGAAGTTCCCCTATCCTGGTCCCATTTCACCCCAGAGTGTCTCCTTGTCCCCACTACCCTGATCCACCCACCCCCATCCATTCTTCTAGCAGGCCCAGCTCCCCCCTTCTTCTTTCTCCTGATTATCCCTGAGGCATGGCATCTTCTATATGCCTCAGCTGACAAGAGGGGACAATCAAAAGGGTGGAGGTCCCTGATCCTGGAGGAGGAATGGAGCCTGACCGTCTTTTTGACATCCCAGCACATCACAAAGCAGCAGCAGCAGACAACCCACTCTCAACAATAAACAACACCATGCAATGACCAATCACACAAACCAATACCACGCACTACAAACAATCACACAAACAAACAAATCTACCAATCTCACTCACCACACTCACACATCATACACACTATTAACCTTGGCCCACAAATGAAACAATTTAGAAACTGGAACTACAAATACCACCCCCCCACCACCAAATTCCAAACTAACAATGTAAAAATATAAAAAAATCTTTCATGGCAGCATGTAAAGATATTAAACAACAAAGGGCAGTCTGTAAAAGTCTCTGAGTTTTAGGGTTATGGCCCTGAAGAGCTCCCACCTATCTGGGAAACAGCCAGAAAAGTCTTTCACCAGCACTAACTCTTACGTAGGCAGGGGAAAGTCCACGGAATTAATCAGGGATTCCACAGTCTAAACAGGCACTCTCACTGCCCGTAAAATACAGAATGGTCCAAAACAAAAGAAAAAAAGGTCTGACCATGTCCAGTAAGTCAAAGAAGTCCTTCTTCAATGTCTGCCTTTGGTTTATTCGGCCTTCAAAGAGGGATACCAGTGGTCTTCTTGAAGCCAGATATTTACTTAAATTGGCTCCTTCGATGAACAACAGTGTTCACCGCCATCAATGGAGGACCGAAGCAGGAGCACCAATTTGAGCAGATTACAGGGGAGCCCCAACAGCACTTCCCCGGGAGGTTACCATCACAGACTCCTATGCCCACAGCTACAGCTTCTGGCTGGTGTCAGCCCACTGACCAACTCCTCAGGCAGCCTAGGAGATACCAGGGACAATTTGCTTACTCTTCAGTGGACCTAGTCTCTGGACTTCTGCGCAATTCACGGACCCAGCAGTCACCCACCCGGCATACTGAAAGGGACCCTCTACACCACCATGTATAGGCCCCTAAAGAAAATGGCTAGTCCCCAAGCTCAGGGACTCCTTGTACTCCTCGGTCCCTCATCAAAAGAGAACCAGAGAAAAATTACGATACCAGTCCATCCTGCAAGTTCTTCCACCAACGTTTGGCACGCTAGGCTTCTACTTAGAAGGTTCCTCCGGGAGTAAGTTCTTCAGCTTCTTCGACTTAGCCCACACTTCAGACTTCTTTCCTTCTCACTTCCTCAAGCAGGACTTCCAAAGCGATCCGGGCAGGTAAGAGAGCTTCAGCTCTGAGCTTACAAACAAGCCGGATTAAGGATGACTGTTCAGCATAATGAAGATATACTCCAGAATCTAAAATTAAAACACTGGAGTCACTGAAATAAACAAGAATTATAACAGATTAGTGACTCTGTACTATATCCTCCCTGAACCCAAAAAACGCACCCAACTTAGCTTCTTCACTTAGCTGCCCTATCTAGCTACCACTAATCTAACTAAAATGAAAATGAATAACACAACACTAAGGAAATAAACAAATAAAACAAATGAACCCAGATGAAACAAGTACCAGCACAGGTACAAATAAAATAAATAAACTAAAATAAACTAAAACTGTTCTGCTGCTCCCGATGGCTAGTGTGTAGGCAGGTGGCGTGATCTTCCTCGACTGCTCATCCTACTTGAGCAGTGTTCGCCATCTTGAATCAATTAGTTGATAAGGCTATGGGGCCAGATGGTGCACACCCCAGGGTGCTGAAGGAGCTAAGGGAGTTGGTGGCAAAACCTCTGGCAACAGTATCTATTGGGGAGACTGAAACTCAGAATCCTGAAACTGACAGGACTGAGTTCAGTCTCCTGACACCCACACACCCGACAGAAAGAAAGCCGATGCCAACAGGGGTATGGTAGCTGATGTGATGAACTGCTGCCCTACCCCTAGCCAGGCACCACAAAGGACTAAAATATCCAGAAGCTGGCCAAGCTGCTCCCATGGCATGGAGGTCTAAGCCATTAGCAGCTCAGGGGGGGTGCATGTAAGTTCCTTGTGGGATACCATAATTCAATCTCCTGAACTCAGTCTTGTAGAGTTTGGGATACTGAACTTCAGTCTTTCAAAATATATCCTCTGGCAACCCTTTTCAGCCTGTTATTGGGAAATGGGGGAGGTGCCCAAAGACTGGAGGCAAGCCGATGTTGTCCCTCTATATAAAAGTGGAAGCAGAGGAAGCAGAGAACTGCAGACCAGTCAGCCTGACATCAGTAGTGGGAAAGATCATGGAAACACTACTGAAAGAACAACTAGTGGAACATCTGATTGCCAATGGTCTACAGGACCCAAGGCAACATGGTTTTATGGGAAGGAGGTTATGCCAGACTAACTTTACCGAGTTCTTCAACCGGGTGACAAAGAAGGTGGATCGGGGGGGGAGGGGGGCAATGGATGTGGCTTTCCTGGACTTCAGCAAGGCCTTTGACACTGTGCCACATAGAAGGCTATTACAAAAGCTGGGGAACATGGGAGTGGGTAATGTGGTTGTAAAGTTGGTGGGGAATTGGCTAGATAACAGGACACAGATGGTGGTTTTAAATGGCAGCCACTCCTCAGAGGGAAAGGTGACCAGTGGAGTATCACAGGAATCAGTGCTAGGTCCAGTCCTCTTCAATATCTTTATCAGTGACATCACAGAGGACCTATAAGGAAAACTATACCTGTTCACTGATAACACAAAGCTGTGTAACAGGGTGGACACGCCAGAGGGTATGGATAGAATGAGGAGAGATCTGCAGAAGCTAGAGGACTAGTCAAGGGATTGGCAGTTGAGATTTAACACAAAGAAGTGCAAGATAATGCAGACAGGATACAAAACCCAGGAACAACGTACCAGCTTGGGGAGTATAGAATACTGCAAGCAGGAAAGGGGCATGGGGTGATCATCTCTGAGGACCTCAAAGTAAGAAGTCAGTGCAACAAGGCAGCAAGAAAAGCAAACAGGATACTGGGATGTATAGGTAGGGGTACCACCAGCAGGAAAAGGGAGTTCATAATTCCACTATTCAGTGCATTAGTGAGGCCACACCTCGAGTACAGTGTCCAGTTCTGGAGGCCTTACCTGCATAAGGACATGGATAGGGTAGAGGCTATACAGAGGCGGGAAATCAAGATGGTATAGGGATTACATCACAAACCCTACTAGGATAGGCTAAAGGACTTAAATATGTACTCCCTGGAGGAGAGGAGGGAGAGGGGGGACATGATTGAGACATTTAAGTACCTAATAGGGAAAAACATAGTGCAGGAAAATTAAATTTTTCAATGAAAAAGATGGTCCAGGACAAGGTGGTATAGGATGAAACTGGGGGGGGGGGAGGTTCAGAGGGAATGTGAGGAAGTACTTCTTCACAAAGAGGGTGGTGGACAAATGGAACAGCCTGCCAGAAGAGGTGGTGGGAGCAGAAATAATTTCCAGGATTTAAAAATGCATGGAATAGACATAAGGTGATCCAGATAGTGGGGGGAAGGGGACAAAACAGTTCCCAGGAAGCTTGAAGAAGCACAGTTACTAATGTTCATGGGCAGACTCGGTGGACCAAAGGCCCTTATCTGCTGACAACATCTATGCATGTATGTACCTAGGTAATTTTTGAGAAGGGATTTTTTTTATCTCCTAATGAGCCCTCCCAGACAGGGAGGCATTGAGCAAACCCCTCCATCTGGTCTTTGACACCCTGAGATGCCTCCTCCAACTGAAGCCAGGGGGTTTCCAACCTCTGTAGGCCTTATCCAGATATGCATTCTGGGTTTCCCTGTAGTACTGGTCTAGATGGGGAATGACCAGACCATCCTGCCTGAGTGGGGTCTGTAGGGTAGATGCTCTTATATGGGGCTATCCCCCAACAGAAAATTGTGGAATAGCTGAAGCTGAAGTAGAACAAATCCACAGCATGGCCCTTATCCAATTCCCTTGTTACCCAGCCAAAGAAAACTATCAGATTAGTCTGACAAGACCTCCCTGCCACAAATCCAGGCTGCTTATTATCACGGGAATCATTGCTTTCCAAGTAGTCAGCAAGATTCTCTTTGACGAGTGACTCCAGTTTTCCTGCAACAGAGGTAAGACTGCCACCCGCCAGACCTTTGGAACCACCCCTCTCCTTAGAGAGCTGTGAGATAGACCTACCAGGAGATCAGCCAGTTCCACTGTCAATTCCCTGAGTATCCTCACATGCAACCCATCTGGTCCTGGGGCCTTATCAGTCTTTAGGGTTGCCAGCCTTTTAAAGACCCTTTTGCTAGTAAATGGTGGCTGGCTCATCTCAAGAACTCCCTTAAGGGCTGCTCTGATGTCACTCTGATGAAGGCCCATCATCCTCCCTAGTGAAAACTGAACAAAAGTAATCATTAAGGATGTGGCCTTTTGCTCATCTGCCTCAATCACCCTATCCCCCTTTCTTAGCCTCACAATTCGGCCACCTTTCTTCCTGTTTTCACTAATATTGCTGAAGAACTGTTTTTCTCTGCACTTGACCCCTCCGCAGAGTGTAGCTCTGTGTCAGTTTTAGCCTCCCTAGCCACCAACTTTGCCTCCCTAGTTTTCAACAAATATTCTTCCCATTCCTCCTCCCTCTGCTTTTTTTTTGTTTGTTTTAAGCTTCTCATACACCTCTGGATCCTGACATATATTGCGGCTATGTTCAAGCTGCTGGATAGACTGCTTCAGGTCCCACAGCTGTAACTTAGTGGCCTTCACCCTGTGACTACCAAAGGTTCTAATGTCCTGCCCCCAAGAGTTGCTTTCAGGGCCTCCCACTGAGTGGATTCAGATGTATCCCCTGACCTATTATGTCACAAGAAGTCACTAATCATCTTGGCTACATGACCTCTGAACTGAGGGTCCCTCAGTAGGGTGAGAGCCATCCTCCATACCCTGCCTTGGCTCTCTCTCTGCTGCTCTCCCCTTTCATAGAAGTGCTGCATTGTTGGAGCAACATGCTCCACACTCTCCATTCCCTGTACAGTAGTACTCCTCTAGTGGTCAGGATGAGGTCTATCCTAACATAGGACATATGAGCGTACAAGTAGAGAGTGTAATCTCACAAGGTTAGATTTTGGAGCCTCCAGACATCAAGTAGGCCATATTCAATCATTAGTGATTTTAGAGTCATTGAACTTTTTGTAGCTGTATAGGGCACTTTGGAGGAACGATCCAATACTCCATCCAGGACATAGTTAGCGTCCCCCAGCATCACCTCATTCCCTCTTCAAACTGAGACATTTCTAGGGATGACGCATAAAAGAACTCTGTATAATCAAATTTGGGACCTTAAGAGGAGCAAATCGAGATCAGTTTCCAAGCACTAGTTTGAATTTACATGAGGAAGATCCTTCATCCTGGATCATCCATGTTCTATTGTACAGATGCCTGGACAAGTGGCAGAAGACAAAAGGCTGGCCCCCTACCTTTTGAATTGAAAATGGCCCCCTTCCAGGTGCCTCCCACCAATTTTTCTTTAGATGTTCAAGCGCTGCCCCTCGTTGGATGAGTTTCTTGTAAACAAACCACATCAGGGTTGAATTTCCTTATCTGCATCAGATTTTTTTTTTGCATTACGTTTGATTTCAAACTGTTGACATTCCAGGACATAACCTTCAAGAAATCAGCTATAGGTGCTTACATAAATGTTACTAGAACTCATATTAGCTTTTCAAATGTGCGGTGAACTATGCCACCTGCAGAGCTAACATGGTGAGTAGGACGTACTTCTTTGCAATGTTTCAATGCACACCCCAACCCTGGAACAATGGATTTCCCCCCTTCAAGAAGCAAAGGTTTCACTATCCTCCCTGCTGGAGGAAAATTACCAACTGGTCCTCTCACCCCCCCACCACCATTTGTGGCAGAAAATACAACAAAAATGATAAAGAGTGCGTGCTTGAAGCCCCCCCCCCCAGCAGTGACATCTTGGTCTCTCAGTCTGCTCCTCAGTGTAGCTGGGTTCACTCAATTAACTATGAGGAGGTCCAAGGTGACCCTTTCCAGCCATGGTGAATAAGAAAAAGCTTCACCCACCCCCAGCTTGCTGCCCTAGTCTGCCTATTGTGGGTTCATATCTGCAAGTATCCCACCAATTTTATGAACCAAGGAGGCTAGCTGTCCCCTCCACTCATCCCGTGCTCCTGCAGGCTGAGAACACAAGTACACTGATGTTAGCAGGTAGACCTCTTTACCAGAAAAATATAATTTGTTACCACCAATGTGCAGTTAATATTGATAATTATAGAATCAGTAGACACACCCTGCAACCCTCAGAAGGTATAACATTCTGCAGGTAATTAGTGACATATATAACCATCCCATGTGTGGCTTTAACCACCTCCCTGTGGTAACTTGATCAGTGCCTGATCTTGTAAAGGTGATAAACTCAGCCACTCTGGTCAGGCTATCGACCCCCACAAATCCCATCACCACTAGCCCCAACATGTACAAGTCAAGCCATTTCTGCCAGCGGTGCTGATCAAGGAGTGCCAGCCACCCCTACCCCCTCCTTGGGCTAACTCCAGAGGAGCTGGCAATGCCAACAAGGTGGTTCGGGCATATACTGGCCAATGGAACTAATAGTTTGTGCCACTATCCATTCTAACTGTGCTATGGCAACAGCGAAAAGAAAACAAAACAAAAAACAATAAACAGTTGTAACATGACAAAAGGTAGAAAGTCCAACCCAAACTCATTATTATCCAGTATTTGATTAAATTATGAGTCTCACTTTCCTTCAGTGATCTGAGTGAGTGATGCCTGATGAAGAATAGATGAGAGAGCATTTTCACAGGAACGCTGTGAGGAGTTTGCTCGATTCTTTGCAGATAAGGTTATCACAATCAGGTCCGATCTCCTTCTAACTCTCTCAGATGGGAGTTGTAGTGGTTGGCAGGAGATGTCAGACACCCAGTTTGTGTGGTCTGACTTTGACCGACCCACAATCAGTGACATAGTGATGATCGTCCTATCACTGCGACTGACCAAGTGTAGTTTGGATCCGGGCCCCACCCGCCTCTTAATAGGATGTGTGGACAAAATCGGCCCGATCCTTGCTGAGATAATCTGGTTGTCATTGGAGAAGGGGATCTTTCCTGACCCCTTGAAGGAAGCCGTGATTAGGCCCCTTCTAAAAAAACCCTCCTTAGACCCGGAATGTCTGGCCAACTACAGGCCTGTCTCTAACCTGCCTTTTGTAGGCAAGGTTATTGAGAAGGTGGTTGCGTTACAGTTAGACAATCATTTGACCAGCCACAATTTCTATGATTCTCTTCAGTCAGGATTTAGGAAAAGACATAGTACAGAGACAGCCCTTGTTAGAGTACTAAATGACTTCCTAATAGCGAGAGATCAAAAGACTCATTCCATCTTGGTCCTTCTTGATCTCTCTGCAGCATTTGATACCGTTGATCATGGGGTTCTTTTGGAGTGCCTGCGGGTTATCTGTGAGCTATCTGGTTTAGTCCTCAGTTGGTTTTGATCATTCCTCGAGGGTAGGACTCAGAGGGTGGTGTCTGGGATTTGTTCCTCGACATCACTCCCCCTATCCTCTGGGGTGCTGCAGGGCTCTATCTTAGCACCCATGTTATTTACGGTATATATGCTGCCATTGGGAGTGATCATTAGGGCAGTGCGGCTGAGTTTCTCAGCTTGCTATGCAGATGATACTCAGCTGTACATGTCCTTTGTGCCTGGCCAGGGTGATGCTGTCTCGGCTTTAATAACTGTCTCTATCGAAATTCAGGACTGGATGACCGTGAGTTGGTTATGTTAAACCCTGAAAAACAGAGGTGTTGATTTGTGGACCCAGGCCTTGAGGGGTAGTTCGTTGACTGGGTCATCCTCAGGTCTTTGGCTTGGGGGGACCCAGCTGACGACCTCAGACCGGGTGCGGAACTTGGGCATTATATTTGATGATTGTCTAACCCTCAAACATCAGGTGTCAGCTGTTGTCAAGACCTCATTTTACCATCTGAGGAATATAGCCTGAGTGAAGCATCTGGTTCCCGTTGATGACCTTCCAACATTGGTCCACGCCTCCGTCACCTCCCGCTTGGACTACTGCAATGCCCTGTACCTAGGGCTACCGGGGTGATATTCACCATTTGTAGTTGGTGCAGAATGCGGCGGCCAGGCTTTTGACTGCTACGTCAAGGGCCAGTCACATAACGCCTGTCCTCTGTGGACTGTACTGGCTGCCAGTTCAATAGCAAATCACCTTCAAGGTCGGTCTGCAGACCTATAAGGCCCTACACAATCAGGGACCTAGTTACCTGCAAGATCTTCTTCACCCTTACTGTCCTTCCCGTCGGCTCCGATCCAGCGATGAGGGATTGCTAGAGATTCCCAGGGTTCACTTAAAGACATCAGGGGCAAGATCATTTAGTTTTATGGCTCCAACCCTGTGGAATTCTCTACCTCATTGAGTGAGAGAATGCCTGACTGTCCAAAGCTTTAAATCAGCTTTGAAGACATATCTGTTTAACCTAGCATATCCGGATTTTTAAAATTATTTATGGATTGTTTTTAGGAATTTAAGTTTTATGTATTGATTTGTTGTAAAGCACCTTGGTTTTGGAAAGGTGCTTTTTAGAAATAAAGTATTCATTCATTCATTCATTCATTCATTCATTCATAACCAATAAAGGAGCCCCATATGCTCTTTCTATGGAGCTTCAACAAATTTACTGCCCTGGATTCAAGAAATAGTCAGAGAATGGGAGCCTGGCAGCAGCAAGTTTTCAGGATCCTCAGTCCACTGTGCCAGATCTAGCAATACGTTACTTCTTCCACAGCCCACCCATAAGCCATGCTACTTCCCTCCACTCCTTCCCTAGCTAGACTGCAAGCTAGATTGACTCCCCCTTGCTGTGAAATTCAGTCAGAGTACTAGGTCCAGTGAGTTCAGGCAGAAAATCAGGCTAGTGAGTATTGGTAACTGGGTAAGGCCCAGTAGGCACAAGTGCCTCTTTTCAGGGGCAACCCAGGAGCACTGGGAAGGTTACGTGACTTGCTCAGAGTCTCACAGTATGCAAGTAAAGGTTGTGGTATCAAACCCAGGTCTGCTGGATGTACCAAGCTCATTCATAGCTCATTACTCTAACCTCTAGGCTATACTGCCAGCTTGTCAAAGACCTGTCTCAGCCACATGGGCAAGGTAATACTTGGCCTCCCAGACCCTACTGACCAGAGGTAGCTCAGCTTAGCAAAGTTCCTGTTAAAGGGGGTTCTTTGTGTGTCTGTCTTAAAGGCTTGTACAGGGTAGGGACAGAGAGAAAGAGACCCTAGGGGACCGCATATACAAAGCAGGCTGAAGAAAAAAAGAAGCTACCTCTCGCAAGAAGACAAACCCAGGGATTCACTTCATTGGCGCCGTGGCTCTCAAGGAAGATCATCCTGTGGTTGCTGTTTCCTCATGCTTAATGAAGCTGTCTTCTTCCACTGAGTTGGTGAAGGTTCTTGGTTGCTGGGCTGGCCTCAGGATCTTCAGTTTGGAGGGTGTATGTGGAGGTGCTGCCATCCCAACCTACACAGTTTAGCCTTTATGTCTGTGTGCCTCTCCTGCTGAAGCTTTCTGCTGTAGTTGGAAAATATTAGGACTTCAGCATGCCCCACCTGCATTGGGCCCTTAACCCTGGCTGCCCACAGGATTGCATCTTTATCTTAAAAGTGGTGCAGCCATGCTAGGAAGTGCCTAGGCTAGTCTCCAGGGCATGGGTGACCCCCCCCCCCCCGTTGACAGTGGGCCTGCTCCATTTCATTCATCCAACCCATGTTCTCAAAGCCTAGGTGCTCAATCAACTACTTGGGTATGAAATCCTCTGGTTTGGGGCCCTCCAGTTCCTCCAGCAGTCCTATGATGCAGACATTACATTGCCTTGAGTGGTTCTCCTGGTCATCGATTCACTTCCACAGTTGTTCCACCAGGTCATGTAGGTGTGCTTTCTTTGCCTCCTAGTTGCCGACTTGTCTTCAGCTAAACTCGTGTGGCTTTCTACCTTAGAGAGTTTGGCAGCATGGTTCATTGAGGCCTCACTGAAAGTTTCTACAGTTGTTTGAATGTAGGCCTGCTGGGTATTCATATATGTAAATCCCACCCACATTTCTGAGCACATTGCAGTGATCAGGGTTTTAGTTAGTCACCTTGCAATTCTTGTTCCTCAGTAGTGGGGGCTTCCCATGCCACAGCCATGGTTC
Source organism: Neoceratodus forsteri (assembly GCA_016271365.2). Lineage (NCBI taxonomy): Eukaryota > Metazoa > Chordata > Ceratodontiformes > Ceratodontidae > Neoceratodus > Neoceratodus forsteri. The sequence goes on along the minus strand of CM057458.1, from coordinate 1,386,611,178 downwards.
CTGCCCTAGCTCTGGTCTGTGGTGGATTTAGAGGTGCTGTTTGCACTTGGAAGGTCAGCTATGACTGCTTGCATTTTGGTTTGGACAGAGTCTAGGATTGTTTCTCACATTTCCTGGTCGATTTTGGTTCAAAGAACTTGGATGCTGCCAATGTGAAGAGGATATTGAGCACTGTTGGAGGAGCTGTGCCTTTAGGCATCCATCATCCTTGCCCGCTCAGCTATGCCCACTTAATAGTATATTGGCACTTTTTTTTAGAAAACCACCACCCACACTCCTCACACTGGTGTTTGAAAAAACATTTCAACCCCTCTTGCCACATTTGATTCTTCTTCTTTCTTCGTAATTCATGTACAAGAGCCCAAAAGCTCCAGCTCTGATTTCTTTGTTTCCTACTGTACAGCTGATGATCACTAGTCTATCCCCCAATTATGAGACTTGTTTAGGGGGATATTGCAGAGGGGGACCAGGAAAAGGCAGACATCCTGAACAAATATGTTTTTCCAGTGTTCACCAAAGAAGGAGAAGGGGAAGATCCACAAAAAAAGTAACAGGAGATTTGGAGGGTTGGAGATGTACACTTGTTCTTTGTCAGAGGAGCTACATGTAGTTGGAGGGAATCTGAAAGTGGACAAAGCAATGAGGCTGGATGGGGTGCATCCAAGGGTATTGAGAGGGCTCAGGCAAATACTGGCTGCACCTCTGACAGCCCTGTTTAACAGCTCAGTTGAAACAGGAGTTGTTCCAGAGGACTGGAGGAGGGCAGATGTAGTCCTACTGCACAAAAGTGGTAGCAGGGAAGAGACTGGCAATTATAGGACAGTCAGCCTGCCATCGGTGGTGGGAAAGTTAATGGAATCACTGCTGAAGGAAAGGATTGTGTAATATCTTGAATCCAGTGGCTTACAAGACCCAAGGCAGCATGGTTTCACAGAGGAGGGGGGTCATGTCAAACAAATCTGATGGATTCTTTTGACTGGGTGGCCAAGGAACTGGATCAGGGTGGAGCAGTGGACATGGCCTACCTAGACTGCAGTAAGACTTTTGATAATGTTTCACATACTAGACTAGTAAGCAAGCTGGGTAGCTTAGGAGTGGGTCCAGGTGGTAAATTGGGTAAGAAATTGGTTGGGTGATAGGCAGCAGAGGATGGTGGTAAACTGAGTTCACTCTGAGGAAGGGAGGATGATCAGTGGAGTGCCATAGAGATCAGTGCTGGGATTGGTTCTCTTTAATGTCTTTATAAGGGACATTGCAGAGGAGCTCGAAGGGAAGGTCTACCTCTTTGTGGATGACACCAAAATCTGCAATTGGATGGACAGTCCAGAGGGGGTAAAACAGATGAGCAAGGACCTGAGAAAAGTAGAGAAGTGATCAAGGGTATGACAGCTGTGTTTCAATGCCAGAAAGTACTAATATTGCACTTGGGGCACAGAAACCCAGGAGTGGAGTACAAAATGGATGGAGTGGTACTGCTGACAACAAAGCAAGAAAGAGACTTGGGGTGATTATATCTGATGACCTAAAGGGGGCCAGGCAGTGCAATAAGGGAGGGTTAGTGGGATGCTGGTGTGCATACTGGTTGATGGGCAGAAAACAGAAAGTGGTGGTAAATGGTATACAGTCAGAAGAGATGCAAGTCACAAGTGGGGTGCCTCAGGGATCAGTTCTGGGGCCAGTCCTCTTCAATATCTTCATCAGTGACATGGCAGATGGATTGGAGGGTAAGGTTTTTCTGTTTGCAGATGACGCCAAGATCTGCAACAGAGTAGATGATCCAGATGGGGTAGGCAGAATGAGCAGAGATCTGGATAAACTAGCAAAATGGTTGGAAGAGTGGCAACTGGGGTTTAATGCAAAGAAGTGCAACATCATGCACATAGGAGAGAGAAACCATGAAGCCACCTACAGGCTGGGAGGGGAGTTGCTGGCAGTCACAAGGAAAGAAAGAGACTTGGGCATCATCATCACCGATGACCTGAAATCATCCAAGCAGACCACTAAATCAGTAAGTAAGGCTAGGGGGATGTTAGGGTGTATTAGTTGGGGTATCACAAGTCGGAAGAGGAAGGTAATAATCCCTCTTTACAAGACAGTGGTTAGGCCCCATCTGAAGTACTGCATGCAGTACTGGAGGCCACACCTTCACAAGGACATTAACCAAATTGAGGCAGTCCAGAGAAGGGCAACCAAAATAGTACAGGGACTACATCAGAAAACATATGAGGACAGATTAACGGAGCTCAATATGTATACCCTAGAGCAAAGGAGGGAGAGAGAGGTGATATGATCAAAACATTCAAACACCTTAAGGGCATTAACAAAGTGAATGATAACATGGTACAATATAAGAAAAATAGCAGGACAAGAGGATACAGCATGAGATCAGAGGGAGACCAATTAAGGGGTAATGTGAGGATGTTCTTTTTCACAGAAAGGGTGGTGGATGCATGGAACGGCCTACATCAGGAAATGGTGGATATGAATACAGTTCAGGGCTTAAAACAGGCATGGGACAGGCATAAGGGAGCAATACAGATGAGTATGAATAGATAGGTCATTGACAGAGCAAAGGCCAATGGCACATTTATAAGGTAGAAAAAGAAATGGGCAGACTGGATGGGCCTTGCGGTCCTTATCTGCCATCATCTTCTATTTTTTTATGTTTCTATAGGGAGGAGTATCATTAGCAAAAAGATGGAGGTGGTGTTGCCTCTATATAGATTGCTGGTAAGACTCTACCTAGAGTACTGTGTCCAGTTCTCGAGACCACATCTTGGAAGGATATAGGCAGAGTGGATGCAGTCCATAGGAGGGCATTAAAATGGTGCAGGGTCTGCATCAAAAGCCCTATGAGAAGAGAAGAGAAGAGAATACAGGACCTTAGTATGTACACCCTGGAGGCGAGGAGGGAGAAAGGTATGTGATAGAGAACTTTAAATAACTCACAGGGGTAAATAAGATACAAAAAGGATATTGAACCTCACTTTTTAAAATTAGGTCAGCCCGTACTGACAGCACTTAAACTCACCTTTTCAGTCTTTCAGGTCACAGGCTGTAAAGTCCCTTCACTACAGAAAACTGCCCATATAACCCCAGTATTGAACTCTGTGGTTAAAACTTCAGTACACAACTTCTGGCCATCTCAATCTTACCAGTGCTGGCTAAGCTGCTTGAAAAGCTGATACACAACCACCCGAAAGAATAACTTGAGATGTACAACATAATTATCCCCATGCAGTCAGGCTTCTGGGCTAAACATAGCACAACCTCCATATTAGTAAAGGTTACAAATGATTGGTCTACAGCCCTCGATCACGAGCTCACCAATGCAGCAATATTTTTAGACCTTAACAAGGCTTTTGACATGGTGGACCATATCATCCTACAGAATAAAACAATGAATGCTGGTCTAGGTCCAGGTGCCGTCACATGGTTCAGATGCTACCTCACTGAAAGACAACAGCAGTTGAAGGTTGAGGGTCTATCTTCCACCTGCATACATATTGGTAAAGGAGTGCTGCAAGGTTCCATACTGGGACCCTTGTTGTCTATTGTGTATATTAATGACCTAGGTCACAATATTGCTGATGCAAATCCGCATTTTTATGCATATGACACCGTTCTCTATACTGCAAGCCCAACTCCAGAGTTAGCCATACATTCCCTACAGGAGGTATTCAATCAACTTCAAGTTAATCTACATGCATCAAAGCTCCTGTTAAATGTAGCAAAAACTAAGTATGTGGCCCTCTCCCACAAACCTGTCTCTCTCCCCCCACCCTAGGCACCATTCACCACTCTTTCTAATGAAACACTGAAATTGGTATACTCATTCAAATATTTGAACATGTGGCTGGATTATAGACTATCATTCACAATACATGTAGAAAATCTCTGTAAATAGCTTTGACAGAGGCGCGGGTTTTATTTCCAAAACAAATCTTACGTAACACCCCTACAAATGGGGGTTTCCCAAAAGGTCTTCCTTGAGCTTGCCTAAATGCTCACTGCCAGGCTGGTGTCCTGCATTTTAGCAATTTAAATGTGATTACCAGAGCCTGTATAGCCTCTGTGTACTGTCTCTTTAAGAGCTGCCTGATAGCAGCTTAAGTAATCTGAGAGGGAGCTCTGTTGAAAGATGTAACTATTTACTGAAAATCATTTAGAGTGATAATGATAATGTAGTTTGTCTAACCTGCTTTCTTTGTAGCAAGGACTGTTTTGTTTGTCTCCACTATCTTAGTCCTGGACTGCAAATTGGACCAATCAGTTCTGGTGGGATCTAAAATGTAGCTGGACTACAGGAGCTGTCCAAATTCAAAATCTGTAGGAACTGTGGTTTGAGGTTTTTGCACCTTTTTTGCAACTAAAGGGGGATCTCTTGCTTTGACTGACAGCCAAATCAGCCAATCAAATCTTTTGGATCTTGGGGAAGTCCCAGGCTGCTTGCAGTTTTCAGTTAGTTCTGAGCTGGGAAGTGAAATGAGAGGAGCTGAAGTGATTTTGGGCAGCAATCCTGAGTGGATTCACGTGGGAAAACTGTAAAAAGGCCAAGTTTTTGGCCTGCATGTCGGTGTGCTGCTCCTGAGAGGGTGAGAAGAGAATTATTTTGGACTAAATCCAAGTTTGTGTGACTAAAGTAAGCTACTGAAGGGGGCCAGGCTCAACCTGAAGAAGACCAAAGATTTTGCTGAATGCGATTGGCCTGTCAGGAGTTCCAGCTACCCCTAAGCTCCCGGTGTGTGCAAAGACTTTGCGATTGTGACCGGGGAGTGCTTTGCCTGGTACAGTAGAATTCCTTTACATGTAAATGTGCTATGAGCTGCTAGTGGGTCGTGAGTTAGTCCCCCACTGTGTGAACTGTGTTCTGCTTGCTGAAAGCAGTATCCAGCCCAAAACGGGCTGCATCCGAATTTGTCTCCATGGAGTCTGGGCCTTGCCAGACTGGCCCAGTCAGACTACCCACTGCACAGAGAAGCCATCAACAAGATACCTGCCTGGGGATCAGCCCCCTGCTCCACGCTTGAACAGGAACAATGCCTCTGCGACTCATGTGGGCTATGCTTCTCCTGGCATTCCAGATCAACCACCTGCAGTCTCGATGTTCGTCCAGCCTGTGTCCAGTCTTGGGTATCGTGAGTAAATACCAGGGTAGTTCCCTGCAACAACAGTTTAATCTGAGTGTGTCATCTGATTGTCTTGTAGTTTCGTTTCCTTTATGAACTGAGCCCTCTGGCTCCAGATTACAAATATTGTGTACTGCGCATGTTGTGTTTTCCATCACAGGGCCCCAACCAGCTGCAACCCCAGGCATCAGTCCTGGCTAGCCCATCTCTTCTCCATCTGGATATCCAGAGGTGGACTGTGTGGGGGAACTCAAAGCACATGCATAACTGCTTGATTGATATAACTTTTAAGCTAATTAACCTGATTTTGCCCCTCCCTTGTTCAAGACCCCTGAATAAATCAGATCTAACTTTTTCTGCATGTAATCTGACTGTGGTTCCAGTTTGTGCTCAAAGTACTGTACTGTTGCTATTTGCTGTGCATAACCTTGTTTTACAGGGGTCCCCAGGGTTGAGCCAGAGGAACCAGCCCTGGTGGTAAGTGCAAACAGTGTGGGTACTTGTGTGGTGTACCAAGGGTATTGTAGAAAGTGATTATTGTACAGTGTTCAGGCCACTAGAGAGGAAAGAGAGTTACAGTGTCCCGGAGAACTGTTGCCCAGGTTAGCTTGACCACTGCCGACCCTGACCTCCGGGTGGAGGCACCCGTTTCAGAACTCAGGCCCCTTAACTTACTACTAGCAAAGCAGGCAGGGGTAGTAGCCCTTGGGATAGCACCACATAAGGGTTACATCTTGGAGGCACACCACTGGGATTAGCATCCCCTAGTTGCCAAATTTGTGAATTGCTGTTAAAAATAAATGGCTACCCCAACAGAAGTGGCTGTACACTGGTTGGTGGGGTGGTGTACTGGGCAGGAAATTGACCCCCAAAATGCTATACTTATCCTGGATATTCCCTTGGGTACCAATAAGGACACTGTAGAGGGAGTACTTTCCAAGGCTGAATGTTTACAAAACCCTGTAGTGGTGGGTTGACAGACTAATCTGCTCACCCAAAGTATCATGGCGTTAGTAGAGTGTAAGGACCCAGTAGACAGTTCCAAAGTGCCACAGACTATCACCCCCAAAGGAGCCTCTCTGCCTGGAGAGTGATAACTAAAGACAGTAAAGACCCTTGGGAGAATGAGCCCCCCCCCCACTATCTGAGACTTTTGAGGAGAAATTTGCTAAGTTGTTGCTGGAAGAAGGGAAAACTGTGGAGGACTTTAAGAAACTGTTCCTGCCACCTGGGGGTGTTCCTACCCCAACACCCCCTCCCGCTCCAGCACCTGTTATTGCCCCTCCTTCTGTGCCTGTGCCAATGCTGACTCCTATGTCCATATCTGCCATTAGTCATGACTCTTACCGAAGGTTGAGAATCTTCTCTGGCACCCTCCACCCCCCCCAAGGGGAGGATGATTGGGAGACCTGGATATATTGTGTTGCCCCTTTGGTACCTGAATGGCAGTGTGCAGAGGATGAGAAATGGAAAGGATCATAGAAAGTTTGAGGGGTCCTGCCCTAGAGGCCATTAAATTTCTGAGGTCCACAAACCCTGATGCATCTGCCCAGAAGTACCTATCTGCACTTGAAGGTGATTTTGGGACCACTGAGTCAGGGAGAACTTGATGTGGAAATTTTGAGGTACAAAACAATGGCTAGGGGAAAGTTTGTCGCATATGTTACTCATCTGAAAAGAGCGCTGCAGAAGGCTTACCAAAAAGGTCGGGTAGCCACCAGTGACTTAAACCATGTGAGGTTGGGGCACATTCTGCACCATGCAAAGAATTCTAAATTGCAGCTCCTTCAATTAAGGCTCCCAGATAGAAGGGGTAACCCACTGGACTATTGTGACTTGATAAAAGAACTCCGGGAGGTTGAAGATGAAGAGGGGGATTGTAATTCTAAGGTGAGTGCAGCCCAAGTGATCATGGGATCGGAAGGCCCTTCTGCAGTGGGGACCAATGAGGGTGTGCTGCCATGGGATGAACTGCTGAGGGAGCTCAAGGAAACAAAAAACAGTCTCTTTATGAAGGCCACTTCTGCAAATACAGGCACCAACCCTTATCCAACTGCATCTGCTATGGGGGTGGGGGTGTCGACCTAGGCATCTCTTGCTGACAGCAGCTCGAAACTCTATGTCTTGACTATGGAAGTAAGAGAATTGATGAGATGTCTCCAAATGCTCACCACACAGCAGACAGAGATGGCACCAAGGTTTTCAGTTGGTAGTACCACCGCCCCAGCTCCCAGTGTGATGCCTCGGCCACCCCAAATCCCAGAAAACATATTTTGCCATAATTGTGGGAAGGATGGGCACATGAAGAGAGAATGCTGGTCCACAAAAGACCTAGATAAAGCTGTATATAGGCTTCAAGGCAAGCTTCGGAGAATGAATCAGCGACTGAAGAGTGCCCAAAATGACAGCAGTGAGGGTTCAAGAAGTAGTAACTCAAATCCCTATGTGGCTAAATCATCTGTCCAGGCCCCTGCTGCTGTCCCTCCAGACTGATCCAAAATAGTGGGCCCTTCAATGGAGACTACTGTGGCTGTGAATGGTATTCCTACGCAGACTGTGCTGGACAGTGGGTCACAAGTGACCATTGTATTTAATGACTGGTATGACAAACACTTATCTGCTGTGCCCTTACAGTCCCTGGAAGGCCTACATGTGTGGGGGCTGAGCGACAAGTCTTATCCCTACCTAGGATATGTCCGCTTCTGGTTGTCATTTCCTGCAGCTGTAACTGGTGTAGAAGAGCAAATCGAGACACTGGCCTTAGTGTGTCCCCCTACTGAACTGTATGATGGGGTTCCCCAGTTAATTGGGACCAACACCCATATGTTTGTGAGACTGGCACAACTCTGTCATGAGAAACAAGGGTGACGGACTGAGAGGGCCCTAAGAATTCCCACTCTGATCAAGAGGGCCTATGATTTGCAACAGAACCCCATGGAGTGGACCAAGATGAACTGGTAGGGGTCATGTAGAAGAAGGATCCCGATTCAATGGTACTGGCACCTAATGCCCAGTGTACCGTTCAAGGGGAGGTCCACCTCTGCAAACATGTCAAGAGCAAAATATTGATGTTGGACGTGCCAGGCGATGGAAAATTGCCGGAAGGATTATTGGTTAAGCCCAGCATCTTGCCAGCTCATGCTCATGCCTATGCACAATGAGTGATGGTCCAGATTCATAATGTGTCAGATCAGGAGATCTGGGTGAACAGAGGATGCACCCTAGCTACAGTACACTGAGCAGACACTTCAGTGTTGCCCAGCAACAAACTCCCTGGCAAGACAGATAGAGTGACTCCTGACTTGTTTGATTTTGGTGACTCCCCATTGCCAGCTGGATGGAAGACTAGAATTAACCAGAAACTCGCCCAGAGAGATCAAGTGTTTTCTTGAAAGGAATGGGACGTGGGATGTGTCCAGGGCGTGGAGCATCACATACACCTGCACAATGGACGGCCATTTCGAGAGAGGTCTCGACGCCTAGCTTCTGCAGACATAGACGATATGAGAAGACGCTTGCAGGAAATGCTCACAACTGGTGTGATACAAGAATCCAGGAGCCCATATGCTTCTCCCATTGTGGTTGTATGTAAGAAGAAGGGAACAGTACAAATGTGTGTGGATTATCGGACCCTCAACAGGCGGACCATCCCTGATCAATACACCATGCCTCGTATACAAGATGCTCTGGATTGTTTGAATGGAGCAAATGGTTCTCAGTGTTGGATCTTTGCAGTGAATATTACCAGATTTCAATGTCTCCAGAGGACTGTGAGAAGACAGCCTTCATCTGTCCTTTGGGGTTCTACGAATTCTTGAGAATACCACAGGGGATATCGGGCACCCCAGCCACCTTCCAGTGACTGATGGAATGAGTGGTAGGAGACATGAGTTTGCTAGAATGCCTGGTGTACTTGGACAATGTCATTATGTTTGGGAGCTCCCTAGAGGAACATGAGAGTCAACTGTTCAAAGTACTAGACCGACTGGAAGATTTCGGCCTCAAGCTGTCCATTGGCAAGTGCCAGTTTTTCCAAACCTCTGTGAAGTATGTGGGGCACATAGTGTCTACATAGGGGATAGAGACTGATCCTAGTAGAGTTGAAGCCTTGACTACTTGGCCCCAGCCCCACAATTTGAAAGAACTACAATGTTTCCTGGGATTCTGTGGCTACTACAGCCGGTTCATAAAGGACTATTCCAAAGTGATTCGGCCACTCTTGAATCTTACCTAGGGTTACCCTCCTACCAATCGAAAATACAAAAAAGGGGCCATCAAAGAACCAGACAAAGCATATTTATACCCAGGTGAACTTTTCGGGTCCCGTTGGACACCTGACTGGGAAGCAGCTTTCCATGAAGTCATATACCAGCTCACCTATGCCCCCATCCTCACTTATGCTGATCCCACCAAACCCTATGTGCTGCATACTGACGCCAGTCTGCAGGGTCTAGGAGCTGTACTGTATCAAGACCATGAGGATGGTTTGAGACCAGTGGCATTCACCAGTAGGAGCTTGACCCAGTCAGAGTGAAACTACCCTGTGTACAAGTTGGAGTTCCTTGCGTTAAAATGGACCATTGTCGACCAGTTTCATGATTACCTCTATGGGGTAAAAATATTGGTGAGGACTGACAATAACCAGTTGACCTATGTACAGACTTCAGCTAAGTTAGATGCAATGGGGCACCAGTGGCTTTCTGCATTGTCAGCATATGATTATGCTGTCGAATACAGACTGGGCCTGAATCATATTGATGCTGATGCCGTATCCCAGAGGCCCATTTCCAAGAGCGACTGGGTCAGGCTGTCTGAATCTGACATCCGAGCATTGTGCCAAAAGTTTGATAGAAATGAACAGATGTCTATGGACACAGCGGACTGCTTAGTAGATTGCTTGGGCCCCTCTGACACCTGCATACCGGCTGCGTATTGCCACTATTCTGCTCTAGATATTAGTGCACTACCTCAATTTGACAATGACAGCATTCAGTGGGCTCAATTCTGAGATCCTATGATTCAGCCTGCACTTGATGCCCTTCGTGCAGGAAAAGATTTGTCCAAGTTGCGTTCCTCTGATCTGTGAACCACTTTATTGTTTAAAGAATGCCCCAGGTTGAAGCTGCTTAATCAGTTGTTGTATAGAGAGACAGTAGATCGGGGTGGCCAGATAGACAAGCAACAATTAGTCCTGCCCACAGCCTTCAAAGGTTTGGTACTGAGGTTCCTCCACAATCATATGGGCCACCTCAGTATCGACGGGACCCTTGACCTAGTATGATCTCGATTCTACTGGCCCAAGATGGGAGCCGATGTCGAGCACCATGTAAGGACTTGTAGTCGCTGCCTGTGGAGAAAAGCCCTACCTCAGAGGGCTGCCCTTCCTTGTCAACATTACTACCAGCACCCCAATGGAACTAGTCTGCATAGACTTCTTGAGTTTAGAGTCTGATCAGCGAAACATTGGCAGTGTGTTAGAGGTTATGGACCATTTCACATGGTATGCACAAGCTTTTCCCACCAAAGATCAAAAAGCATCTACCGTGGCCAAGGTGCTAGTGGAAAATTTCTTCGTCCACTATGGGGCCCCCCACCAAACTCACTCTGATCAGGGCTGGGACTTTGAGAGTCAGCTAATCAAAGAAATTCTCTCTTTTGGGGGGTGCGAAAGTCAAGAACCACCCCTTATCACCCGCAGGGAGATCCTCAACCAGAACGCTTTAACCACACCCTGCTAGACATGCTAAGCATCCTCCAACCAAAAGATAAGCATAAATGGAGCCAGCAGATTAGCACCTTGGTACATGCATACAATTGCACGAAGAATGATGCTATTGGGTTCTCTCCCTACCGCCTCATGTTCGGGAGAGAGGTCTGGTTGCCTGTTGATGTCTGTTTTGGGGTTTCTCCCGATGGGGTCCGAGACGAAGATTTCCTGCAATATGTACAAAAACTGAAAGCTCAATTGAACCATGCCTATCAACTGGCCCAGACAATGGCCACCAAAAGAAATCTAGCCAACAAAGAGAGACATGATAGAAAAGTAAAGGCTCAAGAGCTTAGGCCTGGAGACCATGTGTTGTTGTGAAATTTAGGATTGCATGGTAAACACAAAATTGCTGATCGATGGCACCATCTTCCCCATGTCATAGTTGGAAAGTTGGATGATTTGCCAGTGTACAAAGTGCGCCCAGAGAATAACTCCAAAGCTGTCAAGACCATGCATCATAGCCACTTGCTACCTATTGGTCAAGTTATAATTGAGGCTGAACCCACCGAGATTTATTCCCCTGTACCAGTGACTCATGCTGCTGCAAGAAAGAAACAGAGTCAGCCTGCCCCCGTGGCTGCTGATTTAAGACTTCCCCCGCAGCAGACCCAGAATGATAGTGACTGCCAGTCTAAGCTGTTTCGTGGAAATCCTATGTTGAATTATGGGGATGAAGCTGGGTCTTCTGGACTGCCTAACGCCTTGGCATCATCCTTGGAGCCAATGCTCCCTGAAGGTGAAGTGCAAATTATTATGTCTGAGGATGCTGAGTCTTTGTGTATCATGGAACTGTATCATTTGCCTGAAGGAGAGGCTGATGATATGAGTCTTTCTGGTGACATGCCAGAGCTTGAGGAACACTATGAGGGTGCTGAGAACCCCTTTCCAGTGCCAGAGTATCTTCAAAATGAGCCAAGTATTGTAGAAACAAGACTACAGAGCAAGGGGCTGACAGTGCTCCCAGCTTGGACATTCCCCTTCATGCAGAGGCACCCCTTACAAGTGATGAAAGCTCCAAGACCATTGCTGAAAGTACAAAGACTGTGGTTGTTCACCCCAGAAAGACTGGCTGAGCTGTCAAGCCAGTGGTGAGCTTCAGTTACGATTCCCCCTGGAGGCCAGTGGATTTGCCTCTCAATGTAGTCCACAAAGGTGTTTATGTCTCTCAGAGCTCACTGCCCAAATTGAGCTTGATGGCCCATTCCAGGCTACTTGTTCTGCTCTCTCACCATGGTGCCCCTGCCCCATTCAGCCCCAAGTTAGCCGATAGCGAAGGGCCCCCTCTTGCATTGTTTAGAGCACAAGAAGTTATTACATGATTCTGTATAGTAATGTTCAATTTACCTGTGTGAAATATGCATAATGTATTGTCAGAATGGAAATGATATAGTGGAGTACATTGAAATGTATAGTAAAGTGACAAGTTATGCCAATTGATGAATCAGGTAGTATTTGTATAGCATGCTTATGGTATAAATGTCTTGTATATGTTGCATTTTCAATGTTATGATGGTACACACTTGACATGGACGCCAAGTTTTCCCAGGCAGGGAAGGGTATAACCCCCCTACGAATGGGGGTTCCCAAAAAGTCTTCCTTGAGCTTGCCTAAATGCTCACTGTTGGGCTGGTGTCCTGCGTTTTAGCAATTTAAATGTGATTACCAGAGCCTGTATAGCCTCTGTGTACTGTCTCTTTAAGAGTTGCCTGATTGCAGCTTAAGTAATCTGAGAGGGAGCTCTGTTGAAAGATGTAACTATTTACTGAAATCATTTAGAGTGATAATGATAATGTAGTTTGTCTAACCTGCTTTCTTTGTAGCGAGGACTGTTTTGTTTGTCTCCACTATCTTGGTCCTGGACTGCAAATTGGAACAATCGGTTCTGGTGGGATCTAAAATGTAGCCAGACTACCGCAGCTGTCTGAATTCAAAATCTGTAGGAACTGTGGTTTGAGCTATTTACGCCTTTTTTGCAACTGAGAGGGGATCTCTTGCTTTGACTGACAGCCAAATTAGCCAACCAAATCTGTTGGATCTTGGGGAAGTCCCGGGCTGCTTGCAGTTTTCAGTTAGTTCTGAGCTGGGAAGTGAAATGAGAGGAGCTGAAGTGATTTGGGGCAGCAATCCTGAGTGGATCCGCATGGGAAAACTGTGAAAAGGCTACGTTTTTGGCCTGCATGGTGGTGTGCTGCTCCTGAGAGGAAGAGAAGAGAATTATTTTGGACTAAATCCAAGTTTGTGTGACTAAAGTAAGCTACTGAAGTGGGCCAGGCTCAACCTGAAGAAGACCAAAGATTTTGCTGAATGCGATTGGCCTGTCAGGAGTTCCAGCTACCCCTAAGCTCGCGGTGTGTGCAGAGACTTTGCGATTGTGACCGGGGAGTGCTTTGCCTGGTACAGTAGAATTCCCTTACATGTAAATGTGCTATGAGCTGCTAGTGGGTCGTGAGTTAGTCATCCACTGTGTGAACTGTGTTCTGCTTGCTGGAAGCTGTGTCCAGCCCAAAATGGACTGCATCCAAATTTGTCTCCACGCGGTCTGGGCCTTGCCAGACTGGCCCAGCCAGACTACCCACTGCACAGAGAAGCCATCGACGAGAGACCTGCCTGGGGATCAGTCCCCTGCTCCACGTTTGAACAGGAACGATGCCTCTGTGACTCATGTGGGCCCTGCTTCTCCTGGCATTCCAGATCAACCACTTGCAGTCTCGATTTTCGTCCAGCCTGTGTCCAGTCTTGGGTATTGTGAGTAAATACTGGGGTAGCTCCCTGTAACAACAGCTTAATCTGAGTGTGTCATCTGATTGTCTTGTTGTTTTGTTTCCTTTATGAACTGAGCCCTCTCTCTCTCTGGATTACAAAGATTGTGTACTGTGCATGTTGTGTTTTCCATCATAGGGCCCCATGCAGCTGCAACCCCAGGCATCGGTCCTGCTAGCCCATCTTTTCTCCACCTGGGTACCCCCAGAGGTGAACTGTGTGGGGGGACTCAAAGCGCATGCATAACTGCTTGATTGATATAACCTTTAAGCAAATTAACCTGATTTTGCCCCTCCCTTGTTCAAGTCCCCTGAATACAGTAAATCAAATCTAACTTTTTCTGCATCTAATCTGACTGTGGTTCCAGTTTGTGCTCAAAGTACTGTACTGTTGCTATTTGCTGTGCATAACCTTGTTTTACAGGGGGTCCCCAGGGTCAAGCCAGTGGAACCGGCCCTGGTGGTAAGTGCAAACAGTGTGGGTACTTGTGTGGTGTATTGGGGTATTGTGAAAGTGATTATTGTACAGTGTTCAGGCCACTAGAGAGGAAAGGAGGGGTTACAGTGTCCCGGGATGCTGTGCCCAGGTTAGCTTGACCACTACCAATCCTGACCTCCGGGTGGAGGCACCTGTTTCAGAACTCAGGCCCCTTAACCTGCTACTAGCCAAGCAGGCAGGGGTAGTAGCCCTTGGGATAGCACCACATAAGGATAACTCTTGTTTTAAATGTGAAACTAAGAAAATACTTGTCCAAGCCATATTTCTCCCCATTAGACTATGAAGACATTATATATAGAAATGCCACTGCCTCTAATTTGGCCAGTCTAGATGTGCTGTACCATAGAGCACTACACTTTATGACTGACCTACCTTTCAACATTCATCATTGTCTCCTTTAAAATGAAGTAGGATGACACTCTCTTGATACCAGAAGACTTAGGCACTTAATCACCTGGTCATTTAAAGCACTGAGTAATTCTCTTCTTCAATATATTTCCACTCTCCTCTGCAGATCCCTAGGGCTATACAACCTTAGAAAGCACATTGCCCTCCTGCTTGATGTTCCTAGGCATTTATCAAAGTATGGAAAGATGGCCTTCAGCTGGGCTGTTCCCATGGCCTGGAATGCCCTCCAAAAAACTCTCAAATTGACCTCACTTGTCAGCCCACGGTGCTTCCAAACACTGTTTGATCAACACTGTGTAGACAGACAGAGATCATGTGATGTCTGCAGCCTGGTAGCAGCTTTCTGGTGGTGCTCTCCCTTCCCTCCACTTTATTGTTCTGCATCTCCTATCATCTTTGCTAGTTTTCAGCCTTCAAAATTATCTATTGGGAGGTGATTGCCTGCTATATGCTATCTTTCAATTTTCACTTCGCTATCGGCTCTACACGCCGTAATGGAGATCGAAATGCAGCAGGCAGCACCACACCACACTCCACTGACCTCACCCATGAAGGTCCCGAAAAATTCAAAAGTTTAAGGGGCCCAGTCAGCACATCCTCTGCCACAGTCGGCCTCTTCAGGAATTCTCACCGAGGATAGATTTCTTCAGGAATTACTTCCCTTTCGGGAAACTTTAGCCGACATATCATCAGAGATAAAATCCCTGTGAGCTGATCTGGTGGACAAGGCCATAAGATTGGTGATGTGGAAGCCTGAGCTGTCTCCATAGAATCCTGGAGGGACAAGATTAACCCGGAGATCACTAAGCTATGGCAACAACTATTGAGACTGCAAGCTAAAACTGAAGATCTGGAGGGACGGAACAGAAGAAACAACATTTTAATATTTGGCCTGCCTGAAGTGGAAGAGGGATCCAAGGTAGTGGCCTTCACACAAAAATTCCTAGATAAAGTAGTGGGTCCCTCTCCTTTCAACACAAGCTATCAGGTAGAGAGGGCACACAGGTCAAAGCGCCTAAAACCTCCTGATAGCTCCCCCACGATCATCTTCTTAAAATTTTTGAGCTTCCTTGAAAAGCAGCATGTCCTCTACAAATCAAGAGAGCTGCAATCAATCCACTGGGAAGGAAAACCAATTCGCATTACACAGGACCTACCTCTTGAGACCAGGCAAAAGCATTCTGCTTTCCATCCAACAGTTTCAAAGCTGATTACGGCTGGTATTAAGTACAGAATGGCCTATCCCGCTTGTCTTCAGGTTCAAGTAAATGACTCATGGTTGTCTTTCGACAGTCCCGACTTGGCAAAGAAAGAACTCAGTCAGCGACTTCCCAACTTGTTTGTGGACTCCTGAATGTAGTTGCTCCCTTTTTTTCATTTAACTGTTAGTAAGGAATAGTTACCTGTTTTGTGTGGTGTTGTCATTTTACATCTGCCTTGCTGTTTATGGTCGGATCGGAGGTAGGCCCAAATTGACTGCGGGAGCTCAGCCGAACTCGTCCGAGTAAGACCCTGGGGTCTGGTGACATATTCTGCTGCTCCGCCTTCAAGCCAGCAGCCCTCTTCTCCACCCCTAACTGGTACCACATTGGGGGAATTAGTTTCCCCAGGTCTAAATTTTGTGGTGCACAGGTCCAACCTTATTATTTGTCCCCATCCCTGGTTTAATCCAATTCAGCTACGTGCCCATAATTAGAGGGGGGAAGCTTTGGTTTATTCTGAGAATCCCGGTCTTTCCATTTTAGCCCAGCAGAGACTCGGCTATTTAATTACCCTAGTTTACCATGTCCACCTGAGTTTCAAGCAGCCCTGGAATCCTGGCTGCCATGGATCAGCTTTCTTTTTACCTATATCTAACCTCACCCCTGCTGACAGCTTGTGAATGGAATTTTCCATTTCACTGTCAGGCTCAGGCCTCGGTGAGACATTTAGACCTTAAGTTGTTTGTTTTGCGGCACTCCAGAATACCGGAGATCCAGGGAAGTCAAGATTGTGCTTCTTCATCTATCCTTCGGGTAAGCCACTCTTCATCAACTACCTTGTGAGGTTGGCAAGGTGGGGAGTCAGGCCCTAGACGTCGGCTTGCTTACTATGCCAATCGACATTATGTTCTGGATTCAGGGGGGGGTTGAGCCTACTTCTTTACAAGTTATACTATGCTCACTACCTTTTACAGGCTGCAGTACATACATCAAGTGTGAGAAGCATTGGGCTCAGTGGGTCTAGCCCCCTTTTATGGTTCGTTCTTACCACATTTTACTGGACTTATTATAAGGGAGCTCCTCATGTAAATAGTTTGTTTGCTTGGGGAAAGTTTAGTATTAAGGGGAGGGTAGTAAGTGGGGTGGGGGAGATATTCCTTCAGAGTCTCTTCATAAACATCTCGATTCATTCTAATGGCTTAGTAATATGGTTTTTTGGCCATTGTCATACTATGAAGGTTTATTTGGTCAACAACAGGACTCTGCTTTTTTTGGTTCATTAGTTATGGTGGTGGGGAGCGGGATGGAGTGTGACTTACAGGGAATTATTGGTTTTCCAATTTGTTGCCTCTGTCTGTTTTGTTACTTATCAAATATGACAACTAACTTACTGAAAAATATAACATGGAATGTCAGAGGGGTAAAAAATCAAACCAAAAGATATCAAACTTTGAAACACTGCGCCCTCCTAAATGCTCACATCATATTCTTACAAGAGACTCATTTATTGACTCAGGAGAGCACCTGGCTTCGCCGGCAGGGAGTAAAGCAGGTTTTTGATACAGGTGACTCATCCTCGAGTCGTGGAGTAGCTATTTTGCTCATGAGGAATGTCTCCTTCCATGTGGATCTTTCTATTGTAGATCCAAATGGGAGATACATCCTGGTTAAGGGCCTCCTGGACAGTAAGGAGGTGGTGCTGGGCAGTATTTATGGTCCGGTGAGGGGGGAAGCTGTCTTTTTTATGGAGCTAGCGAATAAACTGGCTTGTCTTCTTCCCACTCAGCTAATTCTAGGAGGGGACTGGAATGTTCCACCCACGCAGGACCTTGACAGGACTTATCTACCACTTAAACCTCCCTCTTCTACCCAGAGGGCTCTGAGTGACTTTACGGACATGCTGAGCCTATGCGACACATGGCGAATCTTTTACCCTGCACATTGTCTTTACATCTTCTACTTGACTATTCACCAGTCAATGTCCTGCATAGACTACATACTGAGTAGTTGTCCCCTCCTCTCTGGACTTTGCAATGCAGGCATTGAACCGATTGTCATCTCTGACCACTCTGTGGCTTGGATAACCATATCCCCTGAACCTAATATTCATAAGGACACCATCTGGAAGTTAAACACCCAACTCCTGAAGGATGAGTCGATCATATCCAAAATAAAATCCTCTATTCAAACTTCACTGACTTCAACAGGGATTCTGCTCCCAGTGTAGATCATGAATGGTGCGCACTTAAGTGCTTTTTACGGGGAGAATTCATTAAGCTTGCTTCCAAAGGGAAATGTCTGAGGGAATCCCAGGCATTGTCTCTCCTGTCACAGATAAGGTCCTTAGAGATGTTCCTTTCTTCCTCCTCCTCATCTGATTCGCTAGAATCCCTTCTCTCTCTCTAAGAAATAAATATTTGGACCTCATGCGGGAGAAGGCTGAATATGCTATCCTAAAGACTAAATCCACTTACGTGGATCAAGACAAAAAAGCTGGGAGGCTCCTGGCCCTTTGCCTATGGAAACTGGAAGGATCCAGACTAATCCCCTCGATTACAGCCCTGGATGGCTCTAATAAAATTCTTCCCAGAGAGATAGCTTTGGTATTCGAAGGTTTTTGCCATCAGCTTTATAGTAAAAACCCTTCACTTCCATCCTCTGAAGAAAAAGAAGCATATCTTGATTCCCTTCCCCTCCTGACTCTTCTAGACCATCATCTGCCATCTTTATCTTCCCCGATCTCTCTGGCCGAAATAGAAGATGCTATCAGCAATCTGGCATTGGACAAAGCTCCAGGACTGAATGGTTTTCCCTCTAACTTCTGTAAGATCCTTTCTAAGGAGTTAGCCCCTCTCCTACTTTGATTATATACCTACATCCTGGAATCAGACTCTCTAGGTCCTTCGCTCTTTGAAGCCATTATTGTTCTCCTGCTCAAACCAAACAAAAATCCCTCCCATCCTATGAGCTACTGGCCTATCTCTCTAATAAATAGTGACATCAAGATTCTCTCAAAAATTTTGGCTGCTAGGATAAAGAGAGTCTAGGACCACTTGCTCAGCCCTGAGCAACTTGGGTTCATCCCAGGCAGACCTTCAGTGGACCACCTACATAAAATAGAGCATATCCTGCAAGTAGCCCAAGCTTCGCACTCCCCCATGTTCTTAGTATCCCTCGATGTGGAGAAAGCCTTTGATAGGGTGGAGTGGAGGTTCCTATGGGCCACCCTACAAAAAATGGACTTTCCTTCCCAGTTCATGTCCTGGTTAAAAGTAATTTACTCATCTCCTTCAGCTAGAATATATTGCAACAGGGTGTTTTCTTCTCGCTTTTTCCTCTTCACAGGCATAAGGCAGGGGTGCCCTCTGTCACCCTTCCTTTTTAACCTAAAACTGGAACCCCTTATCAGGCATCTTAAAGCAAATCACCAGATACTTGGGATCCCACTAGAAAGCACTGAACATACTTTATCCATATATGCGGATGACATCTTACTGCATTTAAACCACCCCTCCACTTCACTTACCAGTGTCCTGACAGCTATTTCCCAGTTCAGTCTTCTATCGAACTACAGGTTAAACCTAAGCAAAACTGAAATTTTCCCTGTCAACCATTTCACTTACAAGATGAATTTTGATCAGTTTGGCATGCAATGGTCTGCTAAATATATTAAATACTTAGCTATATCTCTTTCCACTGACTCTGCGATAGTCAAGAAACTAAATCTGGATGACTTGGAGGTAACATTCAACAAGATCTCTTGAGATGGGAATCTCTCCCACTCTCTCTATGGGGCCGAATCAATCTTATTAAAATGAATGTCCTTCCTAGGCTTTTTTACCCCCTGAATATGCTGAATATATGGTTCCCCCTCTCCTTTTTTCAGCATAATCACTCTCTTATATCCAGCTTCATCTAGCTACATATATCCCCCAGATGCTCCTTCCTTAAATTGAGTCTTGCCAAAGATGTCGGTGGTCTTCACCTACCAAATTTGTTTCTTTATTTCTGGGCCAGCCACTTCATTAAATGCAGTCTCTATACCTAAAGGTGATTATACCCAAGGCCCCTAGAATTCTGCGGCTGCAGAATTTTGTGCAGAACTTTGCAATCTACACTGAGAACTTCTCATGTGCTGAGAATCACTCTTCTTGGTGATTTTTATTAATATTTCTGTTTATCCATGGAATCTGATTCTTCCTCTTTTTATATCCAAAACCCCCCTATATGCTCAGAATGTGATGTTATCATTGCTATAACATCATACATTAGCTAACAAAATGGCTGCATTCTGCAACAGAAATGAACAGTCACTTATCTACCACAGTCCCCCCTGCCAGGGATGGTGGCACAGCACATCATGCATGGTGATATTTGCTCAACCTGCACTACAGCCTAATACAATTTTCAGTCTTACATTATTGCGCTAGGGCCAACTTAAACAAAACCTTGTCAACAGCACAGACTTGTTAAGTCCATACCTCACTTTGTACAAACCTGTTTGTGCCTTTATGGTATAGAGATGCCATCTGAAATGAATAACTGGTAAAATGAATTTAACTGTCATTTTTAAGAAAAATAAAGTAATTATGCCCAGAAAAGTGGAATATAATAATGTGTAGACCTGTTGAAAGACTAGACCTGTTAAATATATAATTGCACTGTACGCATTTTTGCCTGGGTTATTGATTACATATTGTCATTAGTTGATAGAATCACCTAAAAGTTATGGAGAAATGTTGTGTGCAGGGACAGCTGTTGGGCCAGAGGGTAGCATGCTGTGTTTCCGTGCCAGCAACTCAGGTTCAGAGATTAGCTCTGGGAGCTGGCTGGGCAGCACAAGGATTGGTGGAACACATTACTGCTCAGAGCCTGAGAAGGTATGGTGCAGTGTTCTGTCACATGGTGGACACATTGTGATGGGCTGGAGAGCTCTATCTCAAAATTGTTTCACATGCATGTCATGGTCTGATAGTGTTACGCAATGTGTCAGGGTAAGCAGATTGGCATAAAAAATGAGTTTTGCAATAACTCCTATATTCAATTTCCAATGGGACCTGTATGAATGAGGATGCAAGTTCATGGAAATAAAAAATATATATATATATATATATATATATATATATATATACACACACACACACACACACACATACAGTATCTCTGTCTCTTTCACCACACACACACACACACACACACACTTGTATATATGTTACAGATTGCATGTAAATATATAAGTGATACACAGTGGGAACCTCATGAGTGGTGTAGAAAGCACATACAAATATATAAGTGACAGACAGTGGAAACCTCATTAGTGAGATAGATAGCATGCATATAGAAATACCTTATTTATCACATAAGATCCCCTCTACATATGTAATTTATGCAACAGGCTAGGACCTTAAGGGAGAGACATTTGTTTTGCTTTTTTAGGCATAAAATTATTTTTATAAGTCTGTTATTTTTTGAACTAGTGTTACTGTGTTTTCCACCATCCTGATTGCTATAACCACTGCCATGAAAGTGAAGTCAGGATGACAAGCTGACACTGTGATGTGGTAGTTTGTTAGTGCCACAGAACTTCCACAGAAATTACAAACCACTGCCACAGAAGTTCTGCGGATTGGTAGCCTTGCCGCAGAACTTGGTCCCACTGTGCTGCAGAAAAGTAGGGGCCCTGATTATACCCCTCTGGTTACAAATAGAGGATCATATAATGCAACAACACAATCTACTCCCATCTATTATTTTATATTTACCATGAAAAACTTTGCCGAGCCCCATCAAAGAATCAGTAATTGGAACATTGCTCAGAATTTTCTCTCAGTTCTGTTTCTCTTTGAAGATCTTGCTGTCCAGTGACCCATACCAGCCTATAATCTCAAACCCTATTATCAAGATCGGGGGTAAATCTCTTTTTCCAGGGTGGCTACCCCAACTAAGGGAAGACAGAGTCTCAGACCTCTACGGCCAGGATGCCCTACTCCCCTCTCCTGACATTCTTTTTAAATTTAACATAAATCACCTTCACATCTTCAAGGTATTTCAGTTGGGCCACTTAATTTCTCAACTTTTTGGAACAAGGACTAAACCCTCATTGATTCACCCTATTATGTCCCAGTTCTCAGAAATAGCTAGTGCTCCTCACAGTATCTCCTGCATGTATGCCTATCTTCTGTCAATCTCTCACCCGGATCGAAAGTTTAACAGTATCTAAAGTCTGGGATTTCCTACTACCCAATAACTCACTTAATTGGATGCAAATATGGAAGGACCTATAAATATATATAAAACACCCAGGACAAGATTACACTCACCCAATATCATATTCTCAATAATATGTACTATACGCCTGTCAAGTTAGCCAGAATGGGCCAGCTTCCCACCCTTATTTGTTCCAGGTGTAGCAAGGAAGAAGGGAATATTTTACATATCTTTTGGTCTTATGAAAAAATCTCTCCCCTTTGGCAAATGATACAAATCAGAATGGATCCCATTCTGGGTCTTGATGGTCTGTTCACTGCAGAGATATGTATCTTGGGATTTTATTCTAATATCAATGTTAAGGAAAGAAGATTCCATATGGCTATCATATCTATGGAAGTGAAGAAATTGGTTCTTAGACATTGGATGGATCAACAGGCCATATCCTACAATGAATGGTTGAAAGAACTCACTTTGTATTTTCAGACTGAACACCTGGCTGTCAGTATCTGCAATAAGCTCAAACTCTTTGATAGAAAATGGGGCAAACTGTATGCCTTGTACTTATTATAAATGGTTTGTAACTCCTCTGTCTTATCTAGTGTTAACTCTATATGATTTTGTATAGTTAAACAACTAGGTGTGGCTATGGGGCACACTCCTAAGGGGTTGGGGGTTTTGGGGGATGGGGAGTGGTAGACTGTATAAGGTAATCATGAAAGTGGCAACACTCTGACCATGTGCCTCGAATGTTGACTTTGTGATAAAATACTAATAAAGCTTTAAATTTCAAAAAAAATAAACCCACTGTGTAGACAAATGTACTTGTTACTAGCATTATACCTACAATTCACACCATGTGGTAATTCCTGACACACTGTTACATTATTGTACTGCAATTACCTATGTAAAAATGGTAAATGTAACCTTGTCACTCTGTTATCTTTTTATATGATAATACATATATAAAAACTGCTCACTGTCTACCATTGCATGTTATGCTAAACTATTTCTTACTGCTCAGTACCACAATACCTGTTATAGATATTTAGATTGCATTTTTGTTTCCTATATGCTATTTGAACTGTACTAACTTGACATTATTCCTGTGCTATCAAACTGCTTACTGTTTTGCTGTTATTCCTATGTTATCAAATTTAATGTATTGCATTCTGTCCTACACAGGACCTGCTTGTAAATGAGCTTTGCTCAATAGAGCTTTTTCCTGGTAAAATAAATAAATACAGATACAAGTATTTTTCATAAAAAAATTGTGCTCAAGTATAAGGGGTAATGATAAGAAGCTGGGGGGTTAGAGTCTGGACAGATGTGATGAAGCATTACTTCACAGAAAGAGTGGTGGATTTTAGAGCTGTGTGCAATGGGACAATTCTGAATTAACTGAATTTCAACAAAATTTCATGAAATGTCATGAAATTCCAAGGAATTTCATCAGAATTTTGTAGAATTTTTTAAATGTAGTAATTTGGTCATAACCAGACTGTCATTTAAAGGATACCTAAACAACATTTTGACAACAAACTATTCAAAAACCTGACTTCATAGGGGACTAAAGGAAATGCTGCCGTATACATTAATGCTAAAATTACACTTATATAATTTGCCTAAATGTGGTTATAAAGCATTTGAAAAATGTAAAATCAGCCTTCCAATTTAAAAAAAAAACTGCATTACCTGCCTCCTAAAATGGCTGACAAATGTGTTAAGTGATGACATCATTACAGTCAGAGAGCTATAGTGCTAACTAGTTCTTTTTTCCCTTTGTTAATAATTGCTTCACCAAAATGGTCAAAACCATGTGCATTATTTTGTTCAATATACATATTAGGCTATGATTCTGTTCATTTTGTTTACTTTAACATGCTGAAATTATGTTTTAATCCAACCAATGTTCTCTTTGGCAAACTACAGTGCAGTACAAATCTTAAATAACCTAGTGGTCTAGTGATTATGGCTGATCCAGGATGTTACAATGGGGGTGCTGGGGTAGTTTGAATGCTTGATATGCACTTTTTAACATTTGTATTAAACCTTATATTGTCTGCTATTATTCTTTTTTAGTATGTGTTTGACAGAACCAACAAATGTAATCCATAGTTTGAATGTAAACATTTGTACAATCAATAAATCAGACTTCTTCAACAAATTGAAATGCAGCAGCAGCAAGCAAGTTACAATGGGGAGGGGGAGGTGCAGTCACACACTTCACCACTCCCTAGATCGACCACTTGTTTGTAGCAAAGTTCTTGTGTAGTCCAATGTCAGAGGTCATACTTTCTCAGAAATCAAAAATATGCTTATCTTGTCTTCTTTTTTCCATGGGAAATAATAATAATAAGAATCAGCATTTATATTGTGCTTTTCATAGACATTGTATCCCAAAGTGCTTTACAAGCAATGCTACACTGGTAGTGAAGTGACTGAATATGTAGTGGCAGCCATTTCACACATTAATACCCACATACAGCCTTGGACAATTCCATGAACTGGTTTTATGGGAAGGTAGTGATCATGGTGCTGACAGCCCCACATCTTCTATCTCACAGTGATCTGCTCATATTTCTCCCCTTCTGTCTCCCCCCTTCCCTGAACATAGCCTTACCTTACAGGATTGGCCGTCTCAGTTCCCCTCTGGTATTCATTCTTCACTCCTTCTTCTCACACCAAAAACTGCTGAGCTCATCACCCTTCTGCATCATGAAATAAACAAATCTTTCAAGTAAGTCAGGCTGATAGCAGCAGGTAACAAGGGGAAAGATGGGGTTTCCTGTCCTTAAAAGATGTAGGCTACCATTGATTAGGCACTATTAAATGACGAGTGTGCTCATCATTGTACATGTCATTTAACAGTGCCTAATCAAAGGTGGCTTAGATCTTATATGGGTAGGAAAGCCTATTTTTCCCCCCTTGTTCTCTGCTACTATCAGCCTGGCTTACCAGAAGACCACATTTATTATTAATATGTAAAAATAACACAGGAGACTGTACTAACTGCATTCATGATGTGGAAGGGTAGTGAACTCACCAGTTTTTGGTGTGGTGAGCAGATGAGGTGAATGAATGCTAGACTGAGACTAAAGAGTCCATTTCAGCAGGGTACAGCTATATTCAGACTAGGGGAAGACAGGAAGGTGGAAGTTGAGCAGATCATTGTAAGCTCTGAGATGTGGGGCTGCCAGCACTGCGATCACTACCTGACTGTGGATGACAGCAGCCAGCAATGGCAAATACTCAGAGTGGAAAGGCTGCACCTAAAATGTTACTTGAATTCAGTGTGGGGAGATTACTCTTGGGTGGGGGTGGGGATGTTGACATTTGTTAGGACAGTATCGAGGAAGCTGTGTATAGCTCATTCAAGATTCGGAAGGGTGGTAGCCAGCCAACTTGCATTGTGGAGTAGGACACAGAAAAGAACTGGAAAAGAATTACCGGGAACTGTCCTGCAGGGTTCTGCAGATCACAGGTAAAAGAGCAGACCAACACTGGAAGTCGGGTGGATTCGCTCAAGGCATTAGTATGCCTCTACTGCTAATAATATTGTTATCCATAATAAGTGCAGCCCTTATGAGGGTATGAACAGCAGTTTTTCTGGTGTGTCCTGATGCTTATTGCTTGGCCCTCCAGGAAGACCTAGTTGTTGATTAATGAGGAGGGGGGAAAAACACAACAGGGGGACTGTACATACTGCAGCAAAAAAATCTCTGCACCACACAAGCGAAAGTACAAAAAGCAGCTTTATTATTTATAAAGCACATGTGCTTTATAAATAATAAAGCTGCTTTTTGTACTTTCACTTGTGTGGTGCAAAGATTTGTTGCTGCATTATATTTTTTTACATCCAGCACACACTGTTAGCCCTCGGAGTGGTTTTGTGTTTTTTCTTTGGACTGTACATACTGCCTTTCTGCCTTTTTTAAAATGTTTGAGTACTGAATGTATCTTTGATGTTTTTAAGAGTATCTGTATGTATTTTGTTTTATTGTGTATGGCACCCAAAGCAACCGGGATTGGGTTCCTTAAATATAAAATTTGTCTTGCCTTCACTGTGCAGAAGGGTGGTGATCCACTCAATGTTTACTGTGGGAGCAGATGTCAAACATTGACAAAGTGGACTGGAGAGTAATTTGGGAGGCATTTTCTAACAATGCCAGCTGATGAAGTGTATTGGTATAGGTGTGCACAACTCTCTGAGGTACAACATTACATTCTGAGGTGTGATAATTGTCTTCATGAGACCACAAGCTCATATGCAGCCCCAGGCAGTACCAAGGACAGAGTATGGATGGTAGGGTGTTCAACAGAAGGCAGGCTAGGTGCAGGGAGTTCACATGGAAAATGACTACACGAGAAGCTTATTTGTGGATTACCAAGAAAGCATGAGCTTTGAAATTGGACCAGACCAGTACTTTGCTACAGATTTCAGGGCATCACATAATCACGAGATCATAAGGTATTTGAAGTGTTGTACTGTACTGAGGTTTGCCAAAGACAAAGTCAGCTGGATTACAAAACATTTTCAGCAAGTTCAAGTAAACAAAATGAACAAAACCATAGCCTAATGTGTACTGATCAAAATAATCCATGTGTTAACACATGGTGTTGATCATTCTGGTGAAACAATTGAAAACAAAGGGATATATTACCGACGTCTGGAGGAAAATAGAACTAAAACCACAGAAAGTGATGATGGCTGTCTTGTACTTGTTTATTATGATAATGATGGAGGAGAGGTAGATAATTGGGACACTACTGTGGAGCACTGTAGGGAGCCATGTGGATCTCTGCCTCTGGCTCCAATGATGTCATCATGACTCATCATTTAACACAGTTGGAAGACATTTTAAGGAGAAAGCAAGGCTGTTTTCTTGAGAGTGAAAGGCCGATGTTTACATTTTTCAAAAGCTATGAAACTGCATTTATGTTATTCATATAAATGCAGTTTTAACATAAATGTAAACAGCAGCCTTTACTTTACCTCACTATGAAGCCAGATTTTGGAGTTTGCAGTTTAAAAAAAATGCTTATTTAGGTAATCTTTAAGCTAGAGCTCAGCAATTTGGCATACACACTCTTTGGTTTGAGGGTCAATAATGTTCTAAATATCATGACATTTGGATGGATAGAGTCAACATTATAGGTGCTCAAAATCTGTCATTTTTTTTGTGTGCGAAATTTCATGAATATTTTTGTCTGCATATACTGTACCTTAGCCATCTATTGGGTCAGAGATCTTAAATTTGGCATGATTCCTTGTTGATAGATATTCTAATAATGTGCCAGATTTCCTGACAATATGATGCATCATCTCAAAATTGTATGTGCTCAAAATCTGTCATTTTATTTTTTGCAGGACATTTCATGGTAAAATTTCATCTGTATATAACTCGGGCAACTTTGGCACTAGACATGTATAAATTAGCATGTGTAACCTCTTTGTAATGCTTATAGAATTATCTAAATATAGAGATAATTGGATTAGAGATTTGTAAATTACAGGGGTTCAAATCTTTACTATCTAAATATTTGTAACATTTTGTGAAAACTCTCAAAAATGTGGATTTTGTAACTTCTATGCTCTTGCAGGCATAGACTTAACATTTGACATGCATATCTATAGTCAGTGTACCCTGGTGTCTAGCACAACTGTCCAAATTGGTTTAGCAGTTTTAAATTTGCAGAAGAAAAAAATATTTGTAACATTTGCTCATGTATTTATAGCAGCATATATACGAACCATCCAGAATTATTTTTGTGGAATTTAACACTAACAATGCATTTATCACTACCTGATTTGATAAGCTAGGCTGAGCATTTTGAAGTCCTGCTGTTCCTCTCTGGGTGACTATTCCCCCCCTTCTCTTTTGGCATAGCCAGACTGACTCAGTAGAACTACTGATCCCACTGATATTCTCTTTGTTCTTTACAGTGACAAACTCCCTTTAAACATGAGTCACCTACTCCTTTTCCTATTGACCTACCCTGTTGGAATAGCCAGAATTCTTCCTTCCTGCTGCCCAAGACATTGTCTTCCCCCACTACATCTTTTTGAGTACCTCTAAGTCCCAGACTTGCATGTACATCATGCTCCTTGGATCATAAATTTACTGGATGTGATCCTTAAATATTCTGCATTCAGGTTGGAATTGTTGACACTATGTGCTTCCTTGCTCCAACCTGGGGGTCTACCACTGTTGTGCTACCCAGCTCGGTTGTCCATTTCTTGGTGAAACTGTGCATCTAACTCCTGAACCTGGTGACCTCATGAACTACCTGCTTCTCATACCTCTATCTTTTAATTAGAATCATCTGGATACGGCTGAGTGAAATTAACAAATTCCAGTTTTATGGAATTTTTCACGAAATTCTACAATGTTCACAAAGACTTGTGAGATTTGACTTTAAGTACAGATGTTATTTTGTAGAGCTGTGTGAATACCTTTTCCTGAATATATGGCCGAATATTCGCTATTTGGGTCCCAGATATTTGTTATTCGGTATTCGGTATTCAGCTAGGAAAGTTGCCTTATTAGAGAATTGCAACAGAAGTCCTTAAAATGGCTTCAGGATGGAGGAAGAGGAGGAGCGGTCACAGCACTTTGGCTTTTACACTGGTGCCAGAGGCTGGCTTGTGCTGCCGGTGCTTCAGGAGGAGGATGCAGAGGTGACAATCTCTATATAGTCACAAAAGTGTCCAGAGGTACTATAAGAATAACATATGCCAACCCTTAAATAATTGTGGCCATTAACAAAATCAAGTAATAAAACATAATGATTCCCATAGGATAACACTGGCACTTCAACAGGCCATAGCTCCATCAATATTTGGAGTTAGATGACAATCTCTGTATGGTCACAAAGGACTCAAGGGGCTGGATATTCAAAGGGGTAGCACCGGTGCAACCCTGCAGTGTGCCATGGTGCAATACTCAAAAGGGTGACTGGCGCAGCACAAGTCCAGATGCGCCAGGGTGCATTGCTAATGTATGCTGCACATCTGCAGGGGGTTCAAGTTCAAGTTCAAGTTTATTGCAGGAAAACTCTGTAGAGTAAGCTCATTCACAAGGAGGTCCTGAGACATACATACATTCACAATGAAGTCCTGTGACTGATGCACAAACAAATAGTTAAGTACTTACATCATAAAACACAGTATACATAATGATAAGAGCTTACATCATAAGACGCAGTGTACATAATGATAAAGAGCTCCCAGGGTGCTCTAAGTTCATAAAGAGAAGTTTACACTGTTTATAAAAGCAATACATTGCATACATTAGGAAATAACAGTAATTACATAACAATACAATAAAGATGCCACCTGAGACACTGATAGTGGTGCGAAGCAGAGTTGAGGAAGTGAAGGAATGGAACCTGGGATATCATGGAGTCACTAGATTGTGGCCTTGTGACAGTAATTTGTTAACGACAGTTGCAGGTGTCTTTTAGTTTAGCCATGGCCATCCTTTTGAAAAAAATAACAGGGACAATACTGGATATTTTCAAAAATGATTGTAGTTGATTCCAAATAGTTGGCAGTGAACATGAAATAGCACGTTTCCCAAAGGAAGTACGGGTCCTAGGTACATCAAGTAGGAGAAACTCTGACTTCCTAAGTGAGTAGACACTGCAAGCTATGTGTATTAAAGAGGATAGGTATTGCGGTAGTTTGTTCTGAAGAAGTTTTAAAGTCCATGTGCCGGTGTGTACTGTCCGTCTAACAGAGAGCGAGGGCCAGCCAACTAAGGCATATAGATCACAATAATGAGTTAGTGGGAGGGAGTTTGTTATGAATCGTAGGGAGCGGTGGTAGAGAACATCTAGTTTATGGAGATTAGTAGAAGCTGAGGAATTATAGATTACATCGCCATAATCAAGAAGGAGGAGGAAAGTGGCCTGTACCAATCTTGTTCTAATTTCAGCGGGAAAGAGAGATCTATTGCGGAAGAAAAAACCTAACCTGGTTTTGAGCCTTTTAGCCAAGTCATCAATGTGATCATTAAAAGAAAGCCTGTTGTCTAGCCAGAAACCGAGATATTTGAACTTTGAAACTATTTCCAGATGCTCACCTAGGGTAGTATTTATGAAATCATTGGGCAAAGCAGGAGTAATAGCGTGCCAGGAGCATGGGCGTAGGATCATAGCTTTCGTTTTTTTGGCATTAAGGAGTAACTTTGCATTGATTAGTTTTTTTTCTAATTGCGTAAAGTCAGCTTGAAGGATGTCCCTAGTTACTTCTAGCGAGGGCCCAGAAGTATACAGGACTGTGTCATCTGCAAAGAAGTGTAACTGGACTTGGAAATCTGATGGTCGAGATTGTTTATATATAAGGAGAAGAGGATGGGACCTAGAATAGATCCCTGTGGGACTCCCCTAGCAGTAGGTAGAGAGGATGAGAACAAATTTCCTGATTTGACTTTCTGTGTCCTGCCCGATAGGTAGCTTTTGAACCATTGGGTAGTAGATGGAGTAAAGCCAAGATTAGTAAGGCTAAGAACTAATAGATTATGATCTACTGTATCAAATGCTTTGCTTAGATCCAAAAAAAACACACCAGTAGTTTTCTTAGAGTCCATTGCAGATACCCAATCATTAGCAACCTTGGCTAGAGCTGTAATGGTACTATGGTTTGGGCAAAAGCCAGATTGAAGAGGATTAAGAATATATTGAGTTGCAATATGGTTTTTCAATTGGGCGTAGATCAGTTTTTCAAATGCTTTTGAGAGGATAGGTAGTATTGAAATAGGTCTATAATTGTTGAGATCACATGGATCACCCGACTTAAATAGGGGGAGAATATGGGCGGATTTCCAACATGAGGGATCTGTGGCAGTTGAAATAAAGAGGTTGAATATATGAAGTATTGGGGCGGTAAGATAGGGGTATCCAAGTTTTAGAAATAATGGATCTATACTATCCTCCCCCGCACTTTTTTTGGTATCCAGGTTAATAAGTGACTCCTCTACTTCCTTAAAACTAAGAGGGAGCAACTGGAATGAACAGGCTGGTGTGTTCAGTGGTAAATACGTGCTATCAATATTCCTTGCTTGGGAGGCATGTGGGGAAGTATCAAATGCTAGGCTGGCGGCAATGAAGTGGGAATTAAGTTCTTCCAGTATTTGATGTGAACTTTCAATAGTTGATCCATTAATGAGGATCTTTGCTGGAACAGATGGGGCAGTTGAGCGACCCTCAATAGACTTGAGGGTCTTCCAGATTTTATAGGAATTCCCTTTAGCCTGCTCTAGGGTAGAGACATAGTAACTAGATTTAGTTTCTCGAGTGCAGCCTTAAGTTCCGATGTGAACCAGGGGTGAGGGTTTTTGTGCGTCCAAACCTTAATAGTGGGAGCATGTCTATTAACTAGAGAGGTAATGTTGCAGTTAAGGACATTAACAGCCTCATCTACTGATTTGTAAGAAAAGGTCTTGCCATCTGATGTTGCTTAGATCGGTCAAATAATTGTCAATATTGAACTTACGGAATGACCATTTGGTTATAAATTTAGGGGGAAGGATAACTTTGGCTTGTGATCTGATGCAGACTACAATGTTATGATCACTCATATCATTACGAAACACTGCTGTTTGTAGGATTTTATGTGGATGGGTAGTTAGGATAACATCTAGAAGTGAACTGTCGGCTGCATTTTGGGTATTAATCCTGGTTGGTTCACTGATTACTTGGGCTAATCCAAGGTCGTCGCAAAGTGACTTTAGGTCAGAGGATTTTGATGATAGCCAATCCATATTGAAATCACCAAGGATTAGTGTTTCTGTGTTAGCTTTAGTGATCAAGGTTTTGAGGGCACTAAGGATATCAGTTCCGGCAGTAGGTGGTCTACAGTATATCCACCTATGATGGTAATATTAACAGAGGAGGGGAGATGAAGCTTTAATGACACAATTTCAAATTCCTTAGGTTTGGATATGGTGATAATGTTACTAATTGTGTATTTTGATTTGGCATAGACAACTACTCCGCCCCCTCTTGAGCCCCTGTTTGCCCTGAACGGGACAAAGTCCACTGTGTTAATTTGCTGGTCGGTTGTATTTTTGTTAAGCCATGATTCGGTGACAATGATGATATCAGGCTCAGTATGTGCAACCCAGACTTGTAACTGCAATAATTTTTTGATTAGACTCAGTATATTGACCATCATTATTTTTAAACCAGATGCATCTGCAAATTCTAATGGTGAGGGAATCAATGTAGGGGGGCCTGGATTTAACTCAACATTGCCTGAGTAGAGAAGAAGGAGAAGTAGCAATTTCTTTAATGAGATAAAATGCAACCTAAGATCTTTTTTCCTTTCAGACTGCCTAGTATTTGTTTTAGAGGATAAAAACTGTGTGTTATTTGTGCATAGGCTTGTGTAACAGTTTGGGACTAAGAGAAGGAGTGCTTTGAGGGACAATGGGGAAGGGAGGAGGGAGAGAGAGAGAGAGAGAAAGAAGAGGGTGATAAGTGAATAAAGGAAGGGGGACAAGAGGAATAGTGATGGATATAATGACCGGGAGCATAATAGGTATCGTTTTTCATGGCAATGCATGCCTGTTGTATAGTATTAATGTGGTATAAACCAGGCGCGCAGGTTAATATTAATAGGTAAACTATGGTGCAAAGTGCCATGGCTCACTGTGCTCTGCATGAGTATGTAAGGGAGAGGTTAATTTTTTCCAACTGGGGTTGACCTATAGAATGGCTAGGTTGATAGAGGGGGCGTGGCCACAGTGTATTTAAAGGAGGCCTGGGATGGGGTGGAGGGGGTGGGTAGAAAAAACACACTAGAAAGAGCCTCGGGGAATAGCCTGCACTGGGGTGAGGACTGGACCAATTGGCATCTTAATAGAAAAAGTGCATGGTTTCCGATTGGTTGGCTTAGGATGCCGTACCTTCTCTGCACTGGATCCGCTTAGCGGGTGGCTGCCATCGGCTGCAAGGTCGCCGGAGGGCCATTGACCGTGGATCCTGGCGCTCGCCCTGTTAAGGGGCTGCAAATGAAGGAGAGAGAGGCAAAAATTTATAGGGGGACCCAAGCAAGTGCAGGGCAAGAAGCCAGAGATCAGAGGACACCTAAACAATGGGAAGCTTACAAAAAGGCGCCAAGGGCAGCGGGGGGTAAAGTGGTTCTGTCTGACTATGCATAAAAGGGCTTGTAATCACTTAGCAGATTTCAATTCAATAAAACAGTAATAGGTGTGCCTATACATATGCGGTGCGTCCCAATATTCAGCCTGGGATGTGCAGTGTATTTGCTGGCACAACCCGTGGGTGAGCAGCATATCATGGCACAAAGTTGAGCTGAAAAAAAAGGATCAAATTCTGGCCACCCATAGGTGGACAGCTGTATTACAAGGTGCAACACAGCAGCCGCCAGCTGTGGGTGGCCACCAGCCAGGCAAGAACTCCATCTACAAGCACCCATCATGTCCCTGGTAGTATAGTGGTACCTTCCTCCCTCCCTTAACTTGATCATGGGTATTTGTACAGAAACATTATGCCCTGGTAGTCTAGTGGAACCCCCTCTCCCTATCATGACCCTCCAATCGCCATCTGCTGTACTTATGTAATGTCCCTTGTGGTCTAGTGGTTCCCCACTCCCCACCCATACCTCTGATCACTGTAAGTCCAACGATAAAACAGCCTTGGTGGTCCAGTGGTTTCCTTCTCCCTGCCTGTACTGTCAATCATACATAAATCTGAGTCATATGTCCCTGGTAGTCTAGTGGTACCCACTCCCTATCCCAAGCCACCGATCGCCATCCTATGCTGATATGTAATATCCCCGGAGGTCCAGTGGATCCCCCCTCCTCTCCTGAATTCCCAAAGCCATTGAAAAGCCAGTGAACAAAGCCCTGGTGGTTCAGTGGTAACCCCAATCCTCCCACCCACAGAGGACCCCCAGCCCACCCAGCTCCTCCCTGTCATGAGCAGGTGGCAGTAACCCGCCCACATACCACCTGGCCACCCACTGAATGACAGCTTACAGCATGAGCTGTAAGTTTATTGGTCCACGGTGTGGACCAATGGGCTTGCAGGGCATATTGTGCTATGCAGTCAAATGTATGTGAATGGACTCATTCACATTTTTCTGATTGTATAGTACAGTATATGCAAGCCCATTAGTCCATTGTGGACAATAGGCTACAGCTCATACTGTAAGCTGTCATTCACGGGTGGCTGTGTGGATACGGATGGGTTGCAGCCACCTGCTGATGATGGGGGTGGAGCTGGATGGGCTGGGGGTCCTCTGTGGGTGGGGGATGGGGGTTACCACTGGACCACTAGGGCTTTGTTCACTGATGTATTGCCAGCTTAGGGAATTCAGGTGGGGAGGGGGGGATCCACTGGACCACCAAGGATATTACATATCAGCACAGGATGGTGATCAGTGGCTCGGGATAGGGAGGGGGGTTCCACTAGACTACCAGGGCATGTAATAATTCACTGTATCCCGCGATCCGGGTTATGGGTGGGGGGGCTCCACTAGACTACCAGGGCATGTTATGTTTTTACTTATGCCCACTATTGGGCTACCAGGAGGGAGGTTCCACTAGACTACCTGGCTTGTGTTATATTCTTTATACAAGGATCATGATTACAGGGCTGGGGATGCCCCGGGATCCCTCAGTCCATACATCATTCTGTGGGGGTGCCAGGAGCATTTGGCCGGGCTGCCCTGCACAGCTCATGCAAATGGGGCCATAATGATATGCAAATGGCCCCATTTGTGCCTTGCATATATTATAGCCCCATTTGCATGCCCAAGTCTGAATATCATGGGTGATGTGCCAAGTGCAACTACAGTTGCGCTGGAGCATTCCCAGTCCTTCTTCTCTGGGGAATGCACCGGCACATTGTACATGTGCCATGCACATTCTGTGCCATATTCAAAGATGATGCACCATGGCTCATCACCTTTGAATATCCCCGTCTGGCCCCGGCGCATCTTGGTTGTGCTGCTCCACCTCTTGCACCATTGCCTGTCGCAGTCTGAATATTGGGCCCCTGGAGTGCTACAAGAATAACCAATGCTGCACCCATAAATAATTGTGGCCATTAAAATAAAGCAGGTAATAAAACATAATGATTTCCAAAGGCTAACATTGGAAATTCAGCAGGCCATAACTCTGTCAATGTTTGGAGTTAAGTGACAATCTCTATATGGTTACAAAGGTCTCAAGAGGTACTATAAGAGCAATGGCGTCATGCCCATGGGGCCCGAGGGGTCATGTGCCCCCCCAAATACTTTCATTCTGCACATACACTTTTTTAAGGTCCCGGGGCCCTAAAACAAAATTAGTGTTTTTCATGCTTTTATGGGGGGCAGGTTGGGTTCAGAGAATGAACTGTGAGTGAGTGCATCATGGGACAAGAAACGGGAATAAAAAAGAAAGACGTCTAAATGAGACATCTGTTTTCAAAACAGCTACTGTCTAGTTGTTGCTGACTGGATTCAGTGTTTCGCGCCATGAGGCTAGAAGACAGAGCAAGCCAGACGAGACAGTAGTGATAACAACAGACAGTTGATTGGTGGTAAATCCTGCAAACCAGCAGCAGCCAATCACAGTGCTGGCAGTTACCACCAATCAACTGTCTACAGGTGGCACGGTAGCTGAGGCGCGAGCAAAAGGGGTCCATACGAGAGGCGACGAGGTGCCAACTTTACTAGCTTGAGCTTCCATCACCTCACCAAAGTCGCAGACGATGAGAGGCTGAGTAGTGAATGAAGACAGCCGTGAGATTTGGTGCTTACTTGCAGTACAAGTTAATTAGAGAGAGAACAAAGTTCTATGGCTAACTATCGGTGCCCTAATGTTTAATGGTAAGTAAGCTGTAGAAGAACTTAGTGATGCATGCATGGTCTAATCATTTTCTCTCTGGTCATTTTTTCTCTCTGTATGGGCGCCAATCCAAACCTGCTTTGCCTCTGCAGTAGATTTCGGAAGCAGCATGAGTTCGTGCTGACTAATTTTTGGCAGTTCTTTGCTGTTTACTTTGCCTCTTAGTCTGCTGGTCCACTACAGTTGATTTCGGGAGCAGGGTGAGTTCATGCTGGCTGACTCAGCCAGCATGAACTCGCCCTGCTCCCGAAATCAACTGTAGCGGACCCAGGCTGTCTGACCATAAATCCTCTCATTCATCTGTCCAGACAGGAGCAGCAAGCAGTAAGCAGCAAGACCCCTGAGCTCCATCTCTCGTGGCCCGGGGCAGTGAGACAGAGAGCAGCTTGGAAGTTGCATTGCGGGCTTGTGGCTCAGCTGTTTGATCAGAACACTGTCTGTCACACATGGAAATCGCAGCCCGTTGCACTTGTATTGTTGGGGACCGTTTGCGACTTTGCGAGGAGGTACGTGATGAGATAGTATCCAAAAATTCCAATGTACTTCTAGACACTGGATACGTGCGCTGTGAACTGTCATTAGAATCACCTCTTTTTCGCTTTCTCAGTATGACTCGACTCCTGGTAACTACAGTTTCTGCGATCTGAGCTGATATCTTTAATTGGCATCACAGCAAACGGAACTTTCTGAGCTAAGGAACTGATATCATAAAAAGATTAGGAACTGGTGGTGTACCTAGAGACATGTAATCGTTACACTTGCTTATTGTTTTTATTACTTTTTTCTCACTCTTATTTATAAGCTGATTAGCACTTGTGATATAAGTTTGTGGACCATTGGTTCCTTAGTTTCTTCTAGTTTGCCAGGTACAGACTGCATGATCATCTGGGTACCATAACTATCATGTAGTTCATACTGTAATGCGTAACCCCCTCCCCAAAGGCCAATAGTGATGTGAAAAAGTGACAGCCATGTCATTTTGGGCTACCATTTTGTGTACAAAATAAAGTGTAGACGCATCCTGGTGTGGGCATAAGTGGAGGATCTGTGTAACTTGTGGTGCCTGTGCCAAAACTGGCAAAGATGGATATCTCTGGACTGAGGCAGATAAAATCTGAAAAATCATGGGAAGGGGAACAGAGTTCCCTTATTATGCAAACCTGTATGATGAGTGAACTAAAATTCTATCAACAATTTTTTTCCCCAAAAAAGAACTTGAGGGGGGGGGGCACCTGATAGACCAGCCAGTAGCACATTGCGCTTCTCGTGGTGATCGAGGTTTGAGAGTGGACTGTGGCACTGAGTCAAGCAGTAGAAGGAGCTGGGAAAGTGCTGCTGTGTGTCAAGCAATCACAGCTGGGGAAGACTGACGCTGCGTTTCTGCCACTGCATTGACCCCAATGGTGGGTGAGGGACCTTGCCATCTCTGTAGGGTGTTGTTGCATGTGTGCAAGGTCTGACGTGTCATCATCCAGCATTTGGGGAGGTGGGAGGGTCTAAGGGCTGAAAGGATAACCAGGAAAAATACAGGCTGGCTTGCCAGCACAGAGGCAGGGTATCCGTCTGCAATGCCAACAACCCAGGTTCGGAAACAGACTTGGGACGTCGGAGGGCCGGTGGGGGGGGAGAAGGATTGAGTGTCATAAAGACTGCTTTCCTTCTCCAGGGGAGGGGGGTAGAGTATTTAGCATAACACGGACCTCTGAGGGAGGCTGAGGGGATCCATTTGTGTCGGTGCCATCACCTGAAGGTGGTGGATGCAGGTTGTCATTGTATGTCCCCTCCCCCAGGTACTGCCACATTCGCAAAAATTCTGGCCTCTGAGCATGCATGATGCCCTGTTCCACCCCCCACTGCCAACAGTGTCTGTCGGTGGGGGTCCCACTCCCATAGGCCCACCCTGGGGGTAAACCAGTGCACATTTTGACAGTCTGTGGCAGCCCCTGCTTGGGGGGTAAGCCTGAAGGGTGGTGGCAAATGGGGGTGGCTGAGCTCCCTTTAGGAAGGGGGAGGACTACAGATAAATAAAAAAAATATATATAGGCTTCCTGTGTGATGGCTGCAGGTACTCTTGAAACATTGATTGGGGGCACCATCTTAAAAGAACCAAGCGTTTTTAGGTTATTATTTGAAATTTTAAGATGGGAGTCTGCCCCTCACAAGCCATATTTAGAAAACACAAACAATGGTGTTAAAAACATCTTGATATGTGGGGAATAGCCCTAGTAGTAAGGGGGCTGCATAGTGCTAGGAGTGGCATGAGCAGCGTTTATGATACTTGTGCTTCTGTGACATTCATGTAAGAACTTGTGTGAGAGACCTTAGTGCTCCACTAACACCCATAAGTCACTAATTGTTAGCAGCTGCTTTTCTTCTGGGAGGACAATAGACACCAGCATTTAAACTTAATTGTCTTAAAAGAGGGTGCATCAGTTGTCTTAAAAGGCAGTGCATCTTTCCACCTAAACTGTAAGGGTCGAAAAATGGGGAAAATGAACTTAAAGAGACGTCGATTGATTTTAAGAAATTTTGCTTTTTTGCAGATTGTCTTAAAAAATGATAAACACGTTATGCCCCTTCAGGGTGGGCACTGTGGGGGGAATCAGTGCACTACCGCTTTAGCCAGTATCACTGCCTGTCTTTTATCTTTCCAAATCTTAAATATTTTTTTTATCCACTCTTCAAGCTATGACCATGTCCCGACATGATACCCAAGGCTTCTCCCTTCTTAGAGGGCTTCATCAGGAAGATTCATGACCTGTTGTTCAAGTATACAGATAAACTGCAGGTAAGCCAATTCAATTGATTTTGTTTTTAAAGACAATGTAAGACTGCATTCTCTCCGTAGGCAGTCAGAACCAATGAAGCAATACCAGTCGCAAACTTGACTCCTTTTTTTTCCTTATTTTTTCCCCAGGCCACGGTCTGCCTTACCTTCCACGTCTGGAATCTCCCCAGGTCTATCCGGCCGCTGTCTCCTCGGACTACCTCCGACGTCCTCATTCGGGCCTCGCGGCTTGCCCCCTACGGTGGGGTGGTGGGGAGCACTCCCCCCGGAGCTCAACCCACCCCAGTCAGGATCCAGTACTGCTGCGCACCCTTGGCGCTGGGAGAGTCCGCTACGGGAGACTGCCATTATGCCGCTGCGACTAGTGCCCCCAGTTTTTTCCGCTTTTCTTCCCCCAAGCCGGCAGGCATACACTGACGCCAATGCCCATGAGCGTGCCTGCGTCCGCCCATGTTCTGGCCAGACGTCAGTCTCAGACTCTGTACTTGTGCTCCCAGCAGCAGTAGTACCTCCGGTCTCCACCGGGGTTCCCCCCTGCACTGGGATGCCCCTGGATCCCCGGGAGAGGAGAGCTGTCCTTCAGATGCTCGATCCTACTCCCTCTCTGCCGACCCCCAGCACTTGGGCTCGTTCCCGAACCTGGGTCGCTGGCGTGACGCGAGGTGTGGCGTCCAGCGCCTCAACCCTCAGCACCATCGGGCTGGCAACAAACTTGACTCCTTCTAGATAAGTTTGTCTTCAATTGAACAGGCTGCCAGATTGTATGTGTGGAGGGTGGATACAGTAGACCAATTTAAAAGAGCCTAGGACATGCATATGGGAGGTAGCGGGCAGAGGGCAGGCTGGTATGGGAGGGAGGGGGTATTCCTAGAAGCAGACCTGAAATACTATGATGGGGATGGGGGTGGGGAGGAGGATTCTTCAAGGATGGGAGAGGTAAAGGCTTGTGGAGGAATAGTGGTTTGTGGGCCAGCCCAGGTCCTTGTATATCTGATGGTCCAGGGGTACAGTGGGCAGTGGAAGTGGTGGGGCCCGAGTCCTGGCATCACGTTTCTGTGTGTGGGGGGCAGTGTGCCAGCTTACTTATGATGTGTCTATCTGTTGTTCACTGTAGGCTTTTATGACCTGCACTGCCCATGTTTGTGTGTGTTTGTCAAAGGGGGGCCAGGAGAACAAATGCCTGATGGAAGACAGAGATTTGTGGGTGCCCCTCCACTGCTTTCTGTCCCCACCAAAGAGATTAACACCTTTCTCTGCTTGATGAAAAATATTCATTGTTTCTTACTCTTATTTCAGATCATTACAGCTGGAGCAGTTAATGAATGGCAAACAACTTTGATTTGTTACACACACTGTAAGTACATTTTTTTTATATATATACTTGCTTGTGCCAGCTGCCAGTACCGTTTGCCCGTTCACAGACCTCAACACCTCTCACACTCACATGAGCCATACTGTCCTCAGATGACCCTGGCTTGCTCCCAGGGTGGAGCCACGACACCGGACAAAATGGCACAAACATCAGATTATGTCAGGGGTGAAGATGGGAGCTGAGTATGGGACGGGGAGGAAAGCATTAAGGCTGTGGTTGCAGAGTTTTCCTGGGTTTATTTCTGGGGGAGAATACATGCAGTGAATCCGTATGTCTGTATGACCCCCTGAGCATGCTTGATGCTGGCAGCGGTACCCCTCCGTCTCCCCTTCCACAGGGATCCATCCTGAACTGGGCATCTTCCCTCCCTCCCCAGAGAAGGAGAGCTATCAAAGGGATGCTCCATCCTTCTCTCCCCAGGAAGCCATCTGGGTCTGAAGTGACAAGAAAATTACATGTAGACATGGGAAGATGGGGCACAGATGATTGTCATTATTTTCCATTAGATTCGGTTTATATAGCCAGACCATAGAAGGTTTTAGAAATTGTTTGAAGACATATTTATTTAAGCAGGCCTTCTCAGGAACATAATAAGTGAAATTGAAATGGATTTTTTTTAAATATGTTTTATTTTCCTTCTGATGCGTGGTGAATTTTTAATGTTATAAATGTAAAGGCACCCTGAGCTGTTGAAGGGTGCCTTATATTAATAAAACTTACTTACATGTATGTAAGTCTGCATAAAATGTACGTATGCTGGCTGTATATTAGGATTATTAGAAGAATGAAGTATAATGAAGGTGTAAGAACCACTCACTAAATTGAACCTTGAACAGAATGTATTTGTTTTTTTCAGCAGTGTTCATTCGATAACTATGAAGTCAGTTCCAGCCCTGCCCATTGCTCAAGCTGATCTCCAAAACTGGTGTCTGCAGTTCTGCCATGTGCCCGCTTCATCAATTATTCTTGCATCTGTACATCATGTTGCTCACAGTAATGCTCTCCACTGCCCTGAGCCCCGGTTCCAACCGGCACCATTAATGCTCTGCTTTGGATGATGCCTGTGTGTGTGGAGGGGGCGGGGATCGGCCATGTGGTAAGCCTGAAGATGCTATGTTTCTGCTGCTGTGACCCTCAGGTCGCTTTCCATACTGTTGCCTGCTGTCTCACATTGTCCTGGAGCTTGCAGCCCTCGCTTACTTAGGTGTCCACACTGCTTCCCAGTACTCTGTTAGCCAGGTGATGGTAGCTGCTGTGATCCCTGTTCCACAATCCATTGTGGTGGCTGTGCCTTCTGCCAACTGTCATGCTGTCCTTCTGTCACTGCTAACATCCATGTCGGTGAGTACCACCTGATCCATGGTCCCTGCTGCAGCACACTCTTGTCATTGTCTCGTTCTCTCACTCCAGGTGATACACACTCCTCTGGTTCAGCTACCTACAAGGTGACAGATCTTCTTTGTTACCTGTCCCACAGTCTCTCATCCCACTGGCCTGATCCTGCTGCCTCTTCTCCAGTACTCCTTGGACTTTCACCACGTAAACAAGTGCCGACTACCCTATCGAGATAAGTGCCCCAAAATAGTTGCGAAGGGGTGTGTCCGGGGTGATATTCAAAGGAGTTGCACTATTGAGCAACTCCTTTGAATATCACCCCCCAGCCACAGCTTAGAAATGTCATACTTCATTGTGTTTAAAAAAATTATAATCTAGCTGTGAAGGTTTACATTGCAGTAACTTTAAATTTTCCATTCTGTATGATGGGCAACATTCAGTTCTTCAATTATTCAGTACACAGTGTACTGAATAATTGAAAGATATTACAGAGCAAATGATGTCTTACTGCTGGCTATTCATATATTGGTTCACAGTCACTGTCAGTCTTTCAGGTCAGTCATGTTTCAGGTCAGTCTTCATGCATGTGCATCTATCAGCTCCTTACATAGTCCATTATGTGTCTTATGTTTTCACAAGCCACTGACACAGCAGTCCTCAGTCATCTCATCTGTCCTGCCATGCTAGTACCACTGTGTTTTTTTTGTTGGCAGTCATGGTACTGCTGTGAAAATACCTTCTGCAGGTACAGATATTATCTCATGTCATGCAATGTATGTATTATGTTGCAGTACTGGTATATTTGCATGATCTACGGCCATCATATCCTTGCCACTTGCTTGCATCTGTATCTAAAAATAAATCGTTCCAATATCCCAGTTGATCTCTATCTGCCCGATTGTGGGAATTTGTAAAAAAAAAAAAAAAAAATGATTACTTCGTCCTATATCCCTAGTGGCGAAGGTATGAGTTGCGCATGCATGGCTCTGCACATCCCGGGCCTGCATACATTACTGATGCAATGTGGCGCATTGGGATTTGTGCTGCGCACTTTTCCCTTTTGCATATCAGGCCGGGGCGCATCAGTGGATTGCTCATGACGCAACCCTTTTGAATATCTGGGCCCCAGTCTTTTTGAGATTGTGCTCTCAATCCCTGTGGCAGATCACAGCAACTCTGGGGTAGGGAGGGAGAAGAGAACTGTTAACAAAATCTTTTTGTAATGCTGTTTTGTCACACTGATTACACATCAAAATGGGTGGCAGCTTTATTCAAACGTCCATTCCTTTTGCGATTGTAATCA
Organism: Neoceratodus forsteri; assembly: GCA_016271365.2. Lineage (NCBI taxonomy): Eukaryota > Metazoa > Chordata > Ceratodontiformes > Ceratodontidae > Neoceratodus > Neoceratodus forsteri. The sequence goes on along the minus strand of CM057458.1, from coordinate 1,386,568,541 downwards.
CTGTCCACATAATATGGACAAAAAAAAAAACAACTGTGACAGACACTTGGGATGTAGTCTGTGAGAGAAAACCACAAACCCCAAAACACATTGTTCAGTTTTTCTCACTAAGCGCAGTAATATCCTCCAGGGTGGGCAGTATTGTGCTATACCAGAACTTCCAGGGGCTATATAAGGCCCTCTGCCTGTGGCACCGTGCATCATTATGTCCCTGGGTGGTCCAGTATAGAACAATACCCCTCACTCTGTTGGGTATTATTGCTTATGTAGTCCACCGTTTTTGTGATATTTTAATCATCACTACCCTATTGCTGCAGCTTTTTATTTATTATATGCTATTCTGTCTGTTTCTCCAGTCTTCATTCACCCAGCGTAGCAGTAATAGTCATACTGTCATTTTGTCAGGTGTTGTCATTTAAATTGTGCTCTGTCACAGGCAGAGCAATCTGTGTATGGCTAATAGTCTTTACTCCAAGTGTGCTAATAACCCCACATCGTGTGCATTTAGATAGAGCAGTTCACAATCTATATAGAGGATAATGTATGGCCATCGGTGGTTAACCACACTATGCTCGTATTAGGTGGTCCCTTGGCACATAGGTAAACCTCAAGGCGAGTGTGGTTAACCACCGATGCCCATACATTGTCTTTTATAGTGTATGGGCATCGTATGGACATGATTAGCTACCTCACCCAGATGCTCAGAAGCTGAGGCGCTAATTTTGAAAGGGCTGGCAGGGTGGGGCTGGCAGGCAGGGTTTGAAATAGAGCGGCTCTCCATGGCGTCCTTAGATCGGCCGTGGACTGGATTCCATGTTCTTAATCCATCGATGTGACATAACATCGATGGGTTAACAACAGTTCTACGTCACAACGATCATTGAACAACCTTAGGAAATGATGATTTCCTAAGGTTAACAACGTTCTAACATACACTATAATTCTGTTATCATAAAGGCTTGGTGGTCATTTGTTTGTCATTGGGTAACTGAAGTAATATAAATGAATGTTTGTGAGAAATCACATGTTTGTATCACAGCTGAGTTTAGTCACTTCAGGACAACAAAAAAAAATAGGAGGGACTACTGGTTGGGTGATGATATAGGGAGGTGATCCGGCTTGGCATCATGTATGACAGTATGACATTTTAAGAAGGAGTGGGATAAAGCAAGAGGAAGGGTCTGCATGGTGGGCACAGTAACAGGTAAAGGAGGGACAGTGGGGGGAGGAGGTTGGGGTAGCTGCAATCTAGGGTACTAGCTGCACACTCTAGCACAGTGTTATAGACCAGTTGGTCTGTTTCTGCTGGCAGATTCATATGCTTGTATGTATTTAATATCCATTGCACAAGCCTGGATTATTTATATAAGCAAATAACAATTCCGAGTTTTTATGTGACACAACTCGGCTGGGATAAAGACAGAATATTTTGGACAAACATTGATTTATACCACTTCAGTTACCAACTGAGACACAAATTACCAACTCTTTATGGTGCCACTTCTCTGAATATCTCCCCTCCATATGTGTTTTGAATCTGGTGTGTATTCATTTCACAAACTTCCAGTTTTATATGTAAACAACAATCAAAAACACACAGACTCATTAGTCAAATAAAATTATTTTATTTCTTTACTAGGAAGAAGGAAGACAGTTTGAGGTGATAAACAATGCAGAAAAGTAAAATTTTTACATTTTTCAAAACGAATTCCAGTACTTCAAATATACAAGGACAAGATAACATCATTAACCAACATCGCATCAGTCAGGATAGCAGCAGTGCAGCTGTTACTCATGTTGGAGATAATGTAGAACAACAAGGTATGTCAGTGTTAAGAGTTAATCGCTAATACAATAAATAATTTGCCACTCCCATTGTTGGATGGTGTGGTTCAACTACAGAAAGATAGACAGAGAGAGAGAGAGTTAAGACTATGTTTATCTTCTTTAACAGACGCAGCTGCTGACATGCAGATGGAGACACAGTTTACAGTACCTAAGGATCGTCTAGCTAGGGAGAAGTATATAAATAAAGGTCCTATTCAGAAGTGTTTACACAAGTACCCACAAACACAGTTTGGAAACAGGAAAAGATCTTTTAACAAGGATGGTTCTCAAAATATAATTGGTTAGAATACAATAGTGCATCAGATGCAGCTTTCTGCTTCCCATGCAGAGTTTTGGTACTGATACAGCAAAATATGACACAACATTTTCTACTGAAGGGTTTAAAGACTGGAAAGTAGCCTTGGAGTCAGGCAGAGGTTTCAGTAGACATAATAGCAGCAAACAACATCTTGAAAATGTTGAAAAATGGCACCTCCATCTGGTTACTAAACCGCTAGATGAGCAGTTATCTGAACAGAGGGCAAAACAAATGCATCTAAAATCAAATCAGAGACAGAATAGGTACAATGCTGTCACCCGACTTGTTGATATTACTGCTACGCTGGCTCGCTTGAGACTGCCATTTAGAGGACATGATGAGTCTAAGGAATCAACAAACAGGGGCGTATTCAGAGAAATAGCATCTTTACTTGCAAGATATGACCCAGTGCTGAAACAACACTTAAATTGGCTTCTAAAACCCAAAGGGCTACCAAGTTACCTGTCAGCTCAAAGTCAGAATGACTTAATCATGAGTATTGCAAGACATGTGAGGACTACAATAATTGATGAAGTAAAACAGTCTGTATATTTTGCAGTTTGCCTTGATACAACTCCAGATGCTTCAAAACAAGACCAGTTATCTGTGGTTTTACGCTATGTTCGCAGAGATGCCACAATTCATGAATCATTAATTAATGTCATTCATGCAAAAACAGGAACAGGTGACAGTTTAGCAAACTATCTTTGTGAAACACTGCAGCAATGTGACCTTAGTATTTCTAATGTAAGGGGGCAAGGATATGATGGCTGTGCAACAATGTCTGGGGCTTACAGAGGGGTGCAGGCCAGAATTAGAGAAACTTGCAACAAAGCATATTACGTTCATTGCTATGCACACCATTTAAATTTGGTCGTTGTTGACACTTGCAGCAAAATTACCGCTAATCGTAATTTTTTTTTGGTGTCCTTGAGCAGTTATACACATTTATTGAAAATTCCACTAAAAGACACAATCTATTTCTTGCTGTACAGGAACAGTTCTTAACTGACAGTTCTTCACATAGTTCTCATAGAACACATACTCTTAAGCCACTTTCTGCAACTCGGTGGTGTAGCAGAATTGATAACTGTAGAGCACTGCTTGCAACCATTGAGTCTGTGATGCAAACTCTTGCAAAAATTCAGGAAGATGGCTCTTTTGATAGAGAGACTGCTAGCACAGCCATGGCCCTCAGTAGGTCAATAGACTTTCATTTCTGCTTCTATTTGATATCATTTGACAAGATTTTGTCCATTACAAATGTAGCCTCAAAATATCTTCAGTCTATTGAATTAGACATATCTGTGGCAGCTGAGATGATTGAGGACTGCAAAGCTGAGCTACTGTCATTGAGGACTGATGAAAGCTTTGACCAGATATGGCTTGAAATGGAGATGGTAGCATCCAAAATAGATGTAGAATACATTGAGCCACGTATTAGAAAGGTGTCCAGAAAAGTCGATGCACATTTGGTAGAACAGGAGTATAAACTCCTGATTCATAGACTATCTAGAGAAACAGCACCACCAGTTACAGTAGTTGATGTGTATCGATTTATATGTGATTGTAACTTGCAAGATGTATACTGTCAAATAGAAACACTCTACAGACTGGTTCTCACTCTCCCTGTAACATCATGCAGTAATGAAAGAAGCTTCTCTGCTTTGAAATTTATTAAAAATCGTTTAAGAACAACAATGGGACAAGAACGTCTTAATGACCTTATGGTTATTGCTGTGGAAGCTGAGAGATCTCAGTCTATTCAGCTTGACAAAATCAGAGGTTATTTCTGGAACTTGACCGATAGACAGTAGGTCACACAGTTGACCACAACTTAAGACAGATGCAAGCACAAGACTGGCTAGTTAACACTGAACTAAGGGACTGACAGTGGGCAGATCATGACACAGTAGTGTGACATGAGGTGTGAGCCAGCAGTAACATCATTTTAAAATACTACCCCCAAAAGTTACAAATATTATTTCAAACGATAGGAAGTCTTGCTGTATTGTGACTCCTACTTCTGTATGTGAAATGTGTGTACTATATAGCTAAGTCTGGGTTGCCCCAGAAAAGGGGGCCTTCGGGCTCAGTGGGTGTACCCGGTTATAAAAATGTAATATATATGCCACAAAGCAAGCTGCATTCTTACTATTTGCATTTAGACTCAGCACCTGAACTGCTCCAGAGAGGAAAGGGTTAACTCTATCCAAGACCATAGAACATTGTGCTCGAACTCTGATTTCAAACCTCTACCTCTAGTCCTTGTCAGTGCAACCATCAGATTATTTACTCCGCCTAACTGATGTTGCACCAGATATTTCTCCTACTCGCCTGAACGATTTTGGTAAAAATCAATTGGTTAAATCAACCAATTTTCTTTATTTTCAGTATCAAATCTCTGTCTATGGTACAGGTAGTGTAACTATACAGATAGTGGTAGATTTAGTGTAGAAATTGCTTTTTCAGTTCCCATCGGTCAGCACGGTTGGGAACTGAAATACATTACCTCCTGACCGCCTCTTGGGGAAGAATTTGGTATCCTAGCCTTCACTCTCTCAGGCTCAATGCCTGGCTCTCGAAGAGTCAGAGTATGCAGATCTGAATCTCTCACAGGGAGTAATGGATATCCTTAAGGTTTATAGAAACCTTCCACTCAAAAAACTTACAATACTAAATGGAAAAAATTCACTATCTGGTGTTGTCAAAACACACACAGCCAAATTCAGCAGTATTTCCACAATAGTGGACTATCTGGTTCACCTTATTGGGTTACGCCATAGGCCTGCTGCCCTCAAGGCTCACTTAGCAGCTGTGTCTGTTTTTCTGTCTGCAGGGGAGCAATCTTCACTTGCATCTCATCCTGTTTTCATTACGGTTTCCTTAGGTCTGTTTAAATTTACCCCCTTCCCTTTATAGGAATGATTGTACTCAGTTATTCCTTAGTTATGAGGAAATAGGTAACTGTAGGCCTGCCACTAAAAGATCTATTGCCAGGTTGATTGTCTCCTGTATCCACTTCTGCTATTTAAAACTAGGCAAACAGTCACCCTCAGGCCTGAAGGTACACTCAAGTAGGGGTCCAGCTGCTTCCTTCACAGCTGCCAGGGATCTTCCCTTGCTGGAAATTTGCAAAGCAGCCACCTGGAAAATAGTACATACATTTACCAAGCATTACTCCATAGATATCCATGTGAAGTTAGGTTTGACACAGCAGTACTGCAGAGATTGTTCCAAAAGTAAGGTTCTGTTATCCCCTCCTCCAGGGGGGTACTGCTTGGTAGTCTGCATATGGTCCAAATACAGCAAGACCTCAAGTTGTTTTAAGAAAAAATTACTCCCCATAGTAATGTTGTTTCTTCTAATGGAGCCTTGCTCGATTCTGACTTCCCTCACTGCCTCCCCTCTCATAACCTAGTCTTTTGGGTTGTGGGTTTGCAGGTACAGTGTTACATCCCAGAGGTGTACCTTTTAGGTGACTTTTTTCTTTCTGAAGTGAGTTATTGTCATTGTATAGATATTTTCACTATCCACAAATATTTGTTATTGTGTTCTCGACTTCAGTCTTTTTTACCCAAGCATTGTTGCCTATGGCTTACAGATTTAACACAATTTCTGCAGCTGTCAGTATTGCTCATAATAATCTGATGGTTACACTGACGTGTCAAGAGACAGAGGTTTGAAAACCATGTTCTAGCTCAATGCTCTATGCTCTTGTATACAGTTAACCCTTTACTCTCCAAAGAAGTTCAAGTTCTGGGGCTAATTGCATATAGACATAATGCAGCTTGTTTTGTGGCATACCTTTCATATGCATTGCTGTAACAACATACTGTTTTAAAAAGTATATATGAGATGGTGCACCAACTTAAGCTGTACAGTATTTCATGAATTCATATAGGCAGGCCAATAAAGTTTGCAATGTATCATACAGGACCTGCAGTATCAAGCAGCAGTACTAATCAGTGCAGTACTTTTATATGCTATATATGAATATGAATATGAATGTGCAGCACCATGCTTCTCTACAATTACTATAAAACATTTCTTTAATGTTTAGACCCCTGAGTTCAAGGTGCATCACACACACTGAATGTATCTGCCATGTCCTACAAAATAATCCCTCATCTGCTACAGCAGTGAATCTGTACTCATGATTTCAGCCACTGAAACCCTGTAGCGATGTACTCGCCATTCTGTGCAGTGAGTGCTCCACCCTATCAAAGTCGTTACAAAGATGCAGCCTACAAAATCCCACACAGTACTCTGTATGAGGCTTCATCAGACTTCATACAATAACTAAATCAATATCTGCTAGTGATACCGCTGCCTCTTTCCACAACAGTATGCGGCACACCCTCCCTGCAACTTTATCACTCTGTGTAGATACAATGCAGGTCCCTTTCACATTACCTTCTCCAGTCTGCCTAGAGTATCCACACTGTTGCAGATGTTGGTTTCATTTGCAAACAAGTAGACCTTTCTCTCCAGCCATTCAACAATGTCAAATAATGAAGACATTAAACAGAATGGGCAAACGTATTGGTCCCTGGGGATCACATACACACACACACACACGCACAGACACACACGCACTCATCTTACTGCCACTCTCTGCATCCAGGCAGCCACTTCCTACACCAGTTCATCACATTGTGCAACATGCCCAGACTACTCCTCTTGTTGAGTAACTGTTTGCAGTATGTGAGACAGTGTTAAAAGCCTTGTTTTTACCATGTTTATACTGTTACCATACTTGACTCACCTGTTAATCAGTTATAAGATGACTGATTATTATAACTAATGTACAACAATGAAAATATCAAGCTGTAATTGTAACTACCTGTCCTACTTCAAAAACTTCTGTTTTCAATTTGTATCTGTGTTATAGTATGGTAGAATGTTGATACAGAAATCCACAACCACAATGGAGTTGTTATGCTGCAGTAGGTATGTCATCACTGCTGTTATGCTGCACAACATACCAGGGTACACAGTCTACAGAAGGGGCAGTGAGGGTAAAAGAGGAAGTGGAGTAGCTCTACAAATAAGGAAAGGGATCAAAAGTACAGAACTAAAGAGGTCACGTCAGACGAATCTAATTGATTTCTTTGACTGGGTGACCACAGTAATAGACCAGGGAGGGGCAGTGGATATGGCCTACCTAGACTTTAGCAAGGCATTTGACACAGTCCCACATAAAAGACTAATAATCAAGTTAGCCAGCCTGGAACTGGGGTCCAAGGTGGTAGCCTGGGTAACAAACTGGCTGCACAACAGGACACAGAAGGTAATAGTGAATGGAACACATTCTGAATAAAGGGGGGTTACTAGTGGAGTACAACAAGGCTCAGTACTGGATCCACTCCTCTTTAACATCTTTATGGGTGGCATTGCAGAGGGTCTGGAGGGAAAGGTATGCCTCTTTGCAGGCGACACAAAGATCTGTAACAGACCTGATACAAAGGGGGTATAAAGGATGAAAGACTTGGCAAGGTTGAATGTATGGTCAGTCATATGGCAACTTAGATTCAATGCAAAGAAGTGCAAATTAATGCACCTGAAACAAAAACCAGGAGAACAGTACACAATAGCAGGGAGGTACTAACAACAACAAAAATGGAAAGGGACTTGGGGTAGTCATATCAGATGACCTAAAGGTGAGTAAGCAATGTGAGAAGTCAGTAAGGAGAGCCAGAAGGGATACTGGGATGCATAGGAAGGGCATCACAAGTAGAAAAAGGAAGTGGTTATCCTCTGTACAGACAGTTGGTGAGAACCCATCTGGAAAACTGTGTGCAGTTTTGGACACCCCATCTACGCAAGGACATAGACAGGATGGAAGCATTCCAGAGGAGGGCAACTAAAATGGTGCAGGGTCTGCATCAGAAACCATATGAAGAGAGAGACTGAGAGAGCTTAATATGTATACCCTTGATGAAAGGAGGTATGGGGGCATAATATAAACTTTTAAGTACCTTAACAGAATCAACAAAATCCAGGTAGCATCTTTCAGAAAAGATGTGTAAGAACAAGGGGCACAATTTAAAAATAGGGGGATCAAGGGTAATGTGAGGAATTTTTTTTTTAACGAGTGGTGGATGCATGATACTGCCTTCCTGGGGAGGTTGTTAAGTCTGAAACAGTGGGAATTCAAACATGCATGGGACAGACATAAGACAATTGTAGTGGGGGTTGCAGGAAGTAGGCTGTTGGTTAACTAGAATCTGCAGCTTATCCAATATGAAGGAAATGGGCAGACTGGGTGGGCCAAGTGGTCATATCAGCCGTCAAAGTCTATATTTCTATGTCAGTACTTCAGCATAACAACTTGGAATGCTGCCACATAGTTGATTTCCTCAATCCAGTTAAGCTGGAAATTGCTGTTTTTTAATAAACTTGAACTTGCAGAAACATCTGCAGCACACTGTGTCAGTTAAATGACAATGTTTAACATTTCTATTCTCTGTCTTCTCCAGCTGGTTTTGCATGATTTTCTGTGCTGTGACTGCCCATACACAATAAAAGATTGTGTATGAACAGTCATACACAAACAAGGAAATTATTGTATCTTGAAGTTCCCCTGGAAACAGAGTACCTCTCAAGTTGCACTCTTGAGGTCACCTGTTACCAGGGAAACCTCTCGATACAAGAATATCATTGTTATGTATGAATGCTCATACACAATCTATATTATTATTATTATTATTAATTTGTTTCCTTACTTACATTACTATGACTGTAGTTTTATACTGTTAAACTTTTTATTGTTAAAATCTACCCTTCCCATGGTTGAACCTGGAAGCACTGTGCTTTTTCCAAAGTACATAATTTAACATAAATAAAAAAATAAATTAAACAGATGGCTTGTCATTATTATTCTAATCTAACATTTCTAGTTTACTACAATGAAATGAACATTGAAATGGTCAATTCCTGTCATGTAGAAGTTAATGGATCAGCTACAAGTGGACTAAGTGGTTATGTGATTAATATATGGTAAAACTGAACTTGTGCATTTTATGAGTCTTTCATGATAAAAGACTTGCAACATGCACATGTTCTTATTAATTCTTAATAAAAATTAATACAAAAGGTAACACTATTAGTAGAAGGAACAAGGTACAAAAACAACTGATCATTCATCTAACCAATATCAGTATTATGGCACTTGGTTGGTTGGGGAACAGCTTTCTGGACTACTAAAAGTCACCAAAATGCACCATTTGACCTCAGTTTTTCAAAATTTTCCCGGGGGAGCATGCCCCCGGACCCCCCTAGAGAGGTTGAGATTTTGTGCCCCTCTATAATTTGTGACTGCATGACACCCTGTATAAGAGTAATGTATGCAGTACCCATAAATAATTGTGGGCATTAAAAAAAGAAAGTTATAAACATAACAATTCCCATAGGATAACACTGGAACTTTAAAAGGCTATATCTCCATCAGTATTTGGAGTTAAGTGACAATCTCTGTATGGTCACAAAGGCCTCAAGCAGTACTACAGGAATAACGTATACTGCACCCATAAATAATTGTGGCCATTAAAATAAAGCAGGTAATAAAACATAATGATTCCAGTAGGATAACACTGGAACTTCAACAGGCCATAACTCTGCCAATATCTGGAGTTAAGTGACACTCTCTATATGGTCACAGAGGTCTCAAGGGGTACTATTAGAGTAACATATGCTGCACTCATAAATAAGTGTGGCCATTAAAAAATGCAAGTAATAAAACATAATAATTCCCATAGGATAACACTGGAACTTTAACAGGCCATAACTATGTCAATATTTGGAATTATGTGACAATCTCTGTATGGCCACATAGGTCTCAAGTGGTACTACAGGAATAACATATACTGCACCCATAAATAATTGTGGCCATTAAAATAAAGCAGGTAATAAAACATAATGATTCCCATAGGATACCATTGAAACTTCAATAGGCCATAACTCTGTCAATATGTAGAGTTAAGTGACAATCTCTATATGGTCACAAAGGTCTCAATGGGTACTATAAGAATAACATATGCTGCATCTATAAATAATTGTGGGCATTAAAAAATACTCTAGAAACAGACACAAGCCTGCTAGGCTGGGGTGCTGTAATGAACAGTCAGTCCAAGTGAAGTGGACAGAGCAAGAAACAAAACTCCAGATCAACATACTGGAGACTAGAGCCATGCAACTAGCTGTCCAACATTTCAGAACTCAAGTCTCAAGGCACCACATAAAAGTGTGTATGGACAGCAAAGTGGCAATGGCATATATAAACAAACGGAGGAACAAAAAGCAGAGCCATGGCTTGAGAAACAGAAACACTAATGCTATGGGCAGAAAAGCATCTACTCAGTCTCAAAGCAGTACATCTGGCAGGCAACTTAAATACAAGGTTGGACTGGTTGAGCAGACAGTCCTTACAGCAGGGAGAGTGGCAACTCAACCCAACAGTTTTCGAAAGAATTCAGAGTAGATGGGGTCCTTTCCAAGTGGACCTCATGGCATCAGCAGCAAACACACAATTATCAGTGTGCATATCCAGATACAAGGACAAGAGAGCAGCAAGAGTGGATGCAATGTCCACACCATGGAATTTCCAAAGAGCATATGTATTTCCACAGATATCCATGATTCCAGTGGTACTGTGAAAAATCAGGGACACGGGCAGCATGGTTCTTCTGATAGTTCCAGATTGGCCAAGAAGGACTTGGTATGCACTCATCAAGAGGATGTTAATAGACACTCCTGTGACACTCACTCCTTACCAGACCTTGCTCAGACAAGGGCCGATCTGGTACGAAGACCCTCAGCCACTGAAACTGATGGCATGGCCACTCAGAAGGTTATCCTGTTGAACTTAAGGACATCTGGTAAGGTAGTGGACACTCTGACACAAGCCAGAAGGGAGTCTGGTAACAAAACTTATAACAGATACTGGTGGGTATTTGCTTCTTGGTGCGAGGTGAAAAATTTGAAGGCATCAGATTGCAATATCATACATATTCTAGAGTTTCTGCAGAATGGATTCAATAAGGGGTTAACATCGACATCCTTATGGGTGTAGATGGCTGCCATTGGGGCAATAAGGGGTGAAATAGATGGATATTTACCTTGGGCCCATCCATTAGTTCAATCCTTCTTAAAGGTGGCAGCTAACATCACACATTTCCCATGGCCAATTATGGCCCCTTGGCAACTCAATTTGATTTTAGACACTTTGGCCACTATGCCCTTTGAGTTCCTAGAGTTTGTTACATTATCAATCCTAACTATGAAAATTGTGCTTTTGGTAGCAATCTGGTCAGCCAAGAGAACTACTGAAGTGAAGGCCCTCTCACGTAGAGAGCCATTTCTAACATTTTTCCCAGACAGAGTCGTGCTCCGATCCATTTCATTCCTTTGTTCCTAAGGTAGCTAATGCTTTTCACATGGCTCAAGAAATTACAGTCCCTAAACCTTGTCCAGAAGAGTGGAACCCTAATTGGGACACACTTATATGCCTAGACCCAGCCCAAGCCATCCAGACCTAGCTGTCCTGAATGGATCCTTTCTGATAGTCGGACAGACTATTTGTCCTTCCTCAAGGGCAGAAATAGGGCCTAGCGGCCTCAAGGGCTACAATAGCCAGATGGTTGAGAGACACCATCTCTCGAGCCTACAAGGCAGGTGGTAATGCCCCTCCTTCAAATATCAAGGCCCATTCCACTAGAGCAGTGGCTACCTCCTGGACAGAAAGCAACTCTGCATCTGTAAGAGAGATCTGCTAGGTAACTACCTGATCATCCCTGCACACCTTCACCTAGTTCTACTGGTTGGGTACTGAACTGACAGGGAACTCAGAGTTTAGTCACAAGGTTCTTCAGACAGCATTAGGTCATATTCCTCCTCCCACCCAAGACAAGTCCAATATTGCTGTATAATCACCCATGTGTTGAGACACAGAGTGCTGTAAAAAGGTGCGATAGATAATGGTAGTTTACTCGCCTGGTAAAGGTGATTATAGGAGCACCTTTTTACAGCACTCCATATTCCACCCATTGAGGAGGAACATAACAAAAGCGATAGAGTGGGACAACAGATTATATGACTTGAATACTGAGGTTTACATGCAATACTGTTTTCAATAAATATATAGTAGTAAACAGCAGGTTCTACACCGACAGTATGGATATAAGATTGTACGTATGTTATGAATCAATGAAAAGTACATAATTGTTTTTACATAGCATCAAACTGTGTCGCATGCTTTTCTGCCCGGCAGCACCCGTAACAAAGGCTGCCGAGGGTCTTTGTTGTCAGATTATATATCATTTTTCAGGATTATCATAAGCTCTGGGAGATTTTGTACTGAGGATTCTGGGAGCTACAAGGGAGGAGACAGATCGGATTTCGAATCTGGAATTTCTTTTGTGCATCAGCCTGAGAGAGTAGCGCTTGATAACCCATGTGTTGAGACTCGGAGTGCTGTAAAAAGATGCTCCTATAATCACCTTTACCAGGTGAGTAAACTACCATTCATTCACCAAGCAGCCCAAGCCAGTAATTTATAATTGTATTCACCCCCCCCCATTTGGCTATTGCTATTTTTTTGCATTTTCCATACATTCTTTCCATATTTCTTTGGTGTAAATTTTATTTAAAAAAATGAAAGAACCTGCAAGAAATCCTGCTTTCTATGCCATCAACAGACAATGCCAATGCCTGGGCCTGCTTCACATGAAAACATTTAAACTTTTTCTAGCACTTTTACAATTCTCTTTTCAAAGCTGTAATATTTGCTTGTGAGCTCCTTTTGATAAGTGCAGTACTATTGCTCAGGGTATTGTTTTCATGGATTAATAGCACTTACTGGGGGTAGAAGGCACTTTGCCAAAATGCCTCATGTCTTACAACCAAGAGAACGTGGTAAATCCATGACAACAAACACCCTGTTGTGTCTTACTGTTTTGGTACATAAAATACAATGAATAAAGCATTTACACTATATTCAATTTTTTGCCTTCATTTAAAAATTTGAAATGACTGTGTATACCATATGCTGAGAGGTAAAGTATTCCTCAATTACAGTACTATTTGAGGGGACCCACCAAGGAATGACCCTCTGACAAACATAATGCTGATGAAAGGATGTGTGAAATAAGTTAACCTTACATGTACAGTATGTTGCAGCTGTGAACCATGTAAAACATTAAAAGTTAAAGCCATTGCTGTGAAGTTAGTTCTGCTGGATAATCAAAGCCAATAAATATCTGAAGCAATGGGGTTACGTGTTCATAACGAGGTTGTTTAAGACTCGCTACATGGTGTTGTACTGTACCAATTATAGGGACAACATGCAGATTCAGAGAGACCTGCCAGCAATTAATTATAGATATCTAGTCATGAAATAACTGAAACATGTACCAAGATTTAAATAGCATCTTAGAAAAGTCTTAATGTGTGCAGTAATAAAAAGCTGAAATTGACCATTTTAGCTACCACTGCAGCATGATTTACAAAGGTTAACTGTGCAAAGAACATAGCATACACATTTTTTATCATGTTGACTACAATAACCTTTTGCTTGTCAAGTCACATACGCAGGCTTTCTATTCTTACATGCTTACTGTTGCCTAAAACCCATGGAAAGAATCTCTGTCGTTGACATGTTCAACTTAAGATGATTAGCAGATAACCAGGATAAAATTAATGAAAGATGTGAAAGCATTCCATCGAGAGTATTAGGTGAGAACTTTTAATATGAGACTAGTAGGTGGCCAGTGCCTGAGGGAGAGCATTATGCATTGTCTTTTAAGACTTCTTACAGAAAGGATCAAAGGGATCATGCCAGAGGACTGAAAAACACGAGCTGTTGTGACCCACATATTCACAAAAGGGGTGCGGTCAGGCAAGATAACTACAGACCTGTGGGCCTTACCTCAGTGCTTGGAAAAGTGTTTGAGTAAATCATAAACATGAATTTGTCAATGCTGACTGTTGTCTTGCTGGTTTTGGCATTGGTAGTGCAGGAGTTAGAGAGAGACGCATAATAGAAGTAGCAGTGAAGTATAGAACAAACATCAACCCCACCCCACCCAGCAGAGAGTGACAGGCATTGGGGTGTTCGTTTGGGTCGCTGGCCATAGCGCTCATGCTATTTCACCTCACCCTACCCTGCAAAGTCTGACAAGTGTTGTGTTGTGCCTTGGGGTCATCTGGTCTTATACTCACCCCATTTCATAAGGAAGTACATTGAGATGTGTGCAGCATTGGAGAATGGGTTGAACTTTGGGTCTGAAGAGTCCAAGGCACACCTTGATGCCTGTCAGTGGCTGCAGGGTGGAGATGGAGGAGCAGTGGCATGAGCAGTACAGCAGACAATCCAAAGACACACCCCATATGCCTGTTAGTCTGTACAGGGTGAGACGTAATGGTTAGAAACCCTAATGCCCTGGGCGTGTGTGTTGGTATTTGCACTCCAAATTTTAAAACATTGCCTTTTTGTGACCCCACCTCATGAAAACATTTGGGACCTCTGTTCATGAACAGTGACCCTGTGATTTTGTTAATCTGTCTAGAACGTTGATTTCCCACAGTGACCACACCATTCTGCACCACATGAAAATATCTGCTGCACCATTGATAAGGAGATGTAAAGAGATGGCAATGTGGGAAATCTGGAGAGAAAATATTAAACATTCTCGAAGTTACGAGCATGTGTGAAAACTGCACATCACACGCTCATAACACAGTCATTTAGTGGAATTATTGCACAAAATTTTTAACATAGCCGTTTTGGGATCTCTACTCATGAACAGTGGCACTATGATTATCGTAATGTGCCCTAATGTTGATTTCCCACAGCGACCGCCTGATTGTGTGCCAGATGTGTGAAACTACATTTCGGGCAGTATGTGACAAATGACAGCTGAACTGTTCATAAGAAGGTGTGCAAAAATGACAATGTTGAAAATCTGGAGTGAAAATATTACAAATTCTTGAACTTACTACTGTGCATGGACACTGCGCAATGCATGCTTGTAACATAGTCATTTTGGGACCACTGCTAATGAACAATGTTACTGTGATTTTCTTACTCTGTTCTGAACATTGTTTTCCTACAGCAACTGCGCCACTGCATGCCAGAGATGTGAAAACACAGTTTAGGTAGGACGTGGAAAATGAAAGCTGTACTGTTCATAAGAAGGTGTGAAAAAAATGGCAATGGTGAAAATGTGGAGTTAATAATATTAAAAATTATCGAAGTTACGAGCATGCATAGAAACTGCACAACGCACGCTTGTAAAACAGTCATTTTATGGACATTTGTCACCTAATTTTCAACATAGGCATTTTAGGACTTCTGCTCATGAACAGAGTCACTGTGATTTTCTTAATCTGTCCCAAACATTGATTTCCCACAGCGACCATGCTATTCTGCACTGGAAGTGCGAAAACACATTTCGTACAGGATGTGAAAAATAATGAGAGTGCATGAAAACTGCACAACACACACTCATAGCACAGTCATTCAATGGACTTTCATCACCAAATTTTCAACATAGGCATTTTAGGACCTCTGCTCATAAACAGTGTCACTATGATTTTATTACTCTGTCCCAAACATTAGTTTCCCACAGCAACCACGCTATTCTGAGCAGGAAGTGCAAAAACTCATTTCAGCCAGGATGTGAAAAATGACAGCTGTACTGTTCATAAGGAGGTGTGGAAAAATGCCAATGTTGAAAATCTGGAGTGAAAATATTAGATTTGTGAAGTTACGAGCATGTGTGGAAACTGCACAACGCACGCTCGTAAAACAGTAATTTTTTTTATTTTTTTCATCAAATTTGCAACATAGGCTTTTTGAGAGCACACCTCATGAACAGTGGCACTGTCATTTCGTTAATCGGTCCTGAAGGGTGATTCTGTGCAGTGATCACAAAATCACCTTTAGGGACCGAATAATGCCATGACAGTAACTGAATTCATGAGGAGGGGTACCAGTTACCCTATGTTGAAAATTTGGTGTCAAAATTCCCCAAAATGCCTGAGATATGCATCAAAGTTGAAAAAACCCGATTTATGCCATTATACAGCGTACCAGTATTTCTTCAGTTCGCGGTCGGCTTTGAAGAGTACAGACGTGTTCCGGTCACAGAAGATCATTGCACGGGCTCCGGAGGTAAGTAAGGGGTGGGGGTGGGGGAGGTGGGGCACACAGTGGGTAGGTGTGGGTTGGGGGAGGGGCTGCAGACTGCAAGGGAACACTTCCACTTTACAGGAAAGCACAAAAAAAAACATCGCAAGAAGGATTTTTTACAGGTATGTTTGACATGCTGGGGTGGGCTCCCAGTGTGTCACCTGCATGTTTTTTTTTGGGGGGACTGGAGCCGATGAGGATTGGGCACCTCATCGGCAAATAAAAAAGAGTGTTTGGGGGATGATGCCGTCGGGGAGTGGGCTCCCCCGTCAGCAAATGAACTGGTGGGGTGTCACCTGCATGTTTTTTTTTGGGGGGGGACTGGGCACCCTGTCGGCAAATAAAAGAATGTTTTGGGGGAGATGATGCCAACAGGGATTGGGCTCCCCTGTTGGCTTTTCGGGAGACTGTGCAAGGTGGACTGCACAGCCGCCATGTTGCACTGAAATGTTACACTGGGAAAGGCACGCCCTGCAATGAGGTGGAGCACCCTCATTGCAGTGGCTAAAACCTTTCAAGGTGGTGGCACGCTTTTGCACTGCTGTCATCGACAGCGTGCGATCTAATTCATGCTACGGAGCCCAGCCTCAAAAAGCAGTATCGCCACAGGCCACAAAAGGACCGTACCTCCAAAACCTGCTATTCTAAAGTTACCAAGACATGTTTCTTGTGCAGGCACAAGACAACATAAAAATGTGGTTAGCATATTGTGGGAAATGGGTTGTTTTCTTGCACACAACAAGGCATCCCAAAAAAGATAGATCCTGCCAACCAGCCTGATTGCCTTCTTTGAGGAGGTAACTAGGGAGGCTAACGGGCTAGGCAGTAGTTGCAATCTATCCAGACTTCAGCAAGGCTTTTGGCAATGTATTGTGAGGGAAAACTAATGAAGAGAGTACATGTGTAGTCAACAAGCTGTTCAGCTCTTTCCAGATGTTTCACAATATTTCTTTTACAGTGAAATGTTTTATTGAGTTTTCTGCACTTACTCAAATGTTACATATATTTTTAACAAATGATTGCACAGATGAGCACAAAGGCAAGGGTGTGTGAAGTCAGGAAACTTCACTTCACAAAATACTTCACCATCGAGGTTTAAATTTGCAACACTCCTAATGAGCTGCGGCAACTGCCTCTTATGGTCAGGTCTGTATTATATATTAAGCTGTTTACATGTTGTACAAGTAAAGAAAAGAAGGGCATTTACTGAGCACAAGAGGACTGGAGTTGCATTATAAACATCCAATTATAGTCCAAATTCAAGTCCAGAAGTGAGAGAAAGTGTAACATTTTTCATCAGTTAAGGAACCTGTATGCCTAGAATGCTAATTGCCTGTAACTTGTTGGTATTGCCTCCATTGCAGTGGGCTTACAAATGAGCACCCAATACCTTGTAAAAATATGTCCAGTTTTCCCAGGGCCAAGTGACTATGGGCTTGATTCTCAGCAGGTGCGCACCCCTTCTACACATGTGTAGGGCTGAGACAAGCTACAGAGTGCTGCCTACACACTGGATGGGCACCACTCATGCACTCCATGGCATTCACAGCCCCAGCAACATGACCCCTATGCACACAATCACCAGCAGCGTACACAGCTATGCGCCTAGTTGGGTGTAGGAAAGGGGTGGGATGACATTTTTTCCTCATACAGAAATGGTAGTAAAAGTGGTAATTCACATAAATGGATAACATCTGAACTATTGCAAATGATGAGGGAAAGAGACCATACCTCGTATAAATACAGAGAGACAGGAGAAAATAAATTCTTAATAAGATTTAGAGAACTAAGAAACCAGTGCAAAAAAAACAAGTTCATTTCATTTTTTTATTTTATCAGGAAAAGGCTCCATTGAGCAAGCTCATTTACAAGGAGGACCTGGGTAGGACAGTGATACAGATCATAACAAGCATTTGTCAATGCCCGAATGTTGTTTGCTTATATGTACTGTTTAGGTATTTGGAAGTGAAAGTACCATGCCTAAGAAATGTCATGCCCCCCCCCCGCAAAGACATTCACTGTATTATTACAGCAATCATAACAGTATAGCTCAGTACTTAGCTCAGTTAGAGAAATAAACAGTACAACTAAATCTGTATTATTACAGCAATCCTAAAAGTACGCAATCATTGCTTTGTGTCCCACTCCAGAGACCCTGATGTAATATAGGACCACAGAGGACCCTGGGCAGGAGGGTGTGCAACTCTAAAGTCCCAGCAGAGCTCCATTGAGCTCGCTCACTCCATCTGTCTCACTCACTCGTTCTATTAATCCCGACTCTGCAGGCTGCCTTTTTGCACTGGGCTTCCGCTTGCATTGGCACCTTCTTCTGCCCACAAAGAAATCCGCAACAGTCCCGACAGAGCTCCGTTGAGCTCGCTCACTCCAACTCTCTCACTCACTCATTCTATTTCTCCTGATGCTGCAGGCTGCCCTTTTGTACTGGGCTCCAGCCTGTGTTGGTGCCTTTTTCTGCCCACAAAGAAATCTGCAGCAGTCCTGATAGAGTTCCATTGAGCTCGCTCACTCACCCTCTCTCACTTGCTGGTTCCGTTTCTCCCAGCGCTGCAGGCTACCCTTTTGTACTGGGCTCCTGCTTGTGTTGGTGTCTCTTTCTGCCCACAAAGAAATCTGCAGCAGTCCTGACAGAGCTCTGTTAAGCTCGCTCACTTCCTCTCTCTCACTGGCTCATTCTGTTTCTCCTGGAGCTGCAGGATGCCCTTTGTACTGTACTCCTGCCTGCATTGGAGCCTTTTTCTGCCCACAAAAATGTTCACAGCTGTCCTGACAGAGCTCCATTGAAGTCACTCACTCCCTCTCTCTCACTCGCTCATTCTGTTTGTCCTGGCGCTGCAGGCTGCCCTTTTGTACTGGGCTCCTGTCTCTGTTGGTGCCTTTTTCTGCCCACAAAGAAATCTGCAGCAGTCCCAACAGAGCTCCATTGAGCTCGCTCACTCCTCCTCCCTCAGTCACTCATTCTGTTTCTCCTGACGCTGCAGGCTGCCCTTTTGTACTGGGCTCCAGCCTGTGTTGGTGCCTTTTTCTGCCCACAAAGAAATCTGCAGCAGTCCTGATAGAGCTCCATTAAAGTCACTCACTCCTCCTCTCTCACTCGCTCATTCTGTTTGTCCTGGCGCTGCAGTCTGCCCTTTTGTACTGAACTCCTGCCTCTGTTGGTGCCTTTTTCTGCCCACAAAGAAATCTGCAGCAGTCCCGACAGAGCTCCACTGAGCTCGTTCAATACCCCTCTCTCACTTGCTCATCCCGTTTCTCCTGGTGCTGCAGGCTGCCCTTTTGTACTGAGCTCCTGCCTGCGTTGGTGCCTTTTTCTGCCCACAAAGAAATCTGCAGCAGTCCCAACAGAGCTCAGTTGAGCTCGGTCACTCCCCCTCTCTCATCCGATCTTAATCTGTCCCAAACACTGATTTCCCAAAGCGACTGTGCTATTCTGCGCTGGAAGTGCAAAAACTTATTTTGGCCACAATGTGAAAAATGACAGCTGCACTGTTCTTAAGGAGGTGTGAAAAAATGGCAGTGTTGAAAATCTGGTGTGAAAATCTTACTAATTTGCAAAGTTACAAGATTGCGTGGAAACTGCGCAATACACACTCGTAACACAGTCAATTTATGGACTTTCATCACAAAATTTTCAATATAGGCATTTTAGAACCTCTGCTCATGAACAGTGTCACTGTGATTTTCTTAATGTGTCCCGAACACTGATTTCCCATAGCGACAGCGCAATTCTACACCGCAAGTGCGAGAACACATTTTGGCCAGGATGTGAAAAATGACAGCTGTACTGTTCATAAGGAGGTGTGGAAAAATGCCAATGTTGAAAAGCTGGAGTGAAAATATTGCAAACTCATGAACAAATACAGCCATTTTTTTAATTTTTTCCACCAAATTTTCAACATGGGGTTATTGGGAGCCCTCCTTATGAATTCAGCCACTGTCATTTCGTTAATCATTCCCAAAAGGTGATTCCATGCAGTGACCGCGAAATCACCTTTCTGGACTGAGTAACGCCATGACAGTGGCTGAATTCATGAGGAGGGGTCCCAATAACCCCATGTTGAAAATTTGGTGCCAAAATTTCCTAAAATGCCTGAGATATGCATCAAAGTTGAAAAAACCCTATTTATGCCATTATACAGCTTACCAGCATTTCTTCAGTTCGCGGTCGGCTTTGAAGAGTGCAGACATGTTCCCGGTTCACCGAAGATCATTGCACTGGGCTCCAGAGGTAAGTATGGGGTGAGGGGTGGGTGTGGGGAGGCAGGGTGTGCAGAGAGTGGGTGTGGTTTGGGGAAGGGAGCAGAACAGACTGCTAGGGACCATTTTCTGTTTTACAGGATAAAATAAAAAAAAAACATTGCGGGACTTTTTTTTTTTCCACAGGTGCATTTGGCATGCTGGGGTGGCTTCCAGCGTGCCACCCAACTGTGTTTTGTTTTGGGAGGGGCAGTAGCCGACCGGAGATTGGGCTCCCCCGTCGGCACATATGGGAGGGGCAAGAGCCGAGGGGGATTGGGCACCTCCTCGTAAAAAAACAAATTTTTTTTGGGGGGGGACATTATGCAACGGGGAGTGGGCTCCCCCATTGGCAAATGAAACTGGGATGGGGACTGAAGCTGACGGGGATTGGGCCCCTCGTCGGCAAACAAAGACTGTTTTGGGGGGGCACATGCTGCTGAGGGGGATTGGGCACCCCCTCAGCAGTGGGAGCTGGATAATATTGTTTGTGAACATGGTGACGCTTGCCCCCATTCACAAACAATATTACACTAGGTAACGTTCTGCCCTGCAATTACGGGTCACTCCCTCATTGCAGTGGAATGGCTGATGCTGCAATGATGAGGCGGCCCTTGATTGCAGTGGCTAAAACGTTTCAAGGTGGTGGCACGCTGGCTGAACTAGTGTCAGCAGCAGCATGCCATGGCATTGGGGGACACTGGACAAGCCTTTAAAGGCTGTGGGGGGCATTAGCCACAACAGTGCCTGACCTCTACAGCCTGCTTCTGCAGCATGTTGCATAACATGCTTTCATGACAACATATAAAAACAATGAAATATGGCAAGATAAAATGAAAATACAAACACAAGTACAGTGGAGGAAGAATACAGTAGGGATACAGTCAATATAAGTTAGGATGCAAGGTTGGGTCGTATACCATGTGAAAAGATCAACAAAGACCAGGATAAGATCAAATAAAATATAAATACAATGGTGGCGGAATGTAGTGGGGATACAGTCAGTATACATTAAGATGCAAGAATGGGTAGTAGCACTGTGTGAATAAGATATAAAATCAATACCGTGGTGGCAGAATACAGTGGGGATACAATATGTAATAGGATGCAAGATTGGGTAATATACTCTGTGAAAAAGTTCCATGGAGGCAAGACAGTTGCTTCAAGGGGACTGTGCAGGTAGGACTGAGAAGAACATGAAAGCAAAAGTCAGACACTAGTTACATGAACAGGTTTCAGTACATAGGTTGTCAATAAGCGCTTTGAAGTGGTTGTACCTGAGCAAAGAGGTAAGTTTTAGGGTGTTCTGTAAGTTGTTCCAGGCAGCCGGAATGACATCACTAATTAGATTATTAGTTAGGTTAGCAAAACCAAAGTACTACTGTGATAGGCAGTCCTCCTTGGTTGATGACACACGCCCCTTTTGGAATAGCAAATAGGAATCTCTGGGTGGTAAGTACAGTACTACATTAAATGCTCTAGATGCAGTAAATGTAAATGGAACATTACATAAAGACCCAATACACATAGCCAATGGATTCCATTATAATTTCACAAGTGAAATTGAAAAGTTAGCTTCCTCTTTGCCATCAAGCAATCTTGTAAGACATGTTTCTACTGATTAAGAAAATAATTTCATTGATCCTCAATTTTATTTTCAATTATACAATAGCAACTAAGAATGCTGGTCCCTGATTGGTCAGACTGGAACTGGACCCGGAATGTTATCCCAGCATATCCCGGCTCTAGTCCCAGCACACTCACGACCGCATCAAATGTAAAAAAAAATAAATAAATCACTCCACAAAAGGCAAGCCGTCATCACGATCTGCTTCATTCTTCCCATCAGCAGCCAACTTCAGTGACCACGCTCTACAACATACAACTAGTGACCCCGCTTGGTACCAATTTAGAGTAGCTCAGAAAGTAAATACTGAAAAAAGGAAAGAAGTCTAAATTAAGACAGCCATTCCCATGAAGCTGTCACTGCCATCCACTTCAGCTATCCTCGCCCGCCCAAACACACTGAGCTGAGCGTACGCTTCAGCTATGTGCTTCAGCTATTCAAACCAGAGACTGCTTCCTTTATGTTCTTTCTTTTCTTGATAGAAACCAGAGTCCTACTGTATTGGGAGAATCACACAAATAAGACCCATATCCCAGCTGTCACATGGCAGGCAGCTTCAAACATCTTCACCAGGTCCCAGAGCATGTAGCAGGACCAGGTCAATTAAACTCAACCACAGCAAAAGTGTTGTGCATCTGTCATATTCAGTGTGTGTGTGTGAGTGAGGGGGGACAAAAGAAGCCAACTATAATAAATAAATAAATAAAATTAGCAGCACCATCCACTGGCCAAACAATACAGCAGCACTGTTTTTCCTGTTTGTATACCTATGCAGTAAAAAAATGACCCCCAAAAAGTTTTAAAGCATATTTTAATGTGTTTTTTTTATTTTATTACAAATGAGCCACTGTATAATAGGAATAATGCACTCAAGGGTGGGTGTTATGCTGGGATAACATTGGGTGTTGGATGCACTCAGCCTGCTGCCTTGTGCCCAACCACCTGAGGCAGGATGTTATCCCACCATGACACCCACCCTCTTGTGCATTATTCCTTTAGTTATTAATGAACATACTTGTTGGAAATACCTTTTTTTTTCACTCCCTTCACTCGGGGCCCCCATTGGCCCTACCATGCACCAAGTCCCATCATCTGCTGTCCCTTGGACTTACCTCCCCAGTGTTCCTCCCTGACTTACCCCCAGGGGAAGGCCTTTGGGAGGGAGTACCTTCCCTGCATTGGATGTCTGGCTCGGTGCCCTGGGATGCCACGGGTCAGTGGTGTGGGGCTTGCAGCACGAGGCAGGTGGCATCCTTTATGGTCCTACTTTTTACTGTTTTTTTTCTGTGAGGTATGGCATGCAGTGACATCAAGGGTATGCACAATGAAGCCTACCCAGCCTCCTGAATGTGCCAGATCTGGCCATTTGACCCCTGGCATCCACCAGAGGTCAGACGAGCACCGGGAATATTTCCCTCCCTCCCCCAGAGGAGGAGAGCAGTCTGTAGGATGCTCAGTCCTCCTGCCCCCGGCCATTCCTCTGACACTCAGGCTTGCTTCCGAACCCATGTTGTCAGTGTCACAAGCAGTAGCACTACCACTGTTCTGGCGGGTCAGCTTTGTTTGAAATATCTACTGAAATTATAAATAAAAACCCTTGTAGACCCTGATGGATTGGATTTAAAACTTCTTAAAATTGCTTTAGAGGAATTAGTTGTCCCTGTGACAAAAGTATTCAAATTTTCTTTGATTAACAATGATGTTCCTTCATCTTGGAGACATGTTTTTGTCACACCATCAGATTATGGACTACTTGGAAAAATATAATTTACAGACAGTTGAGCGACATGGTTTCAGAAAAAAATCATAGTACCATTACAGCACTGGCAGAATTTACAAATTTAATTCATGAGGCTTTAGAAAGTGGTGACCTAGTTGGTTCAATTTATACTAAATTATCTAAAGCATTCAATTTGGTACAGCACTCAAAACTGATTGAAAGTTTAAGTCAACTTAGTTTTTCTAATCCAGTTACATCATGGTTTGACAATTATCTAACCAACCGGATACAACAGGTTAAAATACATAACACCTGCTCAAAAATTCTTCCTGTAACACAGAAACATAGAATTTAATGGCAGATAAAGACCGCTAGTCCCATCCAGTCTGCCCCTTTTCCCTACCTACTAAAAATGCCAGAGTTTCTACTTTAACTCCGGTTTTAACTTCTTTTGAAGGGTCCTCTTACGTCTATCCCATGCAGTTTTGAATTCCTTCACCGTCTTTGCTCTCACTACCTCTGCTGGGAGGCTGTTCCATGCCTCCACCACCCTCTCTGTGAAGAAGTACTTTCTCACGTTGCCCCTTAGCCCTACCCCCTCCAGTCTCCTATCATGCCCTCTTGTTCTAGAGCATCTTCTTTTCTGAAAATGCTGCTCTCCTGTATCTTATTTATTTCCTTTAGGAACTTGAAGGTCTCTAGCATGTCTCCCCTCTCCATCCTCTTCTCCAGGGTATACGTATTGAGCTTCTCCAGTCTCTCCTCATATGATCTTTGGTGCAGGCCTTGTACCATTTTTGTTCCCCTTCTTTGAACTGCCTCTACCCTGTCTATCTATGTCCTTTCTGGGATGCGGCCTTCAGAACTGGACACAGAACTCCAAATGTGGTCTCACCAATGATTTGTAGAGTGGCATCACCACCTCTTTTCTTCTGCTGGTGATACCTCTCCCTATGCACCCCAACATCCCACTGACTCTCCCTACCACCTTGGCACATTATTTGGCCACCATTAGGTCTTTAGATATGATCACACCCAGATATATTTCCTGTTTGGTGGCCATTAACAATTCCCCACCCATCACACAATCATCCCTTGGGTTCCTGTGCCCCAAGTGCATGATTCTGTACTTCTTTGCATTGAATCTCATCTGCCACTCTCTGGACCATTCCTCCAGTTTAGCTAGGTCCGTCCTCATTTTTTCCACCCCTCCTGGAGTGTCTACCTTATTACAGATCTTAGTGTCATCTACAAAGAGGCATACCTTCCCATCCAGCCCCTCAGCAATGTCACTAATGAAGATATTAAACAGTACTGACCCAAGAACTGATCCCTGTGGCACCCCGCTGGTCACCCTCCCTTCCTCAGATTTAGTTCTATTTACTATCACTCTCTGTGTTCTATCTCTCAACCAATTCCCAACCCAGTTCATCACTTTGTGACCCAATCTCAGGCCTCCCAGCTTGTTTATAAGCCTCTGATGTGGAGTGGTGTCAAGCATCTAGCTGAAGTCTAACATGTTTAAATATAAGAAAAATAGCAGGACAAGAGGACACAGCATGAGATTAGAGGAGGGCCGATTAAGGGGGAATGTGAGGAAATTCTTTTTCACAGAAAGGGTGGTGGATGCATGGAATGGCTTACCACAAGAACTGGTGGCTATGAATACAGTGCAGGGCTTCAAACAGGCATGGGATAGGCATAAGGGAGCAATACAAATGACTATGAATAGATAGGCCACTGACAGAGCAAAGGCCGATGGCACATTTATAAGGTAGAAAAAGAAATGGGCAGACTGGATGGGCCTTGCGGTCCTTATCTGCCATCAACTTCTATGTTTCTATGTTTCTATGTAAATCAAGGTAGGCCACATCCACTGCCCCCCCCCCACTCCACTTCCCTGGTCACCCAGTCAAAGAAATCTATCAGATTTGTCTGGCATGACTTTCCGGACATAATTCTGTGCTGCCTCGGATCTTGTGTGCCACTAGATTCAAGGTGCTCCACTATCCTTTCTTTTAGCAGTGATTCCATAAGTTTACCCATCACTGAGGTCAGGCTGACAGGTCTAGTTTCCAGCCTCCTCCCTACTCCCACTTTTGTGGAGAGGGACTACGTCAGCCCTTCTCCAGTCCTCTGGAATCACTCACATATCCAGTGACCTGTTGAACAGGGCTTCCAGTGGTGCTGCCAGCACCTCCCTTAACTTCTTTAGAATTCTTGGGTATATCCCATCTGGTCCCATTGCCTTGTCCACCTTCAGTTTTGTGAGCTCCTTTAGGACCCTCTCTTCTGTAAATGGACTGGTGTCCACCTCCCTTCCAATTCTTTTTCTTAGCTGTGCCCCCCCCCCGTGAATATTGAACAGAAGTATTTGTTCAGAATGAATGTTTTTTCCTGGTCTCCTTCCACCCCTCTCCTCCTCCCCTTTTAGCCTTACAATCCCCCCAGTCTTTCTTCTTTCACTAACGTACCTATAGAAAGTCATGCCCCCTTTTTCAGCTTCTTTTATTTTGTCCTCTGTAGATGTAGGTGTTCCTTGGGGATCAGTTCTTGGACCTTTGCTTGTTAGTCTTTTCTTGAATAATTTACCTAGTGTCATAACATTTTCAAGGATCTTGCTGTATGCGGATGATAGAGTAATCTTCTTTCGGAACAAAGATTTAAATAATTTGGCTAATATATTGCAGTCAGAGTTTTATGTTGTTCAAAGTTGATTTATTTGCAGTTTAGCACGTTATGTTTAAACTCAAAAAAGACAAAAGTCATGATTTTTCATTCTAGGAAACAAACCTGTTCATTAAAATCTTTTTCCATAAAAAACACTTGAAGGAATTATCTTGGACCAGGTCAATAAATATAAATACCTTGGCCTGACCCTTGATAGTCGCCTCAGTAATTACCAACACACTGAAAACATAGTAAAGTCTGTTTATCAAAGGTTTGATATGTTCTATAGAAACAGACTCAATTTCACATCCAATGTAAAAAAAATTTTTTATATTGACACACATTTTAGCAGTGATAGATTATGGCCTAGTCATTTTCTCTTCCGCATGTAAATCATCTTTGCAAAGAATTGCAAGTTTTGTGAATAAAGCTTTTAGGTTTGCATTTGACATTCCATTAGATTACCATACCTGTCGTTTGAACAGTGCTTTGAACTGGCAAACATTATAACAAAGGTTTAATCAACAGTTGGGTTGCTGGGCATGGAGGATATTAATGGACAAGTATTTATGTTTTTGATAACCAGGTAAGTGAACTGATCCAATGGACCATTTTCAGCCACTACCTGGACCACAGAGTGGTAAGAAGAGTCAACAACAAAATACATAACATGGGCAAAGATACAATACGGAGCCGATAAGACAGTGTTAGAAGTATATGGGAATACATGAAATAGCAACACTACACCATGTGGTCAGGAACTTGATACAATAGGTTTCGTGATCAAATACAGATAGTACAGTCTGTGATTGTTACAGGAGTACAAAATACCCAACATGCAATAATCTGTCTAACAAAAAGTTCGCTAACTAGTACAAAGTGATACAGTGCAGTACAGAAAAACATGTGGGATGGACAGACTTCCATTATCTTGAGATCTAGGGTGGATGTAGTATTTGGGGGTTGTCAAGAGAGCAGTTAAACATAGTTTCATTGAGAAGCCAGTCCTTCAGGTTTGTTTTGAAAGACAAGTGGAGGGTGATGAGCGAATGAACGATGGGAGACAGTTCCAGAGGGAGGGGGTTGAGACAGAGAAGGCCTTACTGCCCATCATTGCCGAGATACACAGAACTTCCAGAGGGGTGATAGAGGAATCCCTGAGATTTCTAGATGCTGCTCTTTCAGCCAGAAGTGAAGCATAGGGGAATTGTAGGTAATTTCTGAGGACACAGTCGACCAGGCAACCCATAGCATAGTCAAATCAGTCTTGAAGAGGGAGCCAGCCAAGAGACTGATAAAGCACACAATGATGGGTGGTATAAGAAGCTTGGAGGACAAAGTGGCATGTGGAATTATATGTGGTGTTAAGGCAGGAGTGAAGAGAAATGGACATGGCAGAGTAAATAGGGGAACAGTACTCCAGTATGGGCAGGAAGTTACCTTGCGCAATTTCCAGGCAAGCTTCAGAGAACAGGAGATGCTTAAGGCAGTAGGCAGCACCTAGTTTCTGATGAATTTTCCTCACTGTGAGATTTGTATGCTCATTGAAGGTAAGAGAGGGATTTTGGCATCACCCCCAGGTATTTAAATGTGGAGGCAGTTTCAAAGGGAAAGCCTGCTGGTGTGAGCACAGTGAGGGATGTGTTGGATTTGGAGACCATGGTGATGTATGGTTTGGAGCCAAAGAGCATGGCTTTCATTTTTTTCTCATTTACAAGTAGTTTGCTAGAGAGGAACCAATTGTGCGTGGCACTGCAGTTGAGTGTGAGGGTGGAGGAGATGGATTGCAGGGACTTGTCAATTGGACAAGTGCCAATTAACTTAAAATAAATGGTAGAAAGACCAACTTTATCCAACACTAAAACTAGGTCAATGGATGACTTCTGTATAAAGCTACCTAAGTGTCATAAAAATGTTGGACAAGCTGCTTTCTGTTATTGAACCAGTAGCTTTCGGAACTCACTATCTCAAACTATCAGGGCTTTGGTTAATTACAAATCTTTCATAATAACGTTATGGAATTTTATTAGTACTACTGATATTTGTAAATGTTATGAGACCCAATCTACTTATTGTTTGTCTCTATTGTTACATGTTACTGTCTCTTTGTAATTTAATACCTTGACCACAGTTGCCTATGAAACCTGGACAGTTTTGTCCATAGACTTTCATTTTAAATAAACAAAACAAAATTAAATGTGCCAGCACCCCTCTCTGCTCATCCATCCCATTGTTTACCTGGTCTGATTGGCCCTCTTTCCACTGGCTCCCAGTTCCAGGAGCATCACTACAGGGCTGGGGGTGTCTGTGGCACTAGCCAGTGTACTGTTCCACAGCACATATTTGCTTGTTAGGGATATGGCAGTCTATGGAGGACCAACAGAGACTGTCGTATCCCATGGTACTTTGCTTCATACAGAGCAGGGGATCCACAAGAGAGCAGATCTGGGCATTCATATGGATGCCCAGAATTCCTGGTAGCACCTTCCCCAGCTCCTGCCTGTGTGGCACTCCACACATGCCGGGGGGGCAAGTGCATAGGGCTGTAGATCACAGCCATCCTTATGCATTCCAGGGGTGTGCAGCTGTGTAGTTGGAATATGCCCAATTTGAGCATATCCTGGCTGCCTTTGAGGACTGAACCCTAGGTCTTACATTGTATGTCAGATTACCAAGGGCTTTTTGCTAACCTTGAATGGAGGGAACTGTTGCACTATGCCAATTCAGTAAGATGAGTCTTTTGGCTTCTAGACTGTCTGCTAACAGTCAGTGACCCAGAAATCTGTTTACAGCATTTGCCTTTCCTTTGTCTCCTAGATTGTGTAGTTGGCAGCTAGAAGAAGGGTTCACCTGGTGTTTTTTGGCAGTTCCTATATACCACCTGACAAAAGGAGATGAGCTTGGGGCAACTACACAGAATATGCATGAATGTAACCCCTGGATGACCACACCTCCTGCAGTTATCATTAGGTACTGTAGTGCTCCAATGGATGTTTTTTGTCATTCTATTAATACACCCTTCATCTCTCTGGCACTAGGAACCCCATTGCCACTTACCTGCAGCCTTCCTTGGCCACTATGTAGCCATGCCTATGCTCCCCAGGCAGGCTTGATGAGGAAACAGGGACCTCTCTCAAAAGGATAATTATTTTTTGGCTCCTGTTGGATGTCCTGGTCAAGGCTGGGGGCTGGATATATCAAAGCTGCTAGCCCCCAATGCCAGGGCCCTGTTTTCCCTGTTTCCTGGTACCCAAGGTGGTGCAGGTGATGACATGATGTGTGCACGCTGAGCGTACTAACACGTCAATGTCCACAGTCACCACCTCCCATGTGAGTTACAGTGCTGTAGTGGAGGAAATATCCCATCCTCCCCGGATGAGGACAGCATCCTGTAGGATGCTCAATCCTCTTCCCTCCCGACCAGCCCTCAACATACTCCAATGGATTTTAAAATCTTGGATCCTGATACAATCACTGCAATGTTTTATTTTCAATCAGACAACTACACATATCTCTGACGTTGAATGAGCTAGGGTCCAGCATTTTTTTAATTGTGAATCAAACAGGTGGATACCTGTCTCAGATTCATAGGCTTGATAGGCTTTGGATGTTTGAAGGGGCATAGAGTCATGAACAGTCTTATAAAATTCTTCCTGAAATACCTTTCCTCCCTGTACCCCCTCTCCTGAAGTGATCAGGATGGTGTTATAGGAATTTTCTTTGCACCCCTAGGCTAGTAAGAGCTGCAAGGCACTGAAGATCTAAAGATACAACCATGTTTTGGTTAAAGAATTAAAGGAATCAAGGACATCCATGCTTTCTGAAAGGAGGTCTGCTACCTTAAAGATCCCCCAGGAGGCCCATCCCTCTCAGTTGATTGGGGGTTTGCCCATTGTAATCTAGGGTTCCCCATAATGACATCAGTGGGTCAGGGAGTTAGTCTGTCTTGACCAGTTTACTCAGTTACCTCCATGCCCCTTTTGAGACTTCAATTGTAGGGTGTCCTTTCAGTTCACAAAGGACAGTTAAAGAGATAAGTACTGGGAGAAAGCTCACCCATATCCTAGTTTCTATATGCATCCATGTCAGGAGTGGTGTGAGGCCCATGAGTCCAGGTTCAGCCCAGTTTAAGACCTGATATTATTTGTAAGACCTATGCAAACCACTTTGCGGTGTGTACACAGAGCACAAAAAGGCTGTGTTATATTCCTTCAGCCATGCCAGGCACCTTCCTCCCTGACCAGTGTGGTCTCAGCTTGTTTCTACTAAACCAAGAGGGACGTTTGACAGTAGTGACCATATTGTTAGCCTTATTTCCATCAGTGATGGAGAGATTAAGTGCTTTCTATCTGTCACACTCAGTAAAGAGTTCAGCTAGGAGTGGTATGGGACCTATGGGTTTACGTCCAGGCCCAGTTTAAGACCTTATTTACTTGTATTGCGAATAGCTATTTTTCCATATGTTTGGTTTGCCAAGGAAAAAAAAAACAATTCTAATGTTATTTTTCACTGCCCTTTTATAATACCAGTTCTTATTTATAAAGAAGCAGATTTATTTTTGTTTGAAAGAGATGCTGGTGTCTACAAAGCTGTGTCTAATCTGTATACATTGATCATTGTTTAAGAACACCAGGAGAGAAGTGAGGAGGGAAGACCTGACTGCCACCATGAAGCCTCATTAATACCAGTGTGTGTTAAAATGTTAAAACATTTCTTTCCATAATTTATTAATTCTCATTATGTGGGGGGGGGGGGGTGACCACACTAGTGTCAAGATGGCCACCAAATCGAAAAGCTCCACACACCAAGTAGCAAATTCAAATACCATCTACAACAAATTTATACTTTTTTATTTTATGTTGAACCCCAGTGCCATCTGTCCGAAGAGATCCTGCTTTCATCCTTTTGAGTGGTCCTGGCATTGTGAAATTATCGAAGACAGTCTCCCCTCAGACATGGCCCCCTTCACCATGAGACCCCTCACCTCCTTCATGAAGGGCACACAACTCTCTGTGGTGGGTGGATTCAATGGACAGAGTGGGTCCACTGCTCTTCCTTCTTGCAACGCCTGATAGTCTACCACTCGGTAGTGTGGATGTAGAATGACAACTGTGGGAGTCCTGAGGTGAAACTTCAAACCACACTCTGCAAATGTTCCATAGGGACAACTGTTGACACGCCTCTCAAACATGTGATCTAACCATAACAACCCAGCTCACCAGGCTCAATCCATAACCCTGCTGCTAGATTGGACTTTAAGACCAGAAACAAGCCTCTTCTCAGGGCAGGATGATGAAAAGCTGAGCTGCACTCACAGGACTCGGGAAGTGACTGCAAAAACAAAGCTCTGTGAACGTTCGAGAGAGCTTGATTCAGACACTGCTCTCAAACATGTAAGCTGAGAACCAATGCTCTCCCTGTTGGAGTCAACCCCCAAAGGTGTGAAATAGAACTGGGACCACACTACTTCCCCTTGGGGCCCCATTGCCACAAATCTAACTCTGCAGTTTGAAAAAGTGGGATGCCAAAAGAATGAAGTAATGAATCCTTGTCTGCCTTAATAAGGTGGTGCTGATCACTGTGCAAGGTAATGCTTTCTGAAGCACCAAGTTCACGTGACTATAAACTTAAAAAGGGACAACTACTGGTACAAACCCATTATCTACTGTCTCTCTGTCAATAATTAATACATTTTGTGCACTCTGGAAGCAGTTACCCTCCTCCCTCTGCTTCTCTACCTCCATTGAATCCTTCAGGCACCAGTTGAATCCCCCTAACCTGCTCCTGTTCCCCTTCTTTCTGACTTCTCTACCTAAGCCCCTACTGTCCTCCTTTCAGGGCCTCTGCCTGGTTCTTTATTCCATGCGTTCTGGGCTCACTCCCTACCGTACTGCCACTGCACTGTTTTCCACCACTGTGACAGGTTGGTACCCCCCACCTCAGGTCTCCTGTCACAGTAAGTTATTTTTGCTATTAACGCAGTGTACTTGCACCTGTATGTTTTTTTGGTACTGTGACTGCAGTTTACCTCTGTACCATTGGCCATACCAATTTTGTACCAGTGATTGCCCTTATTATAATTGTACTGCACTTCAGTAGTCTCCCTCTTCTCCCTATCCACTGGGTCGCACCTGGAAATGAGCCTTAGTTCAATATGTCTTTCCCAGTTACCAATTTTCAAATAAATAGATAAATAAATTTCAGTATGACAGTTGTAACAACATCCTGTATGACTGAATATTGCTGAGCATTTTCCACTCTGTAACAAACTAAATATGATATAAATGTGTCCACTGATGAAAGAAATAAATAAAAATAATTAATTGCATAAATTCTCACCTTGTGAAATTCCTGAGCTGCTTTGATGTAACATCTGTGTGACTTGGAAGATGCTGTTTAATTGTATTTTGACAATGCTCTTGTTATACTGTATTTGTATCATTATTTTCCTAATTGGAGAGATGAGACATTCTAATAAGTTGGACAAAGTTCAAACTTCATCTTGCGGACTTTTGCAAAATCAACATTATCAAATGTTTCTATTTTTTTATAGAGATTTTTATGGTTCTTTTTGTAGGTTTTCTCATGCTTTGTTTCCCCCACCTGAGGCCCCAGCACACATCCGTACACATGTGTGGAGGCACGCACTCGTACCAGAAGCCAACTCAGCCCTGTCTGCCCACCCATACTGCATCCCCCCCCCTCGCCTACGCTACCTCGCCGGACCTCCACCTGGTGGGGGAAGAACTATGAGGGGTGCAACAACCCACCTCCACCACCCACTGGGAGAGAGAAGAGCAGGCTGCCAGCTTGCTCAATCCTGCTCTCCCTCCCATGCCAGTACCCCAATGACCCGAGGTCATTCCCGAACCCGGTCACTGGTGTAGCGCAAGGTAAGGCATCCAGTGCCTCAGCCCTCAGCGCCACTAGGCCAGCTCATTATCAAATGTTTCTAGAAGGAATGTAAACAAAATGACAGGTGATTGCCCTTCCATCTGGTGACATATAGGGAGGGATGTTACATCATGGATGTTTTAGTGTTTTAAAATATGACCATCTTCTGGAGAAATGTGTGTGTGTGTGTGTGTGTGTGTGTGTCAATGGTATCTTTAGAATATCTTCCTACCAACCCAAGAGGCGCTATCCCTTAACATCTAATGATACCATATCATCTTGACAGAAGGAAGAAAAGAACATCCAGTATGCACCAAAAGCAGTGGCCTATCTACATGAAATACTGCTGGAAGGGGTGCACCTCAGTTCTGCCAGAAGACACACAAGTCCACAGCTAAATCAGACAACACAACTGTTTCACAACTGACTGTGAGGCCTTGCCAAACAATGCTCCCTAAAGCTAATAGCCTGTGTAAGACCTTGATTTTTGGCAAGTGAATAGGACTGGGAGTGGCACCTGGCCACTCTCACCCCTTGTCTATCTAGGGCTGTGGAAACCTTTATGTGGACACACATTGACTACTGCCTTGTTGTTTGTATTTTCTCCACAGCTGATAAATTTGTTACCAAGCCCAAGTCAAAAGGACTCTCTGATGTAATTTATTTTCAGGCACAGTGCAGCATTTGTTCAGAAATGTATTATAGTGAGTTAGCTCATCTGTTGTTGCAACCTCACTTGTCTTTTGCAGAGTGAGAAAAGTATGTTAACATTTAACAGTATTTTGCAAGCTATGATAAAATGTGGGTTTGTTTTTGGTAAGATATATGTTTAGCATAGAAACACAGACTTTAATGGCAGATAAGGACCGCTTGGCCCACCCAGTCTGCCCATTTCCCTACCTATTGGATAAGCTGCACATCCTAGTTAACCAATAGGCTACTTCCTCCTACCCCCCACTAGAATTACTTTATGTCTGTCCCATGCATTCTAGAATTCCCCCAGTGTTTTTGACCCCACAACCACCTCAGGAAGGCTGTTCCATGCAGCCACCACCCTCTCCATGAAAAAATACTTCCTCACATTGCCCCTGAGCTGTCCCCCCTCTATCTTCAAATTGTGCCCCCTTGTTCTTGCACATTTCTTTTTCTGAAAGATGCTACCCTCTTGGACTTTGTTGATTCCCTTGAAGTACTTAAATGTTTTTATCATGTCCCCACTCTCCCTCCTTTCCTTAAGGGTATACCTATTAAGCTCCTTCAGTCTCTCTTTGAATGGCTTCTGGTGCAGACCCTGCTCCATTTTAGTTGCCCTCCTCTGGACTGCCTCCATCCTATGTCCTTGTGGAGATGGGGTCTCCAGAACTGCATGCAGTATTCCAGATGGGGTCTCACCAATGTCTGTACAGAGGGATAACAACTTCTTCCTTGTATGTTTTTTCCTTGTTTTGATATTTAAGCCCCTCCAGAAAGACTAACTATTCGTATCACTTACAGTTCTTATTAACTGAGCTCATAAACCTATTAGTTCCAGGTGATGGCAGAGACTTAATAACGAGGTGCTTTTGTCCAAACCCCTTCCCCCTGACAAAGCTCTAGTGAGCAAAGTGCCAGGGCAGTTTTGGACCAGGGGTGTACTCTAGTCTGGTTCCTTTGCTATGGCTTCTGTTTCCACTGTCAAGTGCTGGGGATGCAGAAAACTGTGGACAGAGATTTCTAGTTTTTTTTCATGTTTTTCCTCCTCTTCCTCCTTCCCCATGGTAGTAGTTGCCATTTATTTGATAAACAAAAGTAGAGCCAGACTTGGAGATGGTAGTGTGAATGGCTGCTCGGGAACAGAGTTTCGATGAGATGGAGAGATGGTGTCCATTGCTTACTCTGGAAGGTATTCCACTGTTCTTGGGAGTACTTTGAAGCATCCATGAAACCCAGCCTGGTCCAGTGGACAAATTTAGCAGCAGCCTATGGGATTCAAAGCTATGAGTGACAACTTTGTGTTATTTAGAGTGTCCCTGGGTATCACCTCCTATACTGGACCCCAAGACACATTGGGTGGTGGACTTCAGTGAAGACTTTGCAACAGTCTTTTACTTCATGAGAAAAATCCTGAGAAATTCGTATCAGGTGCTGATTTGAAGGAACGGGTCCTCTTTCCCTTTCTAGATAAGGGGCTATTGTTTCCCAGGAAAATGGAGAAACGTCAGCAAACACCAGACAGGGTCAATCAGCAGGCTTGGGATGAGGGGATGGACAGATTGGCCCATTCAGTCTTTAGTGGGGAACCCCCCTGTACCCACAACAGGATGGGCACCAAATTCAAAAAGACGTAGGCATGATCTGGTCCCTTGCATGCAGTACTTCTGGAAATTCAACAAATCTCAGATTATTTTGGCAGCTGCAGTTTTCAGGGTCCTCCACCTAGTGCCAAAGCAGATCAATGTCTCGACTTTGTTCCCTCATGTTGTTCTCAAAACAGTCTC
The DNA here is from genome assembly GCA_016271365.2 of Neoceratodus forsteri. NCBI lineage: Eukaryota > Metazoa > Chordata > Ceratodontiformes > Ceratodontidae > Neoceratodus > Neoceratodus forsteri. The sequence continues at coordinate 1,386,532,562 of CM057458.1, read as the reverse complement.
TTAAAGCCTCTACCATGCTGGGTCGGGTCTCTGAATAAATCATCCACACCCGTAACTCCTCTGTCTATTTCCTAGTGTGATGTGTGGGTGCTTAAATTGCCCCATTTCAGCCAAAAGTTGTGAAAACGTTTTTATTTGTTGTAGGTCAACTGCTCAAAACTTCCCTGGAGCAGAAGCCATGCTGCTGAGGAAGCCTGAAGCCAATCAACTTCACCTGATGATTCCATTTTGTCCACAGTGGTTCAGAAATATTTTTTTTTCAGTTTGTTTAGCAATTTGAATGAAGTCCATTAACAAAATCTATGTTTTAGAATTTCTGTTTTATGGTTGTTGGAAATGGGACAATAATAAAGCATCTTTTCTCCTTAGGTCTGGAGCTCACAGATCAGGAAGTTAGTGACTTCATAGGTGGCTCAACAGTGTCCCTTACAATAGTTCTAAAGAAAATATCTCTGGTAGCCCATTACTGATAGCACAGACAGGCAAGATTTTTGTCCAGATATTTTATACTAGTTTCGGGAAATACCCAGACATGTAATAGGTGATACTGTAGCACAGTATGAGGTTCATAAAGTGTGCAGAAGGTGGGTAGCAAATTGTCTGGCTGGTACTGTAAGAAGTGATGAGTTGTGCTATATGGTCACCATTCAGAGTATAAGGATGAATTGAGTGGGGTATCTCAGGAGTCAGTGATGGGTCCATTGCTTTAACATATTTAGCAGTGGCCTGGAGGAGGGGGCAGTAGCAGATGCTGAAACATGGAAACAGACACTTGTGGTGGAAAAAGACAATACTTCCACGCAGTTTTCCCTATTTCACCCTACCCTACACAGGGTCTGATTGTCTAGATGGGGTTTTCATCCTCTCCTCCCACTCTTTCCCTGCCATACTGCTACCACCTGTGTTACTGTTAAACCTCTTATTCTGACCCAGATGTGCTCAAGCCCATTAACAGCTTTTGTGCCCCCAAGCTAAGCTGTTAGGCTGTCCCACTGCTGAACCACTCTCTCTGTAAAGTAACATTTTTCTCACATTCCTCATGAGTCTCCCCTCATCACCATCTTATATTCATGTCCCCTTGTTAGGGCTACAGTGGGTGGAGAGACCTGCAGACCTCCTATGATAGAAAAAGGGAGACTTTTTTGAACGAACAAAAGTGTGGAGTTGCCTCACAGTCACCTCTGCATCTGTGAAGCACTCCACTCTCTTCATTAGCAGTCACACAGCAGTATTTTGCGGTGGTCATGGCAGAACACGGCATAGTCTGCTGTGTCCAAGATGGCTGCCAAACTGTATTGCACATGTGCGACTACTTGCACGTGCACAGTAAAGTTCAGTGGCCATCTTTGATATGGCAGACTGTGCCGTGTTCTGCCATGAACTTCTTTTGGTTTTTATTATATATAGTCACCCTCCCTCTCAGCATCCCCCTCCAAAACATAACAGTGACACTGGGGGCACCCAATCCCCCAATTCCCCATTATCATGATCAGGACTCCTTGGTAATTTGTTTTTCTGAACCCTGTGAAAATAAAAACATCCATCAATGTCTTTTGCAGCCATTACTGTCCCCCACCCAACCCTCCGCACCCACAAGCCCTCACTTACCCATCGGGAGTCCAATGCCATAATCCTGTCTGGATTGCAGACATGTCTCCACTCTTTAAAACTGGACTGTGAACTGAAGAAACAGGTATGCAATTCAATGTTTTTCAAAGGTGTTTTGAACTTAGTGGCATAACTTGGGCATTTCTGCATATTTTTGGCCAAACTTTCAACATGACTTTTTTTGGGACCCTGCCTCATGAACAACTGCACTGCCATTAGGCAAATCTATCCAAAAAGGTGATTTTGCGATCACTGCATGAAGTCACCTTTTGGGCAGGAGTTGAAAATTTTCTCTGCCCTTGTTCATGAAGTGGGGTCATAAGAAGGCTCTGTTAAAAATTTGGTGTGAAAATATAAAAAAAAAAAAACAAAGAGCCTATGTTGAATTTTGTGAATGCAGGCTCATAACTTTGGTAATTTTCAGTATTTTAACCCCAGATTTACAACATAGCCATATCTTTACAGTGCCTCATAAATGTGACAGCTGTCATTTTTCAAATCCTGGCCAAAATGTTTTTTTTTATATCCTAAAGGTGATTTTGTGGTCCCTGCAGAAAATCATCTTTTGGACAGGAGTTGAAAATTTTCTCTGCCCTTGTTCATGAGGAAGGATCATAAGAAGGCTATGTTATAAATTAGGTGTAAAAATATTAAAAAAAGAAGTTATGAGGCTATTGTATGTTGAATGTTACAAACGCAGGGCCAGATATTCAAAAGGGTTGCGCCATGCGCAACAGAGATGCGCCAGTGCAAATCCGAAAATGCGCCATTGTGCGATATTCAGGGGGAGGCAGCTGCACTGCTCAAGTTGCAATGTGCAAGAGCACAATGATAATGAATGCATGCGCAACCGTAGGGGGAGGAACCATGAATAAATGGCGCAGTGCAATATTCAACGGCGTTTCATGCGCATAGGGGAGGCAGCGGAAGTTGCGCGATAGCGGAAGTGAGCCAAAATAAAAAGGAGCAAGAGAGGCACAAGAACACTACAGGAAGGCCTGCAGTGGGGGTGAGCTGACAGCAACAGGAGAGAGAGGACCAGAGAGAGGGACAGAGAAGGAGCAGGACAGGGCACACCTGTGCCACGCAGGACAGGTGTGGGGAGACAGTGAAATTGAGCAGGACTAACAGGGCAGTGCTGCAGAGCAGTCAGGGCAGTGGTAGGAGGCAGGACAGCAGAAGGCCGGAGGTGTACCCGGTGCAGGAGGAGCAGCACAGAGGACAGCGGGGGGAATGGGACAACAACTGCCGGAGGGAGAGCAACAGCCAGGAACATGGCCAGTGCCACCATACAGATGGAGGCAGTAATGAGGGGTGTGAGAAGGCAGGCAGCAAGGGGGCATGGCCATGGAAGGGCCCGTTGGTGGTACACCCCCAACAGGTGGTACTGAGCCCGCATCACCTTCAAGCAATATAGTGATACAGAGATTGTGGGCTAGTACCGCCTGAACCGGGCAATCCTGAGGCTGCTCTGTGAGCTGTGCAGTGATGAGATGCAGGCACCCACACGATGGAACCATGCTCTGTCAGTGGAGACTAAGGTGACAGCTGTCATGTGCCTGCTCGCCACGGGCACCTTCCAAAGACCAACAGGGGACACAACAGGCATAACCCAGTCGGCGGCGTCACGCCTACTCACACAATTCCTCAGTGCACTGCTGCCACATGCTGCACAGTACATCCATTTCCCCAGCACACAGGCGGAGCGCACAGCACACATACAACAGTTCCACAGGGTAGCATGTATGCCCGGCATGCTCGGGGCCATTGACTGCACCCTTGTGGCCATCTGCACACCACCTGGTCCGGATGGCATTGCCTGTAGGAACTGTAAGGGATACTCCAGCATCAACTGCCAGGTGGTGTGCAATGCCAGGGGGCGCATAACCAAAGTCTGTGCCACGCACCCTGGGGGAGCACATGACACCTTCATCTGGCACCAGTCTGCACTGTGCCACAGGTTCGAGAGTGGGGATATCCCCACTGGTCACCTAGTGGGTGAGTATGCACAACATGCAGGATGACATGGGCAGCTGTGGGGGGGAGACATAGTCAGAGGTGCCATGGGTACCGGCCTTGACGGCCCATGGCAGAGCGATGCAGACCACCATACTAATGAACACCCTCTATACACAGGTGACAGTGGATACCCACTCCGTCCCTGGATGCTCACACCGTACCTGCGCCCCTCAACCCCATTGCAGCAACGATACAATGAGGCACATGCCACCACATGTAATATCATCGAGCGTGTGTTTGGGATGCTGAAGTCATGGTTCTGGTGCCTGGACATGTCTGGCGGTGCCTTACAATACAGCCCTTCAAAGGCCTGTGGGCTATTCCTGGCCTGTTGCATCCTGCACAACATGGCCAACAACTTTGGGATAGCCATAGAGGTCGAAGAGGGGGACAGCGATGGGGACAATGAGGACACCAGTCCAGACGGTGATGTGCAGCCACCCCATGGGCGAAGGGACCCCCGCCTGTTCAGGATGGCTCAGCTACACTGGGACACCATCACAGAGGAGCATTTTGGCCAACACAGGTAGGTCACAGGGTCATGTGCAACCACCATTGGCAAGGGCACAACCCACACACAGGCATGGATGAACCCCAGGGGTGGATGGCGGCAAGTGAATGGGACTGAGCATGGATCTGCACACGCCGTCAGGGATGGGCATGGCCAAACATGACACACGCACACACGCACACACACATACACACACACACACCCCCACCTCTACCCCCACACCACAAGACATGCACAAGGGTAGAAGGCACGCCGACCACGACTGCAACACCTAGCCACACACAGGCCCACACACGGCAACACCCAGTGTCCTTCACTGTGTGTGTGTCAGATGCTAGGCACCATTGTACACTGGCGGACAGCGCAACACAGGCATCATCATGCACACGCCACAGTGGCCAGCAGCCAGGAGGGTGTGCACATGGACTGTGTGTGTGCAGGGCCGGGTACCCCACCCGTGCATCTTACGGTGCACAACACACTGCACACAGGGCAGCAGCAGACAGTGGCCATGGTGGGAGACAGGTCAGTCATGCGGCACAGTGCCACGGCCACCACGGATGTGTAGGCGGCCCCACCGAGATCTGCCAGCCATGCCAGGCTGACCATTGGCCTCATGGGGTGGCACAGATGTACCACTAGGGGTGACACTGCGGGAACATGACCGTGTTCGTGCAGGGGTCTGGAGCTCACCGAACATGCCTGTGCCTAGCATGCTCGGTATGCCCACAGCCGAACCCGGTGTCGACATGGGAGGTGTTGCACGATGCCAGGAATGGGGGGTGGACATGGCACTGCACGGTGTCTGCGGCGCATGGGCAACTAACTGAGTGCCCATTGTGGCCATAACAGCTGTGAATGCATGTGTCTGCCTGTCAATGGCAGCGGTCACATCCTCCCGCAGCCAGTCCATCCCTGCCAGGAGCAGACCGGTGTCCCTGCTGCACCGCTCCTCTGCCTGGCACAGGACCACACTGAGTGTATCCACTGCCGTCACAAGCAACAACTGCTGATCCACTGAATCCTGGAGTATGCGGGTGTGCTCATCTAAGAGGTCATCCGCCTGATCGGCATGCTGTCCCTCATGGTGTTCATGGCCATGCTGGGCAGCACCCCTTGAAGTCGGGCGCTGCACACCAGAGCCATGCCTGCGCACGTCCACATGCGGTGCACTGGCGCCGCTCCCGACACTGTCCCCCCATCCCCATTTTCCAACCACTGGTACTGCCCCTCTGGCCACCGATCACCAGGGCTCGCCAGTGCCAATGCATTGGCCGCAACAGCCCCACCGGCCTGGACACACACCAGTGCTGCCCCACAGGGGCATACAGGCACAGGCTGGGACTGTGATGTCATGCAGGCCTCCACGGCGGCACAACCCACTGCTACTCCCATGCCGTTCCTTGCTGTGGGACCATCCTGAGTCCCACACGTATCACTGTCTGGGATGTGTGATCCATCATCATCGGTGCCTGATCCAGCACCAGTCATGCCCCAGCATGTTGGAGTCTGTGGCTGCTGTCATGCTGGGACACAGGCAGGGCCTTGTCTGCACCAGCACCACCATCTTCAGTCCGGACAGACAGGCAGGTATGCAGTGGTACTGACCCTTGGACACCTGTGGAGGTAGATGGGCACTCCTCCGTGTCCAGGGCCTTGCCCACGGTGGACACACCCACCACCGCTGACCCATGTAAACACTCGGGAGCTGTAAGGGAACACAGTAGCATTAATGTCTCCGCCCTACCCAGTGGCACTCCCCCCACCTCCCACACAGTGACAGCACAGGACCTACTATGCAGTGACGGGCTGCCACCCATCTGGAAGCCACCATCTGGAACGCCCTATATGGCACAACGCCACATGCTTCTGGCCATCCGCTCCTCCTGTGGCATTAGGCAAGGCACATCTGGCTGCCCACCACCGGTTGCAGCACGTGCTGCCCTGATGGCAGCCACCTTGTCCTTAATTCTCCTCCTGTCCGTACCGACCTTCTTTTTACATTCCTGCATGGACCGCTGGTGGCTGCCATGCTGGTTTTTAGCATGTGTAACCTCACCCCATGCCGCAGCATGGGGCTGTAGTGTTCCCCGCTGTCCGCTGAGCAGTGGTTCCCTGTCGAGGTATGCCTTGAACAGGGCGTCTGTTTCCACCCATGTGAAGTTGGGCCTTCTCTTCCTCCAACATTCCTATTCCTCCTTTTCCTCATGTTTAGTCATTATAGAGCCTGTGGGAATGACAGGTGTTACCTTTCACTGTGCAGTCCCATGCGTCTCCCACACACCACAGTCCACACTTCCAAACAGCATGCAACCCACCACAATAGACCGCAATACCAGACTATGGCCTCTGCAGCCCCATGTCGCATTTATATAGCGCAAGGCATGCAAATGATGTAGGCTTAAATTTAAGTGGATGCTAATGCAGTAGCTGCACCATGGAATTGCTGATGAGCTGATTTGCATATGCCGGCAGAATATCACGCTGTTGCGCCTTGCGCAATGTGTTGAATTATGCTCGGCACAGGCGCAGCCTGTGCGGCGTAGTAGGCACCGCACGGGCGATGCCCGAGGTGCTGACGCCGACGCCTGCCATGCTGCTGACGTGTTGAGCACGGGAGGCAGTGCAGGGCACGGCCACCACTGTGCCAGTGGTGCTAGTTCGCTGTTCACATGTATGGCGCTCTTGCCCTGGAGCGCCATAGGGTCCATGGTGCCACAGCACGGTAGGCCACTACATGGCATCTCACACAGGCACCCAACTGTGCTACATGCAGGGAGTACCAATCACACTGTGGTGGTCCACGCGCAAGAGACCCTTGACCATGTGCCTGACCTTTGCCCCCTAGGCACCATGTGTCCGCATGGGTGCACCACTATCGTGCTGTTCCATGACAGCGCTGTACCATGCAGCATCTGCACATGGCGGATGTGTGCTACGGAGCGCCATTTTGACTCCAACCAGAATCCGAGATGGCAAGACAGAGGGCTGCTGTGTGGAGCCAGGTGGAGCTGGCCAATTTGGTGGCCATAGTGGAGCCCCATGCTGGGACCCTGTTTGGAAATGCACCCCTGGACAGGGCCAGGAGTGCTGTCTGGGAGGAGGTGGCAGTGGCGCTGGAGGAGGCCACAGGACTCGCAAGTACCATGGAGCAGTGTCGCCACCGATACAGGGACCTCCAGTGGAGGGACCCAGACAGGCTTGCCCACCTGCAGGCACGTGCCAGGCAAGGCGCAGTGCCACGACCAGGTAGGTGCCCCATCCATACACTGGTTGTGTCCATACGGGTATCGCGGTGGGCATGTGTCCACCACACGGGGGGGTGGGCCATCCAGTGTGGGCGGCAGTGGTGGTGGTGTTGGGGGGCTTGCGGCATGGCTGGGCTGTTTGGGATCGCACACACCCGGGGGTGGAGGGCCTTTGCTACTAGATTGTACTGATGTTCCCCTCTCCATGTTTGCACCCTAGGCCCTGATGAGCAGCGCAGAGCACCTGATGACCGCCACTGACGTGAGGAGATGGGAGCTGGTCAACATCCACGGGCCGCTGGTCCAAATGAAGAACAGCACCAGGACCAGGCCGATGAGGGTGAGTGTCTTTCTTCCAGGATATTCTGTGCATGCTGTGTTGCAGGGCAGGCGGCGGGGCAGGGCCACCATCCATTGACACCACTGCTGTGCACGCCGCATGGTACAGTCAGCACTGTCCAGTGGCACTGCACGTGTGGGTGTGCATCGCTGGTGGTCCATGCGTGCACCGGGTACATGGCTGTGCCACTGCCTTCGCGTCGCATAGCCATGTCACTGTACAGCCACGGTGGTGCTGTGCGGGACTTGGGCAGTGGGTGTGTGCAATGGTCTGCATGGCTGTGTGTGCCTGGGTGGGCAGGTCATGTGGACATGATCACTGTGGGTGGTCGCACACATCACAGGGGCGTGTCCCATAGCTGTATGCCATGCACAATGGGTGGGCTGCAGGGGGATGGGCATTCACACCTATTGAATCTGCTCCCTTGTCCTAGGTGGACAGAGGATGATGCAGATGGAGAGGGCCATGCAGAAGCTGCTACAGTTAGCATGTGCATCTCTTGAGATCCTGCAACGCTTGGACCCGCACGGCGTCTGGAGGAGACGTAGCGGGAAGTGCCACAGGAGTGGGGAGCGGGGAGCCAGCTGAAGAATCCATGCCCCGGGTTCAACCCTACCCCCCAGACCCATCTTCACACCCCTCTTTCCCTCTCCCATTTGTTCACCCCTGCCCCTTACCCACCCCCACCTGGTTTGTGGCCCTCACCCCCTACTGTTATGTATATATTTGTAAATAGTTATATTCTACCTTTTAATATACATTTGTTTTGTTATGCCTACTGTGATGGTCTCTGATTTGCTGCGGGCTACAGGTGCTCAGCTGCAGTGGTGTGCATGGCGTCAGGGGTGGTGCAGTCATGGGCGTGTGTGTGTGTCCGTAGGGGAAGCAACTATGGTGTGGGTGTAGCTATCAGTCACTGTCTATGGTTTGTGTGTTGTTCCCTGTGCACTGGATGACTGTGTGCAGTGGTCCATGGTGCATGCACTGTGTCCATGGCACCCCTGTCAGACCATCCCTGGCCTGTGCAGCTGACACCCTTGCAAGTCTGTGGCCTGCACGGTCCGCTGGCATGTCAGTGGTGGCTGTCCATGCTGCACAGCCACTGTACTCAGCACAATGCTGGGTTGACTCCTGTCACCAGTGTGACTCAGGTGGCACTGTGGCCTCCACTGTTGTTGTCCCACCTCCATGCTGTCACTTGTGTCTGTTGCAGGGAATGTGCTCCACTGTCTGTCACTTGTGCTCCGGCCACATGCTGGTGGCGTACAGCCTCGTGTTGCCTGCGCAGGATGGCTGGCATACCTGTTCCATGTAGGGGTGCTGGCCATGTGTACATGGCTGCCGTGACCACACGCCAGTGGCTTGGTTGACCCGCTACTGTGTCCCTGTGTTGGTGTGCCCTTGGGTATGGGTGGGTGTTTGTCCATGCACTGTGTTGCATCCTGTGTGGTGCATGCTTCCATGCAACACTGTTAGTGTCTGTGCTGGCTGTTGTGGCCAGTGCTGGGATGGGGTGTGTCCTTGGGAGGGTGTGCAGGGTGCTGTAACACTGGTGGTGGGGTCCGGGGCATGCCCTGTCACATGTGGGGTACCTCATGTGCCGACGCATGGTTGGTCTCTCAGCTGTACCTTGGGGGGGGACGTGCAGGGCGGCACTGTGTATGCAGTCATTGCATCACTGTCTGCTGCCGCCCACTGCAGGGTGCTCATGATGGGGCTGCCTTGCATGGATCTGTGGTGCACAGGGTTGCATTGTTACAGTGGGAGTGGTGGCATGCATGGGGTGTCCTGCACTGTTGGGTGCTACTCCTGGGCAGGGTATATGGGGATCGTGGTGCAGGGTGTGCTCTGCATTGGTGGGATGGTGTGGCATGGGGTGGCCGGACATCCTTGTGTGCAGGTCACTGCTTGCCAGGGGGTGTGCTGGGGCACCATGTCCCAGCTGTGGGTTTGTTGCTCGTGTCCATGGGCCAGTGGTCCTTCCAGCTCTTCTCAGGTTGTGCGGTGCATGGGGTCTAGGGGCGATGTCTGTTCTGCTGTGTGCTCCTCTACCTATCTCTACCATGGGTGGTGGGCCCCTGCATCCTGTCCCTGCGCATCTCTGGTTGTGCTGTTGCACTGCTGCCCTGCTCCACTGGGCATCCCTGGTTGTGCTATTGCGCATCAGACCTGCACCACTATGTATCCCTGGTTGCGCAATGGTGCAGTTGGCATGATATTCAGTTGTGTGCCGCAGGTGCATCTTGACTTGTGCAGTGTTTGAATATCGCGCCTGTTGTGCATGGGCGCAATGGACTTGTGCCTGCTCTTGCTATTGCACTACTTTGTGGTGCAGTTTGAATATCTGGGCCGCAGTCTCATAAGTTTGGTAATATTCAGTATTTTTACCCAAATTTTCAACATAGCCATTTCTTTACAGTACCTCATGAATGTGACAGCTGTCATTTTCAACTCCTGCCAAAATATGTTTTTGTGTCCCAAAAGTTGATTTCATAGTCCCTGCACAAAATCACCTTTAAGCCAGGAGTTGAACATTTTCTCTGCCCTTCTTAATGAGGCAGGGTCATAACAAGGCTATGTTGAAAATTTGGTGCAAAAAATATTAAAAAACAACAACTTCATGAGCCTATGTTACAATTTTCTAATGCAGGTTCGTAACTTTGGTAATTTTCAGTATTTTTACCTCAACTGTCTCGGCTGCAGCCCTATCGGCTCTGGCCAGAGTTTGATTTTGACCTGCTGTTCCTGCAAATAGTTCCTCACAGTTTATCCTGTTTATTCTTTTTAGGAACTTGAAGATATCTTCCATGTCTCCCTTGCCCTTCTGGCCTGAAGCAAGTACAAGTTAAAGGGGCACTGCCAACCCCCACAGGCTTCAAATTGTCTCCAGTTTAAAAACACTTTTTATGATTGGCAACATTCAGTAAAGATTGCTGCTGTCACTAGTTGTTTGATTCTGATTCCTTTTTTCTTTTTAAAAGTGAAAAACAGGATGTCCACTGTACTAGTGTTACCACACAAAACCATGTTTGTTTACATTCCTTGATCAACTTCCACTGCATTTTTTCTGGACTTGAGAACACCTTCCACACAATCAAGCTGCCCATGATGCAGTGAGATGAGAGTAGACTATTGTATCTTGAGTTTCTGCACTGATTGGGGGGGGGGTGTTCATAATGTTCAGGAAGTACGCAGTAACAGCCAATCAAGGATTTGAAACAAAACAAGGTAGGGCACAATTACACTATTACCATGCAGTTCAGTTATACTGAGAAAGGAAGCAGATAAACCAACCAGCAACATCATTGAATTTTAGAGAAGGTAAGCAATCAGAAAATGTGGGTTTTCATCTTGAATTAATATGATGCTGACAAGGTTAACAGTGTCCCTTTAAACATGCTGTAACTCTATGAAATGGGGGATTCACTGAGGGACCTGAATATATTAGGGTTGGGGGACTCAGGTTTAAAAATAGGGAAGTGTAAAGAATCTGGATCACATCTACACCCTGTGTGGTACAAGAGAGGATGGCACAACTGAGGAATAAGATCTAGAAGTGCAGTAACTGTGACCTGTGACATGAAGCTACAGTATGCTTGCAACGTGCTGCCATAGTGATGAGAAAAAATGCAACACTGTGATGTACTGAAACAGGAGTAAGGACCAGGTCAAGGCAGGTGACCCTCCATGGTACATGGCCTTAGTCTGACAGTGACCATCGTACTGCATCCAGTTCTGGTCACCACACTATGAAAAGGACATTGATGAGATTAAGTGGGTTCAGCACAGGAACACCCACTGATTAATGACATAGGAGGTAAGAGTTATGAGGTGAGGTTGTGCATACTCAAATCATTCAGCCTAAGGAAGAGAAAACTAAGAGGGAACATGATCATGGTGTGCCAAATACTAAAGGGATAAAAGTGGTGGTATTCACAGATGTTTGAGCTGGTGAGTGCAAACAGAATCTGAGGACTGCAATAAAACCGAGGGAGGCAGTATAAGAGGAAACATTAGGAAACACTGTTTCACCCAAAGGGTGGCCAACACTGTATAGCTCACTATGTAAGGTTGCAGATGCTTGTACTGTTCAAGTGTTCAAAGCAGGGTTAAACAGATTCCTGAGGGAGAATGTCACTGAAGGTTATTTAAAATGAGTAGGGGTAGCCTTCCATCTGATATGCTTGGAGGTGTACTCATACTTACAATAAGTTGGCTATAGTTGCTACTGTGTGGCAGAAAGGGTGGAGAAGATGTACCCCAAGTCTCTTCTGTCATCACAGTACTATGTTAATATGTTGAAATATGTTTTTTCATATCCTCCAGCTATCATTCTTCAGCAACTTAGCTACCTGTTAAATAATTTTCCACATAATTACTGGTGACCCCCTTTATCACACAGTTCACACACCTCTGTCAAATGCTGCAATAAGCCAAAAACTGGTTATTATGGCATTTTCAAAGCTTCTCAGCATTGTTCTTGAATGGCCTGCAGGGGCTTGAGACAACTCGAGCGTATACTCACAGTGCATAGACTTCACAGTACTCTCCAAGCCCCTGTCATACGTGATCTGTTAGTCCATCTCAATGTCAGTCTCTGTGAATCCTGTTAAAAAAAAGTTCACATTATAGAAATTTCAAATTGAAATGTTGTTTTGTAAGGTGTACCCAATGTTTTTTGCTTGTGTTTTGCCAAAATAGATTTACAGTTTTGGCAGAGCTGCAAGATCTTGTGAGAATTGTTGTTTTGTTCTGTTTGTGTTTTGTTTTACTATATTAAATGGTTGTATTTCTTACAATTAAATCTTTACTGTTTCAGAAAAAATATGAGCATAACATTAATTGGAAGCATTTTTTCCACTCTCTTAAAGTAGTACTACACAGGAAGTCCATGCACTAACAATTCTATATAGAATAATGCATGGGGTGGTGTGCGTTATGGGAATTTAATGTACAGCTAAGGTATGGGATACTACATAAACCCCAAGAATGAAGCTGGAGGGATTTATAAAAGCATCACACACCAAGAGTGTCCATTAAATTTGAGTAATCACTCTATCCTGTGCATTATTTTATATAATTGCTGGCCATCAATCCCTCCCTCCATAAAATCATTAACATCGTCAATAGCATCAGTTCTGTTCAGTTCTGGCATAGGCAACTGAGTAAACTCTACTGGTTTACCCTTTTTCTTGTCTACAGAGCAAGAAATAGACTTCTAAATAAATTACTCTTTTTTCAACTAAAAGTTGCTGAAAAGAGTCTGGAGTCCGGGGATTAGTGAAGGCTTTTTAACAGTAGCAGTCGGCTCTGATACCAGGTAAACACCCAAAAAATTGTTGCACTGCAGGTCACTACTTTAATTTTAGACTGAGTCTTTCTGTTTAAAAATAAATAAATAAAATACCGGAGGAACGTGTACTGAGTCCCCGATCGATGGTTTGTTTCCAAAGTTATGTGCTGACTCATTGAAGAATGCTGCAGCTGCTTTTCACTTTGGGAAACTCAAAGACATGGTTGCTGTATTGCGTACAGTCGGAGCATTAACTGTGTGCGTGAATTCCATAATAACTGGCTGGTTATTATGGGAACTAATAACTGGCCATCTCTATAGACAAAACTGATGGCCAGTCATTATAAAAAATAAAAGATAGGCAAGTGTGTTTATGGATTTTTTTACACACCCTCCTTGTGTAATGACCTCATAAATCTTCACTCAAGAGATTTATAAGGTCATCGCAAACTGACAGTGCGTAAAAAAATCCATAACACACACTTGCCTATCCATTATTCTCTATATAATTATTCAATCAAAACCATGAGCTAACTTCTTGACAAATGTGTTGACTGGGATTGCACTGCACATCAAATTATGTGATAACATTCTTCATCCACTGTGAGGCCTGTTTAATAATTTTCACATCATGATTCCACGACTTTGTTGCCTGGGCCTGCCATGCATCTTTAACTCCATATTATTATTCAGCTACCTGTCTGTTGAACACATTTGCACATCATCGTTTTTCAGTCGCAGCCATGTGCTGACCTAATGACTGCTTTGTCAATGCCAGTCCTTTACCTCAAGCCCCTTCATACTGTAACATTCAGCAGCCACTTTTCTACCTGCGTATTGATTTTACATATCATCATTCATGAATCATGACCACAAACTGTCATCATCACATTGTTGCCTGGGCCCACCCTGTACCACCAACTCCATCAGCGCATTCCTCTGCTACCCCTGCTGCCCTTTAATAATTTTGTAGATCATGATTTCAAACCACAAGCTGACTGTATAACCATGTTGCCTGAACCTGCTCTGTACCACCAACTCCATCACAGCATTCTGCAGCCATTCTGCTGCCTGTTTAGTAATTTTGCACATCATCATTTAGAAGCATAATATGACTTAAAGGGACTCTGTCAACCCCCTTAGGCCTCAGAGTGTTTAAAAAGCACTTTTTATAAAGACTGCTGATGCAGCTGGCAGTTTGATTCAGTTCTCTTTTTTCTTCTAAAAAGTGAAAAACTGAGTGCTCACCATACTGGTGTTATAACACCAAAACATGTTTTTTTACATTTCTTGATCAACTCCCACTGCATCTGCCCTGGACTCAGCAACACCCCTAACACAACACAATCTAGCCACTCGTTTATGCAGTGGAAGTAGGGGATACTGTTGTATTGTGAGTGGCTACACTATTTGAGGGTGTTTCTGATGTCCAGAAAATATGTAATAAGAGCAGTTCAATGATTTGAAGCAAAACAAGGCTCAGTATAGCTATACATTACCATGCATTTCAGTTCAATTAAGCAAAGAAGCAGATAAAACAATCAGCAACATCAATGAATTTTAGAGAAGGCAAGCAATCATAAAATGCAGATTTTTACCGAAAATAATGTGATGCAAAAAACTTTGACAGTGTCCCCTTAATGTCCATGTTGCCAGGGCTTGCCATGTACCTCTGACTCCAGCATGGAGTGGCATTGTTCAGTTGCCAGGCAACCTGCTTACTAATTTTATTTGATACACTTGCACACCAAATGTCTTGAGGCAATAACGGGAAATGAGAGGTGTGTCCCTGCCAAGCCAATTACAGCTGAAACTGCAATTGGTTTGGCAGTGCACACCAATGACTAGGCACTCTGTTCATGACAGTAGTTAAGCTTTGCTTACGTGGCATGTCCTGGACTTAAAAGAAATGAACCTCACCAATGGGCACGCTTCATTTCTTTCTGTAGTCCAAACTCCGGCCATGTGCATTAGAGTGCACACTAATGTGCTGGCCACAGTTACGGCCCATCTTTGCTCCCTCTGACCTCCACCCCAAAAGCTTAAATGTTAGCCATGGTGTGGTTTTCTCTCCCAGTGCTTGGTTCTCTGTGCCCTCCTGCCTCAACATTAGCCACTGTGTGGCTTTCTGTTAAAGCCAACATCGGGGTGCCCAATCCCTGTGTTGGCATGTATCCTCCCATTAATGTGGTACACTGGGAGCCCACCCCAGTGTGTTGAAATGTGCTTTTAAAAAAAAATAAACCTGTGAAAAAAGAAAACTGTCCCCTGACGTCTTTTTTTCGATACAGAATCCTGCATCAAACTTTGTGAAACGTAAGATGTTTTTCATGTCTGTGAGCATTATGCTTTAAGAACCAGTACATTTGCACTGATGCACTTGGTTAAAATAAATATTTTATATATATACTTGGCTTGGTCTGGGTGCTGATTTTTTTGGAAATTCGTTGATGCATTTGTTATAGCACCAGACCTTCTCGGTGCGGTTCATTTTTCAAACTGTTTGTGTTGCAGGATGCTGCAGCAAACTGGTTTACTCCACCAAACTCTTTTTGCTGACATTGGGGTGACCAATCCCCAAATCAGAATGTATTCCCTGCCCCACCCCCTCCACATTGTGGCACACTGAGAGACTACCCCAGTGTGCCCAGAACATTTTTTTTTATATTTATTTATCTTTCCGACATCGGGATGCCTACTCCCAGTGTCAGATGCCCCCCACCCTCCAAGCCTACTTTCTTTGCTGATGGAGTGCCCAGTCCCCCTGTTGGCAGCATGCATCCCCTCACCCCAACTCATGTGGCACACTGGGATGCCACCCCAGTGTGCCCAGAAGTATTTTTTTTTATACCTGAAAAATAAAGAAAACGGTCCTCTGACGTCTTTTTTTTAACCTGCAAAAGAGAAAATGGTCCCTTATCATCTCCCCCGTCCCCCCTCTCCATCCCCACCCTCCCACTAAGCACTCACCACCCTGCACACCCCCTTACCCCATACTTACCTCTGTAGGTTGGCGCTGTCATCTTCTCCGGATCGGGGCATGTCTGCACTCTTCAAAGCCAACCAGCAAACTAAAGAATCAAAGGTAAGTGCTGTATAATGGCAGTAAATGGGGAGTTTCAACTTATGTTGATATCTCAGCCATTTTTTAGAAATTTTGGCCCAAAATTTTCAACACGGGGTTCTTGGGACCCCACTGCATAAACACTATCACTGTCATTTCATTACTTGATCCTGAAAGATGATTTTGCAGTTGCTGCATGGAATCACCCACGTTACAAATTTGGTAAAAAAAAATTCCAAAAAATGACTGCGTTATGAGGGTGCATTGCACAGTTTCTACGCACACTCATAACTTCACCAATTTTTAATATTTTCACTCCAGATTTTCAACAATGCCATTCTTTCTCACCTCCTTGTGAAAAGTACAGCTGTCATTTTTCACATTCTGCCCAAAATGTCTTTTCATACCCGTGTCACCGAATGTCAAGTTCGCAGTGTGAAATCAACTTTCAGGATGGATTAATGAAATCACAGTGTCACTGTTCATGAGGTGGAGTCCCAAAAAGGCCATGTTGAAAATTTGGTACAAAAAATACTCCAAAACGCCCGAGTTTTGTGCTGTTGTTGAAATTTTGCTATGCATGTGCGTAACTTTGGCAAATTTTTATATTTTCACTCCAAATATTCAACATTACCAGTTTTTCACACCACCTCATGAACAGTATAGCTGTAATTTTTCACGTCCTGCCTGAAATGTGTTTTCGCACCTGTGGCACCGAATGGCACAGTCACTGCACAAATTCACCTTTCATGATTGAGTAACAAAATTATAGTGCCACTGTTCATGAGGTGGTATTCTAAAAAGCCCATGTTGAAAATTTGGAGCAACAAATGCCAAAAAATGCCTCGGGCATTAGGGATTTAAGCCATAATGCCCCATCCCTCCACCATGTAGAGACTGACAGGCATGGGGGGGGGATTTGGGGTCGTTGGCCATAATGCTTATGCCATTCCTCCTCCACCCTGCAGCCAGTGACAGACATCAAAGTGTGCCTTGGGGTCTTCAGACCTAACGTTCACCCCATTCTCCTATACTGCACCCATCTCAGCTTATTTCTTTATGGAATGGGGTGAGCATAAGGGCTGAAGGCCCCAAGGCACACTGCAATGCCTGTCAGTGTCTGCAGGGTGGGGTAAGGTGGAATGGTATGAGTGTTACGGCTGATGACCCAAAGGCACACCCCCAATGCCTTTCAGTCTCTGCAGGGTGGGGGTGGGGGTTGGTGTTAGGATTGGAAACCCTAATGCCTCAGTAAAGAAGTAAATCAGGGAGGGGAGGTGAACATCGCCTACCTTGATTTCAGGAAAACCTTCGACCCTGACCAACATAGAAGGCTGATGAACAAGATGGGTAGTCTGGCCACAGGGCACAAGCTGATAAACTGGGTTAGAAACTAGCTGACAGACAGGAGGCAAAGGCTGGTGGTAATGGCATTCAATCCGGGGAGAGGGTGGTGACCAGCGGGGTACCTCAGGGATCAGTCATGGGACCAGTCCTGTTCAATGTCTTCATTACAGACATTATGGAAGGGCTAGAAGGAAAGCTCTGTCTGCCTGTTTACAGTTGACACCAACATCTGTAACAGAGTGAATACTCCAGAAGGGGTGGAGAAAATGAGCAGAAACATGGAGAGGCTTGAAAAATGGTCTGAGGAGTGGCAAATGATGTTCAATGCAAAGAAGTGCAAATAATGCACCTAAGAAGAGGGCAACCAGGGGAGAGTTACAGGATGGAGAAGTTGCTGATGATCACCAAGGAAGAAAGGGACCTAGGAGTTATCAGTTCTGATGACCTTAAGGTGTCAAAACAGAGCACAAATGTTGCAAGGAGGGCCAGTGGCATGCTGCAGTGCATAGGCAGAGGTATCACTAGCAGAAAGCATGAGGTGTTGATGCTATTGTATAATGCACTAGTGAGGCCTCAGCTACAGTACTGTGTGCAATTCTGGAGGCCACAACTGTTCAAGGACTTTGACAGGGTAGAGGCAGTCCACAGAAAGACAGCCAAGATGGTACATGGCTTGTAACACAGAACTTATCAGAAGAGATTAGATGACCTCAATATGTACTCACTGGAGGAAAGGAGGGAGCGGGGGAACAAGATAGACATATTCAGGTACCTCAAGGGCATAAACAAGGTTCAAGGGTGGACATCTTCCAATGCATCAAATGTTTAGCATTGACAAATGTTTGTTTTTCATGTCATTATTCATGACTATAAGCTGTCTTTCCATGTGACATGTATTGTCTTTTACTAACATTATAGCATGTCTTTAATACTGACTTTGTGAGATTAACAAGAAGTCATGTTGTGAAATATTTATGAATTGATTTAAGAACTTAAGTCTGAGGACAATTTCTTTTTTGATACTGTCATTATTACATCTTATTTCAAAATAAACTTATAGTAGGCTAGAGTTATCCCCATAAATTACAACATGTCAGTTTCAATACACTTTTTTTTACTTTATTGCTCTCCCTCTACCTGCATTCCTATGTGACGTGTACTGTGTGCTACACCTTATACTGACTTCACTGGTGCCTGTCTACAGTACCTGTTTTTCAGTCCTGAGATGACTTTTAAATAAATGCTGTTGATTTCAAACACAAAGTACTAGACTATCCCAAAGATGACACTAGCACTTACTGTGCACCACATGCTTTCAAAATTAGATACAGAATGGATGTTTAAATTTGTCCACTTCTGGACACATTTGAATATCCCATTGAATACAAGCTTTAGAAAATCTTAACCTTGCACACTATCCATTAGGCCATATTGCTTACAATGGTAATAGTGCTTTTGTGACAACTAACCAACTTCTTCCTGCATGCAATATTTAAGTAATAATATCCAACAGAGTGGGAGGTATAGAGCTATACCAGACTGCCCAGGGGAGTAATGAAGCCAGATGCTGCAGAAGGAGGGCCTTAATGCCCCTGGAAGGTTCAGTATAGGCCAATATCGCCCACCCAGGAGGGATATTATTGCACCTAGAAAATGTGTCATTTGTTGAGATTAAAAAAAAAATACAAATAAAAAACAGCCCCTTAAAATGAGTAAAAGAGAAGAACAAAAAAATAACTTATTTGTAAAGTAGTCCCTCTACTGGTACATTTGCTAGTAGAGGGTGCTGCTGTATTAAGAGGCTGTGTTTTGCTTTGTAGTTTCACTCCCCCTGCCGATAACAAATAAGCTTTTGTGTCCCCTCAAACACCCAGACCCCCCCCACCAGAGTAGCACTCTGTTTTTCATCACTTTTTAAGCCACAGTCAGTTGCAGTTGCAATCAAGTGCAGCCAGTTGCAACCCGATACCGATGCCAAAGCTGGGACCAACTGTTACTCACCAATCAGTGGCTTTTGTAAATGGCTGTTGTAGTATATTATATGCCTGTGCAGGGAGACTCAGTTACAGCACGTATGTTGTAGTAGCCATCTTTATTCTTCTCAGAGATGGTGGACACATATAACTGCACATACAGAAAGAAAAGCCCACTGGATTTGACAGGAACATATACCTTAGATAGGACTACAAATATCCATATACATAAACTACAGCACTAATAGCATTCCTTAGACTTCCTACTATATATATATATATATATTAGAGGCAAAAAACTCAATTTTTGGTGCATCAGTTAGGGTTGTTCCACAGTGACAAAAGTGAGGAAATTTGCTGTTAGGGTTGAAACACCCCTTGGACCCCTCCAGCTCATCCTCCAACCATCATCAGGGTGCGCATTGGGGTCATCTTGTCCTAACTCTCACCTAACTCTAACTCTAACACCTAACTCTCACGATGAAAAATCTGTATCTCGCACCATTTTCGAGATTCGAGCCCCGAAAGGCGCAACGTATGCCACCATGTTAGTCTATGGGAAAAAGCATCAAATTCGGAGTACCGTAACTTTGGAGCTGTACAATATTTTTTCACCAAACCACCAAAAGGCACATATGTGTCATATTGGCTGCCTTCCTTCCAAATTTCAGGCCAAAAGACCTAACCCTTCTTTTGCAGCAACGTGACAAAGAACTCCTGTCATTTTGGCCATAGTGTTGCAAAGTACTTTAGTGATTTGCGAAAGCTTTCGCACCGATTTGAGAAAGTGTCATGAGCACAAAAGTACTTTGCAAAAGTACTTTTTCCAGAAATTTGAAAAACATATTTCTGGGGTGTTTAACCCCAAAATAAAGACATGGCTAGCATCCTCAGGGTCGGACTAGGTGAATACAAAAATAATTAGGTTGCTAGAGGGTCCCAGATTTAAATGGCAAGCATTTTTCTGACCGCTAACTGAAAACAAAATGGTGGATTTGCGAAAGTAGAAGGGTCATTTGTTAAAGTAAAAAGTGCATTTGCGAAAGTGTTGAACTTTTTGTTAACTTTTCCCATTGACTTATAATGGGAATTTGTTTTTTGAATAACTTTTGAACCGTTTAATATTTTTTCACAAATTCTTCAAAAGGCACATCAGGCACCCCAGCTGCTTGTTTTCTGAAGTTTTCTGTCCACTCGCACAAACCGTGCGACCTGTAGGGAATGACAAAGAATTCACCAAATAGCGTAAATGCACATGCAGATCATGCTTAATAACTCTGCCGCCGTATATCTGACCAGTACAAAAGTTGGCAGATCCCAAGGTATATGATTTTTAATCATGCATTCCAAATTTCAGGCAAATCTATTGAACGGTGCCAAAGTTATTAAGGTGCAAAGTTTGATCCTTTAACCTTAAAAGGGCTCCTCAACCCTAACTATGGTAGCACTACTGTGCAACTATATTTTAACGCACGTAATGCCACTATGAATTAGGGTTGAGGAGACAGTAAGGTTAAAGGCTCAAATTTTGCACCTTAATAACTTTTACACCGTTCAATGGATTTGATTAAGATTTGGTATGCATAATTGGGCATGGTAGATCTTGGGATCTGCCAAGTTTTGTACCAGTCAGTTATAAGGGCTGTGGAGTTATTAAGCGCCAATGAAATGTGTGTTTATGCTTTTTTGCGAATTCTTTGCTGTGGCCTACAGGTTGCGCAGTTTGTGCAACCGGTCTGAAAACTTCAGGGAACGTGCAGCCGGGGTGCCCGATGTGCCTTTTGAAGATTTCATGAAAAAATATTAAACGGTTCAAAAGTTATTCAAAAAATAAGTTCCTATTATAAGTCAATGGGAAAAGTTAACAAAAAGTTCGACAGTGTCACAAATGCAGTTTTTACTTTCGCAAATGGCCCTTTTATTGTCGCAAATCTGCCATTTTGTTGGTCATCAGAAAAATGCTTGGCATTTAAATTTGGGACCTTCTAGCAACCTAATTCTTTTTGTATTCACCTAGTCGGACCCTGAGGATGCTAGGCATGTCTTTATTTTGGGTTAAAACACCCCAGAAATGTTTTTCAAATTTCTGGAAAAATTACTTTCATAAAGTACTTTCGCATTTATGACACTGTTGCATGAATTTGCGAAAGCTTTCGCAAAGTTTGACAGTATTTTTCCAGGCTGTGGGAAAATGACAGCAATTCTTTGCCACCCTGCTGCAAAAGAACGGTTTGGTCTTTTGGGCTGAAATTTGGAGGGAATGCAGACAACATCTCACAGATGTGACTTTCAGTATTTCAGTGAAAGTATGTTACAGGGTGGCAAAGTTATGGCACTCCAAAGTTGACACTTTTTCCCATAGGATAACATTACAGTGTCCTTTGCATTACAGGAATCCTTTGCCACCTGCTGCAAAATAACGGTTTGGTCTTTTGGGCTGAAATTTGGATGGAAGAAAGCCAATATCACACAGATATGCCTTTTAGTGGTTTGGTGAAAAAATATTACAGGGAGGCAAAGTTATGGTACTCCAAACTTCTCTTTTTGTCCATAGGATAACATTACGGCATTCACCGCGCTTTTCAGGGCCCGTATCTCGGAAATGGTGAGAGATACGGACTTTTAGTCAGAAAAATTCTTAGTCCCCTCATAGAAGCTAAGTACAAAACTAGCCAGGAAAGTCATAAATCATATGACTTTTAAATTGTTTTCAACATCATACGGTTCCTGAGATATAAGCAATTTAGTATTCCAACTCCTCATTTTCTGCTCCGAGACCCATTATTATGCATAGATTCTTTGTACTCACTGTCTTTCTCTGTGCAGCTTTTGGGGAAAACCAGCCTGTGCACTTATATTACTGTTACTTTTACCACTTCTGCTTGCGGTTCCGTACCCGTTTCACTTACTGTTCCCATCTACGGCACCATCTGCGTTACCCTTTGCGTTTTCATTTGTGCTTGTGTTTGCGTTATTTTAACCATTTGTGTCTACAATACTGTTCATCTTTGTGTTTTGCTTTGCCTCACCATGCGCATTACCATTTGCGGGCATCGACGGGTCCCGCGCTTCCGCAGCTGATTTACATTCACTATTTCTCGTTATCATTCTCAAAAAGAAGGGAAATTAGAGGCAAAAAACTCCATTTAATGCATTAGTTAGGGTTGTTCCACAGTGACAAAGCAAAATTCAGTGTTGGGTTAAAGCCCACTTGGATCCCTGCCCACACCCCAACGGCATCGGTGCACATTGGGTTGTCAGTCCTAACTCTCACCTCATTCTCCTATACTTCTGCTTCTTCACACATCTTATGGGTGAGAGTTGGGCGGGTAACCCCAATGCGCACCCGATGCCATTGGGGTGTGGGCATGGGGGTCCAAGGGGGGCTTTCAACCCTAACACCGAACTTCCTCGCTTTTGTCGCTGTGGAACAACCCTAACTAATACATTAAATTGCATTTATATATATATATATTTATGCAATAGGCGTGGACTCAGAAGCCATTAAATAAATCCATTTATCTTCACAGCCATTGAATAAATAAAATGTATCCATATAGTAGCCATGTCACAGTCACTCCAGAACTCATTTAGAATGTTCAGCCTCAGTAGCAGTACTACCCATATTCAAATGTGAATAACTTTAAAATGAAAAAGATAGCATGGTACTGTGAGCATGAAAGTTGTTCAGCACAAAATTATCTACAAAATGGGTGGTGTTTCATTTATAGATACTTTATAGTTTTTTTATAATTAGCAAGAAAGAGCAGAAAATGCAACTTTGTTGTTCACGTTTTTGACAAACATGTGCAAAAACAAGATAAGCAATCAAAAGCAAATGTCTCTGCACTGACAGAAAGCATCCCTATTGCATAAATGAAATATACAATGCTGAGCTGTCAGATAAATTATTTATCTACACTTGTGCTGTTTGACCTCGGGCACCTCACTCGTGGTATAGGCCACTCATGAGGTTACCTGAGGTCAAACAGCACTTGTGTAGATAAATAATTATCTGACAGCTCATTGTATATCCCATATATATATATATATATATATATATATATATATATATATACAATATATATATATATATATATATCTCCATACTACCTTTCATATTCATGTACTGTATATACTACAGCTGTATGTATATTGGGAGTGTGGCCTAAGCTGAAGCACAGATTGGAAGTTAAGAAACAATGGTGGCTATTTTATTTTATTACGTTAGCTGTTGTGACCAGAAAGCATGATGGCAATGGCTTTCAAACACAGTGTGTCTCTAGCACTAAGTACAGTGATTATAGTAGGTGAAAGAGGTTGGCAGTGGCACAGTCAGTAATAAAATGAAGATACTGTCATGTTATATTAAGAGAAAGCTGTTAAGGTTACATTTTTTAAATAAAACAATGGTTATTGTGGCTACAGTGGTAGGGAGGGCTCTGCCTGGTGGTGGAAAGGTTTTTTTAGCATGAATGACAGGGGCTTGTATCTCTTGTTTAGTGAGATAGCAACATGGCAGCAATTTTAAAATTGAAAACTTGATGGGCACATCGATTTTATCATGCAGCAGAGTCTGGGACTTATTAACTGATCTATGTTGCCTTATACTGGACAAGCTTGTTATTGGCCTTAGCCATTTTCTAATATGCAGAATAATAGGCATCTGTGAAATACAAGACTGTAATTCCAACATAGGTTTGTTGTGACATCTTAATCCATGAAAGCACTGCTACCAGAATGTTTAAGTTGGATCCAAGACTTCTTGACCACTGTTTTGTGTTCATTCACCCCAAGGAATACAGTGTGATGGAAATGATTTCACTAAAAGATAATATAAAATTGCCATAACTTGAAACATTTAACCTTTTCACAAAATAGTGAGAACATTTAGACATCTGAAAGTTCTGCTTAATGTGACAAAGTCACTTTACAGTTTTTCGGTCAGGATTGTGAATTTTGAATTTCTTAAGGGCTGGCTTTTCCATTAATTAAAATGTCTGCCTGTGTGTTAAATGAAAAATAACATACTATATCTTGAATCATGACTTATCCTTGGAACTTTGTTTTTCTGTTAATTCATTATTGATCTGATCCATGTCTGTCATTCAGTTTGCAGACACTGCCATTTATAAGGGCACCAAATTATGTTTATATGTAGAATTACTGTGCCTTTTATAGTTATAAAAGTGTCTTTGTGAGTTTGCTGGCTAAGGGAAATGTTCAGCTAAGCTAAGCAGTTTTGGGACACAGGAAATGAGAAGAAAGTCATAACCACAGGTGACACAGAGACTGTACATATAAGTGTGGTGCGCTCAACCTCTTGCCACCTACAAGGACTCTGGTTCTTTTCTGTTCTTTCTAGAACTCAGACACTACTTCAGATGCAGCAATCGGTTTTATTTACAGAAAAGTGCAGGGGTCACAGCCAGCTGCTGGGAAAATTGTAACTGACACACTGGAGGCACTTCGCTTGCAAATAACTATACTCAATGGCAGTGTCAGACTTTCTGTTCTCTATATCAGTAGTAATTAACTTCAGACTCTATAGCATCAGTAAGTTCTAAGCTTCATAGCATCAATGAATTCTAAACTCTACTACCCTGGCCAGGGGTTGCTGCAGTACTGTTGGGTTAACCCTTGTTGCAGCTGAAAAGGAACTAGTTAGAAAGGAATGTCTGTGCGAAAGCTTTGCAGGCACACAAATGCACCAATGTGAGGTCAAACAGGCACCCTACAGAGAAAACACACAATGCTTTATTTCTCGGGTGGAGATACTCAGAGGAGGCTCCTTGTCCCCAAACTGAAGATTCAATAGCCTGATAGAGGTCATCACGGACCACCAGGCTGGATGCATTGCCAATTTCTTTATCAGGAGTAGGTCATTACAGAACATTGATCATTCAGGAAGAACAGGCAAAGTACACCAAGAAGAAGGAGCTGCTGTTATAACTGTACTTCTCTACTGGGACTAAAGAACTAGAACTCTACTACTGGAACCTTCAATTTAGGGTAAAAACAAAAAAAAGTGTGTTTGTCTGAGTTGGCTGAGGTGAATTGTTATCTGTGCAGTTATCTAGGTGTTTGTCTCAGGTGGCTGAAGGGAATTGTTATCTGTGCAATTAACTAAATGTAGAAAGAGCTGTGAAGTAGGGGGAATGCCTTAGCTAGAAAGAAGTCAGGTTAAAGCCAGATGTAAAAACTGCTCTAGCTAGTTTCTGTCAGAGAACAGCAAGAGGAAGGAGGTGCTGTTAGAACTATATTTCTCTACTAGGACTATATTGCCCTCCTTCCCTAAGCCAGTTCTACTTTTATAGGTACAGGATTTGACTGATAACAGGAACTTCCTGTTTGGGAGCAGGACATGAGTGATCACAGAGTCACAAAAGACTCACCATCCTAGAAGGAAAAGAGTAGCTCTCTGTTCCCCCCTACCAGCTGCTGGAGTTCTGACTCTGAGCAAGTAGGGAGACTACTGAGAAATATAAGAATTTCTTGTCTCAGAACAGGAAGATCAGGAGCTTAAAGGGCACAGAGGCAGTAAGTAAGTAGGGAGAAAAAAACATAAAAATAAACAGAGGAAAGAGTAAGCATTCCAAACAACAGTTAAGGGACCAGAAATAAGACATGATGGGAGTGGTGCAGTGCAGTGGCTGTGAAGCAGCAGTGTTCCGGGAAATGTTCTGGAGGATGTGGTGTTGTCCCATCTGCAGACATCTCTCGGGCTGAGGGAGGAGGTTGCTCATCTTCAGGCTGGGTTGGCCAGGATTTGGGGGACCTCCTCTCTCACCCAGGGATCACCAGGACCACTGCTGTTGCCTTAGAGGTTGCCAAGAAAAAGGTGCAGTTGGACCACAGTGGGCTCAGGGAGGGTGAGGGTGGTGGAACAGAGGCACATTCCTCCAGTTGTACCTCTCCACAATTCATATGCCGTTCTGGCAAAGTGTGGTTCCTCTAAAGAGGCACCCACAGTAGAGATCAAGGAGGATTCTAGGAACCTCCACAAAGAAGACCCACATGAATGTGGCATGGAACCCCACAGGGGAAGGAAACAACTCCTGGTGGGGGACTCCATTGTTAGGTGGGGTAGAACTGGGGGAGGAAAGGGAGAGGGAGGTAAGGTGCCTGCCTGGTGCCATGGCTTAGAGGGACAGGGAGTGAATCCTCAGGATCGCTGGAGCAACTGCATGGGGCAGGGAGTTGGATGTCATTGTCCACCTAACCACAAATGACCTGGCTGAGAAAGGGATCAGAGCAGTGCAGGAAGAGTTTGTGGAGCTGGGAAGGGGCCTTAGACAAGTAGCACGCATGGTAACCTTCTCAGAGATGCTGACTGTCTATGGCATGGGTGAGGCTAGGCTGCTCCACACCATGGAATTCAATCAGTGGTTGAAAAACTGATGCAGAGCTCAGGGATTTGGCTTCATTGGGGACTGGGGGTCCACCTGGAGTGATGCAGGCTATACTGGTGTGATGGTCTCCATCTGTCCAGGAGGGGAACCAGAATCCTAGGTGATAGCTTTAAATGCTTCACTGGCAAGCATTTAAACTAGCCAAGGTGGGAGGCACTGGAAAGGAGCAGGGAAATCCTAGCCCCCCTCAAAAAATCAGGGTAGTAAGTGAGATAAACACCAAGATAGAGATGTTGATAGGGAGAAGGGCAGGGGTAAATGGAGAAAATGACAAAGGGAATAAGGACAGGGATGGGGCAAAAAGGGGTAAGGCCATTAAGAAATGGAGGGTAATGAGTACCAATGCCCATAGTCTAGGCAACAAGCTACCTGAACTGGAGGCCTTGATGGAAGAGGGATGCCTGGATATTGTAGCAGTCACAGAAACATGGTACACAGAGAACCGTGACTGGGATGTTAACATACCAGGGTATATAACCTACAGGAGAGACAGGGAGGGTAGAAGAGGGGGAGGAGTAGCTCTCTATGTAAGGGAAAGGATAAAAGCAATGGAACAAAAGAGTAAACAGGGAGGAGAGGAGGCACTGTGGGTCACCTTAGAGACTGGAAATGGCACCACAATCCGCACATGGGTTGTATACAGACCCCCATGTCAGGGAGGAATGGACAAGGACATGATAGAAGGCATCCTTAGGATGGCAGAGAAAGGAGATATTGTTAATGGGGACCTCAATATGCCAGATGTTAACTGGAGCACCTTTGTTGCAGCCACATCCAAGAGCAGGGCCATTCTCGATGCCTACAGGTGGCACGCCTCAGACAGCTAGTTTTGGAACCCCACTCATGAGGGAGCAATCTTAGACCTCGTACTATCAAATGGGGACAGTGAGAGGATCTCAGATCTAGAAGTGGGTAGCCTTCTGGGAACAAGTGACCACCTAACAGTGCGGCTCATGATAAACTCAGCTACAGAGTCAAGCCATACAAAAGTTAGGGTACTGGACTTCAGGAGGACTGACTTTGGCAAGATTAGAGAGTGCCTTAGAAAAGCACTAGCAAACAGGCTAGAAGGAGGGGTGGAGCAATAATGGGGAAACATCAAAACTGCCATCACAGAGGCAACAAGCCTTTGTGTGAAGCAAATAAATCAAAATGAAAGAAAAAGCCACCATGGTTCTCTAAAGAGGTGGCGGGGAAGGTTAGGGAGAAAAAGATAGCATTTAGGAAGTATAAGGAAACACAGAAGGAGCAGGACAGAGAACTGTACCAGTTAAGGCAGAAGAAAGCAGGAGGGAAGTCAGAATAGCAAAGGCCCAAACTGAGGAAAAGATAGCCAACTCAGTTAAGAAGGGGGATACCATCTTTTATAGGTACATCAGGGAGCATAGAAAGGCAAAGGGAGAGATAGTGTGGCTGAATAGAATGGACGGTGGGTGGGCAGAGAGGGACAGTGAAAATGCAGGGATACTGAACAAATACTTCTGCTCAGTATTCACAAAAGAGTAGGGGAGGTACCTAATCCAATTAACAGAAGCACTCTGGATAGGATGGCCGATCCCAGTCCTTTCACAGAAGAAAGGGTTCTGAAAGAACTCCTAAAACTGAAGGTGGACAAAGCAATGGGGCCTGATGGGATTCAGCCCAGAATTCTAAAAGAATTAAGGGGGAGAACTAGTGAGATCACTGACTACCCTTTTTAACAAATCATGGGAAGATGGTGTGGTACCTGAGGACTGGAGGAAGGTGGATGTGATTTACCCTCACAAAAGTGGGAGCAAGACAGAGGCAGGAAACTACAGACCTGTCAGTTTGACCTCTGAGGTAGGGAAAGTGATGGAATCACTTCTGAAGGAAAGAATTGTGGAGTACCTAGAGGCCAGTGGGGCACAGGACCCAAGGCAGCATGGGTTCAAATCGGGAAGGTCATGTCAGACGAATCTAATAGATTTCTTTGACTGGGTGACCAAAGTAGTAGACCAGGGAGGAGCTGTGGACATAGCCTACTTAGACTTTAGCAAGGCATTTGACATAGTCCCACACAAAAGATTAATAATCAAATTAACCAGCCTGGGAGTGGTTCCCAATGTGGTAGTCTGGGTAAAACATTGGCTGGACAGCAGGACACAGAAGATAATTGTAAATGGAGTCCACTCTGAAAAAAGAGGGGTTACTAGTGGGGTACCGCAGGGTTCAGTACTGGGTCCAGTCCTTTTTAATGTCTTTATAAGTGACATTGCAGAGGGACTGGAAGGAAAAGTATGCCTTTTTGCAGATGACACAAAGATCTGCAACAAGGTTGATACACAAGGAGGTGTGGAAAGGATGAGAAGGGACTTGGCAAGGTTGGAGGAATGGTCAGAAGTATGGCAGCTTAGATTCAGTGCAAAGAAGAGCAAATAATGCACCTGGGAAACAAAAACCCAGGGGAAGATAACACAAGGGGAGTATAGTAACAACAACAAAAATAGAAAGGGATCTGGGGGTAATCATATCAGATGACCTTAAGGTTAGCAAGCAATGTAAGAAGGCAGTAGGGAGGGCTGGGGGGATACTGAGATGTACAGGGAGAGGCATCGCCAGCAGAAAACAGGAAGTTGTTATCCCTCTGTACAGACAGTTGGTGAGACCCCATCTGGAGTCCTGTGTCCAGTTCTGGAGACCCCTTCTCTGCAAGGACATAGACAGGATGGAGGTAGTTCAGAGGGGGGCAACTAAAATGGTGCAGGATCTGCAAGAGAAGCCATACAAGAAGAGACTAAAGGAGCTTAATATGCATACCCTTGAGGAAAGGAGGGAGAGGGGGGACATGATAGAAACTTTTAAGTACCTCAGTGGAAACAACAAAGTCCAAGAAAGTAGCATCTTTCAGAAAAAGAGATGTGCAAGAACAAGGGGACACAATTTGACGATAGAGGGAGGACGGGTCAGGGGCAATGTGAGGAAGTATTTTTTCATACAGAGGGAGGTGGACACATGAAACAGCCTTCCTGAGGAGGTTGTGGGGTCTAAAACTGTGGTAGAATTCAAGAATGCATGGGACAGACATAAGGCAATTCTTTTGGGGTTTAGGAAGAAAAAGGCTGTTGGTTAACAAGGATCTGCAGCTTATCCTGTAGGTAGGGAAATGGGCAGACTAGGTGGGCCAAGCAGTTCTCATCTGCCGTCAAAGTCTATGTTTCTATGTTTCTTTACAGGACCTCTGGGATGATGGTAGGAGGTCAGAGCAGACTGCTGACTTGAGTCACCATAACACTTGTAGGCTTTTTAATCCAGGGAAATTGCAGCTTTCATTGTCATTAGTCTTACAGCTTTTGTCATCCTGAAAAAGGAAAAATCCCTCCCCTCTGAATGTCGGAGCCCTCACTATCGAGTTGGTCTGGCTCCAAGTTATGCTTGACTGATCCTTATTGGGGTAGAGACATAGCACAGAAAATCACTCAGGGGTACTGTCCTAACTACTTCTAAAGAATCTAGTGGCTGCCCACTTTTGTAATCCACCAGGACTGCAGAGGAACAGTTCCTATAACTCCACAGAGAAGACTGATTCTCAGTAGGGTATTGACCAGGGTGCAACAGAAAACAGCTGCTCAATGTAGAACAGCACAGTTCAGAAGCACACAATGCAGTTCTGAAGTAATTTGTACAGTTCTGAGATAATTAGTACAGTTCAGGAACAATTAGCACAGTTCCAGGGCATTTGCATAGTTGTAGGGCAATCTGCACAGTTCAGGGGCAAATTAAAACAGTTCTGGGGGGCAATTGCACAGTTCAGGGATAAATAACACAGTACAAGGGGAAATTGCACACAGATACATACATAGATACATAGACAGTGTCGGCAGATAAGGGCCTATGGCCCACCCAGTCTGCCCATTTGAGCTTGTAAGTTCAGTTTATGTTTTCCTAGAAGTCTGTTGCCCCTTACCCCTGACCTCCACAATTCCTTTATGTCTATCCCATGCATTCTTAAATCCCATGATTGTTTCAGCCACCACCACTTCCTCTGGCAGGGTGTTCCACTTGTCCACCACCCGTTCTGTGAAGAAATTCTTCCTCATGTTTCCTCTGAATCGTCCTCCCTCCAACTTCATCCCATGCCCTCTAGTCCTGGAACACCTTTTTCGCTTAAAGATAGTGTATTCCTGCACCCTGTTCCTCCCTGTAAGATACTTTTATGTCTCTATCATATCCCCTCTCTCCCTCCTCTCCTCCAGGGAGTACATGTTCAGTTCCTTCAACCTGTCTTCATAGGACTTGTGATGCAATCCATGCACCATCTTTGTTGCCCTCCTCTGAACCTTCTCTACCTGTCTATGTCCTTACGTAGGTATGGTCTCCAGAACTGTACACTGTACTCCAGGTGGGGCCTCACTAGTGTCTTGTATAGCGGAATTATGACCTCCCTTTTCCTGCTGGTGATGCCCCTGCCTATACATCCCAGCATCCTATTTACTTTACCTGCTGCCTTGTCACACTGTTTCCCTACCTTGAGGTCATCAGAGATGATAACCCCAAGATCCCTTTCCTGCTTGGTGCATGCTATATCCTCACCCCCAACTGATATATTGTGCCAGGGTTTTTGTGCCCCATATGCATTATCTTGCACTTCTTTGCCTTGAATTTCAACTGCCAAACCCCTGACCATTCTTCAAGTTTCTGCAGGTCCCTTTTCATACTGTCTACACCCTCTGGTGTGTCTACTCTGTTACAGAGCTTTGTGTCATCAGCGAATAGTGAAATTCTGCCTTCTAGGTCCTGCGCAATGTCACTGATGAAGATGTTGAATAGGACCGGTCCCAGCACTGATCCCTGTGGTACCCCACTGGTCACTCTTCCCTCTGTGGAGTGACAGCCATTTACCACCACCCTCTGTGTCCTCCCACCCAGCCAGTTACCTACCCACCACACTACTGTCCTGCCCACACCCATATTCCTCAGTTTGTGTAATAGTATTCTATGTGGCACAGTGCCAAAGGCCTTGCTGAAGTCCAGATAGGCCATGTCTACTGCCCTCCCCTGATCCACCTCCCTAGTCACCCAGTCAAAAAATTCAACAAGGTTGGTCTGACATGACCTCCCCCTGGTGAAACCATGTTGCCTTGGGTCCTGTAGTCCATTGACAGCCAGATGTTCCACCAATCTCTCCTTCAGTAGTGCTTCCATGATCTTCCCCACTACCGAGGTGAGGCTGACTGGTCTGTAGTTCCCTGCTTCCTCTTTGTTCCCAGTTTTGTATAAAGGGACTACATCTGCTGTCCTCCAGTCTTTGGGTACCGCCCCTGTTTCCAGTGATAGACTAAACAGGATAGCCAGAGGTTCAGCCACCACCTCTCTTAGTTCTTTAAGGACCCTGGGGTGAACCCCATCTGGCTCCATTGCTTTATCAACTCTTATTACTTCCAGTTCCTTCAGGACCCTTTCTCAAGTAAAGGGACTTGTGTCCATTTCTGCACCATTCTCACCCTTTGTACTCCCTTCAGACCCATTACCCTCCTCTTCCTCAGTAAAGACTGAGCAGAAATACCTGTTCAATATGTCAGCTTTACTGTTGTCATCCTCCACGTGGCCCCCATCCTCCCTCTTCAGTCTCACTATCCCTCCCTTTGTCTTTCTTTTTTCACTTATGTACCTGTAAAAGGTTTTGTCCCCTCTACCCACTGATTTTGCAATGTGTTCTTCTGTCTGAGCTTTGACTTCCTTTACTAACCTCCCTGCCTCCCTTTGCTTCTCCTGGTACTTCTCCCTATCCCCTTCTGCCTGTGTCTTTTTGTATTGCCTGAATGCAATCTTTTTGGCTTTCACTTTCTTTGCTACCTCTTTGGAAAACCATAATGGTCTCTCTTCCTTTTCCTCTTGCTAACCTGCTTAATGCATAATTCTGTTGTTTTGTAATCCCCATTTAAATACTGCCCACTGTTCCTCAACCCTGATTCCGTCCATTCTCTTAATGCCTCTTTCAAGTATCTCCCATTTTCCCAAAGTCTGCCCCCTAAAATCCAGGATACGTGTTTTGTGTGGTTTGGTTCTGCTCTTTCTGTGATTTCAAACCACAATGACTGGTGGTCACTGTTCCCCAGGTGCTCCCCCACTGTTACCCCCATCACACTGTCCCTGTTTGTGAGCACAAGGTCCAGTATTGCCTTCTGCTGAGTTGGTTCCATGACCAGTTGCTTGAGGAAGGTACCCTGAAGAGGTCCAGGATAAATCTGCTCCTAGTTGATGCTGCTGCTGGGATGCTCCAGTCCACGTCTGGAATATTGAAGTCTCCAACCTGTACTACCTCACCGTTATCTGCCATCCTTTGGATGGCTAGCATCAGCTCCCTATCTGTTTCTTCCTCCTGGGATGGTGGTCTATAGACCACACCTGTGCGGATGGCTGTCCCCATTTTCCTTTCCAGTTTAACCCACGGTATCTCTCCCCCATTTTGTTCCTCCTGGATCTCTGTGGCCCTTATGTCATTTTTCACATACAGTGCCACTCCTCCTCCCTTCCTGCCTGCTCTGTCTCTTCTGAATATGTTGTAGCCAGGTATGGCCATCTCCAGTCATGGTTATCATTACACCAGGTTTCAGTGATGGCCACAATGTCCAGGTCTGACTGCACCATGACAGCCTCCAGATCTTCCATCTTGTTGCTAAGGCTCCTGGCATTTTCACATGGCTTTCCATGATTTGACCTCCTAGACTGTTTCACTGTTCTACTCAGCCCCTTCCTTGGTTGTCCTTTATTCCTGGTTCTCCTTGCTGTCTGCCCTTCTGCTGAATTTTGCCCTTTTCTGCCTATCCACCTCTTGGGCACTAATCTCCATCTTTTGCACACTGCTTTGCAGAGATAGCCACTCCTCTGGTTCACTGGTTCCACTAGCTGTGGAGGGTGAGCAAGTAGGTACCCTCCTTGCTGGCCTGCCACCCCTTTGCTAGTTTAAATGCTTGTCAATGTAGCATTGAAACTTATCATTGATACTTGGATTCCCTCAGGATGGATGCAGGCCGTCAAGCTTGAACAAACCTCCATCCCTCCAGGTGGGTCCCCAGTCACCAATGAATCAAACCCTTCCTCACAGCACCAGTTCTTCAACCATGAGTTAAAGTTCCTGGTGCATGCACTGTCTCTCCTTGCCTCTCGCAGGTAGTACTTCTGAGAAGTGACAGAAGTAGCTACTTGCTTGAGACCCCTCCCCAATTTCCTAAACTCTTCCTGAACTTCCTTTGGCTCCCCATTTGCCAGGTCATTAGTACCTAGGTGGATAATGACATCCAGCTCACCCTTCCGTCTTGCCTTTCCAGTGATCCCCAGGATCTTCCTTCCATCCCACCATGCCATGGCACCTGGTAGGCACCTCACCTTCCTGTCCTCCCCCTCCTGTGTTCCTAGCTGGATCCCTCTTATGATGGAGTCCCCCACCAGGATTCGCTTCCTACTCCTCTGGGGTCCACTGCTTTCCCCACTGAGGTCACCTCCTTGGCTAACCTCCGCATCCTTTCCTTCCACTTCTCTGGATACCTCTATTTGGTTGTCCTTGTTTGCCAGTGTGGCATATGAGTTCTTGAGTGGAATAGGATCTGGGATGTGCCTCTGCCTGACCGCTCTAATCCTCCCTGAACCCACTGTCATCCAAGTGCTCCTCGTTCTCAGCATCCTTTGAGGCAGTTGCATTGGACTGGGTGGTCTCTGGATAGGGGTGATGGTACTCCTGACCCAGTTTACTTCCGCTCTGAGTCTGGCTACCTTATCCCACAGTCCAGAGAGATGCATGCAGATAGGGCAGCACCTCAGTGTCCAGAAGGACTGCCTGAATATGGCTGCCCCACAGCCACTGCATTGCACCACTCCCCACATTATACTGCAATTATACTGCTATTCCACTACTTGTCTGCTACTGAAGCTCTCCTAGTTCCCTTTTTATTAATTTACTGTCCTAAAAATCCTGCCACTGATCCTCAGATAATTTTCTTTGAAAAAAAAAAAAGAAACCAATAAATAAATAAATGAGTCAAAACACTTGTCGTGCTGAGGGTGGGCTTCTTCCCCCTTATGCCCCTCCTACTTCACACACCTTACTATACCCTGTGTTTAGCTCCTGTCAATCAGATTTAACAGGGCATATAATTAAGAGTTGGGGGAAGGGGAGGGGGCGAAAATTTGAATGAATTGAATATGTTTCCCTCCTTCCCGTTCTGGCTTCTTCTGAGAAAATAAAACTCACTTGCTACCTCAACTCTGATTAAGCCCCACCTCCAGTTATCACGTAGCTGAGGTCAGAGGCCAGACAATTAACACCCCTCACCCAACTACAGGACAGTCAGACAAGCCAAGATAGAATTTGCAGCAATTAAAGACAGCATAGAATTACACCACCACTACGTTTTAAATTTTCAACAGCCCCAAAACAATTCTAAGTAAAGACAACAAAGAAAGTACAGTGTCACTAAAAGCCCACAATCTAAGTTTAAAAGAAAAATAGCAATTACCAGTTACTCTAAAGCACTGAATTGAATATGTTTCCTACCTTCCCCTTCTGGCTTCTTCTGAGAAAATAAAACTCACTTGCTACCTCAACTCTGACTAAGCCCCACCTCCAGTTATCATGTAGCTGAGGTCAGAGGCCAGACAATTAACACCCCTCACCCAACTACAGGGCAGTCAGACAAGCCAAGATAAAATTTGCAGCAATTAAAGACAGCACAGAATTGCACCACCACTACGGTTTAAATTTTCACCAGCCCAAAAACAATTCTAAGTAAAGACAACAAAAAAGTACAGTGTCACTAAAAGCCCACAATCTAAGTTTAAAAGAAAAATAGCAATTACCAGTTACTCTAAAGCACTGAATTAAATATGTGTCCTTCCTTCCCCTTCTGGCTTCTTCTGAGAAAATAAAACTTACTTGCTACCTCAACTCTGACTAAGCCCCACCTCCAGTTATCACATAGCTGATGTCAGAGGCCAGACAATTATCACATTTCAATAACTCACTGCAATATCTAAAAGCCTTTGCCCATTACCCCTTTGGTATCCTCTGGGAGCTCTATCTTTCCAGCCCCACTGAAGTACTTGGCTTACTTGCCCTATCCCCTTTTATTGGGCTTACTGACCCACTCCAGCTCTCAGTCACTTCTGTGTAGAGGTGGGAGGAAATCAGAGAACACCCACCCACATGTGCAGCCTCAGCTGCTTTTAATAGCACTCTTGGCATGGCTAATTTAAATAAATAAATGAAAATATAAATAGACTGCCATTTTGAATGTGTCTACCCTGCCCATGGGAAGCTCTGCTGAAAAATATTGAAATATTCAAATGTGTTTGCAACCCATGTCTCTGCCTCTGGGAGGTTCTCTGTGCACTTTATATAAGACCTGCTGCCCTTAACTCCACCCTGTAGACAGTTCTCTTTATTCTTGCTCCACCCCTTGGTGTCTTATCATTGGTGCCCTGGCACTCACTGATGCTTTGAACTGATTTTGTTTCTCTCCCTTGGGTCCCTAGCAGTCAGCACCTAACTGGTGGTGCTGCTGCTAACTCACCATCATGGTCTGGTGTGAAGATCGGAGCTGTGGGAGGTTGGCTTGCTGGAGGAGGAAGGGACTGGAGTCAGGAAGGTGACTCCACCACAATGCAACATGCAGCTCTCACTGGGCTGTTCTTCTCTGGTGCTCTCCCACACTGGCTGCTGCTGCAATGTGGCCTCACATGTCGCTGATGAGGGACCAACCTTTTATTTAAAAAAAATAATAAACAAGGCTTACCAGAGCCCACACCACAGTAAACAACTTGTGGAAGTGCTTAGCTTACCCAATGCCACTGTCACACAGGAGCTTACTTAATATCAAAATCTTTTACTTAGCAGAAAATCAGAGAAATCCCTATATAAGAAATGGACTATGCTATTTGAGCTTAGAACTTCTCAATTTTTAGAACTGTTTGCACGAGACACTCTCTTATGGCTATTAGAATACCTGGAAAGCTTTGAACTAAACAATCCTGGTTGGCATAGAACAATGTTATGATTTATAGTCTGGAAGGATCAGCTAGTCAAGGATGTGAGTCATGATATAAATATTGTGGGAGCATCTTTCTGTTAGCAAACAAACTGACTTAAATATGAGAAAGTAAATATTACAATATTTAATGCAGTGCATAAATAATCTGGACAAACTACCAAATCAAACATGTTAACTGCATATGATCAATGCTTAGTCTATCCTAGACCACTATATTAAAACTCCTAAGGGTGCAGTAAGAGGCTCACCTTGAAGAAATATTGACATGGCAACAAGAGGTTTGCATTATACAACTTTTATATTAAGAAACTTGAATTGGCTGAGATTTGCTTTCAGAAAATAAGGGTGTTCAAAGACCTGCTGCGTTCATTATTGCAGGTGTCAACAATGTTTTGTGAAGTAAGAAATGGAACCAGCTTCAGCAAGAATAATTCAGTTCAGTATGGTTCACAAGAAATGCTGATGTCATATGCCAAGAGCAACAACTGACAGGTTGCTGGCATTTATTGAAGTATTTGAGAGTACTATCCCCTGGAGGCTAAGGAAGCTGGCATTGAACCACTTTCATAATTTATTTACAGATGCTTACTTTAATCTCAGCCAGAACACCTGGGGCATTGTGTGTAGACATACAATTTACTATACCTCATGAACTTAGATACGCCAGTGTTAAATGCTTAGCTCCTAGGGCTGAGAGTGGATAGAGCAATGGGGCCTGATGGGATTCACCCAAGAATTCTAAAAGAACTAAGGGAAGAACCATTAACACCACTGACTACCCTTTTTAATAAATCATGGGAGGATGGTGTGGTACCTGAGGATTCCCCCCTTCACAAAAGTAGGAGCAAGACAGAGTCAGGAAACTACAGACCTGTGAGTTTGACCTCAGTGGTAGGGAAAATGATGGAATCACTTCTGAAGGAAAGAATTGTTGAGTACCTAGAGGCCAGTGGGGCACAGGACCCAAGGCAACATGGATTCACAGCAGGAAGGTCATGTCAGATAAATCTAATTGATTTCTTTGACTGGATGACCAAAGTAGTAGACCATGGAGGAGCTGTGGACGTGGCCCACCTACACTTTAGCAAGGCATTTGACACAGTCCCTCACAAAAGATTAATAAACAAATTAGCCCACCTGGA
Source organism: Neoceratodus forsteri (assembly GCA_016271365.2). NCBI lineage: Eukaryota > Metazoa > Chordata > Ceratodontiformes > Ceratodontidae > Neoceratodus > Neoceratodus forsteri. Next base: position 1,386,494,601 of record CM057458.1, on the reverse strand, counting down.
GTGGGTCCCAGGGTGGTGGCCTGGGTAAAACACGGCTTGACAACAGGAAACAGAGGGTAATAGTAAAATGGAGTCCACAGTGAAGAAGAGGGTTACTAGTGGGGTACACTTGAGAGTTCAGTACTAGGGCCAGTCCTTTTAATGTCTTTATAAGTGACATTGCAGAAGGACTGGAAGGAAAAGTATGTCTCTTTGCAGATGACACAAAGATCTGCAACAGGGTTGATACGCAAGGTGGGGTGGAAAGGATGAAAAGGGACTTGGCAAGGTTGGAGGAATGGTCAAATGTATGGCAGCTTAGATTCAACGCAAAGAAGTGAAAAGTAATGTACCTGAGAAACAAAACCCAGGGGAAGAGTACACAATGGGGGGTGAGATACAGACAACAACAAAAATGGAAAGGGATGTGTAGATAATTGTATCAGATGACCTAATGGTGGGCCAGCAATGTGAGAAGGCAGTAAGGAGGGCTGGGGGGATACTGGGATGCATAGGGAGAGGCATCACCAGTAGAAAACAGGAAGGTGTTGTCCCTCTGTACAGACAGTTGGTATGACCATATCTGGAGTACTGTGTACAGTTCTGGAGACCCCATCTCCGCAAAGACATAGACAGGGTGGAGGCTGTCCAGAGGAGGGAAACCAAAATGGTGCAGAGTCTGCACCAGAAGACATATGAAGAAAGACTAAAGGAGCTTAAGATGCATAGCCTTGAGGAAAGGCGGGAGAGGTGGAACATGATAGAAACTTTCAAATGCCTCAAGGGAATCAACAAAGTCCAAGAGGGTAGCATCGTTTAGAAAAAGAGATGTGCAAGAACAAGGGGGCACAATTTGAAGATAGAGGGGGGACAGCTTCGAGGTAATGTGAGGAAGTATTTCTTCACAGAGAGGGTTATAGATGCATGGAACAGCCTTCCTGAGGAGGTCGTATAGTCAAAAACAATGGGGGAATTCAAGAATGCATGGGCCAGACATAAGGGAATTCTAGTGGGGGGGTAGGAGGAAGTAGGCTGTTGGTTAACTAGAATCTGCAGCTTATCCATCAGGTAGGGAAATAGGCAGACTAGGTGGGCCAAGCAGTCCTTATCTGCCAACAGATTCTATGTTTCTGTTATCATTATGTTAAAACTCTAAAGGGTGTGGTAAGAGAGGCTCACCTTGAGGAAACATTGATATGGCAACAAGAAGTCTGCATTATACAGTTTACAATCCAATTTTAATGAGGTTCCTAGGGTTCAGTGTCAGTAGCATTCTTGTCTCTGGGCTAGAGATTGGCATGTTCAAAGTCAAGAGCTCATACCTATTGCTGCCAGTACCATGCAGTACTAGTAGATGCCAGCATGTTGGAGTGGAAGGCTCATTAGACTGAGGTTGCAGGACTTTTTGACTAGAACAATGAATAACTGGCATGCTGTTCAACATTCCCAGTTTCAGTAATGCAGGTTCTGCAGTTGTCTATGGTTATAAGTAGGTCCTGCTGGATGCTTTATGGCTGCTTTTCATCGGAAAGCAATTTCTGTTGTACCAGTAAGTTGTGAGCTTGAACAGAGAGAGGGGGTTTGAAAGATACTATATATAAAAAATGATTTTCTATTTTAGGTTTGAACAAAGACTGGATGGAAGGAAAACCACTGGGTGATGCTCTCCTGGAATAGGAGGGCTTGTTGTCCTCCAGCAAGGGTCACACTCCTGTCCAAAAGGGTCCCTACCATAATCTTATGGAGGTTTTCATTTTTTCCAACAGGAGATCTCATTCTATAACATGGAATGTCCCTCAGCAGGGGTCTCTTACATGAGCATGCTCGCACAGATACACACACACACACACACACACACACACACGCACGCACGCACACGCACACACTCACTGTCTCTCTTTTCCCGTGGATCCAGATTATTTTTTGATCAGGGTATCTGACGATTTGTTTTGTCCGTCTGTACTCTGACTCTCATCAAAGGTTCCATCTGTTTACACCGCATGGTAGGGCGCAGTCTGCCAGGTCTATTGCCAGCAAGTCAAGGGATCTGGGGATGAATTGGGAGGGGCAGCGATTACTGCATTGACAAATAATACTGCATTGGCTTGGAGTAGCAAAAAACATAATTTTCTTCTGTATATCTCATTCCCCTTCCAACCCCCTTCCTGGGAACCCAAACTTCTGCCTTGTTTTGAAATCCCTTACTTGTAGTCCTTAGACTGCCTCATCACTACCTTTCCCTAGACACATCGGCGGGGGGGGGGCATTCAGTTGCACTAACTCATAGAACTACTTTATTTGGACTAGAATGGAACTGCCTGTATATGATGTGATGAGGTCAAGTCAAGTGATAGTGTTTTTCTCATAGAGAAACGCTTGCCTGTATAAACGTCATGCAGGAAGTAAGCACATACATACATACAAGGGTCATTTCCATTCTACTTCTAAGAGTTCCATGCATTAACCCACCCAAAGAGGAGGAGAGCATCCTGCAGGAAGCTGGGTCACCTTCCTGCCAGCCCATTGCAGCACCAGGGGATCTGCATGCATGTCAAGTGGCTCCCATAAGCTGGCTCTTTTGAATAATTTCTAACAGGAGCCTCTCTCACTGGTGTTCCTCATCTTTTATCTGCAGCAGCAGTCTCCCCTGTACTGGATACATGTTTATGAATTTGTGACTGTGTGTGTGTGTGTGGGGGGGTGTCTTTTCTCAAGACACAGTACTTGGATATTATGTATAGTATTAGCCATTACATTCTTAAGGCAATGTGTTCTGGGCCTACACCCACAGTATAAATCATGACAACTAACTATCCGGTCCTGGTCTAGCCAGTTAGTGGGTACTTGAGTGGGCACAAATGACCCAGTGGTAAATGATCTGGATTATCTGGTTTTGCACGTTAAACACGGCTCTCAGTGGTGTGATGTCCCATATCCGTTACGTGCCAGTAGCCCTTTAGGATGAATTTTCTTTAGTGCGGTGTGTTCCGGGAACATGCTGCTGGCAGTTTTGGATGCACACTCCACTTTTTAGTGCCCACATGCACTGTAGTGAGGCATGAAGAAGGATATCTACTGGTCTTCCAAAGTTTGGTCCAGTACCCGAGACGTTTTGTTTTGGGAATCCTGGACTACTGAGGAGGGGGAAACCTTCTGAGAGCCCTTTTTAAGGGTACCACATGGAGACAAGACTGAGCTCTTCATTTTAGGTTTTCTCTTGCTCCTTGAATACATGTGTCAGTTATATGAGAAGGTTCAAGACTCTTGTTTCAGGAAGCGGCTTCTCCTGTAGTAATACAGATACATATACAGTTCAGAATGAAGCTTCTGTAGGCTATGAATTTTGCTCAGCACACTGTTTTTTAAAAATGTACAGTACAGTTCATTTTAAACTTATTCTTCAGCAAGATTGCAAACCATTCTTTGTATGTGACTGCAATGAGTTGCCAAGCAACTGGTTTGATTTTTTTCCCTTTAACCATAGACTGTGGCTTTCAGCTGAAGGTATATTCAGGCAAATCCCTCAGAGCTCAGCAGAAACCAGCTAACTACTCATACATCATTCCTATGCAGACCCATGCCAGCTCAAGTTTTAATTGGCTGTTAACTGCTTACACAGTAAGTTTCATGTGATCTGTACAGTACCAGAGTTGCCAAAATAATATTTTTATTTTTTTTATTTTCCATTTTCTTCTACCTCTGGCTCTGAGGGTGGAGGTATCATTGCAATGGTCAGCCTACACAGTACAGTGGAGATGTCCAAGTGAGAAATCCCAACCAGAGTTGCTGGGACAGTGTCCTAACCACACAGTGCAGAGGATATGCTGGCAAATCCCTCACTTATTCAGTCATTAACCTTGATCGGGGTGCATCAGTCTAGGGTCAGATTTTCAGGATAATTGTTCCTTATCTGGGGTTCACCATTTAAAAACATAGATTCATAGAAAGTGACAGGAGAAAAATACTCAACATTCATTCCGTCTGCCATAAGCCGCTATCTAGTGTCATGTGCCGTATAAAGCTACTACCTGACAGGGTCTATCTACCCACCCTCCCTCCCTAATTGTCAAAATCACTAAGCTCTTGAATCTGTCTCATCCAACTTTAAATCCCACCACCATTCCTATCTCTAACACCCTCTCTGGTATCCCATTTCACTAATCTCTCAGTGTGGAAGAACTTTCTAAATGTCCTTCTTAAAGCTCTCACCCACTACTCTACTATCATTCCCCCTGTCCATTTACTTTCCTAGTGATTTGTTATCCTGGTTTTGTCTGTGTCACCATTTGTGCCATGAATAAGCTACATTGATTTGAAGTGAGTTTTATTTGGTGGTAAAGCACTAGCATGGTGTGCACAATCATACAAGTAGGTTGTTTTGATGGAGTGTTTCCTGCATTCACACAATGGAGATGATACACCATATAAAAGGCCACAGCAGGCAGGCAGGCTGGTCAGCAGGCAGACAGGGATAGTACCACAGCAGCATAAAAGGAGGAGTAATAGAGTTCATATAGAGGACAATACTGAGTAGTATAATTGTGAATGGGTTATTTTCAAGTTAGCTAGCTTGGGCTGGCAGCATAGCCTAGATGTTAGATTAATGAGCTGTGAATGAGCTTGGGAGATCCAGCAGACCTGGTTTTGATTCCAACAGCCTTCGCTTGCATACTGTATGACTCTGAACAAGTCACTTAACCACTCCAGTGCTCCTGGGTTGCTCTTAAAAACAGGCACTTGTGCCTAGTGGATCTTACCCGGTTACCAAAGAATAAAATAAATAAATATTTAGTGCATGGTGCGAAGTGGCCAGAATTTCACACATTTAATTGAGTGCAAATTGATTAGGACTTAATTCACTTTTATTGTAAAGGTGCAATTTCAATAAATAAGCACCATTTTATTTTCACTCAATCATCACTCTGAGTTAAAATACTGAAAACTAAATTACAGAAAAAATACCCATTTTTTACAGTATGTTAGTGTGGTGCTCCCAAGATGAAGGAGGATGGAACACCAAGGTCCGAATTACTGTGGATAAGATAACGGTTACCCAGACAAGGAGAGGCAGGAGTCATCCTAGAGATTCAGTGCCCACAGGGCATTTATTTAGTACCAGTGGGCAGGGAAACACATTCACAAGAGGGAGAAAACACCCAAAACAACAGGGTGGAAAGGAGTACAGAGCACTATTATCTAACTGCTAAAATAATTACAAACAATAATAGAATACGTATTTAGGCCTATTGCCACTATACTTCTATAATTATTCAACAGTTCCTGTATTTATTACTAAACTTAGGTGAGAATCAGATGGTATGTACTACTCACAACAATATTTGGTTTAGCTATGACCACAGAGTTCCACTGAAGTCCAAATGTCACCTAAGTCCAAAGGTCTGATGTCTTCATGCACACCATTGTTCTACGATGGTAGCTACAAAGGAGAGCAAACAGAACGGTCGCTACTAAGCCCAGTTCCCAGTAGGGACCTTGTAAAGGCTACTAGGTGATGAGAGGTTTGGTAAACAGACCATCTGATTCTTCGGCAAAAGCCCACTCTCTCCAAGGCTGCCGGAAAGAAAGAACCAGAGCAACTGGTTCCTGGCATAACCCACTTACAGGCTGTTGGATTCCAAACTGAAAACAAAGGATACCTTGGCCAAAACCCACTTTCAGGGCCACCAAGGATGAGGAGGAACCAGGATCTGCGTGGCGACGAATCTGCTCGAGGACTACCACGACCTGAACGATGCTGCAGCACTCCAAGGGCCAGGTAGATTCTGAAGGATCTGTGGTGAAGAAGGATCTCTCATAGGACCAGGAACCAGAAGAATATGTAGAGAGGATGGTTGATTCTGCAATCTTGTCACCAGAAACTAGAACAAAATAAAGAAATGGCGGACGTGTCCCGAACTGGGCTTCGACGGACTCGACTTTTGGTGAACGACCAGGGGCACAGACCAGGTTCTCCAGGATGTGCACATTCTTCTGTGGAGGGCAACCAACTTTGAGACACCTGGATCAGTAACCATACGAAATGACACTGGCATGGCTGTCGTGATGCACTTGAACTTTGGCAGATGTAACTTCAAGCTGTGAGAAAACAAGAAACGGTGGGTACGACTTGTACGAATGGCGTCAGACTCGACTTCGGTGGATGACACAGACGCAGGAGAAGATATGATGGTCGACCCTGCTTGGGTGAAGAATGATGATGAGGACGTCCTCTTCTGGGTAGATACTGATTCTGGATACTTAGAATTACAGACCACACCATGGGACTTCAGTGTGGTAGAAGACTGAGACTGTCCCCATATGCTGGTAACAATGTAGCTAATAGATGCACCTTTCTGCAATGCCAAGGGAACTGCACAATGATCATACAATTTGCCAGGGGGAGGACAAATTATAAATTTTCAGGGTAATTATTACTTGAGGGGCAATTGTTCAGATGTACGGACAGTTGTTCAGATACTTAGGGCAATAGTTCAGATGCTTAGGGCAATAGTTCAGATGCACAAGGCAATAGTTCAGATGCTAAGGGCAATAGTTCAGATGCTTAGGGCAATAGTTCAGATACCCAGGGGCAAATAACCACAATCCTAATGTAAATGCAGTCTTGGTGCTTCTTAGCAAGTTCACATCTTTCAGATACTTTAGCAATAAACTGTGGCATAAATAGTACAGACGTTACAGTTACTTTGCAGTATTTGTGAGCTAAGCACCCTTAAATGGACCCTTTTCTGACTCTAGGGCCTTCCTGAATAGGATATGGCTACCCCTGAACATTTTGCTATGGATGCCATAACCACTATACTGGCGGTACCACTTGCCCTATGCTAATTGCCCAGAACACTAAAGGCCTAAATGCCTTATTTGCTAAGGGGCCTATATGCCCTACTAACTGCCACCAGGCTGGCTTGCCCTAATCCACTAGGCCAGAGCTGTCCTTACTACCACTAGGCTGGCTTGCCCTAATCCACTAGGCTGGGGCAGCACTTACTACCACTAGGCTGGCTTGCCCTAATCCACTAGGCCGGGGGGAAGCCCTTACTCTGGGCCTGGAAACCCTGCTTTACCTCGGCCTGGTGCCCTACATTTACCTCAGGCCTGATGTCCTACAATTACCTTGGGCCTCATGCCCTACATTTACCTCAGGCCTGATGCCCTACAATTACCTTGGACCTCATGCCTTACATTTACCTCGGGCCTATTGCCCTACAATTACCTTGGGCCTAATGTCCTCTTACATGCTGTGGGGCCTGGCACCCTCCGAAATGGGCCTGGTGCCCAGCTTTAAACTGTGGGCCTGATGCCCTTTTTAAATGGGCCTGGTGCCCTCTCCAAACTGGGTCTGGTGTCCTCTTAACTGTGGGCCTGGTGCCCTCTCCAAACTGGGTCTGGTGCCCTCTTAACTATGGACCTGGTGCCCTCTTAACTGTGGGCCTGGTGCCCTACAAAATGGGCCTGGTAGCCTCTTTCCTACACTGGGCCTGGATTACCCCTTTTAAATTTCTATATTGGCAAAAGTGGCAGAGCCCCTTTAAATCTGAAAGGCTCTCCGAGCCAGCTGCCACTCTTTCCACAGGTCGCTTCCTAATTCCGCCCATCTACTTAATATTCATAAGGCCTTCACTTAGCCTACAGGAATAGCCCTTCCCTGTGAGCATTGCTACACCTGCCCCCCATCTAAATATGAATGAGGGTCCTAGCGACCCGACTCCTCTGAGGCGGTCAGCCATTTTCCTAAGCACCTAAAGCACTACAATATTAAAATTAAAAAAAAAAGTCTTTCTTGCAGGGGCAGGCAGCACAAATCTTCTTGTTGCCACCGACTCACCGCACACCACACTGGAGCGAGGAGGCAATCGGGAGGCGGGAGGTGCTTGCTAGCAGAGGGAGGGCAATAGATGAAACAGCATGTATTGCAGGGATGACCTAAGGGGCCTCAGAGGGCCGACAGAACATGCGGCGATGCAATGCTTCTCTGCCGCCGACGGGGGACATAAATTAAACTATTTAAAATTTAAAAGGGGGCAAAATAAATAAATGATGGGGCTCTTAAGCCCAAACTGCAACAGACGTCCGTTTCCTCTCTTTGTGGTGCCCTGATGGCATCACCGACTGCAACATCGAGCAGCAACAGGAGTCTTCGGACAGGGGAGGCAAAGCAGGAACACAGCAAAGCCCTAAGGTATGGCTTCAACACAAGGTAAGCCCTAACCTGTCCTTTTGACTTCTGTGTCCTCACTCCTCTACCTCTGCCCAGGATCAACTGCCTAAAAACAGTTAAACATTCAAACTTGAACCCACAGGGTTCTAGAATGGCTGGAGTGGAATGCTGTGCATGAGCAGCTCAGCACAGCATTCCATCCAAGCCATTGTTATCACAGCTGCTTCAAAATCTATTTTTTTTTGCAAAGTTTTAAGTGCACAGGGCACTTTTCTTTATTATTTACAGTGTTTTCCCCACTATAGGGAGGGGAATTAACATTTGAGGGGCCCCTTTTTACCTTTACCCTGCAGTTTATACCTGTAGCAGGCACCCTGAGCACCTGCAAACCCCTAATTTATTTATTTATTTTAGTTTTTCTGGGATGCCCCAACTTTGGGGCATTACATTAGGCACTGTTATGGTAACGCTGAAGTAGTTGCTTAACCATCCTGGAACAAATTTACTTTTTGCCAGCAGTCTCCAGCTCTGCCAAGTCATCTACCAAGCAGATGATCGTAGCTGTGTGTTGAAAATGAAATATCAAAATATATACAACAGTAGTGAGGGTGGAGTGACCAAGTAAAAAAGACAACTTGGCTTGTGGCGCCAGTACCAGTAGCATATCAAAACTATGTTGTTATTACTGTTGCTGCAATGGATATTTTTAAGGTTACTGTCATCACAATGGAATACAGAACCAATAAGAGACACTTGGACATGTTGGCAGTTATTGAAACATTGGTGACACTGCACCATGATTGAGATTTGCAGATACCAGGATTGCCAGTGTTCAAGAGGGACAGGATAAAAGAAAAGGAGGTGGAGTATTGTTACATATCAAGCAGGTATCCTAGCCACAGAGATTCAGGATGTTGGTATGTCAAAAGGGGCCAAGACAATCTGGCTACAAGCTACAGAAAGGTGGAGGGTAATCAGGATAGGAGCTAGACTTTTGGCACAAAGGGAGGAGGCAGACATTGAGTTGGGAAATTAAAAACATTTGCAACATGGTAGAAAACAGAAGACTAGAATAACTAACATGGATTGGAGGAATGGCAACAGGTGACCATAAAGCAACCATGGATTAATGCTACAGTGGAACCATGGTTGCTTGTGTAATACCAGTATGAACCACAATAAAAAAAACATAGCACAGTTCTCTAATAATCCATGCTTACTCCAGCAATTCTTTGCTGAAGTGCAGTTCTCATGGCAGCCCAACAGATGGCTGTCAAACAGTGCTGTGCTGGTAGCATTGTTTCACAGCCATCATAAAACAGCAGAATTTGTTGATTTTTCCACCCACACGGTGGATCACCATTTACAAGTGAAGCACAGAAGGAGTGCAATACATAATTTTAACGTCAACTTTTGTATGTGTGAAGTAGTGGGCATCACTACCTTGGTAAATACACACTGTAATGAAGGTGAGCCTTGCACCTTCTGTAACAAAATGCAAAAGTAACAAAGACAGTGAGAAAAACAAAGCAAGGTCAAAGAAAGAGGCTGCTTCTATGGATGAAAAAAATAAAGAAAGTGAGAAAAACAAAAGTAAATCAAAAAAAGAGAATAACAATACTAGACAAAACAAGTATTTGAAAGGTGAGAGCAGTAAACATCATGTTGTTCTATCTCCTGCTGAGCTAGATAATTTAGAGAGGAAAGAAGTGACGTTAATACTCACAAAAACAGTACTTGGTCTATAAATGTTTTTTCAGATTGGCTCAATTCAGCACATTTGGAAATTGATCTAATAATCCTGGGCTGTGAAACAGTGCTGTGCTACTAGTATTGTTTCACAGTCATCTGTTGAACTGCCAAGTGAACTGCAGGAACAAAACATGAAGATCTACCCTAATACAGTCCCATCATGCAGTGCAACCCATATCTTGTAATACACACACATGAAAATCGAAGATCCTAGCGTAGAAGGTTAACTGCAAGTTTTGAAAAGTTTTAAAATATGTTTTGATGTTAGGAAGCTTAAAAGTTGTAATGAAAGCTATTTTTGCAATGGTTAAATAGCAGCCATGATATTTCCAATAGATATGTTCCAATTATTTTGTACTGTGTGTCCACCATGTTTAACAGTACAGCATAAAGCATTCCAAACCTAAATCAGTTTGTCTGTTCTTATTTATATAGTGAACATTAGTCATACAATCATTGCCATGTTACAAGCTCATTAAACCACTCCTGAGCATGGTTCTACTTGTGGCATTAATCCATGGTTGGCAGGTTGGATGCACTCGGCCTTTGGCTTTGCGCGCCAACCAGTCCAACCATGGATTAATGCCACAGTAGAACCATGCTCTGTCATGGTTTAATGCTTACAGGATGGCAGAGCTTGGGGAGGTTTTGATATTAGGAGACTTCATTCTGCTTGATGTGGACTGGAGCACCCAAATTGCAGCAAGCACAAGAAATCAAGCAGTGGTGGACAGAATGCAAGAAGCATAACTGAGCCAGAAATTTATGGAACTCACTAGGGAAGGGGCTGTATTGGACCTTATCCTTACAAACAAGGATAGCATAGGGGAGGTACTGTATATGTAAGGGATCCACTGGGACTGACCAATCATAGAACAGTTCAGCTTAAAGTCAAACTTAAGGATGAGAGGATGAAATCAAGGACCACGGTTCTGGATTCTTTAATGGCTGATTTCGTGAAGACGAGCGAGTGATTGGGGAAAAATTAAGTCAGGTGGATGGAGCAGTAAAAGCAGGCAGAAAATGGGGGATAATCAAGAAAGAAATATTAGAGGTGACTGGTATCTGTGTAAAAATGGTAGGGAAGAATAAGAGGGAAATATAACATTATGGTTCAGAAAGAGTGCAGCTGAGGCAGTGAGAAAGAAATGGAAAACTTTCATTAAAATAAGGGTAATCAAACAGATGAGGGTAGGGGGCATATCAGGCACTGACATGAAAAGTCCTTGGAGTGGTGAGACAGGCAAAGACTTAAGCAAAACTATGGCTGGCAGAGGTGGTTAGGCAGGGCAACAAGGCCTTCTTCAGCTATATGTGGGAGAAACCAAATACAAAGGAGGTGTGATCAAGCTGAAAAGGGAGGACTGGGCAGAAGATAAGAAGTGCAAGGCAAGTTTACTGAATGGTTACTTCTGTTTATTATGCACAGTAGAGGGCATGGGGCCTTTACCAGACTGTTACATAGTGAACAGTAAATGACTGCTGGAGGGAATCAGCGGGGAGAGACTACTACAGAGAAAAAAAGAGCTAGAAGGATGTTGAGCACTGAAGGTAACAAAATAAATGGGTCTGGATGGGTTGCTTCTGAAGGTGTTGAGGAAAATGGTCTGGTCCAGTGATGGACTTCTTCAGCTAATCACTGGACTCAGGAGAGGTGCCAGAGGATTGGAAGATGACAAATGTGCCCCCCCCCGCATAAAAGTGATAGTAGTAGAGAGGAGCCATGCAACTATAGACCAGACAGTCTGACATCTATGGTTGAGAAAATCTTAGACTCCATTATAAAGGATAGGACTTGGGGATTCCTGGAGGTGAATGGGCTGCAGGATCCCTGGCAAGAGTTTCTTTTCCAGCTGGCGGTCATGCCAGACCAACCTGATAAACTTTTTTTTGATTGGATGACAAGAGCAATGGACATGGGGCAGGCTGTAGACATTTTATACCTGGATTTTAGCAAAGCCTTCAGATCCCTCTCCCGGGGAAGGTTGATGAAGAAACTGAGAGATTTATGGACTGGGGATAAAAATTATGCCGATGTAAACATACACTACCTTGTGAGTTATCTACTGTATCTAGCACTATTTATGTCTACAACATGTTCGCTGGTCATCAGAAGCTTTGCCTTTACAGGACACCAGTGTAAATGAGCTATGCTTTTTTTATCATAACTAAAACTCAATGGAAACTGAACTGTATTGACAATAACAAGGTGGGCAAAAAACTGTCTGAGCAGGACTCAGAGGCTACGAGGGTGCCCTAGGCAAGGCAAGGCAATGTTATTTTTCAGGTGCACTTTCCCTGAAGCTCACAGTCGCATACAGAAAAAAAACAACAACTAAAATGTATGCAATGTATCAAAAAATAAACAACAAAATTAATAGAGACTCAACCACATAAATAGACAGCTTGATGGAGCAAACCATATCCACCAGCTGCTGTTGAATAAATTAGGTTGATATAATTAATAAATTAACTCAGGCAGTAGACTAACTCAAAGAGGAGGTACTTCCGAGACCCCTTTGAAGGTCACCTCTATGCTGGCAGAATGAATGTGGACAGGTACTGTAGGGAAATTCACAATATTGGAGCAGCCACCATAAATGACCTGTTTCCAGATAACTTCAGCCTTGACTAAGGCATAGACACCATGCCAGCACTGGTGGAGCAGAGAGGGCAGACTGAGGAGCATGGAGTCAGGAGATCATTTAGGGCAACCAGGTCCTATATAACCTGTAGGGCCTTGTACACCAATAAGCATATCTAGAAGTAAATGTGGCAACAAATGGGCAGCAAGTGCAGTTTGTGCAGCACCGGTGCAATATGATCTCTGTTAGATGTACCAAAGATCAATTGTGCTGCTGCATTCTAGACCAGCTGCAGCCAGCATAAAATGCTCCCACAAAACCTTAGGCAGAGAGCATTTCAGTTATCCAACCTAGATGTAATAAGGCATGGGTTATTGTCACCAGGTCACCGGGTGCTAGCACTGTTTTGAAGATAGAAAAAGCCAATATGTGATAACTGCTGGCATCTTGTATTCCATGGTCAACCCACAGTCCATGGTGACTCCCAGATTTATGATGGTTGCCACAGCTCCAAGGATGGTACCATTTAAAGATGGCAACCAGTTGTCACTCCTTATCATAGTCCACGGATGGGTACCTGGCTCAATAATCATCAAATCAATCTTGCTCGGGCTGAGGCTTAGCCAGTGGGGTGCCATGCAGTCATTGATCTTGTGTGTCTTCTGAATAGCACTGAAACTCCAGATCATACTGTCTGATGATCTCACCCAATGGCACCATGTACATGGCAAACAACGCTGGGGCCAGGATCAAGTCTTGAGGCACAACACAGTCAAGTGCAGCATCTCAGAGATTAAATTATCTTTTTTTTTATTTTATTAACACAAAAGCTGCAGGATCCAAAGTAGCTAACCAAAAACAACAACATCTTACCTATAAAAGCAATAAAGGACAATGAAAAATATAAATCAAGAAGGGGTTTCTTCATTAACTGTATAAAACTAATGTTATATAATCTATTAAGAAGGAGAAAAAGGGAATGGGGGCATTTGAAATTCTGAAGATTGAGCTGAGGGTCAGTGTAACCACCACTAGAACCTATTCTGATTTAGTCAATAAACATTACTAATTGTCAGTTTAACATTCTTAGAGCTACCAAAGAGCTTATAGCTTTCCCAAGGTGACCAGAATTTCTTTCATAGAGTCAATTTATATTTTAAAGAATGGTGAACCTTTTCTGGTCTATGTATAGAAATCAGGTAATTCAACCATGTGAGATATTCGGGGGGAGTAGCATCCTTCCATCTCATCAGAATACAATTAAGCTCTGTAGTTAAACCTACTTGAGTGAACCATTGTGGAAACCCATGAGCAGTGACTAGGAAGGTACTGTGACCTAGCATAATCCAATCAGTCCATTTATTAAAGTTCATCCCCAAAATTGTTGAGAAGATATAAAGTACTTTATGCCAGAAAGTGTTCAATACAGGACACATCACAGTCATGTGTTCTATCATGCCCACTGCCACTGTACATCTATAAAACATATTTGATATATTTTGGTTCATCAGGTTCAGACAATGAGGAGTATAATAAAGTCTATGTATAATGTTGAAGTAGATTTGTTGCAGCTTAGTGGACAAAATACCTAATTTAGCAACATTTAGTATATAGCACCAATCACGACCAGATATTTTATTGTCCAACCTTTCCTCCCATTTAGTTTTGAGGTTTATTAAATCTGCCCCAAGATGTCTAACATGAAAGGTGAAGATTTTTGATATCAGTTTACCATTGCTGGGGCTCATTTGTATATTTTCAAGATCGTCAAATTTTGGGCCTGATGAGACATCCAAATTACTCTAAATGAAGTCTCTAATTTGTATATATCTAAAAAAGAGTTAGTTGGGCATACCATAAGTGTTTTTCAAAGCATTAAATTCTAAAAGTCCTTTGTCAATAAATAAATGACCAATTTCTGTTGGGCCTGAAGAATACCAAATTTTTTAATTTGCAGCTGTGAGGGAGGAGGTCAAAATGAGTGTTTAAGTAAATTGGGGAGTGAAAGGAAACTTTTAAGGGCAAACCAGTTAGTGTTCTAACCCTATCCCATACAGTACTTTACAAGATGTGTTAGTACAGATTCCTAAATCTTTAATTTTTTATCTATATGATCCTACATATGATTTACCCATACCGCAGTGACAACCAAGTTGCCGGCGTAAATTATTTTGCCAGCACTTGTCCGACACCCGGCAGAGTGCTCTGACGATCTGCCATCTGGCAGTCAGAGCGACAGAGATTGTAGGGGGCTATGCTGCCCACACCCATTACCCAGGGGTCTTAACCCCTGCACCCCCGCATATATTTAAATAAAAAACTCCGGGTCACACCCTGGTGGTAAGAAGGGTGACCTGGAGATTGGCAACAGAGCCCGATGACAAAAAAAACACGTCACACAAGATGTGTGCATCATTATTGCTACGACAACATTCCAGTGGCAATATTCCACTGGCACACTAATGGACTATCCTACATATAGCATGTGCTTAATTATAGGGGCATGGTCATGCCCCTATAGTTAGGGTTGAGTAGCCTGTTTAATGTTAAACCTCAAATGTTGCACTTTAATAACTTTGTTACTGTTCGCTGGATTTGCACAAAATTTGGTATGCTCTATCCTGTGTGGTAGGTCTCAAACGATCAATCAAAATCAAAACTTTATTTTTAAAAGGCCCCTTTCCAAAACCAAAGCACTTTTACAATAAATAAATCAAATACATAAAATTAAAACAACATCCTAAAATCAATCAATTGAATATACTTAAAAATCTGAATATGCCGGACTAAATAAATGCATTTTTAAGGCTAATTTAAAACTTTGGACAGTCAGGCAATCTCGCACCTGATGAGGTAGAGAATTCCACAGGGTTGGGGCCATAAACTAAATGATCTGGCCCTTGATGTCTTTAAACAAACCCTGGGAATCTCTAGCAATCCCTCATCGGTGGATTGGAGCTGACGAGAGGGAAAGTAGGGACGAAGAAGATCTTGCAGGTAACTAGGTCCCTGATCATGTAGGGTCTTATAGGTCAGCAAACTGACCTTGAAGGTAATCCGCCACTGTACTGGCAGCCAGTGCAGTCTGCGGAGGACAGGCGTGGTGTTATATGACTGGTCCTAGACGTACAAGTCAAAAGCCTGGCAGCTGCATTCTGCACTAACTGCAAGCGGTGGATATCAACCCCTGGTAGCCCTAGGTACAGGGTATTGCAGTAGTCCAGGCGGGAGATAAAGAAGGCATGGGCCAGTGTTGGAAGGTCGTCAACAGGAACCAGATGCTTCACTCGGGCTATATTCCTCAGATGGTAAAAAGAGGTTTTGACAATGGCTGACACCTGATGTTTAAGGGTCAGCCAGTCATCAAATATAATGCCCAAGTTCCGCACCCAGTCTGAGATAGCTAACTGGGTTCCCCCAAGCCAAAGACCTGAAGGTGACCCCATCAGCAAACCCGCCCCCCGATGACCTGGGTCCACAACCAACACCTCTGTTTTTTCAGAGTTTAACCACAACCAGCTTACAGCCATCCAGTCCTGAATCTCGGTGAGACAGTTGTTAAAGACCAAGACAGCATCACACGGGTCGGGCACAAAGGACATGTATAGCTTAGTATCATCTGCATAGCAGTGAAAACTCAAGCTGTACCTCCTAATAATCGCTCCCAATGGCAGCATATATACCGCAAACAACATGGGTGCCAAAATGGAGCCCTGCGGCACCCCAGAGGATAGGGGACATGATGCTGAGGAAAAAATCCCAGGCACCACCCTCTAAGTCCTACCCTCAAGGAATGATCGAAACCAACTGAGGACCGGGCCTGATAGTCCACAGATAAACGCAGGTGCTTCAAAAGCACTCCATGGTCAACGGTATCAAATGCCACAGAAAGATCAAGAAGGACCAAGATGGAACGGGTCTTCCGATCTCTCGCTATTCGGAGGTCATTTAGTACACGAACAAGAGACATCTTGGTACAGTGTCTCTTCCTGAATCCAGACTGGAGAGAATTATAAACATCGTGGCTGATCAAATGACCATCCAGCTGCGACGCAAACACCTTCCCTATAACCTTACCTACAAAAGGCAGGTTAGAGACAGGCCTATAGTTAGCCAGACAGTCCGGGTCCAAGGAGAGCTTTTTAAGAAGGGGCTGCATCGTGGCTTCCTTCAAGGGATCAGGAAAGATCCCCTTCTCCAATGACAACCAGACTATCTCAGCAAGGACTGGGCCGATTTTATCCACACATCCTACTAAAAAGTGAGTGGGGCCCGGGTCCAAACTTCAGTTGGTCGGTCGCAGCAACTGGACGATCATCACTATGTCATTGATTGTGGGCCGGTTGAAGTCAGACCACACAAACTGGGTGTCCGACATCTCCTGCCAACCACCACAGCTCCAGTTTGAAAGAGTTAGAAGGAGATCGGACCTGATTGTGGCAACCTTATCCACAAAGAATCGAGCAAACTCCTCGCACCGTTCCTGTGAAAATGCTCTCTTGGGCTGAAGACAGATTGGATTGTACAATATGTCCACGGTCCGAAAGAGCTGGGCTGGTCAAACGCAGCAGCAATTTCCCTGGACAGGAATTCTGTTTTCTTATTGGTAATTGCTGATTGATAGACCCGATAATGGTCCATCAAACTAAGCCTGTCACACTCCATACCCGACTTCCGCCAACATCTCTCAAGCCTTCTTTCCACTCTCCTCAACTCCCTCAAAGTCTCATCAAACCAGGGAGGCTTGGGATGAAGGGTGAGGGGTCAAATATGAACAGGAGCAATGGAATCCAGGGCCCCTACTACTGCCTCATTATAGGCAAGAACCAGGTCCCCAGGATCCATACATTCACTCGGCAAACTCGATAGATCCAGCACCGCCATCAGGCCCTCTGGGGTAACACCCCTCAAAGAGTGGTACCGGACTATTTCCACAGGGGCCGACCAACTGGGGGGGCCAAGAAACTGAACCCAATGGTATGATGGTCAGACCATCTGACTGGCTCCACCACCACATCAGATATCTCCATCCCCAGGAGGAATACCAAGTCCAATGAATGACCATCTATATGGGTCGAGGAGGAAATAACCTGTGTGAATCCCAGTGAATTCATCAGCTGGAGGAAGTCCTGACCTAACTGTGAGAGTTCATCGTTGACCCAGGCATTGAAATCCCCCAGGATCAGCAATCTGGAGGATCTCAATGTCATGTTGACAATGAAGTCTGCAACTTCCCACAGGAAAACATTCCCATTACCTGGTAGATGGTAAATGGGAAGAATCCTGTACCCCACACCCTCACCCAGGATACATTCATAGGTGTTGGTAATTCCTATTGGTACCTCCATCAGGTTCACTTCCATTCTAAAACAGATTGCCACTCCCCTGCCCCTGCGATCCAACCTCAGACAATGTATCACTAAGTACCCGGCTGGTACAGCTGAAGCCGAAACAGGGCCAGCATTATCATCCAGCCAGATCTCGGTGATGCATGCCAGGTCTGATGACCCTACAAGATCAGCTAGTAAAGCAGTCTTGTTTTTAATAGACCTGGCATTACATAACACCGTCCGAGTAGGATGAGTTGCCGGTGAAGACCGAGCCACCTGCCTGCTGCAGGCAGAGCCCTTGGGTATGGGAATCAGTCAGGGAGGACCCCTCTCCAGAACCCATTTCACCCCAGGGCATCTTCTTATCCCCACTATCCCAATCCGTCCACTCCTTTCCATTCCCCCTCCAGGCCACGCCTCTGCCTTCCTCCTCCTCACATTCCCCAAAGCCCTACACTGTCTATATACCTCCAGGGATAGTGGGGGACACCAAAAAGGGCAGAGGTCCTTAAGCCAGGAGGGGAAATGCCTGACTGTCTGAACAACTCCCCAACACATCTTCACACACTCAGAATACACAGAATAAATTCACACCAACAACACAACACCACACACCTAATCACTCAACTTTCAATCATACACCTCACACCAAACAATAATAAAGAAACACAAAATAAATAAAACAGAGCAGATTATAAATTAAAGCATGGATATGAGGAGGAAGTACCACAATTCTCTCCAGCAAATAGTTTATGACTTCTGGGAGCTCTCACCTCACCAGAAAAGAATGTCCCCCCACCAAACTCTCATTTCGGCTGTACAATTTGGGGTACAGTATATCACTCAAATAATCTTTAAAAAGCAGGACACTCTCACTGTCCACAATATGTCCTTAAACTGTCTGTAAGTGAGGAAAACACTCACACTGTCCACAAGGACATGGACATGCCTCTTGACATGGTAAGTTTCATTCTGGTTGTATGTGCAGATTCTGAGATCTGGATAGTGTCAAAAGTTAAAAGTCACCACTTTTTGCAGTTTTTTCCTCATCACCTTGCACCCGGATGGTGCAGAATTTTGTTGTGATTATTTTATGGTAGAAAGAACTTGGGGAACAGTACTGCCAGTGTTTGTTTGGTGCAAAAATATTAACCTGTTGCAAAGTTATTCAATTTTTAAGTTCCCATTATTTACTTTGGGAAGTTCATTTTTTGGGATAGAGGTAAAAAGTTTGACAAATTAATTGATTTGCGAAAAAGGATTTACTCTCATGAGATCCTTTTCTTTTTCATGAGGACAAAATCCTGTCTCATGAGAGAAAATTCCCTTTTTGTCATCCGCCATCTTATTTTTTTTCCACAAACTAAAAAGCTTGGAAAATACATAAAAATTTCATTTTACTAAGCAAACACCAGAACCTAGCTAAACAGGCCTGTTTAATTATATTCTGATGCTTGTTTTTCCCAGTTAGCCCCATATATATTTTTTCTGGGTACCCACAATCCTGGGTGCCCAGCTTAGTGAGAGGAACCTTCCACCACATTCTGTGCATGAGAACAGCGGATGTTATTTACTTCTGTAGCCGCAGCCAAACTCCTGCTGCCAGCTGCAGTGTAAGTTGTTAGTCCCCATTTTCCCAGGCATCTAGTGGCATCCTAACTCCCTGATCACTGTCCCCATATATTCCCTGGTGTCTAGTCGCACTCCCCACTCTCTGATTGCCGTCCCTTCTTTATTTGTTTTATATATTGTGACACCAGGATGTCCACCCCCGGTATCGGATGACCCTCACCCACGCAGCCCAGTGTTTTATTAATGAGCCAAAATTGGTGGGGGGTCCTGATCCCCATGTCAACATTTAAGCCCCCAGCAGCATGGGACACTGGGGAGCCCACACTCAGTGTCCCGAAATTTTTATTTAATTTAATCTGTAAAAAGAAAACAGTCCCCTGACGTCTTTTTTTTTTGTTTGTAAAAACTTGAAAAAAATAAAATGGACCCTTGTCATCCCTGCTGTCCCCTTCCCATCCCACCCTCTCATTGAGCACCTATACTAACCACCGGAGTTATTGGCTGTCATCTTCTGTGAACCGAGACATATAATGTATTTCAAAGGCATTTTGAACATATGTTCATAACATTGCCATTTTTTTTCACCAGATTTTCAGTATAGCCTTTTCAGACCCCACCTCATGAACACTTTAACTGTCATTTTGTTAAACAGGCCCAGAAGGTGATTTTGCAGTCATTACATGAAATCAACTTTTGGGACCGAATAATTAAATTTCACCACAAGTGTTCACGAGGTGGGGTCCTAAAAAGGCCATGTTGAAAATTTGGTGAAAAGATTCCTAAAAATGGTCAAGTTATGAGCGTTCCTTGAAATTTTTCTACGCACATGCATAACTTTGGTAATTTGCAATATTTTGACTCCAAATTTTCAACATAGCCATTTTTTCACACCACCTCATCAACATTACAGCTGTCATTTTTCACATCATGTTCAAAACATGTTTTCACACCTGTGGCATGGAATGGCATTTTGGCACAGAACTGAAAATGTTCACCTATTGGGTTTATGAGGTAGAGTCATAAGAAGATTACAGTATGTTGAAAATTTGGGGTCAAAATATTAGAAAATATAAAAGTTATGACCATTCATTGGAATTTCACTATACCCACTCATAACTTTTGAAATTTAAAATATTTTGACCCCAGATTTTCAACATGGCCTTCTTATGACCCCACCTCATGTATGTCATAGCTGTCATTTTTCAAATCCTGCCCAAAATGTGGTTTGGCACCTGTAGCATGGAATGGCATTGCAGTTGTGCAGAATTACATTTTGGCAGGGATTTGAAAATTTTTTGTAACGGGTACATGAAGTGGGGTAATAAGAAGGCTATGCTGACAATTTGGATACTGTTCTACTATAAATGGGGGCCCTGTGCTTCTGCAGCTATATATATATATATATATGTGTGTGTGTGTATATATATATATAGATATATATATATATATAGATATATATATATATATATCTATATATATATATATCTATATATATATATATATATATATATATATATATATATATATATATATATATATATATATATATATATTATGGTAGCATGGTAGCACTACCATAGTTAGGGTTGAGTAGTCCTTTTAAGGTTAAAGGGTAAAACTTTGCACCTTAATAACTTTGCCATCATTCAACAGATTTGCCTGAAATTTGGCAGCCACAGACTGACAGCATCTATCTTGGGATCTTCCAACTTTTGTACCAGTTGGGTGTACAGCTGTGGAGTTATTAAGTAACATTCATGTGCACAATTATGATTTTTTGCAAATTCTTTGCTCACACCTACAGGTCGCAAGGTTTGCGTGACCAATCCGAAAACCTCAGGGAACAGGGTCCCTGATGTGCCTTTTAAATATTTTGTGAAAAAATATTAAACGGTTCAAAAGTTATTCAAAAAACAAGTTCCCATTATAAGAATGGGAAAAGTTAACAAAAAGTTTGAAAGTGTCGCAAATGCACTTTTTAGTGTCGCAAATGGTCCTAGTAGTGTCACAAATCCACCATTTTGTTTCCAGTTTGTGATCAGAAAAATGCTTGGCACTTAAAATTGGGACCATCTAGGGACACAATTCTTTTTGTGTTTACCTCAACAAGCCCTGAGGATGCTAGGCATGCCTTTATTTTGGGGTTAAACACCCCAGAAATATGTTTTCAAATATCTGGAAAAAGTAGTGTCACAAAGTAGTGTCGCAGCTGCAAATCACGACACTACTTTCCCAGACTATGGCCAAAATGACAGGAGTTCTTTGCCACCCTGCTGCAAAAGAACGGTTTGGTCTTTTGAGCTGAAATTTGGAGGGAAGGCAGACAACATCTCACAGATGTGCCTATTGTGCTTTGGTGACAAAATATTGAATGGATGCCAAGTTACAGTACTCCAAAGTTTACATTGTTTCCCATAGACTAACATGGTGGTGGTGTCCGCCGTGCCTTTCGGGGTTTGTATCTCAGAAACGGTGCCAGATATGGATTTTCCATCTGGAAATGCATAGCCCATAGTGAAAACATAGCCAGGAAACTGATGAATCATGTGAAATTTACTTTTTTCTTCTACGTTGCACAGTTCCTGAGATATAAGCAATTTAATATTCCAACAGCTCATTTTCTGCTCTGAGGCCCATTATTATGCATACGTTCTTTGTACACACTATGTTTCTCCATGCAGCTGTTGGGCAAAACCAGGGTGTGTGCTTCCATTACTGTTACTGTTAACATTTCCACTTACGTTTCCGTACCCGTTTGCGTTACTGTTCCCGTGTATGCCACCGTGTGCGTTACCCTGTGCGTTCTCATTTGCATACGCGCTTGCGTTTGCGTTTATGTTTCCTTTGGCATTATTTCTGCTGGTAACATTACCTTTTGCATTTCCAAGTGTGGTAGCGTGACCGTGCGCATCACAGTTTACATTTCCTTACGTGCTTGCGTCTCCTTTTGTGTCACTGTTCGTTTTGGCGTCAATTTGCGCTTGCATTTCTTGTAACGTTTGCTTTTCCATTTATGTTTCAGTCACCATGTGCGCAACCATTAGAGGTTGCCTTTCCCTTGCACTTACCATTACTATGTCACAAAAAATCATGTGATGGGAGCGCGGGGCCCGATCCCACCACCACATTTCATTCACTATTTCTACTGCACATTCTCAAAAAGAAGGGAAATTAGAGGCAAAAACTCCATTTAATGCATCAGTTAGGGTTGTTTCACAGTGACAAAAGTGAGGAAATTCAGTGTTAGGGTTAAAAGTCCCCCTTTCGCCCCCCCCAACCCGCAGCCCCAAATGCCGATGGGGTGTGCATTGGGGTCATCAGTCCTAACTCTCACCCCATTCTCCTATACCTCAGCTTGTTTACACATGTGATAGGGTGAAGTTGAGCCGATGACAATACACTGTTTGATGGCATTGGAACTAACAGCTAAAGATACGTAGAGGGCTTTCCAGCTAACACCGAATTTCTCGCTTTCGCTCTTGGAGACAACAACTGTAATACGCATTAAATAAGTTTTGCCTCTATCACTATATATATATATATATATATATACACACACACACACACATATATATATATATTCTATGCAAAAACTGTGTTAATGCATCATTTAGGGTTAAAGCATAAAAAGTCAGGAAATGAGATCTTCAGGGTTGCCCCTCACCCCAGACCCGCCCCCTCATCCCAAGATTGACAGCTGATGGGGTGTGTCATTGGGGTTGTGAGGCTCAATAATGAAATCAACATTCGGTCATGATTTACATCATGCACAACAACTGAAAACTATATCCATGACACTAAGGCTAGGTACCCTATCAATTTCAAGCCACCAGCACAATGCAAAACACTGTCCGCAATATGTAAATCACATCATGCAATATCTCTGCAAAAGAACATTTCTGACATGTAAACTCTGTAATTCACATCTACAGGACATGCCCAGAACACCCTCCAAATTTCAAGTAAAAAGATCAAAGCGTTTCCAAGATATTTAAACTTAAAGATTGGTGAACTTGCCCTATCTAATGCATTATAAAATCTGACCATCTTGTCCCTATCTCACGATCAAAGATGGCAATCAAACAATCTCGTGATCAAAATATTTGCAGGCTCATGATCAAAGAATTTTGTCTGTGTTTTAATAGCAATGTTGTTCCAATGCATTGGACGGCTCCCTATCTCTTAACCAGAACGTGAAGGAATCCGTGTATACCTGTGCACATTATAATGGGTATATATATGGAGAGGGACACATTTTGTTATTTGTTTTCCAGAAGCAGTTGCTGCATGATAATTCCTCCAGTGAGGAGGCCACAGCAGTGACCTGAGAAAGAAAGTCACTTCCTCTCAAGTTCATGGTTGTAAAAAACATGTTATAATGCAAGGCCTGAGCACCCTGTCCATTGCATTCATATGCATCCTGTATTGAATCGATTAGAAAAGTTCAAATGTTATCCATCATGCTGCAATATGCAAAGTCATAGATTCATAGACATGTGTCAGCAGAAAAGGACTCTTCTGGCCCATCGAATCTGCCCATCCCCCCTACTTGTCCTCCCCCCTCTAAGACCCCCAAAATCCCTTGTGCTTGTCCCAGTCCCTCTTGAAACCCTCCACTGTACTTGTCAGAGAGGATCACAGTTTGGTATGGTCTGGGAAAGCAGATTTAATGGATTGATAATTTAATACAATTATTTTGGTTTGTAAGATAAAAATGCTTCCACAACCAATAGTGTGATTTCACTACAATTTGGTATTCTTACATAACAATATTCTCATCATGTACCCTCCCCAAAGCCGTTGATAGTTCCCAGATATGTCCTATCAGAAGCCATGGTGGTTTTCAACAGCATTTGTTGCTCCTGTTGATGTAACTGCAAATGGGTTTTCATGACACGACCAGTTTACCAGAATTGTAGAAAAAACTCACTCGCTGTTTGATTGTGATTAATGTGGAGATAGTTTGTTGTGATTTTTAAAGTCTGCGGTCCAAATAGAAACTATAGAGCCAATAATTTAAACTAAGAATTTCAAAGATATGCAAGAGTATAATGTTGGTAAATGTAACATTTGTTGAAATAAAAAAAACACATTCAACATAAAAATCCAGCTATTATCAATTATATTTTCACATATAATAAAACCCTTTCCTTGAGTGCTTTTTAAATTACTAAAAACTGTACACAAAATAATGATACTTACACTTTTTTTTTACATATTTCTTAAAGACATCCCTGCTTACTTTCAGTACATCCATTCCGTCCCCCTAACCTTTTATATTTTCATATTTTGCGGTGTGCACCAGAACAGCATGGGTGACTGTATCTCAGATTTGTTGCCATATTTGTGACAACCCTGAAGTTGCTTTTGGATATCTGCCACAATTGTGAGCAGCCAGTTTTGTAACCAAATGTATTAAAACACAGAAATAACTGTATATCAAAGTAACCTTGCAGAAACAGAAAGCGTACAACTCTTCTGAACATGAGCTGGCATGACACTATATAGCACTAGTTATTTTCAGCTCATAACGCCTCTTACACACACACACATACACACACACACACATTGTCAGATTTCTAAAGAAACAACAACCACTGATGTTACTCTGTAATAACAAAAATCGCCATTTCAGTCATAAAACAAAATAACAAATTGATGGTACTGCCAGATTTAGAAACGGCCATATTTTTATTAATTTAAAAACATCAGCAGTTCTCAGGAATGGTGAGAAGGGACGGGTGCATGATGTAAATCGTGACCGAATGTTGATTTCATTATTGGTCATTCTGCAGTTGGATGAAATTTCAAACATAGCTATCAAGGACAGAATAAATACTTGTTTTATATATGAGGCTAGGCCCCATTTCCTTCTAATTATTATGTCTTGCAGCAGCAGCAGCTAAACCCAATTTTATTACGATAATTATTTTAACGCTTGCAGGTCGATGAGGAAAAATATTCTGGACTATGGACTGTAGAGTGTTTACAAGTGTTGGGAGCATGTACTATTGAAGAACTTCTTAAAAAGTGCGTGCAGTACCTCTACTGATAACTAGAGGTGATGGCATTATAATAAAACCAGAAACAAGTGCGTTTTAAGCAATAATATATGTACAGGGTTTAGATTAACAATCTGTTAATCACCCCCTTGGGGCGTAGTGTGGCACAAGGCGCAGCTGAGTGCCATATTGCCCCAAGGGGGTGATTAACTGACTGTTAATCTAACCTCTGTACATACATTATTGCTATTATTATTATAAGGCAGGGAAATTTAAAGTAATCTGATTGGCTGTCATAGTTCTAACAGGGTTACATTATTCCACATTAACCTAGCATGTAGAGCCTGATAATGGCGGATGTTTTTAAGTTTCAGTTATTGTCTGTGAAGCTAAAAAAAAAATTCCAAAACATGGCTGCTCCTGGCACCTATCGTGTATCTTACACAGACTGAGTGAAATACTTTCATACATACATACATACATACATACACTCACTGCCCTCAACTGCATGAAATGTTTAGGTTTTTTGTTAAAGTGAAAACCGCTTGTGAGTTGTATGCCGAATGAAATGAATGCTAGGTGCAGTTCAGCTGACAGTTATTTGACTTGCGTTTTGGTGAGATTCAATTTTTTAGTGCCGTTTCTCTTTATGCACTAAAAAATGGTGATTATTTCAGGTTATTGTGAGTGTGGGGGATATTTTGGACTAATGAATCATAAACCTAAACATTCCAAGCAAACTGTCTCATATTGCTGGGGTGGGGAGAGCAGAGGCTGGCAAGGACAAATAAAGATATCTGAATGTGTTTCTGCTATCCGTTAACTCACGCTTTGAACAGACCTGATTGTTTTCCAAGACTTATGAGCTAAGAGTGAGTTTCTGAGCAGATGATGTGTTCACACAATGACATGGTGTATTTTAATAAAACAAGCATTGGAAAGCCCTTCTGAAATTGGACTTTGGGATGAGAATGCACATGACAGTCAGACAAGCAGGTTAGCTGACAGTAAAGCGCATGTGCATTTTAAGCCTACTAAACTCAAAACTATCAAAATTAAGACATGCATTTAAAAAAAAATAAATACAGTACTCTCGCACTGTAAGACACAGAATGGGAGCCATAACATGCATTCATCACAGCTCCCTTTCCGTTACATCGACGGATGCTAACATATACTGTATCACCTGTGAGTGCACCTCTTGCTCACACAGTTTAAACCCACTCCATATGAAATCAACTGAGACAATTGTTAAAAACAGTAAACAGTGAGGGGCTTGCTCTCCAAACACATATTTGTCCCCACCTCTCTGACCTTTGTGCTGCTTTCAAATGCTATCTGATTCTGATAATGGCTCTTGGCTGCTTTAAACACCTGCTGTCAGCTGGTCAGTCCTCCGTGATCCACTAAGTGACTATTACTAAAAAAAATTTTTTTAGAAGGCAAAAACACTTTGGCTTGGCTGAAATTACTCATCCCTCCACTGACTGACTACAGTTGTCTTTTTTGCTACTGTGTCATTCAGTCCGTTTTAATTTACAACTATCCAAGACACACTGCTTTTACAGATGCCCGCAATTATGGACAGAACCACAGTTTCACTATCACAGAGTTTTCTATAGCGAGGGTCCACTGTACATGCCATCGGACAGGATGCCACAATCTTTCATGCTGTATATTACATGGATACAGCTTTTAAAAATCAGTATGTGAAAGAGTATAAAAAGTAACTAGGGAAATACTGGGCTGGGACACTTATTCTTAAATGGAGTTTTATGAACTTTATTAAACTGAATGTTTCTATAAGTGGAGGGACTATTTAACATCAAAATGGGTATGTTTGAATGAACTGTACCACAAAAATAAAAATTAAAAAAATTCTCAACATTATAATGAAAGTTAATGTAATGGTTCCTCTAGAAAATCATACTTTACATATGTTGAGAATATAACAGTTTATGAAGTAAATCAAAGGTTTCAAGTTAGGATAAATGTTTGCTATAAATATCTGTTTTTAATTATGTATCATATTTAGTAAAATTCCAACCTGTTAATAAAGAATATGGGCCCGATTCTAGAAAGCATATGCCAATGTGTAATGCAGATGCACCAATGGGAATGGCGTAAGCCACAAATACAGCCAGCAAATACGCCAAATGCAATTCTGCATTGCGGGATGCGCATTGAAGCAATACGGTATGCCAATGGCGACTTATGTCAGAAGTTATGACAAACCCACAGGCAATGGGGAATATGAACTAACACACAAAGGAAAGGGCAGAGAAACGCCAGGGCAGGATTCTAGAAGCAGCAGTGCCACAACATACACCAAGACCAGATGACGCAACATAAACCAGGTGGGAGCAGGTGTAACATACACAACAAAGAAAGGAGCAGGGCCAGACAGGCCAGACACACAGCAACACACATGTGAGATAGGACAGAGAGTGTCCGAGGAAGG
The DNA here is from genome assembly GCA_016271365.2 of Neoceratodus forsteri. Classification (NCBI taxonomy): domain Eukaryota; kingdom Metazoa; phylum Chordata; order Ceratodontiformes; family Ceratodontidae; genus Neoceratodus; species Neoceratodus forsteri. Next base: position 1,386,466,744 of record CM057458.1, on the reverse strand, counting down.
CAGGCACACAGGGACAGTGTGGCACAGGGTACAAAGGGAGCACAGAGGCCACAGGCACAATGCAAGGATGTTGGCGCCACCAGGCACAATACCCCTGCCATGGACACTGATACATGTAAACAGTGCAACCACAACAGAGACACAGCACCAGGTGGCACAGACCAGTGGACAATCGGTGGTGAGACACACAAACGTCCGTGCCAGTGGTGTCACCTGCAGGGAACAATGGCACCCCAAGTTGGAAAGGTGCAGCACAGGTACCATGCCACCACACAGCTGGGAGGTACAATGTGAAGTGGCAAGGACACCATAGCATGCAAGGTGACCTGCAGCACACAGGACACCACGCAGATGTGGCCTGGGGACAGTGGCCTGCTCTGTGAGCCGCACAAATGGCACACCAACCTGATGCACAGGGAGGGAACACTGGGGACAGCAGGCACCAAGACCAGTGTGCACCCTGTGCATAGCAAAAGACACACACACACACACACACACAGCCAAGCATACCAGTAACAGACACAAAGACAGGGTGTATGGCAAACGATTTAATGATCAAAATGGGACAGGGATACAGGGCAACAATGGGAGGGGGATGGGGATGAACAACAGGCAACAACAACAAGCTCAAACAGCACAGTAAACCCAAGCCCAAACAGCCACCCACAGCACCCCCAAACACCAACCCGCACCCACGTACACCCCAACACAAGCCCACCAACCAAACAACATTTCCACCCACAAACAAACACCAATAAGAAAACCCAGCCACCCAATGTCCACCCACAACACCCACACAAACAGACCCCTCAAAACCAACCACCCCTATATACATGCACATCCACACAGATAACCCAATCCGTGACTGGCTGTGGTGGACATGGCGACTATGTGTGCCAGAGTTCGTGAAGTAGGGCGGCTACAGACCCATGTTGGTGCCCAATGTCCTCTAGGATGGCAGTCACCAGAATGACTAGACGTTCCCAGTCTGGCCCCCAACCCTGCATGTGTTTGGTGGCAGGCCCCTCAGCCACCACTGGCAATGGCTCCTCCTGCTGCAACACTGGCATGGCCACCTCCTGCCATGGTCCAGAGTCCCCAGCTGCAGCGACAGTGGCGCATGGCATGGTGGCTGTTGGTGGGGCATCCACAGCTGCCCCTACTATGACGTCCTCAATTGCGGGCCTGGACGGTGGTGCAGCCAAGGCCCCATCCCCATCCGCTGTGTCACTGCACACCCTCTCCAGGCTGAGTGGCTTTGGGTCATCTGGCTCCTGTTGCCCACCATCAGTGGGATCCCCCTGGTCCGGCCATGCCTCCAACAGTGCCTGGTCCCCATCATCGGCTGCCACTGTAGAGGAGGTAGAGGATGTGGAGGAGGAGGAGGAGGAGGAGAAGGATGAAGATGGTGGCAGCACCCTGGCCCTCCACTGCCTGCACTAGGTGTGCATCCAGTATTCCTCCACATCATTGGTCTTGATGGCTGCCATCACCTGCAGCAGGGCCCTCTGCCGCTGGGGCAGCCTGCTATGAACACCTGTAGGGATGTAAAGGATGTGATCAGTGCTGGGCCCAGACAGGGCGGCACACACAAATAGGCAAGCAATGTGAGGGTGCAGCATGGGCCACAAAGTGTCCGCAAGCCAAGGCCACGGCCCAAGGGGTCCATGGAATGTAACCTGACCTCCACTGACGTGTCTCCTGTCTGAGGCTGGCGAGGTGTACCTGCTGCATGGCGTGCGATGCGCCAGTGGAACCTGTGGGTGAAGGGACAGGTGAGTGTGTTGGAGGCACCACATGCCATGGCCACCACACCAGCACTGCAGCAACAGATGAACAGCTGTAGGGATACATACCAACACCGGGGTCCTGTCCTGTCCACATCTCCTCATCCCTGCAGTGGGCCATGCTTATCAAAGGCTGCAGAACTCCAGCCTCCCTGCACGTCATGTATTGCCAGCAGTGGATAAGCTGGCGTATGGTATGCCGTATCCCTGTTGCCACCGCCATGTGGGTGGAGATGGCCATCCAAGCCTGCTTATGGTCTGCAGCTCTGCTCCTGCGGCATCCAGGTAGCAGCAGTGTCTGGCCCCACTGCTGCACATAATTCACAAGAAGCACCGTCTCATGCAGTGTAAAGTTGGGTGCCTGGCCGCTGAGGCTAAGGGAAGAGCCAGAGGACATCATGGCTTGTCTTCTGCATGGCACCTGTAACTGGGAAAGGAATGGCACATGCATCACTACAGACATCCACCGTGGCTGTGTAGACCACCCCCACCCACCATGCGCAACACTGGATGCCAGCCATGGGAACTGGTCGGTGCTGGGCCACAGGCTTGCAACCATGGCCCACCACCCCATGTGGCACTCCCATGCCAATGCCACACACAGCGCAATGTGTGTAAATGCCAAGCCATGCCATGCAGGGGCAGGGCATACAGTGCTGCACTCAATGACCACAGTGCACCACCACAGCGCCCGTCTCCTGCAGAGGCATGTTGAGGTATGACCCTGCACAGTGTGGGAGTGGAGTGCCACATGCAGCCCTGCCACACGTCCACACCAGCACCCCATGTGGAGCTGCATGCGGCCACACCCACCAGGTGGTCAAGGAGCTGACACAATGACAACCATGGGTGCTGGCATGGGGACAGACAGTTACTTACCTGTGATGTGCACCATGGAGTCTGGAGTGGGTGGCGCTGACTGGTCTTTAGCACACCTGGATGGGGAAAGAAAAGGGCAACATAAAGCTGTGGCACAGTCGGGGCCCCTGGAGCTGCTGCAGTGAGGCAGTGTGTACCTACCTGGACCTGTGCGGTGGTGCTGAATCCTACACAGGGGACAGAGAGCAACAATGTCAGGTACACAATGCTGGACAGGCATTGAGAATGTGCACATTGAGCAATGTCATATACTCACCAAAGTCCTGTATTTGTCCACCGTGGAGCTAGGGAGGGAATGGACATGGTTTAGTACACATCTGGATGTGCCCCCATGGCCAGCAGCCTCTGGGTGCTGCTCCTCCCTCCCTCCACTGTCTCCATCCCACAGGCATTACCCACACATGGCCCAGGACAGCCCCCAGGATACCCTGCCGTGACCGCCCATGCACAGGGTGGATGTGGTCAGGTGCGGACCTGATGGGTGTAACATAGAGGATGTGGTACAGGGACAGTGCCACACAGCCAACCAGGCAGGCAGCAGTGCCCTATGTGAACAGCACAGGCAATGTCCTGTGTAGGCCCTGCCTCGCACAGTCTTGGCCACGGCTGGCGGCACCTGTCCCCATCCATGCGGGACAGCCGGGACATGGTCTGCCATGTGCTGCACACAGGAATGGATGGCGTTACAAGGTTGGATGGTGCGGCATGACTGGACACTGTGCACAGGCCTGTGGGTGGGCCAGCCCACCACTGCAGTGACACACCCCCACCAAACAGATTTGCCTCCCTGTTGCACCAGCACAGCAACAGCGTGCCTGGGCCATGGCACCACCTGTGTGGGCCAGTACAGGCACCATGTTGGCAACACAGCCGTGCTACCCGTGACCAGTACCAGACACACTGTGCACCCATGGTGTGCCCGCTGGCACACTATCCATGCATCTACACCTACAACACAGGACTACAGAACCTCGCATACCAGACAGTCTGTGACACACCTATGTGACCCTGTAGTACAGCATGCCACTGTGGTGTGGCAGCAATATCCAGCAGGGTGTGTGTGGTGCTGGGCCCTGCCTCACCTCTGATGGCCATTGCACCCTGCCTGAATCCTGTACCCACACAACAGAGGCATGACAGAACACCTGCACGACACCCTCCATGGCAGGCAATAGTGCCCACTGCAAACACAATACTGACCTGTGCAGGTACAACCATCCCTGGGTGCCCACAGTGAGGGGCGCACCCATGGTGGACCATGAACTGTGCACAGTGGCGTCATGCCACACTGACAGGCCCAAACCCCTCTCCCTTCCATGGCACATCCCAGGTGCAGGGCAGCCAACACTGGGGACACAGCTGCCAGACCGCTGTCAACTGTGCCAGGGCCTGCATACACCATGCCACCAGGTGTGCACTGCAGTACCCTGAAGTGGCCTACACAGCCCACCCAATGCATGCATGGCGGTGTGCATCCCAACCCCACCCAGCCGTGGCAGCTGTGCGTACCACATGTGGGCTGCCTGTGTGGCCCCAACTGCAACAGGCATAGCCCTGTACCACAGGGGCTGATGAGGGGTGTGGCCATGGCATGTGCAGTGCAGGCATGCCGGCATGTGCTATGGGCAGTACCGTTGAGGGGCTCAGAGGAATGGGGGCATACCCCAGATGTCCCTCAGCACAGGGGCCATCCCACCCCATGCCCTGCCCCAGATCCCTGGCCCATGTCCACCCCACAGGGGCAGTGTGCCACCCACACAGCCACTGTGCAGTGCTTGCATGCTGCTGGCCAGTTGCCACATCCACAATACACCCATCACCACTGTTCACGGCGTGTATCTTACCAACATGGGTGCCACAGCAGTCTGGCCATGTGTCCCACTTCGTGGGGCAGTGCCCCACACCCCGAGGGTTACTGTCCCACAACGTCCTCAGAGGTGGGTGGGGGGCTGTGTGTCCCATCCGGCCAAGAATACAGCCATAGGATGTCTGGCCCCACCGCAGGTATGGGGGAGGGCCTGCCTGGCCTAACCACATAGGTGAGTGATGGACCACACAGGCAACAAGTTACCACCCACATGAGTCAAGTCCAGTAAACCACCCACCACACAGTGGTCTGTGGCCATAACATGCCCCCATATCCCTGCCCACCCTCCCACAGCACAGCCCCTGGTACTGTCCACAGCCATTGCACATTACATATCGGATCCTGACCGTCCACATTTGAGAGGGCCATGCCTGCATACCATCCACCCATACCACAGTATGGGGACTGTTCCCCATTGCACCACAAAGGGGCTCTCTGTGCCACACTGTGGACACCTGTGCCGCTTACATTGTTGACCTATGGGGGCATCACTCCATTGGACATGCTGCCTTTCACTATGACAGTCACCCCGAGACAGGCATGCGGAACATGTACAGGGGTGTAGCCAGACAGTTCTGTATTGTACAAGCAAACACCATGTTCCCCCCATCTATAACAGTACACATCCCCTCCAAATGCTCCCCCCTTTCAATCATGTATGACCTATATCAGATGTTCCCTCTACACCTTACAGTGGTCATATGTGTGACCCCCTCCTACACAACAGATGTATTTACAGTGACACCCATCAGTGATCTACAGGAACACATATGCTACAGATCAGAGTGCTAATGCAATGTGAACAGCATATGGAACATGACAGGCACTCCACATGTCTGTACAAAACTGTGTACAGTACGTATGCCTGCCTACACCCTTGTACATGACTGCCACAGTACAACAGTGGCCTGTGCCCCTAGGTGTTGTCTGTTGCAGTTCCACATGCAGACCATGGGTTCCACAGTTTGACAGGCACTGTACTACAAATGGGTAACAAATGGCTCAGAGGTATGCATGCCTGTCCCAGTCCCTCATGGCAGTAACAGAAGTAGTAGGGGTATGTATGGGGGGGCTGCTGTGGCCCAGTACTCACCAGTCTGCTGAGGTTCTGTCCCTGTCCTAGTTTTGCTGGCACTGTTCATATGCAGCTGTCTCCAACTTCCAGGTCTGCAATCCCTGTACCATTATACAGTGCCTGGGCCTATCGACTTGCAACAGCACGTGCCCCATGAGCTTTTCGCACGTGTATCGCATGTCGCACTTCATGCATGCACATATGCAGCATGCGTGATGGCAATTGCGATGTGCAATACCATTGTGCAGCACGGCATCTGCGATGTGCAGATGTGGCCTGTCTCTTGTCACGCATATGCGTGTGCTCCCAGCAGCCGCAATGCAGTTGCTGAATGGGTGTGGGTGGCCCCACTTGTGTGGTACCTGTGCCTGCAGGGCTCCATGTGTGTGTGTGTGTATGTGTGTGGGTGCGCACCCAAGGGGAAAGCCATGGCAGGCAGTTGCCCACCAGCTGTGGCACACAAAGAGCAATGTTTTACCTGGGAGTTACACCCTACTCAATGTGGTCCCAGTAAGGCCCTAGCAATGCAATGTCAAATTGACAACACACCATAGGGGTGAGGTGCAAACATGTTTAATTACACGGTGATCATTGCACACATGTGCCCATTGCACAGTGCACCCCAATTCCACCCAACACACATGCCCCACACTCACCCATGTACACAGTCACGCATACACACAAACACACACACACACACACCCATGTGACCGCACAGTGTCCCCCCCATGGACATGTGCCCCCTGCCATGCATATGGCCTCACATCCCCATTGCAGCCCCACCCAACAGTTCCCCTATTGCACAGGTTATCTGGGTGACTCACAGCCATCCGCCACCCACACACCATCCTCACACCGACCCCTCTGGTGCTGGGTGCTGGGCTATGGGGGACCCTGCCGGTCTGGCAGGCTGTGTGGTGCCCTGGCAGACCTCCCATGGCATCGTACCCTGTGGGCCTGTGTGTGCCCCCACAGGTGGGCTGCTGTGCCTCCGCCCATGCAAGCCTACTTGCCTCTGTGCCATGTGTGGCAGTGGCCATGCCAGGGGTGCATGGTGTGTTCCCCCATCCCTTGCTGAGCACCTCGGGCTCTGTGCAGCCTGTGGGCACCCTCCTCGGTGTGCCTGCCCCCCTGTGTGTACCCCGTGACTGACCCTGTACCTGTGTGTGGTGCTCGGCCTGGCCTGTGCCTCTGTTACTGGCATGCCTGTGTGTGCCACCATTGTTACATACTGGTGTTGTCCTGTGCCCAAGTCAGTGTGGGTGGTGCCCAGCTGGGTGTGTGACTCTGACAGCATGACTGGTGGATGGGCAGGTACTGATGCATGGGCTGGGGTGGGGGGGGGTTCCACTGGCTCTGATGGCTATCTCTAGGTGCTGGACTGAGCAGTGGCTGGGGGTGCCATCTGCTGGGACAGGCATTGCAGTTGGTGCAGCGGCAGCAGTGCACGTGCTATGGCCTGCATGGCCATGGCCATGGCTGTATCTTGGCACTGCTGGTGTGCCAGCATGTTCCCCAGGCCTGTGCTGAGGTGCTCTATGATGATGGTCTGGCATTTGGCACAGTGCCGGATGCCCTTTATGGCATCCCCCAGGCCAGCCATGCATGCTGCTGTGTCTCTCGTGAATGTCTGCAAAGTGCTGGCGATGCTGGTTAGCTGCACCACCACAGATGTAGCAGCACTTCTTGTGGTGTCCTTGGCAGTCCCCTGCTGTTCCCATGGTGGTCCAGCTGCATCCTCCTCACTGCTGTCCACCACCTCTTCTGCCATGGGGCTGTCCCCATCCCCACTCCCCTCAGACTCAGACATTGGCTCTGGTGTTCCTATCACAGGTATGCTGGTGGCAGGGCTGCCTCCAGCATCCATTGGACTGCCGTTGTCAGCCAACACCATGCCAGTGGCCTGGGCCGTGCCGGCACCTTCCCGGCCCTGCCGCTGCTGCTCCCTCCCTCTGGCTCCTCTGGGATCACCTACACCAGCTGCAATTGCACCTGTTGGATGGGAAACATATTAGTGTGTCCTCGCATCACAGTGTGCCCTCACCTGCCTGATCAGTGTTTCCCTCATAGGTCTGCTTCGGCATGGCACTCTGGCATTGAACCCACCTCACCTCTGTGCTGTCCCACCTAGTGTATGCCTCCATTGTACATGCATCCTGCACTAATGGCGTGGACCCTCACCATTGCTGCCCTTGCTGTGCTGTCCATCCTGGTACAGTGACTCTGGCTGTCTCACGGCCACCGCGTATGGCTCCCCACTGCACAGTGACACTGTGCATGGGCACGCCTATGGGTCCTCACTGCGCTGCAGGGGCCTGCACCCCTGGGTGCCTACAGTTTCCATGCCAGTGGTCCTCGCCTGCACTCAGCAGGCACTGGGATGGTGACCCATGTCCCCTCCCTACTACCCAGCACATGCCTGTGCACAGCCCCCCCCAGCAGACAGTGCAAGTCACAGCATCCCCTAGTGCAGCCCAGGCCATCCCGCAGCATGTCCCCCCAACAGTTTACAGTGCAAGACACAGCGAAACACAGTGCAGCCCAGCCCAGCCCTCAGCATACCCCTCCAACAGTTCACAGTGCAGGACACAACAACACACAGTGCAGCCCAGCCCACCCCTCAGCATGCCCCCCAACAGTTCACAGTGCAGGACACAGCAACACACAGTGCAGCCCAACCCACCCCCTCAGCATGCCCCCCAACAGTTCACAGTGCAGGACACAGTGACATACAGTGCAGCACCAGCCCATCCTCAGCATGCCCCCCAACAGTTCACAGTGCAGGACACAACAACACCCTGTGCAGCCCAGCCCATCCTCAGCATGCCCCCAACAGTTCACAGTGCAGGACACACAGTGCAGAACAGCCCATCCCTCAGCATGCCCCACCCCAACAGTTTACAGTGCAGGACACACAGTGCAGCCCAGTCCATCCCTCAGCATGCCCCCAACAGTTCACAGTGCAGGACACAGCAACACACAGTGCAGCCCAGCCCATCCCTCAGCATGCCCCCCAACAGTTCACAGTGCAGGACACAGCAACACACAGAGCAGCCCAGCCCATCCCTCAGCATGCCCCCCAACAGTTCACAGTGCAGGACACAGCAACACACAGTGCAGCCCAGCCCATCCCTCAGCATGCCCCAACAGTTCACAGTGCAGGACACAGTGACATACAGTGCAGCCCAGCCCATCCCTCAGCATGCCCCCCCAACAGCTCACAGTGCAGGACACAGCAACACACAGTGCAGCCCAGCCCAACCCTCAGCATGCCCCCTTTCCAGGTTCTTGGGCCTGTGCCAGCCCCTCCACATTTGCCCATGGGTCGTTCCTTTGCACTGCTGCAAATGTCAGCTGCACACATGCCTGTCCCTGACCTGCACCTTGCTGTTTTCTGGTTCCCTTGGCCCACTCTGTGGCTTGCTGTGGCCATGTGGCAGTCCTGTGGCATGCCTCCCCACCGTTGCAACTGCCTACACATTGCCACCCTACTCCCCTCCATCTTTGCCATTGACTTGGGTGCTGTTGCCCTGTCCTGTACATTGCTGATTGTTTGTCCCTACCTGTGGCCGTCCGCTGTCTGTATGTGTCCAGCTGTATGACACTGGTGATGCTTTGCTGGCTGAGGTGTGCCACTTTCCTCCTCTCAATGGCGCTGAGTGGCTCCTGCTGGGTGGGTTCACCCCCTGTGCCCTGTGCACTGCACCTATTATGTGCCACCTTGCACTTCACCAGGTGCTTCAGTTTGTTCCATTTCTTCTGCACATCTCTGACTGTCCTGTGCTGTACAGTGATGGCATTGACCCTGCGTGCCACCCTGTCCTATGCCCTCTTCTGTTTCTCCCTCTTTTTGGCATCCCATCCGTGGCCCATGAGGAGCGCATGGTGGTGATCTATCTGCTGCACCAGGGTGTTAATCTCCTCGTAGCAGAAGTTCCTATTCCTTCTCTGCTGTTCTGCTACAGCTTATGCGATTATGGCATATCTGCTGGTGTATGCCCGGCCCGATAAGGCGCAGCGATTGGATCTCGCTTGCGGCGCCGGTGACCGGGTTGAGGAGCGGACTCGGGTCATCGGAGGGCCGGCCGGGGTGGAGTAGGATCGAGCATCCGTAGACAGCTCTCCTTCTCTGGGGGGAGGGCACGGGTAGTGTGCGGTGCATGGGGACCACTGGTGGAGACCGGGGGTTCCTACGCAGACCGCAGCTTGACAAGCTCACCGGAGGCGGGGCGGATGACATCATCATTGCATGACCCCGCCTCCCAGGAAAAACGGAAAAAGATGAGCCTGCCTGCCACTAGAATGAAGCCCGCTGCCAAGGCCTCGATATGTTCTCCAGGCGGGGCCCCCCGACCTAATCCCAGTGCCTGCGGTGCATAAGGGGGGTGCGCCGCAGGCCCCACCGTGGAGGGAAAGCCACGGGGTATCGGGGGACAGCGGCCGATCTGGGGAACAGAGGCTGGCAGCCCATGACTGGGCTGAGAATACAGTGGCAGGAGGGCTCGGGGGTAAAAAGCAAAAAAAAAAATATCTGCTGGTGTAAGTTGGGCCATTACTGCATGTTGCACACTTTTATATGGTATATCTTGTGTGTCGTGACTTACGCGGTTGCGTTTGGAGTATTCTCATGGGTTCTAGAATTGCATGTATCTCTCACATCGCAGTTGTTATTGTGTATCTTATGCAACTGCGTTTCTTGCATCTGGCATATCTGTCTTTCTAGAATCGGGCCCTATGAGTGCAATAATATGCTCATAAGTGATAAATTCATTTTTATAGTGCCTTATAAAAGTTTAATACTATCTGCAACACGTAAATTGTGTCACGCAATATCTCTGCAAAAATAATTCTCTCCAACACATAAACACTTTAATTCACATCTACAGGACATGCTGAGAACACCCTCCAAATTTCAAGTAAAAAGACCAAACTGTTTCCAAGATATTTAAACTTAAAGATTGGTGAAATTGCCCTATCTCAATAGTTCTTAGACTTTGTCACAGTGAGCCTCCCCAAATCCATGGAAAAGATTTTGAGCCTTCCTTAAAAACTGAAATAATCTTGGGCCGCACCAAAGAAAAATAACATACTGTATTTTGCGCAGTACACCATGAATAAATTGAAACCCCACTGAGTACTTGGCTCACATTTCGTTCTTTGTCTTTTACTAACGTGGAACTTTTGAAAAAGAGCTCCTGTGCTCAAAGGTGTTATCTGAATAACATGAATAAAATAAACAAATATTATTATTAAGCTTATTGTAACCCCCCCCCAGACACACACACAGGCCAGCCTATTTGCTCCACTATTTTCATTCTTGAACCACTGTTACCCCTTGTTGCAGTACCTTCATGTGTCAGACTACTTTCTCTGTTTCCTCTCTATATGAAATAACCTTCCTACATACTTTGCCGCTCCACCTCCTTCCCTGCTCCTAAGCAACTTCTCTGGGATTACTTTGCTCCTTCCTGCTATTGCTCTTAGGACTTCTATGCTCAACCCTTGTATTTGGGCTGTTCTGCCATCAGTCTACAAACTGATCAATCACCACAACTTATTATTGGTTTATTGTTCATATTTGTTTGCACTATTGTTCACTGTGCGTTTCTTGATTGTTTTGCAGTTACCTTTTGAAATGTATTCACTCCCTACCCTTCCCCGGGAACACCAGAAATGAGCCTTGGCGCATTCACTTTCCCTTGTCACCTATTACTAAATAAACACATACAATTGACCTACTATTATCCTCTTTCAGTTTGCTCCATCTCTTCACACAAAATACATAAAACTCAAAATTTTAACATAGTACTTTTTCAGACTTGCTTGAGCCTCCCCTGGAACAGGTTGGAGCCTCCCCAGGGAGGCTGGCCTCACCATTTGAGAACCCCTGCCCTATCTAATGCATTATAAAATCTTGCCATCTTGTCCCTATGTTGCAGTCAAAGATAGCAATCAAAGAATCTCGCGATCAAAGAATTTGCAGGCTCACGATCAAAGAATAAAAATTGCTGAAACTCGAGTTTTAGGCAGAATTACATGGAATTATCACCATGCCTTGATAGAACGAAGCCCCCTGAGCAAAACCCACCCTCATTTGTGTTCTTAGGCCACCCCTGGGCTGAGAAAATATAATTTTTAAAAGGGCCTTCTCATCACTCTCTCATGATGCAGGATCATGATCAAAGAATCTCGCGATCAAAGAATTTGCAGGCTCACGATCAAAGAAATTGCAGGCTCATGATCAAAGAATGAAAAATGCTGAAACTTGACTTTTAGGCACAATTAAATGAAACCACCACCATGCCTTGGTAGAACGAAGCCCCCTGAACAAAACCCACCCTCATTTGTGTTCCTTGGCCACCCGTGAGCTGAGAAATTTGCATTTTTTAAAGGGCCATCTCATCCCTAGCTCGTGATGCAAGATCATGATTAAAGAATCTCATGATCAAAGAATTTGCAGGCTCACAATCAAAGAAATTGCACGCTCATGATCAAAGAATAAAAAATGGTGAAACATGAGTTTTGGAAGATTTAGATGAAACCACCACCATGCCTTGATAGAACGAAGTCCCCTGATCAAAACCCACCCTCATTTGTGTTCCTAGGCCACCCCTGAGCTGAGAAAATTGTATTTTTACCTCGCGATGCAAGATCGTGATCACAGAATCTTGCGATCAAAGAATTGGCAGGCTCACAATCAAAGATCGTTAGTGAGACACGATCAAAGAATTTAAAATGTTATAACTCTAGTTTTTGACCATTTTACATCAAATCAAAGGCATGGCTCAATAGATCAAAGCCCCCTGAGTAAAACCCATGTAAGTTTTACTTCAGGAGTGACCCCAGACCCTAGATATTTGATTTTGTACGATCAGAATTTAAAAACAAGATGGCGGACCTTGCAATCAAATAATTCTCAGTGACAAAGATTCTTGAACCACAAGGCTGCAAATTCTTTGACCATGAGGTGGGACGAGATGGCCCAAACCCCATTCCTTGTTCACAAAACAACCATATAAATTTTCCCATTGACTTATTATGGGAGCTTAAAAGTGGCATAACTTTTGAATGCCTTAAAGGATACCTAAACAACATTTTGACAACAAACTATTCAAAAATCTGAATCTGTAAGTGACTAAAGGAAAGGCTGCTGTATTCATTAATGCTAAAACTACATTTACATAATTGACCTAAATGTTGTTCCAGAGCATTTGAAAATTGTAAAATCAGCCTTCCAATATCAAAAAAACTGTCTTACCTGCTTCCTGAAATGGACGCCAAATGTGTTATGTGACGACATCATTTGAGCCAAAGTCAGTGAGATATATGGCTCTCTGTAGTGCAAATTAGTTCTTTTTTCCCTTTGTATAGAATTATTTCACCTAAATGGTCAAAACCATGTGCATTATTTTGTATAATGCACATGTCAGTCTATGGTTCTGTTAATTTTGTTTACTTTAACATGCTGAAAATGTGTTTTAATCCAACTGACTTTCTCTGTGGCAAACCACAGTGCAATACAATTCTTGAATAACCTGGTGGTCTAGTGGTTATGGTGGATCCAGAATGCTACAATGGGGGTGCTGGGGTGGTGTGCATGCTTAACATGCACTTTTTTAACATTTTTATTAAACCTTTATATTTTCTGCTATTATTCTTTTCTAGTACGTTTTTGACAGAACCTACAAATGTAATCCATAGTTTGAATGTAAATATTTATACAATGAATAAATCAAACTTCTTCAACAAAGTGAAATGCAACAGCAAGCAAGTACATTACTATATGGAGAGGGGGGTGCAGCCACACCCTTCACTACCCCCTAGATCCACCACTTTTTTTGTAGTAAAGTTCTTGTGCAGTCTTATGTTAGAGTTCGTACTTTCTCAAAACACAAATATATGCTTGTCTTGTCTTCTTTTTCCTTGGGAAATAATAATAATAAGAATTAGCATTTATATAGTGGTTGTCATACACATTGTATCCCAAAGTGCTTTACAAGCAATACTATACTGATAGTGAAGTGACTGAATGTGTAGTGGCAGCCATTTCATACATTACTATCCAAACACAGCCTTGGATGATTGCATGAACTGGTTTTAGGGGAAGGGGAATGTTGGCCAGGACAAAGGGATCAGGTAGTGATCAAGGTGCTGGCAGCCCCACATCTTATTTCTCACAGTAATCTGCTCATATTTCTCTTCTTCTGTCTTCCCCCTTCCCTGAATATAGCAGTACCTTGCAAGAGTGGCCTTCTCAGTCCCACTCTGGTATTCATTCTTCACTATTCCTCCTCACACCAAAAACTGGTGAGCTCATCACCTTTCTGCATCATCATGAATGCAAGTAGTAGAGTCCCTGTTTAATTGTGACACATCAAATATAAACATATCCTTCCAGTAAGTTAGGCTCAAAGCAGCAGGGAACAAGAGGAATGCTGGGCTTTTCTAACTTTAAAAGATCTAGGCTACCTTTGATTATGCACTATTAAATGATGGGTGCGCACATCATTATGCACATCATTTAATAGTGCCTAATCATAGGTGGCTTAGATCTTATAGATAGGAAAGCCTGTTTTCCACTTATTGCCCATGCTACAATCAACCTGGCTTGCCAGAAGATCATGTTGTATTATTATATGTAAATATAACACAGGAGACTGTACTAAACACATTCATGATCCGGAAGGGTAGTGAACTCGCCAGTTTTAGGTGTGGGGAGCAGGTGAGAAGAATGAATGCCAGAGAGGGACTGAAGAGGACATTCCAGCAGGGTACAGCTATATTCAGGTTAGTTGAAGACATGAAGGAGGACGCTGAGCAGATCACTGTGAGATCTGAAATGTGGGGTTGCCAGCATCGTGATCACTACCTGACTGTAGATGAGAGTAGCCAGTGATGACAAATACTCAGAGTGGCAGGGCTGTACCTTTCTGTTACTTAAATTCAGTGTAGGGAGATTATCCTCGGGTGGGGGGGGTGGTGGTGTTGATGTTTGTTAGGACAGTATTGAAGGAGTTGTGTATAGCTCATTCAAAATTTGGAAGGGTGGTAGCCAGCCAACTCACATTATGGAGTAGAGCACAGAAAAGTACTGGAGAAGAATTGCTGGGAACTGTCCTGTGGGGTTCTGCAGATCACAGGTAAAGGAGTAGACTGACACTGGAAGTCAGGTGGATTCGCTGAAGGTATTAGTACATCTCTCCTGCTAATAATATTTTTATTCCTTGTAAGTGCAGCCCTTATGAGGGCATAATCAGCAGTTTTTCTGGTGGGTCATGATGCTTATTGCTTGGCCCTCCAGGAAGACCTAGTTGTTGGTTAATGAGGTGGGAAAAAACAACAGGGAACTGTACATACTACCTTCACTGTGCAGAAGGGTGTTGATCCATTCACTGTTTACTGTGGGAGCAGAAGTCAAACACTAAGAATGTGGTCTGGAGAGTGATTTGGGAGGCATTTTTTAACAGTGCCAGCTGATGATGTGTATCAGAATAGGTGAGCACAACTCTCTGAGGTACAAGATTACAATCTGAAGTGTGATAATTCTCTTCATGAGACCACAGGCAGTACTAAGGACAGGGTATGTATGGTGGGGTATTCAACAGAAGGCAGGCTAGGTGCAGGGGGTTCACATGGAAAAAGAAAGCCTTATTTGTGGATTAACAAGAGAGCATGAGCTTTGGAACTGAACAAGACCGGTACTTTGTTGTGTGACCCTGAGCAAGTCACTAAACTTCCTTGTGCTCCCAGGCCACACCTGTAAACAAGCTTTCAGCTTAGTGTGTGTCTCTCCTGGTTAACAAAAAGCAAAATTCAGTGCATCATGTAACCACTAGATCATCAGGTATTTGAAGTGTTGTACCGTAATGCAGTTTGCCAAAGAAAAAGTCAGCTGGATTGCAAAACATTTTCCTCAAGTTAAAGTAAACAAAATGAACAAAATCATAGCCTAACATGTGTACTGATCAAAATAATCCATGAGTTATTACATGGTGTTGATCATTCTGGTAAAACAATTTAAAATAAGGAGGGAAAGAAGAACTAGTTAGCACTATGAACTATATGTGGATCTCTGGCTCTGGCTCAGATGATGTCATCATGACTCATCACTTAACACACTTGGCAGACATCTTTGGGAGAAACCAAGGCTGTTTTTTGAAAGTGAAAGGCTGATGTTTACATTTTCCAAAAGCTATGAAACTACATTTATGTTATTTACATAAATGCAGTTTTAGCATAAATGTAAACAGCAGTCTTTACCTTGCTATGAAGCCAGATTTTAGAGTTTGCAGTTTTAAAAAACTGCTTGTTTAGGTACCCTTTAATATTTGTTCACCAAACGAAAAGCAGCATATTCGGCCAGCTATGCTCTTTCAGAAGAGCCATCTCGCAGAGTGGCATGCCACACAATGGCCATGCAGAGCCACGGGCAAAATCCGAAAAACTGCCTCCAAAACTGGATAATTTTGCATTTTTCAGCATTTTTTACACAAAGACCATAAGTCCAACCAAAGCAAAATTTGGCAGATCAAGAGATCTACCATGCCCCACCACACATTCCAAATTTCAGGCAAATCTGTTGAACGGGTCCAAAGTTATTAACATGCACAATTTTGACTTTAACATAGAAGTGCCTTCATAACCCTAAATATAGTGGTGCGACCGCACCACTATGATATATATATATATATATATGCATGCATCTATGGAGAGATGAGAACACAGGGTCCAAAGGACCCTGTGTTTTTAAAGTTAAATGAGGATATAAACTCTTTAATTCTCCAGTTAGGGTCAAAGTGACAAAAGTTGGGAAATGAGGCATTAGGGTTTCCCTACCTCCTTACCTTCCCAAATAAGACAGGAGAGCAGGTGTGGGGTGTGCGTTGGGCTTCCCAAGCCTAATGCTCACCCCATTCTCATAAAGTCTACTTATCTGACATTATTTACAGATGGAATGTGGTGAGCATTAGGCTTGAGAAGCCCAAGGTGCACCCCACACCTCCTCTCCTGCCTGGGTTGGGAGAGTGGAGTGTTAGGGAAGCCCTAACACTTAATTTCCCAACTTTTGTCACTTTGACCCTAACTGGAGTATTAAGGAAGTTTTTTGCAACTTATTATTATATGGGTAAGAAGCTAGTTCCATATGGTAGGATGCCTTATTCTGATTAAATACTTGACAGATAAGAAGCAAAACAATACCACATGAAATTCGTGAGGGATACCACCCCCCCCCATTGAAGTGATATACACATATTTTCCATTTTTAGCCTTCTTTTTCTCCTTTCCATAAGAATGCTTTAATTATACTCTCAAGTTCCTTAAAAAAGGAACCCTTTATGAGTATAGGTAGGGTCTGAAACAAAAATAGAAATGTGGGTAGTATAGTCATCTTAATAACATTTACCCACCCCATAAGGGTCAAAGGTAAAGATTCCCAGCGATCTAGGTCTTTTTCTTATTTTAGTAATTAAGGGGTTGAAATTTATTTCAAATATTTCCATGCGGTCCTGATTCAATACATTGCCCAGATATTTTAACATTGTAACTTTAAGAATAATGCTACCCAGGGGATGTTAGAAGGGGTCTGAATGAAATTTTGTGTCCAGTAATTCAGTTTTTTTCCCAGTTTATTTTATAGCCAGACATCGAGCCAAAGTCTATCAATAGCCTGTTTAGATCTTCAAAAGTTTGATTTAGATTTTTGGTATAAATTAAGACATCATCAGCATACAGGCTAATCTTATGTTCTGTAGCCTTGAAGTTTATATATTTTATGGTTCTGTTGTTGTGTATTGCTAAAGCCAATGATTCGATGGCTAAGGCAAAAATAAGAGGGGAAAGTGGGCACCCCTAATGGGTGCCTCTTGGTAACTGAAAAACATCAAAGAGGTCTTTGTTAGCCCTTACCCTGGCTGTGAGCTTGGAATATAATATTTCTACCCAGAACCTAAAATTAGGGCCAAAACCAAATTTTTAGTACCTCCTTCAGATAGTCCCAATGCAGTCTGTCAAAAGCTTTCTCTTTGTCCAGAGAAATCAATGACAGATCAGTATTTTTAAATTTGTCAATCAATTTAAGTGTACAACTGATATTAAATCTCAGCTGACATCCCTTAACAAAACCATTCTGGTCATGATGAATAAGTGTAGGAAGGACTTTTTCCAATGGTTAGCCCGCATTTTTGCCAGTATTTTAGCAACTGAATTATTTAAAGATGTTGGACAATATGAGCTTGGAATTAATGGATCTTAGGCCTTTTTCTTAAAAAGTAGAATAGTGGCCTCACAAAATGAGGGAGAAAGCTTCTGGTGACTCAAAATGTAGTCAAATACTTTTTTATGGTCTGGAGAAAGTAGAGAGGAATTTATTTTATATAGATCAAATGGGATGCTGTCTGGTCCCAGAGCTTAACTCGATTCCAGTGATTTGATTTGGAATTCGATTTCTCCCATAGTATTTTCTTTCTGTAATTATATATATTGCCCCCGATTCATAGAAGGCATATCTATTTTTGAAAGGAATTACTCAATATCAGGCTTATATTTACTATGCTTCTAAGTGTACAACTCCTTATAATACTCTAATAACACATTGTTAATTTACAAGGGGGGAATTGGTAAGGAGGCTGGCTGGAGTTTGTATTTTCAAAATATTATTCTCCACCTATTCATTTTTAAATTGCCATGCCAATATCTTGTCCTGTTTATATCCCAATGCATAGAATTTGCTGTGGGTCAGTAATAATTGCCTCTCGGTTTCCTCCATCACCATTTCATTACACCTATTTCTTAGGCATAGCAATTCCTGTAACACACTCAGATCCAGTGAATTAGAATGATTAATTTCCTTTTGACTAATTAATTTCTCAATTTCTGCCACCTTACGCTGTGTAGTTTTTTTAATGGTTTTAGTTAAGTGCTATCGTATAGCCTCATAAATAGCTTTAGATGTATCCCAAACAATTAACAATTCAGTATCACTATTATTATTATTCTCTTGAAAAAAAAAGGTGATTTCTAACTCAATTTTGTTGCAATAGGATTTATCTCTTAATAAAATGGGGTCCTGTCAAAGTATGAATGAGTTCTGTTTAGGTATAACCTCTAATTGCATACTTACTGGAAAGTGGTTCAAGATTATTATACCTTTATATACAGTGGCCCAGATATTCAAAAGGGTTGTGCATGGTGCAACAATGTTGCACCATGAGCAACTCACTAATCTTGCAGTGCGATATTCAAAAGGAAAAGTGCGGCATAAATCCCGGCGCACTGCAGCGCATCAGTAATGTATGAGTGACATGTGGGGGTATGCCCATGCGTAACCTGCACAGCCCGATATTCAGCCTGGGATGTGCAGAGTCATGCATAGGCAACCCTACCTGCACCAGCACAAAGTTATGCCAAAAAAAAGGAACAACTGATGGCCACCACAGGTGAGCTGCCACATTGCAGGGTGCAACACGACGCTGCCACCTGTGGTAACCACCAGTTCTGGATGCAGTGGCACCCCCGCTGCCTGATTGCGGGCATTTGTACAAAAAACTCCATCCTATATCCTGGTGGTCCAGTGGACCGCTATCTGCCTGATCGCGGGCATTTGTAAATAAAAAATTAATTCCAATATCCCTGGTGGTCTAGTGGTACCCCCCACCGCCCACTGAGCCCCACCACCCCTCCCACCAGTCAGCCAGTGGGTGGCAGCACCCACCTGCTTGCCGCCCCCACCGCCCTTGACTGACACCTCGTGGGCTGACGCCCATTGGTTCACAGCATGAGCTAATGGGCATGCAGCCTCATCTACATACATTTCAGTAATGTGAATGATTCACATGACTGGAATGTGTAGTATAGTAGAACTGCACCCATTGGCTCATGCTGTGAAAATGGGCGTACAGACTTGAGGTGTCAGTCGGCCAGGCTCAGGCGGGCGGGTGGGTTGCTGCCGCCGCCCGCTGACTAGGGGAGCGGGCGGTGGGGCTCAGGGCGGGTGGGGGTACTACTAGACCACCAGGAATATTGGAATTAGTTTTTTATTTACAAATGCCCACGATCGGGCAGATAGCGGTCCACTGGACCACCAGGGATACAGGACGGGGTTCTCTTTTTTACAGATGCCCACGATTGGGCAGATAGCGGTCCACTGGACCACCAGGGATATAGGACGGGGTTCTCTTTTTTGCAGATGCCCACGATCAGGCACATAGCAGTCCACTGGACCACCAGGGATATAGGACGGAGTTTTCTTTTTGTACAAATGCCCATGATCAGGCTGCAGGGAGTGTCGGTCCCTGATGTCTGCTACCTGACAGGGCGCCAGGTGCAAGTCGTCGGGGATCGGCACACCTGCATGCAATGGCCATAATGACATGCAAATGGCCCCATGTGCACTTTGGCCACATTATGGCCCCATTTTCATGTCAACTTTGAATATTGTTGGTGCTGTGCATGGTGCAATGGAACTTGCACTAGCGCATCTCCATGCTCCACTCTGGCCATTTGCACTGGCGCAGTGCCACTGCACCATGTACATGGGGGGTGGCCAGGGTGCGATATTCAAAGCTGCTGAGCCATGGCACAGCTCCGTTGAATATCGCCCAGTCCACACCCCTGTGCAGCCAAGTTGAGCTGTGCCCAAGCTTGCGCCACAGCCTGGCACAGTTTGAATATCCGGGCCAGTATGTTTTATTGCATGTAGTAAAGTCTCCAAGACCAGAAAGTAATCTGTTCTTGAGTAATTTTTATGTACCTAAAAAAAGTTTGAAAATTGAGTATCTAGAGGATGAGAATACTACCAGGGATCCATCAGTCTAAAGTCAGTCATAAATTCCTGGGGTTTGATTGCAGCTGATGGGATCTTACCTGGGAAGATATTTGATCTGTCCAAACTATTATTTAATGTATGATTAAACTCCTCTCCCAAAATCCAGGGGGGTCTACAATTAGCCAGATCGAGAAAGAGTTCATTAAAAAAAGAATATGGTGAATTCATTTTGGGACCATAAACATTAGCCAGAGTGTAATCTTGACCCAGAAATGAAATTTCACATATAAAATGTACCATACATCCACATCTTATAGAGAGCATTATACTGACCATTGAATTCTTTTTGAAGAAAATTGATACCCCTCTAGAATTAGTTTTTATGGTGCATTAATTCCCAGCCCCCATTTCTTATTTAAAAAATTTAATTCCTTGTTAGTT
This sequence comes from Neoceratodus forsteri, assembly GCA_016271365.2. Classification (NCBI taxonomy): domain Eukaryota; kingdom Metazoa; phylum Chordata; order Ceratodontiformes; family Ceratodontidae; genus Neoceratodus; species Neoceratodus forsteri. Next base: position 1,386,445,931 of record CM057458.1, on the reverse strand, counting down.
ACATGGGTTTCTTGTAACATTAAATAATTCACAGCATTATTTTCTGAGTAATTTAATACTTTTTTATTTTTGGTTCTGTCCCCAGTCCCTTCACATTCCAAGACATAACCTTTAATTCACTTGCCATTTTTTCAAAATTATTAGGACATAAAGGTCAAAGAATCCATGAGGATGCAAGCTCTTCAAAGAAACCCTTAATAACAGTGACAATATGAATTTCCCAGCCACGGCAAACAAATCTAACCATCCACCTGTTATAACTAAAGTAACTTTGCTCCTGCAAATACGTGATGAACCAAATTTATACCATAATACAAACCCTCCCTTTTAACATCCCACACTCTCCCTTCTACCCTCTACCGCCAGAAAAAAACATGACCCACACATATGTGACCCTCCTCTTTCAGAAGAGATTTAGTAACACTAGTGGTGCTTTCTTATACAAGATCTAAGCATACCAAAATAAGATGTTATTATACCCATCATTAAAAAGAAGACACCACTCAAAATATAGACAGGCTAGCACCCCTTGTGCTTCTGATGATGCCCATCTGGGGGGTATTGCTTTCCACTTTCCCCTACACTGACCATGATGACCCACTAGAGAACAGCAGACCTTACCATTGCTCAAAACATGCAGCCTCAGACATACAACTTCATAAGTTAATATAACTGCAGCCATATCTTTACCATTAGATTATGTCTACAGGATATTTATGTTAATTATGAATGCAGAGTGAGAGGCCCACTGTGAGATATAACCAACTAACATACTAGCCCATAGTGTTGAGTATTAGTGCCATTGGTTTTAATCAAATGAATCATGCAGAACACAGTGCTGTTGATGCCATCACCCATTCTGAAAAGAAAAAAAAGAAGAGTATAATTAAAAATAAGACCAGATACTTTTACCAAAATTAAACTGATATCTACTGTAAGTCACATCAAATAATTATAACATAGGGTATTTTAGTGCTGATCTCTTCATCAAAGTGGGAGCTGAGGAGTAGTCCCCTACATGACCTAGAAATGGGCTGAATTTAGGTGTTTACTGGATCCTCCACATTACTGAAGGTAATCGATGTGTACCATCGATTTCTGTGGCAACAGCACTATATTCCAATGCTGTACAGTCTTTTAATAACCCCGCTATGGCCAAACTGAATCCTTCTCAACTGAACATGTGGTCCACCACGAGATTTGTTCTGGTATTTCAGCATGATGATATGATACATGTTGTTCTACAGAGTTATCTGTGTCTGTCCTGTTACCGGGCTGAGATAATCAGCAAGTTTGTGCGATTGATCAGCATCAAAGTAAGCTTTCAAAAAGATCGCTGCTTTTTTAGGGTCTGAAAAATTTTATTTTGCCAAGGCAGTAAAAATGGATCTTACTGGTGGGAGAAGAGCGAATCTGATGCTTTTACTTCGTAAAATGTATTTTACCCAATCAAAAGCTCATCTGGAAGGTAAAGTCTCCAAACTATAGTCTGGGTAAGACAAAAATTCAAAGCCCTCTGCAGATAAACCTCTTTCAGTGTGGGCCTTGCAGAGTATCTGTTCCCTCTCAGTGAAGTAATGATGCTTAATAAATGCAGGTGGAGAAGGAGTTGTAAGACCCTTGTTATTGTAGGAGTTCCTTGGGCCTCCCCTACGGTAGGCTCTGCCTATAATGATTTTTTCTTCTGGGTATTTTAGGCCCAGGTTGTTGAGAGCAATTTTTTGAAATACGGATCAGATCTCTGGAACCTTCCACTCCCTCAGGGACTTTAATCAGCTTAGTATTGTTTAGTCTTGATCTATCTTCTTGTTTTATGATCTTTAATTGTAGCTGTTGTAATTGAGCGGTGCGACTGGTGACTGCAGCCATTATCGAGTGGTTGTACCTGATCTTTCAGGTTACTAACCTGGTTTTCAATTTCCCATGTGTGGAGATTTAAAGCTTCCATTTTCTTCCACAAATCTGTTACCATTTTGTTGAGGTTAGTTAACGTTGCATTAAGGGAATCAAAGCTCTTCTGAATGTTTAAGGATGCTTTTAATTCATTTTTAAATTTAGTCAAGAATTCCTAGTTACTTTCTGCCATTATCTCAGGAGCTGTGGAGTGGATGGTATTTGCAGAGGAGTTACAAGAGTTTTGATTTATACCATTTTTAGTAATAATTGCTAGGGAGCTTGTCTGAGTCTCAGCTGAGTCAAGGTCCCTCTCTACAGCAGTAGGCAGCAATGCAGACGCCTCACCCAAAGCAATAGTTAGATTTTGGCCAAGCTCAGGAGGTCAGAAATGCTTTAACTTAGATTTATTGCCTAGCTGAGATCATGATACAGAACCAACCTGTATATTGTCCATGTATTCACCAGGGATTATATAAACAGCTAGATTCTGTATTGCCCTTGCTGTGCATGGTATCATTTCCTCGAGGCTCTCAGGATCCTCCACAGCAGTAACCTAGAGCTGTCTTTACGAGAGAAGAAATAATCTAAGACTACTTCCTGTCAAATGTTAATAAGTGGACCAGAAAGATGAGAATGCAATGATGCCTTCTGTCTCTCTCCATCGGATCACTGAGCATCCAGAATGAGTGCAGTCTCCTTGCTGTGACTTGGGTGAAATCACAACTGGTGAGGCTCATAGATGTACCTTTCCAAGTACTGGAAATCTCCAGCTGCATAGCCATCACCTTCTTGATTACCTTCCCTAGAGAGGGAAGGTTTGAGACAGGTCTGTACATACGAACATAAGAAAAATGCCAACAGATACAGGCCATATGGTCTATCGAGTTTGCTCAAGTGTGCAGCAATCAGCCTAGTACTCTGCAGCTGCCCCTTCCCCCCTGTATAGTAGTGACCCTCCCCCTTGCAGTGTCCCATCCCCTCTTAAAACCGCCCACCAGCTTTAAGGATGCCACTTCCTCTGGTACTGCCTCCCACCCAGCCACCACCCATTCTGTGATGTAGTGCCTTCTCATTTCCTTTCTGAACCTTCTCCACTCTAGATTTAGACTGTGCCCCCTAGTGTCCCTCCCTCCCTTTAACCTAAAAATCCCCTCTGTACTAAACTTTATTTATGCCTTACATATATTTAAAGGTTTCAATCATATCCCCACTATCCCTCCTCTGCTCCAGGGAGTACACGTTAAGCTCCATCAGCCTCTCCTCATAGGGTTTGCCCTCCATTCTGAAGATCATCCTGGTTGCTCTGCACTGAACCCCTTTCAGTAGATTGATATCTTTCTTTAGGTAGGGATGCCAGAACTGCACACAGTAGTCCAGGTTCAGTCTGACCAGTGGCCTGTGCAGTGGCAGGATCACCTCCCCCTCCTGCAGGTGATCCTTCTGGCAATACACCCCAACATCTTATTTGCTTTAGCTGCTGCCCTCCTGCACTATGTTGAGTGGTTCATTTTCCTTGTGATTAGCACCCCAAGATCCTTTTCCTCCTCTGTAGTGGATACTTACCCACCCAGCCTGTAACAATACCTTGGGTTCCTGGCTCCCAAGTCCATGACTTGGCACTTTTTCGCATTGAATCTCAGTTGCCATGTATCTGACCAGCACTCAAGTTTGTCCAGATCCTCCTGTAGTCCTAATCACCCTTCTGTGCTGTCCACCACCGCACCAATCTTTGTATCATTAGCAAAAGGCTGATCTTATTCCTAATCCCATCTAAGATGTCAGCAAAAAAGATGCCAAACAACACTGGACCCAGCACTGAGCCCTGACGAACCCCACTGGTTGCAGACCTTAGAGTTGAGAGTTCCCCTTGACAGCTACACTCTGTTGTCTATCCTGCAGCCAGAGCTTGACCCACTCCACCAGCTTCTCTCCTGCTCCCAGGTATTCCAGTTTACTAATCAACCTACCATGTGGCACTGAGTCAAAAGCTTTGCTGAAGTCCAGATACAGGACATCCACCGTCTGGCCTTTGTCGAGTGCCCTAGTCACTCAGTTATAAAACTCAACCAGGTTGGTCTGGCATGAGCTACCTGAGACAAACCCATGCTGCCTGCTGTTCTGTAGACCATTCTCCTCCAGGAAGGCTACTAGCCTCTCCTTGAGGAAGGTCTCCATTAGCTTCCCCATGATGAAGATGAGGCTAACTGTTCTATAGTTCTCTGGTACATCCTTGGGTCCACTTTTGTGGAGAGGCAACACTTACACCATCCTCCAGTCCTGGGGAACTCAACCAGTCCCCAGAGAGGTGTTGAACAAGTCTGCCAGTGGTCATACCAGGACCTCTGCCAACTCCCTCAACACCTTGAGGTGTATGCCATCTGGGCCTGATGCCTTATCTATCCTAAGGGCTCTAAGGCCTTCTGGGACTCTGCTCACTGGAATTAACCCATCTGTTATCTCTGCCCTCGAGTTCCTAACCCTTCCTTCCCCTGTGGCATTGGCCCCATCCTCTCCCTGGTAAACACAGAACAGAAGTACTCACTGAATGCTTCTGCCTGCTTCACTCCCTTCTCCACCCACCCCCCTTCTACCTTAATCCTAAAAATCTGATCCTTACAGTTCCTTCTCTCTCTCTCTTATGTACTTGAAGAAATCCTTTTCCCCCTTTCCAATCCCCTGTGCCGGCCTAAGCTCCCTAGCTGCTTTGGCTGCTCTGACTGATCTGCTCACCTCCCTTGATTTTTTCCTGTACCCTTCCCTTTCTTCCTCCCATTTCAATCAATCAATCAATCAATCAATCAATCAATCAAAATCTTTATTTATCCAGGCGGGCACCATTGAGCAGGGCTCATTTGCAAGGTGGACCAGGTCATGAATACATCAAAGTACAGTACAGAAGCAGGTATACAAAAAGCAATCATATACAAGGAAGAAAAAGTACATACAGTGTATACAGTAGAGTACAAGGTTGAAATAAATAATAAAAAAAAACAGCATTATTTTACAATTCAAGAAGTCAGCAGATGTACAATCAACCATAGGCATACAGGTGTTATAAGCAGAGATATTTTGAGTGAGGCAGCCTGCAACTACACATATAGTAGGGGAAAGAGGCTATGTATGGGGTGGCAGGTTAGAGAGGTAAAGAAGAGGAAGGATATATTACTGACGACTGGGGGAAAAATTGGGCTAAAACCACAGAAAGTGACGATGGCTATCGTGTACTTGTTTATTATGATAATGACGGAGGAGGGGTAGATAATTGGGACACCACTATGGAGGGGGTGGGATTTTAGCCAGGCTGGACCGGACGGGGAAGGGTGGGTGCATCAGGAAGAGTTAATAGGGAAAGAGTGAGAGCCAGGGATAGAAACATGGCGAGCATCAGGATGGAAAGGGGGGAGTTGCAGAATTAGTGGGCTAGCGATGAGGAAAACATTTGCAAGGTGCTTTCATGTAGCGATCGTAGAGCGCCTTGAAGATATTCAGGCTAACAGGGCAGCTTAACTTCAGGGTCCTTTGTAAACTGTTCCACAATGTGGGTAAAGAGAAGCTTAGAGCAGCTTTGCCAAAATGAGTTTTGACCCTTGGAACTTGGAGGGCAATTAGGGAATAGCTCCTTAGAGCGTAGGTGCCTAGCACACCATGGGGAATACAATCTGAGACATATGAGGGGAGCTTGTTAGTCACCACTCTGAAGGCCCATAGGGCGGCATTTCTATTCCTTCTATAGTGAAGGGAAGTCCAGCCTAACGATGAGTAGGGGGAGCAGTGGTGTGTGGAAAGTGGAAGGACAGTAATGAACCTGATAGCTCTGTGGTAGAGGGTGTCCAGCTTAGCCAGTGCAGAGGCAGTGCAGTGGCTGTAGAGCAGGTCCGCATAATCTATTAAAGATAGGAAGGTAGCTTGAACCAGTTGAATCTTGGCCTCCTTTGTGAGCAGGTTGTTAATTCTGTAGAATAGTCCTAATATTTGCCTTAGTTTCTTCTGTAGTTCTTCGAGATGGTCGGCGAAGGAAAGTTTATGATCGAGCCAAACTCCTAGATATTTGAATTTAGCTACATACTCTAGTGATTCTCCAAGAACAGTGGTAATTTGTGGGATAGCTGCCCCCCCAGCAGAAATTGCCGCATGCAAGGAGGGGGAGAAAAGCATGGCTTTTGTCTTTTTCGCATTGAGCAAAAGCTTTTTGTTTATGAGCTGGTATTGTAGAAGGTTAAATTAAGCTTGGAGGTCTTCACAGGCTGCTTCCTGCGTGGGGCGACTCAAGTACAGTACAGTGTCATCCACGAATAAGTGGATGTTGGTTTTTTTGATTGGGTCATTGATGTTGTTAATGTAGACTGCAAAGAGGAGGGGACCAAGAATAGAGCCCTGGGGCACGCCCTTCAGCATAGGTTTTAATGGAGAAAGATCACCTTTGGCTTTAACCTGCTGTTTCCGTTCTCTGAGGTAGTCTGCAAACCAGCACATAGATTTATGGTCTAGTCCTAAGGTGCTTAGGGAGGAAAGAAGTAGGCTGTGATCGACTGTGTGGAATGCCTTACTAAGATCCAAGAAAATGGCACAGACACGCTTCTTGTTGTCAAGGTCTAGGAGCCAATCATTGGTCACCTTAGCTAGGGCTGTTATGGTGCTGTGCTTTGCTCTGAATCCAGACTGAACCAGGTTTAATAGGCTTCTGGATTCTAAGTATACCCCTAGCTGGCCATGCACTATTTATTCTAGTAATTTAGACAGGATGGGGAGGAGGGAGATCGGTCTGTAATTATTTAGATCGCAGGGGTCACCTGCTTTTAATAGAGGGATGACATGGGCTATTTTCCATTGAGGGTGGAGGCTACCCTGGGAGAGTGACATGTTGAATAGGTGGGTGATTGGCACCGCAAGCACATGGTAGGCACATTTCAGATAGTATGGCTCTATGGAGTCCGAGCCTGCTCCCTTCCTGGTGTCCAGTTGTAGCAGTAGGTCTTCCACCTCTTTTAGAGAGACAGACAGGATGGAGAAGGCCTCCTCGATAGAGGAGGACTTGAGGGTTGTTGGGTCCTGAGCTGTGCAGAGGTCATTGGCAGGAGAAGTATCAAATGTTAGCCCTGCCGTTGCAAAATGGTTATTGAGGGCTTTCAATATCTCCAATCGGTTAGAGATAATGCTGTCAACGGACTTAATTTTTGCTGGAATGGAATTACCAGGTGCATGTCTAGACATGTCTTTTAATGTTTTCCAGAGCTTTGAAGGATTTCTTGAGGCAGAGGCTAGCTCTGAACGATAGTAGGCGGCCTTGGCTGCTCTGACCAACTTGGTGCACTTGTTACGTGCTCTTTTAAAAAGACACCAATCTGAGTCATTCTTGCTTCTTTGGGCTTTTTTCCATAAAGTATCCCTTTCTAACAGGAAAGCTTTGAGCTCAGGTGAGAATCAACGGCAGATGCTGCTCTTGACCCACACCTTAACCAAGGGTACATGCTTATTTAAAGCCTCACTTAAAATATCGTAAAAAATAGTATATGCCCTGTTAACTGTTTTGGCTAGGAAGAATTCCTGCCATCGTGGTGAATGTTTCAAGTCGTGGACGTATGCAAACAAATCGAAGTTGCGTTTGCACCTCTTGATAGAGAACTTTGCCACAAACTGTGGGTTGTGCATGGATCTAATGGTGGTGATTATACAATGATCTCTAATATCTGAGGAAAAATGTTCCGACATGAGAGAACAGGTGTGGCTTGCTAACCAAAATTACATCTAAGAGGGAGCTGTTGTTAAGGTTCTTTTTATTTGGGTGAGTAGGCTCACTGAATGAGTTGCACCAGCCCTAGAGTGTCACAAAGGATTTCAAGGAGCTGATGCACTTGATAGCCAATCATAGTTCAGGTCGCCAAGAATAATGGTTTCCAAGGAATTGAGCCCCAGTACGGAACTGAGGTGAGACAGGAGATGAGGCCCGGCAGAAGGGGGCCTGTAGCAGCCTATTACACTGAGTGCACTGGAAGGAGAAAGTTTGATCTTTAGGGTCAAACACTCAAATTCTTTGGGGGAGGATGATGCGTCTATGCATGCTGCTGAGTATTTGTCCCTTACATAAATTGCCCCCCCCCTCCTCTTGATTGCCTATCTGCTTGGAAGAGTAAATAATTTGGGATATTGATTTCATTGTCTGGGGTGGCTGGCCTAAGGTCTCAGTGATCACTAGGATGTCAGGTATGGTGTGGCTTACCGAAGCCTAGATAAGGGTGAACTTCTTCAGCAAACTACAGGCATTAAGATGCATAAAAGACATTCCTTTGATACCTGCCAGGTCTGATGGAGAAGCAAGGGTGTCTAATGGTCCTGGGTTGAGTTCGACATTGCCTGAGCACCATAGTAAAAGAAGCAGGATTCTTTTTAAGGCAGCGAACTGTAATTTGTAAACACTATTTTTTGGGTGATAGGGGAGGCGGTGTTATACTGGCCTAGTGTTGCAGCCACTAGTGTCCTGGCAGGAATTTGCCATGAGTAGGAAATCTTGAGTCTGGATGGGGGAGTAATCTGCAGAGGCAGCTGGGGAGATGTCCTACTCCCCAGCAGAGACATCTGAGAAGCCCAATAGTCCAGAATGGCTACCTGAAAGAAGCTGTTGGATGCAGGACAGGGAGAAGCACAAGGGTCATTCCACTTTAGGGAGAGATGAGGGTTCTGAAGAACTGAGCTGAGTGCTAGTAAAGCTAGTAACACACGGAGGAACCAGCTGTAACTTCCCGTGGTAGATCTAAATGCCACAACCACCGGCAGTAAAAGTCACTAGAAGCCTAGACCAATCGGTGATCAGGTATCATAAGTTCAAAATCCTTTTGTTGACTGAGAGGTGGTTTTGGCACTGAACATACCTGTGGAGCAACTCTTTGCAGCTGAGCCAGTGAGGTGGTTCAAAGCTGCAATCCGGTGTGGCAAGATTGGTCTGTAGCATTCGTTTCTGTTTCTGGCCCTGCTCCACCAGTACAGAATGGGAGTGGGGGCAGGCATTCAAGTCTTGCAGCCTTAGTGGATGAGCATGGTTTGGCCTGAGAAACAGGCAGAAAAACCCCGGGGATAGTCCTCAGAAAGAGAGATATCTCAGGTCAACTAGAGCAGAAGAGGAAGTAGAAAATATAATGTGTTTTCTCTTTAACAGAAAAGACAGCTGTTGAAGCCCTCTAGTGGCTATGTAGTATAATTTGCAAATGAGAAAGTAGACAATGAAATTCTTGCTTTACAAACAAGCATTTGTCAATGCCGAATGTTTGCTTACTGGCATTGGCAGTGGTAGTGTAGAAGTTACAGAGCTGCGTAATAGGAATGGCAGTGAAGTATTGAACTGAAGCCAACCCCACCACCACCCTGCAGAGAGTGACAGGCATCGGGGTGTGCATTTGGGTCGTCAGGCATAACGGCCACGCCATTTCACCACACCCCACTCTGCAGAGACTGACAAGTGTGACGTGTTCCTTGGGGTCTTTGGCCCTTATGCGCACTCCATTTCATTAGGAACACGTGAGATGGGTGCGATATAGAGAGAATGGGGTGAAGTTTGGGGCGAAGAGTCCAAGGCATACCTCGATGCCTCTCAGTGACTGGGTGGTGGAATGGTATGAACATCACAGGCAAGAATCCCAAGTCACACCCTGATTCCTGTCATTCTCTATAGGGTTGGGCGATTTAGTTGAAAAGCCTAATACCAGGCATTTGTTGGTATTTTAACTCCAAATTTTCAACATGTTTGTTTTGTGACCCCATCTCATGAACAGGGGAATATCAGTTTGGTAGCTGAAAGCTGCTTATGCACAGTGACTAGTGGATTTAGCACCACAGGTGCAAAATATTCCGAACAGGCTGTAAAAATGACAGCTGTACTCTTCATGGGGAGGTGTAAAATGGCTATGTTGCAAATGTGTAGTAAAATATTTAAAAATGGTGAAGTCACGAGCGTACATAGAAACTGTGCAACGACACCGCTTTATAGGTAGGTTGGGGATATTTTATAGCAGATTGTCAACTCAGGCATTTTGGTGCCTCCGATCATGAACAGTGTCACTGTGATTTTCTTTATCTGTGCCGAACAATGATTTCCCACAGCGACCACGCATCTCTGCACTGAAAGTGTGAAAACACACTTCGGCCATGTTGTGAAAAATGGCAGCTGTACTGTTCATAAGGAAGTGTTGAAAAATGCCACTAGTGAAAATCTGGACTGAAAATATTACTAAGTCATGAACTAACGAGGATGCGTGGAAACTGCACAATGCTCACTCGTCACACAGTCATTTTATGGACTTTTTGTCAACAAATTTCAACATAGCCATTTTAAGACCTTCTGCTCATGAACAGTGTAACTGTGGTTTTCTTAATCTGTCCTAAACATTGCTTTCGCACACCAACAGCACCATTGTGCGCTACATGTGCGATAACACATTTTGGGTGACATATGAAAAATTGCAGCTGGACTGTTCATAAGGAAGTTTAATAAAATGGACATGTTGAAAATCTAGAGTGAAAAATATACATTTGAAACTTACTTGAGCATGCATAGGAACTGTGCAACGATGCTCGTGAAAAGTCATTTTAGGCATTTTTTCACCAATTTTCAACATAGCCATTTTAAGACCTCTGCTCATGAACAGTGTCACTGTGGTTTTGTTAATGTGTCCATACATTGAGTTTGCACACCGACCGCGCCATTGTGCGCTATATGGTGGAAACACATTTTGATGAGATGTGAAATGACAGCTGTACTACTCATAAGAAGGTGTGGAAAAATGGCAATGTTGAAAATCTGGAGTGGAAATATTGAAAATTAGCAAACCTATGAGCGTGCGTAGGAACTGCGCAACGCATGCTCGTAAAACAGTCATTTTTAGGAATTTTTTCACCAAATTTTCAACATAGCCATTTCAAGACCTCTGCTCATGAACAGTGTCACTATGATTTTCTTAATTTGTCCCGTACATTGATTTAGCACACCGACTGCGCCATTCTGCGCTACAAGGGTGGAAACACATTTTGGGTGAGATGTGAAAAATGACAGCTGTACTACTCATAAGACAGTGTGGTGAAATGGCAATGTTGAAAATCTGGAGTGAAAATATTTAAATTTCGCGAACTTACGAGTCTGCGTAGGAACCGCGCAATGCACGCGTTAAACAGTCATTATTTTTTGATACTAAATTTCAACATGTTTGGCTCTTCTCATGACGATTCACCGTCATGGTGGTATGCTCCATCTCTCCAGCGGTGATTTCGCAGTCACTGCACAGTCACCGCGCGAAATCACCCTTTTCTCGAGCTCGACAATGCCATGACAGTGACATCATTCATGAGAAGGGGTCCCAAAACCCCATGTTGAAAAATTTGCAAAATTCCTAAAATGCCTGAGATATGCAATAAAGTTGAACCCTCCTATCTAGCCCATTATACAGCTTACCGCATTTCCTCAGTTCGCGGTCGGCTTTGAAGAGTGCAGACGTGTTCCCGGTCCACCTAAGATTGTCGCGCCGGAGTCCGGAGGTAAGTATGGGGTTAGGGGGTGGGGAGGCTGCGCGCAGTGGGTGGGTGCGGTTGTGGGAGAGGGTTTGGGAGACGCGCTATGGGACCGTTTTTGTTTTACAGGTTAAAACAAATAAAAGACATTAGGGATCAGCTGCCATGCTGGGTGGGCTCCCAGCGCGGCACCAGGACTTTGGTGCGCCGACGGGGGGATTGGGCACCCCTGCCGGGTAAAAATTAAAAAAACGCTGGATTGTTGCCACGCTGGGGTGGGCCTCAGCTGGCACAAGGACTTTGGGGAGGGGGGCTGCTCAGCTGACGGGGATTGGGCACCCCATCGGCAACATATTGGATTGCCATGCTGGGGTGGGCTCCAGCATGGCATCAACTATTGGGAGGGAAGGGGAGAGACAGAGGCGCAGTTCAGCCGCGAGATTGGGCACCCGTCGACGCTCTACGCCGTGCGGGCGCCACGCGCCTGCGGCTGGGGGAGCTGCGCGGTGAGCAGCTTCTTTATCGCTGCTCACTCAAGCTTAGTTCTTTCAATCAGAGGTTACTGGCATTTTGGAGCGTGTCATAGACAGCTCCAAAATGCATTGGCTTACAGGGGCAGCTCCTGCCAGCACAGTGCCTTAATTGGAGGAGGAGGTGACACACCTCCAAAATCTCCGATGAAGGCACTATGTTTCTTGCACATCCGTGCAAGCAAACATAAAAAGGATAGTCCCAAGATCAGCAGCACTGATAAATGTCTCTAATGAAGCAAGGTAAAATGGAGACCAGCAGGAAGAAGTCAGTGAGGCTGAGATCCTCCAATCAGCGTGCTGGTGCTGAAAATTCAGAATGTCCAAAGGCGCCAAATACCAATGTACCTCAGGGGCTATACGGCTTTGGCTATTTCTGTAGATTTCTGGGCCCTGCAATGAACCGGAGTTTGGAGGATCCCGGGCGGCAGTTTCAACAGGGGAAGAAAGCCTCAGGGTCTGCTAATTTGCAGTAGCGGAATCGTGGGTTGCTTCCCTGGACAGGCTTGTAACTTTTCCTCTGGTGGCAAGGTGCAAGCACCAGGAGGACATGGCACACCTGAGGGGGTATACAGCTTTTGGCTGTTTCTGTAGATTTCTGGGCCCTGCAATGAACCGGAGTTCAGAGGATCCCGGGTGGCAGTTTCAACAGAGGAAGAAAGCCTCAGGGTCTGCTAATTTGCAGTAGCAGAATCGTGGGTTGCTTCCCAGGATAGGCTTGTAGCTTTTCCTCTGGTGGTGAGGTGCAAGCCCAAGGAGGGCACGGCACACCTGAGGGGGTATACGGCTTTTGTCTGTTTGTGTAGATTTCTGGGCCCTGCAACGAACCAGATTTCAGAGGATCCCAGGTGTCAATTTCAACAGGGGAAGAAAGCCTCAGGGTCTGCTAATTTGCAGTAGCAGAATCATAGGTTGCTTCCCAGGACAGGCTTGTAGCTTTTCCTCTGGTGGCGAGGTGCAGGACCCAGGAGGGCACGGCACACCTGAGGGGGTAAATGGCTTTTCGCTGCTTCTGTAGATTTCTGGACCCTGCAATGAACCAGAGTTTGGAGGATCCTGGGCGGCAGTTTCAACAGGGGAAGAAAGCCTCAGGGTCTGCTAATTTGCAGTAGCAGAATCATGGGTTGCTTCCCAGGACAGTCTTATAGCTTTTCCTCTGGAGGTGAGGTGCGAGCCCCAGGAGGGCACAGCATACCTGAGGGGGTATATGGCTTTTGGCTGTTTCTGTAGATTTCTGAGCCCTGCAATGAACCGGAGTTCGGAGGATCCCGGGCACAGTTTTAACAGGGGGAAGAAAGCCTCAGGGTCTGCTAATTTGCAGTAGTGGAATCGTGGCTTGCTTCCCAGGACAGGCTTGTAGCTTTTCCTCTGGCAGCGAGGTGTGAGCCCCAGGAGAACACGGCACACCTGAGGGGGTGTACAGCTTTTGGCTGTTTCTGTAGCTTTCTGGGCCCTGCAACAAACTGGACTTCGGAGGATCCCAGGTGGCAGTTTCAACAGGGGAAGAAAGCCTCAGGGTCTGCTAATTTGCAGTAGCAGAATTGTGGGTTGCTTCCCAGGACAGGCTTGTAGCTTTTCCTCTGGCAGCGAGGTGCGAGCCCAAGGAGGGCACGGCACTGTGGAAGGCTGAGGGTCTGACAGATGGACACTTAACAACATGCTCTGTTAGATGCAGGATTCTTGAAGGCTCTTTATTTACAGGAACCAAAAAAACAGCAGCAAAATAAAATGAACTGATCGTTCAAACAAAAATTAAACAATATAGTTGGCTACAAAACACACCAGCAGACTTCGTTCCATCCTTGACATAACAGGAGAAGCACACTCATCAGCTCTACAAGGTGTTTATGGTGCAACACCCAAGCTGAATCTGAAGTGTTTCACACAATAGGCTGTCATATAAAGGGAGCTAAGAAACATGATTGGTTCATTTTAGCCATCAATCATCTACTCTTTTAAAACATATAACAAACATAGGTATTTTAGTGCAATTAATAAGATAACTACTTCATATTTGACACTTATAGAGGTTATTTTTTCTGGCTACCTTTCCCTAAACTCATTTTGTCCCTTGGTTTTTAATCTTATAACGCTAACAGGATCCCCCCCTAGCTTTCCTGCATAAATTGAGGATGAAAGAGGCCAGCCGGCTCTTAGTAAGCAGGTAAGCTAGGTGGTCCTGTGGTGTTTCCAAAAGGAAAATGAGTGTTAAAAGAAGTACCAGAATCCAGGGTTAAAACTCTGGTAAATCATTCCAAAAGGAAGAATTACATCTCCGGGAGGAAGGACAACTGAAGCCTAACCTGCCTAACCTTCTTTTATAGTGTTTGGTTTTTCAGCCTGAAACGGAACAAACTAGCAGCGCAAACGTGCGCATCTTCGCTAAGGCACAGGGACTCGGGAGGGCATTGCCTTACAAGCAAGGAAAGCATTCAGAGAACCAGGAGAGCTTTGAAGGGCACAAACTAAATCTGAAGCTCTAGTCTAACAGGCTCATTTGAGCTGTAAACACCCCCGAAAGCAGCAGAAGCATCAGCTTTGGCAAACAAAAGGGCTAAAATATAAGGAACACTAAAAAAAAAAAAAACAACAGTCTACCATTCCTTTTCCCAACGCCTGTTCAAACGGGCGTTTTACCTATTTTTGAGAGGGCAGATTCGTGTCTCCTAGCCATCATAATGTGATACCATGAAACATAAAGCAAAAGAGAGTTCCTTTATCTATTTTTATTTGGGACTTGTACTGCAACGAGAAACGGCATGCACAAATGCCAAAATGCAACTATTAGACATTACTATGAGGGAAAAGAGAGAAAGGGGGGGTCTTTTAATTTAAATAGTGTGTAATAGATGGTCAGTCTATTACTCGCTATTTACCACAATACCACAAAGATAGACATAGCTGGACAGCATTCATATTACAGGACAAACATATAACAATAATGTGAGGGGGGGAACACAAAGCTACTGCCCCTACCACAGGTATATGGGGTATACGGCTTTTGGCTGTTTCTGTAGATTTCTGGGCCCTGCAATGAACCGGAGTTCGGAGGATCCTGGGCATCAGTTTCAACAGGGGAAGAAAGCCTCAGGGTCTGCTAATTTGCAGTAGCAGAATTGTGGGTTGCTTCCCAGGACAGGCTTGTATCTTTTCCTCTGGCGGCGAGTTGCGAGCCCCAGGAGGGCATGGCACACCTGTGGGGGTATACGACTTTTGGCTGTTTCTTTAGATTTCTTGGCCCTGCAATGAACTGGATTTCAGAGTTTCAGAGGATCTCGGGCAGCAGTTTCATCAGGGGATGAAAGCCTCAGGGTCTGCTAATTTGCAGTAGCAGAATCGTGGGTTACTTCCCAGGACAGGCTTGTAGCTTTTCCTCTGGCAGCGAGGTGCGAGCCCCAGGAGGGCATGGCACACCTGAGGGGGTGTACAGCTTTTGGCTGTTTCTGTAGCTTTCTGGGCCCTGCAACGAACTGGATTTTGGAGGATCCCAGGTGGCAGTTTCAACAGGGGAAGAAAGCCTCAGGGTCTGCTAATTTGCAGTAGCGGAATTGTGGGTTGCTTCCCAGGACAGGCTTGTAGCTTCTCCTCTGATGGCAAGGTGCGAGCCCCAGGAGGGCATGGCACACTTGAGGGGGTATACGGCTTTTGGCTGTTTCTTTAGATTTCTGGGCCCTGCAATGAACCAGAGTTCAGAGGATCCCGGGTCGGCAGTTTCAACGGGAAGAAAGCCTCAGGGTCTGCTAATTTGCAGTAGCGGAATCGTGGGTTGCTTCCCAGGACAGGTTAGTAGCTTTTCCTCTGGCGGCGAGGTGCGAGCCCCAGCAGGGCATGGCACACCTGAGGGGGTATCCAGCTTTTGGCTGTTTCTGTAGATTTCTGGGCCCTGCAATGAATCGGAGTTTGGAAGATCCCGGGCGGCAGTTTCAACAGGAGAAAAAAGCCTCTGGGTCTGCTAATTTGCAGTAGCAGAATCGTGGGTTGCTTCCCAGGGCAGGCTTGTAGCTTTTTCTCTGGTGGCAGGAGGGCACGGCACACCCGAGGGGGTATACAACTTTTGTCTGTTTCTGTAGATTTCTGGGCCCTGCAATGAACCGGAGTTCGGAGGATCCCGGGCAGCAGTTTCAACAGGGGAAGAAAGCCTCAGGGTCTGCTAATTTGCAGTAGCAGAATTGTGGGTTGCTTCCCAGGTCAGGCTTGTATCTTTTCCTCTGACAGCGAGGTGCGAGCCCCAGGAGGGCATTGCACACCTGAGGCAGTATACGGCTTTTGGCTGTTTCTGTAGATTTCTGGGCCCTACAATGAACCGGAGTCCAGAGGATCCCAGGTGGTAGTTTCAGCAGGGGAAGAAAGCCTCAATGTCTGCTAATTTGCAGTAGCAGAATCGTGGTTTGCTTCCCTGGACAGGCTTGTAGCTTTTCCTCTGGCGGCACGAGCCCCAGGAGGGCATGGCACACCTCGCTGCCATTTGTGTCTCATGCATTTTTTTAAAGCAGACCTTTTTTCTTTACCATCCCTAACACTTCTCTACTTATCCAGCTTGGTCTTTTAGACCTGGCCTTTTGCTGAGAGCTTTGAGCAGGTGTTGGTGGCCTCTGTAAATCAGAAGAGTGTCAGAATCTATAGTGAGCTTCTTGAGGAGTTGCTTCACCACCTCCATTTTCAGAGCAGCAGAGTAAACCTCCTCTGCAAGAGATGACCTGACAATTTCTGAAATAAAATTAGAAACTCCAGCATAGCCCATTGTAGTGGAGTAATATACTGTAGATGTCTGTAGCACCAATTTAATTTTCCAAAGTGTACTATCTGACAGCTTTCTTTTGTTCCAGCAGCCTTTGGAACATAAGAAAGGCTGAATTCCATCGAGTAGAAATGTCTTGGTAAACTGTTCTGTTCCTGTATGTTTTCAAAGTAGTGGCAGGCTTTGCCTGAGTGACTGAAATGAGTGCATGTTCTTTTAGCAATGTTAACAAGAGCCTTAATGTCCCTGTCCTCATCAAGAAAAGTGTGAACTATTAAATTTAAGCAATGCACAAAGTAACGGATGAGAACAAAGCCCCCCATCCTCCAAGGCCTTCCTTATGTTGGACCCATTATCTGCAACTATAAAGCCAACTGACAGTACCTGTGAAGTGAGCTATTGCTGTATTGGGTTTTGGAGCTCTTCATTGATGTTGTATGAGGTATGTTCAGGTAGAAAATAAAACATTCTTAGAACAGCAAACTGCATTTCACTGTCCCCGAATTATCAAAACATGCCTAATGTGCAGTGACAGACATGAAAGGTTCTGGATGACAGCTTGTCCAGATATCTGCTGTAAAATACAGCACCCTCCCAACAGCACTACACAAAACTCGTCTCAATTTTTTTACATACAACATTGTAGAGTTCTGGAATCCCTGTTGAGGAGAAGTATTTTCTTGATGGTATCCTATATCGAGGTTCGAGGTACTCAAACAGCCGCCTGAATCCTACATGTTCAGCCATGTTACATGGTAGTAAATCAACAGCCATCATTTCTGAAATTTTCTTGGTTATTGTATCAGCAACAGGATGGATTGAGGCATTTTTGGCTTTATGTTCATATGTTTCAGAGATGGTAAGCTGTCTCCTTGAAGGAGGGAGCTTTTGACCACATGTTCACTTTCAGTAACACTAGATGTCCTTTGAATGGGAGGAAGTGCTGGAGGTAGTTTTGTATTGGTGCGGGTGCTGCCACTGCTTTCATCCATTGGTGTTACCCCTGAGTGTAGCGGGCTATCACTGTCACTTTCTCTTCGAGTCTCAGAAATGGATTTCTCATTAATGTTATGACATCTGTCTAGGTGCCTTTTCAGTGCTGAAGTTCCCAAGGCTCCTTTCTTTTTACCCATGCTGATTGGCCATTTACAAATAGAGCATGTTGCCACCAACTCATTAGAAGCACTATTGGAGAAGTATGACCAAACAAAAGATGATATCTGTTTTTCCCCCCCAGGAAAACACTGCACCTCAATTACCTTTTCAGGGCTTTTTTCCCTGGATTTTTCTTGAGTCTATTCCTGTTGTGATTTATTCCCTTTCTCTAACCCACTGCCCTCCTCCTCAACCAAAACATTTCTTTCCATTTCTTCATCATTTGCAATTTCCATTCCCTCCAGTAAACCTTGTGCCTGATCAATGTCTTTATCATCTTCTTCTTTATTACCCTTGTCGGGTTCAACCTCAGAAGAATCGGATGACTGTGAGGGACTGGCAGTAGCACAGTATGCAATTGTTCCATACCTTGGCATGCCTCTGTGAGAGGTACACACCAACAGACTACATAACTTTTTTTAAAATTTGGACTGATCAAACAGATGCATCATTTTTGGATTCAAGCTTTCACTTAGAAGATAAAACTTTAGAGTTACCAGAATCATGTTTTTGGGTTTGATTTTGTTGTCCCTGTGCAGGCTGACTGCCGTACTTTGGCCATGAAACTGCAGTGCCACTGCTTACCTGAGAATGTGCCTGAACACTTTGATCCATTTTTTCTTATTTTTAATTCTAACCAGTGAAAAGATCCCTTCTAATAAGCACCTATCATCCTCTGACTTCCACAACATACAGGGCCAAATTTAGTGTACACAGCATACTGACACCACCATCACCACCACTTCCTTCAAAGCATAGCTCATTGAGGGACTCCTACTGTTCAGTGACCAACTGTATTCAGCAACTCTTACTCAACAGTGTGTGCTTCCATAGCCTCAAAATTTAAATTGGTGATGCAAACACATCTGGTGCACAGTGGTATGGTGTGGTTGGTAACATGATAAAAATAAGAAGACTAAGGAATAATGGATGGGATGAGTGATGATGACACTTGTATACTTGTGTTGTTGTGTCTATTTGCAATAGTTGCAATAAATTAATGAATGAAAACACCTTGTGACTGTTGCTTTCTCGTTCTCTGATTTAAACAAAAAAGTAAAAAAATAGACTGCTATGAGTCACAATGTCCCCTGAGCCCCCCACAGCCAGCAGCACAGGCTCAGCAGCTTAACAACTTCTTTGCTTTTGTAAAAAAATAATTTTTTTAAAATATGTGAATGTTAATGTAATGGCTCACAGCAGACAGCACCCAGTCTTTCTGCCACTCAGCAGCACAAGTCTGTCACTTTGCCCTCCATAGGACCATGCCAGCCAACAGCAGTGTGACTGCCCTGCAACATAGTCAGCCTTTGGCTCAGAATAATAATAATTTTATGTTTTTTATGGCCCTCAGTAAGTATATTTCTCTTTCTCTTTTTCTGTCTCTCTCTCTTTCTCTGAGTCGTGGTTCCTCTCGATGGAACAACATGAATAAAGATTAATTTTATTTGTGATTTGTTACTATAATCTATTTATGGGCCCCCTCTCTTTCTGTCTCTCTCTCTCATGACTCCTCTTGATGGAACAAGAATAATAAAGATTTATTTTATTTGTGATTGGTGACTGTAATTCTATTTATGGCCGCCCACTAAATCTCTCTCTCTCTCTCTCTCTTTCTGTCTGTCTGTCTCTCTCTGTCTCTTGTAACTCCTCTCAATGGAACAACAAGAGTAAAGTCTAAGATTTATTTTATTTGTGATTTGTAACTGTAATCTATTATGGCTCCAGGCCAGTACAGAGGTAGTTACAAAAAAGTTGACTGTTAACCGCGGTATTTATTGTCAACTGAGGAAGAAAATACTGCTGATTTGTGGGATAACAGATGGACCAGACACTGAACTTCAGGTTCAACACACAATATCTATGTGATGTTTATTCAAAATACAGGAAATAAGCTTCAGCAATGTCATATTCCTTCTTCAGTACATCAGTTTACAGCAACAGACTATGAATGTCCTTCCTCTGCATTTAGCCAGCACCTACTGACACTGATCTCTGATCTAACCACTTTTCAGTGAAACCCCTTAATCTATGTGGGCCCCATTTGCTTGGGTAGTGGGGTCTCAAAAGGAAAAAAAAACAAAAACAAGCTAAAAACAAAGAACCTCAGTGCAGAAACACTGAAACATGGGTTGCCCCAAAGGGCATTGGCAACAAATCAAGTTTCAAAGAAATACAAGCAACAAGCAAAGCATCATGGGATAAATGCAAATCAACATGAGATTTCGGACTTGTTCAGTTTACAGCAATTTACATGCATTTTAAATAGCACAATTAACTTAAGTTCTATAATAGTGACTTACTAATTTTTACCATTATCAAAAACACCTAGTGCCATGGAATTTTAACATTTACAGGTTTTATGAACATAAGGTATATGCATCAAGTTATTTTATGACATAATGCTGTTACGTACTAAATCCAACAATGATAAACACAACCTGTTTTACAAACATTTGGAGGTCACCACAATAACCTCCCTGTACCAGAAACTGAGAGGGGAAAAGGAAAATTAAAGAGGACACTATAGCATAGTCAAGGAAGGGAAGGGGATACCCACAGGTGGCCAACCTTATGGACTAGAAATTGTAAAGGATAGATTAGGCTAAGAAATAGAATAACTGTTGCAACAGATTTAAGAAAAGGTCAGTCCTCAGGACTGGCAGGAGCTCCCGGTCACACTGTGGTTGAAGTAAATATCACTGTAACAGTCAACATTTTTGTAACTACCACTATTAGTCTCTCTGTCTCTCTCTCTCTCTCTCTCTCTCTCTCTCTGTTTTTCTTTCTCTCTCTCTCTCTCTCATGGCTCCTCTTGATGGACCAACAAGAATAATAAGGATTTCTTTTATTTTATTTGTGATTTGTCACTGTTATCTATTTTTTTTAATCCACAGTGAGTCTCTCTCTCTCTCTCTCTTTCTATCTGTCTCTTGTGTCACCTTTCGATGGAACAACAAGAATAATAAAGATTTATTTTATTTTCTTTGTGATTTGTGACTGTAAGCTATTTATCCCCCCTCCCCAAGTAAGTCCCTTTCTCTCTTTCTGTCTATCTCTCTCATGACTCCTCTCGAGGGAACAACAAGAAAAAGATTTATTGTTTTTGTAATTGGTGACTGTAATCTATGGCCCACAGTAAGTCTTTCTTTCTCTCTCTGTTTCTTTCTCCTAATGGAACAACATGATCAATAAAGATTTATGTTATTTGTTATTTCTGACTGTAATTCAATTTATGGCCCCCACTAAGCCTCTCTCTCTTTCTGTCTCTCTCTCTCTTTCTTGCTCTCGTGACTCCTCTTGATGGAATAACAAGAATGAAGTCAAAGATATATCTCATTTATTTGTGCCTGCCCTGTAATCTATCATGGCCACCAGGCCACTAGGCCAGTAACTCTCTCTCTCTCTCTCTCTCTCTCTCTCATGGCTCCTCTCAATGGACCAACAAGAATACTAAAGATATGTATTTTATTTGTGCTTTTTGTGACTGTAATTCTATTTATGGCCCCCACTAAAAGTCTCTCCCTCTGTCTCATGGTGACTTCTCTCAATGGAGCAAGAATAAAGAATACAATTTATTTTCTGCCCCCAGTAAGTTTCTCTCTCTCTCTCTCTCTCTCTCTCACACGTGACTCACAAACAACCAAAATATTTATGTGATTTTTTTCACAAAAGTTTCCTCTGTGTAGCATGCCACTCAACATACTCCCCTCCATTTCGCTCACTGTCTAATTCTCCTCTTGGCCTCTTTGTGCACTCACCATTGTTTTATACTGCGAGTGCATCACATGACTTCAGTTGGGAGCTGTTGCCTGATTGGATGCAGGTGGCTGCCTGTAACTGAAGGGTGGCATGCCGATGGCATCCCTGTGGCAACATTCAACTAAGACATGAAAAGATGCACTCCATGGCTTACCACAGACCTAGAACTGGACTTCTGCAGAGAAGTCTGTATTTATCCAAGTCCATGGGTAAGCACTTGGATCCGGGGGTTCTGATTTTGGGTGGAACAGTCTGCCTAGCCCTAGTAATGACAGGATTTTCAAATGAATCCATTCAGATCCATGTGGCCCTTAGCTTTGACTGCACACTTGTGTCTGTGTCCATCACAACTGTTAAACCATCTATTAGTTGGTATAACAGTTCCATCTGTCCAGTCTTTGGTTAAAATTGCATCAGGTATTTTTAAGCAAATTGTGACTTTTGGTCACAAATGGTTATGTCTTTTGAAAATCAAGAGAGCAGACGCAGACTGATTCAGACAGATGCAGGCAGATCATGCAGTTGTGTCTGTGTCTGACCCCACCTTGGAAATCGGCACCTGAATATTTATCCCTGGAGCA
This sequence comes from Neoceratodus forsteri, assembly GCA_016271365.2. Classification (NCBI taxonomy): domain Eukaryota; kingdom Metazoa; phylum Chordata; order Ceratodontiformes; family Ceratodontidae; genus Neoceratodus; species Neoceratodus forsteri. The sequence goes on along the minus strand of CM057458.1, from coordinate 1,386,423,777 downwards.
TTTTTATTTATTTATTTGTTTTTATGTTTGTTTTCTCTCTTGTTTCTTCTTCTATGTGTTTCTTTCCTTGTTTCTATTTAGTCCCAGTTTTTCTTTTGTCCCTAATATAGGCTTTTCCATTTAAAAGTCTCTGAGCCTTTGGGACTTGTTTCATGAGAATATAGATGAGCTAGATAAGTTTCTCTTGTGAAAATAGAAAGGTGCTAGTATTGTTTCCTGCTTTTGGCAAGCAGTCCTAGTACTATTAATGAAAAGGTCAGATTAAATTGTTGCTGGCAATATATGACTGTTTGTATTTCAGGGGTGGAGTGGGAGTTAGATTTAACATTTCTGGAATTTTCATTTGAGAACAAGAAGAGCACAACTTTGCTTATCTGATGAGTCACATGCAGTTTGATTACATAACTTGTATATGTTGGTGAATAATTGTCACCTGGATATGTTATTTTTGCTGAGAGGAAGAAAATAAGATTCAAACAGTTACAGGCAGAGTTTGGATTTGAACGTGCTTTCAAGAAAAGTATTGCAAATGTTTTCCTTTTCTCAGTGGCTAATAGAACAGATTAGGTGGGCCAAGAGGTCCTTATCTGCCTTCAACTTCTATGTATCTATGTATGTAAACAGATAAAGAAAAGCACCCAAAGATTTTCCACTCTGTGTGCAATTTGACACATTTTCTGCACTTGAGGATCCATGAAAATCCTTCCCTTTAGCTGCAGTGGTATGTGGGGTCCTGGGGCACATGGGAGGGGGTTACACAATTACTAAAGGGACTAGATGAAAACTAGCAAAGTACATATCTGATGCTGAATGGGAACAGAAGAGATGGCACTAGCTGACATGAAAAAATAGTTGAGTTCTATCATTCTAAAACAAATAGATGTAGGCTTTCTCAAAGGAATAACATTCTTTATTCATTTTTTTCTCTCTTAAAATCTATGGTGAAATATTTACTGTAAAACAGGTAAATTGCATACATTGCTTTAGGAAGGAAAGAAGACTACTGGTTCGCGGATTTTCTCCCTTGCACAAGCCTAGTTAAAATACCTTGTCACCTCTGTTTCTTTGAAGAACTTGTGTAACTGATTTGCCATTTAGATTTTGGATGTTAAGCATGGTTACGATCCCTGCCTTGCTCCTGTCATGACTACAAACAAGGTTGAGGAGCCTTGCCTCTTTAAACTCCTCAAAATGGGGGGGGGGGGTTCTATTCCAAGAAAGAGTGAAAAATAACTTGGTATCTCCACTCAGAGAAAGATAAGTGGACCAGGTCAAGTGTGAAATATTGCCCTCTGGGACATAGTACCAACCTACTTCCCCACAAGTGATGGACAACGCCATGAGACCAACCAACTGTAATACCTAGTTTTAGAAAAAAACTCAATTTGGTATAGTACAAATAATATGTTAGTTAATAATTTGCTCACTTCCACCAAAGGTAACTCCATGAAACTTGTGGGAGGGAAGGTTAAAAAAGTTGTCAGAAAGTACTTTTTACTGAAAGGGTGGTATCATAATGAAACAAAGTGCCAGATGAAGTCATTCATGCTGAGAAAGTTGGGGGGGAGGTAAAGAGGTGATAGATAAGCATGGGGTCTGGTGAGGTTGAATATGTTGTGGTGTGCAATGGGAGGTCAGAGGGACTGATAGAGGCAATGTGCAGTAAATAGGCAAGCAGGAACAGACTCAGTGGGTCATTGGGACTTTTTCTGCTCACTTTTGCAGTTTCTATATTTCTGTTTTCGAGTTATATTTCTATAGCTACCTTCTCCTTATCCCTCTTCTTTAGACAGATGATAGGAGATGGCCATGTTGTGAAATTAAAAAAAAAACATCTGAAGTAAAGCATTTGAATCTACTTGTGATAAAATCATAACTGATGCCCAGTGGGGAAGTTTACACTGGGCCTGCTCATCTCCAATCATGTATTGTATAAACAGGATTTGGAAATAAATTTACTCAGATCCGTCTGGCCTTTAGCTTTGACTGTACACTTGTGTCTGTGTCAATTGCAACTGTTAAACTGTATATTAGTTGGTATAACACTTCCATCTGTACATTTCTTCATTGAATTTGCATCAGGTACTTTTAAGCAAGTTATGCCTTTTGGTCACAATTGGTTATGTCTTTTGAAAATCAAGAGGGCGGACACAAACTGATTCCGATAGATGCTGGTGGATCATGCAGTTGCATCTGTGTCTGACCCCCACTCTTGAAAACCCACACCTGAATCATTATTCCTGGAGTATTTATTTATTGATTTATTTATTTATTTATTTATTTATATGCATGTATTGATTTATTTACTTATTTGCTTGTTTGTTTGCTTGTTTCTCTCTCTTGTTTCTTCTTCTATGTGTTTTTTCCTTGTTTTTATTTAGTCCCAGTTTTCTTTTGTCTCTAATATAGGCTTTTCCATTTAAAAGTCTCTGAGCCTTTGGGACTCATTTCATGAGAAAAGATGAGCTGGATAAGTTTCTCATGTGACAACAGAAAGGTGTTAGTGTCACTTCCTACTTTTGGCAAACAGTCTTAGCATTTACAACTAATGAAAAGGTCAGAATAAATTGTTGCTGGCAATAGATGACTATCTGTATTGCAAAGCTGTGGTGGTGTTAGAGCCAAAATGTCTGGGATTTTCATTTGAGAACAAAAAAAAAAGCAAAACTTTGCTTAGCCAGTGAGTCATACACAGTTTGTTTACATAACCTTTTTATGTTGGTGAATAATTGTGACCTGGATCTGTTATTTTGCTAAGAGGAAGTAAACAAGATTCAAACAGCTACAGGCATAGTTTGGTTCTGGACATGCTGTCAAGAAAAGTATTGCAAATGTTTTCCTTTTCTCAGTGGCTTCAGGGCCACAGGCTAGGGTTTTTCAAGTTCTGCACTCCTTATGAGAGAGTTTTATTTGTCAAATCATTCAACCTAAAACAATATGTCTGGACTCTATCATTTAAGCAATGAATTCAAACAGGCTTCCATTTGAAATGATGGACCAGATTTAAAATAAACAGGCAAAGAGACAGAAATAAAGAAAAGCACCTGAAGATTGTTCACTCTGTGTGCACTCTGTGTGTAGTTTGGCAACTTTCAACACTTGGGGGTCTATGAAAATCCTTCCCCTTAGCTGCAGTGGTATGTATTGCCCTGAGGAACATGGGAGGGGGTTAAACAATTGCTAAATGAACTAGATGAATGTATGGATCCTGTTGGAAACCACCATTTTGTCATTATGAACCCACCACAGTAGACAAAGAAACCAACAAAGTCCATACCTGATGCTGAATGAAAACAGGAGGGATGGCACTAGCTGCCATGAAAAAGAGATGAGTTATCTCATTCTAAAACAGACAGTAGTAGGCTTTCTTAAAAGACAAGATCTCTGTATTCATTTATTTCTCTTAATATCTATAGTGAAATATTTACTGTAAAAACAGATAATTTATGTAGATAATTTTAGGGAGAAAAGGACTATTGGTCCATTGATTTCCTCCCTCACACAAGCCAAGTCACCTCTGTTTCTTCAAAGTACTGTACTTGTGTAACTGAGTTGCCATGCAGATGTTGAATGTTCATGGTTACTAGCACTTAGAGCTGTGTGGAATGGGAAAATTCCAAATTTGCAAAATTTCAGGAACTTTCATTGGAATTTGGGGAAATTTTGTGGAATGTTTTTAATTTAGAAATTTAGTCATAACTCAGCTGTCTTTTAAGCTAGCATACACAGGTTTTTGGGTGGAGGGCCAATACTGTTCCAAATATCATGACATTCAGGTCAAAAGTTTCAAAATTATATGTGCTCAAAATCAGTCATTTTATTATTTGTGCTAAATTTCATGAAACATTTTGTCTGCATATATTTCAGCCGTCTATTGGACCAGAGATCTTAAATTTGGCATGCTTCCTTGATGATAGGTGTTCTAATAATGTGCCAGATTTCATGACAATATGATGCGTCGTCTCAAAATTATACTTGCTCAAAATCTGTCATTTTATTTTTTCAGGAAAGTTTGTGGAAAAATTTCATCTGCATATAACTCTGGTACCTTTAGCATTAGACATGTGTAAATTAGCATGACAAGCCTTTTTGTAATGCTTACAGAATTATCTATAAATGGAGAGAATTGGATTAGAGATTTTTAAGTTACAGGGGTTCAAATCTTTACTATGTAAATATTTGCTACATTTTGTGAAAACTCTCAAAAATGTGGATGTTTTTAACTTCTGTGCTCTTGCAGGCATAGACTTAACATTTGACATGCATATCCATAGTCAGTGTAACCTGGTGTCTAACACAACTGGATAAATTGGTTTAGCAGTTTTAAATCTGCAGTAGACAAAAAATATTGGTAACATTTTCTCACATATTTATAGTAGCATATAGACGAACCATCCAGAATTCTTTTTATGGAATTTAACATTAGCAATGTAGATATCACTACTTCATTTGATAAGCTATGCTGAGCTTTTTGTAGGTCTGCTGTTCCTCTCTGTGTGACTATTCACCCCCCCCCTTTTCTTTTGGCATAGCTAGATTGACTCAGTAGAACTACTGATCCCACTGATATCCTCTTTGTTCTTTAAAGTGACAAACTCTCTTAAAACATGAGTTACCTGTCCATTTTTCCTATTGACCTATCCTGTTTGTATAGCCAGAATTCTTACTTCCTGCTGCCCCAGACATTGTCTTCCCTCACTACATCTTTTTGAGAACCTCTAAGTCCCAGACCTGTATGTACATCAGACTCCCTGGATCATAAATTTGCTGTATGTGATCCTCAAATATCCTGCATTCAGACTGGAATTGTTGACACTATGTGCTTCCTTGCTCCAAACTGGTGGTCTGCCACTGTTGCACTACCAAGATCAGCTGTCCATTTCTTGGTGAAACTGTGCATCTAACTCCTGAACCTGGTGACCACCTGCACTACCTGCCTCTCACAGCCCTATATTTTAATTAGAATCCTCCAGATATGGCTGAGTGAAATTAGAAACTTCCAGTTTTATGGATTTTTAATTTTTTTTATTTTTTATGTTTATTGGTCTTTCAATAAAACACACAGTTAAAAAAATATTTCCTGATACATTTCTTAAGGAGTTATACATAGAAATTCCACATGAGGGCACCACTTCTCTTAATATAAGCACTTTAAATGAATCAAACTGTATTTATAAGATACAACCATGGGGGGCTTTCAGTATAAACATTTCAACACATCTTGTAAACCAATCATTATAGCTAGCTAACAAGCCCATGAGCTGCATGCTATTTAAATTCTATCTGAAGATGGGTTACAAATGATGACTCATTTTACAAGGAGGGAAAAGTACATGCATTTATGGTATATTGGCACCTATCTGGTGACTTTAAAGATTGTTTAATTTGTCAAATATTACTATTTAAGCCCTTACAAAGATAAGTAAGGCTATAACTGCTGATTCTCAACAATTTAACATTTAAAAAAAATAGACTTTCAACCTGAGACTTAGAAAAAAGTACTTCCCAGTCTCCTCAACTAAGTACTACAACTTTAATTCTAGAGAGCTACTAACATTGCTAGAATCATTTATATAGCTTCTATATCCTGTAGTCAAATGTTTAGTGAATAGAAGGAAATACATTATTAGATTCATCACACTTAGCAATTTAATAAATCATACTTTTAAGCCTTGTTTTACTCTTAATGATTTCAACAAATATTAAGTCTCTCACAACAAACTGGTAAGATCGACTGTACCACAATCAGATTTCCTCACCTTCGGTTTCTTCTGCCTCTGATTGATCCATGGACTCCCTGCATCTCAGAGATGGCTTGTGCTTCTGAGCCCATTTCTGAGCTTCCCCAGGGTCTGAGAAGATGAACACTTTCCCATCATACAAGATTCGTAAACATGCAAGGAAGAGCATATTGTGGAGGATTTGTGCTTCCCGAAGGAGGGCTCTCACCCCATCATATATTTTCTTCTTCTGTTGGGTGGCAAAACTCAAGTCTGGGAAGAGCTGTACCCGAACACCTTCGGAGAGCAATACTCTTTTCTGTCTGGCCAGCGTCAGGATGAAATCTCTAGATCTGACACCATCAAGCATCACAACTATTGCTCTGGGGGCTTCTAGGTTTGCTTGCCTGCCCCTTGAAGCAACTCATTACGCCTTCTGTATTTTTATTTGGCTATCAATGTAGGGTTGCCCCAGCTGCTGTTCCAGCCATTCAGAAGGAATAAAATTAAATGATCCCCCTCACTGCATTCCGGGATCCTGATAATCCAGAGGTTTGCAGCCCTGGCTTGATTTTCAAGCATTTCAAGCCGGCTCCTCAAGTGTGTATTTTCTTTCACCAGGGTGGCCACAGTCCTCATAGTTTCTTCTGAGTCCTTCTGTGATTCCGAAACAGCAGTCTTTACTGCCTTTACCTCCATTTCCATTACATTGACCCTGGTTGTTAAGGAGTCAAATTTTTCCGTGAGTCCAGCTACTGAGTTTATAAGTCGGTTGAGTTTATGGCCTAAAGTTTGCAAGGTGTCTTCCCCAGTTTTGTCTTCTTCCGCAATGTTGCGGCCTTGTGCTGACCTCGTGGCAGGGGGTCCAGGTGGAGTTCTGCTCCTAGTTCCCTCTTGTGTTGCTTTGTCTTTCTTCTGGTTACCCACTATGAATCTTGAAAGTTTCTGGTTTTTCATTCTATGTTCTTTGTTAGTCAGAACCACCTGAAATTAGCTTTTTAATGGTCTTTAATTTTATTTGGTTTAGAGCTGTAGTTTCAGACAACTGCTGTGCTCGGTCTCTCTAGCGCCCCCCCCCCCAGTTTTATGGAATTTTTCATGAAATTCTACAATTTTCACAAAGACTTGTGGGATTTGACTTTAAGTGCAGATGTTATTTTGTAGAACTGTGTGAATACCTTTTCTTGAATATTCAGTATTCGGGTCTCAGATATTCATTATTCAGTATTCAGCCAGGAAAGTTGCCTTACTAGAGAATTGCTACAGGAGTCCTTAAAATGGCTTCAGGAGGAGGAGGATGAGGAGGAGAGGTCATGGCACTTTGGCTTGTACACTGGTGGCAGAGGTTGTCTTGTGCTGCTGGTGCTTCAGGAGGAGGATGCAGAGGTGACAATCTCTATATGGTCACAAAGATCTCAAGATGTACTACAAGAATAACATATGCTGCACCCTTAAATAATTGTGGCCATTAACAAAATCAAGTGATAAAACATAATGATTCCCATAGGATAACACTGGAACTTCAACAGGCCATTGCTCCATCAATATTTGGAGTTAAGTGTCAGTCTATATATGGTCACAGAGGTCTCATGGGGTACTACAAGAATAACATATGTCACACCCTTAAATAATTGTGGCCATTAAAAAAAGCTAGTAATAAAACATAACAATTCCCATAAGATAGCTCTGGAACTTCAATAGGCCATAACTCGGTCAATATTTGGAGTTAAGTAACAATCTCTACATGGTCACAAAGATCTCAAGGGGTACTAGATGAATAAAATATGCTGCACCCTTAAATTATTGTGGCCTTTAAAAAAAAGCAAGTAATAAAACATAATGATTCCTGTAGGATAACACTGGAACTTTAACAGGCCATATCTCCATCAATATTTGGAGTTAAGTGACAATCTCTATATGGTCACAAAGGTCTCAAGGGGTACTACAAGAATAGCATATGCCACACCCTTAAATAATTGTGGCTATTAAAAAAAGCAAGTAATAAAACATATTGATTGCCATAGGATAACACTGGAACTTTTACAGGCCATAACGCCATCAATATTTGGAATTAAGTGACAATCTCTATATGGTCTCAAAGGTCTCAAGGGGTACTACAAGAAATGATGGTGCTACAAATACAGAAGATAGATAGTGGCACCAGCACACTGTTCTAACAGCAATCGAGTAACAGACTGCTTATTCAAGCAAAAGACAAAGAAGCATACATTGTTTTTGTCACCACAATGTGTGTCCGCTTCATCATTTTCCTGCTGTCAGTGGTGCTTCTTACCCAACTGGATCAGGAGATTACTGTCAGAACAGTGTGCTAATGCCACTCGTTAAGTTTCAAGAAGGTTCCTGCTATTCTGCCGGCACCTCATTTCTCCTCTAATATGACAGATGCACAACTTAAACTGAGCCATTGGAGTCTGCACTTTAGTCTTGCTATATATTGAACTCTATGCTATACACTCAGAGTGAGGAGATCACATGGTGTTCCTGGCTCTGAGCTCCAAAAACAGCCTCCAATTGGCCAACAAAGCTCTGTGAGATTTTGAAATCTAATCCGACGAATAGTAAATCCCAAATAGTGGCTGAATGGTGGACTATTCAGAATGTCTATCTGAATATTTGGCAAGCCTACTATTAGTGGCATTTGGGAAATACTATTCAGTCCATGCACAGCCCTATTATTTTGCAATTTCTGGCAGCAATCAATTAATAAAATTGGCATGCACAGTCTCTTTGTAAGGTCTAAGAATCTGCCAAATTTCATGGTATTGCATTCTCTAGTTTTAAAGTTTCTGGGGCTTAAATTTGTAGTTTACATTCTTGCAAAATTTAATTTTTAAATGTTGTGAAAGTTTGACTACTTTAATTCAATCCCATTTAAATCTGCAAATATGAACTTTTTCAAAAATGACCATGTGGTACAGTATAGTAGTTTAAATGCTTCAACTCTGGTTAAATTTGAATGTACTGTTTTAACATTAGAGAGAAATAACTGAAATTTAAATGTTGGCAACATATTTGGCAGGCTAAAACTCAGTCCAGTTTGAAGCTAGAAATCTGAAACGATGTACATACACAAATGTAATGATAACCTGTATACCTGTCAAATTTTATAACATTTCAATGAATACTATCAAATGTATCCTAAAATTACAGAAATCTAAATTTTGGCAAAATGTTTGGCTACCTATAACTGCGCTCCCATTGAAGCTTGAGACTTAAAACGTGGTGTATATGCCCATGTTGATTACTTCTCTAGATCCAGACATTATGGAGAAATTTGGATAAATTTTAAAATGATCCCAATACATCCACCCTCTTTCAACCTATGAATCTGACATTTGGCACACATTTGTGTGTCATTGTGTTCTGTTCATGTTCTAAACGTGGTGTCAATTGGACATGTATGTTTAAATCTATGGCAAAATAACTGAAATTAAAAATTCGGCAGAATTCCACAAAATGTTCATGAAAATTTGACGAAATTCTGTGGAAAAGGAATGGTCATTTTGTGAGCATTCTGTGGGTGGAATGTTATATTCTGTACATCTCTACTGACATGCTCTTGTTGGGACTACAAAAAAGGTTTAGGGGCCTTGCCGCCTTAAAATCCTCAGAATGGTGGTGGGGGTGTAATTCCATTCCAAGAAAGAGTGAAAAAACAACTTGGTGCCTCCACCCAGAGAAAGATAAGAGGGCCAGGTCAAGTACACAAAATACTGACCTCTGGGATGTAGTACCAACCCACCTCCCACAGCTGATGGACAACATCTTGAGACCAACCAACTGCAATACCTACTTTTAACAAAAACTCAGTTTGGTATATTACAAATAATATGCTAATTAATAATGTGCTGACACAAAAAAATTAAGCAAAAATAACAACAGAACTTTCTTAACACCAGCAAGTCCTATAAAATGAAAGGAGGGTTAAGCAATTATTAGTAATAGTAGTTAGCGATGCAGGCTTCACTGTTGGGAACAAGCCCTCCTTACACCATGCAATGGATCACTCAGCCAACTGTACTATTAGCCCTCACTACTCACGGTACTAGCAGTCCCACAGTAGGAATTAAATCCCAGCAAAGACTTTACTCTCAGGAATATGTAAACTACTGATATTCTATCAGCTACTGGGCACCACAGCTAAACTATGAGTTGCAGGCCTGATGTTGCGGTGCCCGGGATCTTGTGTTGGTGCACTTTAAGGTTTACAGCAAGCTTGTAACACTTAACCCCACCTGACTTATTGCTAGCAATTTATAAAACAAGTCAATTGTAATCTAAACAGTGAATTATCATCCAATAGCAATCAATTATAATCCAAAACCGGTAACTTTAAACATGCAGTGTCTTTTGAATTTCTGGCTGACTAGGCAAGTACTCACATGACTCTCAGGGACTGGTGTAGGAGTTCAGGAGCAGCTCCCTGATAGGTGCTTTTAGGTGTAAATGAGCACTGATGAATAAAACAGGTAGAAAAATGCAGGCAGGCCTCTTCTTGGCTAAGGAGCAGTATAGCATAGTGGTTAAGGGCACTGAGCTGCAAACCTGAAGACCTGGATCTGAATTCCATCAGCCCCCACTTGCATGCTGTGTGACTGAACAAGTCACTTAACTTTCTTGTGCTTTGAGGTCGCACCTAGAAACAAGTTCCAGCTTAGTGTGCCTTTCCTGGTTAAACAATTTCCCCTTTCCAAAGGGCCTACTCACCCACTGGCAGTTCCCTTTCTGGCTCAGCAGTCACAGCAATGCAACACTGGTTAAGGTCAAGGTGAGGTCTAGACCAGGGTTCTTCCTTTCCTCTCTCTATGGTGCATTCATGATCACGGTACCATAGCACCTGGAGCCTAAGCTCTTTGTCATCACCCCTTCCCTCAGTCACATAAGCAGATTTAAAAGGGGCTGGTCTCTTCTTACCTCTATGTAACAGCAATAGTTCCTGGAAAATCTGAAATGGCACTTAACAACAATCAGCAGCAGTTCTGTTCATTTTGAACTTCAGCAAAATTTAACAGCACATCAGCAACTTTCAACTCTGAACCTGGCTAGGATTTCAGGGTAGCCTGTGACAATGGCGACTGCGATTGAGCACTTGCAAAAAGGGTGACTCAACTGTGGCACCTGTCGACAGGGTTACTGGGCAGGAAGGGTGACCAGATGAGGGCACTAATATGGCGACAGGATGTCGCTATATATAAACGCAGGGGGCGAGCATGCTGTGTGATGGGTGGAAGGGAGGGATGGATTTTGAGGTGTAGTGAGGGGTGGGCTTCTGAGCTGGCCCTGTGGTGGGTGGGTGGGTGGCAGGCTAGGGTTGTGAGGGTGCCAGGTTCGGTTCCAGGCACATGTTCGTTATGTTGCACCCAGCTTAATTTTTTTCCCTGCTTTTGCACCCTTCCCCAGATATGCACCTCTCTGGAGCTGAGAATCCTTTAGTAGGGGAGTGCGGGGGGTGAAGCCCCCTGTGAGGGGGATCATGGGGGGGCACAGCACTCCGCATAAAAAAACAAACAAAAAAAAATTTGCTGGTGCCCTTTTGCTGTGCGCTGGGTGTGTACATCCCTGAAATTGATTTTCGGCGATGTACACTCACCCTAACAGCGATCGCCTTTCTTCGATCACCATTATCACATGGAAGCAATTTCAATACAGGCATTCGAATACTTATCCTGAATATTTAAATTGGATATTATATTCAGAAACCCAAATAGTTGGGTACTCGGTATTTGTATTTGTTATTCAGGTTCCAATGCTCAAAAAAAAAAAAAAGAAAAGAAAAGAAACAGTCCTTGTGGCAAAAAAAAAAACTCCCTTATCCCCCACTCTCTGTAAGAAATCCATCCCACCCTCTTCACCACCTCCAGCACCCACAAATTTAAATAAAAGCCCACAATGGGTGGTCATCAGAACCCACCCACCTTCACAGTCGGCTGCTGTCTTTGAGCATTTATTTGTGCTAATCCACTTCATTAATACATTTTCCACCCCACACCCAGCTACAGCACTCCCCCAACACACAAAATCTGGGGACTGAGTTGCATAGTGAGCTGATCAAAGTAAGGATTAAGAAGGTGAACTGTCATGCAATCCACCTTCCACCACAGTTGGCCACCTTTTTCTGAGTGAAAGTGGTTGTGTGCTTGCTCACTGTAAAACCTGGGAAAGGGGAGGAAGTGCTGCAGCTGCGTGGGAGTAGGAAACATATTAATGAAGTGGATTAGCACAAATAAGTGCTCAAAGACTGTGGCCAGATGTGAAGAGGAGGGTTGTGCCAGATGCCCATTGTGAAATTTTTGTTTCTACTAGTGAGTGCTGGAGAGGGGAGAGGAGGGTAGGATGGATTCTTACCGAGCGTGGGGGATGAACTGGGAGGGTTTTTGTTTTTATCACAGGGCTGTTTCTTTTTTTTATATATATAAATAGGCATGAATAGTGCCACTATTCATTGCTCAGATCTGAGTAATGAAGAGTGCATTATTCATGCTATTCTGGAAATTCTATTCATTACTCGCACCTCCCCCCTCCAAATTTCAGCTCTCTTTCTCCCCTCAGCACATCTATCTCCTTCAGACGCCTGAGCAGGACTGTCTGAAACCCCATCTTGCTCATGTGAAATTTCCAGTACATGTCTCAGACATTCTGACTCCACAGTGGCTGTTTTGGCTGCCAGCCATTCACTACAGCAGTAAATGACTTAGGACTGAGGCAAAAAGGGTGCCATGGTACCCACAGCAAGCACCAGGCCAAACAATTAGTGATTAAAAACAATGTGGGTGTTATCCTTAATCAGATTCAATCTTTTAAATACCTAGGAGTTACTCTGGATAGTACTATCTCCTACTCCAACCATGGTGAGAATGTTGCCAAGGTAGTTAACACTAGCCTAGGCCTTCTACACAGGCATAAACACTACCTTACTACCAAAGCCCTCAGATTGGCTATCCAAAGTTCAATTGTGTCTATTATTGGCTATGGTTTGATAATTTATGGTTCCACCACAGACACAACCCTACGCCGGCTCACCACAGCTCTGAATAAGGCATGCCATTTACTTACTGGTGCAGCATATCATACTCATGCTTGTGACCTTTACGAACAAGCAAACTGGCTTCAACTCCAGGCTCGCATTGAATATCAAGCCTACCTTCTGGCTAAGAATGCAGATCTTGGTCTCCTACCACCAGGTTCCCTTCAGCTTTTCAGTCCCTTCCGGGGCACTCAGAGCACACGAAGTTCTGTGAGCCAAACCTTTACTGTCCCTCACTGTAGAACCTTGCTCCGGCAGTGATCCATTGCAGTTAGAAATGCTAATTTATTTAATTCCCTTCCTTCTGAGATTGTGATGACTGCAACCTTGGGACCATTTAAGTGGAAGCAGCATCAGTTCCTAGTTTCCAGAGCATATTGTGACTGCTATACCTAATCTTTGTTGACAGCTAAATGCACTGGGACCTCCCTTTTTTGCCATTTGCCCCTGTATAACCCTATGCTGCTGCTGCGCCATTTCACTCACAGCACTTCCTCCCTTATCCCTTTCCCATTCCTGCCCTCTTTTCATCCTACCTCATCCCCCCTTCCCTTACCCCTCCACTCCCACTTCCCCCCTCTCCTCTGTTTTCTCACCTTGTTCTCTCCCTCTATCCCCCGCCACGTAGGACTTTTCTGCTCAAGCTTCATTGTGGAATCCTCCTCCTTGCTCTTTTTTTGCTCCTTCCACCCTCCCAATTCACCCCCTCTACTTTCTCTTCATGTAAGTCCTTTCACCCTTTCTTCAGACAAGGCCACTGGCTGCACTTGACACAATATTTATCTTGCCATATTGTTCTTTTGTCTATGTAGTTACTTTCCTCCTGTAGTACTGCTTACTGAAACCACTGTAATTTGCTGTTCTTGTGACTTGACGTGAGACCTCTGTAAAAGAGACCTTGGCTCAAAGGTCTTTCTGATTTGTTAAATAAATAAAAATAAATAAACAAGCACACTGCCTCTATGGCTTCCAGAGTTCAGTGCTTCTGATATTTCCTCTGTGACCCAGGGCTCTTGGTTAGCTGGTCTTAGGGTCAAGGGTCATCAGAAGATGAAACCCACTCCTTTGCAAAGATACTTAGTTAAGGTATTTATTTTAAATAGTTTCCTGCCTTAATGCTGGTGATCAGTCTATTATGATTAGCCATGCTGATACTGATGTCCAGTGCATCAGTAATAGTGGTGGCTGTCCAATGAGATGTTCGGCAAAATTTCCTCATTGAGAGCAGGGACACTCCTTTCATCTGTGGTATAGAGTACTGAGAAAGTTCTGCTTCACGTTTTACTTCACCACCTGGTCGAAACTGATAACCAGTGCATCAGTAATAATGGTAGCTGCCCAGTGTGATGTTCAGTAAGATTTCCTCACTGAGAACAGGTGCACTCCTTTCACCTGCAACATGGTGCACGGAGAAGATATCTGCTCCACTTTGCACTTCACCACCTGGTCAAAACTGATATCCAGGCAGGGTTAGAGGCTGCAAACTAGCGTAGGGCTTATGGGCAGACTGGATGGGCCTGGCAGTCCTTCTCTGTCGACAATTTTCTATGTTTCTATATTTCAGTGCATCAGTATTACTAGTGTCTTCCAAATCAGGTGTTCAGTAAGATTTCCTTATTGAGAGCAGGGGCACTTCTTTCATTTGTGGCATGGAGCACTGAGAAGGATCTGCTCCACTTTCCACTTCACCACCTAGTCTCTAGCACCAATTCCAGTTGGAGGTCACAGGCAGAAATACAGGACTCACTGTAAGCTTCTGATGGACCAAAGGTAAGCCCCACTATGGAGAGTGGTTACACTTGTTAAGTCCCGCATACCTCATTAAATGTTCTTGCGTACTTCTACCATGGTTATTGTGGAAGCAAATCTAAAAACATAGCATACATATACAGTATACAGTATAAGTTATTTGACACAGTCTATCACACATTTCAGATAAAACTTTCTACTCTACTTCATTAGTGAATTCCTAAACAGAGTATATGCAACACTGTCAACCTAGTGCTATTATTAGAAAGGTGAAGGCAACTCACTGACCTTGGACTACTGCTGACCTCCACATCTACTGTATACAAAGAAAGTAATGAAAGCCTAGAAAATCATAGGAAAAGGTAGTCACTTCTTGACATGGCAACTCTAGATACCATAGAAACCAGCCCTAAGGTAAATTGAACAATGGCATGGTTACCTGCTGGTGCATTTACCACTTCAAAAAAACTAACAACTCACAACTGTTCTGGACTGTGGTACACAACCCAAGTGATAAGATATCTTTTTTCGGACCATGTTGTTAGTTTTCATTACACAAACTTTCAGGTAGTCACTGTTCACCTCATTCAGATGCTAAGGATGTTTCTTGATTCTGGGCTTCTTTATTAACAAAATGATTAATTCTCAAACTCTAATCTTCTATTATGAGCTGCTACAATGTTCTCTGTGCACCTTTCACCTGAGGTCAAATGAGAAAGCTGTTACCCATGCCAAAAACATCCACTAAGATGGATCAAAATGCAGTAACCATAACTGACTGGTTAGCTGAGATCCTTATGCATTTATTTATTTTATTTATGTATCTATTTTAAAATTGGCAATCAGGAGCTGGCCTGTCAGTGCAGCGGTTGGATTTCCACTTGCAATGGCGGCAGCCTGGGTTTGGGAATGGACCTGGGTCATCAGAGGGTTGGCCGGGGTGCAGAAGGATCAGGCATCCCACGGACTGCTCTCCTTCTAGAAGGGAGGGCATGGAGTGTGTCCGGTGCTTGATAGTCCCCTAGTGGAGGCCAGGGGCACTACAGCAACTGGCACCTTAATGTAATACATGAGTCGGGGCAGACACTGGTCATCATTGCACATCCCCACCCCCGGATATAGGGGAAAAAAGCAAGCTGCCTGCCACCTGGGTGATGCCTGCCCCTCCACTCTGATGAGCTCCCAGGCAGGCTCCCTGACCTATCCCGTCAATTGTGACACTTGGGACCAGTGCTGCAACCCTGTGCTGGGAGGGCAAGCCTGGGGATATCAGGGAGTCAGGGCTAATGTGGGAGTGGGAGCAGAGAGTGCTGTGACTGAGGTGGAAGGACAGCGACATAGCAGCACGGAAAAAAAAAAAATAAATTGGTAACCATGGAAGGCACAGTGAACATGGCTCATTTCCAGGTGTGACCCGGGGAAGGGAACATTAATTACAATAAAACATACAGAACAGCAATAATCTGCACAAATCAAAGTGCAATGAGAGTGCAATTTAACTTGGTACAAGTGAAAATAAAACTAGCTAAGCAAGGCATGGTGAGCAGATTGGATGTACAAATAGAGAGACCAGAACAGGTGGATTAAAGACAGTGCAGAGGAAGAATAGGAAAGAGCCTGATACAGGCTGATGCAGAACCCAGGAGGCCCCACATGAGAGAAGGATCTGTGACAAGGGAGATTCAGAGAGAAGGCTGACATGAGCAGATGGGGGTGGGGAGGTGTTTTAGTTGGTGCATAAGGGTGCTAAGGGAGGGGGAGAGATGGAGAGAGGAGGTGAGAAGGTTCCAGGGCAAGAAAAGGCCATAGGAGAAGATTGACTGCCCAGCAGAGGAGTGAGGGTGGGGAAGGGAGAAGGCAAAAGGATCCCTGGAGTGGAAGGAGTGTGAGGCAGAGGGAATAGGAGAGAGGAGTAAGGACAGGTAAGACCGCATGAACCCAAACCAGTATTAGGAGATGTGAGGAGTGTAGTGGGACTAGCAATGGGAAGGTAGGGGAAGGGTGGATAGAAAACAGTAGAGGGAGCAGTAGTAAGTTCAAGGGGGGGAGTTGGTTACAAAGTGACAAAAGGCTACTGAGAGTGTCCTGTCTGGCAAGGGAAGAGGACGGGTGGTGCTATAGACCACATCTGCATAGTTGAAGACTGGGAGCACCATTTTGGTATCAAGGTCCTGATGAACCTGAGGACACAAACAGCCTTTGTTGTGGTACAAGGCACCGAGTTTAGGTGATGATCTTGGAATAGATAGATGAATGTTGGCAGAGAATTCAAGCTTATTATCTAGCCACACGCCATGATATTTGAGGGACAGAACCCCTTTGGGGGGGTCCATCCTTGGTGGAGAAGACAAGGAGGGAGAAGAAACTGCCCAATTGCTGGCTGGTGCCAGTGATCATGGATACTGTTTTCTTAGCATTGATCCAGAGCTGGTTGGAGTAAAACTGTCCCAGGATATTGTGAAAGTCTTGCTGGAGCAAGCTTTCCATTACTGCATTCAAAGGGCTTGAAGTGAAGATAACTGTGTCATCTGCATACATGTGAATATGTGAACTGCACAAGCAGAAGGGAGGTCATTAAGGAAAATGGACAAGAGGATGGGACCCAAGATGGAGAACTGTGGGTCCTCAGCCTGGATAGGCAGTGGGGGTGACAGGATGCTTCCTACCTGTATTGATTGTTGATGGCCCATAAGATTGGAATGGACCTGTTCAACAGTAGGAGCTGAGAACTTGGCAGAGCTCACCTTATACAGAAGGAGTGGATGGGCCAAGGAATCAAAAGCTTTGGCCAGATCAATGAAAACTGTTGCCATGATATGCCCCTGATCTATCTTAGTGAGGACAGATGCTGTGCTGGGACAGTTAACACTGAGCAGATAAAAGCATCCAACCTGTTGCAAAAAGGCATTAAATACATGAAGGTGCAGTATGGATAGGTTGAAGATCTTTGAATGCGTTTTTTTTCTCTATTAGTATTTTATGCTCCTGACTCCGGGTCTGCCCGATGGCAAACCTCCAGCCTCGTCACCAACATTCTTGTGAATTTATCGGTTATCCATCACTTGCAGAATTCCCTTAACAGATGGGTGGCCAGGGGCATGCTCATGCAAGGGCCTGCAGGGGGTGCTTGCATGTGGCAGGCTGGTCATTTTTCCTCCTGCTTTTTTTCTCACAGATGAGCACAGGGACGTGTGCACCAGCACATCATACTTTAGCCCTTCTCACTACATACAGTCTGGAGAGCTGCTGTTGAGCACTTGATCATACCTCTCAACCTCTCAGTATTAAAAATTTTAGCACTGGCCTTCAAAAATCATAGCAAAGGGCCATAATGTGTAGCACTTTCTTATTTTAAACAATATTATGTCTACAGATAGTGGGTCCCATATAGTTAGTGATAAGGAATGTTTCTATCAACTTAGTTCAATGATTTAATAGTTTGTGTGTCCAGAAATACCTCTAACATGATGAGGAACATCAGTAAACCTATGAGGAGCAAGGGTAAATTTGAGTGTGAAAATCATAGCGCTATGCGGAATTCATAGCAGTTGAGAGGTATGCACTTGATCCTGCCTCACTCTGCCAGCCCATCAAGTGACCCTGCCTGTTCCCAAACCTGAGTTGCTGGTGTGGGGGCCAGAACTATAACTGCCCTCTAATGGGCAGGCTCTTTAAATAATTTTAAGGCAGTTCTTTAAATCTTAGTAGGCAATGTGGAGAAGCAGGCTGGTTAGAGTGCTACAGCCTATTGAGGGTCTAAGTGTGTAGTGCCTGTAACAGGAGCTAAACAGGCTTGGTGCATTCCAGCAAGGGTAGGATATAAGTGGTATAGGACAGCACTTCCTGATCAGGTAGTAGGGGAATAAGTATAATAAGTAGGTCTGCATGAGAAAAGTTCAGTCATGCCATGAGTATACTGTACATACCAGTACATGTGGTGAAGAGGAACTGAAGGTAGAAGAGGGGCAGGGACATGAAACTCTGCAGGACTAATTTCACACTAGCTTTCCATTACCGATGCACTCAACATGTGTATACAGACAGTACAGGCAGGTGCTTGGGAGGAGTTTGTCAGCTATGGGGGTTGTAGTTCAGTAGTATTTGCAGCCAGGCAAGGAATACTGTGGTCTTTGAGGCAATATCCCTCCAGGGAGCATCCCAGTTGCTCATACATTGAGTAGTGATGGGTGAAGAAAGGACAGTGTATAATAAATGTGCACACTGCATTTGTTCAGTTTGCTAAATGTTAATAGTTTTGTTTTGGAAGCAGCACCATAAACTATATTTGATATTTATTACAAAAGCTCCATTAAAGGTAAAGGAAAGCTCACCCCAATCAATGCACTAGGGTAAGGAGATTCACATTAGCAAAACCACTGCAAAAAATAAGGTGGCTCAGCAGCATCACCATTGTCCTTGGTGATAACAACTGCATGTCATCGAGGCACAGGTCAGAAAGCATAGGGAGACCAAGAGGAGGCATAAAATTCACAAGCAGCATTTTATTTTTTTCCAATAACAGTAAAAACAAAAATAAAAATTATTCAATATAACTATTACAAAGGCAGTACAAACAGAGAAAATAAAGTCCTTCGTCTAAGGGAAACTCAATATCCAAGTTTCAGTTTCTCAGTCTCTCTCTCTCTCTCGCACTATCAAAAGCATTGCTGCTCTTATTTCTGCCTCCTGAGCTTGTTAAGGGACCAGAACCTTCCTTGCAGGTGCTACAAAATAGAACATGATGTCCCAGAACTGGTCTCTTGTTGATAACTCTGCAAAAGAGTTTGTGCTGCATGTTAAGGTTAACCCCCTAAATTTCAAATAGCTTTTTGCAATCATTACAACAGTATAACTATATACAGTTTCAAACTAAGGGATCCCAGTATCACTTAGTTTCACACAAAAATTCACATGTATTTTAATAAATACAAATAAGCAAGGGGAAAGAAAAGACAGAAACAGCAAGTGAAGGCAGAGAGATAGCGAGAGGTGCAGAATCATGAGCCTGTCAGAGTGATCAGTTCCCAGGTCTCACAAGAACATTTGGTTGGCAGGACTTGGACATATAGACCCTTGAGAAGAGAAGGGGAAAAAGGTGATATGATGGAAATATACAAGCATCTGCATGGGATAAACAGGGTGGATGCCATGGAAATATTTTTCTTCAGTTCAACTATAGTGAGAAGGGCCTGTCCCACTGGTGCAGCCATAGCACCACCACCACTTATGACGCTGACAACCTGTGTTTGAGAATGAGCCCTGAGTGTTAAATGGCTGGCCAAGGGGAGGCAGTATATGCACCCTTTGGTTGCTCTCCTCCTTCAGGGGTGGGGGTGTCAGGGTGGTAGTGCCTGTCATAAATGTGACTCCAGCAGAGGCTTGGAGTATAGCACCAGCTTAGGACCATGCAGAGAGGTGGAGGCAATATTGAACATTTGTAGGGCATGTGCAGGAGTGAACACATTCTGTGGTTATGTCATTGAAACTCTATGTCAGCTAGGGACAATCATAAGAAGAAAACCCCCATACTCAGCTGCACCATGGGGCTCCTGCTCTCCATCTGAATGATGCCACCAGCATAAGTCTCAGGAGGAAATCAGTTGGATCTCGGTCACTCCTTCAGAACTCCACTGTAGTAGGATAAGCTATGGGGTGTCCATCCTGGGCAGCTGCAGGGGATGCTGGGTGGGGGGGACAGTGAGGGGTCTGATATGGGGTGAATCCCCATACAAAGTATGGAGATCACAAAGTTAAAAAAATACAGTGATGAGGTGGAATTCACCGAAACAAGCAAGGGGAACATTCATGAAAAATTTCCTCTTCAGGTAAAGAGTGGTGAACAAGTGGAACAAGCTGCAGGAAGAAGTAGTAAGGGCATAATCAGTAAGCCATTGTAAGGGGGATAGGAAAAGCATATGGGTTAGTCAGAAAAGTGGAGACAAAAACTAAGGGGCAGCAAGTCCACAAGGGTGAGAGCCGAGTAGTTATGTAGGGTGAGCAGACTGGATAGGCTGTTGGACCATTATCTGCCAACAGTGTCCATTTATCTACTGTATCTATATTATAGTGGCACGTTAGCACCACTATAGTTAGGGTTGAGAAGGCTATTTTATGTTAAACCCCTACATTTTCACTTTAATAGCTTAACCACCGTTCAACTGATTTGCATGCTATTTTGCATGTGCGGTCACAGGGGACAAGGTCTCTTGATGTGCCAAGTTATGTTCTCATTGGATGTGCAGATTCTGAGATAAGGATAGTGAAAAAAGGTTAAACACATTTTTTTTTTTTGCTGCTGCTGCTGCTTTTTTGTCATCACCTACAGCCCTGATGGTTTGAAATTTTGGTCTGAAATGGTCAGGGTAGAAAGGGTTTTGCCCAGAGTGGTGTCATTCATTGGCTTGGTGAAGAAATATTAATCTGTTCCAGAGTTATAAGGATTTGAAATTTCAGTCCTGAGCATCCATACACTCTATTATATAGCTGTTTCATGCAAAAAAAAAAAAGATTATTTTAGATCGATAGATAGATATTTTATTTATAAAGCACCCATCTCCAGAGACTCTGGGTGTTGTGAAATAACCATACATTTAAAATCATACACATATATACATATAAACAAATACAACTGGGAGCATACAGTTTCCTATCAATCCAATAAAATAAAATACAAGTTAAAAGCATAATCAGTAGTCAGAAAACACTTGATGGAACAAATATACTGTAAGGCCCTTTTTAAAGGCTTCTACCAAGGGAGCCTCCTTTATTTATTTTATTTATTTATTGAATCTTGGATTACAACACTTTTGAGCAATGCAGCTCATTTACAGTACAAAGGTTCCACGTCAGTAGTACAAAAACAAAGCAAGGTAAACAATAGATACAGCAAGTAAATAGCAGATATCAAGAATATACTTAAAAAAATTAATACATCAAAAGCAATTAAACTATGCACTGAATGTTGTTCAATATAACAGTAGAGTGGGCTAGAAGAGAGGGCAGCCTGGGAGGCCTTGTCAAAATATAGGAGAGAAAGTAATGGGGTGTAAGGTGGGGGATGGGAGAAACAAGAGGGAGAAGGAGATGAGTTGCACAGGAGGTGGAGAGGGAAGGAGTGGAGTTGTAAAGGAGGTAATGGGGTAGAGAGATGAGAGGATGGGTAGGTGGAAGGAGGGAAATGGAGTGAGTGCAGACAGAAGGGGGAGTGCTGGTGAAGTGGAGAAGAGGTGGTGTTTAGTTAGGAGAAGGGGCAGCCTAGCAGGCCTTGTTGAAAACCCAAGGGAGAGAGTAATATGAGTGGGAGAGAGAGGTAAGAGAAACATACACACATATATATATATATATATATATATATATATATATATATATATATAAAACCAGGCAGAGAGTTCCATAGGGTAGGTGCAGCCACTGAGAATGCTCTATCCCCAGAATGCCACAACCTAGCCCTAGGAACTCCCAGGAGGCCACCCCCGACAGAACGGAGGGCCCAGGTCAGATGGTAGAGGACAAGGAGATCTTTCAGGCAGACAGGACCCCTTTCATGTAGGGTCTTATAGGTCAAAAGGCCTACCTTGAAGACAACCCTCCACCGAGCTGGCAGCCAGTGCAGTTTGTGGCGGACCGGGGTAATTTGATCAAAACATTTAGCCTCCATCAACAATCTCACTGCCTTGTTCTGCACCAGCTGCAGCCTGCGGAGGTTGCCTCCAGATAACCCTAGGTACAGGGCATTACAGTAGTCCAGTCTGGAAGTGATGAAAGCATATACCAGCATGGTTAGGTCCTCAGGCAGGATCAGGGCTCAAATTCAGGCGATATTCCTGAGATGATAGAACACACTTCTATCCATTAGAAAAAGGATTCTTTTTTTTTATTGGGGGGGTAATCTTGTTTCATGAGAAAAAAGTTTTCTTTTCTATGGCCACGATCGTGTTTCCATATTTTTCAAAAAAAATAAAAATTTGAAAACCCATAAAAATGGTATCATGGAAACAAATCAACACATTTTACTATTACATTTTGGAAAAATGACCCAGAAATGTGTTTTTGACGCATTTTTAAAATTCTTTTTTTTGTGTGGCATTTTTTTTTTGTATTTGTATGGCCATATGAAACAAGAATAGGGCCATGCCAAACAAAATTGTCTTCCTACTAAGAAAGAATCTGCATTTAGTGTTTTTTTTTTCACATTCTTGTTTTGTATGAAGGAATCTTTTCTCGTGAGAATGATACAATCTCATGAAAACTTCATGTGAAAAAAGAATCTGGACTTTGTTTTTTCACTTTTTTTTTTTTGTATGCAGCAATTCTTTTTCATGAGAACAACACAGCTTCATGAAAAAAAAGATTCCTTCATACCAAAAAAGAATCTGGACTTATTTTTTCACATTTTTTTTATATGAAGAAATCTTTTTTCATGAGATTGTGTTGTGATCCCAACACTATGTGTACCAACATGTTTCTCTGGAAAAGAGAGGTATAGAGAACACAGACTGGCCTGCTACATATGTATTGTGGGGGATATGACAGGAACAAACAGAGTATGATATGAGAGAGTAAGAAGAAGGGATAGCAGGGTTAAGTAGAGAGGAGAAGTATGTGGGAACTGTGACTAGCTAGTATTTGGCCATGAAGAAGAAACAGTGTCAATGACACCAGGCTTCAAGGATGGGGAAAGACAGATTAACATATAGACAGCAGTCATTCGGAGTGATGACACACTAAGTGCAAAAGGGCAGAAGGAGTGAAAAAGTGGGTCCAGCCTGGCAAGTGTAGACTTTGGGGAAGTGCTATAGCCTACATCTGCATTGTCAAACACTAGCAAGATCATCTTAAGGATGATTTCTCATTGCACCAGAAAAAGAAGACAGGATTTTTTTTGGTACAGCACACCAAGCTCAGGGTGAAGTTTCTTATGCATGACATCAATGTCAGTTGAAAGGCTGAGATTCTGATCCAGCCACACCCATAAGAACTTGAAGTGGGGTACCTGTTCAAGCTGGTTGTCATTCATAGTTTTGAAAACAGGTGTACGTTGGAGCCTTGCTATTCTGTCTATTGCCGAATATCAGACAGTCCATTTTTCGGGCATTTATAGAGAGCTGCTTTGAGTGGAACCAACGATGACTTTTATCAAAGTCATGCTGGAGTGATAATTCCAGCTGCAACCAAAACACCTGAATCAAATAGAATCTTGTCATCTGCACACATGTGTGTCTGGGAAGAGACTCAGGTGGAGGGCAGGTTAAAAAGATGGCGAAAAGGATGGAGCCCTGGGGAACACTGGACTTGATGGGCAGGGAGGTGGCTAGGGCATCAGCAATTTGGACCACCTGGAGCTGATCTGAGAGGTAGCAGTGGAATTAACCAACTACCAGATCTTGTAAGCCTGAAATACCTAACTTATCCAAGGGGGGGGGCACAGTACCAAAAGCCTTGGCTAGGTCTATGGAAATGGCTGCAGTGAACAGGCCCTTTCCCATGCCTTTCTGCACAAACTCAGTGATCTGGAGGGTGGAGGAGATGGTAGAATGATGTTTGCAGAAGCCAGAATGAAAAGGGGAGAGGACTAAAGAGACTAGGTAAATGGATAGCTGAGAAAGAACTTATTGTTCCTGCATCTTAGCCAAGCCAAGGAGGAGGGAGTTGGGCTGGTAATTACCTAGGAAGAAAGGTCATGTCCTTTCAGAAGGGATCCAGAAGCAAATGATTTGATACCTTTTAATGGACCAACATAGATGTAACAACAAGAACAAAGTGCTCTAGCTTTCGAACCAACCAGTCCTTCTTCAGAAGCTCATGGCAGTTGTTTAGAAAATACAATACTTATAACAGCTAGATAATGCAGAGAAAAACAGAAAAAAATTCCCCATTGGTTTAAAATACTCATTTAAAAAAAAAAAAAAACAGAAGATGATGTCAGAGAAGTTTAACAGTACAATACTGCCCTCAGTCTGAAAGAACCTTGGGTTCAGATGTGCTTGGTGCAACACACATACCAAGAATCCTACTGCACATAAATTTAATTGACATAAGATAACACTGCTGAAGCAGATAACTCCCAAATCAAGCCATGAGTGTCACAGTCAGTATAAGGATGTGATTACTGAAAGGCAACCCTTTCAGAAGGGGATATCATTTTACCCTACAGGTTAATGGGGTGGTGCAGGGAGGTGGGATGTGAGTAGACAAGTTGGGTGAGTGGCTGTTCAGAGGGACCACTGGACTCCCAGGAAGAGCTATAATAAGGTATACTCTGGGAGGGGGAACCACTGGACACCAGGGAGTGATATACTAACACACACTTGGGGATCAGGGGGTGGAGGAACCACTGGACCATCAGGGAGTGATATAATAAATATTCTGGGGGATTGCAGGGAATAACTGGATTACCAGGGCTCTCATTTGAACTTTGTCAGTGGCACTAAGGGGCTGCTGTGCATGCAAATGAGTTCATAATCGGCATGCAAATGGCCTCTTAGTGCCTTGTATGCTCAATGGGCTCATTTACATGCTCAGGTTGAATATAGCGCAGAGCAATCTTGGTGCTCTCCTGTTTCAGGCAGCGTTATTCCCTGTGGGCCACAAGCAGCCCTGGTCTGTGTTGGGACAGCACAGATTCACTTAGCAGTGCACCGACATGGACTGGTATTTAGTCAGATAGTGTTGCTCCAGTGACAAGCACTATCCATCTAAATGTAGTAGGTGCTGAGGGGAGCACAGGGGCAAGTGCAGTGCACAGATAGTAGGGGTAACAACTAGAAAGTGGGAAGAAGTAGACATCAGGAAGGTAGCAACTGCTAGAAAGGTTGAAAAGGGAAAGTAGGAGACACCCTATCTAGGGTATGGTATCAGATTCATTTTAAACAGGTAAAGGAAGAGGTAGGAAGTACAAAGACATAGAAAGGAGGTGGGAAGGTACAGAAAAGGTTCAACAGACAACAGACAAAAAGGTTAAGAAAGGAAAGAGCATGGGAGTGGTGCAACAGGTGTGGCACCACAGTCTCTTGAGACACATTCTGGAGACTGAGATACTGCCCCATTTGCTTTCACTTCTCTGGGTTGAGGAAAGAGGTTGTGGAGCTCCAAGACAAACTGGTAAGAGTGCAGAGAACCTTCTGCCCCACTCAGGTGCCACCAGGTCTGCCACTGCTCCCCAGACAATGCCTAGGAGGAAGCAGACTGGTTAGACCTTGCAGGGCTCCAGGAGGGTGGGGTTGTGGGAAGGGAACACACTCTTCAGTTGTACCACTGCACAATTCCTTCGCCATACTGGTGAAACAGGGCAGCTGGTGGTAGGCAACAGCAGCAGTATTAAGAGAGGAAGTGGGTCTCCTTAGAATGGGAGGCCCCCTAGGAGGGAGGAAGAGACACTCAGTCAAGGATGAAGCAGCTGCTGGTGGGGGACTCTATTAGGAGATAGACTTGGGAGTGGGGGGAGAAAGGGAGAGGGAAGTAAAGTAGATCCCTGGTGCTTCAGCTTGGAGGGATGGAGAGCAAATCTAGAGGATTGCTATGGTGGCAGGAGATGGGAAGGAGCTAGCTGTCATTGTCCCAGTTTCAGGCAGCTGTGGAGGGGCCTGAAGCAGGTAGCATGGACGCCGGCATTTGTCAAGGTGTTACCTGTATATGACAGAGGAGAGGAAAGTGCAGTTTGCACCACATCTTTTAACAATTGTTTAAAGGCATGGGGCCCAATTCCAAGACAGTTACACCAGGCGTAAATGCAGTACGCCAGTCTTGACAGTGCAAATCGCAAGTTATGCCAGTGATCTGCAACATGCGCGATTCCAAAACAACACTTAAGCCGCAACTGCTATAACAAATGCAAGTTATGCCACAGTTATGCCAAAGAATGCCTACACCACTGCGTAATGTGGCTTACGACATGCGTAACACACCAGCACCACGGAACTGCTATTCCACAACAGGTGGTGTAATAAACCATGCCAGAGGATGGTAACGTAAGTTAGAATAAGGAAAAGCCGTCCTAACCAGAGCATAGGCCACAGAACCCCCCCCCACAAAGCCAGACTGCAGCATACCCCCAACCAGTAGGCCCCAAATGTAGAACTAATGGTCAAACAGTGGAACACCCAAGCAAACGTGCTCTAGGAAGCCCAGGACACAGTGAAATAGGTAGTAGCATGGCCAGACAGGCCAATAGTAAGTGAAATATTTTTTTCCTTTAGTTGTTTTGGTTGTTTATTGTGCACTCTTTTTCTACCTCTGTATGTATGTTGACCCTCATCCTTTGACATGGAACCTTTGTAAATGAGCAGTTTCTGCTCAAAGGTATTTGTAATCCGAGAATTTAATAAATGAAAAAAATTAAAAAAGCTACTCTTTGTTCAGGAGAGACAGGGAAGTCAGGAGTAGAGGAGGGGTTGTACTATATGAGACAGAGGGAATCAAGGCTTCAGAAGTGCAGGGACACCAGAGGAAAAGGAAGGACTGGAGGTGCTGTGGGCCATTCTGTAGATAGGCACTAGGGCCATTGTCCATACAGGGGTGGTATACAGACCTGCAACACAGAGAGAGTAATTAGAAAATCACATGTGGAGGGCATCGGCAGGATGACAAACAATTGGAAGGCACTGCTAGTTGGTGACTTCAGTATGTCAGATGTGGATTGGAGCTTTCCAGCTGTGGCTTCAGTAAGGAGCAGGGCCATCCTTGACTCCCTACAAGGGACCTTCCTCAGGCAGCTAGTCAATAAACCCACTAGGTATGGGGCAGTGCTGGACCTGGTGCTTACAAACAGGCACAGCATTGCAGATGTCACAGTAGGCAGCTCTCTAGGTGTCACTGATCACTGTACAATATGGTTTAACATTAACATGGGAGCAGAGGCAAACCACATGAAAATTAAGGTCCTGGACTTTAGGAGGGTAAATTTAAGTGAAGTGAGAGACTGCCTCAGAAACTATCTAGTAGTGAGGAATACCAGGGACTGGTAGAGGAACCATGAAGAAAAATAAAAGCGGGAATAATTAACACAACCACACTCTGCACGAAGGAAGTGAGTAAAAGCAAAAGGAAAAAGAGACTGTTTTTATTCTCTGGGGAAGTGGACACGGTAGCAAGAAAAAAAGGGAAGCATTCAGGAGGTATAAGGAAATGCAGAGGGAGGAAGACTGGGAGGTGTGCCAGGTAAAACAGACTAGGGAAGCAGGTAAGGCAATGAGGGTAGCAAAGGTGCAGGCAGACGAAAGGATAGCCAAAGGAGCACCAAATGGGGATTAAGACTTTCTTCAAGTACATAAGTAATAAGAGGAAATTAAGGAGATGGATAGCAAGGATAAGTAGGGCAGCACAGGGACAGTGCACTGGAGAGGACCAAGAAAAAGCAGACACCCTAAACAGACACTTTTGCTCAGTTTTCACAGTGGGCGCGATGAATGGACAACCCGTGAACAGCAGGAACAAATGGAGAGGAGAGGGGAGGTGGACTGGCTGCTTCCCTGATGGCCTTATTCAACAGGTCACTGGAATCAGGTATGGTTCCAGAGAACTGGGGGA
The DNA here is from genome assembly GCA_016271365.2 of Neoceratodus forsteri. NCBI lineage: Eukaryota > Metazoa > Chordata > Ceratodontiformes > Ceratodontidae > Neoceratodus > Neoceratodus forsteri. The sequence continues at coordinate 1,386,395,739 of CM057458.1, read as the reverse complement.
TGGCAGACATGGTTCCTCTACATAAGGGCAGCAGCCAGGAAGATGCTAGTAACTGTAAGATGGTAAGCCTCCCCTCAGTATTGGGGAAATTAATAGAAACACTGTTAAAGCAAATGTTGGTAGAGTATCTTAAATCCAATGGGCCACAAGACCAAAGGCAGTATTGATTCATGGTGGGGGTGGAGGAGGTCATTCCAGATGAATATGACTTAGTTCTTTGACTGGGTGACCAGGGAACTAGGTCAGGGAGGGCAGTGGATGTGGCCTATCTTGACTTTAGCAAGGCCTTCTACACTGCCACACAGGAGACTGATTAAGAAATTGAACAGCCTAGGGTTGGGATCTAAAGTGGTGAACTGGGTTAGAAACTGATTAATGGGTAGGCGACTGAGGGTGGTGGTTAATGGCACTAACTCTAATGATGGGAGAGTGACCAGCAGTGTTTCACAGGGCTCAGTACTGGAACCAGTCATCTTCAATGTCTTTAAAAGTGACATTTCAGATGAACTGGAAGGGAAGGTATTTTTTTTGCAGATGATACTAAAATCTGTAATAGGGTGGACAATGAGGAAGGATTGGAAAGAATGCATAGGGATCTTTGAAAACTCTAGCAGTAGTCAAGAACATGGCAGTTGGGGTTCGATGCCCAAAAGTGCAATATCATGCACCTAGGGCACAGGAACCAAGGAACTGAGTATAGGGTGGGGGGAAGTACTGTCATTCACCAAGGAGGAAACATACCTTGGGGTTATCATATCTGATGACTTCAAAGTGGCAGCAGAGCAGTCTGACAAAGCAGTGGATAGGGCCAGTGGGATGTTGTGATATATAGGGTAAAGTATTTCCAGAAGTAGGAAGGAGATGTTGTCTCCATAGAAACATAGAAACATAGAATTTGACAGCAGATAAAGACTGCTTGGCCCACCTAGTCTGCCTATTTCCCTTCCTAATGGATAAGCTGCAAATCCTAGCTAACCAACAGCCTATTTCCTCCTATCCCTCACTATAGAAACATAGAATTTGACAGCAGATAAGGACCGCTTGGCCCACCTAGTATAATTAACACAACCCACTGTATTGCTTGCTGGTGAGATCCCACCTGGAGTATTGTGTCCAGTTTTGGAGACTGCACCTCAGAAAGGACATATACAGGATAATGGCAGTCCAGAGGAAGGCTACTAAAATGGTGCAGGGGTTGCACCAAAAGTTCTATGAGGAGAAACTGAAGGATCTCAACATGTACACCTTGGAAGGCAGAACAGCTAGAGGGACATCATAGAGACCTACTGTACAAGTACCTCACTGGGGTGAACAGGGTGCAGGAGGGGAGTCTCTTTCAAATGAGGAAGAGCACCAGAAGAAGAAGGCATGTGATGGGGGGGTGTGGTTAGGAGGGATGTGCTGAAATACTACTTCACTGAAAGTGGTGGACACCTGGAATACTCTGCCAGTGAAGGTGATGTAGATGAAAATTTTTATTTTTTATATTTGTTTTTCTTTGGTAACCAGGTAAGTGCACTGATCCATTGGACTGTTTTCAGACATGACCCGTGCCACAGATGTGGCTGCAAAATAACATAATCAATAGAGATGATGCACAAAAATAGCAATAGTACAGAGTATCACAAATAATACAATATATACAATATAATACAAGATTTGGTAACGCACCTCCAGATGAGGTAATTAACCCATGATGGAGACAAAGCAGGTCTGCAAGCATAGTTTCAGTGTTCAAGGTCTATCTAAGATGTCTACCTGCTGTAACAGTGGGCAGCAGACTAAATTTGTAGCTGCATGGAAGTTTACATAGAGCATACAAGTTATACAAGCTGACAGTGATCTAGGATAATTAGGTGCATAGAAGCTCAGACTTGCTAGAGAAATAGCAAAACAGTAAATTAGTAGTACTACAAAGAGGTAAGAACAGGTTAGGAGAGCAGAGAGTACTGTGAGGTATGATGCAGGTAGAGAAGGCTAGGGGGCAACAGAGAGGCAAGTTGGAGGAAGGAGAGTGATCCCAAAAGACAGTACAGCAGGTCCTGGTGCCATGATGGCCCACACCCACTGGTGTTATTTTGGGAGCAATTGATGCTGGCAGAGAAAGCTAAGGGCAGACAGAGTGGGAAAGCCAGAAATGTAGGGTGATAGAGTTGTCCCAACAGCTCACCAGGTCCTAGCCTCTTGATAGCCCGCTCCCTCTGGTATTGTCTTGGGGACAGTTGCAGCCTGAGCCAACTAGAAGCTAGCTGTGCAGATTGGTTTTGAAGGACAAATAGTAGGGGGCTTCAAGCATTCATGGAATAGACAGGGTAATATTAGGAAATGGGCAGAGAGGAGTGAGGGTTGCTGGAGACCAGGTATGGTCTACAAAGACAGAGTAGGCAGGGGCCATCTGGGCAGACTGGGTGAGCCAAGCAGTACTTTTCTGCTGACAAATTCTGTTTCTATGTAGGTTCACCCCTGTGGCCAGGGGTCAAGCAACACTCATAAAAGGTAGTTTTGATATCACAGGGACCCCCATGTTATATTACATGTGTATATATGACAGTTCATAGAATGCTACTTGGCTCTACTCTACACTACAATGGGCAGACTGGGTGAGCTCAGAGGCCCTTATCTGCTGTCACATTCTCTGTTTCTCTATTTCTACTTGAACAAACTTGACAGGGCCACAAACAACTTACAATGTGTTGATTAACCATTTGGTGACCTCTAAACCCAAGCCACCGTTGTCATCCCAACTAATGCACAGAGCAGATCTACCTAGCTACCTTACCATGATGAAATTGTAATGGCTCTCTTTATTATATGTAACCAACCATGTCTAAACATACTGTACTTCCCAGACTACTGTACTTCACCTCATTCTGACTCTACTGTAGTCTACATTTCACAGCTTCCCTCACAATCATCAAAGATCAAAATGTGGAGAAGATAATCTAACACCTATGTAGCAAAACATGATGGAAACAAACAAAACTCTGCTGCCACAGCCTCAGAATCAACAACAGTAGCTTTAAGTGAAGCCTTAAACCTGGCCCCAGTCCTGAATCTCAGTGTATATCCATTCTATAAAGCACACCATTGTAATGGCTCTTTAAGTATTCATACATTCCTACCATATTCTACCTGTAAAACTACACCAGTTCCCAACCTTGTACTTTGCTGTTTGACTTCCACTGTACAAAATGAACAAATTGATTGGTCAGCATCAGGGTTCTTTAACCACACTACAATTCACACAATCACTTGAATAAACTGTTGTGATGCCTGGCATTATCCAATCATGCCTTGTAATTTAGCATATTTGCTAAAGGTAGGGTGATCTTGTGCTTTATGACAGAGCACTGTGAAACAAAATATCAGTAGATCATATTTATTTATTTAGCGTTTGTTTACCGGATAAGTGCACTAGGCAATAAGCCTGCCCATTTTCAGGCATGGCCCGGGAGAGTACAATTATAGGTAACATACAGTAGCACAAAGTACTGGAGACATATTAGAGCAACAGTGTTACAGATATTTTGAGCAACAATATTACAATAACCCTGAAAAGAGATGCAAACTGTATCCTAAAATCAAGTGCATTCAGTAGTACATTGATCATAAAACAATAATTTTGAGTGGATGGTAGATTGCTTAGAATAGCATAATGACAGTGAAGGGCAAAGAGAAGAAGAGAAGAAGTGCACAGGCTTCAGCCAAAAAGAAGGTATGTATATGATCTACTCACCTCAGTCACAAATTCAGTGTATGACCTCAAGAAAGTCCCTGGATCTCCTTGTGATTTAGTCATTGCAGCTGTCAAATTTAGTTAAAGCAGGATGCCAATAAAAACAAACATTTGTCGCTGTCAAACATTTTTGCTTGCATGCTGTCACAAATTAGCACAACAGTATCTTAAAGCTGCAGGCAAACCTTTCTTCCCCCAAGTAGCCATTGTCTCTCAGACGTTGTGTTCCATTGGGCTGAGGGGTATAGAGCTAGAAAAATGGTGAATAGAATAAAATAAATCTTTATAAGTTCACTATTTCTTCATAAGTTTGCTGTTTTTTTTTACATTTTGATCCTAATGTTTCAACAGTCTTTTTATGACCCCACTTTTCAATCAAGGTAGGTGGAATTTTTAAAATCCCATCTAAAAAGTAATTTTATGGAGAGACTGCAAAAACATGTTTTTGAAGAGGATTTAAAAAAAATGACACGTCATGTTCATGAGGTGGGGTAACACAAAGACCATGTTGAAAATGTTTGGCCAAAATGTGGGAAAAATAAATTTGTAAGTAAACATTGGAAAAATTCAACATTTCTTCATAACCTTTTTTTTTTCTTTTTTTTTTGCCATTTCAGCACCCAGATTTTCAACATATACTTTTTATAACCTCACCGTATGATGAAAGACAGGTAGACTTTTTAAAATCCCATCCAAAAAGTGATTTCATAGAATGATTGTGAAACATGTTTCAGAGGGGCTGGTAACACAATACTTTTCCATGTCCTGACTCTTTGATCTGCCCAACGGGCTCGGACATTATGTGATGCCTCTTGGGAGAGTGCAGGGGAGCACTCAATGCACTTGAATGTAATGTCTTTTTTAAAGCTAATTTCCTGATTTCAAATCATGTTCTGGTACCAATTGATGCCAGGTTTCAACTAACAAACACTTTGTTAGTTGAGCCTGGCATCAATTGTTACCAAAACTCAATTTGAAATCTGGAAATTAGTTTTGAAAAAGATGTTACATTCAAGTGAATGGGGTGTGCCATCACGCTCTCCCTGTGGAGATATCACATGATGTCAAAGAGCTAGGGCAGATCAGAGTCAGAATGTGAAAAGGGTCATGTAGCCAGTTCTCTGGGGGAAAATTACAGTCACTTTCCTTCCTTTGGGGCTAACAGGAACTTTTTTTAAACATTGAGGTGGAGCTCCTATTGAGGTAAGGGAGCACCATGTTTCTGACATTTTGGGATTCCAAAAGCAACAGTTTTCTGAGTTTATTACAAAGAACACAATTATTACAGTTATCTTTATAGAAGAAATAATACACTGTTACTAGTAACGAGCAATATAAACAACATACAAATTCTGTTTATAAAATGGGTAAGAGAAATCTGTGGAAAATCAAGTCTCCTAACTTAATGAAATACAACACATGATCGTGCATTATTCTGCAATGACCATATGCACAACATTCTATATATAATATATGGGGATCCCATATTCTGTATGGATTTCCATACATGTAATTATAGAAACATAGAAGCTGATGGCAGATAAGGACCGCGAAAAAGAACTTCATCACATTACCCCTTACTCGGCCTCCCCTCTAATCTCATGCTGTGTCCTCTTGTCCTGCTATTTTTCTTGTATTGAAACATGTTAGACTGTTTCACCTTGTTAATGCCCTTAAGGTGTTTGAATGTTTTGATCATATCACCTCTCTCCCTTCTTTGCTCTAGGGTATACATATTGAGCTCCGTTAATCTGTCCTCATATGTTTACTGATGCAGTCCCTGCACCATTTTCGTTGCCCTTCACTGGACTGCCTCAATTTGGTTAATGTCCTTGTGAAGGTGTGGCCTCCAGTACTGCACACAATACTCCAGATGGGGCCTAACCAGTGTCTTGTAAAGAGGGGTTATTACCTCCCTCTTCTGACTTGTGATACCCCTAATAATACACCCCAACATCCCCCTAGCCTTACCTACTGTTTTGGTGGTCTGCTTGGATGATTTCAGGTCATCAGTGATGATGATGCCCAAGTCTCTTTCTTCCCTTGTGACTGCCCACAACTCCCCTCCCAGCCTATAGGTGGCTTCAGGGTTTCTCTTCCCTATATGCATGATCTTGCACTTCTTTGCATTAAACCCCAGTTGTCACTCCTCCGGCCATTTGCCAGTTTATCCAGATCTCATTCTGCCCACCCCATCTGGATCATCTACTGTGTTGCAGATCTTGGTGTCATCTGCAAACAGACAAACCTTACCCTCCAGTCCATCTGCAATGTCACTGATGAAGATAATGAAGAGGACTGGCCCCAGGACTGATCCCTGAGGTACCCCACTTGTGACTTGCATCTCTTCTGACTGTATACCATTGACCACCACTCTCTGTCTTCTGCCTGTCAACCAGTTTGCCACCCAGTTGACCAATGTCTGACCAACCCCAAGCCTACCCAGCTTATTAATCAATCTTCTATGTGGAACAGTATCGAAAGCCTTGCTGAAGTCAAGGTAGGCAACATCAGATGCTCCTCCTTGGTCCACCACTATGGTTACACAGTCAAATAAATCTATGAGATTAGTTTGACAAGACCTTCCTTTTGTAAACCCATGTTGTCTTGGATCCTGTTCTCCTATGGATTCCAGGTTTTGCACTATCCTTGCCTTAAGGAGTGTCTCCATAATCTTGCCCACTACTGAGGTAAGACTGACTGGTCTGTAGTTCCCTGCCTCCTCCCTGCTACCACTCTTGTGGAGCGGGATCACATGAGCCCTTCTCCAGTCTTCTGGGACCTCTCCTGTGCTCAGAGACTCACTAAACAGTTCTGATAATGGCTCTGCTAGTTCCACCCTTAGCTCCTTTAGTACCCTGGGATGTATGCCATCAGGTCCCATTGCCTTGTCCACCCTGAGCTTATTGAGCTCTTTTAGGACCCTTTCTTTTGTGAAGGGACTAGTGCACACCTCCCTCCCCGCTGTGTCCATGGTGCTGAGCTGTGGACCCTGCCCTACCTTCTCTTCAGTAAATACTGAGCAGAAGTATCTATTTAGAAAAGATGCTTTTACATGGTCCTTCTCCTCACACACACCCTTATTTCATTGTCTAGTTGTAAGACATATCAAATTACTTGCTTTGTATTACTTGGTTTAAGGGACAAAAGAAGGCCATGGCCCATCAAAGATGTCCCCCACATTTTGTGAGTCATTTCAGAACTTAATATAAGTTCTCCTTTATCAAAATATCTAATTTATTTTTAAAGGAGTTAAGGCTACATGCATTAACTAGTTCCTGTGGCAAAGTGTTCCATAGCCTTGGTGCTCTTATGGAGAAGAAATGTCCTCTTTTGTTGATTTTAAGAGATTGGACTTCTAACTTCGTATTATGCAGTCTAGATACTATTCTTCTTGTGGAGTAAACAAGTACACATTAACTAATAAAAGTAGATGACTGGAGTAATTTATAAGTCATTAATAAATCACCCCTTTTCCTCCTAGTTTCCAGTGAATATAGCCCTGTAAGTTTTAATCTTGTTGTGTAATCTAGTTGTGCAAGTCTTGGTACCATTTTAGTGGCCCTTCTCTGTATTTGTTCCAGACAAAGTATGTCCCCTTTAAGATGGGGGCTCCAGAACGGGGAGCCATAGTCAATATATGGACTTATAAAAGTCCTATATAAAGGAATAATACACTGTTCTGTACGGGTGATAAAGGTACGTTTAATTTGTTTTAGAAGACCATTGGTCATTTTAGCTGTTTTCATGCAGTGTTCCCTGGATGTCGTTTTATTAGATATAAGTATCCCCAAATCTTTTTCACAAATAGATGTTTTAAGTTTTATATTGTTCAGATAATAATCTTGTTTCAGATTGTTTCTTCCAAAGTGAAGAACAATACATATAAATAACATAAACAGTTGTCTTAGCTGATTTCAATGGTCACCAAAAGTTGTTGGATTATAGCAGTGACCTCACTACATACTACATACTACTAAAACTATTCAGTTTGAAGTTGGTTCCATTAGTCTGTCCTTGCAAGAGTAACTTGAACTAGCCCATCCCAACATCTAACAAAACAAAATATGTCATACATAGTTTACATGTTAGATTTTAAAAATAATTTTTTGCTAGTTTTTACTAAGAACATAATTAGTACTTCAAGTAATGTTTTTAAACAAATATATAACATCTATGCAGTGGAGGCCTATGCAGTGATGACCCATGTTATAAAGTACTAATATGCCCAAGAGTTGCTGCACAGTGGGTAACCTCATAAGTTACTTTCAATGAAAGTTTAGTGCATGGGAGTTGTTTTTAACAAACAGTTCTTATCAACTTGCTATTACATTATTAGTCATACTAAATGTGGGAGCAGTCTTCACAGGCTTAGCCACTGCCTCCTGACCCTTTTTAGCCTTTGGGAAACACATTCTGTATTTCCGTTGTCCTGAAACAGTAATTGCATGCCTCCATGTACCATTTTCATTCAAATGAAGGGTGGCCAAATGAAACCTGATAAAGGAGAACACTATTGTTATTAGTTGTCATTTGCTGATTGTGTTTACATTTACTAATCAAACAAAATGTGACACATTTTGTAAACGTACAAATCTAGTCTGCATGCTGGGGAAGAAAAAGTGTGAAAATTTGGGAAGAAGTGATACACAAGGCTGTGAAACACGTCGAGAGCATATGTCTGGTACAGTGGTGAGACTTGTTGCAAATCTTTGATCAGATATGTACTGGACACCACTTCCCCAATGAACTTGTGTGCTTTGCTTCCAGTTTTATTATAACCCTCCCCCAAAAAAATCATTATTTTAAACTTCTGAAATATTATATGATAATTGATAGAAATATGGTACATAATCAAGTAATATTTTTTTTATACACTCTTTGTCGTGCTCATATATAACACTGTGTAAACTAGCTGGAAAATGTTCAGCATTTCCTGTATGGATGTTGGCTGTGTGTGACTATTAACACTCAGACACTTTTGTACTCTCAGTTAACTGTTCATGCCGTCCACAACATGGTTAGACACTGACTTATTTATTGATAATACCACAGTCCTTCTTTGTTGCAGCCAGCTCAAGTTTCTTCCGAGCACCTACTGTGTATAGAGAACAGATATAATATAATTCCCAATATTGTGCAAGTAATGATGCTTTCCTTTCCTATGCTGTGTGATATTATAGTCATGAATAATGTTTATAAAATGGGTAGCAAAAATCCTGGCTCATGACTGGCTTTGGTATTAGGGCACCATGCACTTACTGTACCTCTGCATATTGAGTAAAAAGTATCAGTGCCAGCCTGCCAACAAAACAAGCTAATCAATGTGCAGAGCTCTGGAATTTTAGTGTTTGAAATGTGTGCCATTTTTCTCCCATGCCTATCAGCTGACCACAACAGAAATTAGCAGAACCAACAAGAAATTGCTCACTTCTTTAAAATCCATGTGCAGGAATATTCATTTTTTTCTGGTGTCTCATACTCAAGTGCTGTAACTCCATACAAAGGAAAAGCTCATCTCTAACCTTGCCAGATGCCCCCCGTCCAAAGCCTCTTCTGCACCCCCAGTCTTGCCTGCCTGCAACACCAGCCTTCACAGCCGCACCAAACCCCACCCCCCACTGTTCAAAACTCATGATGGCAGCTGGCCAAGACAGCCCTTGGGTGTGGACCAGGAAACAGTGGTGTGACTTACACTGTCACTCCTATTCTTCAGAGCAGGCAGTGAGACCATGACACATCAAAAAGAACATTTGGACGGTGCAATGATGGACACGATTTTTTTCATTTTAACTACATATTGCCCATTTTATAAGGACAATAACACACTCAAGAATGTGTTATAAGCTAAGATAACCATCCTGCCAGAGGCTATTAGGCCCTTCTCATGTTGTGTTGACCCAACCATGACAATGGGCTGGTGGTTATCTCAGCAGAAGGCCCACACTGTTGTGTTTTTTTTATTTGTGTGTCAACACATCACTGTGGAAACATTAATGCAAGAGCAGTGACACTAGTGATGCCATCGGTCTTTGTTTCAAGACCATTGTGAATTTTATTATATAACACACATACCCTTTGGCATGTGCCATACATCAAAGTAGTGTTTGCCCTTCAGATGTGTCTTCTTCATATGTGACTTGACTTGTACATGCCAATCAATCACTAGCTGTTTTACATGACATTCATTTCTTGGCAGGAACTCCAGACCTTTCTTAAAACCCCCCATAACAGTGAAATACTTCACCTGAGAGCACTATATAGAGAAAACAGTGGAAAAAGTTATTTAGCTAATGCTTTAAAACATGAAAAAAGTAATTTATAACTGTAATAAACTTTATCAGCCATGAATACATGAACTCATACTCTGTGTGATGATTGAATTGAACTTGTATTGACTGCTAAGTAAGGGTTATTGGTTAGGGATCCTTAAATTAAAGTGAGTGACTTATGGTGGCACTGTGGTGCAGAGCTATGGGGATCACTGTGAAATACTGGTGACTGTGGTTCATGCACCATACCTGGGATGTTAAGAGTATACGTTGGCAGTGAGAGTTAAAGATCATCTTCTGGATGCTCTCTTCCCACTAGGCGGGAGGCTTGCAACACCATGCTTATATGGCTGCTGGTTCTGCCTGGTGGATGTGATGGTGCAGGCATGGGTGTTCACATGCTGTCAGCACCCCCATCACAGGTCAGCTGTGCCTGAATGCAATCAAAGGGAAGGAGTATGGTAGTGACATGAACAAAAAAAAATACAAAGCAATGTCAATGACATGTAATACAGTATTGCTTTATTGGTGACCACATGTGTTGGGGCAATAGGAATGCAATCAGTTGTCATGGTGCATCTGTCAATTCAGCCCATGTGTCACAAATGAACAATAATGTATGGGCATTTTGGCTCAGATTGGCTACACTGGGCATCTAGAGGAAGACTATAAGGATGAAATAACACACTGAATATGGTTTAATAATTCACATGGATACACAAGGAAAAAAGGCACACAAACAGGGCTCAGGATGGGATCAAAGTGGCAAAAATTCTGGAATGGAGAATGTGATACACACCAACTGCATCCAACTGAAACACGGAGCTGTGGGGAATCGAGACAAGGCTTGATACGAACTGATTATGTTGTCTATTGAAGGGCTACATAAAATATTAAAAAATAATGAAAAAGAAAGGAAAACATTAAACCAAATGTGTTGTTTTGTGACAAACGTTGTGATCAAATTTCCAGATGCACAAAATAAAAATGTTGACATGTAATACTCTATTTAAATTGCTAACAGAGTATTCACTACCTGGAACAAGGTGTAGACATATTATTTTCTTTCTTTTGAGGGCTATTAATGTGTACATACAGAATATATTTAGCAGTATGTCCAGGGGAAATCATACCTTGCAACTCTGCCAAAGATTATTCCTATGTCTGCACATTTTTAGAGCAAAATATTTTGCTGTTGCTCCATCCAATTTTCACCGTCGGAATGGCATAGCAATTTTTGAATTATGGTATGTCATTAAAGAAATACATGGTATTAATAGAATGTCCAGTAAGCACATTGCCTTTGACTGAGACACACCACTGCAAAAGATCACAGAATATGACAAATGATAACAAATATTTTTGTAACCGTCAGCAATTTCCATGTAATTAATCCCTGGTCACCCCTGAAAAAGGGACTCCTCAGTCTCACTGGGTCCATCTAGTTAACAAAATTTAAATAAATAAATAAAAATGTTCCTATGCAACCATTGGCTATGCCAAACAAATACATGCCCACATTCACATTGCTTTCAACTGTAATCATACTTCTGGCAACTTTTGTAATGTTAAATATAAATTTAGTCAAACATATATTGCACTTAGTAAACAGGAGTGAAAGATCATATGTAAAAACAAGAAATAACTTTTCATCATTTGGTGCAGATGATGGATTATCAAGGGAGATACAGTACATTTACTCATGGTGTATGTTTTTCTTCATGGTCTAGTGGTTTAGTGAGTTTCTCATTCGTATTCACTATCTGAATCAATAGAACTACCCAACAAAGTGTCTTGATCAGATTGTTCACCACTAGTGTGATCCACATCAGATTCTGGAGAACATTGCATGCTGTCTCTCAACTCATCATCCATATTGCATTCTACTGCCACAGACACTATGGACAGAGAAATTTTTGAGTCAAGAGATGTCTGTATAAGTTATGTTCTTTGCGTTGGCTTGAGATTTGCCTGACCCTGACACTTGACACTTCGTTGTTGTTTTCCAACCATTAGTTTTCCAATCATGTCATGTAGTGTACTTATTGCTGTATTTGGAGTTGATGCTGGAGGGTCTAAGCTTATGTTGTGTAGTGAATTATCATCTGTTGTAATACAAAAATCCACGTTCACTGGTTCAGGATTAGAAAAACTGCACAATGGGTCTATAATTACAGGTGTGCCTTCAACAGTACTGTCTACATAGTTGGCATCATCCAGTGGAATCTTCACTGATGTCATTTTCACTGATTTTGTTGGGGTCTTTTGATGATTTCAGTAAAAAAATAAACATGATTTGTGAATGAAAAATCTTAAATGTGTACACGACTCTCTACATGTATATATTTTTATGCAACATGTATTTATTTTTATACAACAATAGTGGTGATAAATTTCCCATAGTCCATTTTTATGATGCTGTCTGACCACCAGATAAACATGTACAGTATATGGAGGTTACATATGTCATGAATTGAAGGAGGAAGGTTGTGGGGAGGTTGGATGTCAGGAAGTGGGTCTGTATGAGGATATTGCATTGGGCCATCACCTTTCCACATACCTAGATATTTAAATTTAGGTACGACTTCCAAGGGTTCACCTAGGGAGGTAACTATGAAGTTTTTAGGTGGAGTAGGTAGGGCACCAGACAAGGCAAATCTCGAGAAAATCATTATCTTGGTTTTTTTGGCATTTAAGAGAAGCTTGGCATTGATAAGGTTGCTTTCTAACTGGATAAAGTCAGCTTGGAGTGCTTCCCTGACTTCAGTTAAGGATGAGCCTGATGCGTACAAAACTGTATTGTCCGCAAAGAAATGTATGCTAGAGTTCTTTATGTGGGAGTCAAGGTTGTTGATGTACAGGGAAAAAAGGATTGGTCCTAGGATGGAGCCTTGAGGGACTCCTCTGGCAATTGGAAGGGGGGCAGATAGTAGGCCATCAGCTTTGACTTTTTGTATCCTTCCTGTGAGATAACTGTTAAACCACTGTAAGGTAAGTGGAGTGGCACCTATGTAGGCAAGACAAGTGATCAGGAGGTGATGGTCTACAGTGTCAAAGGCCTTACTGAGGTCTAGAAAGAATGCACCAGTAACCTTCTTGGTGTCCATAGTATGGATCCAGTCATTAGAGACTTTAGGATGTCAGCAAGTGGGTCTGGTGGTATGCTGTTTTAAGGGGTGGGAAGGTGGTGACACTGGACCACCAGTATGCAGTATTTGTTTCTATAGTGGGGAGCAGGGGGAGAAGGAACCACCAAACCATTATGGACTCTTTTTAAACTATATGAACAGGTGAGTTGCATGTTTGGTAGACACAGTGCAAACCTGGGCATATGTACAAAAGCATCGAGGAGTGATCATGAGATGGGGGACCCTCTGGACAACCACCAAGGAATGTTTTAAAGTATCTCAAACAGGAGAACAGTGTCAGGCTGCTGCAATACAGTTACCCTGTCTTTGGGTTGGGAGGGTGGACTGATGTTTACTCTCTTCTAATTTGTACTGTTTGATGATTATACACAGTGCCACGTGGGGTGTTGTTTACCAATGCAACAATCTTTTGATTTTACTGTTGCATCAATTTTTTTTAGTTTGTTAATTAGTTTATTTGTTCAGTTGTTCAGACTATTACAAATTTAACAATACTATGAGGATAAAAAAATAGACTTGACCATATAGAAAATACATGAGATCAGGCATGTTATAAATATTAATAAATCAAAATGCAGGAAAATATCACCTATTAATGGCTTCATGTCAGAAAGGTTAATGTCAAACATAGCCTGGTTCACAATAGCATAAAAACAGTTTACCCTTCACAAAATATTTGATGAATAATTTCATTTAAATTTTAAAGTACAATTTCTAAATTAGCCACAATTTATGTGCTGTAACTATCTAAACCACTTTCTATAGCAAAAGATGAACATTTACTTGCATTCCACACTGACTAACCAGGGCAGTCTAACCAGTAAACAAGGTTATTCAAAAAGAATGCCCCAAATAATGAGAAGAAACCTCTCCACTAAACCCATTGCATGTTACGAAAAGCTCATACAACTATTCGGATTTTTGTAGCATAATACTCTGCCAAGTAGTCTTTTATGTCTCAAGAGGACTCCACCAAATTTTAAATCCTACTAGTGCCTTTGAGTTATTACTCTATAAGTTCACTCTGCAACTGCTTACTTTTATATCTATTTCAGATTCATAGCTGCCAGTTTAGAATTGAGAACCTGAGAACACTCAATACTGGCAGAAGGCAGAATACCAAAATGGTCCTGTCATGTCCTGCACAAATGTGACCACTGGACATTTCTATACCCCATTTTCTGCATACTAAGTATATATGACTGGAACATACAGTGTTGTGTAGAAAGCATCTCACCAAGGCTCCAGCAAAACTTCAAAAACAACCCTGAGCAGGGCAAGCTACCCCTAGGTAGAAGCTGCTTAGGCATTGCAATAAATTATGTTAGATGATTGTTCAGTAGTTTTATTTATTTATTTATTTATTTGTAGATCAGTTTACAACCTTTGAGCCAGAGGCTTGTTTCCAAAGGTACCTCGTCACAAAGAGGACAAATACAGTACAACATTTAGTTACATTATTGTGGTTACAGCTTATACATCATTGTGGTTACAGTTTTGGTAGATACAGGCAGTTATTTCTTTGTTACAATTTGTGTGTTACAGGTTTGGTATTCACAAGTTATTACAGTTATTCGGGTACAGATTGAGCGATAAAGCATACATTGGTAATGCGGATAAGAAGTCTTGAGCAGGGACTGCTAGAGGTAAATAATTCAGGGGGCTATGGGACATGGTTTGTGATTAGTTTGGGTGAGGCACCACTCAGAGAGTTTTGTCAATTAGTTTAGGTGAGGAGCCATTCAGAGAGTTTTGTCAGGGCATATCGAACTAGATCACCTAGAGACAAGAACAACTACGCATGTTAAATAGCTGACTCCGAAGTGAGATTTTGAAACTGGAGATTGTAGGAGTATCAGAGATGGAGGTGGGGAGAGTATTGTACCAGAAGGGAGCTCTGTAACAGAAGGACCTTTGCCCATGTGTGGTCCTGGACCTAGGAACTAGCAGGGTGGCCTTGGAGGAGTTACGAGTTTGGACTAAGAGTTGTGCAAGGTGGATAGAGGCTGTCAGTCCAGGCGGGGATAGTCCAAGGAGGTTTTTTTTCATTATGAGGCAGGTTTGGTATCTGAGCCGTTCATCCAGATTAAGCAGCCTAGCCATGTCATATAGGTTGCAGGTATGTGTTAGCCTAGGGGCTCCCGTAATTAACCTACAGGCCTTATTCAAGGTGAGGTGGATTTTATTGGGGGCGGTCATGTCCGCAGCACCATAGACAGGCAAGCCATAGTCCACAAGGGACAGTATTGAGGAGGTGACTGCTAGTCAGAGGGCATCGGGGGGGGAGGCAGTGCTTGTAGCAGTAAAGGATACCTAGCCGAGCATTTGTAGCAGAGGCTAGATTATCTATGTGGTCATGGAATGTGAGGGCTGAGTCAAGGGACCCGAGGTACTTATACAAGTGGACTAGATCGAGAGTATGCTTGGAACCAGGGAGGATCTGGTGGGAAATTTCTGGATTTGTTTTGGGGATGGGCAAGAGCATAGTTTTTTTTTTTAGATTGATTACAAGTCTGTGCTCTTTGACCAGGCTTCAGCATCATTAAAGGCTTTTTGCAAAGGAGTCTTGTCGAGTTGGGGTTTCGTGGGTGGCGAAGATGACGGCATCATCTGCATACAGCAGGATTTTACCAGTGCAAGCTTTGGGAGGGTGTTGAGATAGAGTGAGAAGAAAGAGAAGAGGACCATGGATGGAGCCCTGGGGGACACCTGAGTGGATAAGACATGTATTGGAGAGGGTCCCATTAATTTTAACACGCTGAGAGCGGGCAGACAAGTAGCTGGAGCACCAGGAGACCGGGCCAGAGGCAAAGCCGGTGTGGCTGAGGGCATCCAGCAGGAGGGGGTCGGAGACAGTGTCGAATGCCTTAGACAGGTCAATAAACACTGCCCCAGCTAGCGAGCCAGAATCCAAGGAGGAATGAAGAAAATCTGAAAACTCTATAAGGGCAGTGCTGGTACTGTGCCCTGCCTGGAAACCGTGTTGTTCATGGCAGAGGATGTTGTATTTGGTCAGGTAATCCGTAATTTGGGTAGCCACCAGTTTTTCTAGGGCTTTGGAGAGGGGTGGGAGAATGGAGATGGGCTGGTAATTCCCGGCTGTGGACCTGTCACCTCCTTTGTGTATGGGCATAACTGTGGCAATTTTCCAGGCTGAGGGGAATTGCCCGAGGCAGAGGGACTTGTTGAGTAAGCTAGTTAGTGGGGCAAGGACCTGATCCAGAACCCGGTGGAGGATACTGGGGTCCAGGGAGTCACTAAGCAGTACTATTGCTCTTTAGAGCTTTAATCAGGTGTGGCCTGACTTCCTGGGCAGTGACCCTGCATAAGTGGAAACTAGGATATTGAATAACTGGGGCAGGTAAGGGGGAAGGAGGGTCAAAGAAATCACTAGGGAGGACTGAACTAAGGTCCATGAAGGATGAGTTGAGGAAGTTGGCAATGCAGGCAGGGTCAGTGGAGATAGAGCCTTCAATGGTGATCTGAGAAGGGGGTGGGGAGCGCACGCACCCATTTAGTTGTTTAATGTTGTCACAGAAAATTCTCGCACTCCCCCAGGAGGTGGTGCGCGCAGCCTGATAGTGATCAGCTTTTGCTTTTCTGATGGCCCATGTGCATTTGTTTCTTGCAGCATTGTAAGCCTGTCTGTCTGCCGACTGACCTGTTTCAGAGGCCAGGTGCCAAAGGTTATCCCTGTGTTTGAGCAGTTGCAGCAGGGCCGGGGTAACCCAGGGGGCATTACGAACTTTGGTTCCGACTGCCGTAATGGGTGCAAAAATGTCACAGGCTTTGTTGAAGGTTTCTGAGAAGAAGGTAAGGGCAGTATCTATATCAGGGGCATAGTGTATGGGAGACCAGTTAATTTGGGCAAGAAGTTGCTTAAGGCCTTTTAGTCCACCTGGTCTGAGGCGCCCGGCGTAGAGTGGGAAAAGCCATGGGTTTGGGTGTGGTGGTGCGTCAGCCGGAAAGGATAGAGGGGTGGTCACTAAGAGAATCAGGAAGGACCTGGGTATCATGGATTTGTTGAGGGCAGTTGGTGATGACCACATCTAGTAGGGTGCTGGTACCTTTCTTTGTGTTAACTCTGGTGGGTTGGGAAACTAGTTGAGACATGTCTAAGGCTGCGAAAGAGTCACGGGTGGTGTCGGCAGATGGGCTGAGCCAGTTTACGTTCAGGTCACCCACAAGGATTTGGTCAGCTGTATGAGGTAGGGTTGAGAGATAATCAGTTAGCGAAACCAGTGCCAGAGTTTGGTTTTTAGGGGGAAAGTAGGCAGTGGTGAGATATAGGGGACCCCTAGAGGGGTTAGGGGTCAGTTTGAGGGTTAGGGCCTGTGCCCCATATGCGAGAGCAGGGGCAGGGAGTATCAGTCCAGTGAGAGAGTCCCTGGTATAGATCACACAGCCCCCCCCATCTACCTACATGATCCTCCCGGTAGAGGGAGTACCCTGGAATGGAGACAAAGGAGTCTGGAGTGGATTTTGATAGCCAGGTTTCCACCAGCATAATGACATCTGGTCTATGCAATGTGACCCAACATTGGAGGGAATCGCATTTTTCCAGCAGGCTGCATATATTCATAGATGCTATGCAGAGCCCAGGTGACCCTGCTGGTGGGCTAGAGTGGGCTGGGCCTGGGTTCGGATGTATATTGCCTGTCAGGAGTAGTAAAATAACCACAGCCCTGGCCAGGGGACGGTATAGGGTGAGCTTTCGATAGGTATGTCGTGGAGAGGAGGGGAGCTTCTGAGCACAGGGGGTGGGCAGGGTTTTCCAGGCTGAGAAAGTGAGGACAATAAGTCTCCAGTGACCGTGTCGACGGGCTAACCCCCCCTCACAAGGGTGCTGGTAGAGGTTCTTTAAATTACCTCTTCTAGGCACCCACGACTGTCCTCAGCTCCTGGAGGGAGCTCCAATGGGTCGAGCAGGCAGCTGGCTGCTTCTGAGGGTGGTAATCGTGCAAGGCCTATATTGTAGGGGAAACAAAGGAAACTAATTAGCATGCAGCGGGAGACCGGGATCGTGATTGCAAAGTGCGCGTGTGTCCCGATTCAAGCACTACCTAACTAACCAATACAAGGAGATACTGTGGCTTTCTATGCAGGTACAAGAGCTTAAACTTTGTTAAACAGGCATTGTTCAAATGGGTTTCACAGTAAAATAGCCAACAGTACTGGAAATGCACTCACTAGCGATACTGCACCCCCCTCCCCAACAGTAGTCCTAGCCTAGAAGCAGTGGTAGAGTTATTGCAATACATGTACAGGGCAACTACCACTGTGGAGAAGCAACAGTCAGCAGAGACAGAAAATAGCAAGCATCTTCAGGTAACATGGACAGTGCAGATGGAAAAAAAAACCCTCACAAGGGTGCTGGTAGAGGTTCTTTAAATTATTAAATTAAATTAAGACCTGTTGATTGACTTGACCTGCAATGTTTAGTTAAAATCCATGGTTATAAATAGTCATAAAATGCATTAAGTGGCAAGAAGCCCCTTAATATAACATATGTAACATGGGATTTAAGGTTTTTAAGTACCCTCTCCATGGCCATGACCACTCTCTGATTAACATAATAACAACACCTGAAATAATGAAATGAAAATGAGAAATCACAAAGCTCTAAGTTCAAGTATCAAATATTCAAGAATTGTGCTGGTGACCAAAAAAATAAAAAAGAATGGTGATGCCATGGTATAAAACATTGATAAGGTCTCACCTGGAGTACTGCATGCAGTTCTGGAGGCCACACCTGTTCAAGGACATAAATAAGGCAGAGACTATACAGAGAAGGGCAACAAAGATGGTGCAGGGCTTGCACCACAAAACATATGAGGAGAGACTAAGGGACCTCAATATGCACTCACTGGAGGAGAGGAGTAAGTGGGGGAACATGATTGAAACTTTCAAGTACCTCAAGAACGTAAACAAGGTGCAGGTGGGGGACCTTTTCTAATGTAGAAAAAGTACTAGAACAAGGGGGCAAAATATGAAATTGGAGGGGGGGTAGATTAAGAGGTAATGTGAGGACATTTTTCAACGCAGAAAGGGTAGTTGATTCTTGGAATAGTCTGCCACAGGAGGTAGTGGGGGCAAGCACAGTGGAGGGGTTTAAGCATGCCTGGGACAGGCACAAGGGAACATTGAGAGGGGAGGGAGTGATGTAAAGCCATTGATCACATAGGGTCAGTGGTCACATACAATGTATTGGGTCTATGGGCAGACTGGAAGGGCCTGGCAGTCCTCATCTGCCAACAATTTCTGTTTCTATGTTTCTATACCCCTAACCAATTGTTATTCCCTTCAAAATGTTTGGCTTCTCACAGGCTCTGATATGAAACAGAAATCAAACCCGATATTCTCTGTTTCAAACTGGTATGTTATCGCACCAGGCTGATATGAAGAAAGTACCAGGTGCTTAATGCCCCACACATGAAAACATTATGTTGAGTAACTCTCCTTTATGCTAACTGAGTCATGCTGTGTTTTCTGAGTTTCACTGCCACAGTCACTCTGTTCTACTGTATATTTGCTCTGAGAGGTCTTTGCTTCTATGACTGTGTCAGTATGCAGTGTAATACCATGCAGTATTACTTCAAAATGCTGTAGTGTGCTGCTGGGAACTGTGTAATTCAATGACAATTGAATGGGTATAATTCAATGTAATTCGGTGTAATACCTAGCAGTATTACTGCACAATGCTGCAGTATGCTGCAGGGAACAGCATAATTCAATAGCAATTGAATGGGTGTCAGGACAGTAATTTACTGGCAATAAAATTGAAGTCATTCATAATAATTTCAAATAGACTAGTCATTTAAGTGAATTTCAGTCACATGCCAAAGATTTGAGGCAGTGGTTAAAGCAGACATTCTAAACGGGAAACTCTATAGGCAGAGTGGTGCCAGCAGGGGCGTCATGCAACTAGAACATTTGGAGGGGTACTAAATCCTAACCTCCTGGGGTGGAGGAATGCTTCCCTGTAAATGTTTTTTAAAAATTGATGCCAAATGGTGCATTTTGGTGGCTTTTAGCAGACTGTGAAGCAGCTTCATGGCAGTCTACTAAAAGACAGCAGAATGATGAGGTATAGAAACAGCAATGCCAAACGAAAGCCCTGAAGGGCTGTTTTTAAAAGAGCACCTGTCTACTCCTGGCTACTGTCCCTGGCTCTCTTTCCCCTCCTCTCCCGACTTGCTCGGATAGTTCTCTGCCTGGTCTGGCTGATGTTACTGTTTTTTTTCCTTTATTTCCTTGGCTTTCTGCCCCACAAAAGCTCTGCAGGGCTGTTTTCAAAAGAGCAGAACTTGATTAGTCCAGGCTGTCTCTGGCTTTCTTTCCTCTCTCCTCACTTGCTCAGACAGTTGCTCCTTGCCTGCCCTCTTTGGGTTTTCTTTTGTGTTAATTTCCTTGGTGTTCTATTCTGACCCAAAAAACACTGAATCCAGAACTGATTGCTAAACAGCTCAGTGCCACTCTCTTTCAATCCCCCTTCTCTCCCCTCTGCTTGCTGAGAGCCAATACTGCAGATCTCAAGGCTGCACTCCTGCATTATCTGTTTTTCCCACCTGGCCAAGAGCCTTGAAAAAGTCTGTTTTTTTCCTTAAATGTTTGAGTTTGTGTTTGGGACAGGTCAAGGAAGGAACGTATGGTCCCCATCCACTCTCCTCACTGAAAAAGGCTCTGTCTCCCACAGCATCAACAACACAGTTCACACGGAGCAAGCAAGAACACAACTACGCATGTGCAAGAACGATCTGCACATGCACAGATGACATGTTCAACTGCATCTTAGATGCTATTTCTGCCCACCACCTGCCCCTCAGTATTGCTGCAGATTCAGGTCACACAGCCAATCTGTGATCACCTGGTCACCAGACTCACAGTGCCATCGATGGGCAGGGCAGGCGGGTGTCGGTAAGCTGCTCCCTGACATTGGAAATGTTATAATGTCCAATGCCTCCAACTATTCCACTGGGTCGTAGTGCCCAGCAATGTATCTTCAATGGGAAAATAAAGGCACAGGCAAAAAAATGGCTGTCATTATTGAAAACCACCTGGGGGTCGCCTATGAGTTCCCCTGAGTTCCATTAATATGTACCATGAAGGGGAGTGGGGGAACTAGTTCCCTCGAGTCCCCCCTCACTTTAATCAGTGATTTGAGGAGTTTTAAACATTACTGTGGTTTAAAATTGTTATACTACACAATTATTTGTAGGACACTGTTGCACATTCTCATTTGCATGAAAGTCTGCAAAGTTAGGCTAAACAGCTATAGAATGCACGTGAACTAACAAGACAAGCGTAATATGCTCACAGTAAAACGGAAATAAAAAGTGCTTGTTGTCTTATTTAGGACACTGTAGCTCCTGCGCCCAGAAGAATAGTATATATATATATATATATATATATATATATATATATATATATATATATATATATATAAAATGAATTCCTCTGCCACCTACAGTGGCACAAGCCAGGATATAATTGAATACTTTGCAGTATTACTGCAAAATGCTACAGTATGTTGCATGGAATAGTATAATTCAATGGCAATTTAGTCTATTTGTAATGCAGTACTTTGTGACATATCATTTACGCAAAGTGCTATGTTGCATCATGGCTGGCTCCACTGTATATGCATAGAGCTTACTGACTTTAAACAACCTAAGTTGTTGCTTACGTACCCGTTTGTTTTGATAACTCTTCACTTCCTTTACTAGGTAAGCTAACTTTGACATACTGCATTCCATTTTCAATACCTGATTTAAATGATAAGACCCACATATTTCCTGCTGAGTTACATCATCAGTGGAACACTTGTCCAGCTAGAGATTCTTCTGAAAACTAGTTCTTGATTGCAATAAAGCCCTTTTGGTGTCTACAGTGTATAAAGATAAAGCTGTATAAATATTGATCTGTACTATTATAATAAAGTACTACTACTTCATACAGGGATTCTTTCTCCCCCTCCACTCCACATCCACTGTGCTAAGGACTTGGGATGGTATGCTTGGCAAAGATGCACCAACTCATCTACCTGTGGCAAACCATTGTGGGATTAAAAGGACTGAGAGTGTCTGAGAATTGGCTGGTAATGCACTGAGCCACAGAGACCACAGATCATGTGAGACAAAAGAACAAACCTCAAACACAACTTGGACAACAAATTCAAGTGAGCAAACTAGTTTTACTCACCCTTTCTTCTGCCAATCAGGTGCTACTACAGAGGATATCATCAGTCATTCATTCATTGATGGATTGAATATACACCTGTGAGGGAGTGCACTTCTGATCTGTTTTATGAGGTGCAGACAATATCCTTTACCTTTGTGGGCTATTGGGACAGGGGTGATTGAATTCTGGAGGTGGTAGGGCGGAGGGGTGTTCAGATGAATTATGGAGCTGGTGTTGGTACATTCAACTGGGTGGGAGAGAGGGTTACAGGCTTGATGTGGGTGGGTGGAAAAGAAATAAATTAATGAAAGATAAGTACCACTTGGACCACCAAGTATGCCTACTGTATGTTCCCTACCTACTGTAATACCACAGATCCTACTTGATCTCTAGCATTTACCCTCTCTTTCCTACTGCTAGGGTTCCCTTGTGCCTGTCCCATGCATTCTTGAATTCCCTGCTGTTTTGGCCCCCATCACCTCCACTGAGAGGCTGTTCCATGCATCCACCACCCTTTCCGTGAAAAAATACTTCCTTACATTACTCCTGAGTCTACCCCCCCCCAGCCTCATATCATGACACCTTGTTCTTGAACATCTTTTTCTCTGGAAGATGCTACCCTCTTTTACCTTATTTATGTCTTTGAGATGTTTATACACCACTATCTCTCTTCTCTTCCAGGGTATACATATTGAGGTCCTCTAGTCTCTCTTTATACAACTTTTGATGCAGACCCTGCACTATTTTTGTTACCCTTCTCTGAACTGCCTCTGCTCTGTCTATGTCCTTCCAGAGATGTGGCCTCCAGAACTGGACACAGTACTCCAGATGGGGTCTCATTAATGATTTGTACAGTGGCATCACCACTTCCTTTTTTCTGCTGGTGATACATAAGCAATAAGACATGACTGGGTGTGCATTAGTCAGTTCCAATGCACAAGCAAGGTCATAGTAAGGCACGAGGCCACAGGCCGAGTGCCTTCAGCCTTTGGCTGTATGCTAGAACTGTCTAATGCAAACCCCACAGTGTCTTATTGAGCTTATAAAATGGACACTGTATTTTACATGCATGCAAAAATTAAAATATTGAAGTTTAAATAAAAAAGTAAAATCTTTATCTTAATTTTTACATAAAAATAATTCCTCTGTCTGCATGAGCTTGTTGCTTTTTTCTAAAACTTTGGACATTTGTCCAACTGGGGCCTTCTTAGATTTAGTTTTATTGAGCCCATTGCAGTAGTCCTATCCCTCATTATACAGACACTATTTCTACCACAGATCCTAGTGTTTCAGATGTGGTTGGTTTGTGCATAGGGCCTTGGAAGTGAGCACTCATTCAGGTTTGGGTGCTCCTTTACCACTGCTTTAATTTAAAAAAAAAAAAAGGAGGAGTTTCAGGGCAGGAAATAGTGGCAGTTAGCATTGGGAAAGTGACCTATACTGCAGAGGGTGTTGAAAGTGAGCAATCATTCCAGCAGGTGCTCCGGTACCACTGCTTTAATTAGAAAAAAATGGCGGTGTTTCAGGGCATGAAAGAATGGCAATCGGCATCGGGAGAATGATCGGTAAAACAGAGGGTGTGGTAGATGAGCGAGTGAGCACTCATTCAGGCAGGAGCTCCTGGACTACTACTTTAATTAGAAAAAAATGTAAGAGTTTCAGGGCGCAAAAGAGCAGCAGTCAGCATTCGGAGGATGACCGGTACACATGAAATGAGCATGTTTTAAGGTACGTGCTTAGGGAACCTGTTTTTCTTTCTTTATTGTTTTTAAGTCGCTTTTCCAAGTTGTACGAAGAGCTGGCTCACAGAGCTGGATTGCAGAATGGGAAGTGAATAAACTAAATAAGGTCTGTGACATCTGAATTTGCTTGAAAAAGGTGCCAGGACCATCCGTGGTTAGTAAGTGTCGACTGAATGAGTCTACAGTTTGCCTAGCTGATAATGGGGTTAGCAAGAGAGTACAGTAGTGAAGGGGGCGGAGTGTCAGATTGTGAGATAGACTAGTTTTCAATTAATTTAAATGTCTTGGGCCTTAAACCGTGAGTAATGCTAGCAGTGAGCAGCACATTGATAACAAGAGTAACTCAAATGTTCAGCATCAACGAGAGGAAAATGGCTGCTTTCAAAAACCGGAACATTATGATTAAAAATTCGAAGCCAGAAAGCATTGTTCTATTATTCCCTCCAGATGTTAGAGGGCACCTGCTGCTGGACTTGTTATTAGTGATGCTTTATACATTTCTAATGCATGGCTAACAACCAATCAAATTTCTTAAAACTCTAGGCCTATTTCATAACTCTCCTTATGCAACCCAGCATCCCACTGGCTCACCCCACAGCCTTTTCACAATGCTTGGTCACCTTTGGGTCATCAGATATGATTACCCCCAAGTCCCTTTCCTGTTTGGTGGGCACCAGTAACCATTCCCCCCATCACGTACTCCTCCCCTGGATTTCTGTGCCCCAAATGCATGATTTTACACTTCTTGGCATTGAATCTTAGCTGCCACACTCTTGACCACTCCTCAAGCCTTCTTAGGTCCTGCCTCATTTTTTCCAGCCCCCAGAATGTCAACCCTGTTGCAGATCTTAGAGTCATCTGCAAATTGGCATACCTTCCCTTCCAACACCTCTGCAGTGTCACTTACGAAGACATTAAAGAGGACTGGCCCCAGAACTGATCCTTGTGGCACCCCGCTGGTCACCCTCCTCTCCTTGGAATGAAGTCCATTTACCACCATGCCCTGTGTTCTATCCCTTAACTAATTTCTGACCCAGTTTACCACCTTGGGACCCACTCCCAGGCTGCCTAGTTTGTTTGTAAGCCTCCTATGTGGCATGGTGTTGAAGGCCTTGCTGAAATCCACATCCACCGTCCCTCCCTGATCTAATTCCATGATCACCTTGGATTTTATCACTGGCTGACATAAATGCTATATTTATTGTGAAACTTTGCTGGGACTGTGGTGGGGAGGGAGGTGGATTCTAGTGGGTGGCAGTGAAATTTGTTTAAAATATGGGAGGCAGGTTTGAGAGGGGTTATGTTTGCACACTGGGTGAGGTAGATTAAGTTTTAAAAAAAAGTTTCTTGTTTAAAAAAAATACTTTTTCTGAACAAAGCTAGAAACAAATAGAAACTGTGCTGTGCTACAGGTAGCATGACTCTCCCAATTTTACTGGCAAAGTTTTAATTCACTGCATCTCAGATCCTGAGTGACTGTATGTTTAAACATCCCCAGTCTGATTAGCTTGTGTGTCTTTAGCAAATGTCCCTTCTTTTAAATAGAGCAAACAGATACTCCAGTTCTTATCTGATGTTGGATGATGAAGCTGGAGAGGAACAGTGGACTCCACACCCTGCAACCCTCTGGCACCTACCCCCCAAAGAGAAGAATTTTAATAATTGGAAGGCTTGGCCTATAGTTCAATGGACAAGCAGACAGCCACTCCCACTTTCCTGAGCTATATAAGCAGTTCCTCTCAGCCTCCTTCTGCAGCACTTTTTTCTTTGCTGGCTGGAGGCTCTGTCTGTCTGTCCTCTGCAGCTGGCTGAGGTCTACCCTAGCACATGTGTCCCCCCCCGTCTTGCTGCTTCTGTTTGTCTCTGCTGGACTTCTGCATTTGTTTTCCTGCTTCTGGTTTGTATTTTGCCTCCAGTTGTGTGCTTCTTTCTGGCATTACTCTTTGTTTTCTATATTTGTGTGTCTTTGTTTTGGGCCTTATTCCCTGTTCTCCATGTTTGTGTGTTTTGGTTTTGTCTTTTGGGGCTTTGTTTCTAAGCTCCTAGCATACTGCTACTCCAAAGCTCATATTACTTGCTCTCAGTTATTCACAACTCTCAAATTACTTGCAATGCAACTGCAACAATGATCTATGTTTCAGCTCAACCATAGCTGCTCTCCATGCTGCACTTGTTTTCACCTGATTCAGGCTCACATTGAACCATAACTATGCAGCTGAATCATGCTATCTCAACTCATTCTACTTGCCTCATTTCTGCAGTTTCATTGCATTGTCAGGTGATAGCTGCTTCAGAGCATGGTGTCTCCTTTCTTTCTGTTTATTGAAGTTTACAACTCAGTATACTCAATACAGATGCTGCTTCTATGTTTGTACACTCTGTTATACTCTGAGGTCAGCTAAGCTACTGCTGATGCTGTCAGCTAGTTTCAATACCTGCATGTGGGTCTCGGCCCTTCCATCACTTTCTTGTTTTTCCTATGGCAGGGACTTGGAGGTGTCTGGGGACTCATGCCCTGTGTGGCTAATTACTTACGTTCTAAATCCTGTCTCCGCTGCTGATAAATCCTCAGAGTATGTGTCACCTTTATTGGCTTTTTGAATGCCTGGCTGGCTTGCCCCACTATTCACAGCACTGCTTCATTACTACTATGTTTTGCTACACTGTTACTGACTTATGTGTAGGTCCACTGTTGCTTATTCAATCTTTGCTTCATGCCTGCCACCATCCCTTTGGCTTCAGCCTCTGGGATGTCTGCTGCACTCACTACTGCATCTGACTTTTGCAAGGTCTCAGCATTTAATGCTCATTCAGCTCCTTATCAGTTCTGGGGCATGCCAGCCATACCATTCTGGCACAGGGTTTCCCTGCAGCTGACGGTCTTGCTCTGCATTTTAAGTCTGCATCTTGAGCGTGCCTGACATGGGGCAGGGTCCTTCTCACCTGGCCCATAGTTGGGAATGTCCTCACTCTGGGCTTGGTTTTAGCTTTCGCTAACGCAACAGCAGCTCCTAGTGTAGCATTTAAGACTGGCTGTGAAGCTATTGCTTGCTTATATACTTCATACTACTTCATTCTTTTTGGGGACCCTTCCTACTTTCCTGAGCTATATAAGCAGTTCCTCTCAGCCTCCTTCAGAAGCACCTTTTTCTTGGCCCCACCATCCTTCCCTCCTCCTCCAGCGACAGCACTTCTCTCCTTGGGATTCTTCCTAAGAGGACATTATTATACATTTGTTCTATGGCAGAACACTTAATCTGGAGGTTGTCTTACTCACTCTCTCCTGTGCTAGACGTTTTCCTTTTTCACAGGTCTGGACTCAGCTCACACTTTTGTATCTTTATAATTTGGTG
Source organism: Neoceratodus forsteri (assembly GCA_016271365.2). Lineage (NCBI taxonomy): Eukaryota > Metazoa > Chordata > Ceratodontiformes > Ceratodontidae > Neoceratodus > Neoceratodus forsteri. The sequence goes on along the minus strand of CM057458.1, from coordinate 1,386,368,307 downwards.
CCAGGGAAAAGGAGGAAAGTTGAGTGGGTGTTATGGTGGGGGTTCCCAGCTCATGGTGGGACAGATATGGGGTGGTGGGGTTGGGTTGTATTGTCACCTGCAGGTCTAGTAAGATGTTTTGATTCTGATTAATATGGCATGGGTGCTAACTCATATTTGAATGGGTTTTGCCTTTCAGATGTTGTGCACTTTGACTACAAATATATTCCAGAGTATTGTACATCTGTGTCCGTTAATATCACTTCTTGCACTGATACGGAGCAAATTTTGTAAGTGTGATATTGGAGATGGGTGGTATCTTTTACTAATGTGACATGGGTGGGGAGATGGATAGTTTTATACTATTATAATATGTTGCATGGACTGTGGGGTGAGGCATATGAGCACTAGAGGGTAGTGAGATTGGGTACTGTATTTAATTATCAGGGTAGATGAAGTTGAAAAAGTTTGTGACAAAGTGGGAAGATAATTTTTGATGGTAAATTATTTCACTCAGTGAAAACTATTGATTGTTACAGTTTCCTGACACTTTCACTGGTGATGTGTAGTCTTTACTGTGTGATGGTGGGCACTTTACCAAGTAAAAAGCTACACAAAAGAGATGCCACAGGTAAAATACAGCCACCATGCAGTGTTTTGTGCCATGCCATTTACTGTAAGGTATTGCATTGCATCCTGGCTGGATTCACTTCACCTAGGCCACTTCTCTAGAGGCAAGCTGGGACTGTCAAGCAAGTAAAGCATTTTTGGGATGCTATCGAACAAGGAGAGCAGCGCAGCTTGCCTCTGGCTTCTTCTTCTGTCCTCTTTTCCTGCATTCTAAGCTCAACAGAATGTTTTACAATCCAGATTTTGCTCTACCACCTACCATCCACACAGTGAAAGTGCCCGGCTCTGTTCTCCATGGAGGCTGCCCCAGTCCCATCCACCACTAACACCACCTCCACCATCTGTCCACACAGTCTGTAAAGAGGTGGTTCACAGTGCAGGATCTAACTAAAGGCTTCACTGATATTCTTTCTCAGTGTTTCTCCAACCCACCTCCCAATGGCACATGTTAGTGGCCATTTACCACAGTCAACAACCACTTACGTACACAAAAGAAAACCCATGTAGGAACAACTTCCCTGGCCAACCTGTGTAGCTTTGACACTGGAAATCTGCACCATCCCTATCTGCCTGGTTGGAGTGTCATGTGTCCATGGTGATCATCTTCCAGGTTTCCCCATGCAGACCAGTTAGCTAAACCAAGCTGAGTGTGAAAAATGCATTACTGTTTGTATAACTGTATTGGATTATTAGAAAAATAAAATCTGTTGGTAGACACAGAGAAGTTGGCCCACCAGGTCTGCACATTTTTCCTTGCCTATACTGTCACCACAGACCCTACTTGATCTCTGGCTACCACTTCCCCCTTCCACTTTCCTACCAAGATTCCTTTGTGCCTTTTCTATGCATGCTTGAAGTCCACCACTGTTTTCACCCACACCACCTTCGCTGAAAGACTGTTCCAGGCACTCCCCTCTCTTTTAGTGAAGAAGTATTTCCTCACATCCTTCTGAAATGCCCCCTTCCAGCTTCATTGCATACCCATTGTTCTTGTTTATCTTTTCTGCTAGAAAATACTTCCCTCCTGTACCTTCTTCACCCCGTGAGGTATTTATAGAACTCTGTCATGTTCTCCCTCTGCCTCCTCTCTTCAAGGGTGTACATATTGAGATCCTTCAGTCTCTCCTCATGTGGCTTTTGATGCAGCCCCTGCACCATTTTAGTTGCTCTCGTGTGGACAGTCACTGTCCTGTCTATGTCCTTCCTGAGATGTGATTTCCAGAACTGGACGAAGTACACCAGGTGGGGTCTCATCAATGATCTATACAGTGGTAGCACCATCTCTCACTTTCTGCTCAATGCTCCTTCCTGTGCACCCCAGCAACCTGCTGGCCCTACCTAGTGCTTGCTTGAATTGCCTCACCACCCTGAGGTCATCTGGTATGCAATGCTGGGTAAGTTACTTTTCCTGTTACTTTCTATTACTTTGGGAAACTTGTCCCAGGAAGCTCTGTGCAGTCACTAGCAAGGATGGAGAAGTACTAGAAAAAGTAATACAACTTGCAGTTAAAGTTACTTCTTTCTTTTTGTACAAAACAATACAAAAGTAATAAGTAACTATAACAGATTACATTTATTTGAAAGTAATAGGTTAGTTACTAGTTACTTTCAAATAAATGTAATCAGTTACAGTTACATATTACTTTTGTATAAAAAGTAAGGAGTAACTGTAACTATAAGGTGTATTACATTTTCAATTTCTCCATCCTTGCTAGTGACTGCACATAGTTTCCTGGAAACAAGTTTCCAAAAGTGATACAAAGTAATAGAAAAAGTAACTTACCCAACACTGCTGGTATGATTATCCTAAGGTCCCTTTCTGTTTAGAGACTGTCAGCACCTCTACCCCCATTTTATACTCCGGCTCTAGGTTTCTGTGCCCCAGGGACTTGATTTTGCACTTTTACGCATTGAAACACAATAGCTATACCCCAGACCACTCCTCAACTTTTCTCAGGTCTCTACACATTCTCTCTACCCTCTCCAGAGTGTCTACCCTATTGCAGATTTTGGTGTCATCTGAAGGGAGGGATACCTTCCCATCCAGCTCTTCTGCATTGCCAGTTATAAAGATATTAAAGATGACTGGTCCCAGTAATTAGCCCTGAGGCACCCTGCTGGTCTCCTCCCCTCCCCAGAGTGATTGCCATTTACCACCACCCTCTGATGCCTATCCATCAATCAATTTTGTACCCAGTTTATCACCTTGGAACCCATCCCCAAAGTGCCCATTTTCCTTGTGAGCCTCCTTTGTGGTATGGTGCTGAAGGCCTTGCTGAAGTCTAAGTAGACCACGTCCACCACCCAACCCTGATCTAGTTCCCTGGTTACCTAATTAAAGAAATTGCTCAGGTTTGTCTGACATGACCTCTCCTCCTCCCACCCTGTGAATCAGTGCTGCCTTGGGTTTTGTAACCCACTGGATTCAAGTTACTCCACTAGTTTTTCCTTTAAAAGCATCTCCATTAACTTCCCCACTGCTAACATCAGACTGACTAGCCCAAATATGGCAGCCTCCTCCCTGCTGCCCCTTTTTATGGATGTGGGTGGAGCCCACAGACATTTTGCTATCTGTAGCTTGAAAATGGAGTTTCGTGGAACACATGTTTTGGACATTTCCATGTATCCTTCCATGACAACTGAAATAAAGTATTCCCTTCTTTCTGTTAATAACATTGGAGACATAACTTTAAGCTGCTTATCAGATGCCATTAGGAAACAGAAACAGTTTGCTAAATATTTGCTAAATATTGGTTGCCTATGAAACTAGAGATTTGCACATTTAAATACTAAGCATTTAAACAGCTTCTTGATGATAGTTTAACTTGGGAGTGTATTGTCTTTGAAGAAAGATTCATACCTCATAAATGTCACTCTTTCCCTGAGCAAATCCATGATTTACACTGTTTTTTTTTACCTCCACAGACACTATCTGATGAGCAGTCTTAGACATATGCCAGGTCTTCAGTGAACTGCTTAGACTAAATATGTATCAATAAGAAGCCATTTTTTACTATCTTTTGGGGAAGAAATATATTGAGCTACAGCAACACACACACACACACACACACACACACACACACACGTCTCTCTCTCTCTCTCTCTCTCTCTCTCTCTCTATATACTATATATATATATATATATATATATATATATATATATATATATATATAACACACACACACCATGCTCATAGCCACAACATTAAAAATAAATACTGCATTCTAATATGTTATTAAAAAACTGTTTATGTCTGTGAACTCAGTGAAGTTCAGTTTAGAGTAGACTTTCTGTAAATATTTATCTTATATTTTTTTACATACACACACACACACACACACACACTACACACCACACCATCCTCATGGCCACAATACTGCCAGGCAGCCTGGGTTCAAGTCCCAGCTGAGGCACTTATTCTTTCTCACCTCTGTTTGTATGTGTTCCATAAAATATGCACACCACACTTATGTGTGATTGTTACAAGTAAATATTTGTTTTACCATTGGGTTGTGCATTTGAGAAAGATTAATGTGCTCAAGGATGGCCCAGGTTCCAGTTGTCTCAGTGGCACAGCTGGTTAGTGCAATCAGAATGGTATTCTGGGCAGCCTAGGTTCAAGTCCCAGCTGAGGCACTTATTCTTTCTCACCTCTGTTTGTATGTGTCCCATAAAATATGCACACCAGACTCCTGTGTGACTGTTACAATAAAGAAACTGTTTGTTTATGTCAGTGACCACAGTGAAGTTCAGTTTAGAGTAGATTTCCTTTAAATATTTCTTATCCTATATTTTGTATCCTGGATAGTGCAGGGGAGATGCTACATCTCATTGCCATAGGGATCTTCACTTACACATTTCTGTACTGTATTTACTTAGGCTGTCCCAGATTAGATGCAATATCTTGTTTTTAGTTAGGTCATGATTCTTCCGTTTTGATAATATATTTCTTCAGGGTAACCTAGTCCAGGGCTCCCACATTCAAAGAAGATGTGCAGCGAATACCAGTGGAAATGTGAGATGTGCCACACAACTCCAACAATACACCACAGCGTGATATTCAAACATGCGGGATGCACCTGCTACAAGGGAGTGGACCAGCGTGCACACAAATAGTATGTCGTGCAAATCAAGGGTGTGTTCCCATGCATATACCATGCTGCAGCATACTCAGTGGGAAATTCACCCCTTGCTGCGCAGCCCACAGCTAGGCCATGAATAGCTGACCTAAGCTGGCCAGCCACCCACAGGTGGGCTGTGGAAGTGCACCCAGGTGCACAGCAGCCTGGCAGCACTGGTGGACTAAAGGTACCCCCTCCACCCCCAATTTATCCAACTCAATCCCCAAAGAGCTTCATAGTGTAGGGCCCCCCAGACCCAATCACACCAGAGGAAACCATGGTCCATATCCATAGCATAAAGGACTCCCACCCACTGCCTGGGAACATTGACAACACCGCTCCCCCCTTACCTGAGCTGTTGCAGAGACTGGCACTGTGCTCCATGCCCTGCCACAGCCAGCTTCCAACTGCACTGAACGTAAGCTGGGGACCTTCACTCCAAAATGACCCAAGTGGCTATACCATACATTGGGGCACTACACAAGTTGCGGACCCATCAGTGTATGCAGCTGTGTGTATGTCCCTGGCAAACTGTAAGAGGGAATGCATGCCTTATCGATGCTGTATCTTCCTGCTGTCATATACTCCTCCCCATTCCCCTGTGTAATATACCACCCTCCAGACTTCTGATGTATCCTGGGTGCCATGGGGTGTGGTATACTGCAATGGCATTGGTAGTGTACGATCCAGGCTATGGATAGTGCGTTTAAGGTTCCCCAATTGCACAAACAAATAGGTTGGCTATAACATGCCTGTTCTGGGACCTGTGTGAGTGAGTACAGAATTGGCTTTAACCCACACTGAGTAGTGCAACGGCACCGGGACGATGGATCCACATGCGAGTGCCTGAGGTGTATGGCCACTGGACGTTATCGCCCGCACACATCTTGTACCTATGTATGACACATTCCAGTGTCCTACTGCTAGTGCTTCACCACCCGAAATTAAGATGCCATTTCTTCTGTGAACTATCCAGGCTAAATATATAGCAAACAGCAGGCATATTCTAGGAAAATACATTGTAAAAATGTGTAAAAGGAAGACAACATTGAAACTGCCTCTCAGCAGATCTGCATTATGCAGATTCATTAGAAATAATGGGTAAAAGCATCCCAAAAGCTCTCCACAGCCATATCGGTTCTGACCAGAGTTTGTATGAAGTGGGACTACTGTACATATGCCCTCCTCCAATCCTTTGGAACCACTCTTACTGCACTTCTAGGGAGCGGTTGAGTAGGGCTGTCAGAGGTGCAGCCTGTAATTCCCTGAGCTTGCTCAGTGTCCTTGGATGTACTGCCTCCTGCCCCATAACCTTTCTCTAATAAGGTTTCTCTTTTGTGCTGCAGCTGTTTGGCAATCAGGGGAGGATCATGGCACTGATGGAGGACTAGTTGCTGCTGGGCCAGAAAGCACTTCCGGTGGAGGAGACTCCCAGTCTAGTGATGGAATAGGCAATGGTGCTGCAGCCCTGAAAGGAGGTGACAGGGCATTTTGCAAGCTTGTCCCCAACCTTCAGGTACTGCTGTAAGATTGTATGTAGCCCATCGGTAATTATTTGATTTCAGTTGTAAACAAAAGGTACTTTTTTTTCATCCCATCAGACTATGCCATACCTATAAGCATGAATGAAATATTTGCCTTCTGTTCTGTTTAATTAACAAGAATGAAAGTTTAGAAAAAAATGATGGGAATGGGAAGTAACACAGAAATGGAATTTAATAAAGACAATTTAAACCGAAACAGACAAGGAGCCCCAAAATAATTATGGGAAAGGCATCAACAACTGAAGTGATTCTGACCAATACATGCATTATAGTAGGCCTTAATAAGAGAATCAAGATGTTAGAGAACATTTCTCAATATAAAAATGTGAGAGTCTTAGGGTTACCCTTATGCTTTGATGCACAACAGGATTCCCTCAGAGACCTGATGAGTGGGTAGGAATCTTTGATTTAGCCATCCAGGTGGCAACTTTCTCTGCCTGCAGTGTTTTGGTCAGGGGATCATTACTGGATGACATCAAAATGATACACTAACACTGTCTGCAGTACCACTGTAGGGCCACCAGACAGTCTGTTTAGAAGTATGGTGAGATATCTGGAACTATCTGAACAATATGGTGACTAAAAGTGTAAGTAAAAGCACATTATTCACCTCCATGGTGGGTACAGTAGATCCAGGTCTTTACAAGTTTGTTGCTTTGTCCTTAACGTAGCATCACTCTGGGAAGGAATATTTGATTAGCCATTCGGGCAGCAGCCTCCTCTGCTGGCAGAGCTATGGCCAGCAGATCACTACTGGATGCCATCAAAATGATACACATTCTTATGGCATCAGCTGGATTTGTAAACAAGCAAGCAATGGTTTCTTTATAAAAAGCACCATTCGCACAAGGATCATAGTGCTTGCACAGTTAAACAGATAAAATCTCAGATTAAAACTATACAAAAATAATTAAAATAAGAAACAGCTTCACAGTTCATCCATATCCAGGGTAAACAATATTAAAAAGATACGTTTTTAATGTGGCCTTAAAGGTCTCCATGGTCAGGCACTCCCTTATCCGATGAGGTAGAGAGTTCCACAGGTTAGGGGCCACAAATGTAAAAGCCTGGGCCCCAGAGGTTTTCAAACAAACCCTGGGCACCTCTTGCAATTTCTCATCTCGTCAATGGAGCGGAGTGAGCAGAGGGGGCAATAGGGGCAAAGAAGATCTTGCAGGTAACACGGTCCCTGTTCATGTAGGGCTTTGTAGGTCAGCAAACTGACCTTGAAGGTGATCCACCACTAAATAGGCAGCCAGTGCAGAGCACACAGCACAGGAGTGATATGACAAGATCGAGAATGCCCAGTCAACAACCTGGCCACCGAATTTTGCACCAGCTGCAAGCGGTGGATATCAACCCCTGGTAGCCCTAGGTAGAGGGAGTTGCAGTAGTCAAGGCGGGAAGTTACAAAGGTGTGAACCAATGTCAGAAGGTCATCAAGTGGAACCAGGTGTTTAATCCAGGTGATATTCCTCAGATGGTAAAAAGAGTTCTTGACGATGGATTACACCAGAGATGTAAGCGTCAACCCGTAGTCTCAGAATATGTAAAATATTAACCATCAGACCCCTCCTCACTTCTTTGGTTCATTTTAACTCTAGTTATTCAGCTTTTGATGAAGTAGACTCATTTTTTCCTTTTTTCTTGCATTTTAGTAACTTTCAGTACTTTCTCATAGTTTTTTCTCTAAATTAGCAGTTTGGGGTCCCTGAAGTTAAACGCAGTGGTGTCCCCAGTGCTTTCTTGGACCCCTTTAACAAATGTAATGCACTCCTGGGCTGCCCCTAATACTTATTCATTGATTTTCACCCACTTTTGTTCTGCTCCTTCTACGTCACACATGTTTTCGGCTGATCTTTGATTAGTACTACCATTTGATCAAAGCCAGTGCTCCTAAAAGCATGAGAAGAAAATGACAGAATGCAGTTGCTGGGAATACAGCACAGTGTTCAAATTTTTGACCTAAATAGTCTTCAATCAGGATATCTCTAAAAATATCATGGTTGGAGAATACAAGGTATATGACTGCCTCTCCCCTGGTTGTCTCCCACAGCCATTAGGTGATGAAACAGTCCTGCATAAATTCTGCAACTTGTAACTTTTTTGGCTCTTGCCTCTGGTGTACCCCAGTCTATGTCTGGGAAATTGAAATCTACCATTATTATAATTTTCCCAGCTTCCTTCCTTCCTAATTTCATTTTCTAATTCTTTGTTTCTTTACCATCTGCCTAGGTACACTGAGGAAGAAGTATACAGTAGGTAGGGTTTCTGCATTTTGTTAAGAAATATATATATATACACATATATGTTTTATCATGCTGCCAGGGTTTCTGAGCTTACATTTTTCTTTTTCCATCTCTGAAAACTACAGTAGATATGAATGTGTTACAGTGGCAGGCTTCCTTTGGGTAGTGCAGGAAGTAGGAAGATGTTTGCATCTCCCAGTGCATGGTAACCCTATTCAGACACCACCTGACAAAGCTGTGAATAGGGTGAAGTGTTGGGGCGTTAGTGCTCACACAATTAGTATTTACCTTGCTTAATGAAAAGTGTGTAATTCTTTTCTAATTTGCAGTACTAACTTATGCTTTTGTATGGACTTTACTTAAGGCAATGAGACATTTAAATGGGAACAGTCAGTACCAAAAGTCCCACACACAAGTGTGGGACTGGTCCTAATATGCAGTTTGTGTGCAGAAACATCTTTGTTACTTACTGTTTACTGCAGAATCATAGATTGCGTTAGAATGATTCTGTTGACTTTCAAGCTGCTATTTTTTGTAACTACAAATCCCAGAATCCTCTGCAGCTGAAATCAAAGCAGGGCTGCAGGAATGGGAGATTCAATAGCCTATAATATATGTTAGAGCAATTATAAGCGTCAATCAGATGTTTCACAGTAATGCTGTTCTTCTGAGACTAAGTACAGTGCTCTGGGACTGTAAGTTGCCCCACAAGGGCAGTGGTACCAGCAAACAAAAGATTAGAGCTTCTACAAACTATGTCATGCACTGCAGGCTGTTGAATGCAGTAAATGACATGTCACAAAATATTGCATGATAGAAAGGCTTGATTGCCATTGAACTGCATTGTTCCCTGCAGCATACTGCAGCACTCTGCAGTACAACAGTAAGGTGTTACATTGCATCCTGGCTGACTCCAGTGTATACAGAATCAAAACCAAGAATGGTGTTTAAAAGAGGGGATGTATGGTAGCACCGCATAGAGTGCTGTGACCCTCTCATACCTACAAGAAAAATCAGAAACACCAGGAGGGATCTGTTCCACAACCTCAGTTTGAACAACTGGAACCCAGCAGAGCAAAACACCTACTACTGGTATAAGCTTTTTTGCTTAACAAATCTGTACAGGCTGAATGACATGTTTAATCAACATTTCATGGTTCTAGTGACCAGCTCATCAAGATACCACCTGCCTGTATTTCCTGAGGTCCTAGGAGCTGAGTACATCCTGTACATCAGCTTTTTTGCTTTAAAGATCCTATACTTGCTTAATTTTGAGTGCTGAATGTACTTATATGTATATAGATTCTGGATATATATATATATATATATATATATATATATATATATATATATTAGAGCAAAAAAACTCAGTTTAATGCATAAGTTAGGGTTGTTCCACAGTGACAAAGTGAAATTCGATGTTGGGGTTGAAACCCCTTTGCACCCCTCAGTCCACCCCAACTGGAATCGGAGTGCGCATTGGATCATCGGCCCTAAGTGTCACCCATCACATGTGGAAAGAAGCTGAGGAATAGGAGAATGGGGTGACAGTTAGGACCGATGACCGAATGCACCCAATTCCAGTTAGAGGTGGGCTGGAGGGGTGCAAAGGGATTTCAACCCTAACATCGAATTTCCTTGCTTTTTTCGCTGTGGAACAACCCTAACTGATGCATTAAATGGATTTTTTTGCCTCTAATTTCCATTCTTTTTGAGAATGATAATGAGAAATAGTGAATGTAATGCAGCGGCGGGAGCGCGGGGGTGATGTCTTGTCACATTGTAACATTGTGCCTGCAAACACAAATCATAATGCACATGGTGACGCAAAGTAAAACAGAAAGAGGAACAGTACTGTGGACAGAAATGTTAAAAACAGCGGAAACGCAACCGCAAATGAAAACACAAAGGGTAATGCACATGGTGGCGTAAACGTGAACGGTAAGTGAAACGAGTCGGAACATAAGCAAAAGCGGTAATGGTAAGAGTAATGTAAGTGCACAGGATGGTTTTCCCCAAAAGCTGTATAGAGAAAGACAGTGAGCAGAAAGAATGTATGCAAAATAATGACTCTCGGAACACAAAAATCAGTAGTTGTAATAGTAAATTGCTTATATCTCAGTAACCGTAAGACATAGAAAACAAATTTAAAAGTCATATGTATTATCACTTTCCTGGCTAGTTTTATATGTAGCCCCAAGGGGGCTATAGCTTTTTGAGAAAAACTCCGTATCTCGCACCATTTTCGAGATACGGGCCCTCAAAGGCGTGGGGAACGCCGTAATGTTATCCTATGGGAAAAAAACAGAAGTTCAGACTGCCATAACTTTTGAACAGTTTAATATTTTTTCACAAAATCTTTGAAAGGCACATTGGGAACCCCGGCTGCATGTTCCCTGAAGACTTGGGGCCAGTCGTGCAAACCGTGCGACCTGTAGGCACGACCTTAGAAGTCCAGAAAAAGCGTAAATGCACGCGCAGATCACACTTAATAACTCCGCAGCTGTGTATCCAACTGATACAAAACTTGCCAGATCCCAAGGCGTATGGGTCTTGATTGTGTATTCCAAATTTCAGTCAAATCCGTCAAACGGTTGCAAAGTTATTAAGGTGCAAAATTTTGGGTTTAACATGTAAATGGCTCCTCAACCCAAACTATGGTAGCACAGTTTCATATATATATATATATATATATATATTAGAGCCAAAAACTCCATTTAATGCATTAGTTAGGGTTGTTCCACAGCGACAAAAGTGAGAAAATTAAGCTGTTAGGGTTGAAAACCCCCTTGGACCCCGCCCACCCCCAACCGGCATTGGGGTGCGCATTGGGATAGTCAGCCTAACTCTCACCCCATGACATGTGTAAAGCAGCAGAAGTATAGGAGAATGGGTGAGAGTTAGGACCCACGATCCCAATGCGCACCCCAATGCTGGTGAGAGTGGGCGGGGGTCCAAGGGGGTTTTCCAACACAATTTCTCACTTTGTCACTGTGGAACAACCTAACTAATGCATTAAACTGAGTTTTTGCCTCTAATTCCTTCTTTTTGAGAATGATAACGAGAAATAGTGAATGTAATGCAGCGGCGGGAGCGCGGGACCCTTGTGGCATACTAACAGGGACAGCAACGCAAACAGAAATGCTAACAGTGGTGCACATGGTAACACAAGCACGACTGAGAACAGAAAGGGTAACGCACATGGTGGCGTAGACGGGAATGGTCTGCCACGTGATGTGTTGTCACATAGTAACATGGTGCCTGCAAACAGAAATGTCAATGGGCATGGTGATGTAAAGTGAAACAGTAAGATAAACAGTACTGTGAGAAATGACAAAAATAACAGAAACGCAAGCGCAAATGAAAACGCAAAGGATAACGCACATGGTGGCGCAGACGTCAATGGTAAGTGAAACGGGTATGGATCCACAAGCGGAAAGGGCAACAGTAACAGTAATGTAAGCACACAGGCTGGTTTTCCCCAAAACCTGCATTGAGAAAGACAGTGAGTACAAATAATGTATGCAAAATAATGAGTATCGGCGCAGAAAATGAGATCTTGGAATACTAAATACATTATATCTCAGGAACCGTACGACGTAGAAAAAAAATTTAAAAGTCATATTATTTACAATTGTCCTGGCTAATTTGAATCTTAGCCCCATGAGGGGACTAAGAAATTTTCCAACGAAAAGTCCGTATCTCGCACCGTTTCCGAGATACGGGCCCTGAAAAGGCGGCGAACGCCGTAATGTTATCCTATGGGAAAAAAAGAAAAGTTTGGAGTGCCATAACTTTGCCTCCCTGTAATGCTTTTTCACCAAACTACTGAAAGGCACATCTGTGGGCTGTTGGCTGTCTTCCCTCCAAATTTCAGGAAAAAAGACCAAACCGTTATTTTGCAGCAGGGCTCCAAATGATTTCTGTTAAGTGTCGGGCGCCGTAATGTTATCCTATGGGAAAAACCGTCAATTTTGGAGTGCCATAACTTTGCTGCCATGTGATATTTTTTCACCAAACTACTGAAAGGCACATCTGTGTACTGTTGGCTGTCTTCCCTCCAAATTTCAGGAAAAAAGACCAAACCGTTATTTTGCAGCAGGGTGCCAAAGGATTCCTATAATGCTTCGGGCACCGTAATGTTATCCTATGGGAAAAACTGTCAACTTTGGAGTGCCATAACTTTGCCACCATGTAATATTTTTTCAATACAACACTGAAAGGCACATCTGTGAGATGTCAGCTGCGTTCCCTCCAAATTTCAGCCCAAAACTCCCAACAGTTATTTTGCAGTGCAGTGCCAAAGAATTGCTGTCATTTTCCTGCAGACTAGAAAATTACTATAGCAATTTATAAAGCTTTAGTAATTTCATGCACTTTCAGAGCATCAAAGTAATTTATGAAGTATTTTTCCAGAAATTGAAAACATATTTCTGGGGTTTTTACCACAAAATAAAAGACATGGCAAGCATCCTCAGGGCCCGACTAGGTGAATACAAAAAATTAGGTTGCTAGAGGGTCCCACATTTAAATGCCAAAACATTTTCTGATCACCAACTGAAAACAAAATGGCGATTTACGAAAGTAACAGGCCCATTTTGAAATAAAAATGCATTTGCGAAAGTGTTGAACTTTTTGTTTACTTTTCCCATTGACTTATAATGGGAAACTGTTTTTGAATAACTTTTGAACCGTTTAATATTTTTCACGAAATCTTGAAAGACACATCGGGACCCGGCTGCACATTCCCTGAAGATTTCGGGCAGGTCCACTTATAAAACCATCGACCTGTAGGCGCGACCACAGAATTCCAGAAAAGCATAAACGCAGCATTGAGATCACACTTAATAACCCACAGCGTATATCTGACCAGTACGAAACTTGGCAGATCCTAAGACCTATGGTTCTTGATCATAAATTCCAAATTTCAGGCAAATCCATAAAATGGTTGCAAAGTTATTAAGGTGCAAAGTTTTGGGGTTTAACATAGAAATGGCTCCTCAACCCTAACTATGGTAGCACTACTGTGCTACCATAATATATATATATATCTTGATGGTAGAACTCAATCAGTTAGAACTGTCAATTCCATCCTCCCACCCTCCCAATCTGCACTGGTGTCTCCCAAGGTTCCATTCTCAGTCCAATAATCTTTTCGGTCTTCCTAAATTACCTCCCTGCTGCCTGTATGTCAGCATCCATTCACATGTATGTTGACAACATGGTCCTTTTTGCCTCCAGCCCCTCCGACACTGATCTGATGACCAGATTCAAGCTGGACTTTAAAAATATTCAGCTCTGGTTCTGCTCTAATCAGCTGGCCTTTAATGCCAAAAAAACTGTCTCCATGACCTTCGGCACAAGGCAAAAGCTCTCTTGAATCACTGGTCTCCCATCCTTCCGCACCCTGGATGGGTCCGCTATCAAGGATGTACCCTCCTTCAAGTACCTTGGGGTCTGGCTTGACAGTCAGCTTGATGTTTCTGAAAATGTGAATGCTGTCCTCAACAAATTGCACTCTAAATTGGATGTGCTTTATTGCAATCGTGGTTGTATCCCCTACCAGCTCGCGGAGCAGTTATTCAGAAAATGATTCTTCCAATATTCAACTATGGTGACGTAGTCTATGGTGCTGCTCCCAAATCCACCCAGTCCAGACTGGACACCCTTTTTCACTCCTTCTGTCATTTTGGTTTGGACTACCCACCTTGCGCCCATCACTGCTCTCTCTACACCTTCCTCTCCTTTCCCTCCCTTGAAGCCAGATGCCTAGCCCACTACTCCTCCTTTATAGCCAAATACTGATTTGGATCTCTCCCTTCTTATCTCACATCTCTCCTATATCAGTGCCCCCTACCAATTACACCCGCCACAGGTCTAACTTTCGCTCCCTTTCTCTACCCTCCAGAAATTTCTCAGCTGGCCAGGCTGCCTTCTCTTACGGCTTCCCTAAACTCTGGAACTCCCTCCCCTTAGCCATTCATTCTGCCTCCTCTCTTCACTCTCTATCCTCTCTGCTGCTTAACTTCAGTGCTACCTCCTGTATCTGTAACTGATCTCTGCACTATCTTCTCTGCTTTCCCCTACCAATCTACTCTGCTCTCTGTTTCTCCTTCTTGGCTTGCCTCATCTTCCCCATCCCACCTGCTTCTCAATCCCACTCCCTTATTTGCTTGCATCCATCTCTTCCCCCATCATTACATCTCCCTATCTCCTAACCATTGCTCTACCACCATGCCAGGAAAAATCATTCAATGCACTTACATTTATGTTACCTTGAATCCTCTGCTGCTTCCATACTTAGTACGTATAATCGGTGTTAGGCCACTTCTCGTTACTGCTTGTTATATTATGTTGTAATTTGTACCTGTACCACTTGTAAATTGTTTTTGTACACCTATTTGTCTCCCTTTCCCTTCCCCCCAGGATGCATCTGGAAACAAGCTGTATTTAGTTTGGTATGCTTTTCTTGGTGAAACTTTTCAAATAAATAATAAATAAATAAATAGTCTTTCAGCACTGTAATTAATGGAAATCCTGTTTTGCTACTATTTTTTTTTAACATTTTTCTTGATCTAATAAGACTTATTCTTCATAGCCCACATGTGTACTGCTCAGCAGACTCCTGTTTCAAAAGCAAAATTAGTGTAGAAACACTAAAAAAGGTAGCAAATTGGTAGGCAAAGCTATTAAAATTCAAAGCAATCAAGAGTCACAAGACTCACAGGGATGAAGATAATACTCTTCTGTACTTTATTACAAAGCACATAAATATGACAAAGTGCAAAAAGTGCAAGCATTGTACGAAAGCTGCTGTAAAAGCTACCCTGTTTCACCATGCCAGTCACCAATGACCCCAACGCTTTGCCTCTCGTTTTCCTCAGGGGTCGAATCCTGTTTCTAGCATGCTGCCAGTGTGAAGGATTAGGTTGTGCACAGTTTCCAATGATCACAAAATATTACACCCATTAGACTTACTTGGCTTACAAGTCCACCTCTAGGGCATTTTCCCTGTGGCCATTGCAAATTTTGTAAGGTGATATTGAAATGGGGATTACTTTCAGAGTGAAGTAACAGGTAAACAATTATCAGTGCTTGCATTTATAAATTTCAGCACTGAAAATATGATTTGCCTAGTGAAATGCCAATGTCATAGTTTCCAGAAACATGTAGACATGGAAACAGACTCTTTTTTTAAGTTTTTTTGAATAACATGGGTACAGTGTAGATCAGTACAGGCATTTAATGTCAGACAGCACATTAAAATTCACAGCATTCTATTACAGGTAGAAAATCAAATTGTAGA
Organism: Neoceratodus forsteri; assembly: GCA_016271365.2. Classification (NCBI taxonomy): domain Eukaryota; kingdom Metazoa; phylum Chordata; order Ceratodontiformes; family Ceratodontidae; genus Neoceratodus; species Neoceratodus forsteri. The sequence continues at coordinate 1,386,352,478 of CM057458.1, read as the reverse complement.
TGACATCATATATTTCTTCAGATTGTGAGTAATTGCCAGTTTGTTGTTTCAAGCAGACTGCACTAGAAGAGATTACATATGTACTCTCACGTATTCCCTTCTAGTGGTAGAAGCGTTCTAGTCATGTTAATCCCCTGTGCTGTACCTCTGCAGGTGTCAGAGATAATGGGGTGAAGTCAATGTCCCTTTCATTCACATTCAGCACCCATCTCAGCCATCTAGTTGTGAATCTGGACATGCACTGATTAATCTGGAACATCAACTGTTCCATTCTATATGTCTCATCTATGATGTCTACCTAATTTTGGTGTGTCAGTGGGTTCCATGTCAGCCATCGATAGGTTATCTTTTTGGGGCTGCCACCAGCATCACATGCCACAAGTATATGGCCTCCTTGTTTCTGACTCCCGCTAGTAGGATGTCTAATATGGCATTTGACAGTAGTAGTGGGACATCTTATGCAAATATTTCTATGAATGTCTTCCCGGGTTCCCTCCAGAACCCGAGAAATCTCAGACAAGACCAAATAATGTGAGTGTGGAGTGCTTTGACTTCTGTACATGGCCTCCAGCAACTCTGCAATTGTTTAGCTGCCAATTTACCTTGTGTTGTAGAGGTATAGAAATATTGGGTTCTGATTTTCCAACTATACTGCCATAACAGTGAACTAGTCATTTTGAAGGCTGTTTGAAAAGCCAGGAACCATTCTTATGTTATTAGTTCGATATTATTTGTTCACTGCCACTTTTATGTGCAGGTCGTGATCTTCATTCTGATTTCGAAAAATTTTGCACAAGGCTGAGATTTGCCCTTTGTGTATTACCCCTCATAATATGGCCTAAATTGTGATAAGTAGATGGGTTGCCTGTAGCAACACTTGCTGCTGTCTGGTCCATTTTTGGATATAGGCCCTAACCTGAAGATACCTGAAATTACCTGTATTACTGAGGTGGTTGAAGGCCTGCTATGTGGTTTGGAAGATAAGTACTGTCCCCTGCTTAGAAACTGTACTGGGAGCATAGCCTCTGATGGGATCATTACCTGCATTGGGGATGACTGATGGTGGGAACTCCAAATCCCATGCCAACCATTTAAATTGCCACAAGTGGGAATCTATTTTCATTCTGTCCCATGCTCAATAACTAACTCTAAAGGTGTTTTGCACCACCGTAAGTGTGATGTCTGAGTTCTGATTTTTAAGCTTTTTGCCCATTGCCCTGGCTTCCAAAAGAGCTCCTCCTTCCTCTATTTGGTCTATTGTTTTTCAGGACAATTTGTAGCTGGTGACTGACCATGATAACAGGGTGCAGACCAGGGCTGTGCGGAATGTTGAATTTCTTTTCTTTTTTTTTTATAAAGGGTTTTTACCTGTCCTTTGGTAGGCTGATTGGTTGTGTCAGCCCTGTCCCATTGCGTGGGGTCATCCTGAATCTCCTTTCATTCCCCTGAGACCAGGCAGGCTGCCAGTGCTAACAGAGAGGGCTTCATTAAGCTAATCCTCCATTTTTCCTCCTGGGCTCAGCTGGATGTGCAATGAATGCGATGTGTGTGCTCCACCTCCTAGGAGGTGTGCTCTGCACTCTGCACTCTGGCTCTTCCCTGAACTACAAGACTGCGCACATCCTGCCACCTGGATTCCTCTAGGTGACAGTTGAGTGGCAAGTCATGGAATCCCCCTTCCCCGAGGGAAGAAATCAGTCTTACAGATGCTCAGTCTTCTCTCTTCAGGTTAAGCCCTCAAGAAACCTGAGTCCATTCCCAAACCCAGGTCGCCGGAGTGGCAGTAGGGAGGCACAGATGCCTCAACCATCCGTGGCACTGAATGTTGAATTTCCAATGAAATGGAATTCTGCAGAATTTTAGAAAATTCCACTGATTTTCATCAATTGTGGAATTTTGACTTTCCTCATGCAAAATGTTTTTTTGCAGAATAATAATCAGCAGTTCACATAAACCGTGGATTCTTTTTCTGAAATCTGTGGATAATTATTCTGCAGTTTACATGATCTAAGGAAAATTATTCTGCAGTTTGTTCAGAAATGCTTTTCAAAATTCAGCAGAATTTAAAAAGAAATTCCACGAAGAATTTCAGAAGGAGATTTGCCATTCCGCAGCATTTCCGATGGTGGAATTTCGCATGCTGTATAGCCGTAGTGCAGTCATGCACTGCATAGTAGTATAATTCTAAATACAAGACCACTGTTCCCCCTGAAGTTTTCTCTTGTGGTAGCAATTTGTATTGCATGTGCAATCTTCTCCCTGCCCATAGGTATTAGGTTTTTTTTTTATTTCAGTCTTTGGTAACCGGGTAAGGCCCATTAGGCACAAGTGCCTGTTTTCAGGGGCGACCTGGCAGCACTAGCTGGTTAAGTGACTTGCTCAGGGTCGCACAGTATGCAAGTGGAGGTTGTGAGACCCAAACTCAGGTCTGGTCTGCTGGATGTATCAAGCTCATTCACACCTCATTCCTCTAACCTCTAGGCTATACTGCCTTCTGGTATCTGGAGAAAGATTTTTGCCAGGATGTGAATTGCTTTCTAGGGATTAAAACTGGCAAGCATTGAAAAAGGCACAAGTGGTGGGAGAGATCATTAATTATTAGACAGCCTATTCTCAAATAGAGGGAAAGAGTCACTAGTGGAGAAAGGAATCCAAGCACCATACTAAACTGGACATTGCATAATTAATTACAAATAGTGCATTAAAAAAACAAGATGGATGGTACAAAAATACAACTTAAAGTCTTGCATGAGGCATGAGGTAATTTGCATGGGGAAGTTTTAATATTTTTTAAGTAAAAAATTAAACTGAGTTTTGTGTTAATAAGAATATGTGTTGGTGTGAGTGTGTGTAATTGAAATGTTTCTCTTGTTTTCATAGCTGGTCCCCAGCTATACTTGAAATTAGTGTCAAAACATAGAAACATAGAGTTTGACGACAGATTAGGACTGCTTGGCCCATCGAGTCTGCCTATTTTTCCCTACCTACACTAATTACATCAGACCATGCCCAATCTACAGCTCCTTCTCTCAGTTGTATGTGATAAGGGCAAAATTATAGGAGCAAACCCAAAATTGTGAAACCAGTTGGGCGAAACCTGAAATGGTGACTCCTTCTTTCCTGCGGTGGGGCTTTGCCCCCACACCCCTCTTACTCATATAACAACTTCCAAGGTCGTAGCACCTTGGGAAGGGGTGAAACCTTTGTTGGCATTTTGGTTTTGCCCTTTTCCCATCGTGATTCTGGGTGTCACCCTTTTTGGGTTTCACTCACTTCACTGCACACTCTTTCTCCCTCTTCCCCTTATTTTCCCCTATGATCCTTTGTGCTTATCCCATGCATTCTTGAACTCCACCACTGTGTTTGCCCCTACCACCTCTGCTGGAATGCTGTTCTAGGAATCCACCACTCTTCTCACATGAATCTACCCTCCTCTGGCTTCATAACATGTCCCCTTGTTCTTGAGCACCTTTTCTTCTGAGAAATACTCCCCTCCTCTACATTATTTACCCCCATGATGTATTTTAAGGTCCCTATCATATCCCCCTCTCCCTCCCACATATTGAAATATAGAAACAAAAATTTTATTAGAAGATAAAGGCCCTGCTGTGGCCCATCCAGGCTGCCCTGCACTACCTATTGTTGTTTGTGAGGACCCTAGTGGCTCTTCACTCCTCTTTTCCCTCCTCCCCTTTGCTAATATCCCTACCAGCCCAATGTGTCTGTCCCATCATGTTTCCCCATTGTTCTACACATCTACTACCCTTTCTATGAAGAAATACTTCCTGATGTCCCTCCAACCCCCCTCTACATCTGCTTTATTGAGTCCCCCTTGTGCTTTTGTTCCCACTCAAGGTGAACAACTCTATAGCATGTACTTTATTTAGTCTTTAGAAAATGGGCTTGAAAAATAATGCATTCTGACTGGCTGAAAGCCATTGTCAGGCACACATTTATTTTTCAATAGTGCCCGGTGAAAAACAAGTTCCAATTTGGGGTGGCCCATTACTTAGGGTATCCTTGGGCCACCCCAAATTTTGAAACTTGACAGCTGCTATTTTTTTTCTCATCGCTTAGCAAGCTATTTGGCAGCTGGCCAATCACCCCACCCCTCATCCCCAGTCTCTGTTATTATTTTAAGTTCAATAGCTTGCCTGTGGCATCAGGCCTCATTACACCCCTGGGCAGTCTGGTATTGTCCAATACCGCCCACCCTGTCAGGTATTATTGCTTACATGGAGGCATTTGTTTGTCTTGATTATGTCCCACCTCCCTTCTTGTCTCTAGCGAATACATGTTGAGGTCCTCCAGCTTCTCCATGTAAGACCTTCTCTGCTATCCCTTAATCATTGTGCCTTCCCTTCTCTGCATTGCCTCCACTCTATCCCTATCCTTCCCCAAGTGTGGGCTCCAGAACTGCATGCAGCACTCTAGGTGAGGATGCACAAAGGATCTGTACAGAGATAGAATTACCTCTCCTTTCCTACTGCTGATCATCCTTCCTATGCAGCCTAGCATCCTGTCCAATCTTGCCACTACCCTAATGCACTGGCTGATGTTTTCAATTTTTCTGATATTATCATTCACTGGTCCCTCCCCTCAATTGTCCTCTCCACTGTGCTCCCCCATCCTGTATTCAGGTTTCAGGTTTTTTTTATGTCCCACATGCGTTAACATGCAGTTTATTTTTGCAATGAATGTCATCTGCCATACCCATGCCTATTTCCCAAATCTACTCAGATCTTCCCTAAAAGCTGTTTCTTCCTACTTACTGTCCACTCTTTTGAAGATCTTGGTATATCTGCAAAAGAGGCAGATGTTCCCCTGGATCCCTAGCCCAGTATCATATATGAACATGTTAAACAGGACCGGTTCCAGGGCCGATCCCTATGTCACTCTACTGGTGACTTCCCTGACTCCTGCATGCTCCTTATTAAGAACAACCATCTAGATATTCACATTTAGCCAGTTTCTTACCCTTCATGTAATCATATCCCCCACACCCAGATTGCTAAAGGTAAGAGAAGTGGGCCAGGGATACCTTAAATTCAGCTTCAGGTTTTGGGCCAATAGATTTAGTTAAGCTTTGCCAGTTCAGCTGAACCACTCTGGCTCCCAAAGTAATAATTTGCATAAGATACACAGACTTCAGATATGGGGGAAAAATAGCCTGATAGTCAACAATGAACAATAATTACCGTAACTTCCTCTTGGGAGGTGCTGGTGGCATGCATCTGCTGTTGAGTACTGTTTATATACAGTATGTAAACACGTTTTTTCTAATATTAAAAATACAAAAAAGAGTAACTCATAAGAACAATAAGACACGCCGATGTGTGTAATGAACAGATCTGACCACACTTCCAGGTCCTGAAGGCACTAAGCTTGTGGCCTTATCCTTCACTATGCCCCTGGGCAAGCGGTCATATCTGTTCAATGTGCATACCATCATGTCTTATTGATTATGTAAATAATGGTGAGCATGATATTTAAGTGGACTCACCATTAGTGGTGGGTGAAGTGACAAAACTTCTCTACACAGAGTAATCTGCGAATTTTGCCCAGTTTGCTGGGTGAAATGTGACATTTTGCCCTCAGAATGGCAAAATTTCTCCTTCAGAATGATGAAATTTTGCCCATGAAATGGCAAAATTTCACTGTGGAAGGCAAAATTTTGCCCGTGGATCTGCCAAATGTGGGAAATTTTGCGGATTACAAAGCATGGCGAAATCAGCCACTTCACCAGCAAAATTTAAATTGGCTGCATCTCTACTCACCATGAGAAGGACGATGGTAACGGTTGCTTATTGTGCTGGAACTGACAGAGGAGTGCAGCAGAGTGTTATCCTATGACATGAGTAACATGACAATATATTTATTGAAGTAGATAACAGTAATATAATATAACATTTATTTTTAAATATGTTAAGTTATTTTTTATTTATGTGACAAGAAAGCATTATTTCTCAATAAATACATCATTTTGACAGTAAATTGTACTTTGTATGTAGTGCCTTTAAGGCTAACATGCAATTGCAGTGGCACTGGCCAGTCGTATTGTATGTAAACAGAAAAAATCTCGGCACACATCAACCAAAAATAAAAAAGACTGCTCACTGATGTAAAGTGCTGTAGTTTTATTCAGTGCAAATGTCCAAAACTACTGGCTCCTGATGCATTTCAGAAATTCAGTTTCCAAAATGTATCAGGAGTCAGTATGTTAGCACATTTGCACTTATTAAAACTACAGCACTTCATATTGGTGAGTAGTCTTTTTTATTTTTGGTTGGTGTGTGCTGAGATTTTTCCTGTTTACATGGACTTTTAGCTGTATCTCTGGCACCACTGTCCCAGTTCAGCCTCTTCCTATTTCCTCCAGTCATATTGTACCATTTGCTGTGCAGTATTCAGTCAGGTTAGAAGATAATGTTACAGTTACCTACATGCCACAGTAACGCATGATGAGGAAAATATGATTCATGATGGAGTGAATAGCAGAATGGGGATAAGAACATATAGTTTCTTAATGAACACATGATGAGACTTGAAGATGATAATAAGACACATTATTTATAATGCCCGAGGGCAGACAGGCAATAGTCAATAACCACGGTGAACAGTTTGTTATGGTGGTATTGGCCAATCATTTTGTGCCTATTGCTGTGCAGTGAGCAGGCAGGGAAGAAGGTGGTGTTACCTACATGTCACAGCAACATTGAGCATGATAGCAGATGTTCTACATGAGCATATATTATAATTTGATGAATTATATGAAATATGATAAAATAATATAATTTTATTTCATAGAGAAGATAATATACTATATTGCATGTTATATTCACTTTAGTTATATTTCTCGGTTTGTCCTCAAGGCAATGGTTTATACAATTTAAAATCTGAGCTTAATCTCCTTTGATCTTATCTGCACCCATATCCATTCTTGGGTGAAGAAGAGCTGAAGAACAGAAGTCACAGTCAAAGTACATACAACAATATGTAAAATCCTATACCGTACTTTGGAACTGATGGTGATGCAGGTAGTAGAGAGGGAAGCTGCCAACTGGTTTATTTTTTTACCTTTCCTTGGACTCACTACTTGAGTCAGGGAGGAAGGGCAGATGTCAACCTCAAGCAAAGATGTGGAGTTGTGATCCAGAGCATGGCATTAACTTAGTTATGTTTTATTTCTGTTATTCTGTTTGATATTCTGTTTTATTTCTTACAAATGAAGTCATAGGGTTAGAACCTGTTGCTAGAGATCTGTCATGGATCAGATGCTAACTGTGGAGATTAGGAGTGGAAACTGCAGTGCCCCATGGTTTCAGTGTCTGTCTACTGTACAGCTGAATACTTTCACTTAGTCTCTTCTAGCTTGTCCTAGATTTACAGGAAACTCAGCAGCAGAAGATGTCACAATTCTGAAGGCTTGTGCAAATTCTGTTACTATTTGCAATATTCCTTATACTGGCTGACCACAGAGGTTGTGGTTTGGGAGGCATCATATGGTTTCAGCATCTATGCACAGCTAAAAGCATTTAATTACTCTTCTCCACTATGGGCTACTAAGGTAGGATGTAAAGCTATGGCAGTATGGAGCTGCGAACCCCAGCTTATCAACTGAGTAAGTCGGTGGAGTTTGAGAATTGGGAGGTGCAACTTGGAATACACAGATAAACACAGGATATACAGACATAAAAAATGGTTATATTCACTGTAATTTTATGTGTGTGTGTGTGTGTGTGTGTGTCTTATGTGAATACGGCAAAAATAAAATCCCAGTGAATATTACCTGCTGTACAGTAATGTGATACAATAAGACACTATACATGATATACAGCATTAACTTGTATAATCTGATATATAAAAAGATAATATAATCTGATATATAATTAATGATCAGATAATACACACTAATCTGATGTAATATGATATAAAATATGAAACATATAAACTAATTTAATCTGATATAATATAAGATATATGTGAAAATACTATATTGAAATAACTTTCTTTTACACTGGAGTGTGTTTGCAAAAATATACTAAGAGGTGCATGCTGTGGCTCTTTGGTTAACACTGACTGCTCATGTGCCTCCTGAGCCAGTCAGGACTGGGTATCAATCACTGTACTGTACTATAATCTAGTACAATATGATACAATGTGTGATATGCATATAATATAATCTGATTTCATGTAATAATGTTACTCAACCCTAAAAGTGTAGGATTTACCATTAGACTGCATGGAGACCAACAAAATTGTTTCCACTTGTTTCTGCCTTCCTTAGCCCAGGGATTGAGATTGTGTACATGGGGACTGAAGCAGGAAGTAAGAGCTGTTTAACGTCATCACTGTTTGGCCACAGCTTCCACTGCATGTATAAGGTGGCTTCCTGCAGCTCACTCAGTAAGCAGGTGCATGACTGACTGGACTAGGGATTCCCCTTGATAGATGCCCAGACAGTGAGTGCTGCAAACTCCCCTGTTGGATTTCTATAGATGCCCTGACCTGACTGGACAATAGCACATGACCATGCTAGGCAAACTGGGGGAGTAAATTTATAGTTAAGGGCAGGGCCTTGTCAGACTGAACATATGGGAACCAGTGCCCCTCAGCAGCCAGAGAGCTACCATCCTTGTACATCATGTCCCTCTCTCTCCATGGCAACAGGGGTCTGGGATTATACCAACAACCAATCAGGTTTCCATGCCTTGACAAGGATACAGTGTCTCATGAGCTTCAGGAAGACTATTCAGGCATCTTTTAACCAGTTAATTTCCCACTTAAGAACACCCAAATTCACCATCAGAAGAAGGCCTTATGATCTCTAGAGTTTGCTTGATGGGGGTCCCATGCATCATCTTTTACATATCACTCCAACCCCCCTTTGGACACTCTTACCCTCCCCTTTGACTTTACCTCACCTGCTCTTAAATCCCTAAACAGTTTTCTGGTTCATTACCTCCTCTGGGTTTCTTTCGGATTGCTCAGGAGGGTTCCATCACTAGATGTGCTGGATGACTGGCAGGGAAGGCAATTTACACAGCAGTAGGAGTGGAACCAATGGATGTTTGGGGACTAACGAACTATAGTTTCCTTAGCCATACTAGCATTGACCAAAAGCCTTTTTCCTCTCTGCCCCACCTCTATGACTCCCATTCCCCATGCCACCATGACCAGTCCATCTGCACAACCACTGCTTGATCAACTATTACTTGGTGGAATGGGCATGGTGTAACATTTATCTGCTCCTTTCCTCCCCCTTGCGTTCCTTTCTCCTCTTGTTCATCCCTTCATATTTTCTACTTCCATTGACAGCACATCTACTCACAGAAAGCATCAGCTCTCAGTCAGGACACCAGATCCAAACACTGCAGTTGTGTTGTCACAAAAATATTGCCTTAACCACTTGTTTGAGAGATTGAGAACATATGCACAACGCTGCTATTGGAAATATATTGTGGGGCCCACAACTGAACAAATGAATTCATATGTGACCTAACCAGAAATGCATAAAGCGGCATCATTACCTTCGTATCTCTGCTAACAAAGTTTACCTTTGGATGATCCAACAAATCCATCTTAAGCACTTAAACTCACTTATGTGGGGCAGATTCAATTTTTGTTTCAAATTGCTCTCCCAGCAGTAATGTGGACTGCTGTATATAGTCATAGATCAGTTGAGTTTATCCAAGTATTCTATGAGGTTTCCAACTGAAGTGTAGTGTTACGATTGGTAAGGTTTTAAATGTTGTTTATGCCAGGTTGGGGTTCACTTTTGTAGAGAACTATCTATGAGTTGTTATTTCTGTAAGGCATGCTCCTTGTAATATGTGCCTCTGCCTGTATCAGATATATGAGCACTATATTTCATATATATTTCAGAAGTGATATATGATAATGTAACTTTGACATTCCACATAATAAATAGCTACCTAAGTAAATAGACAAGGCAGTATATCTTTCAGCAATGATCTTCTTGTACTATTTTGTTTTGCATAAATGTGGGAAGTTTTCTCTTTATGGCTAAACATAGTAGTCTGACATTTTCTTCTGATTGTCACTTTGTGCTAAAGCCAAACAAAGCCTGCGCTGAGACTACATGCTGTTATCTGGGTTCACAAATTCTACAGCAATTGTAATCATCTTGGTAGCGTGAATCCTGATAAGATCATGACTGTTTGATGTGCACATTCTTGATAACACCAGCCTTAAGCAGTGAAGATGTACTGCATGTATGTACCTTTTGCAGTGGTGGCAAAGTGCTGGAAAATTTGTATTCATGGGGTGCAGAACACAGGAAAATAGAAAATGAAGGACAGAAACAGATTGCAAGTCCATCAAGTCTGCTTTGATGGGTTGATGCCCTATGACAAGTTACTCTGTAGTATAAGTTTAATTAAATTTGTATGCGCCTAGCAAGGCTCCTGATGAGCTACTGGATTGGACATTAATGTCTTAGAAATAACCAGTTCAGATGCTGATGCTGTGAGGCAGGCAATTTCGACTTACTCATGCAGCAGTACAGCTCATGTCACAATGCTAAAAAAGGAAAACTAAGAATATTTAATTGTAAAATTAAAAATTGTTGGGATTAGACTTATAACTATAACAACAGCCTCAAAAAAATTTCTCTGAATTAATGACCAACTGCAGGGAGGTATCCCTTGGCTGCGCCTCAGGCCACCCATCCCCCCAACTGGTTGTTAATCCCTTGGAAATTTCTGGCTTCTCAGTTGTTACTGCATAAATAACTAGATGGCCCTGATACCAAACACAAATGAAAACCTATATTCTCTGAATCAAAGTGGTGTGTCATCACACTAGACTGATATGAAGAAAGTACCAGGTGTTTAATGCCCTGCACATGAAGACATTATGCTGAGTAACTCTAGTTTATACTAAGTGAATCACCACCCCAAGTGCACATAAAAAGCAATAACTGCACGCATAAGCCAAGATTTCCAACCTACATTTGACTAAATGTTAATGCTGCCAGATGATCCCCCTTGGCCTCTGATACTCCAGCTGGCACTTTGATCCCTGAAATGTCAACATTACCACTTGGCCATTCTCCCATGCTCTGTTTTCCTTCGTTTCACTGTCACAGTCCCTTTGCTCTATGTTTGCTCTGTGAGGTCTATGTTTCTATGACTGCGTCAGTATGCAATGCAGTACCATGCAGAATTACTGCAAAATACTGCAGTGTGCTGCAGGGAACTGTGTAATTCAGTGACAATTGTATGTGTATAATTCAATGTAATTCAGTGTAATACCTTGCAGTTTTACTGCACGATGCTACAGTATGCTGCAGGGAACAGTGCAATTCAGTCACAATTGAATGGGTGTAAGTCAATGTAATGTAGTGACAATAAAACTAAATTTATTCATAACAATTTCAAATAGACTGGTCAAATAAGTGAGGTGCAGTCACGGGCCAGATCAGGCCAAAGATTTGAGGAGTTTTAAACATTACTCTAGTTTAAAATCTCTATGTTGCACAGTTATTAATATGATACTATTGCAAATTTTCATTTGCATGAAAGTCTGCAAAGTTAGGCTAAACAACTACAGAATGCACATGAACTGTCAAGACAAATGTAATATGCTCACAGTAAAATGGAAGTAAAAAAGTGCTTATTGTCTTATTTGGTTCCCATTTAGGTACACTCAGGATGAAGCATAGCTAGGGTTTCTGCAATGCATCTTATCATACTGCTGAGGTTTCCTAGCTTACATTTTTCATTTTCCATCTCTGAAGACGACAGTAGATTTGAAAGTGTTACAGTGGCGGGCTTCCTTTGGGTAGTGCAGGAAATAGGAAGCATTTCCCAGTGCAGGGCTCAGGGCACCCACATAAGCAACCAGCCCTTAGTAGCTCCCAGTTACTGCAAAAAAGAAAGTCAGTGCACGTGAGGACTGGAAGAAAACCACAGAATCACAAGGCAATGAATGAGTGGCACTTTACCCTATTCAGACACCACTTGATGAAGCTTTGAATAGGATGATGAGTGGGGGCATTACTTACCTTGTTTAATGAAAAGCATGTAATTCTCTTCTAACTCGGCAGCACTAACTTATGCTTTTGTATAGACTTTTCTTATGGCAGTGTTAGGCTGGGCTCCCACTCCATACTGATTACTCCTAGTGTGTCTTGGACAACACTGTTCTGTAACTACTAACCACAATGATACTGATCTCCACTAACGAAGCAGGGCACCTTACCCACCATCCAAGAGTAGTTACAGGAACCAATTTTTGATTATTGTTTGCTGCTAATTATGATATAATTATTGGCCAGTGCTTTTTCCCATAAGGAAACCCAGTTATAATTTGCCATTATAACCAGCTGGTTAAAATGGCAAACATGTGCCAGGTTTCCCTGTGTATTCGCTTTTACCAGATGTTCTCTCCATCTCCTCGCTGCTGGGTGGATGCCACAAATACTGAGAGATACTGAAACTGGCAGTCAGTAGTTAGTAAAATGTTTGACAAAAAAAATTTTTTTAAACTAAACAAGCAGCGGTCTTCTTCTTTTGGGGCACACACTAATAGGATATGTGAACCTCGCAGACTGCAGACCACACTAAATCCCTACCAGTCCGAGGCTGCCAAACACCAATCTTTACTTATTTTATGTAATTGCTGTGGTGAAAAAGTCCATGCCAGCAATTATATAAAATGAGAGATGGGGTGGTGTGTAAACTCAAATTTTACACCCACCTTCAGTGTTGGATGCCTAGATAAACCCCTTGAGCTTCGCTCTCGGGGTTTATGTGGCATCCAACTCCTCATATGTGTGTAAAATTCTTACACACACCACCCTATATATTATTCTATATGTTATGACTACTGATACAAATATAATGAGATTTTTACTATATTTTTATAACTAAGAAGTAAGTATTGTTTTTATGCTCTTTTGCTTGCAACAATGTTATTGTATGACTGAGTGTGGTCTGCAGCACCATCTAGTGGGTTATGTTACAATTACTTTTGACTGTATTTGGATTTGCCTTATCCAAAGTTATAATGATTTTAACTTATACAACAGTACCGCCTAGTGGACTGCTGTCTGCCTGTAATAGTAATCTATTGTTTTAGCGCCGGAATCCCAGCCGGCATATTTCTATACTTTGTATATCTTTTAGATATTGGGAGCCACGTAACTTTTAACCAATAGGGCTTGTTTTGTATGTTAGCTGTAATTATAATATATGCACAGACTAGCCGTCACCATAGTTATTATAGTAGTACAAGAAGGATTGCATACCGTTTGCACTACTAGTCTGATCCTATGCTCCATAGTATAGAGAATACTCTGGCTCCCAGTGTCAAGGTAAGGCAACGCAGGGCTTATATCTGTAATCATAATAAATTATTTATTTCTATCTGATCCCTTCTGTTGGTGTCCCATCTGTTTTATCACTGGTCCCAAGTTCATCTGGGGTCTGACCCTATACCTTCCAGACAAGCTGTTCACCCAAATTCCCTGCTAAGGAACAATGGGACTTTCTTGAATGCTGAAGTGGCAGCTGGAGTCATGCTGCTGACTTCAGTTCAAGCAGTGAGCTGGTGACCCGTGTTTTCTCTCTGTCTCTCTGTCTGTCTGTCTGTCTGTCTCTGTCTGTCTGTTTGTTTATGTACAGTATCTATCTATCTATCTATCTATCTATCTGTCTATCTATCTTTCCATTTATTATTTGTGTTAAATGGACCAGAATGCCCACACCGGTACTGCTTCTTTCCCTGCCTCCACTCCAGGTTACCCACCCCCCGCTCCCACTAAGTACATGGCTGTACCAGGGTGCTCACTACCAGTGCTAATGAGCAGTAGCCTGACAGTTGCAGTTTTGAATGTGTACATCTCGCTGTTATACCAAGATCAGGTACAGACTGGCAGTCCACTGAAACAGGAGCACTTAGAAGCTCTGACTATAGATCAAAGTAATGGACAGACCTGCGGCTGCTCTCCACATGAAATGTCATTCTCGAGAGAGCCATGGTTGATTCTGGGAGGACCGCTTGGGGTGGTGTTATTTGAAATGCGGTCAGAAATGCAGGCAGGATCAACCAGATAAATTATAAAATTAAAAACATCGCCAGACATAGAAAATATGTTACTTTTAGGTAAGAGCTAATCGGGTCCTGTCCCACACTGCGATGGGACCCATTCTTATGTGGATGTTTCCCTTTAAGGATTTCTCCCTGCTCAGGCCATCTCTGCACAGCCACCCCCCCTTCAGTAATATTAATAACTGCCTGTACCTAATGCTAGGGGACTCTCAGGCCTGGTCCTGCCCCTCTCATGAATATTAATGAGGGCTTAAAGCCCTGCCTTATGCTAGGTCCGTCTTGGGTCTGCCCTCTTAATAAATATTACTAATGGCCTCTGTTTTGGGCTTTACTCCTGGTACAAAATGACTCCAAAGTAGACAAAGGGGATTTAAGCCTACTGTGCCCCGATCTGCTTCTCCTCCCGGGGCTTTTAAATCATAGCACCCCTCCTTTTGCTGGGCACTTTGCCCCCTGATTTCCAGTTCCCTCCTTTGTTTTCTTTTGGGCTGTCGCACTTTAGCTCTTTTTCTTCCCCCCCTCCCCACTCCCTGGCACCTGTGGCATGAGTGAAAACAGAATCAGGCCCTTGGCCCACTCACCAGTATGGTGCTATGTTGCTTGGGGGGAAGGTTGGAAAAGATGACCAGAAGCCATGCTCCCACCTGGCTTTGGTGCTCCTGCTGCTGTGGCTGGCACTGGAACCAGAATGTCTGGAGCACATTTTCTGCCTGGGCCTATTTTACAGCAGCATACCGGGGTCTGTCCCACAGAATCTGCCCCCACTGCTGCTGCCTGGATGCTCAGAGAACAGCGTGCATTGGGGAGCTGCTTCCGTCTGACCACCACTGCTGCCAAGACTGCTGCTGCTACCGAGGGCCTGTGTTGGAAGGGAGTGATGCCAGAGGAGCCATAAACCCATTGCAGGTATGTTCTTTTACATCTGTACTCCCCACATCCGCCACCTTGCTAGCCGTTCCAAGCACTCTCTGTAAGCCATTCCCCAGGCCCTTTTGTAGGGCAGGGGAGGTCCTGGATCGTCGCCAAGAGATTGGGCCTTCCAAGCCCTAGCCAGGCTCTCAGGGCAGAGGTGAGTCCTGCCCTCAGACCCTCTGCCATGCCAAGGGCACAAAATTGAACAAAGGCTGGGGCGGGGTTGGGGATCTAGCAGGCAAGGAGGAGAGAAACAGAGGAAAACAGAGGAGACAGAAAAAGAAATCTAAATCCTCATGTCAAGGGAAGGGTCCCTGTTTCTTTGTTGTGCCCCTCAACTCTGGGGCACTACACATGCACAACTGCTGCTATCAGAAACATATTGTGGGGCCCAAAGGTGAACAAAATACTTCATATGCTGCCTAAACAGGAATGCATAAAGAGGCATCATTACCTCTCTATGTCTACTAACAATGTTTACCACTGGGTGACAAAGCAAATCTGTTTTAAGCACTTATACTCACTTATTTTGGGCAGATTTACTTTTTTTCCACTCTGCTCTCCCATCAGTAAAGTGGACTGTTGTATGTGTAGTCATAGATCTCTTGAGTTCATCTAAGTATTCTATGAGGTGTCCAGTGCAGGTGCAATGATACGACTGGTAAGTTTTTAAGTGTTGTTTATGCCAGGTTGGGTTCACTTCTGTAGAGAAATATCTATGGGTTGTTATTTCTATAAGGTGTGCTCCTTGTAATCTATGCCTCAGACTGTATCAGATGTATGAACACTATATTTCATGAATCCAGAACCCAGAACTATGAGGGCTCTTCATTTATGTCATGTATACTGTTAGTCATACTAGAGCTATGTGTATTGTTTTACTTTTAGTCATTGATGGAATGTATTTACGTTATACTGTAGATCCAAATTGCATAATCTTTGAAACGTCATAAGATGTGAAGAATTAAACAAAGAATTGTTGCTTAAGCAAATTAAACCACTTCCGTCAGAAGCGATGCATGAATAACATAATTGACATTCCACATAATGAATAGCTACTTAAGTAAATATACAAGACAGTACAGTTTTCAGTGATGACCTTCTTGTACTATTTTGTTTTGCAAAATATGGGATGTCTTCTCTTTATGTCTATAAACAGTAGTTTGATATTTTCTTCTAATTGCAAGTTTGTGTTAAAGCAAAACAAAGTCTGCACTGAGACCACATGCTGTTGACTGGGCTCAAAAATTCTGCAGCAATTTTAATCATCTTGTTATTGTGAATCCTGATAAGATCATGTCTGTTCAATGTGCACATTCTTGATAAGAGCACCAGTCTAAAGCAGTGAAGATGAATCTATATACCTTTTGCAGTGGTTGCAAAGTCCTGGGTAATCTGTATTTATATGGGGTACAGAACACAGGGCCATAGAAAATAAGGACAGAAAGAGACTACAAGCCCATCAAGTCTGCCTTCATGCCCTATGATAAATTACTCTATATCATGTGTCTAATTACATTTCTATGAGCCTAGTAAGGCTTCTGATTAGCTACTGGATCAATCATTAAAGTCTTAGAAATAACTGATCCAGCTGCTGATGATGTGCTGTAGGCAATATCAATGTACTCATGCAGCAGCACAGCTCACACCACACTGCTAAACAAACTCTGGTCAGAGCCAATATGGCAGTGGAGAGCTTTTAGGAGTGGCAAGAGTGGTGAAAAGAATATGCAGTGCTCTCACTGCACCACAGTCAGCTGTTATACTGCAGTTACAGTACTGTACATGCATAATACTTGCACATGTGCAGTTTGCTCCGAAGTCAGGCTTGCACAACATCGGGTTACTACAATTCCATTAGTACTAGTCTTAGACAGGTAGGAAAAGGCAGCTGGTGGGTAGCTCATTAAGGGCTTTCTACATAATGACATCATTGTTTACTCAGCTAGCCTGAGAGAAGGATGAGTATGTCATTTAGAATTCTCACAGCAGCATAACCATTTTAGAGTCAGTTGCTCTCGGGGAGCTTAGAATTTTCATCAGTAAGTTTAAGTGTGGCAGTCAGAGTGGCAGGAGATCTGCCATTGGGGCTATGTCAAAGGGAGCCCTAGTATTTCTCACCCTAGTTTGGTAAAATCTTCAGTTTGCCTGCAGGACTCTTTAATTTCACTCTAGGAGGAGTGAGAGGGAATGAAATCCTTGTGGATCCAAGGAGTAATCACCCTGAAGTTCCTGAAGTTCACAGTTGCCTTAAGGAAGAACAATGAGTAGAATCTGACAGCTACCAGAGAAAGAAAGGTGCCTTTTGTTCTTTCCATGACTGGGAGGAAGGAACAACTACTCTGCGAGTACAGAATTTGAGACTGTTTTCTGAGGGAGTTGCCTGAGGTGTGTGTACCCTCAATATGGCTAGACTACATGGTCAGGACCCCTTTCACCACAGCTGTGCTGAATTTAAAGTTAAAGTTGGGAGTCTTTAGCAATTCATTGGGGATTAGAGACTCATTTGGTGTAACCCTGAAGGAATGGCAGAGGCTGTTTGGGGCAAAGGGTGGGAGGAACACCATCTGGAGTTTCAGGCAGGGCTAAGTGGTTCATGAAGGGGCATCACTGTTTCCTGGGCAAAGACCATACACCAGGAGGATTTTTAAAGTGTGTGGCACATCCCACAGATATATACTTTGGAAATGGAAATATTTGGAAAATGTTTAAAGTGTGTGGCACATTCCACATATATACACTTTCAAAGAGAGATAGAAATGTTTTTTGTGGAAAACAATGCTGCCAGAGCAAAGTGTCCTGCAAAAGGGGATGTGCCTGTATTCAATGACAAACCTTTGGGGGACCACCTTTG
The DNA here is from genome assembly GCA_016271365.2 of Neoceratodus forsteri. NCBI lineage: Eukaryota > Metazoa > Chordata > Ceratodontiformes > Ceratodontidae > Neoceratodus > Neoceratodus forsteri. The sequence continues at coordinate 1,386,334,636 of CM057458.1, read as the reverse complement.
CTTTACGTAACATATGTAAATAAAGTCATACTGCAAAATCCCAGTTACTGCTTTGGACATTCCGCTTGTTGCTTCTAGTGTGAACATTATTGGGGGCCCCTTAGCAGTTAGGTCTAGCATATGCCTAGCATCCTCTCCCCTGGACCTGGTTGTAAATAAAAAGCTTTATTTTAGTATGTACCCCCACCCCATGTCCTCTAGGTAATGAGCCTGCTATACACTCTAACGCAAGGGGTGGTACCAGAGTGTAGTTCTGCCAAAAGAAAATTGTATGCCATAATAGTTGACAGTAGTTATTTAAGGGGGGGTTCAGATAGCCAAAGGTGGTGTGAGTGTTACATACATTTGCATGGTACTCATGCATGCACACTCTAAGTCAGTGCCACCGTGTTGCACACAGTGACCGTCACTTCTGCAGTTGCAGAAAGGAAACATAGTGTGCCAGGAAGTGTATATGTTTATGCTGCCCACAGCAGGGGAGGGCTGAATAAACAGAAACACTGAAAACTATGCTGGAGCACTGTGGCAAAACAGCAGACTGTGGTTCAGTTACATGCTTCCACAGTGCTCTTATACACATCTGATGATGGTATAACATCTGTGGAGTTTGGTCCCCACCACCATAAAAATCAGACTCAGGAGGAGACTATTAACAAACTAAAGATCTGGTCTAGGATTTGCTCATCATCACAGTCACATTCTTATTCTTTTCTAAGCAGTAATTTCTGTTAAATGTGCTTTAACCATATTGATCTCAGTGATGATAGACTACTTCTGGTCTTCTCCTGATTGTATTAGGTGGGGGTAGTAGCAATCTTGAAGTGGTAGCTGCCGGTGGTGGCATGCTCTGAAAAAAAGTGGTCCCCATAATTGTCTGCATTTTAGAAATTACCTCTTTCCTTGTTTTTGCTGTAAAAAAACTGATCACTTTAACCACAAAAACAAGGAGTCAGTTGTGGCCTCCACCCCCTTCCCTTTTCGCTTTAAGTGAGGAAAGTGATTATGGGTTTGCATAAGATGTACAGTGGCAGCCATAGATGCATAATATTGTTAAACAGTAATCAACTGTATGTAAAGGTTTTTTTTTAATGTGTGCTTTCTTAATGTTGTCAATACCACTCCACCCATTTTGTACTCTGCCCCTGGATTTCTGTGCCCAAGTGCAAAAAGACTTTTCAAATGAGAGTAGTCGCTAATCTAAATTCTTTATAGCTTTTTTTTAATTGCCATCAGAAATGTGAATTTTGTAAAAACAAAAATGGAACTACAGGTAATAAGATGACCATATTTTACAAAATATAAGGAATGCAGATTAGTGACTACCCTCATTTGAAATGTCTTTTTGCCCTGAACAGCTTTCAGACTTGTTGTTTTTGTGCACCTGGAATGGTTTTAAAGATATTTAGGTTTGCTTGAAATGTGTGCACATTTGTTAAGAAATCTGCACAGTGCCTTAGCAAGATTCTCAATGAAAAGTAGTCTGTAGTTCTGTCTCCAACGTTCTAAACATACAATGGGTCAGAATGAGTAAAAGGGGACAGGAATTGATTACTTATGTGCAGCTGTTTGAAATGTCTCTATTTTCATAAATTATAGTCACATCTCTAAAGAATCACTATTTAACTGTGCCAGAATAAAAGCTGAAGCTGTCAGTTGTGTTTTGTTTTGGTTTTAGATTTATAGAACTGTTATTTAAATCAACAACAGATTCGGTACATATGGATGCATGTTGACACATGGACATATTAGGATAACAGTATCTCAAATACAAGGAGGGTGTGTTAGGTTTGGGTTTTGAATATACGCATACACTAGTCACTTGTTACAAAATTGCAGATATATCATGTTTAAGACAGTATACGTTTGACTGTTCATGAGTAATATGGACTTAGTGTACACAGAGTTAATGAAAAATGTACCTGAACAGTACATTGTGTCAAATTTGATTGACACCACTGTGTGAAACAGCTGGTGAATGCTTAATTTACACTAGTGCAGGTTGTCTTCTAACCTGTTTTCTACTTATCACATAGATATTTTCATATGTATAAGACTTTTAACATTATTTACTATGTATTGCTGAAAAAGCTACTGATGCCTGAAAGAAAACTTTGAAAAACATAAAAAGTAGATAAAATTCTGCTTATATTCCATAGATATTCTTTTTTTTATTATTTTATTTTTATTAATAATTAATATATTAGCATGTAGCATTTACATATAGGATGGTATCCAGTCCATGGCAAAGGGGAGAACAAAATAGTACTTATTAAAACAAAGGAGGCAGTATAGCGCAGTGGTCTAAGGCTCTGAGCTGCAAATTTGGTGTCATCCAGCAGACCAGACCAGGGTTTGAATCCCACAGCTTCCACTTGCATACTGTGTGACCCTGAGCAAGTCACTTAATCTCCTTGTGCTCCCAGGTCACTCCTGTAAAAAAGCTTTCAGCTTAGTGTGCTATACCTGGTTAAACAACTAAATAAAAAAAAAGACACAGCATCAACATTTCCGTGCAGACGGTATTCATATTTCTTTTAAATTCAGGCCAAACAATATTTATACATGATCCAATAACTTCCCATGACTGGAACTCAGAGCCTGAATTCTTTATTTATCACTCTTATTTGTATTTTTATTCCCCCTCTTAAATCTAAACAATGAGCAAAAATAAAACAAAATAAGGGGGGGGGGTTATTTATATAATTGTTTCATTAATTCATTATTATTTTCTAGGTCCTATACAAGCCTGGTTTCATGTCCATTATTCAGATCATAGCTTCTTCTATTTCAAGAGCAGCAGCAGAAAGTTCCTTATCCAAATCTTCAGTTGAATCTTCTTCCTTAATAGAATCAGGCTCATATTGTGCACATAAGAAATCTGCAAGTTGATCAATTTCAAAGAAAATCTGAGTTTTATTCTAGTATAAAACCTGTACTTTTGCAGGTGCTATCAACTGAAAAGTAACTCCCAGTTCCAATACGTCCTGCCTATATGTCAGAAACTTGAGGCGTCTTTGCTGCGTCTGGTACGAAAAATCAGGATATATAGAAAATCTGTTGGCCTCATAAATCAAAGTTCCTTTAAGTAGTGACAACTTAACTAGTAAGTCTCTGTCTGATTCAAATGCAAAGCTCATTAAAACTGAACTTTTAACTTGAGAGTCTGATCCTGTCAAAGCTGTTGAATCATTAATACCATATTTCTGTTACCTTTTATGTAACCCGAATGTTCTCGTAATAAATGACAGATTTTCAGATGGGAGATCAAATATCTTCACAAAAATATCTTTAACAAGATTTCTCACACTTTCAAACACTGTGTCCAAGGAATTAGAAAGACCCATGATTCTTAATGTTTTATAACATATTTGATTTTCAATATTAGGAATCAAGTTAACTCTATAGATATAACAAAGTATATTAAAATTCATAACATACAAACAGAGTCTATCTGGATTAAGATAAACTTATCTACTTCTGAGGCCCTCATATTGGGTTCTTGTTACTATCCTCCAAATTCATCAATTGATATATTAGATGCACCTTTATCCAAATTTGAACAGGCAAAATCATTAAGTAAAATTGTCATCACTGGGGACTTTAACATTGGTTCGATTGACTGGCATAATTTACGTGCAAATACCTGCAATGGGAAGAAGTTATTATATACTTGTACTCAGTTGGGACTTCGGCAAAATGTATTTTGCCCAACCAGAGGAAAAATAATCTTAGATTTGGTCCTTTGTGATGACTACCTTGAATTAGAAAATATGTTAGTTAGTGATCCTATAGGAAATAGTGATCATAATACTATCACATTTAATATTGTACAAACTTTTGTATATAATTCCAACTGTACTAAAATCTATCTGTACGACAAAGCTGACTTAGATACCATGAAACATATTATGGGAAACATCAATTGGGAACTCATATTGTCAGACTTTACCCTGAAGATTACTGGAATATTTTAAGAATATTATATTTCAAATTAAAGAACTACATATTCCATCCAAACTTAAAAATGAGACTAATATTAAAGCTCTAAATGGATGAATCAATCTATCAAGAAATGTATTAGACAAAAGCAGAAAAATATATTAAATTTCAAAGACTAAAATGTCCTCTGACTGGATTTCCTATAAACATATACAAAGAACATGCAAAAGATTGATTAGGAAGGCTAAATCTAACTGGGAACAAAACTTAGCATTCAGCGCCCACAAATCTAATAGCAAACAATTTTATTCATATATCAATTCTTTAAGGAAACCTACATGTCAAGTAGGTCCATTATTGGACTGTGATACTTTAATATATGAGCCTAAAAAAATGGCCGATTTGTTTAATGCAAAATTCTGTAAAAATTTTTCCGGATCCTCTAATCAAACTTATGATTATACCTTACTAGATACCGCCAATGTTTCACCAGTTAAATTTTCTTTGGACACCATTAGAAATAAAATATTGAAATTGAAAGGAAAATATAGTCCTGGTCCAGATAATATAGCAGGTCATTTATTATTTTTTATTAGATGATGTCATTACAGTTCCTTTAAAATTGATGTTCGAATATTTTTTGGCCACCAATTTTGTTCCCCATGACTGGAAAGAAGCCCATGTCATCCCTATTTACAAAAAGGGCCAAAAAAATAAGTGGGATAATTATAGGCCTATAAGTCTAACTTCTTCTATTTGTAAATTATTAGAGAGTTTAATTAAAGATTTAATTTCCCCAGTCCTGGATTGTCATGATGCAGAACAACATGGCTTCAAAAAAGGTAGAAGTTGTCTGACAAATTTAATATGTTTCTATGAACATATCAGCTTATTATTAGACAGAAATGTTCCATGCAATATTATTTATATTGATTTCAGTAAGGCTTTTGACATCATGCCACATTGGGCCTTAATTACTAAACTTCACAAGCTCAATATAAACAAGTTTCTAGTCAATTGGATAATTAGCTGGCTTTATAATCACTCTTAGCAAGTGACCATTAATGGGAGCATTTCAGCTAGGGGTAGTGTGACTAGTGGGGTGCCACAGGGTTCAGTCTTGGGCCCTTGTCTGTTCCAGGCATTTATTGATGACCTTACTTCTGGCTGTTCCTCATTTACTATTAAATATGCCGATGATGCAAAAATAGGTGGCCCTTGTGCCTCTGATCATCAGGTTGTTGCCATTCAAAAGGACCTAGACCATATCACAACATGGGTTAAGAAATGGGGTATGAATTTGAATATCTCCAAATGCAAAGTAATGCATTTGGGTTCTAATAATTACAAAGTCCCTATTATTTGGATGGCATATTACTTGAGACCACATCTGATGAAAGGGATTTGGGTGTCAATATTTCAGATAACTCTAATTACAATAATCATGTACACAATATTATAAACAAATCTAATAAAGTGATATGGTCTATATTACGTAATATTAGATCTAGAAAACAGGAAGTATTGTTGCCCTTGTTTCTTGCATACATTAGACCACTTTAGAATATGCCTCACAGCTTTGGAAACCTTATAAAAAATCTGAATGCCTGTTACTGGAAAGAGTTCAAAGAAAATATACAAAAAAAGTTTCTGGGCTATTCGCAGTTCCTTATGAGAACAGATTAGACATTTTAAAACTTATGCCCTTATCTACATGTCCACTTCGTGGTGATCTTATGTTACTGTATGATATTATTCAAGACCCTTATTTATTGTGTGAACTGGGTCTAGAATTTAAAAACTGTGGTCATCACATCAGGGGCCATCCCTTACAATTGGTAAGAAAACCTTTTGTTAAGTCTAGCTGTAAATATTTTTTTACTGTCAGAGTTGTTGGCCCTTGGAACAGGCTACCACTAAATGTTGTTATCAGTGAAACTAAAAGTATTTTTAAAAATAGATTGGATAGTCTTATATGTAATGGGTATGACCTCTCCTATTACTGTATGTACTGGATTAGTATAAGAGCTTCATGGGCTTCTGCCTTCTTGCTCTTGCACCTAACCTTAGTATGAACCTTAGTATGAACTTTCAATCTTCCTCAGTGTGTTATAATTTTCCCTTACAACCACTGCATTTGTTGCTTCAAGCACTGACATTTTATTTTCCAATTTAGTTATTCTCTCAGAGTTCATCAAATAGTTGCTTATGATTACTTTCAGTTTTTTCCCTTGTGGTCTTTATTTCATTTTGTAAGAAATCAATCTTTGCATTCATTGCATCTTGTTTTCTCTCTTGTCTCTCCAAGACTTGTAAGACTCTATCAATAGCAGCCCCTAGAGTTTCCAAGGTATAGTGACCCAAAGAGTGATGGTCCATCTGTGAGCAAGAAATTGCTGCCGTATCCATCCTTTCCTCAGTCCAAGCAGTAAATTCTTGTTCTGATATTTTCAGTAAAATTAAATTTACTGATTCACTCATAGATGGAGCAGATTCACTCACAGACAATGCTGCTGATGGCTGGTTTGGATGTTGCAAAGCCAGCTCCTTTGATGTTACAGTCGGGGAGAATTCTGTAGTAGTAATTGCATTAGCAGGCACTCCACTACCTGTGCTGAGTCCTGGCCGAAGGAATCTCTTGTTTAACCGGCATATTCGTGGAGAGGTGAACTCCTCACTAGAAGTTGACGAGGGTCTATTTTTGTGTTTATCCATCAAAAACGTAAGAAACAAATTCAGGTACTTGTTATTTTCAAAGAGTTCTAAACGGCAAAATGCCAACACAGTGGGAGCTCCCTGAAAAAGCTGCTGCTTACTTGATGGCCATATTGCCTTCTAGTCATGTATTCCATATATATTCTAGATTTCTCCTCCCTGTTATTTATTACTGAGGAAATGTGCATAAATCCATGATTTATATCCCTTACAGTTACTTTAAAGTTAATCTGCCTCTATAGCTTACTCCCTACCTCAAGTCATAATGCTCTGTTGTGACATCACAATCTGTTGCCATGAGAGTAACTGTGCTGTCTCAATCAGTGCATTATGATCTCAAGTAGGGAGACAGCAACAGAAATAGATGAACTCTTCAGGAGCACAAATCCTGTTTTCATGCAATTGACCTCAGCAATAGATAATGGGGAGGAAGAATAAAAAACTAATGTGAAATACAAGCCGAACTTTATTTAAATATTATATTTTGTTAAAGTTTTCCTGAAATTGTCAGCTGCTCTTTAAGCTTAGTTTGTAGAGTGCCCATGGTTCTAAAACCATGAAGTGACATAGTCAAAACTCCAAATTCTTGGTTCCATGAAAGAAACTGCACAGAATGTTGTCCATACAAAGAAAACAGTACAAAACACAACTGACAGCTTCAGCTTTTATTCAGGCACGGTTAAATAGGGATCCTTTAGAGGTATGAATATAATTTATGAAAATAGAGACATTTCAAACAGTTGCACATAAGTAATCAATTCCTGTCCACTTTAAATTAGGCATGACAAGAGATGAACACTGTGGTCTGGTTTAGAAATAATGGGGAGGACAATAAAGAACTAATGTGAAATACAAGCTGAACTTTATCTAAATATTATGTTTTGCTAAAGCTCTCCTGTCAACTGCTCTTTAAGCTTATTTTTCCTTGTGTTTTTAATCATTGTCATTTACTAATGCTAGCACAGACACACAAAGATGGTTTTAAAATGAATTGCCAGTTGGTTTATAGCTTTTCTCAGGGGAGTGAACTTTCAAGTCAGTGTAATTTGACCTTGAGTTTGCTCTCAGAGTAAAGTGGCTTGGAGTTCTGTGTCCATCATTCTAAAAAGAAAGAAGGGAGTATTTTTTAACTGCCATAGGGATTTGCAGTGTTAAGGAAGGATCCATTTAAAACCACTAAAAAATGTGTTCCACAGAACCCCCTTTACAAGCTAAAGTGACATGGCTGTAGGCTCTGCCCACAGTAATAAAAAGGAAAAGTATGAATATTTAACTGTAAACTTGGAAGTTATTGTGATTAGACTTATAATCACACCAACAACCTTAAAACTAGTCTTGTCCTTGAATTATTGACCATCTGGAGGGAGGTGTACTTTGGCTGTGCCTTAGGCCACCCATCTCACGGATCGGTTGTTAATCCCTAGGGAAATCAATATCTTCTTGGTTTTATTGCATTAATAACTGGTAGGCTTTGATATGAGATGGAAATTAAAACCTACTTTCTCTGTATCAACCTAGTGTGTCATCACACCAGACTGATATGGAGAAAGTACCAGGTGCTTAATGCCCCACATGGGAAGTCATTACCATGAGTAATTCTCCTTTATGCTGAGTCACCACCACCAATGCACATAAAAAAGGAATAACTGCAAGCATAAACCAAAGTTTCCAACCTTCAGGTGACTAAATGTCAATGCTGCCAGATGATCTCCCTTGGCCTCTGATGCTTCAGATAACACTTTGATTGCTGAGAGGCTAATATTACTGCTCAGCCATGCTGCCATGCTCTGTTTTTCCAAGTTTCATTACCACAGTCACTTCAAAGGCCCAGTCCCCTAAAATCTTCAGCCTTGACCTTGGCACTACCAGGAGGTTCTCCTCAGCATAGAGGAGCAGGCAAGAGGGCATTTTTTATTTTTTTTATTTTAGTCTTTGGTAACCAGGTAAGGTCCACTAGGCACAAGTGCTTGTTTTCAGGGGTGACCTGGGAGCACTGGGTGGTTAAGTGACTTGCTCAGAGTCACACAGTATGCAAGTGGAGGTTGCGAGAATCAAACTCAGGTCTGGTCTGTGGGATGTATCAAGTTCATTCACACCTCATTCCTCTAACCTCTAGGCTATACTGCCAGCCCATAAGCATAAAGCATATAAGGATACAGAAGCTCAGCCAGGTAGTCCAGGCCCAGTCTGTTATGGGCCTTGAAGGTGAAATAACCCAATTGAAAAGAGATACGCCATTTGACCAGCAGTCAGTGCAGATCATACAGCAATGGTGAAATGTGGCAAGTCTTGGAAGGCCTGTTAGTAACTGGGCCAGTGTGTTCTGGAGAACCTGCAGGCATCATAGCATACATCCATTGACCCCAAGGAAAGAGTGTTATAATAGTTCAGTCTTGAGGTCATGATCATCTGTATCAATGTGGCCAGGTCTCAGGGTGGGGTAAGGGACCTAATCTGTTCAATATTCTGCAGAAGGAAAAAAACATTCCGAACTACTGTTGACACTTAAGCCTCCATTGTCAGCCCCTTGTCCAGAATAACTGCCAAGATTTTTCACCTTGGTGGTGGATACAATCCCAGAGGGACCAAGCCAAAGTCCAGTCTTTTTTTCAGCAGCATCATCTGCCCTCCTATGGCCCAGATCAACTACTAGAACTTCAGTTTTCTCTGAGTTCAGCCTCTGTGAGCTCGATGGCATCCAGTCTTGGATCTTAGCCAGGCATCTATTAAACATGCCCACCGCACTCAATGTCCAGGGTACAAAGGACATAGAGAACTGGGTGTCATCTGTGTAGCAATGAAAGCCAAGCCCATATTGCCTAATGACATTATGCATGGGCAGAATATAGACCGTGAAGAACATGGGCAATAGGACCAAGCCCTGGGGTACACCACAGGAAAGAGCCACGAGGAAAATCTTCCTAACACTATCCTCTGGGTTCTGCCACTGATACAGGACTTAAACCAGCAAATTACTTTATCAGTGAGCCCTGTATACTCCCTAAGCCAGTCCAAAAGCAGCACATGGTCCACGGTATAAAATGCTGATGAGAGATCTAGGAGGATGAGAACTGAACGATCCCCTTATCTCTCACTCTGAGCAGGTCATTGTGCACCAGGACAACTGCAGTTTCAGCACTATGCCTGGACCTAAATCCCAACTGGAGGAGCTCAAAGATGTCAAAGGCCATGAGGTGTGCCTCAAGCTGCAGCACAACAACCTTCCCAGTAACCATTCCCAGAAAGGGAAAGTTAGAGACCAGACAGTAATTTGCCAAGACTTCTGGGTTCAGAGTTGGTTTCTTCAGAAGAGGATTCACCAGTGTGCACTTCAGTGTTATTGGAAAGCACCCTTCTGATAAGGAGTAGCAGGCAATCTTGGTGAACACTGGACCCAGATGTCCAACACAACCCACCAGTAATCGTGTCAGATCTGGATTCAAGTTGCAAAATACTGACCTCAGCTCTGAGATCACCTCGCATACAGATATGCTGTATGAAAGAGACTGTCTGCAGTCCAAAATAGCTGAACCGGTCAGTTTTTCCCAGCAGAAATCTCTCTTGACAGAAATTATGCCTTTTTCCGAGTGATTACCTTCTGATATTCCTTATAATGAGGCATCAGAACTAGTTTGTCCTACAAGTCCTTGGACCTTCTCCAGCAAATGCTCTAACCTCCATCCTCTGGCCTTCAGTGTCCTCAACTCTCCATAATACCATGGTGAGCTGAGGTGCATCACCAGTGGACATATACAAATTGAAGCAGTGAGGTCAAAGGCCCCAGCAACAACCTTATTATAGGCTGCCACTGCTGCCTCTGCACTCAGAAGGTAAGATGTCAACATTTCTGAGGAGTCAAGGATCACTGTAAGCCCTTCTGGGTTAAGCCCTCTAAAGGGTGATACTGAACCACCTCCACGGGAGATAGACTACAAGGGGGTGCCCTGAAATTGAACCTGATAGTGCAGTGATCTGACCAATTAACTGGCTCAATCTTAAGATTTACCAACTTGAGCCCCAGGGAGAATAATAGGTCCAAGGCATGGCCATGTTGATGGGTCATGGAAGTAATCACTTGTGCAAGGCCCAGAGCATCCATGCTCTGGAGGAAATCCTGACCAAACTGTGAGCGTTCATCATCCTCCCATGAATTTAAATCACTAAGAATAAGCCATCTTGGTGAAATTCCAAAATTAGGTTGGCGATGAAGGATGTAATTTCCTGCAACCTGGAGGCTATTACACAAGGAGGATTCTACAGCCTGCACCAGGACTCCCATTTATGGGCACACATTCAAACAACTTGGTTCCCCCATTGGATGCACCACCAGATTCAGATCAGATCTAAAAAAGATGGCCACCCCTTCTCCCCTGTGGCCCCTCCTTAGGCAGTGCACAACTGAGAACACAGATGAGATTGACACCTCCAGAACTGGACCAGAGTCATCCCCTAGACAGGTCTTGGTAATGCAAGCCAGGTCAACAGAGGAATCAAGATATGTTGTAACTGCAGTCCTATTCCTCATCAACATAGCATTACATAGCACTGTCTGAAGGAGATGGAAAGAGTCAGCTGACCCCTCAGCTGCCTGACCACTTGGGACTAAACACGTCTCGCCTCTCTTCAGTCCTGTCTAACACCAGTGCATCTTCTGGTCCTCAATAGACTTATTGGTACCTCTCCGACAGTTTTCCTCACATCCCTTGCTCTATTCCTGCTCTTTCTCATGACTCCAACCTGCCTGCCTGCAGCACCTCTAAGTGTTGGCTGGATGGGGGGGCAGATCAAGGGGGTGCAGGTCTTTAAGCAGAGATGTGGAGAAACTGAGCCTTGGAGACTGATTCTGATGCAGGCAGCACATTTTCACATGGTAGTGTGAAACCTCTCCCTTTTTTTTCTTCACAGATTACACCAATACCACCCCCCGCAACCCACCCTCTCACCCACACTAATAACTAATACCATGAGAGACACCCACAGACCCCTAACCATAAAACCCAAATAAATAATAAATAATCCAGTACAATAAAACAAAACACTAGATTGCACCAGTCCACAACAGTCACTAATTAAATGAGGTAAGTCATAATGGAAAAACTAGGCAGTCTCTCCCCTTTCCTTGAGGAGGCTTCCTTATCCTTTTCCCCAGTGCAGAACCCAGAGGACACAGATTTGACCAAACTAGAAGAATCATTCTGCTCCACCCAGAACTGTTCCAAACAAGGGACCAATCCATTTTTAAGTGTGTTTACACCTCCAGTCAGCCAGAGTCAATTCACCATGCCAAAGGAAAGAGTATCTCTAAGCCCACCAACTCTTTCACCATCTGCAGGCTTAGAGACTTCCTCTCCATGGGAACTCTGAAAACCAGTCCAGACTCCAACAATATCCAACAGACAGAGCAAGTACCATCCACTTTTTCTGAGGGCAAAGCTGCAGATGCACCCTCCTTGGATAACATATTAGAGAGCCTGGAATTGGTGACCTCTGAGGCTACAGGCAGTTGCTCCACAGTTCACACTCCACTGTCCATTGCTCAGCTCAGCAAAACAAATGGCTCAAGCAGAACGGGTGTTGGACCAACCAGCTGATGCCCTCCACCTTTTGGGCTCTTCACTGAAAGCTGCGGGTTTTCGAGGACTGGGTTCAAAGTAAAACCCATACAGAGGCTTCAGTCCAATATTCAGACCTGACCAGTGGAGGAGTTTACTTACAGCAACTTGTGGTAACTTAAAATCAAACATGTAGCATGCCAGGGGGGAGCTGCATTGTACTGAAACTGGAAGACACTGAAAAGTAAAAAAAAAAGTAACTCCTAGCACTATCTCACTATTGTGCCCAAACTGATCCAAACTCCAGTACCACTATCCTAATCAACCAAGTAGATGCAGCTATGAAATTAAAATGCTGTCTTCCAAAAATCAGCAGCACTATGACAGCACTATATAAATATAATGGAACTATAAGACTATGTAATCAGAACTAAAATGAGACTAGATTGGGACTAAAATGTACAAAATGACAAGACAAATTTAATTAAACAACATTACCATCATAGCCCCGCAGATAGCACACTAATCTTGGCCACTATCTTAGGCAGGTAGTATATTCAGTGGCTTTTGCTGAGGTGCTGCCTGTCTATGACAGGGGGAGAAGAGGGATCTCCACACCAGGAGCTTCAACTCATGGTTGAATGAATGGTGCAGTGAAGAAGGTTTCAGCTGCATTGGGGACTGGGGACCCACGTGGATGGATAAGGCCCTATACAGGAGTGATATCAGCATCTGTTTTTGAAAGTAGAACAATGCTCCTCAGTGGATGGTTTAAATGTTTATTTATTTGTTTATTTCAAAAGGTTTCAGCAGGAATGACATACTGAGCTGGTAACAGCTCATTTCTAGATGTGTCCTGGGGGAAGGGGATGGAGAACATCATATAAAGGATTTACAATAAATGTATAGAAAATACAGTAATAAAATTTAAATGAAGACATAAAACTTCAAGTATAAATCAGAATAACAAACAGATAGCTAGGGCAAAGCTAGTGGGAGGGAGAAGGAAGAGGGTCACAGACAGGTGCAGGAGGGAGAAAAAAAGTCACATAGGAGATACTTAAAGGAGAAATCCAAGGAGGCAGAGTGAATAAACAAGGGAAGGGAAGATTGAAGATTAGGAAAGTGATAAGACAAGGCAGACTAACCAGCTGTAGATATCCTAGAAGGAATAGCAAGGGAATAAGAAGCAATATTATGAAAAGGATAGCAAGAAGTTGAGGGCGAGGATAGAAGGAAAGCAAGGTAGGAAGGAAACATAGAAACATAGACTTTGATGGCAGATAAGGACTGCTTGGCCCAGCCAGTTTGCCCATTTCCCTACCTATCTGATAAGCTGCAGATCCTAGTTAACCAACAGCCTACTTCTTCCTACCCCCCCCACCAGAATTACCATATGTCTGTCCCATGCATTCTTGAATTCCCCCACTGTTTTTGACACCACAACCTCCACAGGAAGGCCGTTCCATGTGTCAACCACCCTGTCCATGAAAAAAAAAACTTCCTCACATTGCCCCTGAGCCACCCCCCCATCTTCAAATTGTGCCCCCTTGTTCTGCACATCTCTTTTTCTGAAAGATGTTATCCTCTTGGACTTTATTGAATCCTTTGAGGTGCTTGAATGTTTCTATCATGTCCCTCCTCTCCCTTCTTTCCTCGAGGGTATACATATTAAGCTCCTTTAGTCTCTCTTTGTATGGCTTCTGGTGCAAACCCTGCACCATTTTAGTTGCCCTCCTCTGGACTGCTTCCATCCTGTCTATGTACTTGTGGAGATGTGGTCTTCAGAACTGCACCAGTACTCCAGATGGGGTCTCACCAACTGTCTGTACAGAGAGGCAATAACTTCTTGTTTTCTACTGGTGATGCCTCTCCTTGTGCATCCCAGTATCCCCCCCCCCAGCCCTTCTTACTGCTTTCTCACATTGCTTGCATACCTTTAGGTCATCTGATATGACTACCACCAGGTCCCTTTCCATTTTTGCTGTTGTTAGTACCTCCCCCCCATTGTGTACTCTTCCCCAGGGTTTTTAGTTCCCAGGTGCATTACTTTGCACTTCTTTGCATGAAATCTAAGCTGCCATATTTTTGACCATTCCTCCAACCTTGCCAAGTCCCTTCTCATCCTTTCCACCCCCCCACCTTATGTATCAACCCTGTTGCATATCTTTGTGTCATCTGCAAAGAGACATACTTTTCCTTCCAGTCCCTCCACAATGTCACTTATAGAGACATTAAATAGGACTGGTCCCAGTACTGAACCCTGTGGTACCCCACCAGTAACACTCCTTTCTAAGGAGTGGATTCTGTTTTACTGTTACCCTCTGTGTCCTGTTGTTCAGCTAATTATTTACCCAGGCTACCACCCTCGGACACACTCCCAGGATGGCTAACTTGTTTATTAATCTTTTATGTGGGACTGTATCAAATGCCTTGCTAAAATCTAGGTAGGCCATGTCCATAGCCCCTCCCTGAGTCTACTACTTTGGTCACCCAATCAAAGAAATCTATTAGATTTGTCTGACATGACCTTCCTGCTCTGAATCCATGCTGCCTTGGGTCCTGTGCCCCACTGGCCTCTTGATACTCAAGGGAGAAAAAGATAGCATTCAGGAAGTATAAGGAAACACAGAAGGAGCAGGACAGAGAACTGTACAAGTTAAGGCAGAAGGAAGCAGGGAAGGCAGTCAGAATAGCAAAGGCCCAAACTGAGGAAAAGATAGCTAACTCAGTTATGAAGGGGGATAAAACCCTTTATAGGTCCATTAGGGAGTGGATAAAGACCAAGGGAGGGATAGTGAGGGTTAATAAAGTGGAGTGTGTGTGTGGGCAGGGGTGACAGTGAAAAAGCAGGGATACTGAATGAATACTTCTACTCAGTATTCAGAAAAGAAGAGGAGCAGGAGGTACCTAAACCAATCAGTAGAAGCACTCTGGATCAGGGGGTGAATTCCAGTCCATTCACAGAAGAATAAGTACTGAAAGAACTCCTAAAACTGAAGGTGGACAAAGCAATGGGGTCTGATGGGATTCACCCCAGAATTCTAAAAGAACTAAGGGGAGAACTAGTGATACCACTGACCACCCTTTTTAACAAATCATGGGAGGATAGTGTGGTACCTGAGGATTGGACAAGGGCAGATGGGATTCTTCTTCACAAAAGTGAGAGCTAAGCAGAAGCAGAAAATGACAGACCTGTTAGTTTGACCTCAGTGGTAGGGAAAATGATGGAATCACTTTGGAAAGAAAGAGTTGTTCTTCCCTGTCACCTCTTTTGATAACCATAATTTTTTTTTCTTCATTTTAATTTGTTTCTTTGCTTCACACAAAGGCTTGTTTCCTCTGTGATGGCAGTTTTGATTTTTCACGATTGTTCTTCCACCCCTCCCTCTTGAAGTAGTAGTAGTAATAGCAGTAGTAAGAATGTTTATTTTTAGACTGGGTAGTACTTTAGGTCCTAAGACCTATATACAAAGTAGTCCTGTTTCACATTTATACAAGTTACAAGGTATTTATAAATTACAAAGACATAATAGACAAATATCATACAAAATCCAAAAATTTCCTATCATGACCATGGTTACAAGAATGTCAACATGACATTTCATTACTCATGACTAACATGTAAACACAGACAAACAAATTATAATGATCAATACATTTACCGGGAGAAGACAGACAAAAGATTAACACTCCACCCCTTAACTTACAAATACTACTGACAGGTACATTCTACTATATGACTGTCATCCAGTCTGGATTTAAATAAAGGCAATTTTGCAAGATTTCTTGTCTGAGGAGAGATCTCATTCCATATTTTAGCAGCCCGAGCTTGTAACATCATGCTGCCATATCTAGTATTTATTTTTGGAAAGTTTTAACCACTAAATTTCACTTCCCTAAGTATGTGTTGATTAGTTTCACAACAGAATTTAATGTCTATATTCCCTTTTATTATTTCCTTATTGACCTTAAAAATAAAAATGGAAAATTGTTTTTTATGCCGAGTAGTCAGACTGTCCCATTTTAGCTCTTTATACATAGAACAATGATGCATTTTATATTTACACTTTTAAGTAAACCTTGCCAACCAATTATATGTTTTAATTAATTTACCCAGATGTAGTTGTTCAGCAAGGTTATACATTAAATTTCCATATTTCAACAGAGGTAGTATTAGTTGCGTAGCAATCGTTTTCCATAATTGAATATTTAGAATTTGAGAAGAGCTACGTAATGCTCTGATTCTGTTATTTACCTTCTTAGATACATTATCAATGTGATTGGAAAAAGTAAGGGAACTATCAATTAATACTCCCAAATATTTATATTGTTTTGTAACTGTTGTTTCCCACCTCTTGTTAGTGTTCCCTTATTAATTTTTGTTTTATTGTTATCCTTAGTTTGTTTTTTACTGAAATACATAACTTGTGTTTTCTTTTCACTCAGTACTAATTTAGAAACTGAAAACCAGTCTTGAAGGACATCAAAGTCAGTTTGCAACTTAACCAACATTTCCTCTTGAGTGTTTGCTGATGCTAATAATAAAGTATTGTCTGCATAAATACGTATATGAGTATTATTTATCTGTAATGGCAAATCATTCACATATATCAAAAACAACAGTGGACCCAGGATTGATCCCTGGGGCATGCCTCTTGTTATTTTACCTCTTTCTGAATATTGACCATCTATTTCAACAAGTTGTTTCCTATCACCTAAATAAGATTCAAACTATTTTAAGGCCCTAGGAGTGATCCCGGTCCTCCCCATCCTCTCACATAGCAACTGGTGATCCACTAAATCAAAGGCTTTGGACAGGTCACGAACACTGCGCCCGTGGACTCCCCTCCCATCCAAGGCAGTAGCCACCTTGTCCACAAAGTCCATGAGCACGGTGCTCATCCAATAACCTGTCCTAAAACCATGCTGAAATTTTGTAAGTTTAGAATACTTTTCCAAGTACTCATACGATTGAATGTACACCATTTGCTCCATTACTTTAGAGAGGATGGAGAGGCTCGCTATTGGCCTGTAATTAAGGGATCATTAACATTTCTACCTTTAAAAAGGGGTACTATTTTTGCTACTTTCCAAATTTCAGGGAATGTACTCTCTAATACGGTCTGATTTAATAGATCTTATCTGTAATTATCGGTGTCAATAGATCCACTGCATCCTTGATAAATTTGGAATTGATTTTGTCTAAACAACATGATTTCGGAATATTCCATTTTTTTATTTCACCCCTAACTTCATTTGTAGCAATTTTTCTAAAATAAAACTGAGAAGAACATTCCACAATATCCCCGGGTCTGTAAAGAACTTTTTGGACATTAACTGGATTATCTATATTGGGTAAAGTGATAAAATAATGATTCAAGACCTGTACTACAGTTTTTTTTTTTTATCTAATAGCTCATCCCCGGCATTTACTATTTTTATGGTCTGTTTGGTTCTCAGTGGGTTATCCAAGTCTTTTATTATATCCCAATATTGCTTTGTGTGTCTAGTTAATTCAATTTTGTTATTGTAAAATATTTTTCTGGCCTGTTTAATTAATCATTCATTCATACATCATACATTCATTGCACGTTAATTTATAAGCATCCCAATCAGCCCTATCTTTTGTTTCATGGGCTTTCTTCCAAATCCTGTCCCTAATACGTATCTTTTTCTTTAAGCACTCATTAACCCAGGGAAGGTGCTTTTTTCCGTAACTTTTTAATTTTAAAGGGAGCATGTCTATTACAAATACTCAGAAAGGTTCTTGTGAGCTATTTGGCCCCCAGATTTATGTCAGATATGAGGCTCAACCTTTTCAATTTTTCATTTCCCAAATCCCTAACAAAATGTTCCAGATGATAATTTCTGAAATCTCTCTTAACCAAAGTCTTCTCCTGTATTTTGATAATATGATTTTATGTAATTACACATGACACCAAGTTATGGTCACCTAAATTAGGGGGCAGGACTTGACAACTATTAATGTGAAGTCCTTTTAACCAAAAATACCAGGTCAAGAATACTACCCTAACTATTTACCCCACTTTGTCTTGTATCTTGGTTCACTACCCGCTTAACATTTAAAATTTCAAAACTTTTCTCCAGTTTTAAACCTCTGGGCTTACCACAGGCAGCATTAAAATCTCCAATTAAAACAATGTTTTTCCCCTTTGCCAACGAAGCTAATTTTGCTACCAAAATCTCAAACTTACTAACATGTACTTTTGGTGGAGAATAAACTACACCAATAAGGAGTTTTAATTGGTTTGATGCAACACAAAGGCATTCAATGTCCTCTGTTGTCCCTTGAAATACAGATTCAAATAATCCAATTTTATTTTTGATGTATAAAAGAACCCCACCCCACCCAATTTTCCTCTATCATGCCTGAAAAGTGCATACTCATCAATGTCAACCTCACTATCCTGCACTTTTTGAGTTAACCAAGGATCTGTTATACCAATTATGTCAGGCTCTGATTGTTGTACCCACATCCTAAATTCCTGTGCTTTTTTTAAAATGCTTCTAACATTATTTAATACTATTTTTAGGTCTGACTTTGACTCAGTGTGAGGACCTGGGTTAATTTCAATATCTTCTGCTAGCAGCAAAGCAAAGTACCATGCAGTTGAATCAACTGAACTATAATTAGCCAGTTTTAAACATTTGTCTTTAGAGGAGAAATTGTTACAACAGTTAAACAGGTTTCAATTATTCATAAAAGCATTACGTCTTACTTTGTATGCAGTTACTAGATCAGAAGGTGTTGATATTAACCACACTGCAACTCTACTCTGCAGCTTTTCAGGAGATGAGACAACCGTGTTTAATGAGCTTTCAGTTAACTGCAATTGGTATAATATTAAGCCAAACAATACACATTTCATCAAACATTTGGACACTTTTGCAACTACTAAGACTGTATTTTGGACTTTAAAAGACTCAGTAAATATACTATCGGTTCCTATAATATACATACTGGTTTAGTCAAGCTTTATCCCTTATTTTAAATCAAATTACCCTAATATAACAAAACTCAGTGACCAGATTTTCTTGTACTGAGTGGTGCTCACACCACTCACGCTTCTGCAATAGCAGCGTAAGCCTTTTTCAAACAGTCTGCCTCTCCTTTTCTGCTGACACTGTATCTTAGTAGCCACCCCTCTCCCCTGGTGGCTGATTCTGCAGATAGATTTACCGGGAGTTGTAACCAGAGATTCAATGCAGCAGGAGGAGCAACGGCACAGTTCTGTCAGGTCCACAGTAAAGACTAACAGGGTGCAAGTTGTTTCACAGTCACAGTTAGTGCGGGAACCTGAGTTGTAACAGCAGCGTGAGCCTTTTCAAACAGTCTGGCCCTCCTTCTCTGCTGATGCAGTGTCCTAGCAGCCACTCCCTCATCTGGCAGCCAGTTCTGCTGATGAATTTACCGGGAGTTGTAACTGGAGATTCAATGCAGCAGAAGGAGCAACAGCACAGTTCTTTCAGGTCCATAGTACAGACTAACAGGAAATTTTCACTGCAAGTTGTTTCACAGTCTCAGTTAGTGCCCATTTGCTAGTGCTTTTCTGAGGAACTCTCTCATTTTGCCAAAGTCAGCCCTCCTAAAGTCTAATACTCTCACTTTTGTATGGCTTGACTCTACAGCTGTGTTTATCATGAATCACACTGTTTGGTATTCACTTGTTCCCAGTTGGCTACCCACTTCTAAATCTGAGATCCCCTCTCTGTCCCCATTAGAGAGTATCAGGTCTAAGATTGCTCCCTGCTGAGTGGGTTCCAACACTAGCTGTCTGAGGCATGCCCCCTGTAGGGCATCAAGAATGACCCTGCTCTTGGATGTGAATACAGCAAAGATGCTCCAGTTCACATCTGATATATATTCATGTCCCCCATCAACAATATCTCCCCTTTTCTGCCATCCTAAGGATGCCTTCTATCATTTCCTTGTCCATTTCCACCCCCTGAGATGGGGTCTGTATACAACCCCCATGCGGATTGTGGTGTCATTTCCTGTCTCCAAGGTGACCCACAGTGCCTCCTCTCAGTTTACCCATTAGTTCCATTGTTTTGATCCCTTCCCTTATGTAAAGAACTATTCCTCCTCCTCTTTTAACCTTCCTGTCCCTCCTGTAGATTGTGTACCCTGGTATGTTGACATCCCAGGCATGATTCTCTGTGTACCATGTTTCTGTGACTGCCACAATATCCAGGCATCCCTCCTCCCGCAAGTCCACTAGTTCAGGGAGCTTGTTACCCAGACTATGGGCATTGGTACTCATTGCCCTCAATTTTCCAATGGTCTTACTCCATTTAGCTCCATCCCTGTCCTTACTGCCTTTGCCTTTTTCTCCATTTACCCCTGTCCTTCTCCTTATGGACTTCTCTACCTTGGTGTTTGCCTTGCTAACTAATCTGTTTTGTTGGGGGGGTGGATTTCCTTGCTCCTTTTCAGTGCCTCCCCCCTTGGCTAGTTTAAATGCTTGCCAATAAAGCATTTAAACCAATCACCTAGGATCCTGGCTCCCCCTCCAGACAGATGCAGACCATCACACCAGTATAGGCCTGTATCCCTCCAGGTGTTCCCCCAGTCCCCAATGAAACCAAAACCCTGAGCTCTGCACCAGTTTTTCAACCATTCATTGAATCCCATGGTACAGAGCACCCTAGCCTCAACCATGTCATAGGTAGCACCTCCGGGAAGGTTAACCTGCATGCTACTTGACTAAGGCCCTTCCCCAACTCCACAAGCTCCTCCTGCAGTGCTCCAATCCTATTCCCAGCCAGGTCATGTGTCCCTAAGTGGACAATGACATTCAGCTCTCTCTCCCATGCTGCTGCTCTAGCGATCCTGAGGATTCACTTCTTGTCCCTCCAAGCCATGGCACTGGGAAGGCACCTTACTTCCCTCTCCCCTCCATCCCCCAGTTCTACCCTCATAACAATTGAGTCCCCCACTAGGAGTTGCTTCCTTCCCCTGTGGGGTCCCATGCCACCAGGGACCCCACAGGGAACCAAACCAGTATTTAGATAATGAGGAGACACCATGGGAAAGGCACCTGGCATCAAGAGAGGGAATACAAAGAGCAGAGTAGAGTGAACAGTGGTGAGTATGTGGGGGACAATCTAAAGCAAAATGACAAAAAGAAAAAAAGAACTGAAAAGATGATCCTGTCTAGCAAGGATGGATTTGGGAGCTTCACTGTAGACTATATCACCATAATCAAAAATAAGGAGAATCATTTTTAAAACAATCTCACAGCATATAGAAAGCAGGATATTTGTTTTGTTACTGTAAAGTGCACAAAGCTTGGAGTGAAGGTTTTGGTGAATGGCATCAATATGAACAGAGAAATCAAGATGATGGTCAAGCCAGATACCGAGGTACTTAAAAGATGAAACATCCTCGATAATAGCACCATCAAAGGTATGAAAAGAAGGGGGAGAGAGAGAAAGAAGTCTAGAAAGCCTCTGACAAGTACCAAAAAGTCATAGAAATGTTTCTTTTTTTCTTTTGGGCATAGAGGGAAAGTTGGTTAGACTTAAACCAACGCTGAACATTGTCAAAGTCCAGCTGAA
The DNA here is from genome assembly GCA_016271365.2 of Neoceratodus forsteri. Taxonomy (NCBI): domain Eukaryota; kingdom Metazoa; phylum Chordata; order Ceratodontiformes; family Ceratodontidae; genus Neoceratodus; species Neoceratodus forsteri. Next base: position 1,386,312,845 of record CM057458.1, on the reverse strand, counting down.
GCTGTAAAGAAAGATCATGAGAAGAGGAGCCAAATGCAAAAATCACTGTATCATCAGCATACATATATTTTTTAAATATCATTTTTATTGATGTTTCCAGTTAAATACCATTATTCTATACAATTAATTATAAACGTATAATCACAATACATAACATTGTCTCTTCCTTTCCTTCAGCCTCCTCTCCTCCCAGTTAAGTATGATGTAGCAGTATATGGAGATTTCAAGGACAAGAAGAAAAAATGTTTCCATATTCTTATACTGTTCCTCAAATAATAGAAATGTTTAGCACCTTTATATTACATCCATCTTAGACCATAATCCATAAAGACTATTAACTCCTATTTTTACTGAAAACTTACTTTGAAGTTTAGCAGTATACATGAGTCTCCAGATCTTTTCATATTTTCCACATGTATTATTACATAAATACTGTATTTGTTTTATATCTCATAGTTTCTAATATTAGATTTTTCCAGATACCAATTTCTAGAATGTGTGCATTCTTCCATAAATGTGTAATGCATCTTTCAGCATTCATAAAAGCAATATGTATAAATATGTAAAGACCATTTTTTAGTATCTGCTGGGTAGATAAGGTGGTCAGTATACACAATTCGGGTTCAAACCTTAATTTGATTCCAATAATTGTATTTACCATTATTATTACTTGGTCCCAAAATGGTTTTATAATGGGACATACTGTAGTACCAATACATGTGACAAATTAGCAATATTGCCACATCCTCTATTACAGCAAGAAGATATTAAATTATTAAACTTATTCAATAGATATGGAGAATAATAAATTCTATGCAGTATATAAAACTGTATCTGATACACGTGATTGTTGATAGCACTGTTCCAGTTTTTAGTGATGAATTCCCATTTAGATTCTGAAATAGTTATTTGCAGATCTTGTTCCCACTTACTTGTAAGATCTTGGGAGATATTTTCTTTAGAATCCAGCATCACTTTATGTATGTTAGACATTAGTTTCATCCTCCCGTTGTTTTTGATAATAGTGTTAAATAAATAATTGGTTTCAAAATCAAATTTATTACAATCAATTAAGTTATTACTAACAGAATAGATTTGCAAATAATTAAAAAATAGATTCCAGGATACCCGATATTGTGTCTGTAATTGTTGAAATTTGATTTAATAGTTTGATTTTTGAAAAGGTCTCATATATTACTTATCCCAAATTGTGTCCATTTTTTGATATAGGCTGAATTAAACACAGGATGGTAATTATTGTTAAATATTGGGGATAGCATACCTAATTTATTGTTGTATTTTAAGCCCTATAAATTTTTTCCCAACATTTAAGTGTGTTTTTTTGGAAATATATTATATATGTTTCTTAGAGCTTCCTTAGTCAAATTCCAAAAGAGATTATGTTGTATCTCATGTTGACAAGTATTGTTTAATTCCAAATATGTCCAAGGTGGTGGATGTACATTACAATTCTTTAAGCGGTTCCCAAATAGCAGCCCTGTGGTAATATTTTATATTTGGTAGTTTCAAACCTAATTGCTCATATCTTAAATATACTTTTTTTTTAACCTGGGTTGTTGATGTTTCCATGTAAATTTATTTATGATGTTATCTATTTTATTCCATATATCTTCTGAGACATTAATAGGTACAGCCTGAAATACATATAGAAAACATGGCAATATATTTATTTTAATATCTTGGATTCAATCTAACAATGACATTGGTAATCCTTTCTATTTTTCCAGATCTTTTTCAATATCATTTATTAGGGGATATAAGTTTAATTGTATTAACTGATTGATATCATTTGTTAGGTTGAGTACTAGGTATGAAATACTTTGTCTTGTACTGTGACAGGAAAATTGTCCTCATTTGTATTTGAATTTACAGACTCTATTAACAGGGTTTGGGTTTCTCCCAATTTATTGTGTAACCAGATTGTACTCCATAAGTCTAATTTATTTATTTGCTTTTGGTAACCAGGTGAGTGCACTAGGCATAGAAATGCCTATTTTCAGGCACACCCTGGTAGAATACAAGTTGAAATACATAATCACACCATGTGACACAGCACATGAAAGAGATAACAGTGAGAAGGGGTCAAATACAATCAACATAGGGACAGGGAGAAATGCGGTTATCGGACAGTCAGGATACAGGCAATACAGTATTAGACAATGTGCAAAACAAATGAATACAATGATCAAAAGGATAAATGGACATGTTATAAACAGTATACAATATGTGCCCTTATAGGTAGTAAACTTTGAGATGGCAAAGACAGAGAGGAGGGGTGGCATGGGTAGAGGAGAAAGAGGGGATAGATGAATGAGAAACGAATAATGGGAGGGTCATGGGGAAGAGGTAATTATTTGAAGAATGTTCATAATTTCTGTGTCTGGATTTTTTAAACAACATATAATATCATCTGCAAAAAGCAATAGCTTCAATGTTCCTTTATCTCTAAATCTAAACCCCACAATCTCTTTTTCTTCTGTGATTACATTAGCCAATGATTCAATAACCATTGTAAATAGTAACAAGGATAGGGGCAACCCTGACGGCTTCCCCTATCTAATGGAAACACTGAAGAAATACTGTTATTAGTCAAAACTTTGGTTTTAGGTTGTCTATAAATTGCCTTTATCCAAGATATACATTTCTGTCCTATATTTGCTATTTTAACACATCTATCAAATAAGGCCACTCCACCTTGTCGAAGGCCTTTTCAGCATCTAGGGATACCACCATGCCCCCCCCCATTGTTAGAATGCAAGATGTTCAATGCATTTCTTATATTGTTATGAACTCTTCTTCCCTTGATGAATCCTGTCTGATCATCCCCAATAATAGTTGGCAACATGATTTCTAATTGCAAAGCTAACATTTTTGTAAAGATTTTAAATCTGTTTTTAACAGAGATATTGGACTGTATGAAGTACATAATGTTTTATCTTTACCTGTTGTAGGGATGACCAGACTTAGTGCTTCATCATAGGAAGAAGAGAGTTTATCTGAGAAAGGACTGAATAATATTTGAAGTTTCAGAGTCAATAACTCTTTAAATATTTTATAAAAATCCAAACTAATACCATCCAAGCCTAGGGCTTTCCCAGATTTTAATATGTTAATAGCTCTTTCAATTTCACTTATATGAATTAGTTTATTTAAGTTATTTTGCTGTTCCTCCATTATTTTAGGGATATTTAGGAACTTATTATCTCTCCCACTGAAATTCTATGATTTATATAAGTTTATATAGTAAATCCTAAATTATTTATTTATATTTTCATCCGTTGTTACTATTTGCAGTGGATTACTCTCAGTCTTTATTTCTGGTATGAATCTTTCTGCTTTTTCCTTTTGCAACTGAAAAGCTAATCATTTCCCACTATGATCAGTCTGAGAGTAATATTTAGCTTTAGCATGTAGCATTAATCTTTCAGTTTTTTCATTAATTATCTCTTGATATTCATGCTTGAGTTTAAGCAAAAAATGTAAATAGATGTTATTGTTAGTAATAGCATCTTTCTGTTGCATATTTAATATGTCTTTTTCAATATCTCATAGTTTTCTCTTTGTTTTTAGCTCGTATAGCAGAGCTAGCACTAGTTACCCCTCTTATTACTGCTTTGTATGCATCCCATATTGTATTACACGATAATTCCTGATCTGAATTATTTAGAAAGTAATCTTGGGTTTCTTGTTTCATTTTTTCTTGAAAAGTTAGATATTTAATCAGTATTTGGTCTAATTTCCAGGAGAAGCTTTTAGTGATGTTCCTGGACACAATGACCATACAAAGCGGTGCATGGTCCAATAGAATGATTGGCTCTTGATAAGTCTCTATATTATCAAAATATAATGATCTAGAGCCTAATAACATGTCTATCCTTGAATATGATTTAAATATTGGAACATAATATGAAAATTCCTTTGCAGCTGGATATACAGTTCTCCAAAAATCCATCATTGCCAAGTCATGTATTCTATTTAACAGAAAAGCAGCTTCCTTTTAGTTATAAATACTTTACCATTAAGTTGTATCTAATTCTGGGTTCATGACCCCCCCCCTTCCAAAAACAAATATAGGACTGTGGAAATTCAGATAATATCATCAAAAATTGAAGAAACATAAAGCATTTCCATTTGGAACATAAATGGATGCAATGGTAAAATGTTTTCCTTGATATTTTATTGTAATAATAATAAATCTACATTGATGATCAATGTATTTATTTATTACTTCTACCCTTAAATTTTTTTGCATTAAAATTGTTGTACCCCTTGATTTCAATGTATATAGTGCATGTACCACTATCCCTCCCCATGTTTTATTTATTTTGTCTGCTTCATTAGTTGTTAAGCATGTTTTCTGAAGAGACACTATATCTGCTTTCTGCTGCTTAATATATCTTAGTAACTTTTTCATTTTAATTGGATTGCTAAATCTGTTTATGTTCCATGATATAGTTTTTAATGCATCCTGCATTTCAAACTATTATTACAATTATTGCTAGGAAGAGTACTGTAAAACCATCTTAACTCTAAATTCTTTTTACATCTTCCCCTGTTACATATTTCTGACAAGTGAAAATTTATTTAAACCTTTCTCCCTCCCTCTCCCTGCCTGCCCCTTCATATTTTTTTTATATTTCAAAAAAGTATAAAACATAGACCTTAACACCCTCATTTCACTTACAATGCTCTGCTAGAGCCAATAGTATTCCCAAAGGCCTCAACACCCTCTATTACTCTTTCCCAGCAGGTGCTAACTTTCCTTTCCAGGCATCAAGCCAGAGACAGTGCTGAAACATTGCCCCAAATATAAATTAGGTATACAGAAACTCTTTCCAAAAAAAACCACAGTTTTTCATTCATTTCTTTTCTAACTCTATTAAGTTTAATCTTTCTAAGAATTCCAGGTCTTCTTGATTCCTGCTAATGTCCTCTTGGTTTTCATTATTGATGTTTAAGTCAGTCTTAGGTTGTTTAACTTTCTTTTGGTCTTGTTCTCCCTGATTCTGTACATTATGTACATTTCCTTCAGCATTTGAAGATTTTTCTGTCTCTGCTCTAGTTGTCGATGAATCCATAGTCTTTGAATTTTGTTGCTTCTTGTAGTTATCAAATCCCAAAACTCGTTTTACAAAGCCATAGTGGGGGGTCCTGGGTGCATGGAACCCCCCTCCCCTGCTTGCTTAAATATTTGCATTGTCAGCACTGAACTATGACAGCCACGGGGTCAGGAAAATCAAATGGTGAGTGAGACACTGAAACAGGTGTCAGTTCATGAACATGCAGCACAAGCCCACCTCCCTCCAGGGATTGGATAGCTGAGGAACCACCTCCGAATATTGCTGGACTTGTCAGATGATCTGGAGGAGCAGCGTCATATGGGTGTTCGGAGGAGCATAGTGCACAAAGTCGCAGGACACACTTTCCCACCACAGTCAAGTTGGAGAAGTGTTTCTCTGACAGTGCTCTCACTGATATTTTTTTTAATTGCGTCTCTGGCTATTTTAGATAGTGGTATAGAAATGGGCCCAGTCTCTGACTCTGCCTTCTCAGCTTGATGTTGTCTCTGTGGGTTAGATTGGAAATGCTCGAACAGCATCTGTGAGTTGGGGTAGAGAGTCCATCCCCAAATCAGCTTTTGTAGCCTTGCTGCTGTGGCAGCAGCATTAATTACAAAATCCTTATGTGTCTTGCCCTAAAAGCAATCTGTCACTATAAAGTCTGCATATCTTCCTGGAAGGAAAAAAAAAAGAAAAATAGATTTAAGCCACAGATTATGTGAGAATAGAGAGGGAAAAAAAGGAAAAAAACACATAGTGGTGGTGGAGGGGTATTGCTGTACCTCCACTACTCCCAACACTTTATATGTTACAGTAAAACAGAAAGTATAAATAAATATGTTAGTAGTCAAAGCTATCCTGTACTGGTAGCCATAGAACTAGTAACTGGGTAGGTGCACAAAACATTGTGGATCAGTAGATCCTTTTTAGCAACCAGTGATGATTTTTTAAAATGGCCATTAGCTACTTGACTACTGGATGTTTTATAGCAGTCACTGTGGTTTTGTTCCCATTTCTGCCACAGTGGTACTGTATGTGCATCCACAATCAGGGCACCCATAACATTCATCATGTCTATGAGGCTGAAGCAACACAATTTTAGAATTTAGTTTTCTATTATTTTTTCATTTCTGCTCCTATTTCAAGCCCAAAGCAGTTGTTGATAAGGAGTTAATACTGACCTCCAGTACTAATTAGTAAAGGAAATTCAAATTCAGGAGATCTGGAGTTCTAATGTAGAAATGCTTAGGCAGGTACTGTCAGAGGAAAGAGAATATTTGGATCAAATGACAGAGTTTGTGAAGACATACTAAGTTAAGGCAAAGAAGAACAAGGCAGGGAGAAAATTATATAATATTTCTCTTAGCAAATGAAATTCAAATACAAGAGAGAATAAAGGAGTTCCAATGTAAAACTGCCTCGGGTCGGAAGAAAGACTATCTGGGTTAAATGACAGGAATGTTTGTGAATCAACATATTGGGACAAATAGAAAGTGAAGTCAAAAATGAATAGAACAAGGCAGGGGGAATAAAGTAATATTTCTGTGTAGGTGGGGCATGTCTGCATTATGCATGTAATGTAAGTAGAGGTGAAAGGGAGGAAGGGAGACTAATGTAAAGAGAAAACATAGAAAGTTGGCAATTAAAAGGTAAATACATGCAAAGGTGATAGGCAAAACAGATATGAAAATGGCTGGGGAAGTGAAAATTAAAAAAAATCTTAAAATGAAGAGCTGGAAAAAATAGTAAGGGTGGTGTAGGGATGGTAACAGAATGGGATGCAATCTAGAGAAGAGAAAGATGTAAATATAAAAAAGGGAAAACAGAATCCTAAGTTCATCTCAAAGACCTCAGACTGGGGTGTGATGAGACTCAAACTTAAAATTTGATACATTTTGTAACTCGACAGTTATTGTCTAAAGATGTACAGAACTGCATTATTTAACTCCTAAGTTTTCAAACTTTTCTGAGGAGCACCCCAGAAAATATTTGGAAACCCCTCTCCTCTAAATCCTGGCTACGCACCTGAGTGTTGTGCTAAAGATAGACACCAAAAAATAACAACTCATGTTATCGAATGTGATCAGCAGCTCTATTGATCTGTGGGGGCAGTGTACAGTAACAAGTGAAAGTGCATGATTGTGATCATCTGAGGGAGAAGTAAAGAAGGTCTACTGATCTGCATGGGGGGGGGGCAGTGTACAGTAATAAGTGAAAGTGCATGATTGTGATCATCTGAGGGAGAAATAAAGCAGCTCTCCAGAACTGCAAGGGGGGATTGGGTAGTAAGTGTATGATCACGATAAGCTTGGCAGTAGAGCAGGCTTAAATAAAATAATAAACCAGTACTGTACTTATCTTAGCTGATCAGAAGACTTTCTTGAATGTCCAGCTTAGCAGCAAATAAAGTTAAAGTGCAGGATGATTGGTGGTTCTAAGGGGGAGGTGAAGCATTAAAAGTTCCTAAAATAATTAGAAACAGACACTAGGGAATGTTATATGCTGGCTGTGAAAAACAAACAATAATACAAACAAACAAATATAAAAAAAAATCAGGTACAGAACCTGCAGTACAATGAAGTGGAAGAGAATGAATGTTTTTTTTCAGTTTTCTGCTCTATTTATGGTCAGTTTATGCCACTGGGGAGTTGGGAGCCACTCTGCAGATAATAATGTGTAATATATTGCTTTTAGAGAAAATCTTATGTAATGCCCCAAAGTATAGGGGTACTACAGAAATGGGGGCACTATAGGCATGGAGGCTTAAGGATGGTAGTGTGCCCCAGGGTGCCCCGTTGTCCATGTGGGTTAAAAGGGGGCAGTAAAGGGGCCCCTGTGAGTGTTTTGTTTCCCTGGAGAATCATCAGGCAGGGCACTAAAAAAAGAGAGAAACAAGAAGCAGCCATAAAGTTTTTTTCTTTGGGCTCTCTGCTGCCTGCATGCTCCATTCCACCCCCCCCCCAAGCAGGCAGCATGACAGTGGACACCCACGCACTGGGACCACTGTCCCTTGCAGGCAAATGGTGCCCATTTCAAAATTTCTGGTCATTGGAAGGGGCACAGACTAGGGGGTTCCAGAATCAGAACCCTGAGTGCTTTTCAAGGCGAACTGCCATTTTTTTCTGTCAGATTGGGCTGGGCTGTGGAGTGGAGAGGGTCCCAAGAGTACAACAGAGACTGCGGCTTACCTGGGTGTTGTAGAGCCAGTCCTGTTGACTCTGTGGTGTTCCTCCTCCTCTTTCAGCCACCAAAGACTCCTCAAGTCAGCTCCCGTGTGCACCCCATCTGTCATGTGGTCTAGTCTGGTGGTCTGGTGCTCAAAGAAACATAGAATTTGACAGCAGATAAGGACCGCTTGACCCACCTAGTCTGCCCATTTCCCTACCTGATGGATAAGCTACAGATTCTAGTTAAAGCTCAAGAGGAAAAGAGAGGATCCTGTCCCTCATGGCAGTTTGGGTCTCTGTTTAGCCCGTTTTGTTGTTTTTCTTGTGCCCCTGTGCCCAATTTAGAAATTTTAATTCCCAGTCCCTCATCGTTGGCTTTGAAGAGCCGCATTGCTTCCGTGGAGCTGTCGACCCTCCTGAGGCCCCCTGCTGCCAACCGCTTGTCTGCTCTCCCTTTTCCTCAGTTCCCTCCCACTGCCAGAGATCTCCCACCTCCCAGAAGCAGCTGCTACACCCCGGGCTGGGGCGATGAGTCAGGTGGCAGCACAGGAGAAGAGTGCTGTCCTGCCTAATCTAAACTGGAAGTGTTGCTTGTTTTTTTATTTTTATTTAATGTGCCACAAGGGTGCCTGAGGGAACAGCTGGGAGGGGCGGGCCTGGGGCCGAGATTCAGATTTTGGGCAGGCAACACCCGTGGGGAGGGGCACAGCCTGTAGGCCATAGGGGAAGGTATTAAATACTTATAAAAGGGGCAGTGTACAGGCGGGGCAGGCCCAAGTGATTGACAGCAAAGCCGTGGTCAGGCCAAATATTTAAAGGGGTATCACAGGCCCACAAAGGCTTTTGAAGGGCAGCTTAGGCCCTGGCATTTAAAGGGGTATCACAGGCCCATGGAGAGGTAAAAAGGTCCCAGAAAAGAGGGCCCACAGCTAAAGGGGAAAAGTTAGGCCCAAGTAATTAAGGGGGCCCAGAAAAGAAGGCCCATAGCTAAAGTGGCAAATGTTAGGCCCCAGTGCCAAAGGGGAAGGCAGTGGGAAAGAGGGCAAGGTAGGCCCAGTGAAAAGAAAGCAGTTACCCTGAGGGTGGCCGGGGTAGCCAGATCCTAGTGAAGGAGGACCCAGAAGTGTGAAGGGTCCAACCAAGAGGTGCTTAGCACACAACTGCTATTGAATAACTGTCAGCTGATGAACTGTATATTACTCAAGCATTTGAAATGTTGTGTTGATTGCAAAAGCACCAAGACTGTATTGTACTAGGATTGTGGTTATTTGCCCCTGCTGTGAACAATTGCCATAGACTTTGATTATTTGCCCCTGCTCCAGGCAAATTTCCCCTGCAATGAACAATTGCCCTAGATTCCAGCAATTTACCCCTGCTCTAGTTAGACTGCCCCTGCAATGAAGAACTGCCCTGCAACCATTGAATTCCATGGTGTAGTGCAATGTGGAAGTACCAGTGTTTAGTGCAAAATGTACGGACTCAATCTTCAGCCGCAACACCCCTGGTGGGGTGGTTCACAGCTGATTCTTCACTGAAGCAGCCTTCAGCCAGCAAAGAACATTTCAGCATCTTCCTTCTCTGTCATCCGCCGTTGGTCGAAATCGACATCCCCTGGTGTGTGTCATGGCTGCCGGTTCCTGGTTCTCCTTGTGGTTCAGTCAGCTTGGAAGTGAAACACCCTGGAAGAAGCATCAACCGTCACTCCCAGTCATTCACCAAAAGTCGAGTCCATTGTGGCCAAAGTGTGTTTGTGTCCTCCGGTTTATTCTTTTCTGGCTTTGGACAATACGGAATCCTGATCTTTACTCCTCATCCTATTCTTCTTGCCTGTTCCATCCTGCATGCCCTGGGTGGTCTTCTGGGACCCAGCTCAATTTTGGTGGTCCTTCAAGTGGATCCTTCACCAAAGAAGCTTCCATGCATCTTCATCCTTGGCAATTCTTGCAAGTGGATTCTATGCCAAGTCTTTGTTCTTCATCCTTGGCAGCCCTGGTTGAGGGTTTGTGCCTGAGAATTTCAGCCAGTTCATGTTCTTCATCCTTGGCAGCCCTGGTCTAGGGCTTGTGCTGGGGAAACTGCAGCAGATCTTCATTCTTGGCAATCCTTTCAAGTGGATTCTATGCCAAGTAGCTGTGTTCTTCATCCTTGGCAGCCTTGGTCGAGGGTTTGTGCCAGGGAAGAGTTCAGCAAAGTTTAGTCCCTTTGTGTCATAAGTATTCTGGCAACCCTGGAGAGTGGGTTGGCCAAAGAACCAGGGTCTGTTTAAAAATCTCTCCGATTCCATTTCCAACCTCTCCTAGGTTTTCACAGGTGCAGCTTGGCACCAAGCAGGAGTCCTGTTTTTCCCCTTTTCCTCCATGCTTCACCATTCTTCAGTTGTGTGCACGAAGACAACAAGAAAAGTTTGGACTTCCTTTGATCCTATTGACTTTTAGAGAGGTTTATGCCACCTCATCTTCCAGGAAAATCTGTGGTATTCCTTTCTGCACTGCAAAATTGTCTCATCTCTTGATAAAGTTGTAGATGCTGGAATTTGTTCTTTAGACCTCTTAGAGGAAGCATATCATAAGAATATTATAAGTAGTGGCCTTAAGCCAAGGTGCACCTTTTAAAGTTAATAGAGAGTATCACTTATTCTTGTGTGGTTTGGTTCCTCTCATCCCTTGTGACTATGTCTACCTTTCCCTGTGACATGAATAAAGCCTGACGGGCATCAAACTTATAGATTGTCTCCTGCCTCTCCTTACTGGGTGCTTCCATCCACTCAACCCCATTCGAATCACAGCATTGTCTCACCAGTCCACCTGCTTAAGGTGATACTGGGTGTGCGGCTGGGACAGGCTATCTTCGTGGTCAGCGGTCAGTTGGTAAGATCACCACACTTAGAATTTTAATCAATTGTTACTTGTTTTATTCATGCAGAACTGTGCCTGGATATTATCAGACAGTGGTACTGCTATTGCTGTAGTGAAAGCAGGAAAGTGAGTTTCCAGAACACTGCAGCAGAAATATAAATGAGAATGGTGTCTGTGTGTCTTTTTAGGTTGTTGTTCATATTATATTTAGAAGTATATTTGAATATTAATAGCATTCAGAATTATTTTTCTGGTTCTTAGTACAGTCATATGCAAAGTGTCTACCCCCACCCCAATTGTACAGCCTTCCTTTCAGAATTTGAAAACTGGCTATCAGGATTGTGAATGCTATTGATATTCAGATACACTTCTAAATATAATATGAACAACAACAACCTAAAAAGATGTATAATTTTCATTTATATTTCTGGTGCAGTGTACATGAACCGTCAAACCTTCCTGATTTCACTACAATGATAGGAATCCAGCTGTTAAAATCTGATAAAATCCAGACACAGTTGTGCACAAATACAAAAAAACCTTAACATTTAATTAAAATCTAAGAAATCCTCTGAAAGCATTATATTACACATTGCTATCTGTGGAGCGGCTTCCAACTCCACAGTGGTGTAAACTAACCATAAAGAGAACAAAGAACTTAGAAAAGCATTCATTCTCTTCCACTTCATTGTCCTGCAATTTCTGTAACTGTTTCTTCTGTGTGTGTTTTTCATGTTATTATTTGTTGTTTGTTATTCACAGCCAGCATATGACATGCCCTGGTGTCTGTTTCTAATAATTTTTGGCACTTTTAATGCTTCACTTCCCTTTAGAGCCGCCAATCACCCTGCCCATTCACTTTCTCAGCCCCAACCTAAATCGTGGTTTATTTGCTGTTGAGCTGGATGTTCAAAAAAGTCTTCTAATCAGCAAAGATAAGTACAGTGCTGACTTATACGTCTAAATATAATATGACCCCCCTTGGGGTCACCACCTCCTTGCAGCATGCCTCCCCCTCAGTCTCCACCCGCAGCATTGTTAAAACTTCCCTTATTGTCCCCAGGGTAAGGACCTCTATGGCCCAGAGATCCTTTTGCTATCAGGCTCCCTCCTGGTTCATTTCCCTCCCAGCCAACATAGCTGACTCCACTAAGCTTGGTCCTTTCAAGGTCTCCCTCAGAAGTCATCTGACAAGCACTCGCTGCTGCAACTGCTCATAATCCCCCATCTGCCCCTTACCCTCACCCCTAGGCTGGGTCTGCCCTGTCTACTTTTGCTGTATATGCCTGGGGTCTCAGGCAACATCTGCTGACTAATGTAATAAAATATCTCTGGTTGCTACCTGACGTGGTACTCGTGTACCTGTATTATGACTACTGTGATCTACCTATTACCAAGCTTGTACCACCAGTGAATGCCTGTAACACTGGTTGCTTTTTTAATCTAAGCATTATGTACCGTACTGTTTTGTTTGCTGTGATGTATTGCCCTCTTGATGAGGTGCCTTTGTAAATGAGTCTTTGACTCAAAGGTCTGTAAACCGATGATCTAACAAATAAAAATAAATAAATAAATAGTTTCATTTAAGCCTGCTCTACTGCCAAGTCGATCATGATCATGCACTTGCACTTACTACACAAGCCTCCCTCACAGTTCTGGAGATCTGCTTTACTTCTCCCTCAGCCAATCACAATCATGCACTTTCACTTACTACACTGGCCCCCCATGCAGATCAGGAGAGCTCTTGATCAAATTTTATCACATGAGTTTTGTTTTCTGGTGTCTGTCTTTAGCACAACACTGTACAGCATTAAAAGGTATATATTTAAGCTTGTATGTGGGTCAGGAAGGAGATCCTGATAGAATTGTAAATGGAGTGGAAATTTGATTACACTTGCTGTCAGAACATACTGTGGGTCTGACAACAAAGGATGCAATGAGAGGCCTATTTGCTCAGGACAGGCTTCACCTGAGCAGGGAGGGGCAAGCAGTGCTAAAGAGAAACTTAGAGGACTTTTCAAAAGAAAATATAATTTTAACTGATTTTGGGGGGTCAAGGAAGGGGGCCACTCCAAGTGGCAAGGGTGATGGGAGGCTATCAGCCTCCCCTCAGGATAGAGATAAAATACTGGTAGGAAGCAAGAACAAGCAAGGGTTATTAGGGGACAGCAGTGTGGGAGGAGGTCCTGGTAGAAGGCATTATCAGCCAATGCCAGGAGTTTGGGAAACAAAATGGTGGACTTGGGAGGCCATCATGGTGGATGAGGGACTGTACATAGTAGTGATAAGTGAGACATGATGAGCGGAACATCATGCCTTGGAGACAGTTATCCCAGGTTACAGACTGTTTAGGAAAGACAGGGATGGTAAGGGGGGTGGAGTGGCATTATAAATAAAACGCAACATTAGGGCAAAGGAAGGGCAGGAGGAGATAGTGGAGACAGAGCTCATGTGGGTCATGCTTGGCAAGCAGAATGGGGAATCACTGAGGATGGGGTGGTCTACAGACCTCCGATGCAGGGAGAGTTAGGGGCTAGACAGCTGATACTGGCAGTTACAAGGATGGCTCTCATGGGGGAAGCTACTGCTAGTGGGGGACCTAAACCTCCCTGACATGGACTGGGGGATCCCAGCTGCAGTAGCACCTAGAAGCTGGGGGATCCTACAAGGGGTATACATGCAGCAGCTGGTCAGGGAGCCCACTAGGGGAGATAATCTGCTAGATAGGGTCCTCACAAATGGGAACAATGTGGAAGAGGTGGTGGTGGGTGACGGACTAGGTACTAGTGATCACAGGACTGTGAGGTTCAGGGTAAAAATGAGGAGGGAATCAAATCAGACTAGAAAAAGGGTGATGGACTACAGAAAGATGGACTTTAACAAAATGAGGAGGATATTTGAGGAAGAAATGGCAGGGAAGGGGAATATAGGGGATGTTGAGGAGCTATGGGGAGCTATCAAAGGAGGGGAACTGAAGGCCACTGAAATTTGTATCAAGAAGGTGAGGAAGAACAAAAAAAGAAGACCACTCTGGTTTACAAGGGAGGTGGCAGGGCAGTCAGGGAAATGAAAAGAGTTTCCAGTAATATAAGAAGACACAAAGGGGGGAGGACAGGGGCACTTATAAAGAGAAGAGGAGGGTGGCAGGACAGAACAGAAGATAAGGAGGGCTAAAGTGGATACTGAGGAGAAAATAGCTAAGTGGGCCACAAAGAGGAATAAAACCTTTTTTAGATATGTGGGGGAAAGAAGGAGAAGGAGGCAGTGGATAGTAAGTTTGCATGGGGAAAGAGAAATACAACTGGAACAGGACTTTGAATAACTATCTCTGTATGGTCTTCACAGAGGAAAGGAGGTAGGGACCAGAACTGGGGGCAGGGAAGGCAAAAGGTGGGTCCTAGTATGTTCAGCATGGATGGGGTAAGGGAAGAACTGGGCAGGTTAAAGGTGGACAAGGCAATGGTGCAGGATGACTTGTACCTGAGGGGACTCCAGAAACTGAGGGAGGAGCTGGCAGTCCCACTGATGAGACTATTTAACTTGTCCATGGATACAGGGTGTGTGCCAAGGGACAGGAGGAGGGCCAATGTGGTACCACTGCACAAGGTGGGCAGTAAGTAGGCAGCAGAAAATAATCACCCAGTTAACCTCTCCTCGGTGGTGGGCAAAGTGGTGAAAGCACTAATAAAAGAAAGGTTGTTGGACTACCTGGTGAACAGCGGACTGCAGGAAGAAAGGCAGCATGGATTCACGAATGGGAGGTCCTGGTAGACAAACCCGATAGAGTTCTTCAATTGGGTGATGCAGGTGGTTGACCGGGGGGGGGATGTAGCTTATCTATACTTCAGTAAGACCTTTGACACCGTCCCTCACAGAAAGCTAGTAAATAAGCTGGAAAGCTTAGGGGTGGAACAGAAATAACTAGGTCGGTGTAAAACTGGTTGGCGGGCAGAAATCAAAGAGTCGTGGTAAATGGGGTGCATTCCATGATGAGGGGGTAACCAGTAGGGTGCCCCAGAGGTCAGTTCTGGGACCCCTCCATTTTAATATATACATGATTAATATAGCAGAAGCTCTGGAGGGAAGAATGTGCCTATTCACGGATGATACGAAAATCTGCAATAGGGTGGACACCTCATGGGGGGGGGGGAGTGTAGAGGCCATGAAGCACTACCCAAGGACTCTGGAGGGGTGGTCAAAAACTTGGCAACTAAACTAAAATTCAGTGCCAAAAAGTGTGCTGTAATGTATCTGGGGTGCAAAAACCTGTGAACAATTGACACTCTAGGAGGGAGGAAGTCAAAAAAACAGATCAAGAAAGGGATCTGGGGATTATAGTATAAAGCAACATGATGGTGGGTAGCCAGTGTAGCAAGGTGGTGGGGAAGGCAAATGGAATGTTGCCATGCATTGGGATGGCATATTTAGCAGAAGGAGGGAGGTGCTGTTGCCTCTTTACAAGGCCATGGTGAAACCACACCTGAAGTACAGGGTCCAGTTCTGGAGACTGCACCTATGCAAGTACATTGATGGGATGGAAAGGGTTCAGAGAAGATCAACCAAGATGGTGCATGGTATGCAAGGGAAATCATACAACAAAGGTGTAGGGAATATAATCTGTACCCATTGGATACTAGAAGGGAGAGTGGGGGAACATGATGGAAACTTAAATATGTGAAGTGGATCAATAAGGTGAAGGAGGGGAGCTTGTTCAGAAGGAAGGAGGGGGCTAAAACTAGAGGGCACAGCCTAATGTTGGAAGGTGAACCATACAGAGGCAATGTGAAGGTATGATTCTTCATGGAGAGCATGGTGGAGACCTGGAACTAACTACCTGGTGGCGGAGGCCAAAATTGTGGAGGGATTTAAGAGGTCATGGGAGAGACATATGGAATTGGGAAGTGAGGGGAAGGGGAGGGGCTCGTAAGAGTGGAGAGGAGTAGGGAAGGGGGGAAGGGCATAGTTGATGGGCCATTGAGGTTCTTTTCTGCAATCAGATTTCTTTGATTCTGTGATTCTGTGACTTCAGGCTTAGTTTTACATGTATTAAAAAATATGTAATCCTAATATGTAACTCGCTTTATTGTCAGTGATCATTTTGCTGACTGGGACAAAACGCACGTCACAGTCAATGTAATTAAGATCCAAAATGAATTTTATCAGGGCAAGCCCTGCAGCACTTTACAATCAATTCCATACCGGACAGGAGTCAGCAGCAGACAGATCATGGTTTTTAATTATTTATTTCACACTGTTAGGTGCCTGTATTCACAGCAGTTTTCCTTTAAGAAAACCTTTGAAAAACAAATTTAGCAACAACTTCAGACCAAATAATTGACCTGTGGAAAACCCTTGTGGGATTTTTTTTTTCAAGTTGTTTAACCAGGTGAGACACGCTAAGTTGAAAGCTTGTTTACAGGTGAACCTGGGAGCACAGGGAAGTTAAATGACTTGCTCAGGGTCACACAGTATACAAGTGGGGGCTGTGAGATTCAAACTCAGGTCTCCAGATTTGCAGCTCAGAGCCTTAAACCACTGCACTATACTGCCTCCCTAATTAAATGGATTAAAGGGACTGAGAGTGGCTGAGAATGGTCTTGCAGCGTACTAACCAACAGAGACCACAGAGCATGTGAGACAAAAAAACTTACCTCAGAAAAACAACTTGTACAACATATTTAAATGAACAAATTGTAACTTTACTGATCCTTCATTCAGCCAGGCAGGTGCTACTATACAGAATGTTATCAATCATTCATTCATTGATGGATTGAATACACACTTATGAGGGCATGCAATTCCAATGTGTTTTATTAGGTGTAGACAATATCCTTTATCTTTGGGCCTGGTAGGTAAAGGTTATTGAGTGCTAGAGGGGGTAGGGTGGGGGTGTTCAGATGAATTATGGAGTTGAAGTTGGTACATTCGATTGTGTGGGGGAGAGGGTTACCTGCTTGGTGTGGGTACAGTATGTGGAAAGGATTTTATCATTGGCTGGCTTGAGTAATAAACTTAGTATATGGCTGGCCTGAATATTATATTTATTTTGGAACTTTACTAGGATTGTG
This sequence comes from Neoceratodus forsteri, assembly GCA_016271365.2. Lineage (NCBI taxonomy): Eukaryota > Metazoa > Chordata > Ceratodontiformes > Ceratodontidae > Neoceratodus > Neoceratodus forsteri. Next base: position 1,386,295,674 of record CM057458.1, on the reverse strand, counting down.
GTGGAGAGTGAGGTGGATGCTAGCATGTGAGAGTGAAATTTGTATAAAATGTAGGTGGTAGGCTGGAGGGCATATGTTTGCACAGAAGATGAGGTAGATTAGGTTTTAAACATTAGAAGAAAATAACTTCCTGAGCAAAGTTGGGGGCAATATTAGAAACTGCACTTTGGTAAAGGTAACATGAGGTACCCAACTTAACTGGCAAAGTTTGAAATCACTGCATCTGAAATCCTGTGTGACTGTGAGCTTAAACCTCCCCAACCCTTCCTTATGACTCTGTTGCATACACTACAGGCTATCCCACCTGCAAAGTTATTCTTAGTGAATGCAGGCATAAACCTCCCCAGCCCTCACTTGCAACTACTGGGCAATTCTCCGATCTACTAAGTTCACAAGCCTTATGGTCATCAATGACTGCTTGGCACTAACCCCACAAAAGCCAGCTCACTGACCCAAACCAGATTTTCCCACTTGAATATCTATTACTGTATCACACTACTTTTCACTATATATCTTTATCATTCTATGCAGTTGGAACAGCTTTCATTTTAAAGCAATTTGAATAAATATTCACATCAGCATTAACAGGCTGACAATACTTCAAATAATCAGGTGCCACCCCCCCGTCTCATGAGCTTGCGTGCCTTTAGCAAATGTCCCAGCTTTTAAATAGAGCAAATAAATACTCAAGTCCTTATCTGATGTCGGATGATGAAGCTGCAGATGAACCATAGATTCCCACTCTGCAACCCTCTAGCTCCTACCTCCCTCCCTCTCGGTGATGTATTTTAATAATATAAAAATGTTGCTCCTTGCCACTCATTTTGTGTCAGTAAAAGGCACTGCTCACCTCCCCTACCAATATTTGGCCTCCCTTTAGTCAAATAAACTGTTGGGAACACTATACACTACCACACTCTATCACCCTACCTTTCTACTCCTCCTCTCCCAGCCCTCAAATATAAGAATACAACTATCTGAGTCAGGTCCTCTGGTCTCACTCAGTTGCTCTAGCACTAGACATTTTTCCTTTTTACGGGCCAAGACCAGAATCACACTGTTGTTTTTTTTTTTTTCCCTATTATTTCTTTATGCTCCTTGGGAGCCTAGCAGGCTGCTCTGGTCCCTCCCTTGGAGGGACTCGATCTCCAACTCTCCATTCCCCACCTGACTTCCCTTGCAATCCCCCATGGGTTTCCCTCCCATGACAGGGCTGAGGCGAAGGGGCACAGACTTTTCCCCATCCCCGGAGTGAAATCCAGATATTTGGGGAGTTGGGACAGGTGCAGGAGAGTCATCACAGAACCTGCCAACTCCTTTTTCCTCTGTTTTTCCCTGCCCCCCTCCCTGACGATGGCATACGTCAACAATGTGCCTTCCAACTCACATCTCCTCCAGCCACCACCAGAGGGAGATCGATGAGTGGGATGGCAATCCCTCCCTCCCTGAGAAAGGAGAGCAGTCCACTGGATGCTCAATCCTCTCTCTCCCCCCTTCCAACATCCGGTGGCCTGGGCTTATTCCCAAACACAGGTCGCTGGCATGGCACGAGGTGTGGCATCCAGCATCTCAACCCTCAGCACCACCGGGCCAGCTTGCACTGTTGTATCTATATAATTTGGTGCCAGGGAGAAGGAGGAAGGTCGGGTGCTAGTGGATGTTATGACTGGTGTTTCCCAACAATTTATATGACTCAAGGGGGAACAGACATGGGGTGGGGGAGTTGAATGGTATTATCACCTGGAAGTCTAATAACACATTTTGGTTCTGTTTAATATGGCATGGGTGCTGACTCGTATCTGAGAGTGTTTCCCCTTTTAGATGTTGTGTGCTTTAGCAATGAATACATTCCAGAGTATTGTACACCTGTCTCTGTTAATATTAGTTCTTGCGCTGATATGGAGCACCTTCTGCAAGTGTGATATTGGAGTTCAGTGGTATCTTTTACTGACATGACATGGGTGGGTGAAGGGACAGTTTTATATTATTATAATATTTTGTAGAGACTGTGGGGGCTGGAAGATGAGCACCAGAGGGTGGTGAGGTGAGGGTACTGTATTTAAGTATCAGAGAGGATGGGGTTGAAAAAGTTAGTGACATAAAGTGGGCCGAGGTTTAAACATTAAAATAACAAGTTTTTTTAATTAAAAAAAAACTCTTTGAATAGTTTTTGATGACAAACTGCGATTTTACCCAGTGAAAACTATGGGCCATGGCACTTTCCTTACACTTTCAGTGGTGAAGTGCTGCCATGTATAGTCTTCACCAGGAGATGGTGAGCACATTACCAGGTAAAAACTATGCAAAGTGCAGCCACAGGTGAAGCAAAGTCAGGGACAGTTTGTGAAGTGCAGTAGTGTTTTGTGACATGTTATGAAACAGTCTAAAAATTAAAGAAATATAACTGGGTAAAACCAGTCAGGTGATTATGCATTATGTAAGCAATATGACACTACAGGGTGTGCATTAGACAGTTCTAATGCATGGCTAGGGGGCGTTGAGAGGCATGAGGCAGCAGGCCATGTGTATCCAGCCCCCTAGCCATGCATTAGAGCTATCAAACGCACACTCTGTAGTGGCTTATTGCACTTATGAAATGTGCACTTTAGCTATTAATAAGAGACAAAATTAAATGACTAAGTAGAAAAAAGTTATATGCTTGTAGTCATTTGAAATAAAATAGTTCCTCCGCTTGCATCAGTGTACTGTAATTTTTTTTTTAGTTCAGGTTTCCTGACATAGTTGCTATGTCGCTAGGTCATGTGCCCCCCCCACACACACACTCTTGTTTTGTCAATGTTTGAATGCCTGTCTGAGAAAATGGAGTAAATATGCTTGATTTTATTTATCAGTTTTTTAGTTGTGTTGTTGGCAGTGTGGGTGAGGAGAAGCTGCCAATGTGTATAGCAGTCAGGGAGAGGATGTGGAAGTTTGGAAGGAGCAGTCTCTGCACAGCTATTTTATGAATGACTGAGAGAATCACAGTGGAGTGTGAAAATAAAAATAAAATAAGGTTAGTGACTGTTGTGTCAAAGCAGTGAATGGGTGGGAGTGAGGGAGCAGCTGACTGGTAAAGATGAGACAGCAGGAGAGAAAGTGGACGTATGAGCCGTGGGCGGGCTGGCTAGTGGCTGACATCAGTAGAAGAAAGAATAAGGTACTGAATTAAGTAGGGTATTTTAAGAGGAATGGCAGTAAAAAAAGATAAATTGGAAGCATTAGATGCTAATTGAACTGCTGAGTGGCTGGCAGGTTGTCCCTTGAGTAAAGCAGAGACAGAGCAAGTGGACAGCGTGAGAGATCGTGGCAAGCATGTTGAAAGATCGTGGCAAGCATGTTTTAATTAATTTTTTTTTCTTCTTCAATCTTCTTTGTTAATTAAAAAAAATTCAAACAGAGAGGACAAGTGGGAAACAGCTCATAGGTTAAGTAACAGACTGAGTGGGCAGGCAGGTAGTAAGAGAACGAGATAGTGGGTGGGCGAGAGAGAGAGAGAGAGAGCCTGCCAGGATCACACAAGGATTTAAAAAGTGGGTACTGCATCCTGTTTGCCAGGACTAGTAGCCATGTGCTAGACACTTCTAATGCATAGCTATCAACCAATCAGAGGGCTGAATATCTTAAGCCCATTTCATAATTCAGCATAATGCTTGGTCGTCCTTCCTGACCGAATTTGTTAGTAGCCACACCACATAATAAGCAAATCAGTCCCTCTAGAACCAGAACTGATCTTTCATTCCAAAAATGGCAGCTACCTTTACATACTAAAATCTGTCAACTAGGTCCTAAAAATAAAACTACCTGAAATAAAAAAATATAAATAAATAAATATTGTTTCCCTGATCATCACTCTCTCCTTACACACAAAAACAAATTAGAAACATTGAGCATTGTCAAGGCCCCTACTTTCCTGCAGCACTTCGGGACCAAGTTCTACAGCAGGATTACCATTTGCCACAGAACTTCTGCAGCAGATCTGTAATTTCTTCGGAAGTTCTGTGGCACCAGTGAACTGTCACATCACAGCATCAGCCTCTCATCCTGACTTCACATCCATGGCAATGGCTAAGGCAGTCAGGATATGGGGAATGCAGAGTAACACTCGTTCAAAAATAAACAAACAGACTTTTAGAAATCATTTTATTTTTAAATAGCTAAACAAAAGTCTATCACCTAAGGTCCTATCCTATTCTATAAATGAAGAATGCAGAAGGGACCATATGTGATAAATAAGTTATCTATATACTCATGCTCTTTACACCACTTGTGAGGTCCCCACTGTGTACCACTTATATATTTATACACAATCTGTAACAGTTTAAAAAAAAAATCCTTTATTGTGACTGTGATATTGTCGCCTCATTCACGCAGGCCCTTTGGAAGTGGAGAGAGGGCCTGGTGTATGTGGGACAGCTCTCCACATCTCCAGCAGATCAAACGGAAGGGGGACCATGGATACATTAAGTGGCATTTTTATGATTGCTCTGCTGGTGTCACCACTCTCCAGGTACAGCTTGGATGCTAGCTGAGGAGCTGCAGTGGAAGAGCAGTGGTATGCCATGATTTAACCATGTGCTGTTTTGGTTGGCACAAGTAGTGCCGGTAGTAAAGTTATGTCCTGATAAGGACACTGCTGAAGGGAGCTAACAGCCAATCAGAACGGAAGAAATTCTGTGCCCATTTTATAAAGTTAATTATTGAAGGGGCATTGTTTTATTAAGACAAAAACACAGGATGTTAATTGGAAAGAAAAAGAGTGCATGTAATGGATACCTATGGTGAGAGCTTCAAGAAGCTAAAAAAAATGACAAACATTTCTGGAACTTAATCTCTAATGCACAAAAATGTATTTATATGAATATTGATGAAATTATACCAGTTTCAAAATAGGCAAAGTATTTTTAAGATCTCTACTACAGTAAATGGAAAAGACCCAGAATAATTTATCCCTTTTTGCTCTAACTAATAATATACTAACTGACAAAAGGTTAAAGTGGGAAACTGTATGCATTGAGTTCTATTTAATTCAGGTGTGAAGGGGTTAATCAAATGCAGAGATATATTATATCTCAGAAATGAAATAAAGCCACTGGAATAGATGGAATCCCAGCTGAACGTTTTGAATATAACGTGAATTAGCGTGCAGAAGTATTTTATAGGTTGTTTATACATATCATAAATTCAGCTAATATCCCTAAATCCTGGTTAACTGCAGAAGTAGTAATAATTTATAACAAATTCTAGCAAGAGCCAATACGGCTGCTAAATATTGGTATTGTGGGGAGTGAGAAATGTGTAAACCAGCAATTTTTGTACTAACCATTGAACCACCTAACTGCACTTTCTAATTGTTTTCTCACACACACAAACGCACACACACACATATATATATTCATTGTAAAAAACTCTCTTAATGCATCAGTTAGGATGAATACTATAGCGAAAAAAGCAGGGAAATGAGGCGTTAGGGTTTCCAACCCTAATGCCCCACTCCCAGGTTCCCCAACCCTACCACTCCACCCAGCCCCACTACTCCATCCTCCACACCAACAGGTTTTGGGGTGTGCCATGGGGTCATCAGGGCTACGTCTCACCCCACTCTCCTATACTGTACCATATCAGCTTGTTTACATATATGGAATAGGGTGAAAGTTAGCCTTGATGACCCTATGGCACACCCTAACACCTGTTATTTTGTGGAGGGGTGGGTAGTGGGGGTGGAGTGGTAGGGGTGGGAACTCTGTGGGTGGGTCATTAGGGTTGGAAACCCTGATACCTTATTTCCCTACTTTTGTCACTATAGTATTCACCCTAACTGATGCATTAATGGAGTTTTTTGCAATGAATTTCCCTTCTTTTTCAGATAGTATAATTTTATCTTCATTTTAAACAGCATCCATATGTCATGGTGGGAATGCAGGGTTCGTTGGACCCTGTGGTCCCATCACTCCATCCAGATAGTACAACAGTATCCATATGTCACAGTGGGAGTGCAGGGTCCAAAGGACCCTGTGCTCCCATTCCTCCACAGATGCACATATGTGTCTAGCTGTAGAAACACAGAGGTCTCTGGCCCCTGTGCTTCCACACATAAAGTTACGAGCAGGCATAGTGAAATCACAACAAATAGTCATAACTGTGCCATCTTAAATAATTTTCACCCCAAATGTTCAACATAACCTTCTTATTACCTCATCACAAGTACCCAGTACAGAAAACTTTCAAATCCCTTTTGAAATGTAATTCTTTGTAACTGTAATGCTGTTTTTGTGCCGCAGATGCAGAAAAACATTTCTGGCAGGATATGAAAAATTACAGCTGTACTATTTATGAGGTGGTGTGAAAAATGGTAATGTTGAAAATCTGGAGTGAAAATATGAAAAACTTGAAGTTAAGAGCTTGCATAGAAACTACGCAACACACTCTCTCGTAACTTGGTCATTATTTTGAATTTTTTCACCAAATTGTCCACATAAGTTTTTTGGGTCCTCCCATCATGAGCAGTTGCACTGTAATGTTGTTACTCCGTTCAGAAAGTTGATTTCGCACAGCAACCACCCTGTTCTGCGCCACAGGTGCGAAAACATGTTTCGGGCAGGATGTGAAAAATGACAGCTGTACTGTTCTTGAGGAGACATTAAAAAAAATGGCAATGTTGAAAATCTGGGGTGAAAATATTAAAAAACTGGTGAAGCTACCAAATGCCTAGAAACTGCACAACGCACGGTCATAACACAATCATTTTTTGGAATTTTTTTACCAAATTTGCAACATGGGCTTTTTGGGACCCCACCTCATGAACAGTGGCACTCTTGTTTCATTAATAAGTCCTGAAAGGTGATTCCATGCAGTAACCAGATGTAGGTAGAGAAGCTGTAGTTTGTGGGGAAACTTTGGAACTACAACTTAGTTCAGCACACCTTTTATTATTTTTTAAGCCTACTGTAGGCATTTGATATGAGCCAGTGCCACACATGAGTGGTCCTTGCCCAGTTATTTATTTATTTAAAATATTTGCTGTGTTTGGGGATAGGTGCTGTGACTCTGTGCTCACACTCGCACTTCCAGCTCACCTAGTACTATTTAGGGATAGGAGCACCCTGCTGTGAGTGGGCATTTGTATGAAACAAACATTTATTGTGGAAGGCTATAAATAAATGCACTGGGGCAAACAGTAATTGATTTGTGGCTCAGCATTTTAAAATATCGCTCTTTTAGTGAGCACACAAGGAGCCCTATTCCATGACCATATGTAGGTAGAGAAGCTGTAGTTCGTGGGGAAATTTTGGAACTACAACTTAGTTCAGCACACCTTTTATTACTTTTTAAGCCTACTGAAGGCATTTAATATGGGCCAGCGCCACATATGAGTGGTTCTCACCTGGTTATTGATTTATTTTAAATAATTGCTGTGTTTGGGGACAGGTGCTGTGAGTCTGTGCTCGTACATGCACTTCTGGCTCAGCTAGTACTATTTAGGGGTGCCCTGCTGTGAGCGGGCGTCTGTATGAAACAAACGTTTATTGTGGAAGGCTGTAAATAAATGCACTGGGGCAAGCAGCAATTGATTTGTGACACAGCATTTTAAAACATCGCTGTTTTAGTCAGCACACAAGGAGCCCTACTCCATGACCGTATGTAGGTAGAGAAGCTGTAGCTCATGGGGAAATTTTGGAACTACAGCTTAGTTCAGCACACCTTTTATTACTTTTTAAGCCTATTGTAGGTGTTTGATACTGGCCAGTGTCGTGCATCAGTGGTCCTCACCTAGTTATTTATTTATTTTAAATATTTGCTGTGTTTGGGGACAGGTGCTGTGAGTCTGTGCTCATGCATGCACTTCCAGCTGACCTAGTACCATTTAGGGGTGCCCTGCTGTGAGCAGGGTGAGACGAACAAGGTGCGCACGGCACCGCATGCGGAGACACATGCAGAGACATGCACATCGGCGCATGTTGACTGTGTTAGCTGGGTTGACTGTTTTACTGGACAACCGTTTAGCTAAGGCAGCAGGTACTGTGAAGTGTTTCTAAACACTTCATTCTGCAAAGGCCTCACAAAATGGCAGTAAATAGTACTAGTGAGGTATTGGGCAGTTTATGTCTGAAGTGTTGCATGTACTTCCTAGGGGAGCCTATTAGGAAGTTTATATGTGACAAGTGCCTTTTAATAGAGGTTTTGCAGGTGGAAATCACTGCACTTCAAAAGAGGGTACAAACGCAGGCTGATATTAGTGCATTGGAACAATACATTGATTTGATTGCTGACAATGTAGTATCCACACCGGAGTAAGTCATACCAGGGGTGGGATATTCAGACATGAGCCAGGCAGGGGCGCAAGCCATGCGCAGCGCAACTGAGATGTGCAAGGGAGCATGCTGGGTGATATTAAATGGTGCTGCGCCATGGCTCAACACCGTTGAATATGGCAACCTAGCCTCCTGCATTGTGCACGGCGCAGTGGCACTGCACCAGTGCATGTGGCCAGAAAGGGCTAGAGAGGAGCAGGGGGCTGTGCTAGCGCAAGTGCTATTGCACTAGGCACAGCAACTCTGATATTCAGTGGTGGACATGCAAATGGGGCCATAATGTCTGCAAGGCGAAAATGGGGCCATTTGCATGTCATTATGGCCCCATTTGCATGCAGGTGCGCCGATCCCCTGCGACGTGCACCTGGTGCCCTGCCAGGCTGCAGCCACCGAGACTGATGCCCCCTGCCCCTCACCGGCAACACACCCCATAGCCCGATCGTGGGCTGTAATATCAAAGCAACTCCCTGGTGGTCCAGTGGACCTAACTCCTTGCCCAATCATGGGCTATAATATTATTTTAACTCCCTGGTGGTCCAGTGGACCAAACTCCTTGCCCGATCACGGGCTCAGTAATATTAGTTTAACTCCCTGGTGGTCCAGTGGTACCCGTATCCCTTCCCAACCCACCCACCTCATTCCTGCCACCTCGCTCCCCGGTCAGTGGGCGGTGGCAGCACCCCACTCACAAGCTGCCTGGCCGTCCGCTGACTGACAGAGTACAGTTCGGCTGTACGCCCATTGGTCCACAGCATGGGCCAATGGGCATGCAGACTGTACTGTACTACACAGTCCCGATATGTGAATGGATCCTGCTTTAAAGGAGATCTGGCTAAACTGGTTGGCGACACATTACTATATAACTATGACAGGGATGACTTTAATAGCATGAAAACAAGTCTAGCATCATGGGAGTGGCAAATCGACTTCACAGAGCAACCCATGCAGCACATGTGGGCTGTGTTGTGTAGTCAGATTATTGCGTTGGTACACAAGTTTACACCTTGCACCAAGAAATAAAAAGGCTCCAATAAAAACACCCCCTGGTTGACATCAGCAGTTAAAAAGGCCATAAAACTGAAGAATAGAGCATACTGTAGGGCCAAAAAAAGTGGACTGCATACTTGCTGGGTAGCGTATAAATCTGCCCTAAAGTTATGCAAAAAAAAGTGTACACCAGGCTAAAGTAAAATATGAACAGAAATTAGCAGTTAAAGTAAAAGACAATTATAAGTCTTTTTATTCTTACATAAACAACAAGAAGGGCAGTAATAAAACAATTGGACCCCTGAAAGATTCTAATGAGGCACTAATAACTGATAATGTCATAATGGCGGAATATTACAACAATTACTTTTCATCTGTTTGCATGCTAAAACTCAAGCCACACTGGAATATCATGACCATGATAACAACTGGGCATTTACAATTGACATTAATGATGTCAGAGATAGGTTACATTCACTTGACCAAAATAAAGCCCAAGGTCCTGATGGACTCCAACCTAGGGTACTAAGGGAATTGGCGGAGTTATTGGCAGCACCAGTAACATTTTTATTTCAACATTCTGTAGAATGTGGTGTGGTACTGGAGGATTGGAGACAGGCGGAGGTGATTCCCCTGCACAAAAAGGGGACTAGGCAGGAAGTAACAAATTATAGACCAATAAGTCTGATGCCAGTTTTGGGGAAAATCCTTGAGGGCATTATTAAAACTCACATTATGGATGTACTAACCTCAACAGGAGATCTAGACCCATATCAGCATGGTTTTAAACAGGGTAGATCATGTCAGACAAACGTATTGGAATTTTATAGCAAAGTTAGCCATGTCCTAGACACCAAGAATGTGGTGGACATTACATTTTTGGATTATTCCAAAGCCTTCAACAAGGTTCTGCATGATCAACTAATTGATGCCCTTATTAAGCATGGCATAGATGGGAGTATCTCCCATTGGATAGAGGCGTGGTTGTCAAATAGGAGGCAGAGGATTTGTGTGAAGGGCTCAAATTCGGGCTGGGCACAAGTGACTAGTGGGGTGCCCCAAGGATCAGTGCTGGGCCCCTGTCTTTTTAACATTTACATTTCATTGATGAGATCCAGTACATCTATTTGGTTATCCAAATTCACGGATGACGTGCAGAGAGGGTTTATAGTAAATACACTTGGTGATGTCGAAATCCTTCAATCAGCTTTGGGCAAACTTGAAAAATGGGCAATACAGAAGAAATCTATCTTTAATGTCAAGAATTGTATGGCGATGCATTCAGGTAAAAATAACATTCACCATAAGTATAAATTGGATGGAGTCGAGCTTAAAGCAGCTCAAGATGAGAGGGATTTGGGCATAAGAATTAGCAATGCTTTTAGCTTTAAATTACATTGTAATCAAGCTATTAAAAAAATCTAGCAACATAATGTACTGCATTAATAAACATATTAAAAATAGAGATAGGCAAGTTGCAATTCCGCTTTATACAGCTCTGGTTCATCCCCATGTGAAATATTGTGCCCAGTTCTGGGCTTTAGGTGGTAGAACTGAAATCAGAGCACTGGAACGGGTGCAAAGAAAAGCAACTAAGTCAATTAACAGACTTAGTGGCTTGAGTTATCAGCAGGGACTGAATTCATTGGCCTATACTCGTTGTTGTACCACAGACTTAGGGGTGATATGTGCCTGGTCTACAAAGCCCTTTTCGATGATGGATTGTGGGAGCAGCTGGGACTCGAGCCGAGGGTACAGGCATATGCTACAAGAGCACACTCCTTACAACTAAAAGGGGCCACCTATCAGACTAATGAAAGGAAATATTGGTTTAGCATTAGAGTTATAAAGATATGGAATGAGCTCCCACCTGAAGTGGTAGCAAGTAGGACTATGACAAAATTTAAAAATTGCCTGGCTACCTACTTGGTAGCAAATAATATTATGGGTTATTGTTAATATCTGGTGAGCTAAAATGGACCTACAAGTCTTTAAGAGCTCTATAATTACCTATGAGACCTATGAGACTGTGAAATCACCTTTCAGGACTGAGAAATGAAATAACAGTGACTGTGCTCATGAGGTGGGGTCCCCAGAACCCCATGTTGAAAATTTGGTGAAAAAATTACTAAAATTCACTGCGATATCAACATAAGTTGAACCCCTCCCATTAACTCCCATTATATGGTACTTAACTTGATTCCTCAGATCGTAGTTTAGCTTTGAAGAGTGCAGACATGTCTCTGTCCACAGAAGATGATAGCACCAACCTGCAGAGCTAAGTATGGGTTAAGGGGGATACGTGGAGGTGGGTGCACAGAGGGAGGGTGGGGATTGGGAGAGATGACGAGGGACCATTTTCTTTTTTTCAGAGATAAAAAAAGACATCGGGGCAGTTTTCTTTTTTCACAGGTTAAAAATGATGATTTGGGGACACTGGGAGTGGTCTACCCAGTGTCCCACAGTTGGGGGGGGGTGTTGCTGTGCTGACTCAAGGATTGGGCACCCTGATGTCAGCTGTTTAAAAATATAATTTGGGGACACTGGGAGTGGTCTACTCAATGTCTCACAATTGGGGGGGATTGTTGTTGCTGTGCCAACTTGGGGATTGGGCACCCCGATATCGGAAGTTAAATATCATAATTTGGGGACACTGGGACACTGGGAGTGGGCCACCCAGTGTCCCACAGCTTGGGAGGGGGTTGTTGCTGTGCCAATTTGGGGATTGGGCACCCCGGTGTCGGCTGTTTAAAAATATAATTTGGGACACTGGGAGTGGGATACCCAGTGTCCCGTAATTGGGGGAGTTGCTGTGCAAACTCAAGGACTGGGCACCCCAATGTTGGTGGAAGCTGCGAGTAAATAGAAGCAAAACTGAATGGGTGAACCTTGACTCTGCAGCCGGCAGCATAAGTTCCAGCTGCAGCTGCAGAAGTCAAGAAAATACTTCTCTTCTTATACAGAGAACGGGCTACAAGCTGTTCTCTGGCTGAGCTGGCACCCAAGATTTCAGGACTTGTTTGGGACCACTTTAAAAAAAAAAAACATCAGAATACAGCTGAAAAATTAATCTTTGGCTATGTTCTGATGTGTTTTCTTCTTTTTAATTGTGTTTTACTGTTTCTGCAAGTGCAGATCCTTGCTAAGTGACAAACAAGATGGTGGACACAAGGAAGCTCCACCTTTCACACTAGGGTGAACTTTGCAAAAAAAATTACATTCTTTTCACAAAGAAGGTGGTTCTGTGCACAAAGTACTCCTATCATGCTAGAGTTCTAACTTTCGTGCCTGACTTAGAAAACTTCCCTTAGGAAATAAGTGGAAAATGTAAAATTGTATAACTTTTGAATGGATTAATATTTTTTCACCAAAACTTCAAAAGGCTCATCTGTGACCAAAGACTTTCTACCCTGTACATTTCAGACCACAACCTAAAACCATTTCTGAGATACAGGTGGACAAAGAAATGAAAAAAAAAGAGGTAAATTTAGGATTTTTTGACACTGTATCTTAGAAACCACACAACTGATTCAAATGACATTTGTTACATCAAGAGATCTGCCTCTAGAGATTATGCATGGCAAATGTCATTCAAATCCGTTGAACTGTACTAGAGTTATTAAGGTTCATAATTTTGTGTTTAACATAGATGTTTGCACTCAACCCTAACTATATATTCCAGTATAACAAAGCAGTGCACTGTCAACACACATTTTTACAGATTAAAAAAAGATGTTGAGGGAATATGTTCTTCTTTTCAAGCTTCAAGGGACATTGGAAAATGGTGGGGTTGTTACTAGACATGCCATTCAAATCAGCAATGACATGCATAAGGCTGAAACTGGTCTAGATAGTGGAGGAATGTAGACTAGCAATTTTTGCACTAACCACTGAGCCATCTAACTGCACATTCTAATTATTGTGATACACACACACTAATACTGCACATATACGCATATATGCATATATATTCCAATATAGCATAGCAGTGCACTATCTACACACATAGAGCATTGCCCCCCCACACACTAACACACATACACTTCCTTATGTGACATTTATTTACTTACACATCTACCCCTAACTTTTGCTGTATTTAGGATAAGCTCTGTGTTTTGCACTAACTCACTGTACTAATCTATGGCATGACTGGGTAACTAAGGTAGTGGACTAGGGAGGTGTAATGGATGTGGCCTATCTGTACTTCAGAAAGCCCTTCGACACCATCCCCCATAGAAGGCTGATTAACAAACTGTGCAGCCTAGGGGTAGATCCTAAAATAGCTCTGTGGGTGGAGAACTGGCTGAATGGCAGGAGTCAGAGGGCTGTGGTAAACAGGGAGTACTCTGGAAAAAGAGAGGTGATGAGCAGGGTGCCGCAGGTGTTGGTATTGGGGTCGGTACTCTTCAGTAACTTTATTGGGGATATTGTAGAGGGAATGGAGGGGAAGGTATGCCTCTTCACAGAAGATGCAGGCACCTCTCTTGGTTGAGGGAGGAGGTTGATCATCTCCAGGCCGAGCTGATTAGGGTTTGGGAGGCCTCCTCCCCTGCCTAGGAACCACCATATCCACACCCACTGCATCAAAGTATGGCAGGAATGAGGGGCAGTTGGACAAAGGTAGGCTCAGGAAGAGTGAGGGAGGTGGGGCAGAGGCACATCCAACCTATGGTTCCAATCTACAACTCCTATGCTGTTCTGGCACGGCAGAATTGTCTCAATGAGACACCTGCAGTGGTGGACAAGGTGGATGCAGGGATCCTCCACAGCAGAGACCCCGGGGGTGGTATGAGACCCCAGAGGAGAAGGAAGCAACTCCTAGTGGGGGACTCTATTATGAGGGGGGGGTAGTCCTGAGGACAGAAAACAGGGAGGTAAGGTGCCTACCAGGTGCCATGGCTTGGAAGGATCAGAAGTGAATGCAAAGGATTGCTGGGGCAGCAAGACAGGAGGGCAAGTTATATGTCATTGTTCACCAAGGGACAAATGACCTGGCTGGGGATGAGGTGAGGGCAGTGCACAGGGAGTTCACAGAGTTACGGGGGGGTCTTAGACAGGTGGCACGCATGGTAACATTCTCAGAAGTGCTACCTGTCTATGGTATGGGGGAGGTCAGAGTACTCTGCACCAGGGAATTCAATGAATGGCTGAAGAGCTGCTGCAGAGCTGAGGGATTTGGATTCATTGGGAACTGGGGGACACCTGGAGAGATGTGGCTTGTATGGGAGGGATGGCCTGTATCCATCTGGGGGGGGACCCTAGATCCTTAGTGAGAGGTTTAAATGTTTCATTGCCAAACATTTAAACTAGGCAAGCGGGGTGGCAGAGTTAAGCAAGGAAATACTAACCCCCCACAGATAGGTTAAGATGGACAAACTGACAGATACTAGAGCCAAGAAAGGAACGTTTAAACAAATCAAGGGGGATGGTGAAATTAATCAGGGAAAAACCAACTGCCCCCACAGGGTGAGGCAGACAAATAGGCTGATACCAGGGCCATGAAAGCAACAAAAGGAAACACAAAGGAAGGAAGGAAATAGCAGGGCAGGCATGGAGGGAGGACTAGGGGATCAGGATGGGGGAGCTGGTACAGGTGGGGGGACCAAACTATGGAAAGCCATGAGTACAAATGCCAGGAGCCTGGCAAACAAGATTCCAGACCTAGTGGCCTTGATGGCGGAGGAAGACCTAGTCATTGTCGTGGTCACAGAAACATGGTACACAGGAAACCATGACTGGGATGTTACCATACCAGGGTACACAATCTTCAGGAAAGACAGGGAGGGCAAAAAAAGGGGGGAGATGTGCCTACGTACATCAGAGAGGGGAGCAAGGCAATGGAGATGGGGGAAGACAGGAAGAGGAAGAGGCTCTACGGGTCACATTAGAGACAGGAAATGGCACCACCATCTGCATTGGGGTTGTCTACAGACCTCCAGCACAAGGGGAAGAAACAGACAGGCTATTAATGGAAACCATACACAAAATGGCAGAGAAAGGTGAGGTGTTGCTGGTGAGGGACCTAAACATGCCACATGTTAACTGGAACACATATGCAGCAGCCACTACCAGGAGCAGAGACTTCTTCGATGCCCAGGAAGAGGTGTGCTTCAGACAGTTGATGAAGGAGCCCACATGGGAGGAAGCAATACTAAACCTGGTTCTCACAAATGGTGACAGAATAACAGCTCAATCAGTGGGCAGCCATCTAGGGACCAGCGATCACCATACAGTGTGGTTTAAGGAGAAGACAGTAGTAGAGTTGAGCCACTCAAAAGTAAAGATCCTGGACTTCAAGAGAGCAGACTTTGCAAAAATGGGAGAACACCTCAGGAAAATTCTGGCAAAGCAGGAGGGAGGGGGAGGAGTGGAGGAACAGTGGTAGAAACTTAGCAGAGACAATAGGCCTCTGTGTAAAGCTAATAAGCAAAGCAAAAAAAAAAGAAAAAAACACTATGGTTTTCAAAAGATGTAGAAGGGAAGGTTGGGGGAAAAACAAAACAGATGTTCAGAAAGTACAAGGAAACACAGAGGGAGGGAGACAGGCAAGTGTACCAGGCAAAACAGAAGGAGGTGGTGAAAGCAGTCATGTGGGCAAAGGCACAAACTGAAGGCAGGACAGCAAAATCAGTAAAAGAAAATTGACAAAACCTTCTTCAGGTGTATAAAGGAAAGGAAGATGACCAATGGAGGGATTGTGAGGTTAAATAAATTAGGGGACTGTGCAGAGGGGGACCTAGAAAATGCAAAAATTCTAAATGAATACTTCTGCTCAGTATTTACAAAGGAAGGACGAGGATAGACCAAAATTAGGGGTGAAACACACACGGGGAGGTGGACACCAGTCCATTCAGTCTTAAAGGAATTCTTGAAACTAACAGTGGACAATCAATCAGTCATTCTTTATTTGTATAAGGTGCCTTTCTTGAACCAAGGCACCTGTACAGATTACATGAAACAATAAATAGTTAAAACAACATTAAAATAATCAAAAATAATTAAAAGCTTTATTAAAAAGGTAGTTTTTCAAAGCTCCTTTAAAGATTTGGACAGTCGGGCAATTTCTCACCTGACAAGGTAAAGAATTCCACAGGGTCGGGGCCATGAAACTAAAAGATCTTGCCCCTAAAGTTTTTAAGCGAACCCTGGGAATCTCTAGCAATCCCTCATCAGTGGATCAGAGAGAGCAGGGGGGGGGACAGTAGGGACAAAGGAGCTCTTTCAGGTAAGCAGGTCCCTGATCGTGTAGGGCCTTATAGGTCAGCAAACCGACCTTGAAGGTGATTCGCCAGCAAATTGGCAGCCAGTGCAGTCCGCGGAGCACAGGCGTGATATGGCAATATGACAAGGCAATGAGACCAGATGGGATGCATCCCAGATTACTAAAAGAACTCAGGGAAGTACTAGGGACACAAATGACAGCCCTATTTAACAAATCACTGGAGGGGTGAATGGTGCCGGAGGACTGGAGGAGGGTGAATGTGGTATCATTACACAAAAGTGGGAGCAAGGTTGAGGCTGGAAATTACAGGCCGGTCAGCTTGACCTGAGTGGTGGGGAAAATCTGGAATCCATATTAAAGGAAAGGATTGTAGCATATCTGGAGGCTAGTGGGACATATTTATAAGTATTGTTTCTGTATATTCTTTTTTTTTGCTTGTATTTTTATTATGATGTATGTATTTTATATATTGTATTTATTGTTATTTATACACTGATCACCAATGAAAACGGGTACTTTTTGGCTCATGGTCCTATCAGTATAAATAAATAAAACAAACAAACAAACAAAGAGCTGAGGCAATATGGATGCACAGATGGGAGATCTTGTCAAAAACATCTGATAATTTTCTTTGACTGGATAACCAAGGTGATGGAGCAGGGAGGGGCTTTGGTCATGGCCTACCTAGATTTTAGCAAGGTATTTGACACAGTCCCACACAGGAGGCTAGTAAACAAGTTGCGCTGTGTCTGGGAGTAGGTCCCAAGGTGGTATAATGGGTCAGAAATTGGCTGAGCAACAGGACACAGAGTGTGGTGGTGAACAGAGTTCAGTCCCAGGAGAGGGAAGTGATCAGTGGGATGCCACAGGGTTCAGTTCTGGGGCCAGTCCTCTTCAACATCTTCATTAGTGACATTGCGGAGGGGCTGGAAGGGAATGTGTATCTCTTTGTGTGTCTTAGCAGATGACAGCAAGGTCTGCAATAGGGTAGACACTCCAGATGGGGTGGAAAAAATAAGAAGAGATCTAGGCAAATTGAAGGAGTGGTCAGGAGAGTGGCAGCTTAAATTCCATGGAAAAAAGTGCAAAGTGATGCACTTGGGCCACAGGAATCCTGGAGAGGAATACAAAATGGGAGGAGGGGGGATACTAACAACAACAAAATTGAAAAGGGACCTTGGGGTAAACATGACAGATAACTTGAAGGTGGCCAAACAATGTGACAAGGCTGTGGGGAGGGCCGTAGGGATGCTGGGGTGCATATGGAGGGGCATCATCAGTAGAAAACAGGAGGTAGTGATGCCACTGTACAGACAGTTGGTTAGGCCACATCTGGAATACCGTGTTCAGTTCTGGAGAATGCATCTCTGGAAGGACATTGACAGAACAGAGGCAGTCCAGAGAAGGGCAACAAAAATGGTGAAAGGATTGCACCAGAAAATATATGAGGAAAGACTAAAAGCCCTCAGTATGTATACCCTGAAGGAAAGGAGTGAGAGGGGGCATATGATAGAGACATTCAAGTACCTCAAGGGAATCAACAAGATCCAGGAGGGCAGCATCTTTCAAAAAAAGAGATGTGCAAGAACAAGGGGTCAAAATATGAGGCTGGGGAGGAGACTCAGAAGAATATGAGGAAGTATATTTTCCCAGAAAGAGTGGTGAATGCATGGAACAGCCTCCCAGCAGAGGTCATATAGGCTAAAATGATTTGGAGAGTTCAAGAATGCCTTGGATAGACAGAAGGCAACCCTAGTGGTAGGAAAGAAAGGGTAAGCTGCTGATCATTTAGGATCAGGAGTTAAATAGGTAGGGAAATGGGCAGACTAGGTGAGCCAGGCGGTCCTTATCTGCCGTCAAAATCAATGTTTCTATGTTTCTGTGCAATAGAGTGGGCATGCCAGAGGGTGTTGATAAAATGAGAGAAGACCTTAAAAAACTGGAGAAATGGTCTGAAGTATGGCAGCTGGGATTCAATGCAAAGAAGTACAGGATCATGCACATAGGGCACAAGAACCCAGGGGCAAAGTACGAACTAGATGGGGAGGTACTGACAGTCACAAAGCAGGAAAGAGACATGGGGCTTATCATCTCTGAGGACCAAAGAGAAACTAGGTAGTGCAATAAGGGGGCTTGAAAGGCTAGTCAGATGCTTGGATGCATAGGGAGTGGTATTACGAGTAGAAAGAGGGAGGTCATCATGCCCCTGTATAAACACACTCATGAGAGACCGCACCTGGAATTCTGAGTCCAGCTGTGGAGGCCGCATCCGAGAAAGAACAAAGAGAGGGTGGAGGTGGTGCAGTGGAGGGCAATTAAAATGGTGCAGGGCCTGCAGAATAAGACCTATGAGGAAACACTAAAGTAGTTAAATATGTATTCCCTGGAGGAAAAGAGGGAGGAGGGACATGACTGAGGCATACAAATATATCACCAGTATAAACAGAGTACAGGAAGGGAGCATTTTTCAAAGTAATACATGCTCCAAGTCAAGGGGGCACAATATGAAGTTAGAGAGGGGAATGCTTCAGGGAAATGTGAGAAAATATTTTTTCATGGAGAGGGTGGTGGATGCCTGGAATAGCCTACCAGAGGGGTGGTAGGGGCTAAAATGGTCACGTAATTTAAGAAGGAGTGGGATATACACAGGGGTATCCTGGAGGAGGGGGGGCTCCAGAGTTCAGTTTGGGCATGGGATCTCACCCTAGATAGGGACTAATAGGATAGACTGGGTAATGATGTGACACTCACCCCCCCAGCCTGACCTCCCCATGAGGGTGTACTGACTGGAGAGTGACACCGCAACCTTGAAGACCAGCACAGCTACTGATTTCACCAGCAATAGTCGGGTTGCTGTGCTGGTCCCTGCAGTGAAGCTCCTGGTGTTGCACCTCCACCCTGAGACAACTCCAACTTGAAGTTGTATATATATAGAGACTGGGGATGTGTGGGTGGCAGAGCCCACCACATGGGGGGGTTCGGGAGGCACAGCCCCAGATGGAAACATGCCAACATCCCTGACAGAACAATGCCGATGCTCTGCATTGTGTCTGTCACTGTGAGGGATGTCAGTACTGCGCTGTTGAGCATAATAGGCAAACCCCACTAAGCACCCACCATCTCAACCCCCAGAGCCCCCACACACCCCGTCACTCACCTGAACAGGTCCCAGTGAAGATCCATTCCGTCATCGAAGACGTGTTGTTGCTGGAACTGGGGACTGCTATATGAGAAATAAGGTAAATGCGGTTCAATGTATTTCAATGGGTTTTCAACTGCACTTACCTAATTTCTCATACAGCAGTTGCCAGTTCCAGCAGCAAGATGTGTCTTCCATGGGACAGTGGATCTTCACGCTGAGATCTGTTCAAGTGAGTGAGGGTGTGTGGAGGGGGGTCTGGGAGGTGCGGAGTGGTGGGTTCTCAGTGGGAGATCAGGCGAGGGGTGTGGGGCAAACAACCTTTTTTTACAGATGAAAAATGACATTGAGGGACTGTGTTCTTTTCAGGCTGTGAGGATTGCCACTAGACACCTCATTTAAATCAGCAATGACATGCATAATGCTCAAATTGGTCTAGATAGTGAGGGAATGTGGACTAGCAATTGTTGCAATAACCGCTGAGCCACCTACAGTAACTGCACTTTCTAATTGTTGTGATATGCACATTCTGATTAATACATATACACATATGTGCATATATATTCCAGTATAACATAGAAGTGTACTGTCTACACACATTTTTACAGATAACAAAAAAGACACTGAAAAAACGTTTTCTTCTTTTCAGGCCATGGGGGACATTGGGGGGGTTGCCATTAGGTGCCTCATTTAAATCAGCAATGACATGCGTAAGGCTGAAACTGATCTAGATAGTGGGGGAATGTAGACTAGCAATTTTTGCACTAACCACTGAGCCAACTAACTGCAATTTCTAATTGTTGTGATATACACACACTGACTAATACACATGCACGTATATGCATATATATTCCAGTATAACATAGCAGTGCACTGTCTACACACACAGAACATTGCCACACACACAACACATACACTGCCCTATATGGTATTTGTTTACTTATACATCTGACCCTAACTTTTACTGTATTTAGAATAAGCACTGTGTTTTGCATTAACTCATTGTACTAATCTATGGCATGATTGTGTAACAAAGGTAGAGAACCAGGGAGGTGCTGAGGATGTGGCCTGTCTGGACTTAAGAAAGGCCTTCGACACTATCCCCCATAGAAGGCTGATTAACAAACTGCACAGCCTAGGGGTGGATACTAAAATAGTTCTGTGGGTGGAGAACTGGCTGAATGGCAGGAGTCAGAGGCTTGTGGTAAACAAGAAGTACTCTGGAGAGGGGGAGGTGATGAGCAGGGTGCCACAGGGGTCAGTGTTGGGGCCGGTCCTCTTTAATGTCTTTATTGGGGACATTGCAGAGGGACTGGAGGGGAAGGTATGCCTCTTTGCAGACGATACAAAGTTTTTTTTTTAATAATTTAAAGTTTATTGAAGTTTCAACCGCAACAATACATAGAGGTAATGCCAAACAATAACAAGGTATAAAGAAGAACAACTGCCCCAGACAAAAAATCTTTCCCCCCCCCCATCCTCATAGAATGGAAAATAAATATAAGCAATAAAGCCAAACATGAGTACCCCAACCCACAAACCCCCCTTCCACCATCTCTCAGAGCAGTATGACATCTGCTAGCAACTTCAAAAGGTCGAAAAAGAATTCAGGGGCAGTCCACAACAATCTATTATTCTGTGACCTCATGGATGGATAACAGAGTATGCAAGGACTCCCAACATTGATGGTAACAGTGAAGAGCCTGGTTTAAGTTCGCAATCTGTTTTTCCACCATAAGGGCTTGCAGGAGCTCATTATACCATTCTCTAAATGGGATGTAGAGTCATCCTTCCCGTATCTCAGCATAATGACCTTTGCCACTACAGAAATCAATGCCATATGGACCTTATTGTAACCAATCATAGTGGAGGGATAATCCCCTACTAGGCAAATATTGGGTATGAAAGCCTCTTTGAGGCCAAGAAGCGGGTCCAATGACACCTTAATTCTTGACCAGAAGGGTATCACCTTAGGTCATTCCCATAAGTTATTGAACAGATGGCCTGTATTGAGACCACAGAGGAGACACAGTGGGGAGTCCGACTTACCCATCAAGAAGAGTTTGTGGGGGGTATAGTAAAGGTTATGTAAAATATGGAACTGGGTCCAACTGTACCTGTCCCTATTAGTAAATCTATAAAGGGTCTGCCTAATGGTTTTCCACCGTGAGCCATTGAATTGCCAGTTAAAGGTCTGCTGCCAATAAAAACACCCATTGCAGACTGTGTGAGAGGCCTTTTGGCACCATGCATTTCTGCTTAAAGTTGAACCAGCATAATATTCTGTGGTAATTTGCATATACAGCCCATGATGCTTTGCATTATGGGGGTATGTGTGATTTTGCATTTCTTTGAAACTTGACTTCCCAGTCAATGCCCTTTGGGGTAACCCCTGCCTCAGTGCTTGCACACTGAGGTTCTTTTTCTTTTAGCTTGTTTTTGTTTTTATTGGACTCATCACAACATAACCCAGATAGATCAACTTAGGGTAGCTGGTTCATTCCACTTGGATGTCATACAGGTGAGGCACACTAATGAGTCCTGGTAGGACGAAACATGTATCTGTGTCTTCTGTTGGTGCCCTTTTCAGACTGTGTGAGAGGCCTTTCAGCAACATGCATTTCTGCTTAAAGTTGAACCAGCATAATATTCTGTGGTGATTTGCATATACAGCCCATGATGCTTTGCATTATGGGGGTATGTGTGATTTTGTATTTCAATAAAAACATATGCCATTTAGGGAGGTGGGGTCGACCAACTGTAAAAAGGTATACACACCTGCCACTGGATGGGGTATTGTAGCTATTGATACAAGTTGAGATAGAATGCCACTGTCATTGGGGGGAGGACTGAAGGGGGAGGACCGAAAACAGATATTAAGGCTTTGGTTAGTTGTAAATATTTAAAAGTGTGAACACTGGAATAGAAAAAAGGTTTTGTAGTTGATCATGGGACAAAAACCTGTCCTGACCTAGAAGAGAAAGAACCAGTGCTGCAGCCAGACAAGGGCAAAAAGAAGTTGGCCCCCAATACGAATATTAGGGTTCACCAATACCCGTTGAGATAAGGAGCAGGACCAATCCAGGCAGAGGAATTGTTCCAGCTGTCTGCGGGCCTTAAGGGACTACACCAGAGGGGGATATGCAGGGCTGGAGGTAGACTGGAAAATTCAGCATACAACAAACTGTCAAGGTGAAGACTGTCCATCCGACAAAGACATGCCTCTATTTGCAGCCAGAGAGGTCTATAGCCCTACCTTGCAAGCTGTACTGAAAAAGTGGTCCACTGTGGAAATTTGGCACCATGTAAAGCTAAGTAGTAAAGAAAAAGTTGGGTGGGTGCAAACCTCCGATTTCTCTTGAGAAGGTGAGTTTAGAATACACATGCCATACCACCCCCTCCCTCCAAAGGAAGCGATTTAGCAAGGGCTGGAATGAAAGAAGCCAGGCTTTTGGAAGGAAGGTCCCCAGCACCCCAACGGGTAGAGCAGGCACACATGGATGTTCATCTTGAGAATATTAGAGTGACCCCAGAATGTGAGAGGCAGAGAAGCCCATTTTGCCAGATCATTCTTAATGGATTGGAGAAGGAGAGGGAGATTTCAGAGGACGAGATCTGATAATAAACAGGGTAGACAAATGCCCAGATATTTCAGAGCTGTAGGTTCCCATGACAGGCCAAGATCTGCAATCTCCTGCTTAGAAATATGTACATTTAGGGGTATAACCTGGGTCTTGTCTAAATTTAACTTGTAACCTGCCAATTTGGAAAAGGAATTGATCTCAGCGAGAGCCACTGGGATGGAAGAGACTGGGTCTTCCAGGTGGAGGAGCAGATCATCTGCATGGGCAGTTAGTGTATACCTTACCCCCCCAATAGTAATTCCCTTAATAGCGTGGGAGGCCTGCAGTTTGTAGAGAAGGGTCTCCAAATACAAATTAAATAAGATGGGGAAGAGGGGACATCCCTACTGGGTACCCCTTCTTAACTGGAAGGGAGAATGGAAAGGCCATTACAGCAGATCCTAGCAGTAGGGGCCCTGTACAGAACCTGTATCCTTTTACAAAAATTGGGAGAAATGCCAAACATTTGAAGGACCGCAAATAAAAGTGGCTACAATACACAATCAAAAACTTTTTCTGTGTCCAGGGAGACCAGCACTGCTGCAGTGCCACTCTCCCCAGGCATGGAAATAAGATATAAAAGCCTCCGTATTTGGTCACTGGATAAATGTCCAGTCATAAAGCCCACCTGGAAAGGCAAAATCAGCCCCTCCCAGACCAATTGAAGTCTATTGACAGGTACCTTGGCAAGAATCTTAATATCAGAATTAAGTAACAAAATTGGATGGTAGCTCGATGGCAAAAGCTCATCCCTGCCAGGTTTTCTGCTAAGGGTTATCCAAGCCTGATATAAGGTCTGGTCCTCCAGGCCATTCACTGGAGGAAATTAAATAAATGAGTGAGGAACGGTGCAAGTTCTTCAACAAAAACATTTTAAAAATTATTACAAAAACCATCTGGGCCTGACACTTTGTCCAGATGAAGCTGCTTAATCACATTTTGGACATCTGGGACCCTATTTGGTGCTGCCAGGAGCTCCTGTTGAGTGGTGGAAAGGGATGGGAGAGCAAGATCCTCCAAATAAGCCTGAATGTGACCATGAACTTCCAGAGAAGCTGGGGTATTGTTGTATAAGACCCTAGAAAAGTATCTGAAAGCCTAAACAATCTCACAAGGTTTAGTGAGGATAACACCACCTGGTTCAGACCACAGATGGGGGATCACTCTCACTTTGTCCAGCTGTCAAAGCCACCAAGCCAGCAGCCAACTGGCCCTTTCACCAGATTCAAAATATCTGGATCTAGTACAGAGAAGGGCAAGGTCCACGCTTTCCCCAAGCAGCTCCAAATACTTAGAGTGGAGAGTATCCAACTCATGCCAAACATCAGAAGGTGATGCAGAAGAGAGATCCCTCTCTAGGTGCCTGATATCTGACAGGAGTCAGTCTTCTTCAGCCGCTCGGTGTTTCTTACATTCGGAAGCCAATTTAATACACTTGCCCTGGATAGTACATTTCAAGGCCCCCCACAGCCAATTCAGCCTGGATACAGAACCATTGTTGAGCTCAAATGAGTCCAGAAGGAACTGGCGTAAGTGGCAGATCAAGGCAGGATCCATTAGAAGTTGAGAATTGAGTAACCAAATCCTGCCACGTTCCTCCCCTTCACTAAGGACCTGTATCAATTCTATAGGTGCATGGTCTGAAAGGACCTGTGGTAGAATCTCAGAGGATATGAGGCCATGCAGAGAATGTTTGCTCAGAAGGAAAAAATCTATCCTATAAGAGGACCCATGAGGAAGTGAGAAAAAGGTGTATTGTCTCTCTTCTGGGTATAGAGTCCAGCAAGAATCCAGGAGACCCAGAGTGTTGAGAAGGTCTCTTAGTCCCCTCTGACCTGGAGATAGACCTCACCTGTGAGAGCAGGAACCATCCGGATCATCTTAGAGGACTATGTTCCAATCACCTCCCAGGATGATGGAGAGCCTTGGAAAGGAGGAGAGGTGAATAGTGAGATTAGAGAACAAATGGGGGGAATCAGCTATAGGGCCATACTGTAGATAGAACCCAGAATAATTTCTGTGGTATGTAGACAAGCATGTAGTAAAAGAAATCTACCCTCTGGTTCCAGGCATTCTTTGATTAGCTGAAAAGCTGTGCCTCTAGCAATAAGGAGAGCAACCCCTCCTTGCTGTGTGGGCTCCAGCACCAAAGACTTGGGCAACCCAATCCCTCCTAAATAAGGGAACTTCTTACCTCCACAAATGTGTCTCCTGTAGCATAACAACATTGGGGGTGGACTTTTTGAGATGACCTAAAATCATACAACACTTTTCTGCTTATGTCGAGCCTCTTTAATATTCCACAAAATAAACTTATAATTAATACTCATTCATCAAGTCATACTAAGAACATTATCCAAGTGGGATAATAAGATAGACGTCCCTGAAAACTGCTCTGGGAGAAACCTCTCCCCACCCACCCACCACTATACCCAACCCAACTCCCTCCAAATCAAAATATCCCCACACTACCCACCCTCCCAAACCCCCACAACCCCAAAACTGACCCTGAAAGCCTCCCAACAAAACCAACAAACAATAAAGCATGAGTGCTGAGAAACCAAATCACATAATG
This sequence comes from Neoceratodus forsteri, assembly GCA_016271365.2. Lineage (NCBI taxonomy): Eukaryota > Metazoa > Chordata > Ceratodontiformes > Ceratodontidae > Neoceratodus > Neoceratodus forsteri. The sequence continues at coordinate 1,386,269,819 of CM057458.1, read as the reverse complement.
AATGTATAAAGGAGTGGATCGAATAGTAATAAAACAACCTCCCATATCTACTTGCTGGAAGGGTGGAGTGCAAAGAGAGGAGTACCATGCAGCAGGTATAAATATGCCACAAGCAAGATGTGGTGTCTGCACCCCTTGATGGCAAAAGGGAAAAAAGCTAGTGGGAGAAAGAACACAAACAGTATACCAATCCCCTCAGGCAAGCAATAGAACCCCCCAAGTGACAATGCATGATGCTCCCACTCTAAGCAGCAAGGCTCTTTCAGCCCATCCATCCCACCCCTCCCAAGGATAGAATGGGTAAACACTAAAAACAGAACCTACAAACAACAACAATAACATGAGCACACAGATGTTATAAACTGTAAACTATTAATACTCTAGAAAGCTGAAAATATATTCCAACACTACTAAAAGTCATTGCAGAAAAATGAAACAGTAGTCCAATGATCATAATAGATAACACCAAACATGGGGCCGCTGGTGACCAGCGGCCAGAGCTGGAAACAATTGGGGAACTCTGAGCAATGCAGAAACCTCCGGCTGCATAAGATCCAGAATCTAGACCAGAGTTCCCAAAACAAACAAGGATAGGGAAAATGTTTCGTCAGGTGCCAAGGTCCAGACAGGTGGATCAGCCAATCCAAATAGCCAGCACAGTATTATGGTGGGCAGATCATGTTCTGAGGTGGGAAAGCACACTCCTTAACACAGTCACAAAAACAGGCCAATTCTGGGCTTCTTGGATATGTCTAGTAAGAAAATAAGAGTGGCAGACCAAACCAGGCAGGCACCATTCCAACAAAATAAAAGCGAGACAGGGACTTGAGCTGCTCAAAAACCAGTCAAACTAAAGAGATCTCACCAGGTCACACTCCTAGGTGAACTGGGCCAAAAAACATCAGCGGATTCCCGTGGCGGTCTAAGCAGCCAAAAGTCCTTGCATGGAGCACCCTCACCCTGCAAAGCAGAATCTTCACCCGATGTCTGGGAAAGCTAACAAGGCTGGGCATACAAATAAAAGGGCCTTTCCATGGATGCGTGTGGGTGCTAAGGCAGAGAATCATAGGTCTGGACATATGCAATGATCAAGTCAGTCAACAAGCAACAGTAAGGTCCCATCCTCAGCTCCCAGAAACAGAAGGAAATTTCCCAAGCAACTGTAGAAGCTGTCCATAACACTCCATATAAAGCATAAATGTGGAAGCCAGCTGCAGAGGGGTGCTTCAGGGAGGGAGCCAACCATTAGTCTGAAAAAGGGCAAAAAAAGAATCAGGATAACAGTCCCAATAGTCTAATCTTGAAATGAAGGCAAGCACCCCCAACCCAAACAAGCAGGCTTAGTAAATTAAACCATTCCTTAAAGCACATTCCAGAAGTATATTGGCTGCAGACTGCTCCAGTTCATCAGTGGGGTTTAAATAGGTCAGATAGCAAGTTCCCCAGGTAATTCATCATACCCTCGGGCTCCTCAAAAGTATGCCAAGTACCTGCTATCAGAATTGTAACTGGACTGGGTTCCCAGCTGCTAGAATCCTGGCAACTATCGGGTGGAAGTCAGTGCATTTCTACCTAATAGCAACAGGCAAATCCTGAGAGATCCAAAGCTTATTCCCCTCCCAAGTAATTTCCTTAAGGTCCCAGAGGGTAGCCAACATGTGCTGTTTATCCAGGCAGTTCAAAAGGTGAAGAATGAAGGCCCTGGGATGGTATCCTTCCAAAGGTCTCAGCCGGAGTGCTCAGTGGGCCTGTTTCATGACATAGACTGGATTATTAGGGGAAGGGCCTGCAATCTTCTCAAGCAGCTTTTGGGTAAAAATGAGGGGGGGGTAGAAATCCCAGCATCCGGAGGTAGTCCAAAAATGACCAGATTATATCGCCAAGACCTTCACTCCAGGTCCTCCAGTTTAGAGTCAATATTGGCCAGACATTGCTTGGTGGCCAAAAAATCAGTTTCCAGACAGTTCCTCCACTTTTTCAAGGAGGTTGTGTGGGCCTTTGAGTCTCTGACCCACTGGGTGAGGTCTCCCAAGTCTGCCCATAGAGATTTCAACTTGGCCATAGGCTCTTTAATAGACTCTTTCAGTGGTTGGAACTCCTCTAGAAATTTATCTCCTGACAGATGGATCGGAGCTGCAATTGGTAAAGCTGTTTGGGACCCAGCTGAGGTTTGAGATTTAGGCAGCTTGGCAGATTTATTGGGGGTTTGTCGCAGGGGGGCTGACTTCATATCAACATCCATGGTTGACAAAAAAGATGTAGAAGTCATCCACTGCCTTGCAAACTACACTCAGCTGTGCACAAAGCACAAGTAAGTGCAAAGATTAGGAAGGAGAGTGTTTTTAATTATATAAAAATTGCAACAAGTAGCAGGAGCAGGATGCAGAGCGTCTACCTGAGCTGGAGCATCATGTGACCTAGACACTACAAAGGTATGTAATAGTGTGGGCACGCCAGAGGGTATTGAAAGAATGAGGGAAGACCTTGAAAAACTGGAGAAATGGTCTGAAGAATGGCAGCTGGGATTCGGTATAAAGAAGTACAGGATCAGTGCAGATGTGAGAAAAAAAATTGTGTAGACTGTGTCTTGATGGTAATATGAAAGAAATGTATTTATTTATTTAGTTTTTGTTGACTGGGTAAATGCACTAGACAAATCCTGCCTATTTTCAGGCATGACCCAGGGGAGGGGGATACAGATGAATGCCAACTGACCTTGAACCAGATGAAGCTGTTGGTGGTACTTTTCATGAATGGAGGAAATTTTGCCATTGCAACGGGGAAACTCCCCTGCTATTTTTTGAGAAGTGCCATGGGATCTTTATCATCCATGTGCACAGACAGATGGGGCCTAGGTTTAACATCTTATCTGAAAGATGGCACCTCAGGAGTGCAGCACCCCCCTCATGCTGCACTACAGTGTCAGTATTGGGATATGAACCCAAGTGCTTGGTGTGGGGACAGAACCCACAGCCTACTGATCTCCTGGCCTCAGAGGCAAGTGTGCTACCTGCTGAGCCACTGACACTGCTAATATATTCAATAATATTATTCAAGTTTGCACTATTTAAACATGTTCTGTCAATAACTTTGTAGATACATAGTAGAGTTACAGTTAGATGGTATTAATGGGAGAGAGAAAACCATATAAATTAGATAATAAGTTTTCAGTGCAACACAAAGTTATAGACAGAACATACTTAAATAGTGCAAACTTGAATATTCACAAATAATGTAGACAAATAAACACATACTTACAGACAGAAACGTTTACACAGTGCCAGCATTGAAAATGCAATTCCATCAGGGGCTTGAAAACACACACACACACACACACACACACACATGCACGCGTCTTCAGTTTTTCTAGTCTTTAGTAAGACTTCAACATTGGATGTTTTATGACCTTGTACATCTGCATAGTATTCCTTTTGTGGCATTTGACCTTCGCACTGCTACATCTTATCTCTAGTGCTGTGCTTTCCAGCTAATTATTTCCTAAAACTGTGGCATTCATGTGTATAATTATTTTATTTGATGTTTCTTTGAGAAGGCCTGCTATGAAATCACCTATTTTGTGCATCTCAGTGCAACCAAGGCAAGAGGAAAACTATAGACATGAACATCCAAGTAATGTCACTAGATAGTTAGGGTACCCTGTCAAGTGAGCACTACAAGAATAGCTCCACACTATATGGTGCTAATCTGGTAAGCTCTCACACAGACAGTGAGTAGGGTTTTACAGCACTAGCTGTAAGTGCTCCCCTGGTCACTGTCCATGATTCTGTACACAGGACAAAGGCTGCAAGGAACAGGAGGCTGGCTGAGCTGCTCCCATGGCATGGAAGGTTGGGGCATGGAGCAGCTCAGCCAGTGGCAATGGAAACCAGGGAACTAATCCTGGTCTCCAACATTTTTTTACTTTGTTTTTTTTTACATGGGGCTGTGGAAACAGTATTCCATGTCCCCACAATCTTTAACTTTCCCCAGGATCTGCTCCCCTTGGAGTAAGAATCCTATAGACGGTGGGTGCAAGGGTGGGGGTGATGAAGCCCCCCCACAAAAAGAAAATACACCACCTTTTTTACCTTGTGCACCATGCCGACGCTATTCTTGTCAGCACTTACTGGACCCAGTTCTGATGGTTAGAAATAGAAGGAGAAATCAATCTCAATTATAATTGAAAGGCTGACTAAGTAAACATGTTTATGAGCTATGAATCTCTCTTGAAAGAGAATTCTACCCAAATTGATGCTAGTAACCACATTATCACACAAAACAGCACTTGCAACACTGCTCAGCTGAATGAATACAACAGACTGCTTCAATTAGCACACTGATTCCACAAAATCTCCAATTTTATCTATTCCATTGGGAATCTGGAGAGCTCCTTTTCTCTACTAACAGCAAGACATCTGCAAGGCTGTGCCCACTGCAGTCGTAAAAAAGGAAGCAGGAAATACCTTTCTAATTATAGGCCTATCACTTTACAATGCATATCGGCAAAAATATTTTCCCATGTCTTATTTGGACAAATTAATTGAGTGGATAGATGAATATAAAATACTATGCAGTAGACAGTTTGGCTTTAGGAAAAGTTTTTCAACAGTTGATAGTATTTTCATAATAGACCATATTATTAGAAAAACAAAGATTTTATTTAAAAATGTCCTGTTTCTAGCATTTAGTGATATTTGTGCTGCCTTTGATAATGTTAAAAGAACTATTTTATGGGAAATTTTAAGTAGCTGGAAAATAGATGAGAAGTTACTTTTATTAATTCAGAGACAATACAGATACACATATCCAAATAAGGTATACTAGCCGTGGTAAATTAACAAAACCTATCAGCTCTGATAAAGGGGTAAAACAAGGATGCTTACCACCCCCAGTTTTGTTTAATATATATATATGTGTATATATATATATATATATATATATATATATATATATATATATACCTGTATATATAGACCAACTTTTATATAATTTGGACAAACAAGACACTAATGCTCCCAATATACATGGAAAGAAAATTAATATATTTTTATATGTGTATGATGCTGTCCTAATTTTAAAATCACATAGATTCTGTTTGGAATACCCTAGATAAATTACACTTTAAAATAAATATAAATAAATCAAAGATTTTGACTGTTAACAAATCAAAGAGCATAAAATGCACATGGATGATTAAAGTAACTCCTTTGGAAGAGGTGGATAAGTATAACTATTTGTGAGTATATGTAAGCTCTAGAGAAGATTGGAAGGTACAAATGGATGTAAGTAAGAAAAAGGCAAAACAAGCTCTATTGGCAATAAACAGATTTTCAAAGCAATATATAAATAAATTCGCTGCATCCATATTAAAAATATACCAAATGAAAGTCAATTCTGCAATTTTATATGGTGCAAAAATCTGGAGAAATTTAAAGTTGGTTGAAACAATGGGACCAATTTAAAATTTGTTATTAGATTGAATTTAGGGTTGCCTTAATTTATACTACTTTATTTGACATTTTATTTTATTGCAATTTATAAATTGTATGGTTAATGCATGGCTTTACAAGTTCACTGATGATGTTAAACTAGGATCAATTGTCAACAGATAAGAGGATGCCACCAATTTTCAGAAGGAAATATACATTATAGCTGACGGCCTTAAACAAAAAACTAAAATGTAATATAGAGACATGTGAAATTATGTACTTTGGGAGCAAACATAAGAAAGCAAAGTACTTTGTCTATCGAAAAGAACTATCAACTAGAGAGGTAGAAAAGGAGTTGGAGTATTGGTAATAAATAGGCTGAAATTTGATGCTCAGTGTAAAACTATTATAAGCAAAGGAAATAGACTAGCTATATTAGAAGAAACATCAGGAGAAGAGATAGAAAGGTATTGATGCCACTATACTTTTTTGGTCAGGCTGCATATGGAGTATTGCATGTAGTTTTGGGCACCACTGAGTAAGGGAGATGATAGAGGATTGGAGGGTGTACAGAGAAGAGCAACTAAACTGGTCTCACATTTCAAACATCTACAATTTGAGGATAGACTGAGAGAAGTAGGGATGTACTCCTTATAATAAGGGAGATTATGAGGAGCCCTTTGCTTAGTATATAGAGCATATGGTAAAAGTGATTTGTGGGAATGTGTTGGATTGGAAGATCGGGAAATCTGTAGGCACACTAGGGGACATGGTCTGTTATTAAAACATGAAAATTACAAAAGGAATCTAAGAGGAGCATGGATCAACCAACAAGTTGTTTCCACATGGAATAGTCTACCTAGTAAAGTAGTAAATAGTTCCAACATTAGCATTTTCAAAAACTCATTTGACATACTACCGTTTTGATGAAAGGGGAGGCAGCAAGATTGGCTTAAACTGAATAGCAAGTGGCAATTGCCAACACTAAGTAACATAAAACTATCCTATGAATCCTATGAACCACCAGAATTTTTGAGAGTGGAGAGCAGTATACTCTCATTGAAAGCTCTTTCTGAATTGAGACAAATCAACAATTTTTTAAAAGTGCTATAAAAATAGAGAAAACAATCATTTATTATATGGTTGCTGGTTAGATGTGCTTAATTCATCAGATCTTGGTATCTTAAGATCTGTAAAGTCCTGTACTTAGTGTAAAGAACTAGACATGCAACTAAGACAGATGGGACTAGAAAGTTTACTTAAAATATGAAACATCCCCAAATTACAACATTTTGTGGGGGTTGAAAAGGATAGAATTTCAGATATATAAACCAAAAATTTCATGGGCGATAGTAAGCTAAAAAAATACATCAACTAGAACCATACATTTCAAACTGTGAAGATAATCTCCATGTTAAAACTCTTGCTAGGCTAAGATTTCATGTTAATAATAATAATAATATTTTTATTTGTATTGCACCTTTCAAATACCAAGATGAATTCCAGTAAAATATAATACAAACAAAATACAAACAGTAATACAAAAACTATTAAAACAGATACAGCAATTAATCAGAACCACCATAGGCCCTTTCCCATAAAAAGAATTTGAGAGCCTGTTTAAAGCTTCCGACGGTTGTACACTCCCTTATCCGACAGGGTAGAGAATTCCAAAGGGAGGGGGCCATGAACATAAAAGCCTGGGCCCCAGCTGATTTTAATGTAACCCTAGGAATCTCTAGCAACCCCTCATCGGCTGAGTGAAGCGGCCACACTGGGCGGTAAAGAATCAGGAGTTCTTTCAGGTAGTCAGGGCCCAGATCATGCAGGGCTTTAAAAGTCAGTAATCCGACTTTGAAGGTGATCGGCCACTGAACTGGCAGCCAGTGCAGTTCCTGCAGCACCGGAGTAATATGAGAAGATCTAGGAGTACCTGTAAGTACTCGGGCTTCGGAATTCTGCACCAGCTGCAGGCGGCAGATATCAACCCCTGGAAGCCCAAGGTAAAGCGAGTTGCAGTAGTCCAGGCGTGAGGTCACAAAGGTATGGATCAAAGTTGGCAGATTGGTGGACGGAACAAGGTGCTTGATTCTGGTGATGTTTCTCAGATGATGAAAGGAAGATTTTACCACTGCTGACACCTGGGAATGAAGAGTCAGCCCCACATCTAAGATCACCCCCGATCCCGCACCTGTTCAGAGACCAGTAGCTTGACATCCCACGAAACACCCCAGATGGGGAGCTGGCCATCCGGTGATCCAGATCCAATACCAACACCTCAGACTTCCCAGAATTCAACTTCAACCAACTGGACCTCATCCAATCCTGGATTTCATTTAGGCAGCTACTAAATACCGAGATAGCTCCTTCCTGGTCGAGTGCAAAAGACAGGTACAGGTGGCTATCATTTGCATAACAGTAAAAACCCAACCCATACCATCTCACAATGTCTCAGAGGGGAAGCATGTACACCGCAAACAACATGGGGGACAATATAGAGCCCTGAGGAACCTCACAACATAGAGAGAGGGGATCAGAGGAAAAGACCCCTGACACCACCCTCTGAGTTCTTCAAGTGAGGTATGATGTGAACCATCTGAGCACAATCCCAGAGAGTCCACAAATACATCTCAGTGCTCCAGTAGTACCCCATGGTTGATGGTGTCAAATGCTGATGACAGATCCAATAGAACCAAAATAGACCATTTTCTTTGGTCTCTCACCATCAGGAGATCATTGAGCACCTGAACCAGCGCAGTCTCAGTACTATGCCTCTTACAGAAACCAGATTGGAGAGGTTCGTAGATGCTATGGATGGTCAAATGGTTCTCCAGCTGGGCTGCTACCACCTTCTCAATCACCTTCCCTGCAAAGGGAAGGTTTGAGATAGGTCTGTAGTTAGCAAGACATTCTGGGTCCAAAGATGATTTCTTCAACAAGGGTGTCACCACTGATGTTTTCAAGGAATGGGGATATTCACCTGAGTCAAGAGAAGACCAGACTATCTGTGTTAGAGCCAGTAGAATGGGCTCTCCACACCCTAAAATTAGGGGAGTGGGACCTGGATCTAAACTACAGGAGGTAGGACACAGCCCCTGGACAATCTGCATAACATTCACGATTTCCGGATGGTCAAAGGTACTCCAGGAGAACGAGGGGTAGTGACCTGATCCTGGCCACTTGCAACTAGCATAGAACATGTCAAACAGATGTATGACCTAATGTCGGCCACCTTATCAGCAAAGAACCGAGCAATCTCATCACACTGTAGTTGTGAAAACACTCTACGGAGCTATAGACAGGTTGGGTTGCACAATCTGTCCACAGTTCTGAATAGCTGAGCAGGTCGGTTCTCAGCGGCAGAAATTTCCCTGGACAGGAACTCTACCTTCTTACAGGAGATTTCTGACTGATAGAATTGATAATGTTCTAACAGTCTAAGGTGGTCGGCATCCAGCCTAAACCTCCGCCAACAATGTTCTAACCTGCGTCCAAGTCGCCGCAACTCCCTCAAGACTGCATCAAACCATGGGGCCCGAGGTCACAGGGAGAGAGGATGCACATGAACTGGAGCAATAAAATCCAGGACAGAAGTAATGGCAGTATTATAAGCCATAACCAGCACCTCTGGATCATTGCAATGCACAGGAAATAGTGATAGGTCAAGAACCTCCGCAAGGCCATTGGAAGAAATGTTCTGCAAAGGGCGGTACTTGACCATCTCCACAGGGGTTGGCCTACAAGAAGAGGTGCAAAAATTGAATCTCACAGTGTAGTGATCTGACCAACTGACTGGTTCCACCCCCACATCAGAGGCCACAATCCCCAGGAGGAAGACCAAATCAAGAGAATGGCCACCTTTATGTGTAGCAGTGGTAATCACCTGTGTTAGGCCTGGTGAATCCATTAACTGGAGAAAGTGTTGTCCAAATTGCAAGAGATCGTCATTGACTCATGCATTAAAGTCGCCCAGGACCATCAGTCTGGGAGACTCAAAGGCCATATTGATAACGAAGTCTGCTACTTCCTTAAGGAATTGCTTCTCATCTCCTGGTGGACGGTAGATGACAGCAATTCGATAGCCCACACCTGCTACAACAGCACATTCAAAAGAAGTGGTCTCCTCAACTGGAGCACTAGTGAGAGTCAATTCGGTCTTAAAACAGACCGCAACCCCCCTCTGTGGTCCAACCTCGGGCGATGTATCACGGTATACCAGGCTGGAATTGCGGCCTCCAAAATTGGTCCCACATTATTATCCAGCCAGGTCTCAGTGATGCAAGCCAGATCTGTCGAGGCAACAACATCTGAAATTACAGCAATCTTGTTCCAGACAGATCTGGCATTGCACAACATCACCTGGATTGGACAAAACTCCTGGGCTGCCCCAGCTACCTGCCCATCACTAATGATGGTGCGATTGGGTATGGGGACCAAACAGGATGGTCCATGCTCTAAGCTCCATTTCACCCCAGGGTGTCTCCTGGGCTTAATCACCCTAATGGGAATGCTCCGTTCTACTCACCTCCACTGTTCACCCCCCACTCCCACCCCTCCTCCTACAGGTAATACCTAATGCTTGACAGCGTTGGTAAGTAGAAAAATCCAGAGGGGGGTATAAAAGGGGTGGAGGGAGTGGAGAGCAGAGGCTGAGTAGCGCACAAGCAGGGGGGCAACAGGTAAACACATCAGATCAAATACAAATCCTCAACTTTAAAACAGTTAAAACAAAATAATATAATAACACACAAATCCTTATACAGTTAAATCTCAAAAACAACCAATTCAGCTAAAAAATAAATCAATTAAAAATAAAATAATATAAAGTAATAAGAATAAATAAACAGAGGCAAAACCATACCACTCTAAAATAACATTTAGTTCCTTCTTCTGCTATCTCTCCTGCCAAATCTAAATGCCAGCACATCCTATTATAAGCCAGAAAACCCAGAGCTAATCCTCTATACAACAAAAAACACCACCCCCAGTTACAAAAGAAACAAATAATAAAATAAAGGTAACCCTCAATTACAGAAAAAAAGAAAAACAAATAATAAAATAGGCAAAAAGAAAAATCAGTTCAGAAATTGCAGAAAGTCAGCAGAACGGATTAAGGAGGGGCAACCAGTCACCACATAAACTGCAAAGTAGTATAAAAGTCAATACCCAGAGAGCTCTCACCAGTCCAGGTTAAACAATAGCTCACTTCCACCACTGCTTCTCACTCAGTAGATAAAAAAGAGGCCAATAGTAACTTAAAAATTTGAGGAAGATAATAAAATGGGTACTCCCACCACACTCCAGGGACTGCAGCACTAAGAAAGGCCAGACAAAGTGATCCTTGCGCACACGACAAACAAGTGCCGCAATAGAAAGGGCAGAGATAGGAAGTGTCCACAAGTAAATCCAGATCTTTGACAACAATGAGGCAGAAACCAAAGTCCACTCTCTTTAGTAGTTCCAACCAATATCGGGGTCAAATGCCTCTGGCCACCTCACCAGGAGATCCACTGCTTACCCCCCCAAACCTGAGACGAGTAGCTACAGTTACTCAAAGAGTCAGCCTTCCTACCGACCCCTCAGGCAGCTTAGGGCAGCACTGTGCTCCCCCACCAACTTTTCGGCAGTTGGACAATGGGCATTCCTGCCCTGGACCCAGGCCCGACAAGGGAGAGTGGGCCCCCAGTGACCAACCGCAGGCCTCACCCTTCAAGTCGGAAGCAATCACAGAGGACAAGACTTCTCCAAACTCGTCTGAAAAAGGGCCGGCAAGCTGTGATGGACAAAGTCAGTATATTCCATAAATCTCCAGAACTTAAAACTCTTCACCCCTTGCCCCGACCTCCTGCAAGGAAAATCAATGAACTGAGCAGCAGTAGTACCAGTTCCAATAGTGCAGCAGTTCGCAGTGACAAGCAAAGTTTTAATCACTCACACTCCTCCATTTCTCCATTCCCTGGTTCTGCAAATAATCCAAAGAAGTTTCAGGACACACAGCGGGGATAGAAACAAACAAATGAAACTCCTTACAAAACCCCATTCCAAGATCTCATGCAAATCGCCTCCAAAGCATAATACCAGATCCAATTGAATTGAATAAAATCCAAACAGCAGGCCCAGAGCTAGGATGAATGTTTAAGTGGTAGCAGGCTGACAGCAAAATGGCTCCAATACACACTGCAGATGTTCAGTCATCCCGATATCGCTCCACATGCACTCTTGCCGACCGGTTTTAGTTCAAAAGCTTAAAACTTAACAAAAACTTAAATAAAACTTAACCTGAGGCAGGGAGAAAACAAAATATGTAGAGAAAACAAACAGACTAGCTGCTCAAGCAGCCAACAGCATGCCCCGCCTGGTGGCCATCTTTAATTTAAAGTGCACTGGCACTTATTTTTTAAGTTGGCCTCACTATCAGAAAGAATTAGACTATAAGAGCGGTTGCTCAGGGCATTGCAGTACAAAGCATAAGCTTTTAGACTGCGAACAACTACAAGACCTAAAGAAACAAACTCTGATCAGAGCCACTATGACTGTTACTGAGAATGAATGTGATCTGTAAAACGTTGTGACACCCACTCATTGCATATCTCCCTCTTTCTCTCTTGCTCTCTGTCTTGCTCTCTCAATCTCTCTGCTTGTATTGCTGACAGCAGGGAAAAAATGAATATGTGATGCCTGATCACATTAGTATTCTTGAAATGGACAGCAACTGGCAATTTTGTGATGAAAATTAAAAATCATCTGAGCATTTCTGAAATGCCACATGGGAGGGAGAGGAATGGAGAGAGAGGGAGCAGGTGGTTTCTTTTAAAGTCTGAGGCACTGGAAAATGTTTCATCTGGACTTGATAGCTCTCTCCCCTTTGAGGCAAGGGAAAGGGATAACCTTGTCAGACTAAGCATTAGGAGCAACAGGCAGAGCTGTAAGAAACTGAATTTTATTACTATCTACACAGCACAGTCACTCACACAGGGTGGCAGAACTCATAAAGCAATACTGGTTTGTTTTACAGACTGAAGCACTGAGAAATGTTTTATCTGGACTTGCCATCAGGGAACCAATTTTCTTACCTATGAGGACCACACATGAAACCCCTGAATATTGTCTCAGGGTGTGGGGCACAAGAAATGTTTTATCTGGACATCCTATAACTGAAATGCTGCATGGGAGGGAGAGAGAGTGCTTTGTTTTTCTTTCTTTCTTTTTTTTTGGTACTTGAATTCTCACAGCTCTTTCTCCTTCATGCTAGATAAAGCAGAAGTCAGTGCAGAGCATGGCAAGCATTTGTCAGTGCTGAATGTTTGCTGATTGTTACACTTTTTTTTTATTTTGACCCCAACTTTTGAAGATACTTGTTTTAGGATTATTCTTATAAACATGACATGTGCCATTTATAATGTATTGGCAGAAATGTCATTTAACACCAGAGGTGTGAAAATACATCTCATCCAGAATTTTAAAAATTACACATCCCATTTATGATGTGGTGTGGAAAAATGGCTATATTGAAAGTTTAGTGTCAAAATATGGAAAATTACCAAAGTTATGAATGAATGTTGAAATGGTGTCATGCTCAATCATAACCTGGGCATTTTACTGTATTTCCACACCAAATTGTCATCATAGCCTTCTTATTACCCCACCTAATTAACCTGGGAGGAAAAAACTTTCAAATCCCCACCAAAACGTCATTTTGTACCATGAAATGTCATTCCATGCCAAAGGTACAACCCATTTTGATTAGGATTTGAAAAATGATACTGTCACGTTCATGAGGTGCCGTGAAGAAATGGCTGTGTTGAAAATTTGGGGTCAAAATATTAAGTTATAACCCTGCATTCACTAATTTCTACGTTGGCTCATAATTTTGTTGTTTTTTAATATATGTAAGCCAAATTTTCAACACAGCCATCTTATGACCCCATCTCATGAACAAGGATGGAGAAAAGTTTCAACTTGTACCTGAAAGGTGGTTTTGCACAGCTACCACAAAATCACCTCTAGGGACAGATTTGCCTAATTTCACTGCCATTGTTCATGAAGTAGGGTCCCAGAAAAGGAATGTTGATGATTTGGGGAAAAATATTCAAAAATGGCAAGTTATGTCACTAAGTTCAAAACCCCATTGAAATGCATTGAACCATATATCTGATTTCTTCAGTTCGCATTCCTGCTTTGGAGAATGAAGATGTGTCTGTGGTCCAGAGAGGATTACAGTGTTGGACCACTGGTGGGTAAGTAAGGACTTGCATGAGTGTGGGGTGGTGGGTGCTGAGTGGGAGGGTCAGGTGGGGGGCCTAACAGCACAACAGACATTGGTGGATGATTTTCTTTTTTACTGGGTTTAAAAAAAACACAGAGGGATAGTTTCAGATACATGCATTCCAACACTGGGATTGGGCATCCCAGTGTCAATTCACTGCTCCTGCTTATCTTAAAATGTAACTTTACAGAATTTGTTTTTCATAATTTTAGTATTTACTCATCCTGAGTGAAATCCTGGGTGACCTGCCAGTCCTGTATGTGGTCTTCTAAGTTCAAACGTGGTGTGGAAGCACTAGTAAATTAGTGCATGAATGAGTTTTAATCTTTTGAAGGCATGTAAGTAGGGCTGCGTGAACCTCTAAAAGTTCTACCATGCGAACTTTCTGAGTAGAACCCAAACATTTTCTACCAGGTTCTGCCACATAAAACCAGGTTCTACTTAATAAAACCAGATTCTACATGGTATAACCAAGTTCTATAATATATAACCACATTTTACATGTTTCTGCTTAATTAAGAAATCCACAGAAGTATTGTTTTTGCATGTTTGGGAAAGTACATGTAGTACTAAGAATGATATGTATTGCAAAGCTTTGGTGCATAAGTTTCTGTCCCAGTGCTCCAAAGCTTTGCAAAACTTACCATTCTTAAAGTTAGAACCTTAGTACTACATGTACATTCCCAAACCTGCAAAATAAAAATGTAGATTTTTATATACTCCAGTAGAACCAGGTGGAACTTGGTTATACACTGTAGAACCTGGTTATACCAAGTAGATGCTGTAAAATAGTGTCAAAACAGATTTAGCAAGTGATAAAGGTCCGTGATGATATATGACTAGTATATCATCCCTGACAACTTTTGCTTTTTAAATCTGGTTGCAGCCCAAAGGGCTAACAACCTGAGCTACAACCTGTTACAATAATTTTAATTGCACCCCCCACTTTTAGACCCAGGTATTAATATAGCCCAAAGGCTGTGGTCATGAGCCATAAAGAAATGCAGGGGTGGCTGGCATCCAGTATCAGTTTCAGCTTTTCTGTTATTCTGAGTAAATGTCAATATTACCCACCCTCATTCTCTCCTGTTCCTCTAGTACACTCTCTTGCCCTGATCCCCATACCATCCATAGATAACTATGTTAATATTACTCCATTTGTCCCACCCTCCCAACACCCCTTTCCCATCTCTTTATCTGACAACAGTACTTTTTGGTGGATATCATTTATATATAGTAGTAGTGACAACCAGTAAGCACTACTTAAATATATGAGTGAGAAGAAGCTTTTTTATTCTGACAGACTGGCCAGGTTGAAGTCCAACCAAGAAAGGCAGAAGAGTGTCCAATGAAGTGGAAGGAGGAATTCAATGAATGGAGGAGGACAACGGGAAGGGAGCTAATAGATTTTTCATTTTAGTGAAGAAGGGTTCTAGGCATTTCCTAAAAGCATGGTGCTTGGAAAACAATTATCTATGTGATATTGCTAAGGAGAAGGATGTGAGAGGGATGTGTGTAACAGTAGGTGCATGTGTGGGGCGTCTTGGCATAACTGGGTATCTGGTTGAAGGAGGATAGAAGTCAATATAGTTAGCATCTGCTTGTTGGAAATTTAATGTGTAAGAGGGATTCTTTCCTGTTGAATATATTCCTCATCTTTATTTACACAGAATAATGGAAAAACCTATAACTGTCTACCATCTTCCAATATTCTATGTGATGCCAGGTGTGTGGTTGGGGATCTAACAATGGAGGGTGGATTGTATTTGTAAGAGAGAGTGTCCCGGGGGTTGGATCCATAGTTGGGGGGGAGTAAGATCAGGGATTTTTTTTTATTCTCTTGATGGTCAATTAATTCAGTATACATGGGGACACCATTTTTTAAATCCTAGTCTTTTTATTTTCATTTTCCAGGTTGTGATGAAAACAGTTTGTATCTGGCGGATGGCTCATTCAGATTGAAACATTGGATGTGTCCTTGGGTGCAGCATTGAAATAGTGAAGGGAAAGTCGAATTTTTCAGCAAAAAATAAAAATAATTAAAATTAAATCCCCATCGGGAGTTGGATGTGAACAAAGACTAGTTCTTTATTATTTATTTTATTAATTTTTTTAACAGCCTAATAAGTATTGAATCTGCATTTAAAAAAAATGGCAATAAAAGAAATGGTTGAAGAACTGTGTTACAGTAATGTGTAGTCATTTATGGTTGTTTTAGCTGAACAGTAGTATATGTGGCCCTTCAACTTAAGGTGCTATGTTGGTCCTCAGTGGCACATGATAACCATCAGTAGATGTTTGTTTCTGAAATTAATGAAACTCAGGGAAGAGGATGAGGAGGAGACAGGAGGACCCACCAATGGAGGAGAGACAGGTGGAAAGGCTAATGTCCACTAGTGGCAACAGAATTCCTTGCCATTGTCATCATCAGCAGCATGGCATGCCATCTGGGTGCTGTTTACCTGCATACATTTTGGATAGTATATGTTTTTGAATTGAGCCAGGTTCATTTTTAGAAAAGTGAGCCTCTCTACATTCTTCATAGAAAGCCATGTTCTTTTGTCATTCACTATTGCCCCAGCAGCACTAAACATTCTCTCTGAATATGTGCTGGCGGGTGGGCTACTGAGGTATTCAGTTGCAATCTCAATTAAAGAAGGCCAGATCAATTTTTTCTGTCGCCAATAAAGCAATGGTTCATCACCTGAGGTGAGATGTACAGTCTCCTCCATATAATCTTTAACCATTTTTGCAGCAGGAACATCTCCCACCAAAATAGCCAGCTGAGCCTTTCCAACTGTGTTTATCAGACCAAAGTCTGACAGCATGTCCCACAGTGGTTCGTTGTCTTGTGGCATAGCAGCAGTTCTGATTGGTATTTGATGAGCAAAAATATCAGTAGTGGTGGTACCAGCAGCAGCATCAACAACAGATTGTGCTCCTTCTCCACCGGATTTTGTTCAGAATTTGAATGTTGCCAAAAGGGCACTGATGATGTACTACTTTTCTCAACTGTAAGTGCTGACACTTTCTCAATTAACAGTTCACAATAGTATTCCAGGTCATTAAAGTAATGTGGTTTGAAGAATGTTTCAGTTGTATCCCTTGAATCTACAGTAGTAGCCACAGACATGGCCAGATATTTCCAGATATTGCGTGAAATTTCTAAAGAGTTTCTCTCTGCTACCCCTACTGTGTAAATGGAGAAAGCAGGAGATTTCTCTAGAAATATCATAGAAATTTCAGGAAATATCTGGCCATGTCTGTGGCTGGGACTGTAGGATCCAGAAGTGTGGCCAACATGTAATGTTCAGCTTTGCACATATTTACAATGCACACACATCAGCCAGGAAGGTTTGTAACATTTTTCCCATGAATGATGCAGCATTGATGTCATCAGTGTCAAGGAACTGTGACTTGAGACACTCCAGTCTCATCCTGATAACTGAAATTAAGGGTAGTATCTGGCTAAGTCTGGCACCATCAGAGCTCAGCACTCTGGTAGCCTCCTCAAAGGGTTTAAGGATACAACAAAGATTCTCCATCAGATGCCATTGACTGGGGTTGATATTCCCCATCTCCTTTCCCAATGCCATGCTGGACTGCATATTGATAAATGGCTTTCTGTTGTTCAGTCATTCTCTGCATCACATAGTAAGTGCAATTCCACTGGGTTGGAACTTTCTGTATCACCTGGTGGTGAGGGAGGCTATTTTCTATCTCAATCTGCTGCAACAACTTTCAGGCTTTCACAGAATGGCTAAAGTGGTTGCTCACAGTGCAGGCAGCTGCAACAAGTTCTGAACATTTCTGTCCTTACTGACAAAGTCTTTTGCCACCAAGTTAATATGTGTGCAAAGCATGGTTCATATGTAAACTTACCAAGCTTTACTGCTTTCACAATATTTGAAGCATTATCAGACACTATAAACCCAGCTTTCAAGGACTTTGGAGCCAGCCACTTAGCAAACTTTTCTTCAAGGCCCTTCCAAAGATGTTCCGCTTTGTGGTCTTTTTCAAAATCATAAATACATAATGCTGCCTGCCTTGGAACAGTGAAAGTCCCTTGCTTCTTGCTTCTTGCTGCTGCTGCTGCCGCCAGTGCCACTACATGATGATAATGAGGAGGAGCAGGAGGAGGAGGGAGCAAAGTTTACCTAATGGCCAGTCACAGCCATATAGTCAGTCATCTGGACACTGGTCCACATATCTGTCATGACATAAACCTTTTTGCCCACTGACCCTTTCAGAGCATCAGACACACTTTCCCAAACAGCGTCATACAAGTCTGGATGGCAATACTTGAGAAATAGGTCTGGCTGGGGAACTGATACTTTGGCACAGCAATTTCCATTAGTGCTTTAAAACCTAGGTTAGCCACAAAGGAGAATGGGAGCAAGTCGGTGGCTATCATCTCCCCAATTGCCCTTGTCAGTCACCTTGTCTCAGGCCTGTTGGGCTTATATTTGTGACTGCTCAAAACAGCCTTTCAAAGAAATTTGATGGCCACTATGCTTGCTGATATCACCTGATTTTCTGGGCTGCTTCCCTTGTCCTTTACCACAATGAGAGGTGGATGTTGTGGCCATGGATGGCATATGACTCCTGTTAGGCTGTGATGGTGGACTCAGAGCTGTTAAGAAATGAGAAATTGAAGATGTTGTGCTTTGACTGGAAGGAAGATTTTCATCACCCTCCACCTCCGCATCAGTTACTTCATTGACTTGGTAAACATCCATTACCTCATCCTCCTCAGCTGAGTGCAGCACTGCAACAACTTGTGTGTGCTCCTTTTGTGCTTTTTGATACTGATTAATGTGAGACGTGTTCATACTATATGCCTTATCATTGTTGATATTTGCAGTCGAGTACCCACTTTGCAGCAACTTAATTTTGTTTTGCATAATTGGCAAACCACATGGCTGCCAGATGATTTATCTTGTGTGAAAAAATCCCACACAATGGATGTCACAGATTTTGTTGCACTGCTGCTTATGGAGAGGACAAGTTCACTACCACCACTGCCACCACCACCACCACAGCCTCTACTACTTCCAGTATCTCTTTGAGGTCTTTCCATGCCCATCTGCATGTCTTTTTGATGCACAGCCTCTCTGACTGGTTGAACTGCTTCTCTTTCTTCCGCTCGTGAAGCCTGTCCATCTTCTGTCCTCTGTTGTCCTTCTGCATGTGTGGGTGCCTGACTCTCCTTATGCCTCACTGTCATTAATATTTTTTTACCACCACCACAATCCTTCCTAGAAGTCTTTTTTGTTCTTTTTCTGCCCTGTATTCCACCTCTTCATCCCACTCCCCAGAGCTACTGCTACTTGACAGACTGACTGCTACCTTATCTACTACAAACTCAAGGTCTGTTCCACTGATTTCACCTTCACTCTCATCTGTCTTTTCCTCCTACTCATCATCCATCACTGTGCTTACTAAGACTGGCTGCCGCACTATGATGGCCCTTGTGCTCTTCCTCTGAGTACCATGATGGCTTACTCCTGCTCCTGAATTTTCTGTACCATTGTCACTGTTGCCTGGATTGCCTGAGAAGTGCTGCTGTGTTTTTTAACTCTCATTGTTTTACTCCCTAACAGGTTAGTACAACACTGCTGGCTGCATCGAGTAGCTATGAAGACAGGGATATTATCCTAAATAGGTTAGTAAAGCATTGGCAGGTGTGTTGTGTACTTGTTATCACAGAGAGATTTTTTTCCTAACAGGTCAGTACAGCACTGCTGGCTGCATACAGTAGCTGTGCCAAAAACGGAGATTTCTTCCCAAACAGGTCAGTAAAGCACTGGCAGGTGCATTGTGTACTTGGTATCACAGGGAGATTTTTTCCCCAACAGGTCAGTACAGCACTACTGGCTGCATTGAGTACCTATGAAAACAGGGAAATTATCCCAAACAGGTCAGTAAAGCATTGCCAGGTACATTGTGTACTTGGTATCACAGGTCAGTACAGCACTATTGGCTGCATCGAGTTAAGTGCTTTAAGTAGTAAAATACAGGGATATTTGTTTCCAAACAGATAAATAAAGCACTACTGGCTGCGTTGAGTCAAGTACTTCAAGTAGTAAAACACAGGGATATTTGTTCCCAAACAGGTAAATACAGCACTGCTGGCTGTGTCGAGTCAAGTTAGTACTTTAAGTAATAAAACAAAAACAGAGTGAGATTTTCCCACACAGGTCAATAGTAGTGTGTGCGTTGGGTGTTGTGAATCAGGAGAATAATTTTGATGGTATTTATTTTTTTTTCCAACTTTCTTTATGCCCCCTACTCACCAGTCGCCAGGCCTCTCTCCGATGTGATCTCTCAGGTATGGCTTTTCTCCTGCATGCCTGAAGGCTCCCAACTGACTCCTGGCTTGGGCCATCTCCACTCAGTCTCCTCTGGCCACCCAATCCCCCGGCTCTGACCTTCCAGGGAAGGACAGCTGACTCCTACTGGTGCTCTATGTAGAATTTAGTAGAGCAACCAGGGAGCAGAGGAAGATCCAGTCATCAGCTGGCAGGACCGGATACTGTGCATGGGGGTCATCCCACTGGACCCACCTTTGCCTACCAGGTGACCAGGGCTTTTCTGTTTTCTGTCACCCCCCCAGGCTTAGCAGTAAATTGCACATTAGTGTGAGATATGCAAGTTCCCATGCATGTTCACAGGCATGCCGCCACAGCCAGTTCCCTTACTGGAGATCCAGATTGTTGCTGCATCATCCCCAGTCTCCACTTGGGGTTGCCAGATAGCGAGATCTGCTACCCCACCTCCATCCCAGAAAAGGAGAGCTGTCTTCCAGATGCTCGATCCTTTCCTTCCCCTCCGAACCCCAACCACCCGAGTCCACTCCCAAAGCCAGGTTGCCACTGTGGCATGAGGTAAGGCATCCAGTGCCTCAGCCCTTTGTGCCACAGGCCGGCTTGATGGTATTTATTTAATTGAGATTTGTATATTGGCAGCTAAGCTTATATAATCTAAGTACAATTTACACCACCACCATGTGCAATAACTGTCACTAATTCAGTTAATTACCCTTGGCCTTTGCTTTTCTTTTTCTCCCAAGCTGCTCCCTGTCCTAGTCTGAAAGACTAATTTGTCTTGAGAATCTTATTTTTTTAATTCTCTGTAATTAAGATTTACAATTGTGACTCTTAGTTTTTTACAAACAGTAGCAGCCAGTGAAACAAAGATGACGGCATAGACTTATACTTTTAATCTTTTTTGCCACTCTCCAGGCTCTTTAAAAAATGTTTCCATTTGGTCTGTAAGCCACTAGAAGAGATTAGTTTACTAAATGTTTTTAAGTTTTGAATGTGTGCTGTACACATTCCTCTATAGTATACACAGAGCAGACACACTTATGCCTGAATTTTATTAAGCACACTAACAACTTGAATAAATCTGCTGCTAACTTCTGTGTGTGTGACTGATGAATTTGATGAATTGCTCAATCTTCATGAATCAGATCAGGGAGCTCTTAGAAATATTAAATATTAAGGCCAGCCACACTCAACTTTACTCAACCTATGGCTTCAGTTGCACCACTCCACCAACACGCTGTCTGCCAACACATATTTTATGCTTGTTTTTTTTTTTCAAAAGTTAAACTTTTTCTTTTCTCTCAAAAGCTGCCTAAGCTGGCTCCTCTGCCTTGCTGCCTATAACAAAAAGAATGAGGGAGAGACAGGGAACATATAGTTTTTTTTTACTTGATCTGCCACCAAATGCCTGAGAGAACAGAGACAATACACATACAACTGCTCTCTCTCTCTCTCTCTCAGTGCTCTATACTAAATGTGCTGTGCACACTCCAGCAAGCAGCTCCAGAACTATGACCCACATGGGTCTCTGTGACCCCTCCAATAGCTGACTGACTTACTAGTAGGGACAAACAGGAGCCATCCTCCAAAATCAATCCCCCTTTCCCATCTAGCAGACATCCCCTCCTTTCTCCTCGTTCTCTCCATTTCTTCTGATACAGACTGGCACCTGCAAACTTGTTAGTGTTGTAAGGAGCATCACATGTGCTACATTGGAAAAAAAACTGAAGGAGCATACACGGCAGTGCAGTCCAGCATCTGGTATGTTTTTTATTTTTACTTTTTAAGGCTAACTAATGTTCGCAAAGTTCATGTTTTTTATACAAGTTCTACCACTGGTGAACTATGAAAAACCATGGGGGTTTAAGCTTTTTTTAACTTTGGTCAAACTAAACTTACAGCACTACATGTAAGCTAAAATAATTTTTGAATACAGGACACTTTCCAGAGCATTACAAAGTGACAGCGCTGCTGAAATGAATGCTCAAATATGTTTATCTCATTATTTGAAATATTAAGTCATTACTCCAGGCATGTGCAGAAGCATCAAGGCTAATGTGCATGGTTGGAGTATTGAATTTGTATTTAAAATAATGAATTAAACATGTTTGAGCACTTGTTTCAATAGTGCAGTTACTTTCTAATGCTCAGGAAAGTGTCCCCTATTCAGAAATTGTTTTAACTTACTTCTGTTCAAGAAAATCCAAACTCATTTAAGCACAGTTTTATAGGTACTTCCGCACCATGTTAGACGAGCACGTGCAGGCTGGCAAGCAGCTCAGGATTTCAGTTGGGATGGATAAATATTAAAATTATGAAAAAACATCTGCAAATCTGCATTTTAAGATATTCAGGAGCAGTGACAATGATATGCAACAATAAATGTATGTCTAGCTATCGTGTAACTGAGCCTATAAAAACAAAGAGAGAAGAGTGCTTCAGCTAGTAGAGGGATTGTGCTTCAACTCCAAATTGTGTGTGCTTCATTCAGAGTCTGACTTGCCCTTTTCTCCTGTGTGATAGTAAGATGGCTTGCAAAGCTCCACCCTGCAGCCATAAAAATAGCAGCAAAACCTAATGCACAGTATACCTAAGCCCAGCTCTGCAATGAACGAACACTGGAACAAATGTTTCCCAGCCTGGGTCCTTCCTTTCCCAAATAAAACTGCAAACAATAATGTTCCCACTTACCTTTGCATGGCATCCCGTCACCCCCTAGGTTAGCCACAAGGTGTAAATAATCTTCTTAAAGAATGACAGCAGCTCCTTGTGGGGTGCTTCATCCTTCACTCCACCAGTTCTGCATGCTCCCCTTCTTCCTTTCACCTTGATGATGCCTGAGATTTTGTATCCTCCACCTGTATTTGGGGATTGATCAATTTTTGTGCAGTGGGGGTGGTTGCATGGGAGGGGGTTTGGATGGATACTGATTGCTTACCGCCTTCAGTCCCTGTTCCTCCTGCTGGTTTGTTGCAGCAGACACATCTCAAGGTTGGAGCCCGATTAGCAGAAGCAGACTGGTGGTCTCTCACTGTCTTCCTTTTCACACATGTTGCATTGCAAAGTTACTAGAATTCTGCCTCAGTTGCTCTCTCTTCCCTGGCTCATACTACCACATCCTTTCCCATTTGGCCCCCCCCCCAGCAATTTCTCTCAAAAAGATGACAGTGACAAGTCAAACTGATTAATAAATGTGAAGTTCTAGAACAAGTCAATGACTGTTATTGTCTTTTAATTTTTGTTTGTTTGTAGCTAATTTATCCTTTCACTAGTTGCTAATTGGTGTCATGAATTATTCATTCCCTCAAATATTTAAGTTGGCATCTATTTCCTTAGGGTTCTCTGTGTGTTTGTAAGCTCCTCTCAGCCAGCTGCTTCCCTTGTGATCAAAATGTTCTTTTTTCCAGTTTTTTCAAACCTGAAGCAGCCTGTTTTACATGGAGGAAGGGGTAGAGAGAGAGAGAGAGAGAGAGAGAGAGAGAGAGAGATGCAGAGAGAGGGTCATTTGCATTAAGCTGGGGTCACAAATCATAACTGAGTGTGGTGGCCCCACGGAAAGGTGCACAGCTCCCTTTAACATCTGCCATCTGGCTCTGCATGCCAATGTCACTTGCACAGTTTGGGGCTGCACCTCAACACCCACAGCAATGGGGGACAACATAGAGTGGGACATTAAAAGAGTGTCTTCAGCTATGAGAGGACGGTGATGGGGGTCATGTCCAAAGTCACAGCTTGTTCAGACAGGAGGCATGTCTACATAGATACCCAGTGGCCTGTTGTTCTTAATAGACCCTACCCACATTGGCTGTGGGGGGGTATATGGGCAACAAAAATGGGAATTGGGTAGTTTTTACATGTGTAAGACCTAGGATGATAGCTAGCCCAGAGACTGAAACAAAGTTTAGCATTCTACATTGGGCAAAAGCTTGTGTATGTGTGGGGTGGGGTGTTAACTAGCTCAGGCTGGTGGCACTAAAATACCCTCTCCCTTTTCATACACAAAGGTTTTTTTTGGCAGGGAGGTCATTCTGTTTGTCTGAGTTCCAGGGTGACAGCTAGCATGAGCCAGACACATTTATATAACCACAGTCTTTCCTGAATAACCCCCTACCCCCATGGCACATGAGGGGTGTGGCTTTTGGGATTGGGGTGCCTTGTAAGTCTGAGATCCAGGGTGACAGCTATCTCAGACAAGTGGCATTGAGTTAGTCCATGCCTCTTTGCTGAATAGTGTAATGCTTGGCCAGCTGGTTATGATTGCTGTATGATATTTGTAATATAAAAATATAGTATGTGAGTCTGTGCTCCAAGGGTGCCTTCCCCCAGGTTTCAGTTACAGGAACTGACCAGGAGATCTCTGTAATGTAATTAACTTCCTTGAGAAGTTGCATTTTATGGCCTTTTTATGACCTCCTGCCTCTGAAGTTGGGAAGCTAAATATGCATTTTATTACAGGACAGGACATAACTTAGCTGATTCCTGTGGGCTATATTTGCACCTAAGTGACATAAGGCAGAGTTGTAAAAACCTTTGATGTTCCTTGGGAAATAAGAAACCAGCCTCCAGTTCAAAGGAAAGGCTTGATTAAAGAATGTCATAATTTGGGAAATTAGTTTTTGCTGAAGTCACATTATTTAAAATATCTTCTGACAGGAAATCATGTTTGTATTTTTTTGGTTCTAAAAGGAAGAGCTAGATGACTTATAGAAGGGATGTGGAGACACAGAGTTTTAAACTGAATACTGTGAACTTTGTTGTCATATTCCATCTTGGGATGCTAGAGAGACAGAACTCTCTGCTCCGATCTAACTTAGGAACTTAAGAGGTAATACATTAGAT
The DNA here is from genome assembly GCA_016271365.2 of Neoceratodus forsteri. Taxonomy (NCBI): domain Eukaryota; kingdom Metazoa; phylum Chordata; order Ceratodontiformes; family Ceratodontidae; genus Neoceratodus; species Neoceratodus forsteri. The sequence goes on along the minus strand of CM057458.1, from coordinate 1,386,244,956 downwards.
AGAAGAAGTCTGTGGGCCAGATATTCAAAAGGGTTGCGCCATGCACAATAGGGTTGTGCTTGCGCAAGTCTAAACTTGCTCCATTCTGCGATATTCAGCAGGAAGCAGTTGCGCCACAAAAAACATGCTGAGCAACAGTGCAATGCAAATGAATGCATGCTGAACTGGAGGTGGAGGAACCATGCATAAACTGCACAGCCCGATATTCAGCCGGGCTGAGCAGAGTTGTGCAGGCAACCCCAACCCGCGCCTCGCAGGACTTTGAGCCAAAAAAATGCTGAGTCGAGGGCAGGCCACCAGTGAGCTGCTGCATTGCAGGGTGCAACACAGCAGCTGCCACCCGTGGCTGGGCCCCCAACCCAAAGTCCTCAGGCCCCCGCAGCCTGATCATGAAGATAGTATTCTTCACCAGCTCGAACATGGCATCACTGGCCCCTCCCGCTCCATCTTCAGGTTCAGTGATCGATGTCGCCCGACGCTGGTGGTATGTGTGTATTTCGCCTTTCCTTCACATTATCTCGAGGGGTCCAGTGGTCCGAATGCCAGATCGCTGGCGGCTGTGTGATAAATTACCCCCTTGAACATAGTCTCTGGTGGTTAGTGTCCTCACTCGCTAGCTCACTCTGTGCCATCACTCCCACCCCCGCAGCTGGGTGGTAGCATCCCACCCGCCAGCACCCCACCGCTCGACTGATCAGCCTTTAGTTGTGCCCATTGCGAGAAGAGCTAATGGGCTGCAGCTCATATCGCATACGACAGTCCAGATTTGATCTGACTGTCATGTACGGTATGGCTGCACGCCCATTGGCTCTTGCTCTGTACCACTGGGCATGCAGCCCTACCAGGCAGTCAGTCAGTGAGTGTGGGCTGCAGGCAGGTGGGATGCGTTGCCTGTCGGGGGAGCGGGTGGTGGGGCTCGTGGGTGGTAGGCTGGGGGACAATAGCCAGCAGGGCTATGTTCGGGGGTGGTTTTTATCACACATACTGCCCGCGATTGGGCATTTCAGTCCACTGGACCACCAGGGATGTGAACGGGAGGGTGGTGGGAATTATTATACATACCGCCCGCGATCGGGCATTTAGGTCCACTGGACCACCAGGGATATGTATGGGAGGAGGGTGAGGAGCCACATTGATGCCCACGATTGGGCTGGTGGGGGGGAGTACACTATGCCCACGATTGGGCTGCAGGGTGCATCGGTCCCCAACGGCTGCTGCCTTGCAGGGTGCCAGGCGCAAGTCCTCGGGGATTGGCACACCTACATGCTAATGGCATGCAAATGGGGATATAATCACATGCAAATAGCCCCCCCGCGCCTTTGCATGAATTATAGCCCCATTTGCATGTCACCTTTGAATATCGTGATTTGGCGATGGCGATTTCTGCGCCCACCGCAAGTTGAATGCTCCACTCTGTCAACTTGCGGTGGTGCAAGTTCCACTGCGCCATGCACAGTGGCTGTGGCTGGGGGGTGATATTCAAAGGAGTTGCTCAATAGCGCAACTCCTTTGAATATCGCCCAGGACACACCCCTGCGCAACTATTTTGCGCAGCTCAAGGGCTTGCGCCTATGAATGGCTCAGTTTGAATATCCAGCCCCAAATGTATTGTGGTAGGAATTTTTGTGTTGTACTTTTATCCTTGTTCTTTTAAGTGATTGTATGCTCTTTGATATATTGTTCTGTGTTTGCATTTTACATATTTTTATCCATTTTAGTAAGTCTTTTATTTAAAAGACTGCCTGGGTGTCTGATAGTCCTCTTTTTGCATGTGACGTATAGATGGTTAAGTCTGACAATTGTTCAAGAGCTTGATGGGGTTACTAAACTGGGAGAAGTTAAGACTATACCTTAGGTCTTTTATAGAGTTTTAAAGGGTTTATTTTGGATATCTGGTTAAGTGCCCTTAGGTGAAAGATATATTGCATCCCCCCAAAGAGAATATAATCTGAGTCTATACATTTAAGTACACTAGCATAAGGTTCACAGTTTGAATCCCCCCATAACTTGAGACTAAAGGTGATTCAGACCCACAAGCAGACAGGAGGGTTACCCTGTCTGTTACCTGTTCACATTACTGTGCTCAGAGGTTGGCACTGTGGGAGCAGAGGGCCTGACCTGCTGAGTGCATTTGTGACAGATTTGGTTTGCAGCAGTGTGATAAATTTGGTAACATAAGCTTTAACTGTTCAGTGTGTCAGCTTAATACTGTATAACTCACTTGCAAAATAAGGCAGTGATTTATTTTTTAAAAGGAAACAGAACTATATAATTTTGCTTACAGTCAAGTTCCTACCTGTTTTATTTTTTTTCTAAAGTGCAAGTTAGAGTAGCCGTAGTTAGGGAAGAAGATGGATTCCAACTACAGCGGGTACACTGCAGACTACTTGAGACAGTTGTGCTAGGAGAGAGGAGTTCTGCATGTGGTGAGAATCACCAAGCAGAACCTCATGTGTGCCCTGATGGCAGCAGATGCCCAGAGCATTGAGTCACAGACTGTGACTGTAAAGGACAAAACCTTGGGTGTGGAGGGGCCAGCGGCCAGTACAGTGTCCAGATCTGGTGAGGAGGGCAGAAGGGCCAGTGCAAGCCAAAGGTCACAGCAGCAGGGGAAGGTCACCAGCATTCTGGAGCCAGAAGCAATCAGGCTGCAGATTGAGTTGCACAAAATGGAGCTGGAGTTCCAGAGGGAGGCTGAATGAGAACAGCGAGAGGCAGAGTGAGAACGGCAAGAATAGGAGTGAGAGAAATGAGCCACAGAGGAGAAGAGTGAGCGAGAACAGTAAGAGGCTGACCGGGAACAGCAGGAGGCTGACAGTGAACAGCGTGAGTGCCAGAGGCAACATGAACTGGAGAAGCTACAACTCCAACCACCGGCACCAGAGCAGGCAAGTGGCATGGGTTTAACTGGAACTACAGGACTGGGTAACAAATTGAATTCCAAATTGATAGCTGAACTTAAAGAGGGGAAGAATATGGATGCCTTTTTAAATTCCTTTGAAAAAGTTTGTATTCAGGCAAATATTCTTAGAGGATCCTGGAGCTTCCAGCTATCCCCGTCACTTACCGGGAAAGCTCGGGATGGATTGGGTCAAATGGACAATGAGGACAGTAATGATTACAGCAAACTTAAAGCTGCACTTTTAAAAAAGTTTGATTTAACTGCTGAAGCATACAGAGCTAAATTCCGTAAGCTCAGGAGAAGCCCTGACATGAGCTATGAGGAGCTAGCCATGAAACAATGTCAGTGTTTAAAACGTTGGTGGGAAGGAATTGAAGCAAACTCTGTAGATAAAATTGAAAATGCTATTTTGTTAGAACAGTTTTTTGGGGCATGCCCAACAGAGCTGAAAACCTGGCTGGAGGACTGAGATCCCAAAACAGTGCAAGAGGCTGCTGAACTCTCAGACCGCTAGGCCGAGACGAGACCTGCTTTGAGAGCGAATGAGTGAGCGTGGCAATGCAAAAAGGGAAAAGTGTTCCTTCAGGGCAGCTAAACTCTCACTGCCTCCACTGAAACCAGTTAGCCCCAGATTTCAGAGAAAAGATTTATCTGAGAAAAGAAACGAATGTTGGGTTTGCAAAGAAACTGGGCATACTGCTAGACAGTGTCCCAAAAGGGCGAGCAATATGCAAAATGGGGTAGGGAAAGAAGTAGGTTGTTTCTGTGTCCCTGGAAGCATGCCTGTGAACATGAGGGAACACATGCAGTCAGTCACGGTGAATGGTGTACAGACACAAGGGTTTAGGGGCATGGGCATCCCTGACATTGGTACAAGGGGATCTAGTAGAGCCTGGTCAGCTTATACCCAATGAATTTGTAACTGTACGAGACTTTACTGGTGAGGAGAAAACATTGCCCCTCACTAGTGTTCTCCTAGACTGGGGTGAAACAGGGGGAACTGTGCAACAGGTGGCTGTAGCCAAAACTTTAGCAGTTGACATGATCCTTGGTAACAATCTCAAACAGGGGATGGTGTGTGTAGTTACCTGTGGCCAAGCGGGAAGGGGAAATTGTAGTTCCCTGGACTCCACAGAAGCCAGTGTGAAAATCACTGGGAGGCTGATTCCCCAGCCTGTGTCTCCTGCTATGGAGACTAATGAAAAGGGGGTAGAAATTTCCCCAGTAGCAGTTAACCACACAGCTATGGAGGGTTACTCCGAAGAAGGAGGGTGACCCATTGTCAGAGGGTTAGGGATGACAGTGATCCTGAGTTCCCTGATGCTAGTGCTAGGGATCCTAGTTTAGAAACAGAAGGAGACCTGTCCCATGCCTTGGGAATGTGTAAGGAGTTTGCAGCTGCTCTGAAAAGTGACCCTAGTCTAGAAAAGCTGAGGGCTTGGGCAGACTCTGACAGAGCACAGGGAGGTGACGGTGAACATAAGGTTTATTGGGAAAATGGACTGATGTATACTCAAGCTGTGAAGACAGAGGGAAGGGTGATAGGTAGGCAGCTTGTCATTCCCCAGGGGTATCATAAGCAGTTGTTCAAGATTGCAAGGCAAGGCAAATTTTATTTAAAAAGATGCCCATCCCGGAGGCTCTGGGTGCCGAACATACCGAAACTTTATTACACAAATCATAAACATACATAGTCAGCATACTCTGAACATAAAATACAATGTTTCCAGCAATTTAAAACAAAACTATATAAATACTACCCTCAGAAACAGTAGCTAGACTCGAAATAGACAAGGGTTACATTTAAACCTAAAATACTAAGACCAGGTGAGGGCTATAAAACGCAGTCTGGAAAGACTTGATTATACAGAAGGGGCCTCCCTAACAGCTGGAGAAAGAAAATTCCACAGGAAGGTGGCAGTGACACTGAATGCTCTGTCACCTGCTGTTTTTAACCTCATCCTGGGAATCGCAAGGAGGCCCCTAGAGGAGAAGTGGAGGGAGAGGACTGAGACAGCAGGTGTAAGAAGGTCCTTCAGGTAAGCAGGGCCCAGGCCATGTAGGTTCCTAAAGGTGAGCAAACCCACCTTGAAGAGGACCCTCCACCTAACTGGCAGCCGGTGCAGTTGATGCAGCACCGGAGTGATGTGACAATGCTTAGGCTGTCCTGTCAACAGCCTAGTTGCTACATTCTGCACCAGCTGCAGTCGGCACAGGGTACCCCAGAGACCCTTAGGTAGAGCACATTACAGTAGCCAAGCCTGGACGTCACAAAGGCATGCTTCAAAGTGGGGAGGTCCAGCAGCAGAACTAGGGGCTTTATCCTGGAGATATTCCTCAGATGGTAAAATCTAGTACGGACAATGTACGCCACCTAAAACTCAAGTGTCAATCTGCTGTCAAGAATAACACCCAGATTATGCACCCTAGAGGATGCCTTCAATGGTACAGAGCCAAGAAAAAGCCTTGTCACTGCACCAGAGGCCAACCTATCATGCCCTCTGTTCGACTCTACCACCAGTACCTCCATCTGATTGGGGGGGGTTCAGTTGCAACCAGCTGGAGGCCATCCAGTCACTGATCTCAGCATGGCAGCTGTTAAGCACTTCCACTGCACAAGATGTTCCAGGGGAAAAGAAAAGATACAGCTGGGTATCATCAGTATAGCAATGAAAACCAAAATTGTACTTCCTAATGAGCTCTCCCAGGGGCAATATATATACGGCAAACAACATCGGCAACAAGACTGAACCCTGGGGAACTCTGCAGAACAGGAGGCCAGAGAAGGAGGAGAAAGTCCCCATCACTACTCACTGCCTCCTCTTCAATAGAAAAGACTCAAACCAGCAGATAACAGTGCTGGCAAGTCCACAGAATTCCCTTAGGTGGTCCAGTAACACTCGGTGGTCAATTGTATCAAATGCTGAAGAGAGATCGAGGAGAACAAGAATTGTCCCCTCCCTTTGATCTCTAGCTCTAAGGAAGTAATTATGTACCCGAACTAGCGCAGTTTCTGTGCTAAGCCTCGCATGAAACCCAGACTGGAATGGCTCATATAGATCATGGGCCATGAGATGCTCCTCAAGCTGAAGCGCCACCACCTTCTCTACAATCTTACCCAAAAATGGAAGATTGGAGGTGGGACGGTAATTTGCCTTGACGTCAGGGTCCAGTGATTTTTTTCAGAAGCAGTCTCACCAATGCCTCCTTCAAAACATCAGGAAAGACCCCCCTCTGACAAGAAACACTGGACAATCAAGGCAAGCACCGGACCAATGGAGTCAACACATCCCATTAAGAATGAGTTGGCACCGGGTCCAGTTCACAAAAGGTGTGACAAAGCTTGAAAGTAATCTCAGTGACCTCAGCCACCTTCACCAGTCTAAACTCACCTCAACTAGGTGGTGTGCTCTCCAGTCACCCAAGGTGACCATTGTCGGCCAAACTCTGGCCCACTGGCAAAACCCCCTGCTTGATGGCAGACACCCTGTCTGAGAAGAACTGAGCAAACTCCTTGCACAATGCGTTTGAAAAGGCTATCTTTGGCTGCAGACAGGAAGGATGGAGAAGCCAGTCCACAGTCCAAAAGAGCATAGTTGGTCAGTTCCTCCCTGCGGCAATCTCCCTGGACTGAAATTCTGCCTTCTTACAGTTGATTGCCACCTGGTATGTGCCATAATGCACACGTAGGGCCAGTTTGTCTACCCCAGGCCAGACTTCCCCCAGCAGTGCTCTAATGTCTGACCCAAGGCCTTCATCGCCTTGAGCTCCCCATCGTACCAAGGGGACCTCAAGTGAGAGGACCTGGGTCATACACAGACTAGTGTGAGGGAGTCGAGCACACCAGACAGTTCCTTATTATAGGCATCAACTGCCATGCACATACCCCCAAAGCATGCACTGTCCACACTAGATAGGTTAGCCACCACCAAAAAACCCTCAGGAGTCAACCCCCTCAAAGGACGGTAACTAACCATCTCTGCAGAGGGAGGGCTCTCAAGGGGGGCCCAGAACGGAAACTTCACTGTGCAGTGATTGGACCAAATGACCCGGTCAGTCCTGAGACTATCAATCTCAAGTCCCAGTGAGAACACCAAATACAACAATTGCACACGATATTCCCTTGTCTGGTCATCTGGGAATCACACACACTATGCAGCGGTTGGCCCAGAATTTCTATTGGCCTAACTTCACCCAGCAGGTCTTGTCACCGGTGCCAAGAAATAGGGAAGGCAGGTAAGAAAACCCAAGCCGCCCTATTTCCATTGCCCATAGTGGAGGAGCCATTCCAGAGGGTGGGAAAGGATATTGTGGGGCCTTTAAATACCCCCAGCTCCTCTGGGAAGAGGTTCATCCTGACCATGATGGATTATGCCACCCGGTATCCAGAGGCAGTCGCCCTATCCTCACTGAGGCAGACAAAGTGTCTAATGCCTTACTTGGGATTTTCTCCCATGTTGGGTTTCCACAGGAAGTTATCACTGATTGAGGGGGTTCCTTCATGTCAGACCTGATGAAATGTTTGTGGGAGAAGTGTGGGGTGGCGCAGAGGTGCACAACACCTTCTCACCCAAAAGCCAATGGGCTTATGGAAAGATTTAATGGTACCCTGAAGTCAATGCTCCGAGCATTTGCTGAACAGCATGGGAGGGACTGGGAGAAATACCTTCTCCACCTGTTGATTACATACAGGGAGGTGCCCCAAGAGTCGACAGGATTTTCCCCCTTTGAGCTCTTATATGGACGCCGGGTACATGGGCCCCTTGACTTGATCTGGGAGGCCTGGGAAGGCAAGCATGCCACCCAGGGCACTTCCATAGTGGATTATGTCCTTAGGCTTAGGAAAAGGCTGAAAGAGCTTATGGGGACAGCCCATAGCAACCTGGCAGCTGCCCAACAGAAACAAAAAGTGTGGTATGATAGCCGAGCCAGAGCTCGCTCGTACACGGTGGGTCAGGAAGTCAAGGTCTTTATCCCGGTCCAGAAAGACAAGCTGCAGGCTGAGTGAGCTGGACCGTACAAAGTAGTTAGAAAGGTAAATGACATGAACTATATCATAGAGTTACCTGGCAGAAGACATACAGAAAGGATGTACCATGTCAACATGATGAAGCCATATGCTAATAGGGCTGACATGGTGTTTGCAGTATGTAGTCCTGGGGAGGGGACGGATGAAGGAGACCCCCTTCTGGACTTGCTGGGAAAAAGCAAGTGGGAGTCCTCTGTGGAGGCAGTTAAATTGTCTCCCCAGCTGGCCCCGAAAAAGATGCAGGAATTAATGGAGGTTTTAGCAGATCTTGCCCCACTGTTTAGCGCCAAATCTGGACTAACTCCCCTTAGTGACGCATGATGTGGAGACAGAGACACAGATGCCCTTATGGTGGACAGCATATCAGATGTCAGTGGCTGTCCAAAGGGACATTAGGAGGGAGGTGGAGGAAATGCTGGATTTAGGGGTAATCCAGAGATCTCACAGCCCCTGGGCCTCACCCGTAGTCCTTGTGCCCAAGCCAGATGGCTCTACTCATTTCTGTGTGGACTATCATGGATTGAATACAGTCACTAAGTCAGATGCCCAACTGATGCCCTGGACAGATGAAATCTTGGACAAGTTGGGAGGGGTGACATACCTTACGACTATTGACCTGACAAAGGGGTATTGGCAGGTAGAGTTAACTGACAGAGCTAGGGAGAAGTCTGCCTTCATCCCTCCGATAGGCTTATTTGAATTTAAAGTAATGCCTTCCGGAATGAAGGACGCCCTGGCCACTTTCCAAAGGTTGGTGAACCAGGTGTTAAATGGTGCTGAGGAGTACGCTGTGGTGTACCTGGATGATATTGCCATCTTCAGTGCCAGCTGGGAGGAACACCTGCCCCACCTTAGGGAAGTGCTGAGCAGGATACAGAGGGCTGGGCTCACTGTCAAAGCTGAGAAGTGCCAGGTAGCCATGGCTGAAGTGGCATACCTCTGGCATGTTGTAGGCCGGGGACAGCTCTGTCCTAACCAAGTAAAAATAGAGGTGATTAAGGCATGGCCCAGACCAGAATGCAGAAGCAGGTCAGGAGTTTTCTAGGGACAGCAGAGTACTATAGGAAATGTGTACCCAATTACAGTGCCCTGGCTGCTCCCCTATCTGACCTGGTAAAGAAAAAGATGCCTAAGAAAATTACTTGGGAACCAGCCTGTGTAAAAAAACCTTTATCAGACTGGAGCAGGCACTGTGCAGTGCTCCTGTATTGACAAGTCCTGACTATAGCAGACCCTTTATAGTCCAGACTGATGCCTCAGACATGGTTATTGGGGCAGTACTGAGTCAGACATCCAACCAAGAGAAAGATTACCCTGTAGTGCACCTGAATAAAAAGTTACTTCCCAGGGAGCAGACATACTGTACTGTGGAAAAAGAGTGTCTTGCCATAGTGTGGGCCCTAAAGAAGTTAGAGTCATACTCATATGGGCAGCATTTTGAGGTACAAACGGACAACAACCCCCTGGTTTGGCTGACCCAAATGGGAAAAACTAATAGTAGATTATTAAGATGGAGTCTTGCTTTGCAAGGGTATGACATGACGATCTTACATATAGCTGGAGTGACCAATCTGAGCACAGATGGCTTGTCGCTTCTATATGAAGAGCGAACTGACTTGGGAAGCTCATTCCATGCAGGCAATAGAGTCCCCAATTTCAGTCTAGGTGGGGAGGATTGTGACACTTAGCCAGCTGGTTATGATTGCTATATGATATTTGTAATATAAAAATATGGTAAGTGAGTCTGTGCTCCATAGGTGGCCCCCACCAGGTTTCAGTTACAGGAATTGACCAGGAGATCTCTGTAATGTAATTAACTTCCTTGAGAAGTTGCATTTTATGGCCTTTTTATGACCTCCTGCCTCTGAAGTTGGGAAGCTAAATATGCATTTCATTACAGGACAGGACATAACTTGGCTGATTCCTGTGGGCTATATTTGCAACTAAGTGATATATGGCAGAGTTATGAAAACCTTTGATGTTCCTTGGGAAAATAAGAAACCAGCCTCCAGTTCAAAGGAAAGGCTTGATTAAAGACTGTCATAATTTGGGAAACAAGTTTTTGCTGAAGTCACATTATTTAAAATATCTCCTGACAGGAAATCATGTTTGTATTTTTTTTGGTTCTAAAAGGAAGAGCTAGATGACTCATAGAAGGGGTGTGGAGACACAGAGCTTTAAACTGAATACTGTGTCTGAACTTTGTTGTCATATTCCATCTTGGGATGCTAGAGCGACAGAACTCTCTGCTCTGATCTAACTTAGGCACTTAAGAGGTAATGCATTAGATAGAAAAAGTCTAAATGTATTGTGGTAGGAGTTTTTGTGTTGTAACTTTACCCTTGTTCTTTTAAGTGATTGTATGCTCTTTGATTTATTGTTCTGCATTTACATTTTACATATTTTTATCCATTTTAGTAAATCTTTTATTTAAAAGACTGCCTGGGTGTGTGCTAGTCCTCTTTTTGCATGTGATGTATAGATGGTTAAGTCTGACAATTGTTCAAGAGCTTGATGGTGTTGCTAAACTGGGAAAAGGTAAGAATATACTTAAGGTCTTTTATTGAGTTTTAAAGGGTTCATTTTGGATACCTGGTTAGGTGCCCTTAGGCAAAAGATATGTTGCATCCCCCTGAAGACAATATTATCTGAGCCTGTACATTTGGGTACACTAGCATAAGGTTCACAGTTTGAATCCCCCCATAACTTGAGACTAAAGGTGATTCGAACCCACAAGCAGACAGTAGGGTTACCCTTCTGTTACCTGTTCACGTTACTGCACTCGGAGGTTGGCACTGTGGGAGCAGAGGGCCTGATCTGCTGAGTGCATTTGTGACAAATAACACCACCCCCAGGGTGAGGTAAGTTAAGTGGACTCTCAGCCCAGGTCCAGGTGGATTACACACCTTCTCTGTAACACACACTCTGACAGGAATGCTATGATATAGGTTAGCATCTCACTGGCTATTAGTGTACCTTATTATCAGCACAGCATTCTGCTCTCCTCGATGGCTGTTGATGTTTGGTGGGGGGGCAATGTATTTATTGTTTTTCATCCATTGGTATCATAATTGTATTGTATTGTTATGAAATGGTTTTGTAGGAGAAAAGTAGAATACAGTTATAACACTATTGATCTGTAATTTGTTTGTTGCATTAGGCAAGTGTTTCCTCTTCCAGCTTTTTTCATAACATGTATACTATAGGGGGAAACTTGGAGTCTTTAGTAGAAAATAGAAAGAAAGCAAGAGAGTTACATCAAAATAAATCTGGATCAGCCAGTGGAACCAAGCTACAAGGAATAATACACCTGTTACAGGAATCTGTTTTGCAGATTGTTTAATGTTTTCATGCACAGTTAACTGAACGAACCCATCAAAAAACAAACAAATGAACTGCACTGGTAAATCAATTGTATGAAATATATACATTTCTGTATATGTCATATTCAATATATGGAACTCCTGGTCATCTTCTGAGATACATTGGAGAATCAGGGATGAATTCCTGTTGAAATCCTTTAACTGGTACTACAGTAGAGGGAGAAAAGCTTCTCGAGAAATTGATAATGAGAGGATAATAACCTGGTCACAGGGCTGCATTTGAGGGTTAATAATTGAGAGCTCAATAATGTGGCCACAAAGGAGGAAGTTTCAAACTGGCAAGTTAGCAGTAATGGAGATTTTGAGATGCTAGAGAGGGAGTGACTCACAGCAGAGGTAGGCACTGCAGCTTTCAAAATCTTTTTGGTAACTTTACTTTAATGAGAACTTATGAATTAAAACAGCACGCTTTGAATGCAGCACAAAGAAGAAGCCTGGAGTTAAATTAGTTAGTAAGGAGTTTAATTTTAAAATGCCAGAGAGAGAGTGTTTCAAAACATTAGAGGTAGGAACTTTTACATTTAAGTAGTGAATACTGTGATATTAAGTAACACTTAAATATATAAGGAGCTTCAAATAAAATGTATATAGATAATTTGCTGCTTTATGCAGAGGGTTTTAATAAAATGGCAATTTAAAAAGTATTATTTGTATGCAGCACATAGAAGAAAACTGATATTAAATTTGCCAAACAATGAACGCCAGAGAGGGAGCATCCTTTAAGATTAGAGGTAGGCACCTTCACGCCAGTTTATTTTTATTTCATGCAATGAAGTTTTGGAGAAAAATGTTATAATTACAAAACAATTAAATACAGAGAGTTTGCTGAATTTATAACTGAATTTCAAATACAGTGTAAAATTAATAGAGTGATGTGAGGAAAATATATTTCTTTTAGAGTTTGTTAAGTTTGGAAAACATTTAAGAACTTATTGGGCCAGATATTCAAAAGTGTTGTAAATGGCACAACAGGGTTTCGCCATGCGCAACCCACCAATGCACACCGGCGCGATATTGAAGGGGCATGTTGCACTGCACAACCCCCGATGCTCTGGGGTGCATCGGTAATGTATGCAGCACAAGTGCGGGGCGTCTCCCATGCATACATGTTGCACATCCCGAGTTCAGCCCGGGATGCGCAAGCGAGATGCTGGCACAACCCTGCCTTGTGCCACTCAGGGGGGTGCAAAGTTGTGCCTGGTATTACCAGGAACAAGTCGTGGCAACCCACAGATGAGCTGCCATATTGCAAGGTGCAACATGGCAGCCACCTGCTGTGGCCAACCACCCACCCAGGACACAGTCCACATGACCCCTGCCCAGAGAGCATTGGGTCCCCCTATGCCCATTCACGGGCGTAGGTTACCTACATCCCTGGTGATCCAGTGGACCACTGTCCATCACCTGATCATGGGCATAAGCATATGGAACCCCTGGTGGTCCAGTGGACCACTGTCCAATGCCCGATCATGGGCTTAGAAAGCGATATCTCGGTGGGTCCGCGGAACCCTCCAGTGTCCCATCATGGAGGATGACGATTCCTGCGGTCCAGTCGCACCCCTCCACCTGCGCCACTGAGGCCCCCATCACCTCTGGCACTTCTGTCAGCGGTGGGCAGCAGCACCCCCGCCAGCAGTTATCCAGCCACCCGGCCAATGACCAGCATGCAGGTGGGTTCATGCGTTGGTCCACTGCATAGGCCATGGGAGCAGACCATGTCAGGCTCATTATGTTCTTGATATGAATGAAGTCATTCAATTCACGGTGATCGGGTTTTGTGTAGTATAGTATGGTCTGCACACCCATTGGCCCATGCAGTGGACCAATAGGTGTACAGACCCTACTGTACGCCGTTAGTCGCTGTGGCTGGGCAGCTTATGGGTGGGGTGCCACCCATAAGCTGACTGGGGGTGCAGGGTGGTGGGGCCTCAGTGGTGGGGGTACCACTGGACCACCAGGGTGTCCTTCATTAATTCTGCCCATGATCAGGTGCTGGGGGATTCCACTGGACCACCAGGGATATGTAGCACCTAAGCCCATGATTGGGCATTGGACAGTGGTCCACTGGACCACCAGGGATAAAACATACTTATGCCCACAATTGGGTGATGGACCACCAGGGATAAAACATACTTATGCCCGCAATCGGGTGATGGACAGTGGTCCACTGGACCACCAGGGATAAAACATACTTATGCCCAAGATCAGGCGATGGACAGTGGTCCACTGGACCACCAGGGATGAAACATACTTATGCCCGTGTTCGGGCATATGGGTGCAGAGTCCACCAAGGGGCTGTAGGGCATCGGTACCTGATCGCTGCAGCCTGGCAGGGTGCCAGGCACAAGTTGCCAGGGATCAGAGCACCGCATGCAAATGGAGCCATAATGATATGCAAATGTCCCCATTTGTGACTTGCATGCATAATGGCCTCATTTGCATGCCCAGTGCTGAATATCACAGTTGATGTGCCCAGCGCAACTGCACTTGTGCTGGCGCATCCCCCTGCTCCCCTTCTGCCACTTGTGCTGGCACAGTGCCACTTTGTCATGTGCAGTGCATGCACCCTCAGTGCCATATTCAACGTTGCTGAGCCATGGCGGAGCACCATTGAATATCCCCTGGTCCATGCCCTGGCGATGCCCAGTTGCACTGCAGCTAGGCTTGTGCCCCTGCCTGGCACAGTCTGAATATCCCACCCATTGAATATAAATAGTTACACTGAATACAGATTTATTGAAACAAAATGATGTTTTTGGTGTTGGTTTAGATAAATGGTCTGTAGAGAGCTTGTTTTTCTGTGTCCTCCCCCCTTTTTAAGAAAAAGCAATCAATGATCTCTCTAGTACATTGTATACTGACTGAAATTAATGTTGCTTATTTATAGACATGTTTCTTTCTACAGAAAAAAAATAAAACATTTTTAAGATAATTTGAATGACTTAGTTTGAAACTTGGAAGTGCACACCTTTAGATTTGTAACAAGCTAATGGGAGACCAGTTTCAGCTCCACATTACCTAAACATAGGTTTATGATTTATGATCATCTTGTTTTGAATTGAGATGCATTGTCCAGCTTTTCAAAAGGTGACCTGTGATAAAGAAAACCAGCCCTTGATGTTTTTTTCTTTAACCTGTAAAAACGAATATGGACCCTCACTAATCTCACCCCTGCCACCCGACCTTCAGCCAAGCAGTCACCCCAACCCCCCATACACTCTGACTCACCTGAATAGGCCCCAGGGCAAAGACCTACTTTCTGATCAAAGACATGTCTTGCTGCTGGAACCACTGAGTGCAATATGAGAAACTAAGGTAAGTGTGGTTCAATGTATTTCAATGGGGTTTTGAACTTTGAGGGATAACTTTGTCATTTTTGCATATTTTTACCCCAAATTTTCAACGTGTTTTTTTTGGGACCCCACCTCATAAACAATGGCAGTGGAATTACACAAATCAAGGGACTGAAAGTTGATTTTGGGGGTCATTTGACAAAATCACATTTCAGATGGGATTTGAACATTTTCACCACTGTTGCTCATGAGTTGGGGGTCATAAGAAGGCTATGCTAAAAAAGCTGGGGTTGAAATATGTAAAAATGACAACGTTACAAGCATATGTTGATGTTTTTCTACCCTTGCTCATAACTTCAGTAATTTTAAATGTTTTGATCCTAAATTTTCAACATAGCCATTTTTTTTATACCACCTCACGAACATGACAGTTGTCATTTTTCATACCTGGCAAAAATGTGTTTGCACACCTGCAATGTGGAATGATGTTTCAGTGGTGCACAATCACATATTGCCAGGTATTTGAGCATTTTCACCTACGTAGTTCATGAGGTGGGGTAATAAAAAGGCTATGCTGCAACTTCATTTTTATGCAAGCGTATTGCCTCTGACCAGAGTTTGTTCTTTTTGTGCCTTCTCCAGATTCCAAAGATTCTGGGTTAGCATTGTGAACTTTTTTTTATGTGTTCTTCTCCTGTGGGTAGCCTCAGAGATCATCTTCCCTCTGAGCACCATTTTGGCTGTGTACCATAGTATCTGTTGAATAACACCTGGGTCACTCTTTCCAGTTGTTATCCTGAGCAGTTCCTCTTTTAGACCTGCACAAGCTCAACATCCCTGATGAGGGAGACTTTAAGTCTTCAGTGTGTCTTTTTTCCTAGGGATGTGTAAATCTACTTTGAGGAATACTGGCTAGTAATCTGAGATGGTAGAGGCACTCACCCACATGGATTCAAATCTAGAATCATCTTGCATCAGTGTCATACAGGTGTCTAGTCTGAAGACAATCTTAAAATGGGGAGAATAGCATGTATAATCTCAGACTAATGGGTATTTCTACCTCCAGATATCCTCCATCCCCAGATCCTCCTGTTTAGTTAGGGCATTATTGAGTGATTCTAGTTGGCGAGTTTGTGACTGTGTGTTTGTAATGGAATTTGAGGTCTTTTCTTAACTGCCATTTCTGTGTGCTTTTCCATTTAGTTTGGGTTGGATTGAGGAATTCTAGCTGATAAATTTGTGACTGTGTATTTGTAATTGGCTGTGTCTGTACCATGGTGAGTTTAGTGAGGAGCCACTACCAGAGGATTCCTTGGCTGATTGTTTTGGACACAGCCTGTGGTGTAGTCCCACCCTCCCACCCTTCAACCCACCCACCCCAGGGCTTGCCCTACATTTATAGGGTGGGTTCCATAGGCGTGGCAACATCCTGCATCCACATAAGAAGTAGTGACGAGAGAAAGCATAACAAAAAACATAACAAAAATCTTATTTTTGGGAGATAACAAATAGCCGTCTTAAGCAGGCAGTTGATTGAGGAGGGAAACAGATATGATGGGAGTGGTGCAGTGCAGTAGTTGTGGAGCAGCTGTCTTCAGGGAGACATTCTGGAGGTTGTGATGCTGCCCTATCTGCAAGCACCTGTCTGGGCTGAGGGAGGAGGTTGCCTGTCTCTGAGCAGAGCTGGCCATGCTGAAGGTGTCATCCACCCCCACCCAGTGACCACCAGGTCCACAACCTGTACCTCAAAAGATGCCAGGGAAGAGGAGTGATTGGAATATGATGGGCTCAGGGAGGGTGAGGGAAGGGGGTCAAAAGCACATCCCCCAACCGGTCCCATTTAGTAACCCCCTACACTGTTTTGGAGGAATGGGAAAGCCATACTCATGAACCCAAGGCTGGGACCAGGGAGGATGGGAGGGTCCTCCTGGATGGAGCCCCAGGGAAGGGAGGGAGGCAGAGGACCCCAAAAGAGGAGGAAGCTTCTTCTAGTGGAGGACTCTATTGTCCGGGGAGTGGAGTTACGGCCTCCTAGCAGGGGAGAGAGGGATGTCAAGTGCCCCCCAGGAAGCACTGCATGGAGAGATGGGAAGCAGATCCATAGGATTGCTATGGCAATAGCTGGAGGGAGCAGCTGGATATCATTGTCCACCTGGGGACCAATGATATGGCCAGAAGAAGGGTGGAGTAAGCCAGAGTCCACAAGGATTTCAGGAAGCTGGGGGGAAACCAGAAACAGAGAGCATGATCCATCTCATTCTCAGAGGTGCTACCTGTCCAGGGCACAGGAGAAGCTAGGACACTCCACATCCATACCTTCAACTCCTGGTTAAAGGATTGGTGTGGAAGGGAGGGTTTTGGCTTCATAGGGGACTGGGGCCTTACCAGGGCACATGATGCAAGCTTCTATAAGGAGGACGACCTGCATCTGTCCAAGAAGGGGACCTTGGACCTTTGTGAGAAGTTTAAATTATTCTGCTGTGAGCATTTAAACTGGCCAAGGGGGGGGAGTCAGGAGGGTAAGGAGACTTAGGAACACCCCCATGAGAACATGCAGGAACATGAGTTGACTACAGGAACAACTAAAGCAGGCAGGGAGGGGCAGGCAGGTGAAGAATGTATAACAAGTGATACGGGGAAGGGCAAGAGTACTTAGGAAAGGAAATCAGGGTGGGGGGAAGACTCTGGAGAGGGACAACAAAAGCAGGAGGAGGGCAGACTCTAAAAATGGAAGGCCATGCTAACGAATGCCCATAGCCTAGGAAATAAGGTTCCAGACCTGGAAGTCTTGTTAGCAGATGCAGACCTTGACATAGCAAAAACAATAACAAAAACGTGGTACTCTGCTAATCATGGCTGGGAAGTCAATGTACCAGGTTATACACTGTTCAGGAAGGACAGGAATGTTAAAAAGGGTGGTGGAGTGGCCCTGTACATCAGAAATGCTATAAAGGTTACAGAAGTTCAGGGAAGATAGGGGGAGGCTGAGGTAATATTGGTCACCCTGGAGCCAGGGACTGGAACACCAATTTTCACAGGGGTGATCTACAGACCTCCGGCACAGAGGGAGGAAGTAAACAGGGAACTAGTGAAGAACATACATGACATGGCAGCTAAAGGCGAAATCCTCCTACTGGTGGATTTCAATATGCTGGACATGGATTGGGCCACCCAGGTGGCTGCTTCAGCCAGAAGCACAGCCATCCTGGAATCCCTTCAGGGGGCTGGACTCAGGCAGCTGGTGCATAAGTCAACCAGGGACAAGTCAATTCTGGACCTGGTATGGACCAATGGAACCAGAGTCAAAGAAATACAGGTGGAAGGGCAGCTGGGGTTCAGTGACCACCACAGGATGTGGTTCAAAATGGAGACATGGACTCAATTAAGCCACACAAGGGCCAGAGTATTAGATTTTGGGAGGGCGGATTTCACTGAAATGGGTAGATGTATACAAGCAGTCCTGGGGAAGGAAGCGGTAATAGAGGGGCTGGAAGAACAATGGGAGAAACTGAAAGGAGCCATAGTGAATATAACAAACCAATGTGTTAGGATAGTGGCCAAAGGGAAAAAAAGAAGGAAACCACTATGGTTCTCCAAAGAGGTGGGGGACAAAGTCAGGACTAACAGGCTGAGTTTCAGGAAATATAAGGGAAGCCAAAGGAGGAGGACAGTGAGTTGTACCTTGAATGTCTAAGGGAAGCAGGGAAGGCTGTTAGGAGTGTGATGGCTCAGACAAAAGAGGGCTTAGCTTGGTCTGTAAACAAAGGGGATAAGGCATTTTATAGGTACATCAGTGAAAGAATAAAAATCGGGGGGATTGTGAGGCTCAAAGGGGAGAAGGGGGATCTGGACAAGGCAGAAATACTGAACAAATACTTCTGCTCTATATTCACTAAGGAGGAGAAGGGTCAAGGACCACAGTTAGGCTACAGAGGCAATGGGGGGGGGTAGAAGTGGACACCAGTCCATTCACAGTGGAGAGAGTTCTGGAAGAACTCACAAAGCTGAAGGTGGATAAGGCCATGGGACCATACGGCATGCACCCGAGGATATTAAAGGAGCTGTAAAGAGAACTAGCAGTGCTTCTAGTGGCCCTGTTCACAGAGTCATTCAACACGGGTGTTGTTCCAGTGAACTGGAGGAGGGCACATGTAGTCCCACTGCATAAAAGTAGCAGTAGAGAGGAGGCGGGGAACTACAGGCCAGTCAGCCTCACTTTAGTTGTTGGAAAGATCATGGAAACACTGCTGAAAGAAAGGATAGTGGCACATATGGAATATAGTGGTGCTCAGGATCTGCAACAACATGGATTCAAAGCAGGAAGGTCATGTCAAATGATTCTTTGATTGGGTGACTATAGAAATAAATCAGGGAGGGATGGTAGACATTGCGGTAGACATTGCCTACCTAGATTTCAGCAAAGCCTTCGACACCATCCCACATAGAAGGATGATTAATAAGAAGGGTAGTCTGGTCATGGGAGACAAGGTGGTGAACTGGGTTAGGAACTGGTTAACAGACAGGAGACAGAGGGTGATGGTACATGGGGTACAATCTGGAGAGCTATGACTTCGCACACTGCAAATAGCAGAGTATTTGCTGTTATGGTGAGCACACCTCTCTTTTTCCATTTTTCCAAAGTGGAATGGTAAACTTTAGAAAACACCTAGTTCTGGAATTTCTGGAGTTCCTCTGGATTCAAGTGTATCCCTTGAATAAAACTGATTTCCCCTCTCTCCCCCCTTAAGAAGGCAAGTAGCTATTTATGTTTAATTAGATTATTTAAGCCATTAATGTTATAAGTCAGTAACCTTGTTAAAACACCCATTTATGATTCAATATTATGTTTCTTCCCCCCTTTCTAGGGTGATCAAGATGTGTAATTCTGTGTCTTGTGGAAGATATCCGTTTCCTGATGTACCTACACCCTGAATCAACCAAACAAAAGTCAACACTGAAAATAGAAGTTTTAACATTCGTGTGGATCTGCCCTCGCCCAGCTTGGATTTGGTGGCCTTTGTGTAATTCTGTTTAAAAAACAAAAAATATTTGTCCATATTTCACCGCATCCTAGGGACTAATCCACAGCTTGCCTGTCCCCTGGAGTTTCCTCGAACATGAGGTGTCACCTCCTTTATAAAATATCATGCTTATGACACTATTGTCTTCAGTGGTATGAGAACTCAGCAGAACAAGTAAACACAGAATCATGTGCTCCCAGCCTCCTCTAGTTAGAGACATCCACATTGACACATTGAAGTCAGGTGAGATATCCCCCCCCCCCACAAAGGAAAGCTATCACTCTATAAAGCATCAACAGTGATACCAACATTCATCGCACAACGGGTCAAGTGGGTTAGCTGTATATCGTGTAATCATTCTCCCTTGGCATACATCACATTCTTTGTACAAATTTGAGTTCAGGTGTTGCCTTGTTTTCTTCCTCCCATCAACTTTCAAGGTCTAAAAGTTAACTAATTGCTTTAAGGTGGGTGGTACAGCAGGAGGTGCCCCAGGGATCACTGAGGCCTGGTGAAACTGTTTTGTTACTGAGCCAAAACTCATAGCAACTGCGGTCTGCCAGACGAGTTCTCATCTGGCTTGTGGGCTGCCCCACCAGACCCTGACCAATTCTGTTAACTCCAAGAGTCCTCCTGAGCATGCTCAGGACATTATCTCTATTCCACCACTGTGCTGCCTCTGTATACCAGCTGGAACGTCATAGTGGAGCATTATTACTTAAGGGTTGCTTGAAGCTATCCTGCCCCCAATCAGAAGACAGTGTGGCTCATGTAGTCTTATGCCCCCAGCAAAGGTCTTAGTGAGGCTTGGTCCCATTAGTGCACATTGAGCTGGAAGGGCCCAGTGGCCCCCGAATCCCTGCTGCATGTGTCTGCACAATAGGGCTCCTCCAGGCTCCAGGACTCAAGGCCTAACCACACCTCCAGGGGTCCATTATCTTTTTGGTTCAGTTTTCTTTGTATATGGTGCCTTGTTAGGATTTTGGAATAACACCAGTAGACTCTAACATTGTAAGTTGGGTCTGGGCATCCGGGTCCGGACATTCCCCAGCTATGAGGTCTGTCTAATAATTTTCAGGACTCAGGTCCTCATCAAGAGCTCTCCTCTACCCCACATGTACCTCTAACAAGCGGCCTCAACTGATTTACCCACATTAGTGTTTCAAAGCAAGGATGAGGCTTCTCATCATTTCAGCAGGGCTACAGTTATGCTTCAAGGCTGTCTTAGGTAACGTTCTAGTGGTGACCTCCATGGACCAGATCTCCCCAAATATGCTGCTATTTCCCATTGCCTAGCAACTAGGCCCTCCTCACCAGTCTTAGTCTCTTCGCTTCATGGCAGACAACCCACTGAAACTCTGCACTTAAAAGCGGTATCCTCACTCCCTTCCATCCCTCTGTAGTGGAACAACTTTTGCATCTGCCAGTCTTGATTTCTTTTGGCTAATTTCTTTAACTGGCCCTCACTCTACTCCCATGTGCACTGAACTCAGTCTGACTCCCCACCTTTCATCCCTCCATTAACAAAGAATACATTTCTTTCAGTATGTCTGAGTTAGTTAAGCTCTTGCAGTTCACTGTTCAGCCTTTAGTCATTAGTACTTTTAAAATACTTGCAAGTCTGTGTGTAATAGTTCAGTTCCTTTTATTATTCTGTCCATTTCTCATGCTATAGTGGTCTCCCAGCCTATAGGATGATGATCAGTTCATAGTTTGAGTAGACTCCAGTCCCACTTGCCCTTCAATGCCTTCTGGACTGCTGGTCGGGTGAGAGGCACTTGCTGTCTGATTCTCAGGTTCCATATACTGTATGTCTACAGGAGCAATCTAATGTCTGTTAGCAGTGGAGGGGATGTTGCTTGAGTTGGATGCCTCTGTTTTTCATGTCCACCCTGTGCCACTTCCCATGCTGAGCAAAAGAGATCACTTTCTAGCCAGGCTTTATCAGGAGATGGGAACTGCTGTCTGAGTCATTTCAGGTATGTTGCGGCCTCCAGAAAGTCCATGAACAGCTTGCTCCATTTGGGGTATTAAGTCTCAGTCTCGCTGGGTAAAGAAGTTGGGCCTTCAGATTATTGGCTCAAAGCTGTTTTATTAATTCCCATACCACTCTCCTTTTGTCCCGTATCATCCTGGTATAGTCATTATCAATGGTTATTATGCTGCCATTATAGCATAGTTCATTTTGCTGTCACGCAGGTTTCAGTAAGCCTTTTTTACTGGTATACAAAGTGACTTTAGTTAGTATAGATCTGGGGTAAGCACACAGGAATGTACTGTAGTCCTTAGACCCAATGTATGGTGAGTTCGGTTCTTGCTGAAATCACAGCCCTCCAGGACGTATAGCAATTCCTTAAAGAGTGTTTGCAGGAAAGATGTTATATTTTCAGCTGTTCTTTCTGAGCCCTTTGGAACTCCCTATACACAGAGATTTTGTCTGCTGCTGTGGGCCTCTAAATCATCTAGATTTAGCATGAGTTCATGTTTCCAGACTAGCATGTTCAGGACAAGCCAGTCATGCTCTTTAATGGTTGTGGAGAAGTCCAATACTCACTCTTCCACTGCCTCTGTATGCTTCTCTATCTGGTGGAAAACAGCCTTTATCGAGGTGAGAGTTTTGTCTATTTTACACACAGTTTTTACTGTTTGCTTTATGGCTTTGATGAGATCTGTAATCTATTTTGATTCCTCTTGTGCCATATAATCAGCATCTGACTGGGCCGCTGCACCCATGTGTGTAGCATGGTGAGTCACCGATCAATATTTCTTGGCTTGTAACAAGTCTTTTATTTTCTGAGATGGGGTTGCTGCAGTCTTAGTTGTCCCCAATGTCTGTCTAGTGCCTTTTTCTAGGGATGTAGATAGGAAGATCGCCATCTTTCTCCCCTACCCTATGCCCCCTAAGCATCCAGCTATGACCTTATGCTTGTGCCTGTTCCACTTTTGTTTGAACCCCTTCCCCCCACAATGCTTTGGCTGACACCACTTCCTCTGGCAAACTGTTCCACTTGTCCAGTTCTCTTTCCATACAAAAGTGCTTGCTGACATACACATTCTATGTTGGCAAAACACAGAGAAAAGTGAAAGTCAGGATCATGAGCATTTCAGTAAAATCACAAGAAGCAATGTGGACAATACCTTTGCCTACCATGTAATAAATTCTGGTACTAGGTGTTCATTTCAGTAGATGGGTTTGGAGGAAGTTTGGTTGAGCCTTAGAGGTGGGGATTTGAAAAACTTAATTTTAAAACGTGTCCATTTGAACTCATCAGTCGGGTTTCTGAAAGAAAAAACGCTAGATTGACTTATAATAGTTTGGAACTCTTTCTTTAGCCTATAAAGTATTCTAATATGTGCCCTTAATCTTTCTTTTTTCTTATTTCATTGCAGAAAAAGGCACAGTCTGAAACTGCCATCTATTGATCTCTGCAGTATCATGCTATGAAATGTCAAGTACTTTAAGCAATGCAGTTTTGTTATGTTGTTTTTGACGTAATAATTTTTCATACATTAGCAGTAATGGTGTTTGGGTCCTGAGACTGCCTTGAAATGAAAGATATTTATAGAGTGAGCATCCATGATATGCAAGCTGATGCTACATGCGTTAAACAAACAGTGGTAAGTGTTGTAACAATAAGTAAAATTAAATACCACTACAGTATGTTTTAGTATATACCTTTAGAAAATTAGCTTTAGATTTCAAGGTCTATGATTGGCTAGTACCCATGCCGGGGGGGGGGGATTCAATAGAGACCAATAAAAAAAGTACTAGTCTCCATGCCCCATCATGCACTAAAATATCCATGTGTCCACCTGGTCACCACAACTGACAGGTAGCCATTATTACTTTTACTGTGTGTGCACGCGCTGTGAACATTCTGTTACCAGAGTTGCTTTTGAGGGGTGTGACACTGTCAGTCCAATGCAGAGTGGTCTGCAAGGGGCTCATCAGTGTCACACCAATCATCAGCCAGGCTGATCATGACAGTGTTTTGGCTTGCTGGGCAGAAACTTTGTGTAGTTCAAAAGAAAGAGCTGATCCAATCATAACTGCTTACATTTTCTCCTGCCCACCTACCCCTTCCCCCACACTCTATTAAATGCCCACACACTCCACCCCTTCTCCCACACTGTTTAATAGTTATTGTGGTAGGTGGTCCTACCTCTCATGCTAGATCTTCCCCTTCTACTACACTGTTAACACTCGTGGTAGATGGTCCAGTCTCTCTCTCTCTTTAATACTCTGTGGTATAGCAGTGTCATAATCAGCCCTGACCTAATCTCAGTGACAAATTGCTGCACTGGCAAATAACTCTTCTCACTGGATTTGCTGGTAACTGCACTGTCCTTCAAAGTGACAAAGTTAAACTTCAGTGCTAGTCCTCCTTGATTGGCCTTACCTGCTGTCTCTGGCCAAATTTCAAGTTTGCACCTATATGCCAATCCTCTAACTGCCACCACATCTTGGCTGTTTCGTCCTCAATGCCAGCCAACTCTCTGCAATTACCGACCCATCTGGTGGTGTACACCTCGGTGCCTAATGAACTCCACTGCCTCTTCTCAACGCTTCATGCCTCCTAATTTCAACTGTGGAATCCCCCAACATGCTGGCTTCCTCTAAGCAAAACTTAGGCTTATTCATGTTTACAGCTGGCCTGCAACTTATCCTTCCCACCTCTCAGCTACCTTCCCAGCCAGAGATCCTGACTACCCTACACAAGATAAACCTTTGTTCAGCTTCTCAAACCTCCTAATTCACAAATATACATGACACCTCCTACATATCACCAACTACTAAAAGCCACTCACCCTACTAATCTGGGTTACTTCTTCATGAGTAGCCCTACCTTTGTACATAAATGGTTCTGGCGTCTGTCTTGACTTTGTGGTGAGATGTGGGTAACTTCCCTGCACCTAACTTATCAGGGGACTTTGAGGTTAACCCTGGTCCCTCCCCAGACACAGGATCTATTAGCAACCCTTCCAGGTCCTCCTCCAAAGGCCTGAAAATTGCCCACATGGATATTAGAAGCTTATCGGTCAATTTTCCTGATCTTGAAAACTGGATTTCTCTCTACTCCCCAGATATACTATGGCTCACTGAAACATGGCTCAATCTGAGCATCCCTAATGTATTGTATGCCATAAATAGCTACAGCTTTTTCAGATTTGATCGCCCCTCCTCTCATAGTGGAGGAGGGATTACCTTCTACATTAAACCTCACCTTAATGTCTCCTTCACGCTGTTCTGTTTTTCAGTGGTGCCAAAAAACTCAACCTTATTTGTGCATACAACCCACCACAGAGTGCTCTTGCTGGGCTAAATGGGCTTATGGACTATCTCTCCTCACTAAAAGGTAAACCTGAAATTATACTTATGGGAGATTTCAACCTGGATTGGTCTGGGAGTTGTTCAGGTACTTACTCTGAAATCCTGGCTAGACTTCGCCTCTCACAGCTTATACCTCAGCCTACTAGATTCTCAACTAATAGTAAGCATCAGTTCCTACTTGATTGGATTGCTCCAAATAGATCTAACAAGATCCTTACTGCTGGCATATTCCCTGACTCCATTAGTGATCACCTTCCTACTTTCTGCCTCTGGAATGGACACCCCCGAAGGATTCCCCCCAGAGTTATTACATTTCGGGATAGCTTGAAACTTAACTCTGTAACATTACTTGCTGACCTAAGGCATATCGACTGGACTCCCATGTTTTCCACTAGTGATGTTAACTATGCCCTTGACTACCTTACTTCAATTCTACTCACACTCCAGGAAGAACATGTTCCCTTAAGGAGAATGTGAGTCAGGGATTCCAGTACTAGATGGCTGCATAAACAGCTCCTGACCTCCATGAAAAGCAGGGACAAGGCCTGAGCCGCTGCTAAGAAGTCACAGTGGCCGGAGAACTGGGTTAGATACAGAACCTTGAGGAACTCCTGCAAAAAAGACATTCAGATAGCAAAACAGACCTACTGCAATAAACTTCTCCAATCCTCCGCAGTTGATGCCCGTGGATTCTGGACCCACATCAAAAATGTTATGGGCCAATCTAGCAAGCCTCCGATAACAGAAATGACACTAGAGGGTGCCCACTGCAACACCCTAACTACAATCTCAAATGCATTCAACGCCCATTTTTCTGACCTGTCAGCCTATATGAATAATTTAGGCCTCACCCCTACTAACCGTCAAATCACAAACACGCTTTCCTACTTTCACCTTAGACCGGTCCCCTCTGAGGAGATATTGTGTCTCCTTAAAACTATCTCACCCCTGCTGGACCTGATGGATTACTACCTAGGTTAATTAGAGCTGCAGCCCCTGCTCTCGCTGTCCCTGTCTCCAGGATAATCAACCTCTCAGTTATAACCCAAACTGTACCAACTCTCTGGAAAACTGCCCGAGTGGTTCCAGTACACAAAAATGGAGACAAACAAAACCTTGAACAACTACTGTCCTATAGTCATTCTCCCTATTCTCTCTAAAATACTTGAGAAGATTGTGGCCTCTCAGGTCACTGAGTACCTACATCTCAGCAACCTTATATCCCCTGCTCAGCATGGTTTTTGAGCAGGGCATAGTACAACAACTGCGCTTACTCAACCAACCAATGATATCCAAGTGGCAGTGGACAAAGGCTTGCTTACGGGTGCTATTTTCATAGATCTCATGAAAGCCTTTGATCTTGTTAATCACCCTCTTCTGCTATCCAAGTTGCCCTCCCTTGGATTCTCTCAATCTGCAACTTCATGGTTTACCATCTACCTATCGGATAGAAAGCAATTTGTTCAAATTGAGACTGTGACCTCAAATCTTGCCTCAACTAATCTCAGAGTTTCCCAGGGATCAATACTTGGCCCTTTACTTTTCTCTCTCTCTTTATTAACGACCCACCATCCATGCCCTGCTCCTCTTCCATGATCCTTTATGCTGATGACATGGTGTTCTACTCTAGTGCCAAAGATCCACATTCCATAAATGCCAATATTCAAACTGACTTTGATGCTCTTAGCATGTGGCTACTACAAAACAAGTTGATACTTAACTCCAAACAAACTGTGGTCATACTCTTTGGCTCTCCCCCAGACTCAAATCCTGCACCTCTGCCCTCTCTATCCATGGTTCAAATGGCTCCCCATTGGAGATGGTGTCCTCTTTCAAGTATCTCGGGGTAACACTCTACCCATCTCTTAATTTTAACTTTCACATAGCAGCCACTTGTAAGGCAGTAAACACCAAACTAGGGCTTGCCAATAAAATCAGGTCCTCCCTCAATGACAACACCAGACTTGCCATTGTGCAAGGCTACCTCTGACCCTGTCTGACATATGGCTGTATAGTATATCTCAATGTTAGCAGAGGGGGTTTCCAAAAAATGGAACACTTGTTACAGCAACATATGTAGATTTGCTCTCTCAGCACCCAGACTGACCCACCATTGCCATCTTTACTCTCAACTTGGCTGACTGTCTCCCTCATCTTACTGACTTTTTGCCATTGGCTGTCTTACTGACAACATAGTCAGAACTGGAGCCCCTGAGTCCCTCTCAGCTTTGTTAGTCCCCAACAACCTTGCTTATCCCCTCAGATCCTCTAAGCAACCCACTCTTGGAATTCCTAAATGCTCAACGAAAATGAGGGAACTCTCCTTCATCATTTCTGCTCCTAAAATCTGTAACTCACTCCCTTGTCATGTCAAATTTGTTGTTTCCCACCATGTCTTCAAACAGGGTCTTTGATCCTATCTAACTGACAATGACATCTGTTCTTGTCCAGCCACCCATATGTCTACATCTCTTTCCTAGTGGCCACACCGATCTCTCTCAGCACTTACATTCACCTATAAAAGTTACACTGATTGCTAACTCAACACCTTTACTCCCCCTACTTGCTTCTATGGTTTTTCTGCCTTATTGACCCCCCTCAGGGTCCCCTGCACTGTGCTTGCTCCAACCAGCTCATGATGCTGTACAGAGGATCCCCCAAGTATTACGGGATGTGTTGCTGCATGGTGCCTTATCGCACTTAATTTGATGTAACTATGTTTTCATAAGGTGGGCTGGGAGAATACTGGGATGTATAGGGAGAGGCAACAACAGTAGAAAACAGGACATTGTTATCCCTCTGTACAGACAGTTGGGGAGCCTCCATCTGGAGTACTGCATGCAGTTCTGGAGACCCCATCTCCGTAAAGACATAGACAGAGTGGAGGCTGTCCAGAGCAGGGCAACCAAAATGATGCAGGATCTGCACCAGAAGACATATGAAGAGAAACTAAAGGAGCTTAATATGTATACCCTTGAGGAAAGGAGGGAGAGTGGGGACATGATAGAAACTTTCAAGTTCCTCAAGGGAACCAACAAAGTCCAATAGGAAAGCATCTTTCAGAAAAGGAAATGTGCAGAAAAAGAGATGTGCAAGAACAAGGGGCACAATTTGAAGATAGTGGGGGGACAGCTCAGAGGTAATGTGAGGAAGTATTTTTTCACAAAGATGGTTGTGAATGCATGGAACAGCTTTCCTAAAGAGGTTGTGGAGTCAAGAACAGTGGGGGAATTCAAGAATGCATGGGACAGACATAAAGCCATTCTAGTGGGGGGGTAGGAGGAAGTAGGCTGTTGTTAACTAGGATCTGCAGCTTATCCATCAGGTAGGGAATGGGCAGACTAGGTGGGCCAAGCAGTCCTTATCTGCCACCAGATTCTAGGTTTCTAGGTTTCTATGTAACCTGATTCTGTTCTTTATGCCATGTTATCTGTTGTAAACCCACTGCTTTGCATTTCAAATCCTCATTGTAATAAGCTCAGTGTGATTCCTGTTTGTACACTCTGTACCAATGTTACATTATGTAACTCTCCCAGGTCGTGCCTGAATATAGACAACACTCTTGTCTAGTGCACCAACCCAGTAAACAAAAACTAAATAAAACCTAAATAAAAAAAAGTCAACTATTTCCTTTGATCTATATAATGCTGCCCAGCAAGCACAACTGATCTGTCAAGGTCAGACTGCTGAAAACCATCACTTGCAGGTTGAATTACATCCTACAAAAAAAAAAGTCCATTGATGTCTATTGCTGCCACTGCCCATACTTTCCCCCATCTGAGCCTCCAACTCAGCACCCACCCACCCCCAAAAGACATAACACAGCACTGGGGATGCCGAATCCCCAGTGTCACCACCTGCAAAAAAAGAAAACCATTCCTAGAAGTTTTTATATATAGAGTACCTTGTAAAAAGGAAAAACATCCTTTGATGTCTGTTGCTGCTACCGCTGTTACTGTCTCCCCACCCGACCCTCCTACTAAGCATCCCCCCACAAATGTAACACCAACACTGGTGGTGTCCAAGCCTGTGTGGCCACCTGAAATAAAACCATCCCTAGTACTTTTTTTTTCATTTTAACCTGTAAAAAAGAAAACCGTCCATTGATGTCTGTTGCTGCAATTGCCATTACTCTCCCCCCACCTGATCCTCCCACTCAGCACCCACCATCCCACCCCCCAAGCCCTTACTTACCTACCTATTGGGGTCCAATGCCATAATTCTCTTTGGGCTGCAGACACATCTTCAGTCCTCAACACCAGACCACGAACTAATGAAATCGGAGTTTGCAGCTCAGTGTATTTCAATGGAGTTTTGAACTTTTGTGGCATAACTTGGTCATTTTTTTATATTTTTGACCCAAATTTTCAACAAGCCTTTTTTGGAACCCTGCCTCATGAACAATGTCAGTGAATTTAGGCAAATCTGTCCCAATGGGTGACTTCATGGTTGCTGCATGAAATCACCTTTCAGGGAGGAGTTGAAAAATGTCTCCTCTGTTGTTCATGAGGTATGGTCATAAGAAAGTTATGCTGAAAATTTGGAGCCAAAATATTAAAAAAAAAAAATCTATGAGCCTATGTTGAAATTTAGAAATAAAGGCTCATAACTTTGGTAATTTTCAATATTTTGACCCCAGATTTTCAGCATAGCCATTTCTTCACAGCACCTCATGAATGTGAGAGCTATCATTTTTCAAATCCTGGCCAAAATGTGTTTTCACATTTGTGGCACAAAATTACCTTTTGGACATGATTTGAAAATGTTCTCCACCCTTGCTGATGAGGTTGGCTCGTAAGAAGGCTATGTGGGGTCATAAGAAGGCTATGTTGAAAATTTGGTGTAAAATATGAGAAAACAACAAAGTTATGAGTCTACATTGCATTCTTTTATAGCATGCTCATAACTGTATTAATTTTCAATATTTTGACCTCAACTTTTCAACATAGCCATTTTTTCATAACTCCTCATGAATGAGACAACTGCCATTTCTCAGATCCTACCCAAAATCTGTGGCGCAAAATGATGTTTCAGCCATTGTTTCATAAATAACACCTCTCGTGCTCAGAAAGAGTGATCATAATCATCTGAGGTAAAAATGTGAAAAGAAAAAAACAACTAAATTATGAAGACACAAATTGTTCCAGCATTTACTCATAACTTTATTTTTTGCAGATTTTGGCCCCTAATGTTCAACATTATCTCCTCTGTTACCTGACTTCCTGAACATGGCAGGTGTCATTTTTCAAATCCCCTCTGAAACTTGTTTCCACAGTCATGCAGCAAAATCACTTTTCTGAAAGGATTTTAACAATCCCAAATGTCTTGATCATAACTTCAGGTCATAAAAAGATTGTTGGACATCTGAGTCAAAATGTGGGAGCCCATTTAAAAGTAAATATTACCTTTCAGCTGCCCTGTCATGAGTAATTATGAGTAATTACAGTCTAACAATGTATCAAAGCAGGACACCACTGAAATTGAGCACCCTCCTCTGATACTACTACAACCAAATCAAAATGTTAAAGCAAGTCCAGTTTCTTCAAGTCCTACAGTACTTATTCCCTCAACTCCACTATTATCCAACACAGAACCTAGCAAAGAAACAAACTCTACTATAGGAAATAATAAACCACCTTACATAGCAAACTCAAGTAACACTGGTAAAAACCTTCCCATGGCAGGACAATCAATCAATCAGTCAGAAACATATGTATCAGTTAAATGTCTCAGCCTCCCCCCGATCATATGAGACTGACTTAATGGACTTTGAAACAGAGACAATGCACATATCTATATATGTATTGGGAGACTCTATAGTCAAGCACTTAGACAGAACAATATGCAATCCTGATAAAGAATTTAGAACACTATCCTCCTTTGGGGGAGCAAAAATAAAATACATCACTTTAATGCTGGACAAAACATCCTAGCAAAGTCCACTGATCCATTGGTTATCATTCATGCAGGGGCAAATAATATCTTGAGGGAACCTATAGTTAAAATAAAACAGGACATTGCTGCCATGGCAAATAAACTCAAGGATTTGAACTGAGAAATTGCACAGTGAGGGGCAGGAGGAGACATGAGGGGTGGTGCCATGGTGGGTTGCTGAGCTGACCCCATGGCATGGTGAGTGGGTTGGTGGCATTAGTGGGCAGGGTACTGGGTTCAGGTCTGGGCACTGGTGCGGTTTTTGTAGCGCCCGGCCCGAACCATTTTAAAAAAAATGTTTTTCACCCCCCTCAACATGCACCCCCCTGGAGTTGAGAATCCTTAAGTAGGGGGTGCTGGGACACAGCCCTCACATAAAACATTAAAAAAGTAAGTTCCCAGCACCATTTTGCTGTGTGCTGGGGTGTCAGAGTGCCAAAATACATTTCTGACACTTTGACTTCGTGATAACGGCAGTCGCCTTTAGGCCTTCACTGTTATCACATAAACCCCAAATACCTGGATATACAAAAAATAGAAACAAATCATAGACATTCCAGAGGAGGAGGAATTGTATTATATGTAAACAATATCTTTAAATGTTATCCAGTAGACAAAGGCACTATACAAGAAGATGATATTGAATTCATTTGGACAAAAATCCAGCTTACCAACAATCGAATTATAACCATAGGTCTAGGGTACAGAGCACCAAATTTAAACCATGTTGAGAACAACACATTTATGAATAAAATTGAATCCATGGGGCCAACAAAGACTATATTCTTATGAGGGATTTCAATCTCCCAAACATTGACTGAGAAGTTGGCAAAGGTAGCTCACCTCTTGATTCTAGATTTTTAGATCTATTGAACATAAATAATATGGAACAATTAGTTAAAGTACCTACCAGAGACAAAAACATTCTTGATCTATTTTTAACTAACATTGAAGAAGATGTTACTAAATTAGAGGTTATACATCTACCATAAAATAGTGATCATAATGTGGTTCTTATAACAACTGATATTAAACAGCATGCATCAATTCATGGCTGCACTTTAATTAAAAATGTTAATAAGGCAAATTATTCAGCCATAAACAAATACCTTAAACATTGGGACTGGGACAAAGATCTTGCAAACTGCGATCTGAAAAACATATGGCTAAAGATCCAGAGCAAACTACAGCATTGTATAAATCTGTGGATGCCTACTAGGAAAAATTACAATAGAGACAAAAGAACCCCTCTATGGTGGAACTAAAACATAAAAAGGAACTTAAATAGAAAACAAAAAGTATAGAGAAAACATAAAAGAAACCCCACTGTTTCAGATTGGTCACTATACAAAAAAATAGTAAATATAAATAAGAACATGATCAGAAAATCGAAATGGCAATTAGAAGAGAAATTGGCCAACTCAGTCAAAGATAACAAAATATCCTTTTCTAACTATATTGGCTCATTGAAAAAAAATAGTCCAGCCATAGGACCTCTAAACATTATAAATGGTATCATCACTGATGAAATAGAAATGGCCATTGACCTAAATAACTACTTCATCAGTGTTTTTAGATCCAAATCATCAGAAACTTCATTACATATAAAATCTGCAAGCACTTTTGAACAAATTAATGTAAAAGAAGTAATGGAAACTATTACTTTGACAAAACCAAATGGTTCAGTTGGGCCAAATGGAACTCCACCAAATTTTATAAAAAATACAGCTAATCAATTGGTTGGGCTTTTGACTGCACTATTTAATACTTCATTGCATACTGGTTCTATTATTCCAATACGGAACAAGACAACAGTATTCCCCTTACACAAAAGTGGAAGTAAAAATTTATCTCAAAATTATAGACCATAAGCTTAACAGCAGTGTTCTGTAAATTAATGGAGAGACTTCTTAAGGATAAGATAATTAAACATCTGTCAGGTTACGGACATGTGGACATTACCCAACATGGGTTTGTCAGAGGTAGATCATGTCAAACCAACCTTTTTAATTTCCTTGAACATGTCAGTGAAGCTTTGGACAAGGGCTTATCGATTGATGTGATCTTTCTGGATTTTTCAAAGGTGTTTGATTCAGTGTCACATCATATACTTATTAAATAACTGGAATTCCTAAAAGTATACCCTTTAATTATAAACTGGATAAATGCTTGGCTATCAAATCGATCTCAGCAAGTTTCATTAAAAGGCCATCTTTCTCCTTGGAGTCCAGTTACCAGTGGGGTCCCCCAGAGTTCAGTCCTAGGGACAGTTCTTTTTCATATAGTAATATCTTCTATGGCACCCTTTAACAGTAAATGCTGGTTGGCAAAATCTGCCGATCACTGAAAACTGGGGAGTATTATAACAGATCCAAATTCTGCTCTAGAATTACAAAAGAACTTAACACATCTTGAAAATTGCTCAACAAAAAATGAATTACTATTTAATGAGACTAAATATAAAGTGATGCATTTAGGGAAAAATAACCCTGGTTAGAAATATAAAATGAACAATATAATTCTTCAGACTACAGAAAATGAAAAATATCTTGGTGTTACCATTTCTAGTGACTTTACATTCGAGATGCATACTAAGAATGCTGTAAAAAAGGGAACACAATCTTATGTTGTATTCTCAGAAATATCAAGAGCAGAGACAAAAATGTGATTATTCCTCTTTACTCAAGTCTTGTTAGACCTCACCTGGAATACTGTTCTTCAGTTGTATCCCCACAATTAGTAAGAGGAAAAAAATTAATAGAAAAGGTGCAATGCAAAGCCACTAAAAAAAAAATAACTATGTAAAATGACTAGCTTATAAATCAAGATTAAAAACATTGGGTCTGTACTCAATGGATTACAGAAGAATGAGAGGAGATTTATGTTTAACATATAAAGCTCTCAAAAATGATTCAATACTAGAAACCATGGACCTATCTAGAAATTTCTTTCAAGTCAACACAAGATCACATAACATGAAACTAAAAGGCAGTCAAAATAATTCAAATAAAATAAATCACTGGTATACTCAGATAGTAATTAATACTTGGAATGCACTTCCAAAAAAATATTGTAGACAGTAACACAATCAATACTTTCAAAATTAAGTTGGATTCATACGTGGGCAATGCTAAATTTAGTTTCCACCAATAACAATTGGTGGTGAGTTCATAAAGGGCGATATTGCCCACCAAACTTGTAAACCTCCTATGAACCTATAAACCTATGAATATGAGACATTGCATCTCATCTGCTCTATCCTGGGTAAATATATAGTAAAAATGTATACATGCAAGACCTAGTACAACTGCAATACCACCAGTGAACATTCTGCATTGACAAATGCTTGTTCCTCTTGAGGTCACTATACAGACAGCAAAAGAAACAAACACAAGTCAGATTACCTCAGTGTCAACTTTGACTTAAACCCCCAAGGAGATAGGAGACTGCATGTTTTCAGAAGAAAGTGCCACTGGACCAGCACCTTGAAAATGACAAAGATGAGAGAGGTAGTGCTTTGAATCACTAAGTGATAAAATGTGGCTATAATATATTAATTAAATGATAAAATGGAATGTAAGAAAGACAGTTTAATTTAAAATGAACAATGCACATGAATTCTCATAAAGATATTTTGAATAAAGGATGCCAAACTGTGACCAATGAAATAGTAATACATGTACAAAAATGAATGAAAATATGAATAATAAAACAGATTTATTTTTCAACAGTCTCCCAGAGGAAGTCTAATTACAGGTGAAACGTTGGGGCCTAGGACGAAAGTGAAACAACAACATACAAATTAATTGGAACATTGACAATCTTGAAAACCTGAACAACCACCTCTGCAAATGTTATGTGGAAGTTCAAACCACCACAGGAGTCCAGTATTCAGTAGCAGGGTACTGTGCTCTCTATGCCAGAATGAACCATCATGTGAACACCCCTGAAATGGGCCAGAACATCAATTTTATAGAAAACTTAGCATTCAAATAGTCCAATAACGTGCACCAAGCAGTACTCAAAAAAAACTAAGAAAGGAGCTAAAAGACGAGTCTGCCCACCACCTTCCTCCATCTCTAACTCTGCCTGAAAAAACTCAGTTGAAAGCACTCTCTACTCTCTCCCTATATCATGCCTGGCTTGGTGAAAAAAGCATGGTTTGACCTTCAACTACATATGGCTAGGTGCATCACAGAAGGACTACAAGAATTAACAAGAGACTTGTTCCTAATTAAAAAATGACAAGTCTGGAGCAAAGTGCATGACAATCTTACATGATTAAGAAACTAAAAACCACAAGAACCCCCTAGAGCCAAATAAAAAAAGTACAAGGGGATGTTCAAAGATTCCATAAATCCACTTTGTTCCAGCTAGTCTTTTGAGAAATATCTTTCAAAAATTCCACCAAATGCCAAATCATTTTATTTGCATCCCCGAAGACTCCCACAGCAGTTCCTGGACAACAAGTCCTGCTGATACACAACAGAGCCTATGGGGAAAAATTACTTAGGTTCCCTCTTGGCAGAACTCAGCAAGTGAAGCAGGACTAAGCACCCGTTACACCAACTACAGCATTTGGGCAACAGCTGTGAAACTACTTCCAAATGCAGGTCTGACAAACCACAAGATAATGGCAGTGGCAGGACACAGGTCAGAAACCAGCTTAGCCAGTTACTGGACAGCCTCCAACACAGATTGACAATCATGGAGTCTGATCCTGAGGGTGGGGGACAGGCAGAGCAAGTCAAACAACAACTTCTGACAGACAGCAAGAAAAAAACAGACCAAGAAGAGGAAACAAATGAAAACACTGTAACATGTAGCTCCTGTGTGCTACCTACCAGAACCAACAGTATAGGAACAGAAGCTGAGAGAGGGAGAACAGCTACCCTACAGCAAGGAGCTGATTTACTGAATACATTGAATTGAATTCTTAACTCAGGGGCTGATATTAGTAAGTATAACAAGCAAAGAACAAGCAGAGCACCAGGAGGAAGGAGCTGCTGGTATAACTAAACTTCTATACTGGGACTAAGAACTAGAACTCTTGTGCTGGGACCTTCAATTTAGGGTAAAAAAAGTCAGTGTGTTTGTCAGAGTTAGTTGAAGTGAATTGTTATCTGTTATCTGTGTAATTATCTAGGTGTTTGTCACAGGTGGCTGAAGGGAATTATCTGTGAAATTAACTGAGTGTAGAAAGATTTGCAAAGTAGGGGGAGTGGCTTAGCTAGAAGGAGCCATGTTAAAACCAGATTTAAACACTGCCCTAGATAGCTTCTGCCAGAGAACAAGCAGAGCACCAGGAGGAAGGAGCTGCTGGTATAACTAAACTTCTCTACTGGGACTATATTGTCTTCCTTCCCTCCCTTCCCCTCCACCCAAAGGCAGTTCTACTTTTGTAGGCACAAGATTTAACTGACAACAGGAACTTCCTGTTTGAGAGCAGGAAGTGAGTGATCACAGAGCCACCAAAGACACACCATCCTAAAAGGGCAAGAGAAGCTCTCTGCCCCCCCCCAGCTGCTTGAGGTCTGACTCTGAGCAAGTAAGGAGTCTACTGAGAAATATAGGAACGTCTTGTCTCAGAACAGGAAGATCAGGAGCTAAAAGGGCCCAGAGGCAGTACATAAGTAGGGACAGAAAAAAAAAAAGAAGAAATAAACAAACAGAGGAAAGAGTAAGTATTCCAAACAACAATTAGGGGGCCAGAAATAAGACATGATGGGAGTGGTGCAGTGCAGTGGCTGTGGTGCAGAAGTCTTCCGGGAGATGTTCTGAAGGATGCAGTGTTGTCCCATCTGCAGGCACCTCTCTGGGCTGAGAGAGGAGGTTGCTCATCTCCAGGCTGAGTTGGCCAGGATTTGTGGGACCTCGTCTCCCACCCAGGGACCACCAGGGTCACTGCTGTTGCCTCAGAGGTTGCCAAGAAAGAGGAGTGGTTGGACCACAGTGGGCTCAGGAAGGGTGAGAGTGGTAGAACAGAGGCGCATCCCTCCAGTTGTACCTCTCAACAATTTCTATGCCATTCTGAAAAAGTGTGGTTCCTCTATGGAGGCACCCACAGTGGAGACCAAGGAGGATGCTGGAAACCTCCACAAAGGAGACCCACAGGAAGGCGGCATGGGACCCCACAGGGGAAGGAAACAACTCCTGGTGGGGGACTCCATTGTTAGGAAGGTAGAACTGGGGGAGGAAGGTGAGAGGGAGGTAAGGTGCCTGTCTGGCCCCATGGCTTGGAGGGACAGGGATTGAATCCTCAGGCTCACAGGAGCAGCTGCACAGGAGAGGGAGCTGGATGTTATTGTCCATCTGGGGACAAATGACCTGGCTAAGAAAGTGATCAGAGCAGTGCAAGAAGCATTTGTGGAGATGGGGAGGGGCCTTAGACAAATAGCATGCACGGTAACCTTCTCGTTGGTGTTGCCTGTCTATGGCATGGGTGAGGCTAGGGTGCTCCACGCCATGGGATTCAATCAGTGGTTGAAAAACTGGTGCAGAGCTCAGGGATTTGACTTCATTGGGGACTGGGGGTC
The DNA here is from genome assembly GCA_016271365.2 of Neoceratodus forsteri. Lineage (NCBI taxonomy): Eukaryota > Metazoa > Chordata > Ceratodontiformes > Ceratodontidae > Neoceratodus > Neoceratodus forsteri. The sequence continues at coordinate 1,386,207,526 of CM057458.1, read as the reverse complement.
CACCTGGAGGGATGCAGGCCTATACTGGCGTGATGGTCTGCATCTGTCCAGAAGGGGAACCAGGAACCTAGGTGATAGGTTTAAATGTTTCATTGGCAAGCATTTAAACTAGCCAAGGGGAGGCACTGGAGAGGAGCAGGGAAATCCTAGTCCCCAAAAAATCAGGGTACTAAGTGAGGTAGACACCAACATAGAGATGTCGATAGGGAGAAGCGCTGGGGTAAATGGAGAAAGTGACAAACACAGTAAGGACAGGGATGGGGCAAAAAGGGGTAAGGCCATCAAGAAATGGAGGGTAATGAGTACCAACACCCATAGTCTGGGCAACAAGCTCCATGAACTGGTGGCCTTGATGGAAGAGGGATGCCTGGATATCATAGCAGTCACAGAAACATGGTACACAGAGAACCATGACTGGGATGTTAACATACCAGGGTACACAACCTACAGGAGAGACAGGGAGGGGAGAAGAGGGGTGGAGTAGCTCTCTATGTAAGGGAAGGGATAAAAGCAATTGAACAAAAGAATAAACAGGGAGGAGAGGAGGCACTGTGGGTCACCTTAGAGACTGGAAATGGCACCACAATCCGTACAGGGGTTGTATACAGACCCCCATGTCAGGGGGAAGGAATGGACAAGGATATGATAGAAGGCATACTTAGGATGGCAGAGAAAGGGCAGATACTGTTGATGGAGGACCTTAATATGCCGGATGTCAACTGGAGCACCTTTGCTGCAGCCACATCCAAAAGCAAGGCCATTCTCGATGCCCTTCAGGTGGCATGCCTCAGACAGCTAGTTTTGGAACATACTCATGAGAGAGCAATCTTAGACCTCATACTCTCAAATGGGGAGTATAAGAGGATCTCAGATCTAGAAGTGGGTAGCCATTTGGGAACAAGTGACCACCAAACAGTGTGGTTCACGATAAACTCAGCTACAGAGTCAAGCCATACAAAAGTGAGGGTTCTGGACTTCAGGTGGGCTGACTTTGGCAAGATGGGAGAATGCCTTAGAAAAGCACTAGCAAACAGACTAGATGGAGGGGTAGAGCAACAATGGGGAAATATCAAAACTACAATCACAGAGGCAATAAGCCTTTGTGTGAAGCAAATAAACAAATCAAAATGAAAGAAAAAGCCACTATGGTTCTCAAAGGAGGTGGTGGTGAAGGTTAGGGAGAAAAAGATAGCATTTAGGAAGTATAAGGAAACACAAAAGGAGCAGGACAGATAACTGTACCAGTTAAGGCAGAAGGAAGTAGGGAGGGTAGTCAGAATAGCAAAGGCTCAAACTGAGGAAAAGATATCCAACTTGGTTAAGAAGGGGGATAAAACCTTTTATAGGTATATCAGGGAGTGTAGAAAAACAAAGGGAGGGTTAGTGAGGCTGAACAGAATGGACAGTGGGTGGGCAGGGATACCGAATGAATACTTCTGTTCAGTATTCACAAAAGAGGAGGTGGGGGTGGTGCCGAATCCAATTAACAGAAGCACTCTGGATAGGAGGTTTGATCCCAGTCCTTTCACAGAAGAAAGGGTTCTGAAAGAACTCCTAAAACTGAAGGTGGACAAAGCAATGGGGCCAGATGGAATTCACCGCAGAATTCTAAAAGAATTAAGCAGAGAACTAGTAACATCACTGACTACCCTTTTTAACAAATCATGGGAGGATGGTGTGGTACATGAGGACTGGAGGAAGGCAGATGTGATTCCTCTTCACAAAAGTGGGACCAAGACAGAGGCAGGAAACTACAGGCCTGTCAGTTTGACCTCTGTGGTAGGGAAAGTGATGGAATCACATCTGAAGGAAAGAATTGCTGAGTACCTAGAGGCAAGTGGGGCACAGGACCCAAGGCAGCATGCGTTCACAGCAGGAAGGTCGTGTCAGATGAATCTAATTGACTTCTTTGACTTGGTGACCAAAGTAGTAGACCAGGGAGGGGCTGTGGACATGGCCTACTTAGACTTTAGCAAGGCATTTGACTGAGTCCGACACAAAAGATTAATAGTCAGATTAACCAACCTGGGAATGGGTCCTAGGGTGGTAGCCTGGGTAAAACATTGGCTGGAAAACAGGACACAGAAAGTAATTGTAATTGGAGTCCACTCTGAAGAAAGAGGGGTTAATAGTGGGGTACCGAAGGGTTCAGGACTGGGTCCAGTCCTTTTTAATATCTTTATAAGTGACATTGCAGAGGGACTGGAAGGAAAAGTATGCCTCTTTGCAGATGACACAAAGATCTGCAACAGGGTTGATACACAACGAGGCGTGGCAAGGATGAGAAGGGACTTGGCAAGGTTGGAGAAATGGTCAGAAGTATGGCAGCTTGAATTCAATGCAAAGAAGTGCAAAATAATGCATCTCGGAAACAAAAATCCAGGGGAAGATTACACAATGGGGGTGGAGGTAGTAACAACAACAAAAATGGAAAGTGACCTGGGGGTAATCATACCAGATGACCTTAAGGTTGGCAAGCAATGTGAGAAGGTAGTAGGGAGGGTTGGGGGGATACCGGGATGCATAGGGAGAGGCGTCACCAGCTGAAAACAGGAAGTTGTTATCCCCCTGTACAGACAGTTGGTGAGACCCCATCTGGAGTACTGCATCCAGTTCTGGAGACCCCATCTCTGCAAAGACATAGGCAGGATGGAGGCAGTTCAGCGGAGGGCAACTAAAATGGTGCAGGGTCTGCAAGAGAAGCCGTACAAGGAGAGACGAAAGGAGCTTAATATGTATACCTCTGAGGAAAGGAGGGAGAGGGGGGACATGATAGAAATGTTTAAGTACCTCAGTGGAATCAACAAAGTCCAAGAGGGTAGCTTCTTTCAGAAAAAGAGATGTGCAAGAACAAGGGGACACAATTTGAAGATAGAGGGGGGGATGGCTCAGGGGCAATGTGAGGAAGTATTTTTCACAGAGAGGGTGGTGGATGCATGGAACAGCCTTCCTGAGGAGGCTGTGGGGTCTAAAACTATGGGAGAAATGAAGAATGCATGGGACAGACATAAGGCAATTTTTTTGAGGGGTAGGAACAAATAGGCTGTTGGTTAAATAGGATCTGCAGCTTATCCTCTAGGTAGGGAAATGGACAGACTAGGTGGGCCAAGCGGTCCTTATCTGCTGTCAAAGTCTATGTTTCTATGTATAAGTAAGTGTTTTGGTTCTCTGTATTTGGGGTTGCCTTTACTTTGTGTAAATTTTATTTGCCAGGGAGGTAATCTAGCTGGGAGAATATTTGCAGTCATTTGTGACAAGAGCTGTTACTGAAACTCTGTGAAAGAGGTGTCTGATAAGTGGAGGGGCTGAATAAGGCTTGAGGAACTGTGGATTACAAACAGGAGTTGACTGTGGACTCTACTGCAGAAGCTGAGAGAGGGAGGGCTGCTACCAGCTACCAGCTACCATAAACTGAAACTGTGATTTTTGCCCTGTAGGTTACAGAAGAAAGTCTTTTTTTTACCTGATTTTTTTTTTGTAGACTAAAGGAGCAACACCCCACCCACTCCCATTCTCCAACCATCTCTGGGTGCTGTACTTTTATAGTGAAAGGCCACGCCACACCACACCTACTTAAAGACACAGGAACAGTTAGGTAGCACAGTACAAGCAATAGCCTAGCTGGTATATAAGCAGAATTACAAAGGGTGTAGCTAGCAACTAGGTCCACAAAAACACATACAAGAGGTGGGGACAGAGAAGCTGTAAGTCACTACAGAAAGAGAGAAAGACAGGGAGGGATGGAAGGCAAAGAAAAAAGGGTTAGAAGGGGAGGAATATCAGCAAGCATAAGATGATGCAGGGAGTATTGGCAGTGCTCTGGCTGTGGTGCAGCAGTCTTCAGAAAAACATTCTAGTTACTGCAGTGCTGCCCCATTTGCAGCCACCTCTCTGGGCTGAGGGTGGAGGTCGCCAGTCTCTGGGATGAGCTGGCAGGAATACTGTGGACCATCGCCCCCACCCAGAGTCAACCAGGTCCCCAGCCAATGCCACAATGGCCACCGAGGCAGATAGCAGGATGGACTATGGTGGGCTCAGGAAGGTTTATGGGAGGGGGACAGAGACACATCCCCCATCCAGTCCAGCTCATGAACTCCTACACAGCATTGAAGGAATGGGACAGCCTGCAAAAAAAACCAAGGCTGAGAGCAGGGAGAAGGTGAGGGTCCTCCAGCAGAGAGGCCCAGTGGTGGGAGGAAGAGAACCCCATAGGGAGGAGAAGTTACTCCTGTTGGGGGACTCATTTGTCCAGGGAATGTATTTGGGCATAGATAGTAGAGAGAAAAGGGTGGTAAAGTGCCTTCCAGGAGGCACAGCTCAGAAGTCGAGGGAGCACATTCAGAGGATCGCTGAAGCTGTGGCAAGGAGGAGAGAGCTGGAGATCATTATCTACTTGGGGACAAAATACCTATCCAAGGATAAGGCAAGCTTGGAGTAGGTGAAGGAGGACTTTACATTGTCAGGAGGGTGCTTGAGGAAGGCAGCAAGCTCCTTGACAATTATGGAGGTGCTTTCAGTCCACAGCAGGCGGGGGGGGGGGAGGAATCTCTGCATTAGTAACTTCAACAAATGGTTGAAAGGCTGGTGCAACGAGAAGGGGTATGACTTCATTGGGGACTGAGGACCCACCTGGAGTGATGTAGCACTGTACAGTGGGGATAGACTGCATCTGTCCAGCAAGGGGAAGGCAGCCATCAATGGACGGTTTAAATGCTTTGCTGACAAGCCTTTAAACTAGCCAGTGGGAAGGGAAACAGGAGCAGCCCACCCACACATGGTAAAGAAAGCAGAACAACGGAGCAGGAAGAGAAGTCAATATCAAATTCATCGGAGTCGGGCAGAAATGGAGTAGGAAAGGAATCAGGAACATGAGAAAAATGTTAGGAAAGTGGGGAAAATGCAAGGGACCAAATAAGAAAGAGAGAGAGAGGTCAGGCAATAAAACTTGGAAGGTCATGTTGACAAATGCACCCAGCCTTGGAAATAAAGTCCCAGACATGGAGGCCTTAATAATTGAAGAAGACCTGGACATAGTAGCAATAACTGAAACCTGGTACACAGCTAATCATGAGTGGGAAACAAATATATCAGGATATGTTCTATTCAGGAGGGATAAGGAGGGCAAAAAGAGAGGGGGAGTAGCCCTGTACATCAGAGAGAGTATAATGGCAACACAGGTACTGAGTAGGCAGGGAGAGGCTGAGGCACTGTGGGTCAACCTTCAACCTGGAAATGGCACAGCAATATGCTCAAGGGTGATATACAGGCCTCCAGGACAGGGAGAGGAACTGGACAGGGAGCTAGTGGAGGAAATACATGAGATGGCAATGAAAGGAGAAATTCTACGGATGGGGGATTTCAATATGCCAGACGTGGACTGGAACACCAATGTAGCTGCTTCAGCCAGAAGCGGAGGCATCCTTGATTCACTCCAGGAGGCTGAACTCAGGCAGCTTGTGCTTGATCCCAGAGACAGGGCAATTCTGTATCTAGTAATGACCAACGGTGATTGAATTGCAGATGTCCAGGTAGAAGGGCAACTGGGATCCAGCAATCACAACATTGTGTGGTTTAGCATAGGAACAGAGATTCACTCAAGTCAGACTAGGACAAAGGTTTTGGATTTCAAAAATGCTGACTTCACTGAAATGGGAAGGGGTATCAAAAGATCCCTGGACAGAATGGGGCCGGGGGGAGTGGAAGAACACTGGAAACATCTAAAGGAAGCCCTACTGGAAGTAGCAAATCAATGCATCAAATTGGCATCCAAAGACAAGAGAAGGAGAAAGCCACTGTGGTTCTTGAGAGAGGTGGCAGGAAAGATCAGGGCGAAAAGGAAAGGATTCATAAATATAAGGAGACCCAAACGGAGGAGGACAGGGAGGAGTACCTAGAGTGTCTAAGGGAAGCGGAAAAGGCAGTAAGGAAAATGAAGGCACAGACTGAGGAAGGTTTAGCACAGTCAGTTAAGCAAGGGACAATACATTCTTCAGGTACATCAGTAAAAGGAGGAAAAACAAGGGGGATTGCAAGGCTCAGGGGAGATGGAGGTGAATGCAAGGAGGGTGACATGGAAAAGGTAGAAATACTGAATAAATATTTCTGTTCAGTATTCACAGAAGAAGGGGAGGGGCAGTAGTCACAGCAGTACAGCAGTTGCCAAGGGGTGAAGAGGTGGTCAATAGTCCATTCACAGGGGAAAGAGTCCTGAAGGAGCTCACTAAATTGAAGGGGGACAAAGATGGCATACACCCAAGAATATTAAGAGAACTGCAAAGGGAGATAACAGAACCTCTGGCAGCCATGTTCACTGAGTGATTCAACACAGGGGTGGTACCAGAGGATTGGAGGAGGGCACATGCTGTCCCTCTACACAAATCCGGCAGCAGGGAGGAGGTGGGAAACTACAGACTGGTCAGCCTCACCTCAGTAGTGGGGAAGATCATGGACACATTGCTTAAAGAAAGGACAGTGGGGCATCTAGAAGCCATCTGAGCCCAGGACCATAGGCAACATGGATTCACAGTAGGGAGATCATGTCAGACAAATCTGGTTGATTTCTTCAACTGGGTGATAAAGGAAGTAAATCAGGGTGGGGCAGTGAACATCGCTTACCTTGATTTCAGCAAAGCCTTTGACACTGTCCCACACAGGAGGCTGGTAAATAAGCTGGGTAGGCTGGGCATGGGGGACAGGGTGGTAAACTGGGTTAAAAACTGTCTAACCGACAGGAGGCAGAGGGTGGTGGCAAATGGGGTGCAGTCTGGGGAGAGGGGGGTGACCAGTGAGGTGCTTCAGGGATCGATCCTGGGGCCAGTCCTGTTCAACGTTTTCATTAGTGACATTGCAGAAGAGCTGGAGGGAAAGGTCTTCCTTTTTGCAGATGACACCAAGATCTATAACAGAGTGGATACCCTAGAGGGGGGTAGAGAAAATGAGAAGGGACCTGGGGCAGCTTGAAAAATGGTCTGAGGACAGGCAACTGAAGTTTAATTCAAAAAAATGCAAAATGATACACCTGAGATACAGAAATCCTGGGAAAATCTACATGATGGCAGGTGAAGTTTCTGACAGTCACAAAGGAGGAAAAGGACCTTGGGTTTATTATTTCGGGTGACCTGAAAATGTCAAAGCAGAGAGCTAAGGCAACTGAGAGGGCCAGTGGCATGTTGGGGTGCAGAGGCAGGGATATCACCAGCAGAAGGAGGGAGGTAGTGATGCCATTATATAAAACCTATGGTCAGGCCTCACATACAGTACTGTGTGCAGTTCTGGAGGCTGCACCTTCATAAGGATATTAGTAGGCTGGAGAAAGTATAGAGAAGGGCAACTAAGATGATACAGGGCTTGCAACACAAGACTTATGAGGCGAGATTAAGGGACCTCAATATGTACTTGCTGGAAAAGAAAGGGGAAAGAGGGGACATGATAGAAACATTCAAGTAGCCAAGGTGCAGAGGGAGACATTTTCCAATACAGGAGGCGCACAAGAATGAGAGGGCATGATATGAAATTGGAAGGTGGGAGGTTAGGAGGGAATGGGAGAAAGTTCTTCTTCACAGAGAGGGTGGTGGAGGCATAGAATGGTCTGCCTCAGGAGGTTGTGGGAGTGAGCACAGTGGAAGAATTCAAGCATGCTTGGGACAGGCATAGGAGATTCATAGAAGCACGGCAGCGGGTGGGTCGGAAGCAGTAATCCAGTACAAGGGCTTACGGGCAGACTAGATGGGCCAGGCAGTCCTTATCTGCCAACATGTTCTATGTTCTGTGTAACAGCCAACGACTTTAACCCGGTGAACTGCACATATAACGGCCCAATCAGCTTCATCCCATATGACAAATAACTGCCTCATGTTTGTTATTTTGGCTGACCCATCCTTCAAAGTGTGCAATTGCATAGTTTTAAGTGTTTACATTACTTTCCCTATCCCTCCCAAAAAGGGATTTTTTTCTCCTACAATTGAAAAGTCAATAAATTTAGTGTGTTCAATTTTAAAGTTCAAATTATGTGTCTGTCTCTATTTTCAAAAAACAGCCAATTTTCTATGTGCATTAATACACCCAGGGTGTGAGGTATTGGGCAATATAGGACCTTCCAAGGGCTATAAGGCCCTCTGACTGCAATGTCAGGCCTCATTACTCCCCTAGGTGGTCTGGTATTGCCCAATACCACCCACCCTGCCGGGTATTATTGCTTGCTTGCATCATGTTTGCTTCACTGATAATGTGGGTTATTCTGTTATAAACAATGGTTAGGAGTGGCTGTCTACTTACTGTGTAATCACTCATTTAATTGATTTGCTAGTGTTTTTTATGACTTGCACTATACATTTTTGTCAGCAGTGGGCACACACCCTCTTTTGACAAAACACGTGGTGCTGTGAAATGCTGGGTGTGCATCTTTGTTTGCTGCTCTTCTACCTGTTGACTTTTTGTAATAACTGATTTAATAAACTTTTGACACAGTTTATATATAGCATGTGTCCTGGCATCTATATTTAAAACGTAAGTGCCAAGAATATTTTGTGTTGTAGATATTTTGTTTTGCCTGGAGTTTGTTTTATTTATTTGGTGACTGGCTACTCCTACTGAGAACAAATCTATTTACAGGGGTGAGCCAGAACCCTAAGACATCCCTTACAGAAATATGTGTGAGCTGTGTACATGCAGACTGCATGCCACATGCATAACTGTGCAATGTTTGCATGCAGTTCGCATACACAAAGTGAACCTAGGCAAATCAGGTCTAAAAATCACAGCAGCTTTGCGTGTTGCATGCTTGAAATGGGTGCAGCAGTGTGAGCATCATTTTAAAATCACATTAGGTTCACATGCTGCATGCTTGCCATGTGTGCAAGCAACTAAGCTGGTGCAAATCTCATCTGAAAAAAAACATCAGATTCTATTTCTTACACTACTGCTATCAAGTAGAGCTATTAAGATGCATTTTTTAATTGATTTCCCATTAAAATTAGCTAAACTCATTAATTCTGTTCCTTTTACAAGTTGTGCAATGGCTTTTGATTTTTGTCACTGAATTTCCATAAATGTTTAAAGTATTGTTTGCTTAATACCATAAATGTCTAGGATATAGTCAGTAAACATCCCCCATTCCAGATGTGCGAAGAGGGGCCTCTGCATTGTGAAGCCTGACCTTTTTGTTTTGGGCCATGCAAATCTCCTTTTGCATATTTAGTGCTAAAAATGTGTTTCTCCATGACTGATTCTTTTTTTTCAGATTTAATAAGCTTTATTGTATTTTCAATTTAACAAAATGATACACAAAACACCATTACATAAGGGGATTAAGAAATAATAGTTCAACATGCTAGATCCTATATTTCAATATTTCTTATAGGAATCATAGATGAAATTAACTATTAACAGAGCACCTGCATAGCATTTCTGATCAAAATTGACACCCTACCGTAAATGACAGGATTTACTGATTTCAGTTAACACTGACATCTAAGAAAAGAATAAAGTAGAATAAAATAAAATAAAATAACATAACACCCCCATTACCCTCCTACTCCCCCCTCCCTTCTTCACCACTGGTGGGAAAACAGAAAAACCTCCAAAAATATATAGCTTATGTTACATAAAACTAGTGATAAATCCAGTAAATCTATGAAATAAATGATTGTTACTAGAGTTATTAAAATCTACGGAGCTCAATTTGACACAAACGAGCCAACCTTAATATGGGCTTAAAGAATGTTAAATGGACAGTAGAGTATGCAGAGGAGCCCAGATCTCCTGGTATTTCTTATTGCATTTAGAGATACTCGCCAGGAGGTGCTCTGCTTGTATAGCAAAGAGAATTTCTTGGTGCCATTCTGTATACGTAGGGGTTTGCTGGTCCAGCCAATGACGTAATATAACTTTCTTGGCGCATAGGGAAATTAATACCATATGTTTCCATTGATTCCCAATTAGAATGTCCCCCGATTCCCCTAGAATATAAATTTCTGGTTGAAAAGTATTTTGCAACCCTAGTAAGGGGTCAAGTCTAGAGCGGATACCTTCCCAGAAAGGGGACACTTTAGCACACTCCCAGAGAATGTGAAACAGTGTACCTCATTGCCCACATCTGGTGCACAAATCTGACTGAAGCTTTCCCATTTTACAAAGTTTTATGGGGTATAATACAAGTCTTGTAATATCTGAAACTGGAGTAGTCTATAACGGTCCCACCTGACATCCTTATACAGTCTGTCCCAGATTTGTGACCAATGTCGGGGGACCATGGATGTTGGTGGGAGGATCCTATCCCACACATAATGAGGGGTACCATCTAATTCCATAACTCTATTGTGCAGCTCTTTATAATAAAAGGAAACTAAGTGAGAGGTAGGCCTCGTTGAGATTGTACTGAGAACTGGACCAACCATATGGTGGTCCCAGAGGCCATTACCAAAGTGCTGTATTAGAGCCTGGGAAATTTGGAGATATTTAAAACAGAAAGAAGTAGGCAAATTGTATTTTACTTTTATATCTGAGAATGCTAACAACTTGTAATTCTCTGTTAAATCTATAACCTTTTTCCCCACTACACCCGGCCAGAAAGAGTGAGTAATGACTCTTCCTCCAATTTTAAAATTTGGATTGCCCAGAATGAGTTGAGAGGAATCCTTCTCCAAGGAATAGCCTAGAGTCTTATTAAGTTGCATATGGGTATGAAGAGTTGTTATAATGGGTGTGGTTTTAAGCTGGCCAGGAACCCTGTTAAGGGAACTATGTGGTAACACTATAATATCTATACCAGATGAGGTACAGAGTGACTTTTCTATTTGTAACCACAATAGGGAATAGTGGTTCAAACAAGATTTCAGGGCAGATTTCAACCACTGCAAGACAACTGGGCAGTTAATAGAAAGATAATAAAGATAAATATTAGGGACTTGTAGCCCTCCTAATTCTTTTGATCTCTGTAATTTGGAAAGTGCCCTTTGAGGGGTTTCATGTTTCCAAATAAATTTAGATATAATGCCATGAACATGGCTAAACCAGGACTTAGGGAGGAATTGATTACACATTTGAAGGGGATACAACAAGCTAGGCATGACATTCATTTTGACTATATTAATACGTCCCCAAAGGGAAACAGGAAGTAATGCCCAATAGTTCAAATCTGTCCTAATGTGTGTTATTAGCTGATCTAAATTATATTGTTTAATTTTGGAATTAGATTGAGATAAATATATGCCAAGATATTGCATCTTGTCTTTTACCCAAGAAAGTCCGAGATGTTGAATGTCCGTTTTTAGAGTCTGGTTATTTAAAGGCGTTACCTCTGTCTTGGACAAGTTCAGTTTGTAGTTAGATAGTCACCCAAAATCCTGGATAATATCTAGTGTATCAGGTATAGATTTAGAGGGATGGGTAATATGAAGTAAAATATCATCTGCGTACACTGACAATTTGTATTGGAAATGATTGATTGGAATACCAGTGATTAATGCTGAGGTCTTTATTTTCCTGATAAGAGGTTCTAAGAATAGATTAAACAAATATGGGGAAAGGGGACACCCTTGTCAGGTGCCCTGTTGTAATATAAAGGAAGGGGAGAAAACTCCATCACAGAGTATACGAGCTGACGGTTGAGAATAGAGAAATTTTATCCACTGTATAAATTGTATAGAGATATGATATTTTGGAAGTAGGTTAAACAGATAGTCCCAGGACACTCAATCAATAGCTTTTTCTGCATCCAGAGACACCAAAGCCGATGGAATATTAGAGTCCCTGGATGCAGAAATAAGATAGGAAAGTTTACACAGGTGATCTGCTGATAAGCAACCAGCCACAAAGCCCACTTGTTCAGGACTTAGTAGAGTCTGCCATACCTGAGCCTGCCGATTGGCAAGGATTTTTGCTAGGATCTTCAAATCAACATTTATAAGGGATATTGGATGGTAATTTGACAGCAACGTAGGGTCCTTGCCTGGCTTTGGAAGCACCACAATAGCAGCAGAAGTGAAACTATAATCTGAAAGGCCTTGCTTATAAATGTAATTGTAAATGTTAAGGAGGGTAGTACCCAGCTGGGACTTAAAAGTTTTATAAAAGTTTGATGTGTAGCCATCGGTGCCTGGTGCTTTATCTAATGGGAGTGCATCAATGGCCTCATGCACTTCTGTTAAAGTCAGGTGGGCTTGCAGAAGAGCTATTTGATGTTGGGACAGACTTGGAAGGTCTATTCCTTGGAGAAAATGATCTAATGCAGTATTATTAAAGGGTAGGGGGGAACATGAATAGAGAGATTGATAATATGATTTAAAACAAGAGACAATGTTCCTGGGAGAAGTATGGAGGCTGTCAGTGGCATCTCGAATAGTTGACACAATTCTATCCTCCACCTGTGCTCTGAGCCTCATAGCTAATAATTTCCCAGCCTTGTCTCCCTGATCAAAATAGGTGGCTTTTGAATGAAACAGGAGGTGTTCAGCTTTATCGCTGAGAGGGATGTTATATCGGAAATGGAGGCATTCTAATTTTTCAATTCTATTGTGTTAGACTAGGCGGAGAGGGATTGTTCTAAGACTCTAATTTGTTGTAACAGTTGGAAAGATTCTTGGGAGATTTTCTTTTTCCTGATAGAAGCGAAATGAATAATCTCTCCTCTCAGTGAACACTTCAAAGCCCCCCATAGTACATCAAGTTTAGGCATGGAAGGAGCATTGTATTCATAGAAATTCTCTATAAACCTTTGAAGATGATCTACTAGATACTGAGATTTCAATAATTGAGGACTAAACCTCCAAACTTTATCATAGTCCATTGAGGAAGGTACTGACCATTGTAAGAGGGTTGGGTGGTGGTCAGATATCACTTTAGCTAGATAAGTACAAGTTTGAACCCTTGATAGGTGCTCAATCCCAACAAAAAGTAGTCAACCCTTGAGAGTGTATTGTGAGGCAGGGAATGAAATGAGTAGTCTCTCATTGAAGGAAAAAGGGCTCTCCAGGGATCCACAAGACCCAAAGAGTCCAGCAATTCCCTCAGTGCTAATTGTGCAGGAGTAGAAGGAGAACGTCATGGATTGGACCTATCCAAAGTATTACAAATGACTAAATTCCAGTCCCCACCAATTAGTATTGGAAGAGTAGACCAAGGAGCCAGATTGGTTAAAAGTTTGTTAAAGAATTGTGGGTCATTCCCTACAGGACCATAAACAGAGCCCAATATGAGTTCCGTAAGGCCCAAAATAGCTCTTAACAATATATATCTTCCCTGGGGATCGATTACTGATTGTAGCAACTTGAAGGGTACACGTCATGCTACCAGCACAGCAACACCACATTTATGGGTATCCAAACCCACCCCCAGTACTTCACCCACCCATGTTCATCTTTAGCAAAGAATATGTGAGGTGGGTAAATGTGTCTCTTGAAGAAAGGCCACATCAACATTAAGTTTGTGGAGGTGTAAAAGAATCTTGGCTCTTTTAGTGGGGGACTGGGCACCTTTAACATTCCAAAAGCAAAATTTTAATGATACTGCCATAACCAGGCAAAATATCCCAGTATACTCTGTAAAAATAAAACAAACCCATAATGGTAAATACCAAATCCCCGGTAAGCTGTGTCATCAACATCCAGTGGTGAGCAATGTAGATCCCTCCCCCCTCTCCCCATCCTTATTGCTAATTCCAGTTCCCAAGTAACTATGGTCCCCCATACCCAATACCCCACTCCATCATGTACTACATATATAAAAGTTAAAAGTAAAAAAAAAAAAGAAAGAAAAAACAAGTTACTAAAATAGCCCAACCAAACCTTCCCCCTCTCCCATTAACCAATATCTCCATTCCACAACAAGGTAGTCGGTACCCTTAATGTGTTGATTTGGTACAGAGACCGTTACTCTTGACAGCCCCTGGAACATAAGTATTGCAAACCATAGCATCCAACCATTTACACATGTTGTGGAACTCCTCCCCACCTTATGTCGGAACATGGTGCACTGGATAGACTGCAGAATAATCCAGAGCCCTTATCTCCTGCCCCAACACCCAACATATTAATGCAACTAGCATGACTTAATTACAAACTTTGCTAAGCAGTAACATGAGCGACAATATGACACCCAAAGATCGCAAGTTTGGCATAAAAAAACCCCCACAAAAAACAAGAAAAACAAACAGCCATAAGACATATATTTCAGCCCAATGGTCTAAAAGGCCAGCAGAGACATGTACCTATAGTATCTTTAATATGCACAGTAAAAAGGAAAAACACCCTTAAACAGGCCTTTGGGACTCATAAGAATTGTAGAGATTCCAATATCTGCTACAGAAGGCTGTTACTACGCCTTGTCTGAACAGTGAATATTTGCTGCCCTCTTGTGGTCCTTCTTAATAAAAACAAAAACAATCTCGAGCACTCATGCACAGAGAAGAGGGGAACGAAGACCACTGGGGAAAGTCACAAACAAAAGTAGGCTGGTTCTCTCAGCAGACAAGCCTACCAATCTACGAGTTCCTTATATTGATGTCCCCTCCTAAAAAGGATCAATGAATTCGGAAAATCAGTCGCCAGACTCACATCAGGTTAGGCGCTAATAGCAACACAGAAAAATACACTACGAATTCTCATCGGCAATGCCATGGTCTCTGTTGCCCTCTCATGGTTATTTAATAAAATTATCAGAAGCCGCCCAGGTGAACCAACACATTCTCCTTTTCAGGTGAATGGGAAAGAAAACCCCAGGAAAATCCTCATCCGGGAGCATCACCGGGCAGTGAATAAATCTGGGAGCAAATAGTGCAGAACAGGAGTAACTTGCTGCGTGGTATCAAAAGAGTGCCACTTGCCTGCATGTAGAATGGCTAGACAAGGTGGATATGTACCCTGTACTTGATCCCTGCTGCTATTAATTTTGAAACTAAGGGATGGTACTCTGATCTTCTCTGTCTCACTGAGACTGGTAAGTCCTGTGCAATTCTCAGTTGGTGGTCCTCCCATGGAACTTGCTGCAGAATCCTGACTTGTTCAAGAATGTGTGTTTTATCCAAAAAATTAAGAAATGTTATAATAATTGGTCTTGGGGGCTTCCCAGCTGTTGGTTTAGGATGTAATGAGCGATGAGCCCTCTCTATAATGTAAGTAGTGTTGTTAGGAGAGGGCCCAGCAATTTTTGTGAACATCTTTTGTAGGAATAGAATAGGCGTAGATCCCTCAGCATCTTCTGGGAGGCTGAAGGCTATGATGTTATTCTTGCAGCTTCGGCCTTCCAGGTCTTCTAACTTTGACTCTATTTTGTGTAGTCACTGCCTCATATTTACTACCTCAGGTTAAATTTTACCCTTCCAGCTTTCCAAGGAAGTAGTATGGGCTGCAGCATCAGAAATAGCCCGGTTTGTGTCTCAGAGATCCCCTCTGAGTGATTTGATTTCCGCAGTAATATCTTGTAAAGCTGTTTTAAACAGTTGTAATTCCTCCATAAATTTTTGTTCTGATAGCGGAGCCAGCGTTAGTTGGTTTACTGTGGAAATAGTAGGCTTCGAGGAACTCCCCGTCTGGCCCTTAGGTCATTTTGGCCCCTTCTTAGGAGTCTGTGGGGGCGTATGATTTGGTAGGGCCTGGCACATTTCAACCTCCATAGTGGTATTAGGCCCCGAGTTAAACAACAGACGCTTAAGCTTGTCCGTAATCGCCAACTGCACAAACTGCTTTCTGATCGCGTTGGGAGTCTTTCAGGAGCACAATCCATGGTGAGTAAGTAGAGAACTGAGGTTAGTCAACTGTAATTAGAAGTTAAATGAGAGCTGGAGTGGGAGCCAGACCTTGGAGCTGCTCATCTCACAGAAGTATCACGTGATCTCTCTCCATGACTGATTCTGCTCACTTACTTTCCCTTTGTCATTCTGTATGGAGTATATACACTATGGCTATGCTAAGCATGCTTTGTGCAGAGTAGGATTTTGGAAGCATGCACCATACCTTACATTTTGTCACTGAAATGAGGGACATGGACACTCAAAATGAGGTACAATGAGGGACACTAACTCTCATGATGATCAGGACACATCCTGAAACATGAAGATACAGTACATCAGAACACAGTAGACATTGTTGTATTTACTTTTTCCAATATGTACAAATGAATTTCTACCATAAAGCAGGGATGCCATTTAAGAAGGGGGGCAGTGCCCCCCACACATTGTGCCCAGGTTGTTCTTATGGTGTAGCAATAATGGCATTAAATTTGGATTTAATCTTTTGCATAACAAGTGCCCCCCCGGACTGTGTGCACTCACGCTGCAAGTGCACTCCTGACTTGACTATGTCTGTATTGTGTTGTCCACTCTCTCCACCTATTAGTGGCGGCACCATCTCACATGACATGGAGGAGCTCCAGCCAACCAAGAACACATGAGTCACATGAGTGTGATACTGTCTTTCCCACCACAGAGTAGACAGGCTGCACACTACAGCTTGGAGGAGTCAGTTAGCACTGAACTCTCAATAGCTGTGCTGTGGTGGTGTATTTGTTTTGGTCTACTCTTAGTGAGTCTCCATCTCACCTGATGGCTGAAGGGACAGGGGTTAGCTGGACACTAACTCGAGACTAGGCTACCTACTTACTCTACTAGGCTCACCTAGCAAAAGAAAACCCCAAATAACAGCACAGGCCCCCTTGGCAGCAAGCTAGGCCTAGCATCAGCAGTGACAGTGATGTGGCTTTCATAGGCCTTGATCAGTGCAGTGCAGCAGCAGCCACAGCAGCATCCAGGTAAGAAGCAAACAACTGAGGTTGGGTGTGTTTGGCTAGTGAAGTGACTTGGTTGCAGACCACTTTGGAAACCTGGGATGGTCAGTTCTAGCATCCAGCTTCTGGCAGAAGGATTGAGGAGGAGAGAACTGAAAACTGGATTGGTGGCAAACTAGGCCAGGCTGCAGGTTCTGGACAGATGGCCAGGTAAGTAAAAGTAAAAATAAATTGTTTTAAAGGGGGACTGGAGAAGGAGGAAGGACTGAAATATTGATGTGTTTTTTACTTTTCTGCACCTTTGGGCAGCTTCATGACCCATATGGGATGGGTATTGAATGGAATGGAGTCTGGGAGAGAAATCAGGACAACGATGTTTTTTTGGGGGGGTTCAGAACATCAGCCAAGAAAAAAATTGATTAATAACTTGGTGGGTTTAAGCCCAAATCTGATGCACTGCTCCAGGGTATAGACAGATGAATCTTACACATTTGAAATTTTCCTGATTTGCATATCAACTTTCCATAACAACAAATGAGTTTTACCTTTTAGAGATGTTCCAGACTTTTTCTAGAGCTTGCCATCTAGGGGCTAACTAGCACCTGGCCTCCACTGGTTGTTGGCTCCCACATGCTAAAATCTGAAATGGTTCCCATGCCATCAAGTCTAAATTTACAGGACATCCTCTGTGTGAGCAGCATGTTTCCCATGAGGGGAGGATGAGGAACAGAGCAGTTTTCAGGGATAAAATGAGGGCCGTCCCTTGCATTCAGGGACAGTTGAGCAGTATGGTATGCACAGACTATTGCAGCCCCACTATGGTCAAGTTTATCTCCCCCCCCATGAACTTGACCTCCACATCCTCATGCTCAGGCACATTATGACATAGGGCAAGGGAGACTGCAGGGATATGCACCATTGAAATGAATGGGTCTTTTTTTTATTACTGTTTTATACATTATTGATGGAGAGTTGGAGATTAATGAAGGCCACTGCTCGATGAACAAGGGCCTTGTTAGTAGAACAGTAGCCTTCATTATTCTCCAACTCACAATCATAATGTATAAAATAGTACTAAAAAATAACTCCATTCATTTTAAGGGGGTACCACTAAGCCCCAGCACTCTGACCCATGGACATCATCTCTTAAAGACTCCTGCCACTGGCTCCCTAGTACTCAGGTAAGAGACTTTCAACTTATATCTATACTTGGTGGGTTGTCTGTAGCAGCATGGCCACATCTGTTGCAGTGTGTGTGTATGGGGGGTGGACTGGACATGTGGGTGGGTGTCGAGTTATTGCTGCTTTTGTGTTTGCAACTTAAAGTCTGTTTGTGTGGAAGCATTCAAAACTATGGAGAGACAATAGTAGGAGTACAGGCCATAGAGAAGTAATTAAGTAGTTTTGTGGGTAAGTGTGCGTTTTGTGGGTGAGAAGAACCACATGTGTTTCCATTGGTATGTGTGCTACAGTTCAGCTGTGCAGCTGAGGGAGGACAAGAAACTGAAAAGTGTCACAGTGACTACAAGCATGCTGCATGTGTGCAGATGTACAGTATGCATATTTGTACTGAAGTACAGAACAAGTAAGCCATATGTGTGCAGGCAGTATAGCTTAGTGGTTAATAGCATTGAACTGCAAACCATGAGACTTGGAGACCTGAAAACTTGGATTTGAATCTCATCAGCCCTCACTTGTACAGTATATGGTGTGATCCTGAGCAAGTCACTTAACTTTTATGTGTGCATTTATCAGTGACCACTTGCTTTTTGCACACATGCTACATGCATGCAGTCTGTTCCAATTTAACATAAAAAGCATGCTTTCCACACTTGCTTGCTGCATGCATGCCACATGCATGCAATTGGTTCTAATTTAATGTCTAAATCATGCTTGCAGTATGCATATCACATGAGTAGTTTTACATGTGCAGCATGAAAACATTTCATATTAATTCTGTAAGGGATGATAACTGTAGCATTTCAGTACAAAGATATTTAAACATTGCTTATAGAACAACTAAAATTCAATCATGACAAATTCAAATAGACTGGTCAATAAGTGAATTTCAGCTGCAGACCAAATCAGGCTAACGATCTGAGGAGGTTTCAAATATTACACAGGCTTACAAACTTTATACAACACAGTTATTTATATGATGTTATTCCAAATTCTCATTTACATGAAAGTTTGCAAAGTTAGGCTAAATGGCTACAGAATGCACATGAATTTCTAAGATGGGCATTATGCTAACAATAAAACTGAAGTAAAAACAAGCATTTGTCAATGCCGACTGCTTGAGTGTATGCGGTGTATGGCAGGCATGCATAGTAAGATGAGTAATTTCTGGTAGTTTCTAACTTTCTACTAACTGTAGTTCTGGGCCTGTGATATAATTTAAAACTGGCTAACCTACTTGTCCAGCCACAGTGCACTGGCCCATCTGGCCTTGACACACATAATACCTTTTGCGATGGAAGACTTCCCAACTCGCCCCAGGGAGTAGTGTCTGTGCCAAAACACTGCTTTGCTCCTCCCCAGGCTGGGACCAGGGCACACACTGCAGTAGCACTTTACCCACAGCCTCAGATCATTCAGCCAGCTCATTGAACTCGCACCCAAACTCAGGTCACTGGCACAAGAAGGCAACATGGCCCCCACTGGAACAATGGCCATCCCTGCAAATGTTACTTTATACACTTTTTTGTAGCGGTTGTGACCCCAACATTTCACCATAGTCTATTTATGACCTCACATTACGAATATGACAGATGTCATTTATAAAATACTGGAAGCAATTTATTTTGTGCCGTAAGTGTAAATTCACATTTTGGCCAGGATTCAAACAATGACAGCTGTGGAGCTCATTAGCCGGTGTGAAAAATAGCTATGTTGAAAAAGTGGGGTCAAAATAATGAAAATTACCAACATTATGAGTGAGTATTCAAAAATGTCAATGTACCTTCATAACTTAGTTATTCTTTTTTTTATATTTTCACCCCACATTTTCAACATAGTCTTTTTATGACCACATGTAATGAATCTGGTTGGTGAAAATGTTCAAATCCTGGACAAAGTGTCATTTTGTGCCAGAGGTGCAAAAACATATTTTGGACCAGTATTTAAAAATGACAGCTGTCACATTCATGAGGTGGTGTGCAAAATAGCTATGTTGAAAATTTTGAGTCAAAATATTGAAAACTGCCAATGTTATGAACAGGTGTTGAAAAGTTCAATGTACATTCATAACTGTATTGTTTCTTAATATTTTTACCTCAAATTTTCAACATAGCCTTCTTAAAACCCCAACTCATGAACCTGGTAGGTGGAAATATTCAAATCATGCCCAAAATGAGACTTCATTAATCAACAACAAAATCACCTTTTGGGCAGGATTTGAAGAATTTTACCTACTTTGTTCATGAGGTGGGGGTCTCCAAAAGGCCATGTTGAAAACCTTGGGGAAAAATATTAAAAAATGACCAAGTTATGAGTGCAAGTTCAATACACTTTGAGACACATTGACCACATACCTGATATCATCAGTTCTTGGTCCAGTGTTGAAAAGTGAAAACATATATTCGGTCCTGAGAGGATTATGACATTGGACCCCTAGTAGGTAAATAAGGGTAGTGGGGGAGTTCAAACAAAAGTCACGGCACTCCCAACACAATATACTTCATAAGAAAATACAGCAGACTCAGCTTACTTCATAGTGCAGCAACAAGTGAATACAATCCCTTCTTGGGTCTGGAAAAAACAGAGCAATACGTTCCTACATTTCACCTGATCTTAAGCTTTCATCCTTGCTAAAGCCTAAGATTAGGTGAAACATAGGACCATTTTGCTCTGTTTTTTCCTGACCCGAGAAGGGCTTGTACTCACTTGTTGCTGCACTACAAAGTAAAAGAACTTTACATTGCCAAATAAGCTGAGTCTGCTGTATTTTCTTATTAACTACTGTATGTGTGTTGGGAGCACCGAGACTTTTTTAATTTATTTTTTACTTAGTTTTTGTTGACCGGAAAGGAGGATTAGGCAATTTTTTGCCTATTTTCAGCCTCATCCCTGGGGGAAGAGGAATACAGATGGATGCCAACTGAAACTGAATCAGATTTTTAAGCTGTTGAAGGTATTTTTTTAGTGAATTTTGTTTGAACTGCTAGTGGCTTTTGTCACAGTGAGTGCACCTCACACCTGGTGTGGCTCTTCATATTTCCAAGGGTAGTGGGGGCTGGAGTGATGGCTGCTAAGTGGGCGATCAGGTTGGAGGAGGGTAGTGAAAGAGGTGGGCAGTGGCAACAGACAACAAAGGGCCATTTCCTTTTTTACAGGGATTAAAAAATAAATAACAAAGACCATAAGGGATGGTTTTCTCTATTTCAGGTAAGGACACTGGGGATAGGGCACACCAGTGTTGATGTCATATTTGGCAGCACCAGGAGTGGGCTCCCCTGTGTCAAAATGGGTGGGGTGGTGTGCTAGCTGGCACCAGGACTGGGCACCCCAGTGTCAGAAAATTCAGAACAAGCATGGGAAGAAATGGGAGGTGTGAGGGATACTTGGCAGTTGAAGGGAGTTAATTTTACAGATCTGACATAGGAAGTGACAGGGACAAGGGAGGGATACTAAACAGAATGGGAGGTTTTATGCAGATGGGTATCCAGTGATGAGGGCAAAGCAAATTGAGTGACTCATATATCAACGACTCAGTTTGCGCACCTGATAAAACAGTGACATTGGAGGAATAGTGAAGAGGGGGAATAGTGAGTATGGGAGGAAAGAACAGCGAAGGCGACTGAAGGAGGTGGCAGATGCTGTGACATTGTGAATGTGGGTTAATTGGAGTGGTGCAGCAGAGTGCTTCTGAGCTGGCCACCTGGTGTACTTGAGTGAGTCGCTGCTTGCAATGCTCAGGGTTGTGGGTTCAGGACTGGCCACAGGTATTTAGTTTTGTAGCTTGGAGTGGGTGTTTGCTTTTTTTTTTGTTCTATGTCCCCTGTTTCCCCAACTGCGGTGCTCCAGTGATGGTAGCCCCACCTCCCATGAATTCCCCTTTCCTCCAGTGTCCACTCCCCCCTGGAGTTGATTATAATAATTAGAGGCATAGCCCCCCTACATTAAGTATTGGTTAATTTTTGTGGCACTTTAAATGTTTGCAGTGCCATTGCTCATGTGGGGTTTACTGTTCTGGGTGTGTAGCAATTTGTAGAACCAGTGAAATGTACTCACTGTTATGTGAGTCACTGTTCCATTTTCGCTATCTTGACATGGAGCCATGTATATGAAATGTGCCAGGTGCTCTGTGAATAGAGTAGTTGGTTCCTTTCAACTATGAGATGTTTCTGCCATGCAAAAAGAAAAACACATCATAGTCAGACTCGATCATTGGGCTGTCACTGTTGAACCACCTGTAGTGTGACACTCTGGTTCCTGCACCCAGGACAATAAAAAAAATCCTTAGCCACCTTATATGTATACAGCTTCTTACTTTAAACAGCCTACATTGTTATTTGCTAACCTGTTTGTTGTCATACATTTTTTTATTTCCTTTACTAGATAAGCCAACTGTTTCATGTTGCATTCTATTCTTATTTCCTGATTTAACTGATACAACCCTCACGTGGCCTTCTACTGTGTAGTACATCATCAAAGAAATTTGTTCAACTAGAAACTCTTTGTATATTAAGTTCCTGACTGCACAAGGCAGCAGACTGCTCCTATGAGGACGTGCAGTTATGATATTTTTTATAAGGTGCAGACCATATCCTTTACTTTTGGGGCTATGGGGTGAGGGATGTTAGGTGCTAGGTGGGTAGGGTGGGGTCAGATAAATTATGGAGTTGGCACATTTGATTGGGTGGGGTAGAGGTTGCTTTCTTGGTGTGGGTGGTTAGGGGATTTTATCATTGACTGTCTTGAATACTAGACATAGTGTGTGGCTGGCTTGAATACTATATTAATTAAGGAACTTTGCTTGGACTGTGGTGTGGAGGAATGTGGATGTTGGCAGGTGTCAGGGTGGGGGGATTTGTTTAAAATATGGAAAGTAAGCTGGTTTTGGATATGTTTGCACAATGGGTTGGGGCAGATTAAGTTAAAAAAATGTAGGTTTTTTGTTTTGTTTTGTTTTTTTTTTAACAAAAAAAAGTTGCCAAGCAAAGTTGGGGGACAAATTGGAAACTGCACTGTGCTACATGTAGTGGTAAGTTCCCACCTTCACCGGCCACGTTTGAATTAACTGTATCTAAGATCCTTAGTGACTGTAGGCTTAAACCTCCTCAGCATATCCTTATGTATGTACTAAAATTCCACCACAAGCTATCCCACCTGCAATGTTATCCTGAGCGAATGTAGGCTTAAACCTACCCAGGTCTCTCTTATAACTACTGGGCCAACCTCATGTCCACAATCAGTTCACAAGCTTTATGGGCATCAGTAACTGCTTGGTACTATCCCCATCTAGACATGCCCGCTGACCCACACCAGATCCTCCCACTTGAATATCTATTACTGTATCATAATACTTGTCAATCTATATATTTATCACTCTATGACATAGCAATAGCGTTCACTTTAAAGCAACTTTAATAAATATTCACGTCAGCATTAACAGGCTAACAACAGTTCTAATAATCAGGTGACTCCCCCTCCCCCAGTCTCATGAGCTTGTGTCCCTCTACCAAATGTCCCTTCTTTTAAATAGAGCAAATAAATATTCCAGTCCTTATCTGATGTTAGATGATGAAGCTGGAGATGAATCATAGATTCCCACTCTGCAACCCTCTAGCTCCTACCTACCTCCCTCCCTCCCCCTCCCTCCTGGTGAAGAGTTTTAATAATATAAAGATATCCCTCCTCACCCCTCATGTTATGCATTAAAGACACCACCAACCTCCTCTACCCCTTGCCTGTCCCTCTGAGTCATATAAACTGTTGTAAACCCTTACTGTACTACCCTCTATCACCCAACCTTCCTCCTCCTCCTAACTTCAAATAAAATTATTCAATGGTCTGAGTCTAGCCCTGGCCTATGAACAAAAAAACTTTCCATTGCCAAGGCAATCATTCTTCAGTGTCCTGCCATAGAATGAAGGAACGATGATGTCCTCACTCATAGTGACACCTGATTGGTCACTTTTCAGCCACTTAGGTGTTTATATATTCATGAGGGCATCATAATTCATTTATTCTACAGAAGAACACTTAAGCTCTAGATGTTTTTCTGTTTTACAGGTCAGGACTAGACTCAGACTGCTGTATTCTTATAATTTGTGTTAAGGGGAAGGAGGAAGGCTGGGTGTTAGTGGGTGGTAGGGTGCGGATTCCCAATCACTTATTTGACTCAAGTGGGGGACATGCATGGTTTGGGGAGGTGGGTTTTGTCTTTTGCTTATGTGACATGGGTGGCAGAAAGGGATGGCTTTATATTATTATAATACTTTTCGGGGACTGTGGAGGAAGGAGATGAATGCTGGGGGCTGAGGTACTACACTTAAAAATATCTGGGTCATGGCAGGGGTAGGAAAAGTTGGTGACAGCAGGTGGGGCAAAGATTAAAAGTAAAAAAAAAAACATAAAAAATTATTTGTGTTGTTTTAACCAAAAAAATGCTATTTCACCTGGTGGAAACAATGCATAGAGGCACTTCCCTAACACTTTCACTGGAGACGTGCCATTATGTGTAGTCTTTACTGGGTGATGTTGGGCACTTTATTAGGTAAACAAACTATGCAAAGAGCAGCCACAGGTGAAGCAAAGTCAAGGGCAGTTTGTGAATTTCCCTGATTAAGAACAAGTATTAGCTCCACACAGAGGCAGTTCTAAGATTCTCTGGGCCCAATTTTCAAACAGGGAAGCACGTCTTGTGGCCAAGTCTTTAATCTCCACAAAGTATGCTGCACCTGCAGCTAAGGGTTTGCCACAACTTGTACCCGATTTTATAACCTGGGATAAAAGTTGCAACAATGCCCCCTCATGGCGGGCAGCTGTCTCAAAGTTGTGGCACAAGCCCCATAAACTGGCTCCCCATGGATGCACAGGTATGCCAGGGGGGAGCTGGCAAACCTGAGATGCAGTGCAAAAATGGAAATGCAGCAGGGGTATTGGGGCATGATTATTACAAAATTGCTCTTACGGCTTCATTCAACACAAGTCGGCACTTGCATCAGACCCTCAGGTGCAAGTCTGTTGTGACGACTGCATACCACTAGATAACTGGGCCCCTCAGACCAGCCTGGAGGTGGTGTGGAGGGATGAGGCATCATGCCTTACTTCCTACCACACCGGCAACCCATGTTCGCAGTGTGAGCAGGCCACCCAGGGTGGGAGAGGATCGAGCATCCAGAGGACAGCTCCCCTCTCCCGGCGAGGGACATGGAGGCCGGCACACCTCTGAGACCTAGTGGTGGCTGGGAGTTGGAATGCCTAGGTCCCATTCATGAGGGAAGGGGGCAGAGCATTCGGCTGGTATGCTGTAGGCAGAAGCATGCACAGCTTGGCCATTGCCGATACTACATTGCTTTACCTCCGGGAGGGGGGGCTAGGAGAAAACCAGAGGAGAAAAGACTGGGCAGTTGGGTGACTGCCAACCTTCACAGATGCTGCCCCTGTACTGGCAGCCACCTCCAGAACTGGATCTGTGTTGGCGGGTTGAGGGATCCCTGCCATCCATGGGGGCAAGTTGTGAAGGAAGACAGGAGGGTGGGCTGCAAGCGGGTGGATGGGGCCGGAGGGTCAGCGAGAATGTGGGCCACCCAGGAGGGGGAGAAACTGAGTAAAAAAAAATGATTCTTGGGCCCTCAGACACAGACCTAAGCCCAGGCACCAATCACCTCCCTT
Source organism: Neoceratodus forsteri (assembly GCA_016271365.2). Lineage (NCBI taxonomy): Eukaryota > Metazoa > Chordata > Ceratodontiformes > Ceratodontidae > Neoceratodus > Neoceratodus forsteri. The sequence continues at coordinate 1,386,181,969 of CM057458.1, read as the reverse complement.
AGGCTACTTCTGTTTGAATTCTGTCAGAGTCAAAATGGTTGATTTGCTCTCCTGATTAGCACTGCAGACACTGCCCCTTCCAAGGCTAGCAAGCCCCCTTTCACATGCAAGCTCCTGAAGCTTACTGTACATGTGTGACTATACTATCTTATTCCCTTATGAATCACGTTTGATATCACTCCATTAAAATTTAGGGTAAGAATAAAGTGTGCTTTTTCTGCAGTCTGCATTTTTGTGTAGTGACTGCACCCATGCTGACTTTAAGTTACTCAATTTTTTATGTTCAGTTGCGCATGTGTAACGGGGGTGTCTCTCTGACATGTGCACCTGGCATTCCCTCACACACCGACCTACCTTGGGGTTGCCCTGGGTTCTTTTGGGTGCAATACACAAATAGAATACTAAGAACAGGTTTTGGTGCCTCCACCTGGAGCAGGGGTATTACAGGCTATCCAATGTTACCCTAACCTCCCCCAGTAAAAAATATCATTTCCCTCCCATGCACAGTTAACTTTTCACCACACAGAATAAAGTCACACAAAGCAATACACGTGAGCGAGAATTATAAAGTGAACTAACCTCCTATTTATTTTAGGGGAGGGGTAAAGGGGAAGAAAAAGGCATAGAACAAACAAATAATTTTTTCCAACAGTTGCTCCACATACAATCCCACCCCCCATGGGCACAACCTGCTCCCCTCCACGGTCATAAGAATTGTAACTGTCTGTTGTGGTGGGTACCTCACCGGGATGCGGGTGGCCGACCAGTTGATGCAAGTGGATGCCCTCTGGGGATGCAGTAGGAACAACAGTTTACACCTGAACTAGAAGAACTTTGAAGGCGAGCCCCCAGTTAGAGTCCAAATTGGGGTAAACAGATGATTTTTATAATCTTCTGTCTGGATGTTTCCTGCAGATTAACAAAGTCCTGCCCAGGACTTCACCCCCTTTATATCTAGCTAAACTGACTAACTAACATAAGAAAAGAACTTCCCAGAGGTACTCACAGGTTTTGGAAGGCTTCAGGGGGTGCAGTGAAACGATAAGGCTTGGCAGTACCACTCTGAATGCAGCAGATAGTCTCTCAAGGAACAACAGCTGCAGGTTGGAGATTTTAAACAGGTGCTGGGACCCCTCACCCATGATGGGCCTTTCATCATTTTCACCCCTCGGAACTTTTTTCATCTTCAACCCTTGGGCCTTTCGTGTTTTGGCCCCTCGAGCCTTCCACCATCTTTACCCCCAGAGACAGTGCTCCAGACCCCTCCAGAGGAGAGCTCAGACTCCCGCACCCAGGCTGAAGGAGAGGGATAGCCACCATCCCCAGAGCTCTCAATCTGACCAGGGTACCTGTCAGGCTTGTGGTCACCCTGGATGCCCAGCTAGATACACAGGTTCCACTGGAACTTAAGCACAGCTGGGCTTCTGAACAGTCTCAAACTAGCCCAAGTAACTTCTTTGCCAGCTGAGAAATAGTTCAGCAGTTCACATAAGTTTATAGGATTGAAACCTGGAGAACAGCAGTTCAAATAAATTCTGCACTGGGAAAAACAGGTTAGCAGTCCAATTCAGTTCCCTGCTTGGAACAAATAGGCGAGCAGGCACCCTGCCTAACACTTTTTGGGCTTAGAGGGGCGTATCTGCACCACAGGTAGACTACTGGCTGGTGCAGCCCCCTAACACAGTGTCCACCTCTTGCTTCTAGGCTGGACTCCTCCTAGACCTCAGGGCACAGTCTGTTTTATAGCAGTTCCAAACTCCCCACTCAATTGGCCAGCATTTTCCCAGGCTCACTGAAGGTGCTTTTTTAACCTTCCCAGCTGCCCCGGTGGCAGGGAGAATTACTGGGGGCTGCCATATTGGTTAACATTATACTGCCTGCCTTTTGTAGCCTCTAAAATTTATTAGAAGCCCATTCAGGGGCTGTTAATTACCTGTCCTGGCCCCAATTGCTTTGTAGGGGAAACCCTTATTTTTTTTTAATTTATATTCTATTTTCTCATAGAAACAACATAAGCTTATTACTTCCTACCAGGCATACAATACTACATACTAAGAGCCACTCAGTGGAAGAAAGGCATAACATCAGCCTAGGCAGTCTGATTTAAAATATTTTGGGGGTATTCCCAAACAATAGTCCATGCAAATTGTCCAACAGAGGCTGCATAAGATGATCAATCATTGGAAAAAGTAGTCCATAACATTTTATATTTAACCACGTGGTTGATGTGATCTCTGCCCAAGCATGTGTATAAAACAGCATGGTTAGCACTTTCTCTTCTCTTGGCATTAACTCTAATGCTTCATTTATTATAAAGAAATTGCATTGGGCACTTAACACTTAAGGATGACCAAAATAAGCCATCCAGTTACTAAGACTTTAAACATTCTTAACTTTTATTAAAAACAGGAAAACAGGTTGGGAACTCACAAGTCCCGGGGTCATTCTCAGACAGGGAAAAGAAAACAGAAGGGATTCAGCAGGTTCTCCAAAATCATTGCATGTAATACTTGTCAGCATATGGTCTTGCTCTGAAAAATATATCCCCCCGCATTGAATTGAAGCTGATAAGAGAGACACCATGTGAAAATTAACCACCAAGATTATAATCTCATATGTAACACACAAATAGATGGTATTTTACTTTGACATCTCTAATGCTTCGGTTTACCCTTATTAAAATAAAAGTCACTCACCAGTCTAAGTCCCCTAATAGCCATTTATCTTACCAATGGCAAGACAGAGAAAAAGAGAATGATAACATGAAGACAAGAGTCACTTGTAAATTGTGATTTCTTTTCAAGTATGGTCCACATCGGACTCCTCTTCTTTACAGTCTGGAGCTGCTATACATTCCTTTTCCAGAGGTTCTACCTTTTTTCTAGCTTGCATGGGGTCTATGTATTGGAACGTGTGGCCTCCATAATGAATTCAGAGTCATGCAGGCATTAATAATGAGTGCACCACACCGAGACTTCAAAACCTAGACCGAACTCCATCAAACTTCTTACGATGTGCTCAGGTAACAAAAGATAGATTCAGGAAGATGTGTAGTGTGGCCCCATTGTAATTGAAATTTTGAGAGTCCCGGGTTGCCTGCAAAATGGAATCCCTAATGGTAACTCCAGAGGTGACCAACATAACAGTCCTCGGTAGGTCAGTTTGCGATAGGGTGTTCTGAATGGAAATCCTGTAAGCCCTGATTATTTGATGAGCCACAGGAGATCCATCAGTGAGGTTAATAGCTTTGAGTAGCCAATCCCACAGAAATGTTGCAAGATAGGCCTGCCCGGTGGCACTGAGGGTTGAGGCACTGGACACCTTATTTCACTCCATGCCTGTGACCCAGGTTCTGGAATGAACTCGGGTCACTTGAGGGGGTTGGCTGGGGGAGGAAGGATAGAGCATCCAGAGGACTGCTCTCCTTCCTTGGGGTGGGGGGATTTGCATTGCACGCTGTTGGCCAACACCTAGCTGTGGCTGAGGGTCGGCACAAGTACGCAGCCATGTAAGGGGTTGGCCCACATCCACGGTGAGGTGGAGACTGCCTCCCTGCCCATTGCATGGATGTGGGTGCGAGAGAAAAATGGTGGAAAATTCAGGGACTCGGCAGGACCCATGATGGGCACCCCGCCCGACACCGGATTTGGCATACCAAGGGCAGGAGCATGCCGGCACTCCTCACCCTGGCCCTGCCATGGAGAAGGACTCTGTGGAGGAACTCTGGGGGGATGGATGAGCCTGGGGATCATGGCCAGAGGATGTACCCCTCCAAGGGAGGGGTCATAGCCCCTGTCGGGTCTGCGGAGGTGTTAAGTGTATATGGAAAAAAAAAAAAGAAACATTACAAGATCAATGCCTTCTACACCCTCTGGAAGCCCAACTAATGAAAGGTTCACCTGTCATTGTGTGTTTTCCAAAGCCTCAAGACAGTACCGTGTTATCTATTTTCTTGAACCAGTTTGCTGGTAGTTGAGAGAGCTTTGATTACTTGCGTTTCAGCCGAAGTTGCAGTTTCCATAGCTGATTCAGTTTTTACATCGTGTTCTCCCATATGTTGTAGACTTTCTCCCACCTTGCCATCAATAGCCCTTCCTGATAGGGTCAGGGACTGCCCCAGTTGATCACTAGTCCCCAGTGTTCCTTCTGCTGGCGCACTGACCTGCTGTTCCACCAAAGGTTAATTCTTGGCTCCTACACCTCCGACTTTATTTTGACAACCCATATTTAGGAAAGGTGTCTTTCACTTCCTCTCAGAAAGGGCTATCTGTCTCTTTATGACCTGCTTGGGACCATTCCATAGTAATCAATGGTGCTCTGGGTATGTCTGCAGGAGGCTGACAGCAGTACATTGTTCTTCTCACAATTTGAACTGTCAATTGTGTCAAGCAGTGGACCCAGGTCATTGCACAATGGAGGGTCAGGAGATGAAGGTGCCATCTTTTCTCTGGCTTGGTTACAATTTCTGGTTCTGGCAGGTCTCGGCCCAGGCTCTGTTACAGTCTGAAATAGGCTAAAGATGACCAATGGGTAGAAGGTGGTTATGGTGGATAGTTTTGACAATCCCCCAGCCACATTCTGGACGGATATGATATACTGGTAAATCAGTTAGCCTTTCCAGAACAACACAGGGCTCAGATGATCAGCGGTCAGCTATCTTGTGTCTTCCATGGAGGCCAGGATTTCTGAGGAGAACTCTATCTCCAACTTATAGTACCTGATGATGCACCTTTTGGTCATACCAGAGTTTATTGGCAGTACTGACTTTACTGGTGACTTCTGCAGTCAGTTGATAGGCTTCCTTCAGTTGATGTTTAAAGTGTTTATTCAAGGTAGGACTCTTTTGAAGTTCCATCAGCAGACACTCTGAAAGCTAGGTAAATTGTCAGGCAGGTTCTGAGACAAACATTAACAAGTAAGGAGAAGCATCAGTGGAACTGTTTCTGGTGCAGTTGCAGGCATGAACCAACCTGGGGACATGCTGGCTCCAATTTCTTTTCTGGTCAGGGTCCAGAAGTGCCTAACATGTCTAAAAAGGTATGATTAAACCTTTCCAGCTGTGGGTTCCCTTGAGGATGGTAGGAAGTAGTGCGGGATTGCTGGATGCCATGTGCAGCAAGAAATTCTTTCACCAGGCGGCTCTGAAAGTCGGACCGTTCATCTGAGTGGATGCGCTGGGGTATGCCATAATGAGTCACAAACTGCTCAAGTTTCTAAACAACAGTTTGAGCTGTCTGTTTTTTTTATTGGGTATGCCTGTGCAGACCTAGGGCAGTGGTCAGTGATGACCAAAATGTGGCTGTAACCTTTACTGTTTAGTTCCAGTGACAGAAAATCCATATATACACCACTTTCAGTGGTTCACTGGTTTTAATATTCACTAGAGGTGTAGCTTTATGTGGCAAAGTCTTTCTCTGAACACACCTGGCACAATTCTTGCAGTGGTTTTTCATGTTGGATACAATTCTGGGCCAATAGAATCACCCTCGAACAAGGTTCAGAGAGTACACTTGAACCCGAGGTGTCACTTGTCATCATATAAGGCTCTAAGGACAACCTTGTGGTACTTCAACAGCAGTACCAAATGTTTGCAGGGGACCATTGTTTTTGGGTCTTGGACAGTTCAGAAAAGAAGTCCGTCTTTCAAGGACAACTTACTCCATTCAATCAACAAAATTATTGGAACACCAGGATTGTCATGTGACACTTTGCCTGGGCCCTCTCCTTTTCCAAAAACTGAAATCACCCCTCTCAGCCAATGGTCTTAACGATGCACCTGTCTTTGCTCTTGCAGATTTGGCTGGCGCAAGTGACTGAAACCCAAGCCCCCCAAATTATAGAAGGCTTCAGGTATAGCATCTGGATGGGCTCCCATTGCATCAATGGCTCCGGTGTGACAGACAGGTGCCTGGCTATCTGCATAAACAAATTTGGTAGATAAGGCTTTCACAGTTGCAGGTGTCATATGAGTCCACTGGCTCCCATATGGAGGGTGAGTTCTGCAAGACAGGGCATCAACATCTATATTATTTAAGCTCCTACAGTACTCCAGGGTATAGTCATAAGTGGAATGGGTGGACAGCCAGCAGTGACCAGCTGCATCCAACTTTGCAGTGGTGTTGACATAGGTAAGAAGACTGTTGTCAGTATATACTATAAATCTGGCCCCATAGAGGTAGTCATGGAAATGATCCATGACTGCCCTTTTGAAAGCTAAAAATTCTAGCTTATGCACTGGATAATTCATTTCACTTGGTGTTAGGCTCTGACTCACAAATGCAACTGGTCTCAATCCCTCTGGGTACTCTTGATATAAGATTGCTCCTAGTCCATCCATGCTGGTGTCCATGTGTAGGACATAATGTTTGGTGGATCAGGAAAAGCCAGCACAGGAGCTTCAGTGAGTCTTATTACTTCCAATAGCCTTCGTATGAAGTCCAAACTATCCATTGCTTAACCGGACAAAAAATGTCCTCCCAGGAGATAATGAGTTAATTATTTTTCTGGACACCTTTTCACAATCCTAATCCCAATGGTCCCCACATTATTCATTAACTTTATAGTATGCCTTCTGAGTGCTTCCTTCCCCTGCTGCTTCTCTTAGTTGGTAGGGGGGTACCCCTGCATGTGGTTCACAAGTAGTTGGACCACCCTGGAGAAATCCTGGACAAATCTCCAGTAGTAACCACAGATCCCGAGGAAGGAATGTAAAGTCTTCAGATTATGGAGCCTATGCCAGGTAGTGAGGGCCTTGACCTTGTCAGGGTAGGTCTGGACTCCTACTGAGACAATATGATCAACATACTTTACAGAGGGCTGGCAGAACTGACATCTGTTAACTTGCACTGTGACCCAATTCTCAAAGTGTCCAGAATGACACACAGAGCTTGCGACAAACAGAATGGTGCAAGGAGCAGCTTGCAAAGGGAACTACACTGAGAGCAATTCTCAAATGCACCCACAGACTGCATGCGCTAAGAGGGTCTTGCACTGTCCTTGTGGCACAAAAAGGGGTGCGGCATTGTGCAAGGAGCCGTATGCCAGGCAATGCTGCAACATCCCCCTTTCTGGCATTCTGTAATGTATACTGTGCCAACAGAATCAAACACCTGCTGGATCAACAGGGGTTGGTCTAACGGTCAGTGTCCCATGCACAAATCCTTCCCCGAGCACAAAAGTGCATACATACAGGTGCTTCTTCTCAGTGCCTGTTAGACTGTGCAAACATGTTATCGATATTGGCAAAGTCCAGTGCAAAATATAATACTGCTATGCATATAATATAATTCAAACAGGCTTCTTGATCCACAGGTAAAATGAATGGCTATTATATAACTGGTCATCAGAAAATGTCTATGAATAGTATTGCAATAATATTCATAGGATTCAGAGAACAGGATGCCGTGTCTTCAATATTTATGTTTGGAGCTGTGCAAAGTAAAAACCTGTTCAGAACCATGAATTGTTTCATACTGGGTTCCATATTGGGTTATGGATGGAAGAAGGCACATCTGCCCATGTTAACCATCCTCCCACATCAGCAGGTCCAAATACATCCCGTATCCCAAAAATATTTGTCCAGCTGTTTCTTGAACATATTCAAGGTATTACATTCCACGAATTTACTTGGTAATTTATCCCATGGTCTACATGTTCTTTGCGTAAAAAAATTTAATCTTATGCTTTTGATTGAGGTGTCAAGCTTTATTTGTTGTTTATGAGTCCGAAGCCCACTTGGTTTTTGTTATATTTCAATATCTAGGTCCTGCATTAAATCTTCTTCCTTCAGGATTTTATACATTAACAGTAAGCCTCCCCCTCAATCTCCTGTTTTCCAAGCTAAACAGGTTAGGTTTTTGCAACCTAACTATGTAATTTAGCTTCTTCCAGCCACCCACAATCTTAATTAATTTACGTTGAATCCCCTCCATTTTATTTACTCCCCCCCCCCCATGATGAGGGCTCCACAATGGGGACCATAATCCAAATATGGTCTTATACAGTGGTAATACAAATGATACTGACCTACTTGAAAATTATATTTTAATATTTCTGATCATGTAGTTAGCTTTCCTAATAATACTTGAACGATGTTCTGTAAAATTCAAGTGCCAATCAATATTAATTCCACAGTCCCTTTCGGTTTCAGTGCTCTTAAATGTTTTACGCATTCAATAAGTATTCCTGTTTTTTGTTTAGTTTGCCTATATGTAAAACAGAACATTTATCCACACTAAAGTTCATTTCTTTAACCCTTGCCCACTCTTCCATCTTTTTTAAATCCTATGCCAGCTGATCCCACACATTTTACAGTATCAGCTGGTCCTCTCAATTTCACATTGTCCACAAACTTGACAATCCAACTGTTTACATTCTTGTGAAGATCATTAATATATACAGAAAATAGTGTGGGCCCTAGACAGACCCCTGGGGCACACAACTGGTCACCTCATCCTCCTCTGATGTATATCTCCTAAACCTAACCCTCTGCTTTCTGCCAGTCAACCAGTTGCCAATCCCACGCCACCAGTTTTGAGTGGCATACGGACAATTACTCTTGGTTTAATTCGCTGCTGACAGTATGTTGCAGTGAATTCGGCGATGTTACATTCATCGCAAGCTGAATTGGACGTGGTTGTAATGTAGACACCGTGGCGAGTTTCCAGCGACATTTCCTCACAATGAACATTGCAGATTGCTGTAACTCTGGTGCTAACACATCGCAAACTGTGGCATCTTTTATCCTCATGCACCAAACAGAAAGGAAATATTTTACTCCCTCTTACCTTCCCTCACTTTGGCATGCTTTAAGTCCTGATTTCCCGGCGACAGCCCAAAACAAACATGCTATGTTGTTGCTCGTACTGTGTGGCAATATAAATCGCAGAAAAAAAATACTTTTAGCCTTAGCCTGAGTAAGTTGCTCACTTTTCTGATCATTATGCCCTCATGTAAAAAATAGGATCTGCCATGTTATTCTGTTGACCATTAGTCTGCTCCGTTTTCTGCTCTGTGACATTTATAACAGCTACATTTTGTCCCCGCAATGTTTTTATAGCTGTGAATTGTCCAAGGCGTTTTGTCCGGGGGTGAAAAGTCTGTACACGGTTTTGAATCAATCCCTAATGTTATTAATTTGTCAATTAATAAGTCATGAGGTACCTTATTGAAGGCTTTTTGAAAATCAAGCATTATTACATTTGTTTCTATATTGTCGCTTATGCTTTTATTAACCTTATTGTAAAAACTCGTCTGATTTGTTATACATGACCTATTTTGTCTAAAGCCATGTTGTGTTCTATCACAGTAGTTAAAGGCACTTAAATTTTCTTCTAATTTATTCTTAAAGGGTACCTAAACAAGCAGTTTTTTAAAACTGCAAACTCCAAAATCTGGCTTCATGGCGAGGTAAAGTAAAGACTGCTTTTACATTTATGCTAAAACTGCATTAATGTAAATAACATAAATACAGTTTCATAGCTTTTGAAAAATGTAAACAACATCCTTTCATTTTCAGAAAACAGCCTTGATTTCACCCTAAGATAACTGTCAATGTGTTAAGTGATGAGTCATGATGACATCATTGGAGCCAGAGACAGACACCCACATATATTTCTATAGTGCTAACTAGTTCTTCTTTCCCTCTTTGTTTTGAATTGTTGTACCAGAATGATCAACACCATGTCTTAACATGTGGATTATTTTGATCAGTACACATGTTAGGCTATGATTTTATTCATTTTGTTTACTTTAACTTGCTGAAAATGTTTTGTAAACCAGCTGACTTTCTCTTTGGCAAACGGTACAGTACAACACTTCAAATACCTAATGATCTAGTGGTTCTGTGATGCCCTGACTTTTGTTTTTTGTTAACCAAGAGAGACACATTAAGCTGAAAGCTTGTTTACAGGTGTGACCTGGGAGCACAAGGAAGTTTAGTGACTTGCTTAGGATCACACAGCAAAGTACTGGTCTGGTTCAGTTCCAAAGCTCATGCTGTCTTGTTAATCCACAAATAAGGCTTTCTTTTTCCATGTGAACCCCCTGCACCTAGCCTGTCATCTGTTGAATGCCCCACCATCCATACACTGTCCTTAGTACTGCCTTGGGCCACATATGTGCATGAGGTCTCATGAAGAGAATTATCGCACCTCAGATTGTAATCTTGTACTTCAAAGAGTTGTGCACACCTATACCGATATATGCATCATCAGCTGGCATTGTTAAAACATGCTTCCCAAATCACTCTCCAGTCCACTTTCTCAATGTTTGACTTCTGGTCCCACAGTAAACATTGAGTGGATCACCATCCTTCTGCACAGTGAAGGTAGTATGTACAGTTCCCCTGTTGTGTTTTTTCCCACCTCATTAACCAACAACTAGGTCTTCCTGGAGGATCAAGCAATAAGCATCATGACCCACCAGAAAAACTGCTGTTCATGCCCTCATAAGGGCTGCATATACAATGGATAACAATATTATTAGCAGGAGAGGCACACTAATACCTTGAGTGAATCCACCTGACTTCCAGTGTCAGTCTACTCCTTTACCTATGATCTCCACTGGACAGTTCCCAGCAATTCTTCTCCATTTCTTTTCTGTGCTCTACTTCACAATGCAAGTTGGCTGGCTACCACCCTTCTAAATATTGAATGAGCTATACACAACTCCCTCAATACTGTCCTAACAAATGTCAGCATCACCCCCCCCACCCAAGGGCAATCTCCGTATGCTGAATTCAAGTAACGGTTTGGGTGCAGCCCTGCCACTCTGAGTATTTATTATCACTGGCTACTCTCATCCACAGTCAGGTAGTGATCACGATGCTGGCAGCCCCATATTTCAGACCTCACAGTGATCTGCTCAACATCCTCCTTCCTGTCTTCAACTAACCTGAATATAGTTGTACCCTGCTGGAACGGCTTCTTCAGTCCCTTTTCGGCATTTATTCTTCTCACCTGCTTCCCACACCAAAAAAGGGTGAGTTCATTACCCTTCCACATCATGAATGTGGTTAGTACAGTCTCCCATGTTATTTTTACATATTAATAATAAACATGATCTTCTGTCAAGCCAGGCTGATAGTGGCATGGCACAAGTGGAAAAATAGGCTTTCCTACCCATATAAGATCTCAGCCACCTATGATTAGGCACTAGTAAATGACGTGCATAATGATGTGCACACCCATCATTTAATAGTGCCTAATCAAAGGTAGCCTATATCTTTTAAGGATAGGAAAGCCCATCATTCCCCTTGTTCCCTGCTGCTATCAGCCTGAGTTACTGGAATGATATGTTTATATTTGATATGTCAAAAACAAAATGGGGACTGTGCTACTTGCACTCATGATGCAGAAGGGTGATGAGCTCACCAGTTTTTGGTGTGAGGAGGAGGAATAGTGAAGAATGAATACCAGAGCGGGACTGAGAAGGCCACTTTTGCAAGATACTGCTATAGAAGGGGGAAGACAGAAGGAGAGAACTATGAGCAGACTACTGTGAGAAATAAGATGTGGGGCTGGCAAACATTCCCCTTCTGATAAAACCAGTTCATACAATTGTCCAAGGCTGTGTGTGGGTATTAATGTATGAAATGGCTGCCGCTACACATTCAGCAACTTCACTATCAGTCTAGTATTGCTTGTAATGCACTTTGGGATACAATGTCTATGAAAAGCACTATATAAATGCTGATTCTTATTATTATTATTATTTCCCATTGACAAAGAAGACAAGGCAAGCATATATTTGATTTTTGAGACAGTATGATCTCTAACATTGGACTGCACAAGAACTTTGCTACAAAAAAGTGGTGGATCTAGGGGGTGGCGAAGGGTATGGCTGCAAACTCCCCCCCCCCACACATTGTAATGTAATTGCTTGCTGCTGCATTTCACTTTGTTGAAGAAGTCTGATTTATTGATTGTACAAATGTTTACATTCAAACTATGGATTACATTTGTAGGTTCTGTCAAAAATGTACTAGAAAAGAATAATAGCAGAAAATATTAAGGTTTAATAAAAATGTTAAAAAGTGCATATTAAGTATGCACACTACCCCAGCACCCCCATTGTAGCATACTAGATACACCATAACCACTAGACTAGAGATGCAGCAAATTTAAATTTCGCTGGCGAAGTGAACGCAAAGTGGGCACTACGCGTTGTCACTCCGCTTCGCGGAGTGGCCAGCATGAAATGCCCACTTCACCTTGTAATTATTACTTTGCATTGTCATTCCACCTTAACACGAAGTAAGGCAGAGAGACAACAATATTGGCAGCCCCACACACACAGTCACTAGAATCAATGTGTATCCCCAAAATGCTACTGTCATCTTGTCTCCAGAAAATTCCCCAGTGCTGATGAAGTGAAATGAGAGCGTAACAAGAAATGCAAAGTCTCCCAGAAGTAATGGCACACTCAGTCATCTGGGCAGTGGTCAGACCTAGTCACCAGAATTAATGTTCATCCCCAAAATACTACTGTCTTGTGTCCAGAAAATTCCCCAGTGCTGACCAAGTGAAATGAGTGTAACAAGACTTGCAAAGTCTCCCATCTTAGAGATGCAGCAAATTTAAATTCTGCTGGTGAAGTGCCTGTGAAGTGGGTGCTTTGCGTTGTCACTTCGCTACACAGAGTGGCCAGCATGTAATGCCCACTTCCCTCATTATTGTGATTGTGACTTCTGATTGTCATTCCGCCTTAACCTGAAGTAAGGTAGAGTGACAACAATATTGGTGGCCCCGGGCCCCCACACATCACATGGCTTACAGTACTGTAACTCACATGCTGTATAAGAACGTGAATGCCTACAGCTGTAGTTCCCTGATGGCAATGACCTGTATCACAAATAGAGATGCAGCGAATTTAAATTCTGCCAGCAAAGTGCCATCAAAGTGGGCACTTCATGTTGTCACTCTGTGGCCAATGCAAAAGGCTCACTTCACCTAGTAATTATTACTTTGTGTTATCATTCCACCTTAACTTGAAGTAAGGCGAAGTGACACTAATATTTGGCAGCCCTTCACACACACAGTCACCAAAATTAAAGAGCATCCCCAAAATGCTCATGTCTTGTGTCCAGAAAACTCCCCAGTACTGACAAAGTGTAATGAGAGCACAAGAAATGCAAAGTCTCTCAAAATTAATAACGCACACAGATGCCATGCATTCAGTAGTCACACACAGTCAGCAAAATTAATATGCATCCCAAAAATGCTACTGAGAGCATAACAAGAAATGCAAAGTCTCTCAGAATTAATGGTGCACTCTGTCTTGTGTGCAGTGGTCACACACAGTCACCAGAATTAATGAGTATCCCAAAAATGCTACTGTCTTATGTCCAGAAAATTCCCCAGTGCTGACGAAGTGAAATGAGAGCATAAGAAGAAATGCAAAGCCTCCCAGAATTAATGTTGTACTATAAATGCACAGACAGATTAAGATTGCACTGTGCACTCAAGACACAGATGCAAAGACACAACAACACCTAACCAGTGCTCATAAATCACAAATCCAAATCTGGAAAAGAATACCTTTTGCCGGTTTGGGGGGGGGGTTGAGCACAGCAGTAACATACAGTCCACTACCAGTAAAGATACCACAAAACAGTATAAAAAATTCATGCAGGTGCAGTGGATAGCTGGTTCACACTGCTGCAGTTACTCTGTGGCACAATAACAGGTGTCTTACTTAATGGCACGCATCGCACATCCACTCACACACACTACAAGTAATGCATAGCAAATTGAAAACCTTTAGTAATATAACCAAATGTTTTGATCAAACTGAAATTATATACTGCTGCATCACAACAATCAGAAAAAAAATGTCAAGAATTACTGAAAATATTACTGTGCGTACATTAACACAGTTATACAAGAAAAATATAACCAAAACAGAAAAGACTGCCTTTTTCTCCCAGTTAATCTACCTACACCACAGATACGCCCTTCCCCCAAAGCACACTTCACAGTACACAGACTGACTGTTCTAAATTAACATTCAAAATCCACACACAAACAATAAACACTTGATAATATGAGCACAGGAGGGTTTCCTATACTCAATGTAGTAAATTGTGAGCAAAAAAAAAAATAGCTCAAATAGACTTTTTTAACAGCTTTTAGAGGAGTTGAATTGCAGACCTCTGAGAGGAAACTGTCTCCATCTTCCACTACACACACACTACACAGAACTGAGGCTGTGTAGAACAATCTAGAGTCCATGTGACCTACAATCCCATAAAGCACTGCAAAATTCTCCTTTGGAGCTCAAGAACAAGGTGGAGTAAGGAGAAATAAGGCATAGTACATTGATTTCAATGTACTTTGCCTTAAAATTGGTGGAGAAGTGGCTTGGTGAAGAGGTGAAATACATAAAGTCATTGTTTTCAATGGACTTCCTTCCCATTACTCTTGTAGTAATCCACTTCGCATTACGGACCACTTAGCAGACTCCGCGTTACTCCGTGAATTACTTCGCGGAGCGAATTTCAGCCACTTCGTCCACCACTACACTAAACCTCCAGGTTTTTCAAGATTTGTACTGCACTGTGGTTTGCCACAGAGAAAGTCAGTTAGATTAAAACACAATTTCAGCATGTTAAAGTAAACAAAATGAACAGAACTATAGCCTAACATATGTATTATACAAAATACTGCACATAGTTTTTTTGCAGTTAATCTTTTTATTTATTAATAACGTGTATATACAGATAACAACAAAACATCCTCCAGTACATGGTATATATATATATATATATATATATATATATATATATATATATACAGGAAGTGCTAGAGACAGCATATTATCAGAAATAATATGCAATTAGTATAACAATAAACGATTAAAGATCAAAACATGTTGTATATACAATGCAATAAAATGAAGATTAACATATGAATAAGGGAGAGTTTAAAAAAGAAAACAGGTGAAAACATGTTGATATTATATACAATCATGGTTATACTATGCAATGATGCAAAAATTGTAGCACTGTGACAAAAATATATAACTGAGGATGATTATGGAGTAAACTTAAAAATCCGAAAGAAATATAAAGAAAGATAAAATGAAAAAGAGAGAAAGAGGAAAAAGAGGAATAGAATAATAAAAAGAGGAGATGAAAGAGAGGGAGAGAGAAAAGATTAGAGAATAGAAAACGAGAAAGAAAAAAGAAAAGTGAGACCATAGCAGGTTAACTAATTTGTGTATCAGTGAGATGGAGAATTATTGTGAATATCAAAAACCATACATTAGTTAACAGATGGATTGGATGATGCCAAATAATTGAAAAAACCCTGCCAACAATTGTTATATATGGTGAGACGGTCAAGAGCATAGTTTTGACCATTTGGGTGAAACAATTCTATACAAAGGGAAAAATGAACTAGTTAATACTATAGAGAGCCATATATCTCTCTGACTTTGGCTCCAATGATGTCATCACATAACACATTTGGTGGCCATTCTAGGAAGCAGGTAAGACAGTTTTTTTTTTAAATTAGAAGGCTGATTTTACAATTTTCAAATGTTCTGGAACCACATTTAGGTAAATTATATGAAAATTGTTTTAGCATTAATGAATACAGCAACCTTTCCTTTAGTCACCTATGGAGTCAGATTTTTGAATAGTTTGTTGTCAAAATGTTGTTTAGGTATCCTTTAAGAAAGGTTTCAGCTAGCTTACATACAATCGAGGTCAGACTAATAGGTCTAGAATTAGACCATACTGATCTACTACCCTTTTTAAATAATGGAATAACAATGGCATGTTGCCAGTCATCTGGCACTAGACCTGTACTAAAGGATGAGTTGAGTAAGTAGGTTAATGGTCCTACAATGGTTTTAATTGTTTCTTTTAACAGTCTTGGATGTACCAAATCTGGCCCAGCCACCCTATTTGTTTTTATTAACCATCTCAGACACGTCCTTTGGACTAACCTCAAAATCAAATACCTTTCTATCATTGTTAATGATATTAATCTAATTAGATTTTTTTGTAGAGAAGACAGAACAAAAAAAGTCGTTAAACCTATTGTCCATGCCTACAGGCTCCGTTATAACCTGCCCCTTGTGTGTTAATGGACCTACGTTCGTGCTTGCTTTGCTGTGTCTGTTGATATATGCATAAAAGCTCTTCCCCCATCTTTCCTATGTGCAATATTGAATTCAATTCATAACCCTTCCCTTCTAATAATTTTCTTTAAATTTTTTGCTTCTAATGTGTACTTATCTAATGCTACGGAAGACTGATGTTTTTCATAAGCACATAGGCATTCCTTTTCTTATTAATCTGTCTTAAAGCCTTCCTAGTATACCATGGAGGCAGTTTTCCTCTTTTGTTATACAATTTGTTGTTAGGTATGTATTTATGTTCTACATCCCTAAGCTTATTTTTAAATATGTGCCATATTTCCAAGGTGTTTTTATTCTGAAAGTCACGTTCCCATTTCCATGCTTTTAACTCATTACTGATTTTATTAAAGTTAGCTCTATTATAATTCTTTATAACTGTCATTCCCGTGATTTTATCAATTTCTTGTTTGCACATACATGCCACTAATTTATGATCATATCCCCCAAAATTATCCCTTAATGTAATATTGCTCACTCTGTCCTATGTATTAGTTATTAACAGATCTAAAATATTACCCCCATTGTCGGTTTAAGGATCATTTGCTGCAACCCAGCAGTAGACAGAGCATCCAAAAAAAAAAGGTTCTCAGTCCCACCATGAGCAGCAACATTTAACCAGTTTATATTAGGGTAGTTGAAATCTCCCATATTTACAACATCCCCCTTCAGACATCTCAATTAACTGCTGAATGATTGCATCTGATATTACTGGGCTCGAATTAGGAGCCCTGTAAAAATTACCTAGGTATAGTTTTTTTGCATATTTGGTTTCAACTGCCACCCATAGAGACTCAATGTCAGGATTTGTTACATTTTCTATATAACTGTGAATTTGATGTAAACAGCAACACCCCCACCTTTTTTATTCTGTCAGTCCTTAGCATACAGCCTATATACCTCTATGATTTTATTCCAGTTAACATTACTGTCCCACCAAGTCTCTGATATCATGCAAACATCTATGTTTTGTTTGCTTAATACTATATCCAATTCTGCCTTCTTCAGACAATTCAAACTATGAGCATTCAAAGCCCAAATCTGTAATTCTCCTTTTATAGTTTTACAGTCCAGGATGCCCTTAGATGTTTCCAAATCTTTTTTATTCGATTCCCATCACTCCCAGGTCTCCCCTTGTTTTTTAGTTTAAACAATTGTTTACAACATGTTTCAATCTAGCACCAAGTTTTCTACTACCCAGTTTGTTTAAATGCAAACCATCCATGCTGTAATATTGGTCATTATTAACAAATTATTCCTAATGTGTAACACATCCCACTCCCTCCTGCTTAATTGTATAATGACAAATGCAAGGGGGAGGGGGTGAAAATCTTGCTTGCTTGAAGTTATGCAAATAGCATATAGAGTCATCCTGTCTGACAGCATGCATGTAGTTATTATTAAATTCCAAAGTTGGATAATGTTCTTAAAACACTACAATGGCTGGTTTCCTGTTGTGCTAAAACACTTGTGCATGGATATCACCAAAAGGGTAGATTAGAATCACAACGTAAAATCAGGATCTTCCTGGCAAGCAAAGAAGGTTGTTCTACAGACATAAATGCCGCTCAGATGGCATTGATACCAATGGGGTATGTACTTCCTTGTATCTGGATATACCAGACTGGGTAAGCATGCCCCTGCACAGACAAGCCAATGGGTAGTCAATTCAAAGAATAATAATTAAATAATAATACAACTTTATTTCTATGGTGCCTTTCAAAAACCAAGGTGCCTTACAAAATAAAACAGACTGAACACTTCAAATCTTGTGTTAAAACAACTAACGCAGATAGACAAATACAGTCAGACTCCAAATGCTTGGGTCCACAAATACATTTTCAGGTTCTTTTTAAATCCCTCCATGGTCGCACACTCCTGTAACTGATGGGGTAGAGAATTCCAGAGGGTAGGGGCCACATACATAAATGTACAGGCCCCAGAAGATTTCAAAGACACTCTCAGGATCTCTAGCAACCCCTCGCCAGCTGAGCAGAGCACTCGCCCAGGGCAGTAAGGGATGAAGAGCTCTTTCAGGTAGTCAGGGCCAAGTCCATGTAGGGCTTTGAAAGTCAGAAGACCAACTTTAAAGGTGATCCACCACTGCACTGGTAGCCAGTACAGTCCGTGCAGCACCGGTGAAATATGGCTGGACCAAGAGGTACCAGTCAGAAGCCATGCCGCTACATTTTGCACCAGCTGCAGGCAGTGGATTTCAACCCCAGGAAGCCCTAGATAAAGGGAGTTGCAATAGTCCAGATGCGAGGACACAAAAGCATGGACCAGTGTAGGAAGATTGCCAAACGGAACAAGGTGTCTAATCCTGGAAATATTCCTCAGATGGTAAAATGAGCACTTGATGATGGCAGACACCTGCGAATGCAGAGTCAATCCCTCATCAAATATTACCCCCAGGTTATGCACCTGTTCAGAGGTCGGGAGTGAAACACCCACGAGATGAAGTCCAGAAGGTGAACCAGCCCCCCGCCACCCTATCCGGCACACTGGATCCACTACCAATGCCTTTGTCTTTTCCGAGTTCAACTTCAGCCAACTTGAATCCATCCACTCTTGGATTTCATTAAGGCAGTTATTAAAGACTAAGAAAGCTCCATCCTGATTGGGTGCAAAAGAAAGTTAGAGCTGGGCATCATCAGCATAGCAGTGAAACCTCAGTCCATACCTTCTGAAGGGCAGCATATACACTGTGAACAACATAGGGGACAACACAGAGTCCTGAGGAACCCCACAAGACAGAGAAACTGGGTCTGAGGAGTAAACCCCGGAAACCACTCTCTGTGTTCTTCCAGAGAGGTAAGATGTAAACCACCTGAGGACTACATCCGATAGTAAACAGATGAACCTCAGACACTCAAGTAGAACCCCATGGTCCACAGTGTCCAAGGCTGATGAGAGATCTAGAAGAACCAGAATGGAATAGTTTTTCTGATCCCTAGCCACCAGGAGATCATTGAGCACCTGAACCAGTGCTGTCTCAGTACAATGCCTTTTTCAAAAACCGGACTGGAAGGGATCATAGTTATCATGGATGGTCAAATGGTTCTCCAGCTGCATGGTCACTGCCTTCTCAATCACCTTCCCTAAAAAGGGAAGGTTAGAGATTGGTCTGTAGTTTGCATGGCAGTCAGGGTCCAAAGAAGCTTTCTTCAGGAGGGGTGTTACCACCGCCTCCTTCAGGGAGCTCGGAAACTCACCTGTTTCCAAGGAGCACCAGACTATCCATGCTAGGACTGGACTGATAGTATTGATACAACCTAAAATCAGGGAAGTTGGTCCTGGATCCAAACTACAGCATGTAGGGCATGCACCCCAGACAATCCGCATGATATCCATGAATTCTGGTTGGTGGAAGGCACGCTAGGAAAACAGAGGAGCAGCAGCCTCACGCTGATCCAAAGCAAAACCCTTAGAGTGTGCTGGTTGGTGCGCCACCCTAATGTCGGCCACCTTAGTTGCAAAGAATCAAGCAAGTTTATTGCACTCTCTTTGCAAAAAAGCCCTTTGGACATGTAGACAAGTTGGGTTACACAGCCTGTCCACAGTGCGAAAGAGCTGAGCTGGTCAATTCTGAGCAGCTGCAATCTCCCCGGACAGGAATTCTGCCTTCTTACGGGTGATTGCAGATTGATAGGCTTGATAGTGCTCCATCAATCAAAGGTGGTCGACATCAAGGGAGGATTTCCACCAGCAACGCTCTAACCTTCGACCTAGTCACCTCATCTTCCTCAAGGACCCATAAAACCATGGGGACTGAGGGAAAAGGGAGAGAGGGTGAACACGGACAGGAGCAATGACATCCAGGGCCACTGAGATAGCCATATTATAGGCTACCATGAGGGCATCTGGGTCATTGTTTGCCACTAGAAAGGATGATAGGTCAACTTCCGCCACCAGGCCTTCAGAACTAACATCTCAGAAAGGGCGATACCTGACCACCTCCACAGGGGTAGGCCTACAAAGGGGGGTTGTGCTAAAACAAAACCCCACGGTGTAGTGATTGGACCACCCAACTGGTTCCACCCCCAAATCAGAGGCCTCAATCCCCAGGGGAAAAACTAAGTTAAGGGAGTGACCATGTTTATGGGTAGCAGCGGTAACTATCTGTACAAGACCCAGAGATAACATCAGCTGGAGGAACTGCTGTCCAAACTGCGAGAGTTCATTATCGACCTAGGCATTAAAATCGCCCAGAACCATCAGTCTGGGTGATTCAAAAGCCATGTCGATGACGAAGTCCGCCACTTCCTAAAGGAATTGCTTCTCATCTCTGGGTGGACGGTAGATGAGGGCGATCCTACAGCCTACACCTGCTATCATGGTACACTCGAATGACTCAGTTTCCTCAACTGGTACACTCATGAGGTTAAGTTTGGTCTTGAAACAGACCGCAACCACCCCCCGATCAAGTCTTGGGTGGTGAATCACCGAGTACCGGGCTGGAGTTAGAGCCTCCAAAATGGGGCCAGAATTCTCATCCAGGCAGGTCTCGGTGATGCAAGACAGATCCACCCTGTCTACAAGATCTGCAATAATTGCAGTCTTGTTTTTGATGGACCTGGCATTGCATAATACAGCCCAAGTTGACTGAACCTCCATGGCTGCCCGGGCCACCTGCCCGGTGCAGAATAACTGCTGAGTAAATGTCCACAACAACTAAGTCTATTATTTCGAGAAACTTCAAAATGGCATGGCATTGTAAAGTTGCAGAATAAGCAATGGGCCATCGAATTACATTTAATTACAATTGGAATTACATTTAAAGCAAACCTTTGCATTTATACTGTTATTTAGTAATGCCAAGATTAGGCAATAAACAGTCCTCAGTTTTCATAATTTGCAATTTGGTGGGACTTGTCCCCCAATAATGAGGAATAATTTTTTGGGGGAGGTCGTGTGCTGTCTTTTGGAGCATGATCCTATCCTGTGTAAACAGAGAGATAAGATAGTGAACTAAGTACTGCCAAGCAAGTTGGACCCAGGGTGAAACTGCTGCAGGGAAGACAAATACAAGCACCTTGAATAAGCTCCTGGTGGAGTTACTGCTTACTTTAGCAAGGTGTTTTTCTAACTCTTCCCTGTACCTGGCCGGTTTCCTTGGATTAAGTATCAGCTAGGTCCTGCTTGACTTGTTTCTGTGGATGTGGTGGAAGAAAAATTGAAAAGAGAAGCTCACTCGCTTGTCTTCAGGTTTAAAGTGGTGGAAAATTAGACAGCATCTGGAGTACTGTGTGCAGTTCTGGAGACCCCGTCTCCACAAAGACATAGACAGGGTGGAGGCTGTCCAGAGGAGGGCAACCAAAATAGTGCAGGGTTTGCACCAGAAGACATATGAAGAGAGAGAGAGATTGAAGGAGCTTAATATGTATACCCTCAAAGAAAGAAAGGAGAGGGGGTACATAGGAACATAGGAAAGTGATGGAAGATGGGGGCCACCAGGTCATTCTAGTCTGCCTATTTGTCCAGCAACCTCTAGGTTTGCTGTGGAATCCTCCCCCCACCCCTTAACAACCCTTTATACCTGTCCCAAGCCCTCTTGAATCACCCCACTGTGTTCTCTCCCACCACCTCACTTGGCAGTCCATTCCAGGTGTCCACCACTCTCTCTATAAAGAAGTATTTCCTGATGTTTCCCTTAAACTTTCCACCCTCAAGCTGAAGATCATGGCCTCTTTTCCTGGGGCACCCCTTCAGTTGGAAGAGATCATCTGTAGGCACTTGGTTGATCCCTTTTAGATACTTAAAGGTCTCTATCATATCTCCCCTTCCCTGCTCTGTTCAAGGGAGAACATTTAAGGCTATCAGTCACTCCTTGTACCGGAAGTGGTCAAGGCCCAACACCATTTTAGTAGCCCTCTTCTGTACCCTTTCTACCCTTTCCACAACCTTTTTTAAGTATGGTCTCCAGAACTGGATCCCATACTCCAGCTGCGGCCTGACCAGCTGGGTGTACAAGGGAACCAGGACCTCCTTCCTCTTGCTGGTGATCCCCCTCCGAATGCAACCCAACATTCTGCTGGCTGCTGCCACTGCCCTCCCACACTGCCCAGCCACCTTTAAGTTCTGTGAGATGCTAATGCCCAGGGCCCTCTCCTCATTTGTCATTACAAGTGGTTTTGCCCCCAGGATATATTCTGTTCTCTCGTTTTTTTTTTCTGAGGTTCATGATTTTGTATTTAGCCAAGTTAGGTGATAACTTCCACCTCCTGGCCCAGTCCTCTATTTTCCATAGTCCCCTCTGCATCCTTTCGGCCCCATCCTGCACCTCCACCCTACTGCAGATCTTAACATCATCGGCAAACAGGCTCACTCTACCCCCCAGGCCCCTGCCATGTCCCCTATGAAGATGTCAAAAAGCAGGGGTCCCAGTATAGACCCCTGCGGGACACCGCTGGTGACCGCTGATACTCCGGATGGCGCCACATTGACTAGTGCCCTCTGCCTCCTGCCCTCCAGCCAGTTTTACACCCACCTAGTGAGATCTCTTCCCCCAGTCCCAGGCATTCCATGTTGTACAGAAGCCTTCCATGTGGCAGCATATCGAACGCCTTCCTGAAGTCCAGGTAAGCCACATCCACAGACCCCCCGGTCCACTACCCTAGTGACCCAGTCAAAAAACTCGACCAGATTTGTCTGGCAAGACCTGCCCTTGGTGAAGCCGTGCTGCCTGGGATCAAGCAGGCCATTTGCCTCCAAGTAGCTGCTGATTTTGTCCTTAAGCAGTCTGTCCACGAGCTTGCTAACTACAGAAGTTAAACTTATTGGTCTGTAGTTGTTCACATCCTGCCTCCTACCTCCCTTGTAGAGGGGCAGTACATCAGCACTCTTCCAGTCCAGTGGGATTTCCCCAGAGTGTAAGGATGTGTTGAACAGAGAGGTCAATGGGGCTGCTAGCTCCTCTCTCAACTCCCTTAACACTCTAGGGTGGACCCCATTCGGCCCCATGGCCTTGTCCACCTTTAGGCCCTTGAGTTCCCTCAAGATCTCATCTTCCCAGAAGGGGGGCACCTCCAACCCTCTCCCCTCTTTTCCATCTGGCCTGGAGTTTTACCCTTCTCATTCCTCCTCCTTTGCGAATACGATGCTGAAGTGACTGTTGAGCATTTCAGCCTTCTGCCGATCCCCCTCCACCCTCTCCCCAGACTCCACTATCAGGCTAGGTATCCCTCTATCCCCTCTTCTCCACTAACTTATATATCTGAAGAAGGTCTTCTCTCCCTTCTTCGCTGCCTTGGCAATCCTCTCTCTTCCATTCTTGCCTTAGCTCATCTTATCACTCTCTCTGCCTCCCTCTGCTTTTGCCTGTAATCCTCCCAGTCTGGTTCACTCCGTTTTGATTTGTATAGCCTGAAGGCACTCCTCTTTTCCCTGATGCTGGCCCTCACTTTGCTGGTGCTTACTCTTTTTGAGCAGTGGTCATTGGCCCCCACAATGGCTCTCTTTATTGCGGCCCATAGGTTTTCCACCCCACTGCACTCCCCCAATGCGGTGATTTCCTGGCGAGCATGGTCCTTCATCTTATCAAAATTAGTATGCCTGAAATCAAGGACTTTCACCTTGGTCTGGTGGCGCAAGGCCAACGTGCGCACCTTGAACCACACTGTGTCTTGGTTGATAGAAGCTTTCAAGTACCTCAAGGAAATCAACAAAGTCCAAGAGGGCAGCATCTTTCAGAAAAAGAGATGTGCAAGAACAAAGGGGCACAATTTGAAGACAGAGGGGGATGGTTCAGAGGTAATGGGAGAAAGTATGTTTTCATGGAGAGCGTTGTGGATACATGGAACAGCCTTCCCTGAGGGGTTCGTGGAATTAAAAACAGTGGGGGGAATTCAAGAATGCATGGAACAGACATAAGGCAATTCTGGTTGGAGGCAGGAGGAAGTATGCTGTTGGTTAACCAGGATCTGCAGCTCATCCATTTGGTAGGGAAATGGGCAGACTAGATGGGCCAAGTGGTCCTTATCTGCCATTAAATTCTATGATTCTATGTATATGTAATACATAATTACCAAAGAAATCTATCAACGCATGCCTGCATGGATAAGTAAAATAATAGGGAGAGGCCAGCTAACGACAGTGAGATTTTTGTTTTTCAACTTTACTCTGGTTTTCCAAGAATGCTGGGATGCAGACATCAGGCTGCAGCCCCAAGCTGATCAGTGAACACTGCAGAGCAAATGTTTACTTGTTGCTGGGTAGATTGTGAGCTGGGCTGAGTATTGGAAAGAAAGTGTGTTGAAATTCTGTGACTGACAGGGGGTAAAATCAGTGCAATTACAGTGTGTGGTGTATGTGCCTACCCCCAGGGTCCTGCCCTGTCACAGCCAGGAGGAGGAGGAATCTGAATGGGGGTTGCAAACTGGCAATTGTATTGGTATGAGAACTGGCAATTGTGGCTCTTTGTTGTTTGTAATTGTGCTTCTCTCCTAACCCTTCCCCTTTCCCCCAGGTCACACCTGGAAATGAGCCTTGGCTTGGTGTGCCTCTCCCAGTTACTAGTTCTAAATATGTAAATAAAATAGGCAAGCTTGGAGATTGATAACCAGCAGTACTGTATAATGTGAAAGGGTGAATCGGGGATGAGAGACCAGCCTATGTGGGGAGCGGGTTATTAAGGATGAGATAGGTGGGGGACCAGGATACTGATAAAATTAAATCTTAGCAGTGACTCAAGAAAACCAGCCAGTGCAACAAAGCCTATGGGATGCTGGATGTAGAGGGGTTTGGACAGTAGGAGGGGAGAGGGGTGATACTGCCTTGGCCCTAAACTGATCACTGGTGGGGCCTCACCAGGAGTGCTGTGCCCAGACTGGGAGTCCTCAACTGAGACAGGAGTCAGACATTGATAGGCTAGCATCAGTGCATTTAAGGATTTGAGTCTGGGCCAGTAGAAGGGCTGATCATATGGGGAATATTTGAAGGCTCCCCTGAATGTGTACTCACTGGAGGCTTGATGGGACACAAGGGCATGACCATTAATGGATTCAATCATGGGTGACACAGCCAGTGGACTCATAATCCCACTTGGGGGATCCACTGGGGGAAAGATGCAGAAGGGAGGGCATGAATAACCCAATATGGCCCTAGGCCCGAGGCCAGTTAAGACAGTACCAACTAAGAACAGATTTGATGGACCTTGGGTATCCTTCTGCCATTCAATTTTATGTTTCTATAAAAGTGGTAGAGAACCAGCATGCTATGGGAGCATTGGGAGGAGGACTACTACCTAGCATCTTCTAAAGGAGCGAGGGCAGGCAAGCTGTCTATCCAGCATCTTCTGGAAGGGGACAGAATAGTATGTCGTGGAAAGAGGTGTGGGGATGAACATGCTGGTAAAGCAGGAGGAGAGAGCCACCACACTATGGGGAGGGGTCTATCAGCAGACTGAAGAGGGAAGGAGAACTGAAGCCTACCTGGGATACAGTGGATTTGTACTTCTGTGTGGAAGGGACCAATAGAAAGAGAGTTTCAAATTTGAAAGTCTTCTGTAGAAAGGGGGAAGGGGTCTACTTGGACTATAAAAATGCTAGATGCCCCTTTCAGTAGCCCATTTTATCAGGAAGAGGAGGAAGAGACAGTCAAGTAAGGATACAGAGAGAGCAGCTGGAACAAGAAGATACCCTAACCAAAAATTGTTTTCTATTACTTACAGAGGACACCATAAGATAACAGCAAACTCAGCCCATGAGCACCCTGGCACACATTACAGCGTGACATAGTCTGTGATACTGGGTTTGGTGAATTGGTGAACTCGCTGACACAGGCCCCGATTCAAACAATGAAGAAGGGGATTTAAAAAGGCTTCCCCAGAGCCACATGGATGCAGACTGTCACTTCAGGGATAGAGCTATGAGAACGTCATTCTCCAGCCCTCCATGCCTACAGTTCTGCTGGCGGACACTCCTCTGACCCACACCTGATTGACACATAGCAGACAGCTGCATATCTGCTTCCTCTCGCCAGTGGCTTCTGCTAATGGTCCTAAGATGGTTGGTGCACTGTTTGTGCAGCAGATTACCAGGGGCACTAATCCTCACAGCCAGCTGCCTGACCTTCCTCTGTCATTGCCACAGGGAGCAGGGAACACGAACCGCAGCATACAGGGAAGCAGCTCTTAAGGTACAAGTGTTCCAGGG
The DNA here is from genome assembly GCA_016271365.2 of Neoceratodus forsteri. Classification (NCBI taxonomy): domain Eukaryota; kingdom Metazoa; phylum Chordata; order Ceratodontiformes; family Ceratodontidae; genus Neoceratodus; species Neoceratodus forsteri. The sequence goes on along the minus strand of CM057458.1, from coordinate 1,386,155,672 downwards.
AGCAATATAGAACTGGTGGCAAATCAAGACTTAACAGCTGCTGACAGCAATCGGGTGGGTAGCGCTCACCATCATTAAATAAGGTTAGACTAGGACATCTGCGGTAAAGCCCACAACCCTGCCCCTACACAAATCCTAGTCGAAGAGAGCCTGACCTCTGATCCCTCTTGGATTGCTACCGCCTTTAATCATGCTTTCACCGACCTCAGCCATGTCCTCCCTAGCCACTTCTTTGACCCACCCCCAGACATCTTCACCTCTGTCAACTATACACACCCTCCATTTCACCTCCATTGCATCACTCCTAAGTCTGCAGAACCATACCTTATAAAAGCTTTAAATCACTCCACATACAGTAGCGACTCCTTGGACATGAGGCTTCTCCGGCTCACCCTTTCAGAGGTGCTTACCCCCCCTAACCCACATTATTAACTGGTCCCTATGCCTCGGGAAATTCTCCTCACGCTGGAAATCTGCCTCCATCACCCCCATATTTAAGAACGGAGACAGTACCTCCACCAGCAACTACCACCCCATATCCATTCTCCCCCCCATCTAAAGCACTAGAGCGTATAGTCTCTGACCAGCTCACTGACCACCTAAACAAACACAATGTACTTTGCCACCAGCAACATGGTTTCCATAAGGGACACAGTACGAAGACTGCCCTTCTCGAGTTCACCATCCACCTCCATACTGCCACTGACAGAGGACAGCTCTCCGGTGCAGTCTTCCATGACCTCACAAAAGCGTTCAACACCGTCAACCATTCCCTCCTAATAACCACCCTCACCAAATATGGTCTCTCTCACGATGCTCTCTGCTGGCTCTCTGACTATCTGGCAGACTGCTCGCAGCAAGTCATAATTGGAACCACCCGATCAGGCAAACTGCCAGTCCGCTCTGGTGTCCAGCAGAGGTCTATCCTCGGACCTTTGTTATTCAGCCTCTTTCTCAACTCCCTCCCCCAGTCCTGTTCAGGCAACATCCTTCTCTACGTGGATGATGCTGTCCTGTACTCCTCCAACCATGATCCTACTCAGCTTCACCTCTCTTTTCAATCCTCCTTCAGTGATGCCAAAAAGTGGTTCACCTCACAATGCCTCATACTAAATAATAAAAAGACTAAAGTAATGTACTTCTCTCACCCACTCAGCTCCAAGAAGGACGGCTGTCCTCCACTACTAACAGCAAACCAGATCCCTCTTGAGTAAGTGGACTCCTTTAAATACCTGGGGGTCACTCTTAACTCAGCCCTCAATTTCCACCACCACATTCACCTACTATCTACTGCTCTCGACATCCGGCTGGGTATCCTCTACAGGACTAAACACTGTCTCACTCCTGATGCCATTTGCCTTGCGGTAGGCTCCTTGGTCCTCTCCCTCCTAGACCATGGCATTCTTATCTATAGTCAGCTCCTCAGCCTTATCCAGACTATGACTCTCCCTCAACAAAGCCTGCCACCTCACCCTGGGCTGTGATCGCCTAACCCATACATGTTCCCTTTACAATGCCACAAGTTGGCTCAATCTCGATAACTGTATTAGATTTCACACTTGCCTCATGGCCAAAAAGATTTCCCTATGCCTTACCCCTGTGGGACTCTCCCCTCTAATACAATGAGCCATGACACAGCAACACACCCGCAGTGCTAGCAGGCAGCTCCTCATGGTCCCCGATGCCGCATCTCCCAATACCAAAGGTCCTTCAGTTATTGAGCCACAACCTGGGTCAATAGCCTGCCAAACACCCTTACAAACTTGAATAGTCTAGGACCCTACAAAACCCACCTTAGGAACCATCTACTGTCCATGAATCTCTGTGACTGCAACCAAACCTGTCCACCACCCAATATCAATTGACCATGGCCTCTGGACGGGTGTCCCCCACACGACCCCAGAGCCTCTCTCTGTTAGCCCAACACAGGAGTTACCAATACCTAACATGTTAATCACTGTTTGCATCATTGTAATTGTGTCTGACTTGCCTGTGCTACTGTTCTGTATTTGCACTGTACTGTTCTCCTAGCATATGTACCTATACTGATGTGGAACATGTTAGTCATTTTATGCATTATTGTAATTGTGTCTGACTTGCTTGTGCTACTGTTTCTGTATTTTCACTGTACTGTTCTCCTACTGTGTGTACCTATACTGATGTGGAACCTTTGAAAAAGAGTCATTGACTCAAAGGTATTTTCCGAATCCTCAATAAATAAATAAGACTATTCAGCAGGGTTTTAACCTATCTTTCCTACATTTGTGTTTCTCGCTGTCACAGTATTTAGGAAATTGCAGTGTAAAAGAACTTGCCTGATTGTTCTCTATCACTTGCATGGGACACCATAGGATAGCAGCAAACTCAGCCCATGAGCACCCTGGTACACGTCACAGGGTGATATAGTCTGTGATACTGGGTTCAGTGAATCTGTGAACTCATTGACATAGGCGCCAATTCAAACACTGGAGAAGTGGATTTAAAAAGGCTTCACAACACCTACATGGACACAGACTGACACTTCAGGGATAGAGCTAGGAGAATGCTATTCTCAAGAGCTCCATGCCTACAGTTCTGCCAGCAGACACTCCTGTGACCCACTGCCTGATTGACATGTATCTGACAGCCGCATATCTACTTGATCTTGCTGGTGGCTTCTGCTAATGGTCCCAGGATGGTCAGTGCACCATTTGTGTGATGGATTGCCAAGGGCACTATTCCTCAAAGCCAACTGCCTGATCTTGCTCTCTCATAGCCACAGGGAGCAAGGAACATGGACCTCTGCATACAGGGAAGTAGCTCTTAAGGTACAAGTGCTCCAGGGAGCAATATAGAACTGGTGGCAAATCAAGACTTAACAGCTGCTGACAGCAATCAGGTGGGTAGTGCTCACCAGCAGTAAATAAGGTTAGACTGTATGTGGGGGGGGTGTTAAACTATTCATCCTTCATTTGTGTTCCTCACTATCACAGTATTTAGGAAATTGCAGTATAACATAACTCGCCTGTTTTCTATCACTTGCAGAGGATGCCGTAGGATGCACCCACCCTCCCTATCCCAAACTCCACCCACCCCAGGGTCATCCCCATTTATAGGCAAGCAGGTGCACACACCATCAAACTGGAAGGCAGGCAACAACAAAAAAACAACTTTGTTTACTTTTACTTCCATTCACTTAGATTATTAGTACATAGGACCTTCGTCTTCGTTTGTCCACACTCCCTCCCCAAGAACAGGGAGAGATTCTATATTATACAACCAAATTTATCCTATACTCATCTCTTCAGGATTTTTCTTTTTTGTCTTCACTTCCTAGACAGGAAGAAAGAAGAAAACAAACTTTTGCTAGTTTGCTGTTGTCCACACAATGCCCTAAACAACTCTCATCTGGGAGTCACATAAAACACCATGATGGACTTCATAAACTACAACAACTCTGGAATGCTCTTTGCAAGGACTTTCACCCTGAGACCAGGGCACTGTCCTACATGCTTTGCCCTCAGGGACCTATGATCTCAGCTCCATGCAGCATGGTCTGAGATACACTACCTCCAGTAAAAACTCCACCGGTCATCTAGGGACAACAACACCACACCAACATCCTTCAGTCCCCTAACACAGGCACCCCTACCCCAAAGGATGAACTGACCAGAGGACTGGCAAATGGCTGGAACTTGTGGGATGAAACCAAAGTCCATAATGAGCAAAGGACACAATCCTATATACATGTTGAATAAATATGCATCACTATCTTCCAGGATGACTGAATGGCAGGTGATTAGAGAGATAGGAAACCAGCGCAGCACAAGATAGCACACTCCACCAAAGAAATGACTAAACAAAACTTTTAAAAAAAATGTACTGCTAATCGGTGACTGTATGATTAGAAGGTAGAGTCTCAACTCCAGCATTATGATCAGGCTAGAGTTTCAGTCTGGTACCTCCCTGGAACGTCGGCATGGAGGGACAAGGACCGCATTGAGATAATTGTGCACAGCAGGAAACAGGACACACACAAGTCATTCTCCACATACAGTAGGAACAAATGACCTAGTCAGTCGGATCATAGAGGAAACAAAACAAAATCTTATCAGACTTGGTGGCAAACTAGCTTCCCTTTCATCCAGTGTCTCTTTCTTGGAGATTCTGCCTGTCTGGGAAAAAGGTGACAGTGGGCAGAAAATCAGGGAGAAGGACATAACCGAACTTAATGACTGGCTAAAAAACTGGTGCAAAGAAAAAGGGCATCACTTTGTAGGAAACTGGCAGACCTTCTGGGAGCAGAAGTTCTTTGCATTTGATGGGGTGCACCTCTCAAAGGAGGGGATTCGAATGCTTGGCCAAAAGTTCAAGGTCCATATCAGTCAGTTAAACTATCAGAGGCGGAGGAGACAAAGGCACCCATCACATCAAGAGAGTCACCAACTACCCCTCCCCCATCTTCAAGTAGTTCAGTGCCTGGATTCCATAAGGAACTCAACACCTTTGGCAACAAAGAAACAAACCAATCTGATCCACTAGGGAAATGCAAAAAGTGAAATAAACACAAACAATGCAAACCAAAACAGGATAATCATATGCAGCAAAGTGAATAACAGGGATGGAAGGCAATGTGCATCAATGCATGTAGTCTACCTAACAAAATCCTTGAACTCACATCATATTGGCAGAAGCACAACTGGACTGGGTCGCAGTTATGGAAACCTAGTTCACCATGAACCACACCTGGGATGTAACCATCCCCAGCAACAAACTCTTCAGGAGGGACCATGAGGGAAAAAAGGGAGGGGATGGCTCTATATATAAGGGTAGGAATCAGTGCAACAGAGATCAAGGGGAAGCACAAAAAGGCAGCGGCCCTATGGGTCACCCTGGGAGCTGGGGATAAGGACCCCATCTGAGTGGGAGTTATCTACAGACCCCTAACCAAGGAAATGGAGATTAACTGGGAGCTCCTGGAAGCCATTTTGATGATGACAGACAGGGGCAAGTTGCTGCTTATTGAGGACTTCAGTCTGCCAGATGTGGATTGGATCTCATACTCCACATCCACAGGAAGGAGCAGAGAGTTCCTGTTCACACTCAAGGGGCAGGACTAAATCAACTAGTAGGCTCACCCACCAGAGACAAAGCAACCCTGGACCTGGTGCTCACCAACAGCAGTAGAGTTTCAGATGTTCATGTGGGAGTCAATCTAGGGACCAGTGATCACAGGTCAGTCTGGTTATCAGTAAACAAAGCAGAAGGAATAAACGACACAAAAATTGAGATACTTGATTTCCAGAAAGCAAACTTTCCTGAGATGAAACCTAAGGTCAAATCCATGCTGGACATCAGTTGAAGACTACTAGGAGAACTTGAAGAATGCCTTCACCACAGTTACTGAACAATGCGCCTGACAAATCAGCAAATCAAAAAGAAGGAAGAACCCTCTCTGGTTCTCCAAAGACATAGCAGCCAAAATCAAGGAAAAGAAGAAGCCCTTTAAGCCATACAAGGAGTGACAGACAGGGAGGAATACAGGAACAAACTCAAGGAGGCAGGAAAGGCAATTCAGAATGCCAAGGCCTAAACAGAGGAAAGAACAGCACAGGGGGTCAAGAAGGGAGATAAACCTTTCTATAGGTACGCAAGAGACAAAAGAAAGAGTAAAAAAGGAGTAGTTCGACTAGCAACAAAGGAAGGCCAGATATTAGAGAAAGATGAGGACAAAGCAGATTTGTTAAACTAATTCTTCTGCTCCATCTTCACAATAGAGGATAGTGATAAAGGACCTCCACAAAAAAAGATGGAACACAATAGTACAGGGGTGGACACAAGCCCCTTTATGAAGGAGAAGGTCTTAGAAGAGCTAAACAAACTTAAAGAGGGGAAAACAGTGGGGCCAGATGGTATACACCCTAGGGTGCTAAAAGAACTGAAGGAGGAAATTGCTGCATTACTAGCGGAGCTATTCAATAAATCAGTGAAAAGCTGCACAGTAACTCAAGACTGGAAAAAGGCAACAGCAGTGCCCTTGCACAAAGGTGGAAGCAAGGAGGAGGTGGGAAACTATCGCCCAGTCAGCCTGACCTCTATAGTGGGAAAAGTTACGGAGACATTACTGAAGGACAGAATAGTGGACTACTTGAAGGAAAATGGTAAACTAGACCCCAAGCAGCATGGCTTTACAGTATGATGCTCATGTCAGACAAATGTGATTGATTTCTTCAATTGGGTTACCAGGACAATAGACTAGGGTGGGACGGTGGACATGGTGTACCTAGACTTCAGCAAAGCCTTCAACACCATCCCCCAGAGGAGTCTGGCTAACAAACTAGAACACACCAGAGTCAGACAGAAGATAATCAGCTGGATTAAAAACTGGCTACATAATCAGACGCAGAAAGTTATGGTCAATGGGTCGTTGTCGAGGGGGAGGTGACCAGTGGTGTTCCACGGGGGTTGGTGCTAGGTCCAGTCCTCTTCAACATATTCATCAGTGACTTAGCCGAGGAACTGTAAGGGAAGGTTTGCCTGTTTGCAGATGATAAAAACTCTTCAACAGGGTGGACACACAGGATGGGGCCCTCAGGTATGGTAGCTGATCTCAAAAAACTGGAAGAATGGTCCAGAAACTGTCAGTTAAAATTTAACTCCAAGACATGTAAGGTCATACACCTGGGAAAGCAAAACCCAGTGCTGCTTTTTCCAATTTCCCTTATAATGTCTTTCTGTTCCCTTTTACTGTGAACTGCAAACAAACACAGCAAAGAATAGAAATCTAAAAGCTCACAGGCATTACAGAAATACTCAATGATGTGAGCAAACACTTGGAGGAGGGAGTGAACACTCAATCATGTTTGTAATGCACCTATCACAATTCATAGTTGTTTGTATTTTTTCTGGCACTTTATCCCTGTCTATATGGTATGCTTTCCCCTGAGTTTTCATGTTTTTTTGTGGCTTGGTCCATCACGTAAATCCCTTTTGTTTGTTCAACACTCCCTACCCACATCCACAGCCTTTGCTTGCATGATTATATTTCTGAAATGTTTGTGATTTGTATTCAGTACTGTTGTTTCCAATTAAGCAATAAAGTACAACCAGGGGTTATGTTAATGCTTTAGGAAATCACCCCTTTGGGGGTAATGTGGCACATGGTGCAACTGAGTGCCATATGCCTCCAGGGGATGATTAACTAAAGCATTCACATAACCACCCGGGAGTACCTTATTGCTATTACAGTTGAAGCCACTTAATGGGGACGTGATTAATGAGGACGTTCACTTTAAGGGGACAATCTCCCAAGCACCGATTAAGTGGCTATGCAACTGAAGGGAAGTATCACACCTTTAAAGGGGACATAGGAATCGCTTTAATGGGAATGGTTTTGTGGCTGTTTCCTCTGCTATCCTCTTATTATCTGTCATTATCACCTGCTAAGACACTTGACATTTCACACTTAATCAGGTGCAGCTACAGCTAATCAAATTTAAGTAGTACATACTGCATAAAAAGGGTCATAAACTGCTAATCGACATAGGCTGTATATCTTGTTGTAAGCTGTGCACATTTATCAATCAATCAATCAATCAAAATCTTTATTTATCCAGGCAAACATCATTGAGCAGTGCTTATTTGCAAGATGGACCTGGTTAGGTCAGAGTCAGGTACATAATACAAGGTGCAAAGTAGAGAACAAACACAGTGTACATAATAGATAAGGTTATACAAGTCAGTAAAAGATACCAACACGTAAGAGACTTGTGAAGTCCTGATGGAGTCTAAATGAGTGGATCTTCCCTTGGCAGATAAAGTGAAGGTTATCAAAGCGCTGCAGAAACTGGGTGCATCAATGTCCAAGGCTGCTGAACTCTGTACTGTTTTTAAACACTTGTTAACATTTTTTTCTCCATAAAATAAAGTATCATTACCTAATTTGGGACATACAGCACAAATCATAAAAGAGCTGAAATCAGTACATGCTGTTTTAGTGTTAACATATGTCTCTCATTGTTTCTGATATTCATTTGCTCTGTTTGTCTCTGTGAATTGCGTTTTTTTGGCTGTTCTGTTATTAGAGATGCCCTCTTAAAGGGGTCAAAGGCTCGTCCATGGAGGCATCCCCTTTAAGAAGCTTCAACCGTATACAAATTGGTGTTTGAAAAAATTAGGTAGATTGCAAGGTTTACTCGTTTTCTTCTACATTTTACACCATGTTTATTAAAATAGTCTCTCCTCAGCTGTTTCTATGCCTGAGGATGATTGTGTCAATGTAAGTATGTTCCTGCTATACAGCCCCTGAACCAGGAAGTGCCGGGGCTGATTTGTGTACATTAGGGACATCTTTAGTTTATTTCGAGTAACTGTCTAGAGCTTACTGTTGCTGTCTTGTTCTTGTTCTAGTGCTTACTGTTACCACATCCACGACTTCAGAGTTTGTTGGGACAGGCTGGTGTTCAGACGGGACACATGGGAAGCATATACATGCAGATGTTAGGGACGCACTGTAGCCATGGCAACATGCAATGACTTTTTTTATAACTATTTAAAAGTATGCTTTTTTAAACCGCTGCATTCTGTGACAGAAACCAGCGGCATGAATTTCTTTAAAATTGCTATCCTTTTTTTTTTCTTTTTATGAGTTTCATCCTCTGGATCGAGACTGTGGGTGAGAAGCAAGAAGATCATACAGGCTATTTTGAAATTATCTCAACCCAGAACATACTACAATGGAAAGAAAGATGGACAACAAATAAAGTTATAAACAGGTAGATGTTTTTAAGTTACACCAAAGAGGACCTGCTGTTTTTCATTCAAAAAGCATCTGTCACTAGGTTTACTGGTAGGTCTAAAGGTGGCTGTTCATTCTTTGTATAGAATCATGAACAATGTAGGGCCTGTTAGATTAATGCCCCTGTGATCAGACTCTACAAGTATATTAATAAAAGATTAATGTAGGGCTGTTGGAATGTAATCGGCCAATCACAATGCTCCATTTGATATACCTTTTTATAATTTTCCCCACAATCACTTTCTGCTTGTTAATAATCCCTTTCTGCTTGTTAATATGAATTGCAGACAAATGCAGCATGGAAAAAAATCTTAAAACTCACAGCCATTCCAGAAATATTTAATGATGCGAGCAAACAGTTGTTGGAGGACACACAGCAATGGTGGTAATGTGTCTCTCACAATTCATGCTTGTTTGTATTTTTACTGCCACTTTGACCCATTCTGAATTGAATGCTTTTTGGTGAGTGTTTCAGCTTTTTTCTTGTGGTTGGTTCCAGCACAGGAATTTCTTGTGTTTGTTCAACCCCTTGCATTGTTACAATACTGGAATGTTTGTAATTAGTATTTAGTGTTTCTCTTGCCTGTTTTCTTACAATCCGTTTCAGCTTGTTGGTAATGTGAATTGCAAACAAAAACAGTATGGGTTCCATATCATAAAAGCTAAAGAACAATGGCGACTACAAATACAGCAAGTAGAAATCACCGAAAATCATAACTGTGATTAGCATTACTCCGAACAGAAACAACAGCGAATGCTCTCTACTCTCTTTCTCTAGAAGGAGTCAATCTGAATTTACTTTTTATGCAGGGGGCTATGCCCGCTGCACCCCCTTTGTGATGGGTGAGCCTCCCACATCCCCATATATAACGTAATCAACTCCAGGGGGGCCTGATACTGAGGGACAGGGAAAAATATGGTAGAGGGCTACCCCATGGCAGGATACCATTGTGCGGGTGAAGAACATTGGGGGGGCAACCTGTGGGTAGGGGAAAGAACATCAGGGGAAAGAGAGGTCATAGCAAAAAAAAAAATGAAACAAGTAAATAGCACTAAAGCAATCCATGCTCAGTCCTAAACCCAGGTCCACAGCCTTCCAAGGTGGTGACTGTAACCACCACACCAAGCGGCCAACTGGAAACCTGCTTCCTCAACAAACTCCTATAACATGATCAAGCTAGCTCTTCCTCGCTATCTGCACACTTGATATTTATTACATTTGATCTTCACTACTGTTAGTTATTAAGTGATGGTAGCTATTCCTTCAAGTGCTCAAACTGACTCGCTCAATTTGAGTTGCTCAAAACACTTCACCCATAACATGGGATACCCACAGCATGGAACAGAAATGTTAAAATTCACAATCATTCCAGAAATATGTGACAATGTGAGCAAACACTTGTGTGTGTGTGTGTGGGGGGGGAGGGTGGCTACAGGTACAGGTCACGAAGCATGGTGAAACCAGGAGCAGCTACAAAATTTGAAAGCAATGTTTTATTTCCGATTGTAAAATAAAAAAAAATTGCACAGAATGGGTTTTAAACATAGGCAGTTCAAACAAAAAGTCCTTTCTCTGAGGGTATCTCTAATTTTAAGTTTCTCTCTCTCAATCTCTCTCTCTCTCTCTCTCTCTCTCTCTCTCTCTCTCTAACAAAAGGTTGCTCTCTCTTTTTATAAGACATCTTTGCATGGCAATTAACTTCTTCACCCTGGTCTCCCTAAGATACCTCCTGTTTCTCACAAAATGCACCATAACATCATCAGTTTCTCTGCTGCAGGTGAACAAAATAGAACAGAGTGTCCCAAAGCCAATCCCCTGCAAGCAAGTCTGAAAAAGAGCTTATGGAGGTCAAACTGCATCTCAAAGTTAACCCCCGAGTTCCAAATAGCTTTCTGCAACCACATCTGCAACACAACCATATACATTTTCAAACCAAGGGATCCCAGTTTCAGCTTCTCATAAAGACTCACATATATTTTATAACCACAGATACACAAGGGGGAAGAAAAAACAGAAACAGCAAGAAACAGTAAGTGACGGTAGAGAGACAGTGGGAGGGGGAGAATCACAAGACCGCCAGAGTGATCAGTTCCTACAGTTGGTCTCCCAAGAAAATTTGATTGCACAACCAAACAGACAAGAGACAGAAAAGGAGAGGATAGAACAGAACCTTGCTCCTAATCCCGCTACATAACAAATGGGACAGGGTTATTCAACCCTGTCACAACATGGCCATGTTTGTAAAGTGCCTTTCACAAATCATGCTTGTTTGTATTGCCACTGGCACTTTGACCCATTCTGAATTTCTTGCTTTTTGGTGAGTTTTTCACCTTTTTTCTTGTGGTTCCGTTGCATAAATTCCTTGTGTTTGTTCAATTTTCTCATAGTCTTTGCTCACATCACTACATTTCTGGAATGCTTGTAATTTGTATTTAGTGCTGCTTATGCCAATTTTCCTTTCATTCCCATTCTGCTCTTTGTTAATGTGAACTGCAAAGAAACGTGGCATGACATAGAAATCTTAAAATTCACAGCCATTCCAAAAATATTTGACAATGCAAGCAAACTCTTGTTGGTCGAGGGGGTGAACACTTGTCCATGTTTGTAATGTGCTTATCACGATTCATGAATGTTTATATTTTTACTGTTACTTTGCTCCATTCTAAATGTTATGCTTTTTGCTGAGTTGTCATGTTTTTTGGTATTTTTTTTAATCACATAAATCCCTTTTGTTTGTTCAACAGCCCCTCACCCACTCCCATGGCCTTTGCTCACATTATTATATTTCCAGAATGTTTGTGATTTGTATTCAGTTCGACTGTTGCCAACTTTCCTTACTATCACTTTCTTGTTGTTGATAATGTGAACTGCAAACAAACACAGCACAGAATAGAAATCTTAAAACTCATAGCCATTCCAGAAATATTTGACGATGCGAGCAAACACTTGTGTGGGGTTGGGGGCCCATGGCCATGTTTGTATTAAGCCTTTCACAATTTATGCTTGTTTTTGAAAGGCTTTAGCCTACAGTTCAATGGGTGAAGCAACAGCCATGCACACCCACTCCTAACCTATTTAAACTCTTCCCTCTTGTTTCATTCAGAAGCATTTTTCTTTGCATCTGGAAGCTCTGTTGGTTTGTCTTCTCCCCTGGGCCCTGCTTGGGCTGCCCCCCACCATGCTTATGCTTTGGACTCTGCTTGGTTTGTGCTAGACTCTATTCATTCTGCTTCTTCTGCTTTGGTTAGTATTTGCTGTTCTGGCTGTTCTGTGCTTCCTTGTGTTACTTGTTTTTCCATTTATATTTTCATTTTGTGTTTCTTTTTTTGGGGCCTTCTAGTTTTCCTAGCATCCTGTTGCTCTTCGTATTGTGCTAATCCTGTGCCTGTGTTCTCAGGGCCCATTTTACTCACTGGATATTGCAAACCTGCAGTTCAAAGCAATGTTATACCTATACTTCAGTACAAGCTACCAGTTCTCAGTGTTCCTCCAATTGTCATAGTATGCTTCAGCTCCCACTGCTGTAGTTCTGCTGTCTCCTGTGCTTCCACCTTAATTGTTTACACCTAGTCCAAACTCCTACAGCTCTGCTGGCTGCCATTCCCTAATGTACCGCATTTGTTCTACAGCATGGCATTCATTCACTCAGTGCTAGCCCCTGCTCCTTTGCTGTTTCTTGCTAGCCTGCTACCTAATCTACAGCCTCAGAATGTTACCAAACCATACTTTTACCAAAACCACAGCAGTTTATTTCTAACTTCTGCAACTGAAACTTTAACCATTCAATTAACTCTATGTTCAGCGGGGGTTACCATATCAGCATTACAGTTGCTATTTGGTCTCATGATGCTTAGCTTGTGACTTCCCTATTATTCCCACAATAGGGGACTGTGATGTCACAGTGGGGCACTGTGGCTCCAGGTTGTAGGAGCATGCTTTTCTATAAGCTATAAGATTTTGCCCTGCTCCTTTTGGCTACATGACATTTCACCTATGCATGACAAAATATATATTACCTCGCAGCTTACATGGCTTTCAAGAAATTCATGCATTTCATTACTGCATTCCAAATGCAAGTACTTCCTGCCTTCTAATAACCTAACTCTGCCTTAATGGCATTTGAGGTATTCATACCAATCGTATAATTCACTATTCATGCTGAAACCATAGCCTATCCATATCAATCCCATTTAACTATCTGTCTCTATTCTATTTATTCTGCAACCCTAGCAATAATTGCTAAACCTCATTTATTCAACTACGCATAACCTCATCAAATCATTTCTGGCATCACAGCCTCTCACTGCTTAATTACTTAACTGTATGTCACCATTAATTTGGCTTATTAATGGAATTGGTCGGCTTGCTTTTGCTAGCTTTGCTTATATCAGTCTATCATATTAAGCAGTCCTATCCATCCATCTCATCAGTCACTAGTGTTAATCCATTGTATCAGTTCACCATCTCAGTCAGTCATCTCAGTCAATCATATCATTCAGCATACCGATACATGATCAATGGCTGCTGGCTTCTCCCAGCTCCTCATATTTAATGCTTCATAGTCAACTGTATGCTCTCATTTATAAATCAAAGACATGCCAACCATGACCATTAATCTTGATGGCTCATGGCCTGCCCTGCAGCCAACGGTCTCGCTCTGCACCAAAGTCTGCATCTTAAACATGTGAAACTCAGGGTGGGATCCTTCTCATCTGGCCTATAGTGGGAATGTCCTCACTCTGGGTGGAGCTTTAGCCATTTCCACTGATCAATGGCATCTATCGATGTAGAATTCAAGAATTCAGCTACAAGGGATGGGGCCTTCATGCCCAAAAGTGCTCCTTTAGTTAGCCAAATCAGTTTTGGCTGTACCATCTATGCTATTCTCCCCATGACTGCCTCTGGTTTACCTGGTCTGATTATAGTTGGGAGGTTGGCTGAGTGTCTCAGTGGTCATTGCTCTCCTCCTTCTCCTGCCTTGAAGGTCCCGCTCTTCAGAGTTTCCATTGTTGCAGTGGTCTCTCACACCCCTTCATGGCATTCATGTTAGAGGGATCATGAAAGCTTTCCACTAAATTGAAATATTTTCCTCTCCTTGCATTGGGTTTCTAAATTGCAGCAGCACATCTGTCACTAAATAAAACATCCCTAGCCTGGAAGGAAGGCAACCTAGGCCTCAGATCCCCAGAGGATCCCCCCTCAAAGGGTGTTTTTCCTCTTTTCAATGCTAAAGGTCATAATTTCTAGTCACTTTAGTTCTAATTCCCTGAGTTACTTAGGTAGATTTCCGCTGTTGGACAGAGATGGTGGCCCTCCTTGCTGTTCCGTGTCTCCTCAGACATCATGCCCTCTACTTATAATTAATTCAACCTACCTTAAAATCATTACTCATTTCTATTATATCTGACCATTATCTGTAAGTCTGCATGTGCATGTTTAATTTCAGTACCAACTCGTTACATCTGCAATGTTTCCAATCTACTCTCTTTTTGGGCATTTCATAACCTACCTTTAGCCTAAGGGAATCATTCCTATGGCACCTGTAGGGGTGGAACCCTCCACCAAGGTTCCTGCCTTTAACATCACTACAGGGTGGTATTTTCAAGACACAGAGAGGTGAATGGCCACAACAAAGTTTATTCAGTAAGTTGCATAAGCACAACACCACACCAAGTTGTGTAAGCACATTGAATTGAAAGGTCTTACCCTGCAGTTCAATGGCTGAATCAACAACCATGCCCCCCTCCTAACCTATTTAAAGTCTTTCTTCCTGCTTCATTCAGAAGCATTTTTCTTTGCACCACCATCATCCTCCCCTTCTCCTCCAGTGACTAGCCTTTCTCCTCAGGGGCATTTCATAACCTACCTTTAGCCCAAGGGAATAATTCCCATGGCACCTTTGGGGTGGAACCCTCCTCCAGGGTTCCTGCCTTTGGCATCCCTACAGGGTAGTATCCCCAAGGCTCAGAGAGGTGAACTGCCACAACAAAGTTTATTCAGTAAGTTGCATAAGCACAACACCACACCAAATTGTGTAAGCACATTGAATTGAAAGGTTTTACCTTGCAGTTCAATGGCTGATCAACAACCATGCCCCCTCCAGTCTTTCTTCCTGCTTCATTCAGAAGCATTTTTCTTTGCACCATCATCCTCCTTTTCTCCTCCAGTGACTAGCCTTTCTCCTCAGGGGCATTTCATAACCTACCTTTAGCTTAAGGGAATAATTCCCATAGCACCTCTAGGGGTGGAACCCTCCTCCAGGGTTCCTGCCTTTGGCATCCCTACAGGGTAGTATCCCCAAGGTTCAGAGAGGTGAACGGCCACAACAAAGTTTATTCAGCAAGTTGCATCAGCATAACACAACACCAAGTTCCATAAGCACACTGAAGTATTTTTACTGGCACTTTGACCTATTCTGAATTGAGTGTTTGCTGGTGAGTTTTTCAGATTTTTTCTTGTGGTTTGTTCCATTGCATAAATTCCTTGTGTTTGTTCTGCTTCCCCCCCAGCCTTTGCTTGCATTGTTACATTTCTGGAATGGCTGTGATTTATTGCATTTGTTGCTGCTTTTGCCAATTTCCCTAACAATCCCTTTCTGTTCCTTTTTAGTGTGAATTGCAATGAAATGTAGCAGAGAACAGAAATTCAAAAACTTGCAGCCATTCCAGAAATACTCGATGATGCAAGCAAACGCTTGTTGGAGGAGGCGGTGAATGCACATGACCATGTTTGAAATGTGCCTTTCACAATTCATAGGTGTTTGTATTTTTCTGGCACTTTGTTTTTATTTATTTATCTTAATTTTAAATTTTGCTGACCAGGTAAACAGCACTGGGCCACTTGGCCCTTTTATAGGCTCAACCCAGGATTAAATAAAACATGCATTAAGTCTATAGTACAAATAGAAGATTAAAACTAGCCAATACACATATTCTCTATACATCTACATAGTCACAATAGGCAAGCTAGTAAAAATGTATACACACATAAAGTACTCAGTCGTTAAATATAAAAACATAATAGTCATACTTAAATAGACAGTATAATATAAATACTAATAAGAGACTCTGGCTCTAGTCCAGACAATCAGGGGCATGCATCCTATTTCAAAATTATACCATGTAAAACTTTATTTACATTTTCGCTGTGCATCATCTTTAATAACATTTTTTAAAGATGTCTTAAAACTGTGTCTATTTTTTTAATTCCTCATGCTATCTGGGAGTACATTCCATGTTTTGATAGCTACTTGCCTAAAAGCTTTCTGTTTCTTTACAGATTTTCATGATGGAATAATTAATGTAATAGTATCTTGAGATCTTAAAGCTCTATTTATCATTTTCTGCTAAAAAAAGGGTAATATAGTACTATCTGATGTACAGTGCAAAGTGTTAAATACAAAACATGACATCTGAAGTATGTCTGTCTGTTCCACAGAGAACCAATCAAGTTTTTTGTACATACTGCAGTGCTGTTCCCTTTGTTCTGCCCTAAGGACAACAAATCTACAAATGGTGTTGTATAGGAAAACCTTTTTTTTTTTCTGGTTCCCCTCCCCACACTAAATTCTTTTATTCCAATATTGGAATAAGAAAAGTTTGAACTATAATATGTCTTGTTTCATTCATTAGAAAAACCTTGACTGCATATAACACACCTGTTTTTCGATGCAGTTGTTTTGTTACATTATCCTCATGTGGTACAAAATTAAATTGACTGTC
Organism: Neoceratodus forsteri; assembly: GCA_016271365.2. Classification (NCBI taxonomy): domain Eukaryota; kingdom Metazoa; phylum Chordata; order Ceratodontiformes; family Ceratodontidae; genus Neoceratodus; species Neoceratodus forsteri. Next base: position 1,386,139,174 of record CM057458.1, on the reverse strand, counting down.
CAGGACTGCTCATAGCTATCTAAATTCTGCTTCCTTTTCCAATTTAGTACCACCTGCAGTGTGAATTTCAAATGGTTCTTTTATTGTTTTTAGTTTGTGAATTATGCAGAATAACAGCCCTTTTGTTTTGTTTTTACTCAAAACAAGCCGATTTATTTGAAATCAATTTATCATTTTTTCTGACTCAGATTCCAGATTTTGTTTTAGATTTATCAGATTTTTATCTGCAGTATATATAACTGTGTCATCTGCATATAACACCATGTGCGAATCCGTACAGATGGTAGGCAATCCTTTAATGTAAAGTGAAAATAGCTTAGGTCCCAATATCCCAATATTGAGCCCTGTGGTACCCCACAGCGAACTACCATTGAGTCTGATAATACTCCATTTACCCAAACTTATTGCTTGCTACCAGTTAAATAACTGTGCAACCAGTTCACTACGGGATCCCCAAAGCCAATACTGGACAGTTTTGTTTCTAACAATGGGTGGTCCATGAGATCAAAAGCCTTGGTCAGGTCCATGAACACTGTTCCAGTATACAAACCTTCCTCCATATTCTCTTGCAGATCATTTGTGAATCTGACCAAGGCCATTGTCATGCCACATCCCCTCCTAAAATCATGCTGGGAAGTTGTACGTTTATTGTGCCTCTCCAAATACTCCATAATCTTTGAATGTAGAAGCCTTTCCTGAGTCTTTCCAGTCAGGAATAATAACAAGATAGGTCTATAAATACTTGTATTGTTTGCTTGACCTTCCTTAAATATTGGTGATATATATGCCGTTTTCCAAACATCGGGTACAGTTTGGGTTGTTAAAGATTTGTTGCATAACATTTGCAAGGGATAGGCATGTTCTTCAGCTGCATACTTCAGTACTTTAGCCTCATCATGATCAGGACCAGGCCCATTGCGTTCATCTAATCCTCTGAGACATTTTAGTACTTCCAGCTTTGTGATGTGCTTGAAGTAGAACTTTGGAGATGTACTAGTTTTTTTTCAGTTTTATTTAGCTGTTGTGTATCATCCTTAAGCTTACTCAAATATTTGGACACGTCTGTAAAATTGTCATGTAAAAGGTCCGCAATTCCCTTATTATACACTATTTCCTTATCTTCTTTTAGTAAACTAGTTATAATGTTCCTCTTTTTTTGGTGCAAGTAAGTTATTTACACTTTCCCAGAATTTCCTTTTATCTTGAAAACTCGACTTTTGCTCATTATTGTAAAACTCTACTTTTGCCCTTTTTATCTCCTTTTTACATGTATTTCTTGTCTGAATAAGTTCCAATCACTCTCTAACTTTGTCTTTCTGTAATGTGCCAAAGTAATTTCCCTATCCATAGTAAATTTAATTAATGTACCATTTATCCATGTGTTATTTATTCCTCTTACCATTTTATTCTTCAAAGGGGCTCTATTGTTAGTTGTTACATTTAGATTTTTTAGAAATAAATCTACAACAGTGTTTACATCATTAGTATCTCTCAACATATTCCAGTTAGTTTTCACTAAATCTTTCTTTATTTTAATTAATTTTTGATTAGGTAAAGCCCTAGTCTCCACTACCATACTTTTCCATTTTTGCCTGACATTTTTAATTTATCCTTGTTTACATGCCTTTACCCTCAAGAATGGAAACAGGTCAATGAAATTCCTGTTTATAAAAGTGTTTCAAAGTAGAACACTTGTAATTACAGACCAATATCCCTGCTTCTTGTTATATCAAAATGTTTTAAAAAGATGATCAGTAACCAGTTGAAAACTTCCTTAGAAAACTGTAACCTATATAACCAATACTAATCAGGATTTTGTGGATATTGAAGAACATCCTCTGCACTAGTGAAGATGACAACAGGTGTCCAGTTGGCCATGGACAAAAGCCTCCTGGTCGGGGCCATATTTATTGATTTGTCCAAAGCATTTGATACACTGGACAGTACCACCTTATTAAGAAAGTTGGAAGAGTTTGGCCTTGACCAGGTGGTACTGAGTTGGATTAGTTTTATTTATTAGTGAGAAGTCAGATAGTAGCACTGGGAGACTTCAGATATTAGTTTTACTGTATTAAATCTAACATCCCCACAGGGATCACTGTTAGGACTGAATTTATTTAACCTGTATACGGATAGTGTCAGACCTCTTATGATGGTGGTCTGGCACTATTTGTACACAGATAACACATCCCTGTACGTAGAAGTAAACTCAATAACATAAGTTCAGTCTAAGTTACAAAATTACTTTGATAGACTACAGGTGTATTTTACTAAGCAAAACTGGTATGAGATGGCAAACAGCCATAGGTTATGCTTTTTGGCAACAAACATAGTAGTGCTAAACAAGTATTTAGGATAATAACCAAATATGATCACACACTGAAGCAAGTTGACTCATATAAATACCTGGGAGTCTGGTTGGACTCCCAGTGTAAATGGGATGTGCACACAGAATGTTTTATAAAGAAACTAAATGTAAGATTATTGAGGCAGTATAGCGCAGTGGTCTGAGGCTCTGAGCTGCAAATTTGGTGACATCCAGCAGACCAGCCCTGGGTTTGAATCCCACAGCTTCCACTTGCATACTGTGTCACCCTAAGCAAGTCACTTAATCTCCTTGTGCTCCCAGGTCGATCCTGTAAAAAAAGCTTTCAGCTTAGTGTGCTATACCTGGTTAAACAACTAAATAAAAAAAGATTAGGGGTGCTATACAGACAAAGGTAAAATATCCCTATGGAGGCCACTAAACAAATTGTTAACGTAATGGTGGTTCCTCTTTTTGAGTATGGTAATCTGATTTATGGGGGCGGGCATGCAGGAAAGTACTGAACAAACTGGATGTGGTATACAACAGATTTTCATGGTACATCCTGGATTCCCCTCTCGGGAACTCACCATTGTTTTCTTTGCAGATCTTTTGGCTGGTTAAGCTTATCTGAGTGCAGAAACTTACATGTTCTTCATCTGATTTAGCAAAGTTTCTCCCAATAAAATCCCACCTTACTTAACCTATTTCAAAAGCATACAGTAAAAACAGGTTTAAGGGCAGATGACAATACAGAACTTGAAGTCACCATTTTGAAACCTACTAGAGGCAAAGCTTCCATTTATTGCTAGGGCCAAAGAGTCTGGAATGAACTACCTTAATTTAAAAAAAAAGTTACATGGCACTCAGTAAAATCATGGTTTATATGTGAGGCCAGATTACCAAACAGATGCTGTAATCATACAGAAAATGGTTAAGATGTTCCAGAGATCTCACCACTACCGGTAAGTGTTAGCCATAATTCACTGTTGTTTTTCTTTGGGAAAAGGGATTAGGAAATCATAGCCTGGTGCTATTTATCAACTTGAACCAAGTTTCTGTAGTTCCCTTTATGACTACAGTATGTTATGAAAATGTTTCTTAATGCAATATGTATATATTATGTAAGTGTATGAATAGTGGACCCCATTGTAAATGAACCACTGATGAGCTGGGTAAATTCTTGTCTTGATTTGCAAGCATAAACTATTTACCATTCCTACCACATTTACTGCTACATATTTCCAGATATTTCATGATATTACTAAAGAGATCTTCTCTGGTGGCCCTACAGTGGTACTGCAGGCTGGCAGAGAATTTCTCTAGAGATATTACAAAAAAATTAGGAATTAGCGGACCACGTCAATTGTTTCAACTACAGCATTGTTCATAAATAGTGATTTCACATCTTCTGATTGTCCAAAGCATATATTCATAGGTAAGTTTTCATATTCCTTGCCGTTGTCTCTTACCAATTTAATTTTTAATGAGATAGGGTAGTGAATATTGGCTTGACTCCCCATGCTTGGTAATATTACACCCAATGATCTGAGCTGTATTGAAGTCCATTATCTGACACCATAAATGTGGGAACTCCCATGCAAAATATCTCAATTTCCCTTTTGCTAACAAACACATCTGTATTTGCTCTCTGCAATGGAAATACTTCCCCCATTTTGTAAAATTGTCCTTGACCTTAAGAATGTGCTTATTGCCTTAACTTTTTTTCAGTACTGGCCCAACCAAGTTTGTTGTAAGAGATCCTTGGTCTGTTTTGACTATTCACAATCCTTTGACCCATCAGTCTCTGGTTGTCTGCTTTTGTTCCTGGAATGTCAAACAAGACTATTCATGCTAAATCATCATGTTCCTCTTATGGGCCAATAGAACTGTAGTCTGATTCTTTCCAAAGACTTTTACCCATCCATATGTCCAGCTATGGGACAGACATGCACTGACTGCACTGCTCACATTCTCAACATTTGAGGTAAGACAACTGTCAGTCTTTCCTCTGTTTCCATCGGTATTACATCTACAAATACATACTTATATAAATTGTGATTTAGAAGTTTAGAGCTGAACTGCAACATTTCTACTGCACCATCTCATTGGACACGTTATGAGATCTTTAATCCCCATTTCTTGGCTTTGGGCCTCGACCATTTCAGGGTTCATGAATTGTAATAACAAGTCCTTTTCAGAGTCTATCACTCATAAGTACGTCACTGTGTTACATAATGTCAGGGCTACCCACTCAATGCCACAAGTTCCTTCCTTCTGATCCTCTTTGTCACAATCCTCTGATCTGACACTGCATTTATTCTCCTTCACAGTGCTGAACTTTGAATGCATGCTCTTGCAAGAAATGTGACCATCTTCCTAACTTCCCATTAATGTCTTTCATGGTGAAAAACCAAGTCAGAGTGCTGTTATCCTTGAATGTAGGCCTGTTGTTAGAACAATGTAAATGGTTTGCTTTCCAGGTATCCTTGACACCCCTCAATTGCCCAAATAATAGCCAAACACTCTTATTCTGAATTGTGGTATTTCCTTTAAGTTTCTTTCAGCACCTGTTTGGTAGAGGAAATCCCCTTTTCTACTCCTAGATCCTCCAGTAACAATATCTCTCCATGTCCTACATAGGTTACTCTAATTACATGATTTGAATATGGGGACCAGAAGTCTTTGAAGTTATCATTATTTGTGGATAATATTTTGCTATGTTTGAGAAACTCAGAGATGGATTTAGAGTGTACGTTACACGGATTAAGAAGTATGGGGAGCACTCTGGGTATCTTGTAAACTGTAAAAAGTTGGAGGCACTTCCTATTCAGCCAGATAAGTGTAAAAGCAACCTTTAAAACTTTCCAGCTATGTTAAAAAAGGATAGTATGATATACCTAGGAGTCCATTTGACTAATAAAATTAATCAGTTATTAAATATTAACCTGAACCCCTTTAATCAGTAGTGGTGATCAGGGCTTGGAAATATGAAGGGTCTCCCCCCTCTTCCTGCTGTGGTGTGTTCAGGTTATAAAAATGAATATCGTTCCCCATTTCTTGCATTTGTTCCAGGCTTTGCCTCTGGTGATTTTGAAGGCTACAGTTGCAAAAATTGATAAATTAAGTAAATTTCTTTCAAAAAATGGGATACAGACTTGAAAAACAGACACTTTATATGAAATATGAAAATCTGGGTTTAAAATTACCTAACCTTCAAGTTTACCACTGGGTGGCTGTGATTAAACCTGTAAAAGAACTGTGGTATGCTTCCCTTCCCCCCCCGGACTTTTTTTTTTAAATTTGGGGTGCCTTCTCATAGTAATATTGTTTTATTTTTTTATTTAGTCATTCAGAAAATACCTTTAAGCACACATGCTCATTTTACAAAGGTTCCATGTCAAGGATAATAAAAGGGATTAACACAAACTTAAACTATAGACAAAAACTAAATCTGCAGCTCCAGTGGAGCATAGTCAGCTTAGACAATATGACTATATAGGTACAATCATAGATAAGTAACTGTAGCTTATAGGAGTCTAGTCAATGATAAGGAATGAAACCCCCAGGCACAGTGTGAGCTTCATAACAAGTTAATGAGGACAGTATATTAGGTGACAGAATTGTTGTAACAGGAGCATTTGGAACTAGCAGCAAGTTCATTTCTGAGTGCCTTCTTGAAGTGGACAGCTCTGGGGAGGGTTCTATGTGATAATGGTGAGTGCTGAATGGTGACCCACATTATCGCGACATCAGGGCGGTGAAAACAATTTTGCCACCCTGACATCCTCGGTGCATGGAAGAACGGCACTGGGGACTTAATGCATTTGCTTTCTCCGGGGGGACTGTGCCCCCCCCATACCCTCCTCCATGCAGGGAGCTTTGCTCCCCACACAATCTTACTTAAGGATTCTCAACTCCAGAGGGCTGCATGTTGGGGACGAACAGCAAAAAAAATGCAAGTTTTGGGCCGGGCGTAACAAAACCACAATAGCACCCAGAACCAGACCCGAACCCAGAACCCCAGCACTGCAAGCGGAGGCCAACCCCTGACACCACGGCGTTGCTCGGCAGCTGACCACAGTGCCACCCCCTACATCTCCTCCACCCCTCCCAGGCCATGCTTGCCGTGCTCACTCCCCCCCATACGCATGTGTGCATACAGCGACATCCTGTCGCTACGGTCACCCAACCCACCACATCCGGTTGCATCCTTCCCCCCTCGCCATTCGAGCTTTCGCCCACATTGCGTTACCATTTCAGATGGTGCCTTAATTCAGGCGCCCACCTCACGTGCTACCCCAGGGAGTCCTACCAGGGTTTCAGGTAATTTGTTCAGCCATTGAGATGTCCTTACTGCAAAAAAGATCCAGAAAAAAAGAGATGATTTGATACCTTTTATTGGACCAACACAGATGTTACAAAAGAAAATAGGAGCTTGAGCTTTCAAATTATGTAGACTTCTTCACAAAATGGTACAAGACCCTGTGGTCTCACCAGATGTAAGACTTGTGAGCACATTTCTATTTCCGATTGCATCAATACTCCCCAAAACAGACAATTCCGGATACAGAGGAATTATACATGTGCATCTCAGAATGTTGTTTATTTCATTCAATGCAAGAGATGTCCACAGACAGGGTATGTGGGATAGACAGGACAACCTTTCCGGACCTGAATGACCTCACACAAGCATGATATTAAAATGAAGATGACTGACAAACCAGTGGGACAACACGTCTCTCAATCTGATCATTTCTTCTCAGATATGTCAGTCTTGGTTTTCAAGGGACATTTCAAAAGTACACAACAGAGATGGGCTTTTGAGATCAAGCTCATTTTACTTCTCGATACGGTGGGATATGGTATGAACACTGATTCAGGTTTTATGTCACATTACACTACTTAAACTTTCACCTACTTCAGGAACAATGAATGGACGTATAATGGTAGTACACTATGTTTTTGTTGTATATTTTAATATTAAATGGATATACAATCCCTTTTAATTGGTTATCATTATGTTGGTTTCACCTACCAAAACATTAGGGTGTGGGGTGGGTTGGTTTTATGGGGTAAAGCTTATATATGTATACAATGTTCATACATGGACATTTTAGGTACAGCATCTCATTTACTAGTTAGTTGGTGTTTGTGCCGTGTTCTTTTATGTGCACAAACTCTTGACATCTAGTACATGACACAATGGGGTTAAGTTATGTGATGACTACTTATTCACTTACAAAATGGCTATATGATTCAGTTTAACCAGTTATCAATACATTGTTGTTCCATGGTGGGGGAGATTGGATTCACATTGGTTTTGTTTCAGAGTTCTGGGACTGTTACTGTACATACGGCACTTTGAGTATATACTTGCACATTATAAAACAATGACTATATTAGGATACAGGATCTCAATTGCTAGAGGGTCTTTGTTAAGTTTAATTTTCATAATACATTAATACCTGGTGGCTGGGGTTGATTCTCTCAGTTTTCGATTTGGATTGATAGAAATGGAAATTAGGTACCTACCATAATTCTTGATCTTCATGGATGGAGTCTTCATCATTCATTCACACTAATGGGACTGTGCTGGAGGTGCTAGGTCCCAGCAGGAGCCAAAAATCTTTAAAAGTGCTGGCACTGAGGTAGGGCAGTGCATGCATGGCACCACAAGACTGGCTCACGCCTGTATAGGCTATCTCGGTGTTGACCATCCAAGCACCTCAGTACCTTTTTTAATGAGGAGGTGCAGTGTAAACTAACCTAGGAAATACCTAACCTAATCTGGGCCTAAGGACTCCTGGATGACCCATGTAAGACGGGTAAACTCAACAGTGTCTTCACAGTCCAAACAAACAAGGGAATAAAGACCAGAGACAGAATGATTTAGCTTAAGGGATGGTGGGTGGGCATGTGAATGAATGGTGAAGACTCCATCCAAGAAGATCAAGAATTACCGTAGGTACATAATTTCCATATCCTCCTGGACTAGGAGTGTCTTTCCCATTCATTCACACTAATGGGAGAGTACCAAACTAAAAAACAATCCCCCAAGCAGGGCGGCAGGAGACCAAGCTCGCTCAGGACAGAAGTCCATTCACCAGCTGCCAGTACCACACACAGCAAGGGGAAGCATGGACCAAAGGGCCCTCTAAAGGTCCTTGGGACCCCCACCCCCAGAACATTTGCCAGCTGCCAGCACCGCACACAGCAAGGGGAAACGTGGAGCAAAGGCCCCTCTAAAGGTAATGGAAGCAGCCTCCCTGCACAGCCTGCTTGAGGGGTGTTAGCATATTTCTTGACTGCCAACATGTTCTGATTGTTTTTCCATCATGACTCAACCCCTGGATTCTGCTCATTATTGTGGATCGCTTCAGTGACTTTAATTGCTGCACTACAGTCCTGAACAGCAGGATTATTGCCTGATTTATGCCTCTTGTATGCTGCAGCAAGGATTATGCTAGCTCTTACTGGCTTTTCCCTATGTTCTCTGCTGTCTGATTCTCTAGGTAATCTCATGTGTAGCTCAGCCTGTAACTGCTTTCAGCATTTATTACTAGGATTTTTTACTGATTTACTAGCCTGGGATTTGTTAGTAGGGGGTTGATTTGTACTGGGGCTATACTGTGTTAGGAGAGCTCATTGCCTAGCAGCTTCTTTGAGGGATTCCAGCTGAGGCCCACCATCTGATTTTGGTTCTCTCTGGCATGCCTGGAACTCCATTGTTCCCTGACTCCAACCGAATTCGCTGCAGTCCCAGTTCCTCGTGCCATGCATGTGCCCTGGGCTCTCCACCTGATAACTGAATTCAGATTTACCCTCCGACTGCATATGTAATTAACCTTTTGTCTTGTCTGCTACTTAAGCCCTTGGGACCTCCACCCCCAGCACATTTGTCAGCTGCTAGCACTGCACACAGCAAGGCACACAGAAAGGGGAAGCGTGGACCAAAGGCCCTCTAAAGGTAATGGAAGCAGCCTCCTGCACAGCCAGCTTATGGGGTGTTAGCCTGTCAACACTGTGCGTTGACTGCCCCACCCACCCACCTCAGGCATCCCTTAATTTAAGGAACATCCCTAGTCACGTGATCACCTCCTGTTTTTTCACTAAGTGTAAACTTTCTCCCTTAGCAGGTTATTGCAAGTTACCAGTAGATGATAGCAGCTAGCCCTCCTGCTACACTCCTTGCTGACCATCTCCCACTGCACACTTCCTTTGTGCCCCTCTCCTCCCCATCCCCCTTTATTCTCACTTCTCACTTTGATTGATTGAACACTAGGAGTCACTACTCTGCACTCCTCCTCCACCTATTTTACCCCCCCCGTAGCCTGCTTACCCTGCATGCCAGCTCCATTCCCCCCGCATTTGCACCGTATTACTCTACTTCCCTGATTCGAACCTTGTACCCTTGCCACTGCAGTCCGGGACCGTACCGCTGGGCCATCCTGGCTGCCTCATTTCTTGGTGCTTTTACCTTTCCCTTATAGCTCTTCCTGCTCTGCTGTCTAGCTACCCTTGCCATGTCCTTTCCTTGCACTGCCCAGCAGCACACCACCCTGGTCCCTTTGGCACTTCTCCGTATTTGCTATTCCCCCTACCCCCTGTCCCCACCTCCCTTCATCCTCACTCTGACCACTCTTCCTCTTCCCATGTGTCCCTCCCTCTATCTTCACCTTTCTCTTCCTCTAACCACCCTCCCACCCCTGCCACCCCCACCATCTCATCTTCCCCTCCCCTCTCCATTGACTTCCCCTGCTTCCCTTTTCTGGCTTTTCCCACCCTTCACTCTCTTCCCATCCCTGTCCACCCCTTGGAATAATTTGGCACCTTTGCCTCTGCCTCACCCAACCACAGGCCCCACCTGGTGCTCCATAGAATTATTTCTCTTCTCCTCCTAATGTCAGGTAACATCCACCCCAACCCTGGTCCCCTCTGGCCCACCCCCTACATTCACCACCCTCATCTAGGCTTCGTATTGCCACTATGAACATTTGCAGCCTCATAAAAAAATTTGACAGGCTCTAGGGTTGGATCGCCCAACACCAATCTGACATCCTGGCCATTGTTGAGATGTGGCTCTCAAAGTCCACCCCCGATTCCTTTGTTGCCCTCCCTTGGTTTACATTTCTTGAAGGCTGGGTTGGGAAATGGGGTGGTGGTTGCACCATATACCTCGCTGACTCCCTCCATGCACATGCTCTCCCTACCCCATAACTTGCCCATGATGCACAAGCCCTTACAATCAAAGTCCTTCTCATTTCCTCCATGGCACCTCTATTCATCACCGCAGTCTACATTCCCCCATGCAACCAGAAATTAGCCCTCCAATCCCTACTTGACTACCTCTCCCAACAAATCCCAAAAATGTAACAAATTACGCTGGGGATCTTATTACCTGGCTTTCAGCCCCTGCCTCCCAACCAAAAGACGCTGTCACTGCCCTAGATCTTACCCAACTAGTCACCCACCCCACCCAAATCAGCCCCTCAAATGGCTCTGCCTCTCTCCTGGACATCATCCTATCTAACCGCACCCACACAATAACTGACACCATTGTCCTTCCCAATGCCCTTAGCAATCACTCCTCTGTAATCTGCTCCTGATCTGGATCAGCCCTAAAGCCACCCTCCAAAACCTCCTTCTGGCATCGCCTTAAACAGGGTAAACTAGAGCAATTAAAAACCTACCTTGTTCACTGGGACTGGTCCCCAATTAACTAAGTGCCTGATATGGACATAGCTCTCACCTTCTTCATCCGCTCCTTTAATGTAGCCTGTGACTTATTCACTCCCCTCACCAAACACTTGAAGACGGGGGGGGGGGAGCAGCTCAGAAGTAATTTAAGGAAGTATTTTTTCATAGAGAGAGTTGTGGATGCATGGAACGGCCTTCTGGAGGAGGTTGTGGAGTCAAAAACAGTGGTGGAATTCAAGCATGCATGGGACAGTCATAAGGCAATTCTAGGGGGTGGGGGTAGGAAGAAGTAGGCTGCTGGTTAACTAGGATCTGCAGCTTATCCATTAGGTAGGGAAATGGGCAGACTGGGTGGGCCAAGCGGTCCTTATCTGCAGTCAAATTCTATGTTTCTATGTCTATGTAACACATAGTCAAAAATATCAACACCCCCTGGATCTCCCAATCCCTACTAAACCAAATGCGTCAGTGGGACAACCTCTGGCACAGAACCATCAACTCTAGCAAGCCCTCTGATAGGCAAATCTATCAGGAGGCCCATAATAAATGCACCTGGGCCATCTGTAAGGCAAAAGCTAGCTACTATAAGTCCACCGTTACCTATTCGTGGGGCACTGCCTGCACATTTTGGGACAATATTAAGGAACTCAATGGCAAATCCTGGTCCCACCCCCATCCCAGCTCACTATCAATGACACCATCCCCCCGATCCACAGTGCATCACCGATACCCTCAACTCTGCCTTCCCTGACCTTAGCTCAGTGCTGCCCCCCAACTTCTTTGACCCAACACCCACCCCCCAATCACCTCCCTCACATGCCCTCCCTTCTACTTCTGTACACTCTCGGCATAGGAGGCTAAACCCTACCTACTGAAAGTCCTTAATAGCCCCAGCCACAATAACGATTCGCTTGATCTTAAACTGCTCTGCCATGTTTTGGATGTATTGCTCTCCCCCACCTTCAGTAACCTCCTTAACCACTTCTTCTGCCTTGGCCAGTTCCCCTCCACTTGGAAGGTAGCGGTCATCACCCCCATACACAAGAGTGGGGACCGCACCACCCCAGGGAACTATCTTCCAATCTCAATCCTCCCCCTCTCTCCAAATCCTTAGAAAAATAGTTGTGGACCAGCTGTCTGAATACCTCACCTCCCACACCCTCCTTTGCATGAACAGCATGGATTCCGCCCAGGCCATAGTACTACCACAGCCCTCCTGGAATTCTCTAGCTATCTACACTGTGCCCTCGACAGGGGGTACTTGGTGGGGGTGGTCTTCATAGACCTATCGAAGGCCTTCAACACAGTTAGCCACCCTCTCCTCCTGTCCACCCTTGCCCGTCTTGGCCTCTCCCAGGGTGTCATCACCTGGTTCACAAGCTACCTCTCCTCCCACTCTTAATGTGTCAAAATAAATAACACCATCTCTTGCTGCCACCCTGTTCACTCTGGCATACCTCAAGGCTCAATCCTGGGTCCTCTACCATTCAACCTCTACCTCAACACCCTCCCCTCCATCTGCTCTGAGCCAGTCCAGCTTTACGCCAATGACGCAGTACTCTTCTCCTCCCACCCCGACCCGTGCACCCTACAAGGCATCCTTCAAAAATCCTTCAGACAGGTACCAGAGGGTCGGCAGGGGAAGGAGTAGGATTGAACATCTGGAGGGCTGCTCTCCTCTCCTGGGGTGGGTTGGCGAATGGTGTCGCTCTGTAGTGGCCCCCGGTGGAGACCAGGGGAAGCTCAGTTGCGATGCAAGTAGGGGAATTGAAGGAAAAACTAGAAAATGGCATCTCCTCCTACTGGATGACAGCCACCCGGACCAATGTCTCCCTGAGCTCCACGACAGCCAACCTGGCCACCGCAGCACCCAAGGCCAATGCCTGGGCCATTAGGCCATTTCTCCTCAGAAGTGGAGGACTCACCCAGTGAAGGGTTACGTCGGGTTACCCTGAGATGGCTGCAATGTGGGGTCGAGATTGGTGGCTGTGATGACAGCGGTGAGAGTCCTTGTGGCAATTGGCCTGAAGGAGAGGGAGGTAAGTGAGGGCCGCAGGGGACATAAATAGATGAAGCAAAAAAAAAAAATCCTTCAGCCTGGCAGAACCATGGTTCATCGACTGCAGGCTCATTCTCAACCATAAAAAGATGAAGTTCATGCTCTTCACCCACAACCAGAGTAGGTCCTATGACTCCCAGCTACGAATTATGTCTAATGGTCTCTACCCCATCGAACAGGTTCACAGTCTCAAATACTTTGGCATAACTTTCGACCAGTTGCTATCTTTCCAAGACCACATATTCCTCCTTTGCTCCTCTGTCAACCTATGTATTGGCTTGCTCTACCACCACAGGGACTGCCTCCTCCGGAAGCCCTTAGGCTCGCTATTACCTCCTCAGTCCTCTCTTTCATAAATTATGGGCTTCTTGTCTATGGTTTGCCCACCAACACAGCCCTCCATAGAGTAAAAATCTCCCTCAATAAAGCATGTCGCCTCCTTACAGGCTGTGATAGGCTCATCCACACGTGTACTCTTTACACCTCATCGAACCTGCTTGACTTTGAAGAATGACTCCAGCACCAGTCCTGCCTCTTCACCAAAAAATGATGGTTGGTCTGGCCCTGCATGGACTCTCAGCATTGACTCAGCCTGCCCCCACTGTACCCTCCACCCATAGCTCCACTAAAATGTTGTTGCATGTGCCCAGAGTCAGGACTGCCCTGGCCCAGAGGTCCTTCATCTACAGAGCCCCTGCATTGATAAACTCCCTCCCTGCCTCCATCTCCAATGAGAACAGATGTGGGCTATTCAAATCCTCACTCCAGAGTCACCTCCATACCATCCACAGCTGTAATTGCCCTTAGCTTCTGCCGACCTGACCACCACGTTGCCTGACTTTGATCTACCTTTGACAATGGATTCCTGTCCAGCCTTCTTCCTCCTCTCAAACTCTGATTGTACATGAATTGCACTATTGTAGCATGTTATTTGCACTACCCTTGTAAATTTCTGTAACTGTCTTGTTTCATGTTGACTGTTTATTGCACCTGTGTCTAACCTTGATGAGTAGCCTTTGTAAAAGTGTCACTGACTCAAAGGATTGTAATTCAAACATCATTAATAAAATAAAAATAAAGGATTGTCCTGTGAAGGATGTGTGCAGTCTGGCATGGACATCCAGAGTGTAGTGCTTCACAAATGTATGAATCGAGCATCAAGCAGCCGCTTTGCAAATATCTGCAATGGTTACATTATGAATCTGCCAGGATATGCTGTGACCTCTCTGGTAGAGTGGGCATAAACTCGGACTTCCAGCTTGATCTGCACCATCGAGTAACAGTAACAAGGGCAGGCTACTAACCATGCAGAAGTTCATCTAATGGCAACAGGCTGACCCAACCGGGCCATGCTGAAGGATACAAAAAGTTGCTTGGATTTGCCAATCTCTTTAGTTCTGTCAATGTAGAATTGCAAAGTCCTCTTGACATCCAGGGAGTGAAGGGTGCATTCCCCTTCATTCTGGAAGTTGGCAAATAAGTAGGGAGAACCAAGGGTTGGAGAAGGTGAAATTCCAAAACCACTTAGGGTAGGAATGTAGGGTGAGTGTAAAGTACCACTTTGTCCTTGTGAAATACAGCGTAAGGAGGGTCTGTGACTAAGGCATGTATATTGGAAACTCTGCAAGCGGAAGAGAAAGCCACCAAGAAGGCAGTCTTCCAGGTCAGAAATTTCAAGTCACAGGAAGCTAGAGGCTCAAAGGTTTACAGGTGAGCCTATCTAGCCCGAGGTTAATATCTCACGAAGCCACCGGTTTCCTGACTGGGGTCTAGCGTGCAGGATATCATGAGGAACCTCTTAACTTGTGGTAACCCAGCCAGTGTCCTGTCCTGTATTGGTTCAAGAAGGCAGAAGTCATGCAAAGGTGTACCTTCACTGCAAAATATTGCAGTCCTGCATTTGGCAGATCTAAGAGGTACTCCAACACCTTACTTGGTGGGCAACAAAATGGGTCTAGATGGGACTTTTCACACTAAATAAAGGAGCGCTTCCATTTAGTCATGTAAGTCTTCCAGTGGAGGGCTTATGCGCTGGCAAGAGGATTCCCTAGATCCCCCGAGAAACTCTAACCTACCCCCTTCTATCTCCTCAGGAGACAGGCATGGAGATGAAGGGAGCGCAGGTGGGATGGACCACTGGTCACTGTGTCAGGAAGTCCCTCCATGGAGGGAGTTGCCTCGGGGTCAGAATGGTGCGATCAGAATCATCCTGCTCCCCTGTGCCTATAATTTGAGCAGAACCTTCTGAACTAATGGGAGGGGAGGAAATGCGCACAGAAAGCATCTTGACAACCACAATCTGAGTGCATGCTGACAGAAAATTCCAGGCTCTGGACTTCTGGAGCAGAATAAAGGTAATTTTTCATAGAGTAGGGATGAAAAAGTCAAGGTCTGGATTGTCTCACTAGTTGGACAGCGATTGCATGATGCCTGGTGCAATTGACCATATATGAGAATCTGCCTCTGATCTGCTGGGGTGGTCTGTTATGTCATTCTGAACTCCTGGCAGGTAGACTGCTTGAATTAACAAATCATGCTTGAGATACCACTCCCACACTATCATGGTCTTCCTGCGCAAAGGGTATGAGTCTGCTCCACCCTGCTTGTCGATGCAATACATCACAGCTTTGTTTTCCATCTGCAGGAGAATCACCTCATCATAGGACATCCTCCAGGGCTTGAAAAGCATAAGAACAGATCTCTTCCCTAAGAGATATCTGTGTAGATGAGACTCATCCAGGCTCCACAACCCTAGAGTTTGGGGGTTCTGACAGTAAGCCCCCCAGCCGATCAGAGATGCATCCATGGTGATGGTTATCTGAGATTCCAGAGGGGCAAAAGGTAGACCTTGTAGAAGCTTGCCTTCATTTGTCCACCATACCAGTGATCTTTTCAGAAGCTCCATCATTTTCATGTGGAAGGACTGAGTGTGTGTGGTTGGTGACCACTGTGTACTGAGCATCCACTGTGTGGTCCTCATGTCATGTGTAGACAGACTAGAGGCACCATGAACACGGGTGACGCCATGAGGCCCAACATCAGCTGCATTCAAAGGGCCCAGAGAGAGATGTTCTCCATGATGTAGCGAGTCATCTGAAGATGTAATTTCTCCTGTCCTCCGGAAGGAAAACCCCTCACCCTGGAGGTATCCATGAGGGCTCCCTTGATGAGGAGCTCCTGAAAGGGATGAAGCTAGGACAATCCTGACTCAGGGGACCCCTCCATGGAAGAGGAACCGAGAAGCTGTGATGATCACTTCTTGTGTCTCTTGCCTGGTTGGGCCGACTAGGAGCCAATCGTCCCAGTAAGCAAAGACTTGAATGCCAAGATTTCTGTGAACTTCCCCCTGGACAGGTACTTGTTTGACTTTCTGAGGCGGAGAATTGGGTGCATGCCACCTGTTTTCTTTTAAACCAGCAAGTAATGGGAGTGGAACTTGTGTTTCATTGTACTTGTGGAACAACTTCCACTGCCCTGTTCCTAGGAGGCCCTGTATCTCGGAAGTAAGAAGGTCTGACTGATAGTGGACAGACTGAGCTGCTGTCTAGGTGGAAAGATCTGGGAGAGTCTCTGTAAAATCGAGAGAGCATCCCTCTTGGTCAATCATGAGGACTCATTCTCTGAAGAAATGGACTTTCACCGGTTATGAAAACTGAGTCAGATGCCCCTTTCCACGATAGAGGTGTCTCCCTTGGGAAGCTGAGGTGGGACCTGTCTCACCCCTCTAAGGGGCTGCAGGAGCCAGTCTGACTATTTTAAAGGCAGTCCTAGTTTTCTGAGTGACCTCCAGAGCTTGCTCAACTTGAGGACCAAACAGAAAATCACCATCAAAGGGGACACTCATCATTATCTGCTGTGTATCGGTTGAGAAATGTGATGTTTCAGGAGAGTCACCTTCTACAACTGCCAGCAGCAGCTGTCCTAGAGACAGCATTGTAGGCATTCATTGAAGCCTTCAGCTGCTGAATATTGGACTCTATACCCCTGGAAATGATCTGAAGAAACTCCATGTTAGCATCAGATTCCATGAGGTTCTCAACCTTTAATATGAGTGTGTTCCACAGGGTGTACTCGTACCGAGGAATGTAGGAACTCATGACATAGAAGTCTGCCTTGGTCCACTGGCAAAGTCTGTAGTGGTATGGTGGACCCCATGTTCCTGAGGAGAGCTTGGAAAGAAGATCTTTTACCATAGGCTCCACTGATACAGAAGGCTTGTTTTTCAGCCCCAAAAATGAGTTGTCCGCTGCATCTTTCGACAAAGCAGGACAGGATCAGACTCATTAAATTCCATTTCTACCCCAGAAAGACTTTCAAATGCAGGTCTAGGCCAGGAAAGGTTGGAGATGCCATCACCTGGATCGGCATCAAGGATCCCAGCATCACAAGCAGAGCTAGCACCACACACAGCACCGGCACCACACACAGCACCGACACCAAACACAGCACCTGCACCACCCACAGCATCGAGGCACTGGCTCTGGAAGACCTGAAGAGGGGAGAGGAAAGTGGTACCTGGTCCAGCCCCTGTGAATAAACCAACGTGAGGGGGAAGGCACATGAAGTCAGCATTGAAAGCACTGGCACGGAAGGGGGCATCACGCAACCATCCTGGCCCGACCGATCCGGCCATGGCCCAATGGCGCTGAGGCCAGGCAGCCCCAGGTCTGGGTTCACTGACAAGGGCAACTGGGACAGTCACCAAATCCACTGCTCCAAAGAAGTGGCCAACTGATGAAACTTCTCACTGGAAGCCCCACAAAGGACAGAGAGGGGATCTGGAGTGGAAGATCGTGGCAGTTAAGCACAGAGCCACAGGGAACCCACCAAAATCAGGTCAGGCCTACCTCTCTCCGGAACCAATGACCCTCACACAGACATAGCGGAGGGTGACCTTGAGTGGTACTGTTTCTTTTTTGACCAAAGTAAAGAAGAAGAACTCGAGGTCGAGCAGCACCAGGTCCCCGATTGGGACCAAAAATGGGCCTGCATGTTTTGTGCTTCTGGCAGACTGTCCTTCCACCCAAGCACCAGACTGCCCGTGGTCAGACCCCCCCTCCATAAAGGGTGACAGGATGGACACAGCCCTCCAGCCAGAACAGTTTTCAAGTGAAATCTCCCTACTGATACCGCTACTGTTTCTGGTCAACTCCGTTGAAGGTAGGCTGAGAATTTCTTCAGTTATTCTTTTTTCTTCCTCTTCATCTTTTTTTTAAAAAAAAAAGAAAAGAACACTAAAAGTGGAAACTTAATCAAAGTTGAACGACTACAAGCTGCTATCATATGGACGTGAAGATATGGCTCCTGGTAGGTAAGTGACATTGTCACTGAAGTGCACTTAACAACACTAAAAAAGGAACTGAGGTGGCTGGAGGGTAGACGCCAAGATAGCCTATGCAGGTGCAAGCCAGTCTCACAGTGCCACACAGGAGCAGTTCTACCTCAATGCCAGCGCTCGTGAAGATTTTTGACTGTCTCTGGGTCCTAGTACTTCCGGTGTAGTCCCATTAGTGTGAATGAAAGGTGAAGACTTCTAGTCCAGAAAGATCTGTTATTTAATAGTACAGAAGATTAGGTGTATAAGGACACATGTTGATACATGGACATATTAGGATGACATCATCTCAATTACAAAGGGGTCTGGGTTAGGTTTGGGTGTTGAATGTGCAGAAACTCTAATTACTTGTTACAGAGTTAAAGACAGATCATGTTTAAACAGTATAACTTTAAATATTCATGAATAATATTGACTTATTGTACACTGTTTTTAAGTCAAACTTATCAGAATAGTACTTACACTGTACAATTACAGGAAACAGCTGGTTAATGATTAATTTACACTGGAACAGGTTGTCTTTAAACCCTAATTTTTGTCTAACACAAAGATATTTTCTTATTTACAAGACTTACCACTATATACTTCTATGTATTTCTTCAGCTTAATTCATCTGTATGTTTCATGGCTTTTGTCAGGGAAGAAAGTTATCGGATCAGTACATTTGACCATGGCATACTTTTCTTGTGATGGTACTCTGTTGTTCCATCCATGATGATTTTTAAAAAGCAGTTTAAGCCAATGGGATTTTAACAATTTTTATCTGTTTTTATGCATGATCTGGATTTTAAGAAAGTGTACTCTTTCAAACCAACTGTTATTTTTCTGATGAAGAATTCTGTGTAATTTGAAAGCTCAAGCTCCTGTTTTCTTTTGTAACATCTATGTTTGTCTAATAAAAGGTATCAAATCATCTCTTTTTTTTCTCTCACAAGGACTAATGCAGCAACATAACTAACTTACTGCAAAGAAACACTTTCCCAGACTTGTTTTACAGAAGGATATTTCTAGAGCTTTTCTAGCCAGACTCTTAGTGGTGTATTGTATTGATTGCTAATTGGGCAGAGCAGGTTACGAATAGCCAGGGGGGTAAGGCCTAAATTTAATAGTGCTTTTTTGTGAACAGACAGATCTGGTACCCTGTTCTGTCCTGTCCTGCAGGGGAAGCCAGTTGGTTAGGGTGTAAAGGGAGCAGCTAAGGCCAAGCTTGTCTGCCCCAAGAGCAAAGCAACAGGCCTTGCTGAGCACCAGTCTAACTCTGTGTACATTCACTTGCCACTGCGTAAACTAGGAGGCCATAATCTGGTATAGTTAGGACTGAGCTCCTAACTTTCTGTTTACGGGACTAACAAAGTAATCCACATGCTGGGTGAAAGATAAAGTGTCATCAAGGGTAACATCTAGATATCGGAACGAGTCAACCTGTTCCAGACTAACTCTTTTTCCATTAAGGAGACAAGGAGAGAGATCTTTTTTTTTAATAGTGAGCCTGGGGATAACATACTAACATACTATTTACCAGCAGATTAGGCCTTACGGTCAATCGAGTCTGCTCGAACCTTAGATCCTTAGTTGGGTGCTGAGGCCCTCCCATCCCTTGTGCTCCAGAAACCCCTATCATCCATCCCCACCCCCCCTGGGACAGGCCATCATCTGATACATCCACTTTCTGTGTCTGTCCCACCCTCTCTTGAAGCCCTCCACTGTGGATCTCTGAACCAGCTGCCAGACAGTGCATTCCAAGGGTCCATCACCCTCTCAGTGAAAACCTCCTCCTCTTTTCCCCTCACCTTCCACCTTCCAACTTCAAACCATGCCCTCTGGTGATACCTCCTGCTTTATTCTAAAGATCCTCCATGTTTACCCTATTTATTCCTTGAGGTACTTGAAGACCTCAATCATGTCCCCCATCTCTCCTCTCCTCCAATGAAAACAGGCAGAGCTCCTCAAGTCTGTCCTCATACGTCAAATCCCTAGCCCTTGTATCATCTTAGTTGCCCTCCTCTGTACCCTCTCCAGGAGCTGTATGTCCCTCTTCAAGTGTGGTCTCCAGTACTGTACACAGTACTCAAGGTGTAGTCTAACCAGTCCATTGTACAGCTGACAGAATCACTTCCTTGCTCTTAGAGGTGATCCCCCTTACAATGCATCCCAACATCCTGTTTGCCTTGCTAGCCGCTCTCCTGCACTGCTCAGAGTTATTCATACATGCATCCACCATGACCCCTGGGTCTTTTTCCCCTATTGAGGCCTCCAGCGCCTCCCCTCCCAGGGTGTACCTGTGTTTAGGGTTTCCCAGACCAAGATGCAACACCTTGCACTTGGTGATATTGAAATTTAATTTCCATGTGTGAGCCCAGCTTCCAGGGTGTCCAGGTCCCCTTGCAGGGCCAATCTCCCCTCTTCTTCCTCAACTACTGCTCCCATCTTGGTGTCATCTGTGAAGAGACTCATTTCACACCCTATACCCTCCCTGATGTCCGATATGTATGCATTAAACAGGATCGGACCCAGGACCGAGACCTCACGGTACCCTACCAACCCTCTAGGGTTCGAGAGCTCCCAAAGACCACTACTCT
The DNA here is from genome assembly GCA_016271365.2 of Neoceratodus forsteri. Classification (NCBI taxonomy): domain Eukaryota; kingdom Metazoa; phylum Chordata; order Ceratodontiformes; family Ceratodontidae; genus Neoceratodus; species Neoceratodus forsteri. Next base: position 1,386,118,196 of record CM057458.1, on the reverse strand, counting down.
CTGGGTGCTTCCAGCTAGCCAGTTTTCAATCCATCTGACCATCAAAGGGCCTACTCCTAACCCCATCAGTTTCTCCACCAGACCATTGTGGGGACAGAGTCAAACGCCTTGCTGAAGTCCAAGAATACATCCACAGGCTTTCCCCTGTCCAGTTCTGATGTTACCCATTCGTAGAACTCCACAAGATTGGTTTGACATGATCTACCTGCACAAACCCATGTTTGCCGACTATCCAGACCTCCCACCTCCTCCAAGTACACCCCCAATTGTTCCTTTAGTATACTCTCCATTAATTTTCCCACCACTGAGGTCAAACTGATGGGTCTATAGTTACCTGGTACTTCCCTCAACCCCCCCTTTATGGATTGGCACCACATGTGCCTCTCGCCAATCCCTAGATACCCTCCCTGTCTCAAGTGACCTGTTGAATTTTGGTCTATGTTTTTTTTGTAGTTTAAGACCAGTTTGTTTAATAAGAACCATTTCTCCAGGGACTCAGAGTTGTCCTAGAGGACAGTGCATGGTTTTGCTTGGTGTGGACAATTGTACATAACAGCATCATCAGCATACAAAAGCACCTTGGTTGTCTGTCAGGCTTCCTGTAGGCTGTTTATGAACAAGCTAGAAAGGAAAGGGCCAAGTAGTGCACCATGTGGCACCCCTACTGAAATGCTTTTAACATGTGAATATGGCCATCTATCTTTACCCACTGTATGTGGTTAGAAAGGTAGCTATGAAACCAGGCTACTATATCATAGAAGAGGACAAGTGGGAGGAGCTTGTCCAGCAATAGCATATGGTTGGCAAGATCAAAAGCTTTGGTCAAAGTCAGGGTAGATGGCTCCCAAATGGTGACAGCCTTCAAGGGCCCATATAAGAAGTTGGTGTACTTTGTTAGGGCAGTGCTGGTGCTGTGGTGCTTCCTAAAACCATGTTTTTGGGTGAACTGAATATTATACTTATTTAGGGAGGTGACTAGTTAGTCAGATACTATGCGTTTGAAGACCTTGGATGGGGGGGATTGATATAGGCCTGTAGTTAGCTAGGTTGGAGTGGCTTCCACCATTGAAGACAGGTGTGACAAGTGCTGATTTCCAGATGGCTGGGAACTATGAAAACTGCATAGAAAGGTTGAATATCTTAGACAGGGGGAGAACATGTTCCCCCAGGGCCAGGGCCAGCAGCTTCATGTCTACCAAGTCACCCTCACCCCAATTTTTCCATGGACTCTTTGAACATATCTGAGGTGGTCTTGAAAAAGAATTTGGGTAAGCTCAGGTCTTGGTCTGAGCTAGCTGCTAGATCAGAACTAATACTGTCAGATGTAACTGACACAGTACTGGGAGGGAGGACCGTGCTAAGGTCAGTGAAGGCTGAGTTGAATTTCTTGGCTATTTTAGTTAGTTCAGGGTAACAGCCCCATTGATATTCAGCATTTTTGGGGGTGATTTTTTCCCATTTACCCAGGAATTCAGTTATATTGTCCCCAAATGTTTTCTTGTTACCCCGGTTTCAAGTTTGCTGTTCTTTGCAATGAGCAGCCTTGGCCAGCCTCATCCCCCGGTGCACCTATTGTGAGCTTCCTTGTACAATGAACCAATTGCTGTCAGCCAGTGTCACAGATTATCCCTGTCATGCATTTGAGCTAGTAGATCAGGGGTGATTCTACCTGATGCAGTGCTTTGGATAATACATTTTTTTAGGGGTCATATCTGCAGACTGCTTTGAATTAGTTTATGAAGTATGCAAGGGCATTGTTTATTTATTTATTGAAAATGTTTCACCAGGATAGGCACACTGAGCAAAAAGATGCTCGTCTCACGGTGCGACCTGGGGGGGAGGGTTACAGAGGAGGCAGGTATACATACAATAGTTGAATTTTGCAGTAGAGCATACAGATAATGTACATAGTTGGGAGGGATTACATTTGAACTTGGTACATAAGGAGAGCAGTACAGAACATGATCATCAAGGACAGGGTATACATATCATGCGTACACATCGAGGCAATACATGAATTATATAAGTGCCAGTAGCAGAACTTCAGTGCCAGTAGCAGAACTTGAGCTGCAGTGAGATGCACCAAGTTGACAGCAGGAGTTGGAGAGTGAAGATGGGGGGTAGAGGAGGAGTGGACTAGTAAACATTAGGTCTGTATGAGGGAGGTTTAGGTGAAGTGGAAGGGAAGGAGAGTGGAGTTAATAGCTGTGAGTAGGGCTGAAGAGCATAGGTTAATTAGGAAGGAGGGAGAGAAGGGAGATATTAGGAGTGAGAAGAGTTAGTAAGAGTGAGAGTGTAAGTGTGTAGGACAGTATATAAGCCAGACAATTAGGTGATGGCCGAGCCGCTGGTCAGGCGCGGGGGAACGGGGGAAAAGAAGCTATCGGGGGGGTGGTCAGGGGCAGTTGCAATTTGGTGCAAGGAAGTTAGAGAGGGCAGAAGATAGGGAGAGTTTGGATGAAGCATGTCAGATCTGGGCCGGCAGGCCATTACAGAGTTTAGGGAAGAGGTAAGAGAAGGCCGATTGGCTGGCGGTGGTCCTTCAGTGAGGGATGAATAATAGCTTAGCATCAGTAGACCTGAGGGTGTGAGTGGGGGTAGGTGGGGAAGATAGGGAGGATATGAGTTAGGAAGGGAAGGAGGGAGCCAAGCCAGAAGTTGAAAGCGAATTTAACACTATGAATTAGGCGCCGGTTACTCAGAGATGGCAGGGCCAGGAAACGGTATAGCACACAGTGATGTGATGGGGAGGGGGGCATTGAGGGCAAAGCGGCAGAAAGCATTAATGAGGGGGTCAAGTCTGGCTAGGGTGGTCTTAGTGGCGGAGCTGTAAACTACATTGCAGTAATCGAAGGAGGGTAGAATCATTTTCTGGACTAATTCACGTCTGACAGGAAGCGGGAGACTAGTGCAGTTTCTATAGAGGGCACCAAATTTTGGGCACAGTTTTGAAATGATGGCATCCATGTGTGTGGAAAAGGAGAGGTGGCGATCAAGCCAAACCCCTAGATACCTGAAGGAGGGCACTTCATCAAGGATGGTGTTATTTAGGGTATGGAAGCTCAGATGGGAGGTGAGTTTGGATAGACGCTGTCTAGTACCGAAAGACATAGAGACATTTTTCTTGGCATTTAGGGAGAGTTGGCTGATATTGAACCAGTGTTGGATTTTGTTGAAATTGGTTTGAAGTTTGGAGGTGACTTCTTTGTAGGTCCGGACGGAGGTGAAGAGGACCGTGTCATCTGCACACATGTGGATAGCGGCAGAGGAGCAAGAGTTTGGCAGATCATTTAGCAGGATGGAGAAGAGGATGGGGCCAAGAACTGAGTCTTGAGGAACACCGGTGGTGATTGGGAGAGGGGGGAGGTGTGGTCAGCTATTTTAGTGGATTGCGTTCTATTTAGTAGGTAGCCACTGAACCAGTTTGTGGCGGATTCTGCTAACCCAGCCCCAGAAAGGCAGGATAGTAGGAGAGAATTATCGATATCAATATTAATATCAATATCAATATCAGGGATGACGTCCAAATAGCTCCAGTCAGTAAGTACCATGTGCTGTTTGAACTCTTTGATCCTGTCTTTGTGTAGGACTCTGCTGGTTGTAGTACAGGGAGGTGGGTTTGGGGTTTTAGCAGACCATATACATAGTATTGGGGAGTGGTCACTGATAGAGCCACTGATAGAGTCTGGTAGGACAGAGACATTGAATAGCCTATTCAGGTGGACAGCCAGGATCCAGTCCTGTTTTGTAGTTGGCCCTAGCACAATCTGTGGCTACTTGTGTAAGGAACAGGCCATCCACAAGGTCCCTGTAGGCCATGCTTGTTTTGGCATCCCAATTAATATTAAAGTCACCAGTGACTATGGTCTTACAGTTTTGACTGGCTTGTTTGAAGTGTCTAGTGAATGATTCAAGGCCAGATTTGTGTTTGCCTGGTGTAATATATGTTAACATTATGACTAATGATTTACAAGCCTTCCCTAAAAGGAGTTCAACTGCAAGATGTTCAGTCACTAGTGAGATTGTCAATTTTCATTTTGCAGGCCTAAAGCTCAGCTTTAAGGTAGATTAGGCATCTACTCCCGTTTAACTTGTGAGTCTTCTCTGAATAAATTAAAGCCAGCTAGAGACAGGTCAGAATCCGGAATTTGGGGAGTAAGCCAATTTTCTGTTAGGGAGATCATGTCTGTTTGAACAAGAGCAACTCAGGCTTCTAACAGAGCAAATTTAGGGAGTAGGCTCCCAGTGTTGAGAGAGGCTATCTTTAGCTTCCTTTTTGATTGACGTACTCCCCCCAATTATTTCCCAGTGGGCCTGGGTTGGGGTGGATATTACCAGATAATAGGAGCAGAACAAGAATATGTTTTTTTAGATCCCTCAGGTCAGGGGTTATCCTTAGTGATTTTTTGGTTTTTGTGGGAGCATGGCATTTATTGTTGAACTTCAGTCTGAGAATTCCTTGTTGATGGATGCAGCACCCAACAGTTATGGCCAACCTAATACACGCTACAGGAGCCAGACCTAGACATATACTTCCTCCTCTTCCTGACCTTCTCCTCTCTCTCCATCCCTCTCATCTTGCCTTTGTACCCCATTGCACTTACCTAACTTGCCTCTACATGACCGAGCTATACTATTGCCTCTCTGAACTGCTAATTCAGCCCACCCTTGGCTGGTTCTAACTACCTCACTCTCCTGTGCCAGGACTATAACCGGTTACTGGTTATAGTCCTGGCACCCTCTGTATTTTTGCCTCACCTTCCTCTGGTTAGACTCTCTGTTCCCTCTTTCCTCTCCCCTCTTTAGCACTTCAATTGTTTAAATTGTCTAAATATACTGTTTTACTTGTGCTTATTTGTAATGCCAATCCACCAATGTGTTGCCGATATTGTTGTTTTATTCTCTGTATCTTATTCCCCATGTATGTTAACTCTGCCTGTATGTATAATCACTATTTTTATCCACTTTTTGCCTCCCGGTCACACTGGGAGACAAGCAATTTGTTATTCAGCATGCCTTCTTGTTGAAACATTTCAAGAAATAAATAAATAAATAACATCAGGGTCAGACAGGGACTGTGGACCTTGGATGGGTAGGTTAGGGTCAGCCATGGCCCTAAGGCACTGGTTTAGAGTGTTGATATAGGCACCTTCCTCTGTGAACTGCCTGTAGCACACCCTTTGTGTCACATTTTTAAGCCCAGGATTAATATTGTGGCAAACAGCAGTTTGGTAGGGGGTAGAACCGATCAGGTTAAGAGGTGCATGACACTGGCTATCAGTATTGAGTTGCCTACCACAAATGACAGACCCAGAGCTCTGGTGAAACCATGAGATCCAGTGTCAGTATCAGAGTAAAGGAAAGCCCAGGTATATAGACCAAATTATAAAACTAGACTTTTGCAGCAGGTCTACAGTATGTGTGTAGAACAATTAACTATTAAAAGCGATATAAGTAGTAGTATGCAATTTCAACAAATGGCTAAATGAACAGTTTAGGTATAGATAACAAGGTGGATAAACAATTGAGTAATTGGCTGAAATATACAAGAGTGAAGTTAAGTGCAGCTGAGTATGCAACTCAGACCAGCCATACCCAACTGCATAGCATTATGGTATCCCTCAAACATCTATTCTACAAGTCTGCAGAGTATTAGTTACAATGAAAGTACAGAACCATTCAATTTCCCTGTCAAGTCAATGCTCTTTTAGCTGTGTAAACATCAGTATTTCTGAAAGGTAGCCTGTTTACCTGAATAGCAGAGCTAAATGTAACAACTGGTAGCTTACACCTGAGCATTCACAACTAGTCCAAGGAAACTTAAGATGGGTAACAAGAGAGGACAGTGTTGCTGTATGTGGGGCAACTTGGCTAGCTGACGGCCAGCTCCAACAGTGTGACACCATTTGCACTGCAGCCCTTCAGGCGAGGACCACAGCAGTTTGACTGCTAGGTATGGTGAAATAAAAGGGGGAGAGCCCTGCCCACAGTCCTCCTAATGTAGCTACCCAATTGGACAGCATGAAGCTCTGGTGTGCAGGGCTCCCAGTGGCATAGCTTGTAGATTGGCAGTGATGGGTAGCTGGGAAGAGAGAGTCAGATGGTAGGGCAGAGTCTCTCTAGACCTGGGCTGGCTCCTGGCAATTGTCTGATGGTGCAATGCAGAGTAGCTGGTGAACAAAAGAGGAGCACTGGTTATAAGATTGGTGGGTTTGTTTTTGCACCACGCAGTCCTCCAAAGGCAGTAGCTGATTTGACAGGATGGAGCTCCAGTGTACAGGGATCCTGGGGGCTTGGCTTGTAGACTGGCAGCAATCAGTAGCTGGGAAGAGGTTCAAACGGTAGGGTACCGTCCCTCCTGACCATTGGCTGGCTCCAGGAGATCCTGCAATGGTGTCCTGAAGAGTAGGAAAATTGCCAGGACTGCTAACTCACTGACTCACTCAAGCTGGCATAATGCATGAAATTACAGAAAAAGGATGACTACACCACCGAGCTCAGAGATGTGTGCCTCAGATTCTACTGTATATATTGTCTCAAAATATGAATTATAAAAAATGTAATGTTCCAGATAATACAGTCTTTAAATACACTTGCACAGTATGGAATAAATTATTAACAGTAATGGAGTATAATAATAAACTAAGTCAATGTCTGACTTCTGGCTGCCATACCTTATTTGACTGGATACTTTCATATCAGATCAACAGAATCTCTGACATTGGCATATTATCGGATGCTGTTGCTGACCACTCCCATGTTTACTGCATTTGACAGGTTTGTAAACCCTCCTACCCCCCTAAGGTTACTTCCCTTCATGACTTTTCTAAGCTCAACCCTTCTGCTGTTCTGGCTGACTTATCCATGATAGACTGGAGCCCGCTCTACGACACTGCAAATGTAAATGAAGCCTTAGACTACTTTATTACCCATTTCCCTACTCTCCAAGCCCCTATAGTGTCCCGCAGGGTCTGAAGCACTCCTACCAGATGGCTTCACAGGGACCTCCTTGCCCAACTTAAGACCAGGGACAAGTGCTGGTCCAAATTTAGGACTTCTGGCTTATATGCTGACATGTGCGACTACAGGGTAAAGAGAAATGCATGCAAGAAGGCCATTCATCTGGCAAAGAGCTCTTACTGTAAAAATCTATTGCTCAGTGCCACTGGAGACTCCAGAAATTCTGGATTCATATTAAAAATGTTATGGGGGTAATCATGCTCAGTCCACTAATGACATGGTGCTTGATGGCTCTCACTGTTACAGCCCTGTCACCATTGCAAAAGCCTTCAAACGTCACTTCTCTGACTTATCCAGATATACTGGTCCTACCTCAACTCTCACTGCTTCTATCCCCTCTCTCACTTAGGACACTCCCCATACCACCTCTCGCTTCTACTTGCATATTGTCACTGAACAGAAAGTGTGTAGGCTGCTAAACTCCATCTCTGTCTGTTGCAGTGTTGGTTCTTATGGCCTTGAACCTCAGCTGCTTGCTCCTTGTGACCCCACTAACTAGAATATTTAATCTATCCCTTTATTCTGTAGTTGTTCCTGATATTTGGAGGACTGCCAAATCTTTATCCAATTACTTCCGCACTGCCATTCTCTCTGTCCTGAGTAAATGCTTTGAAAGAATTGTCTCCATCCAAACCATCAGCTACCTTCATGACCATAACCTCCGATTTGATGCCCAACATGACTTCAGAAAAGGAGATAGTACTACTACTGCTCTCCTTAAATTCACCAACGATACAAAAGTTGCCCTGGAGAGTGGTCTACTACCAGGTGCTGTCTTCGCTTGACCTTACAAAGGCATTTGACCTTGTAGACCACTCTCTTCTTAAATCTAAAATGCTTTCCCCAGGCTTCTCCTCAGAGGTGGTTATCTGGTATGACAGCAACCTACCTGACAGGCAACAATTTGTCAAATACAATTGTGCCATCTCTGACTTATCGACAGTTAACATTGTGTAACCCAAGAATCTATCCTTGGCCCCCTTCTCTTTACCATTTTCATTAATGACACCCTGAATGCCTCATCTTTCTCCTCTCTGCCCTATGTTGACAACCTAGTTCTCTATTCCAGATTTGCTCACCTCACTGACCTTAATTCTACCCTTATATCTGACTTTCAAAAAAGCTATTCCTTGCTCTCTCATAAAAGGTTATTACTAAATTCCAGCAAAACCCACTCCATGTTATTTGGCTCAGTCCCTACACTAAGGAAATGCACGGGAAATTATCTACCTCCTGCTGTAATCACTCTCTCCTTGAGAATGTACAGTAACTAATGTCAAATACCTTGGAATTTCACTTGATCCCTGTCTGATTTTTGCCCAACACATCTCAAATACTTCTAGAGCTGTTATCAGCAAGCTCAGCTTGGCCTACAAAACTAGCTATGGCCTTACTCCCTCAGCCAGACTTGTTATTTCACGAGGCGTCCTTCTTCCAGCTCTCATCTATGGCTCTGCCACTTATGTACTGTAGGTGCTGCCTAAGCTAATCTCCATATATGGGACACTACCTATAATAATATTTGTTGTTTTGCCCTGACTTCTCATCATCGTACCCACTACTATCAGCTTTACAGGGGTGTTAACTGGCTATCCCCTGAGGGTAGCCTCTCCTATGCCCTTGGTACCTTGATTGATATAGTAACCTTCTTAGAACTGGTGTCCCCTCCTCCCTTGCCTGACTGTTGACTCCTCCAAGTCTCCCTTATCCCCTTCGCTCAGTAGATCATACTTTGCTATCTGTTCCTAGGGGCAGAACATCCATAGGATTGCAGACTTTCTCCCACATTGCTCCATATTTCTGGAATACCCTGCCTGTGTCCATCCGTCACTCCACTACCCATACCTGCTTCAAATGGGAGTTATGCCACTACCTCTTAGCTTCTAACCCCATGTACCTGCTTCCTTCCTTCCTCCTTGATTTACCACACCTCTGCGACCATGACTACTGCTTGTCCTTGTTGCTTTAATCTCTTGCATTTATGCCTACTGCTCCTTGTCTGTCTCAGTCATTTTGTTTTTCTTTACTGGGTATGCTGTTATTTGTACTTCATTTCTTCCAGTTACATAGTATTTATTTCTCTTAGTCTATATTCACAATTGTTTTCTGCAGATGCTTCACCCCCTATTTTGAAATGTACATTTATTTTTTTCTGTGTTACACTTACTCTTTATTTATCTTCATTTGTAACTATTACTAGCCCATTTTTACATATTGTAACACTTTAATGATTGTTTGTACCATTGTGTCATGATTTTATTTTGCTTTGTACTCTCCCAGGTCGAGCCTGAAAATAGGCATAATTAATGTCTAGTGCACTTACCCAGTTATCCAAAAAAAAAAAAGAATAAATAAATATATAAATACATATTTTTGGACATAATTCCATTCCTTTAGTTCCCCTCATATCAAGAGTTGGGGAAATTATAATAGTCTATGTGATGCTCTGCCTACCTACTTGTCATTATGTTGTATCATGTTTGTGATACAAATATATGTTTATTGAATGTCTGCTTAGGGAAATGGCAGCCAGCCGCTTTTAAAGGGGCCTGACCATTTGACCCCAAAGGCTTCTGTGTGGTGAAACATCTGACTGACATAAAACTGACCCAGTGAAAATTCTAATTAAGAAATTCCTTCAAAGGCCAGGTTATCACACCTTGTAAACCATCTCTTTACTTTGATCTATAGGGACAAAGTATGCATTTTATGACCTTTGAGAAAAAGGCAATTTTTAACTGATTTCTGTTAGATTTCACACCTGTAAGAGAAATGTTTGTCAGGATGTGTTTCTGAACATCAAATGTGAATGCCCTGATTAAAGAGACTGTCATATTTTGATATTGCTATCTTGCAGATTTTCAGCCAGCAGTAAAATGATACCCTTTTGGATATTCTTGATCAGGTTACAAATGAATTACAGGACTTACAGTGACCTCATGAGCTGTGACCTAACAGGATGGGAAGAGCATTGTGGCTTATTATTACTCTGGCTGAAAGGAACGGATGACATATATCTCTGGACTCTTAAGAGAACACACATAGTGTGTTCTGGAAAAAAGGGTACTTCTGTCACAAATAGGTAACATCAAACTAGAAATTGGGTCAAGACTAGAAGTTCTGTTACAGACATTTTTGTTTCTGAAATTCCCTTTTATTTTGACTGTAAATATTTAAGTTATATGTTCTATGTTTGGTATGTATTTACATATATTTGTGGACCTTTAATTGGCCATTCTATCAGCTGTTTTTGAGTGGAACTTGGACTTTTACTTAAGGTACACACTGAGAGGGGCCCGTGTAGTGGTTGCCTGTTACCTGGGCCTGTGAAGAAATATTTAATCCTGGGACTGGTGAAAGGATAATCTGTCCGTGACTGCCTCAGAGTTGTTTTGGGCTCCATGTAGTTTTAATTGCATAGTTTCATGAACTGGCTGAAATGCTAGAGTGAGAGACTGGTGTTTTCCTTGAACATAAACTTTATTGCTGGCTGGGGATGAGAGCCTCAACTGAGCATAACTGCATTTGGACTTCTGTTTGTATTTGGTTTTGTGCTTATTTTAATTTGTGAAGGGGTACTTGTGTGAGAGGCACCCACTGAATGTGTTTATGTTTGTGTGAGGGTGATTTTAGAGTGGGGAATTAGTTTGATTGTTTTGTTTTTTTATAATTATTGCATTTGATATGTGTAGGGAGGGTTGTAAGATGGTCAGGCATTATTCCCCCACCATGCCCATGGAGTTATGCCCTTTTGACTGTCCCCTTTTACCAGTTGAGGTGTATAAGAGATATTATGCCTTAGGGATAGTTAGGAGATGACTGAAAAGAGTGTGATCTGGGCATGGTGGGAGAATGGAGATGGGTGGATGGATAGTGGTCGTAGAAACTAAGAGACACCCTGGGGTGAAATGGGTGTAGGAAAGGGGTGTTTTTTGCCTGGTTCCCATACTCAAGGGTTCCACAAACAGTGGGCAGGTCTCAGGATCTTTCTTGATGACCCATCCAACTTGGGTGGTATTATGTAATGCCAGATCAATTAGGAACAAGACAGCTATTATAGCTGATCTTGTCAGAACATTTGATCTGGCGTGCCTCACTGAGACCTAGTCAAATGAAAATGCAGGCCCTATTTTGGCATCTGTTGTTCCATCTGGGTTCTCGGTGATACACTGCCCCCAAGATTGGATCATAGGGATAGGAGTGTAGTCATTATGTTTAAAATGGAACTGGGTCTTGTGGATGTGCCAGTGGGGTGCACTCAATCCTTTGAGTGTATCCTGGGAGCAGGTGTAAGATTCAGGATACTCCTCATCACCCGTCCACCCAGTGATGGGGGAGAATTCCTAAAGGAGTTTGCTGACTTCATTGTTGATGTGGCTTTGGAGTTGCCCAGATGGTTAATTCTGGGTGACTTCAATGCCTGGGTCAACGATGAACTCTCACAATTTGGAAATAATCTCCTCTAGCTTATGACTATGCTGGGCCTTACACAGGTGGTTACCTCTGCTACCCCTATAGGGGTTCACTCTCTGGCTCTTGTGTTCCTCCTGGGAATGGAGATCACAGATTTGGGGGTGGAACCAGTTGGTTGGTCTGACCACCACACCATTAGAATCAGTTTCAGGGCACCCCCAAATAGGTCTGCCCCTATGGAGATGGGCCAGTACCGCCTTTTAAGGGGATTTACCCCAGAGGGCCTATCGGTGGTGCTGGACCTATCAGGTTTATTGAGTTAATGCATGAGTCCAGAGGATCTTGTGCGGGTCTATAATAAGGTGGTGGGAGATGCCCTGGATTCAATTGCTACTGTTCATGTTCGCCCACTCACTCTGCGCCCAAGGACTCCTTGGTTTGATGGGTCCCTGAAGGAGCTGAGAAGAGTGGGTCGAAGGCTAGAGAGAGTTTGGTGGAAATCCAGCCTTGATGTTGACAGGCTTAGATTGATGGAGCATTATAAAGGCTATCAATCAGCAATCACCCATAAGAAGGCAGAATTCCTGTCCGGGGAGATTGCTGCTGCACGGAATTGACCAGCTTAGCTCTTCCCTACAGTGGACAGACTGTGCAATTCAGTCTGTCTTCAGTCTGGAAGAGATTTTTTGCAAATAAAGTGTGATGAGCTTGCTCGATTTTTTGCAGATAAGGTTGCCATCATCAAGGTCGGGTATCGGCCCAACTCCTTTTATGAGGTATTGCAGAGATCAGTGGGAGGTGGCAAGCACCCACTCTGACTTTTGTCAGCTGGAACTCATGGACATTGTGAGAATTGTCCAGACTTTGTGACCAACCAGCTGTAGTTTGGATCCTGGCCATACGTCACTACTGGTAGGTTGCATAGATGTTATCTACCCGATCCTTGCTGAAATTGTCTGGAGTTCCTTGGAGAAGGGGGTCTTTCCTGATCCACTCAAGGTGGCGGTCATTTGACCAGTCCTTAAAAAAACCTCCTTGGATCCAGACTGTCTTGCTAACTACAGAACTGTCTCTAACCTACCGTTTGTGGGTAAGGTTATTGAGAAGGTGGTTGCGTTGCAGCTGGATGGCCATCTTACAACCCACAATGTCTATGATGCTCTCCAATCTGGGTTTAGGAAGAGACATAGCACTGAGACTGCCCTTGTTCGGATCTTAAATGATCTCCTAATTGTGAAAGATTGAAAGGTTTGTACTATCTTAGTCCTTCTTGATCTCTCAACGGCATTTGACACTGTAGACCATGGTGTGCTTTTGGAGTGCCTGTAGCTTCTCTGTGGACTGTCTGCAATAGTTCTAAGTCAGTTTTGATCCTTCCTCACAGACAGGTCACAGAGGGTTGTCACTGGAATTTATTCCTCTGATGCTCTCTCTCCATCCTCTGGGGTGCTGCAGGGCTCCATATTGGCACCCATGTTGTTTGCAGTGTATGTGCTGCCATTAGGAGATATCATTAGGTGATACAATTTGGGTTTTCACTGTTATGCAGATGATACCAACTGTATATGTCCTTTATTCCTGGACAGGATGATGCGATCTCCGTGCTTAACAACTGTCTAGCCGAGATCAAGAATTGGATGAGCACTAGCTGGCTGAGGTTAAACCCAGACAAGACTGAGGTGTTGGTCGTGGACCCAGGTCATTCAGAGGCAGGTCTTGAGGTTGGGCACCTTTCGGGCTTATGGCTTGATGGTGTCCAACTCATGACCTCAGGCCAGGTGCATAACCTGGGCATTATTTTTGACAGCAGTTTGACAATGAAATTACTAGTGTCTGCCATTGTCAAATCTTCCTTTTACCATCTAAGGAATATCACCCAGGTGAAACACCTGGTTCCCCCGACAGACCTTCCTATATTGGTCCATGCCTTCATAAACACCTGCCTTGATTATTGCAATGCCCTCTACCTAGGGCTTCCGGGGCTTGATATCCATCACTGGCAGCTAGTGCAGAATGCGCGGCAAGGCTTTTGGCTGGTACATCCAGGTCCAGTCAAATTATGCCTGTGCTGCGTGAACTGCACTGGCTGCCGGTTCAGTGGCAGATCACCTTCAAGGTCAGTCTGCTGACCTATAAAACCCTACATGATCAGAGACCCCAATATCTGCAAGAGCTTCTTACTGCCTACTGTCCCTCCCACTCATTCTGATCCACCAACAAGGGATTGCTAAAGATTCCCAGGGTTCGGTTAAAAACATATGGGGCATGTACTTTTTCTCATGCTGCCCCTACTCTGTGGATTTCTCTACCTCGTCGGTTAAGGGAATGCTTGACCATCTCGAGTTTTAAAACAGAGTTTAAAACATATTTATTTAATCAGGCTTTTTTCTGAATGTTTTTAAATAATTTCACTGTTATTATTATTTGTTTATAATTTATGTGTATTTTATTGTACAGCACTTTGATATATGAAAGGTGCTTAAGAAATACATTTTACATACTTACTTACTACTATTTTTTTAAATTTTAGTAAACAGTTTGATTTCCTTAATCCTGCTTGAGTCTTTTCTTTTGCATGTGGAGGCTGAAACAGTATTGGACAATTCTGACAAAAACTGTTAAGGGCTTAAAAGTGTGTTACTATCTTGCTAAGTTAAGAAAATACCTAGGTCTCAAACTGAGTCAAAAGGGTAGAACCTTGAACCAGGCTGGGTGCCCACTTGGAGAAGTATTGCACTGCATTCCCCTGAAGAGAGTATGATATCTGATCCTGTTAACTCGGTATGCTAGCAAAAAAGGGTTCATATTTTACCTCAGGACTCAAGGCTTGTAGGCGATTCAGACCCAAAACATACAGGAGGGTTACCCTGTTTGTCTCCTATTCACATATTGCACTTCAAAGTTTGGCACTGTAAGAGCAGAGGGCCTGACCTGTGGAGTGCGTCTATGACAGCCTATTCTATTAATAGCAGATCTTTGTTAAAGATCAGATTCTCAAATCATTTGAATAGTTACAAAATCAATATAATCTGCCTAAAAATATGTTTTTTTAGCTATCTGCAACTAAGGTCTGTGTTAATGAAATTGATAGGAAGGATAAAATAAGTTTCAGTAAAATGATTGTGGATCTGTTAGATGCAGTACCAAACACAGAGAAATTAATATCAAAGTTATACAATCTTATAATTAATAATTTTTTACAATAGCATTCAAAATTTGAAGCAGAAATAGGAAGCTGACTTACAAATTAACGTCTCTGTATAGAAGTGTGAGAAACAATCTACATATCATGGAACAGATGTATTAGTTAAGCAATGAGGCATGACAGGATGTGTGTTATTGTTTAATAATGTCATGCCTCAAGTGGTTGAAGCATGATGTTGTGGGCCAAGTGCGTTTAACACCTGAGAAGTGCCATTATTACACAATAACACACATCCCTGGAGTGCCTTACTGCTATTATACAATGGCTTATTTATAATAGAAAAGAAAATGGCTTAAAAATGTATTTTAAAACAGTTTTTTAATCATTTTTCTTTTGGAAAGGGATACATAGAAGGAGAATTATGCTGCTGTGTTTTTGTGCCTAGTAGGTAGTGCTGTTGCTTTTTTCTTGAGTAATTTGGGCCTGCTTTCTGTCTCCCCCCCCCCACACACACACTGTGGTTTTGGTAATCCCCTCTTGCTGTCGAGTTTAATTGAGCCAGTTCCATTTCTTGCTATGGGAGTGGGTGAAGATGTGTGTGTGTTTATAATTTTATTTTACTTCTGACCTCCACCTTTCGAAACTGTGATCACATTGGAAAGGAGTTGGCTGGAGACTTCTGAGTTCCAATTCAATCAGTAAGTTACCTATCCTTGAAGCAGGTGTTTGTAGGGTTCTCCTGCATGTAAACTTAAAGAAAAGGCTGCTAAGTAATTTTGAATGAACTGCTTAATTTTACAAGCAGTGGCTGCATGCGACTTCTGGAGGAATATTTAGGCATGTGCTTGGTCATGGCACTGATAGGACCCCCACCCTGGGCAGGGTGCTGGGTTTGAGGTCTGGGGGTTGGACATCTTTTCATTGTTTTATTTAAAGCTGTATGACACTTTGAGATACTTGAATTGTGGGACAGTGACCACCTATTGCTTTAAGTGGAGATTAAGCAACAGGAAGCCCATAAAGCATGATAATCAAATAATCCCTCAAGTCATGGAGGATAATGTGATTCTCTCAAATACAAACAATTTAGATGGTCAGCACTGATGAAGTCTACATTTCCAGTACTCACAAAGATGGAAAACCCCAAACTTGAGCAAATCAAAAATATCTAGGAAATTTTCAAACTGTATTTTCAGGAAGGCACACATAGTTCAATCAACTAATGAATTCTGTCAGATGCTTTTTATGTAAAGAGTAGTTTGTTGCCATATTGGTCCTCATACAAAGAGATTAACAAACCAGGTGATTTGATACGCTTTATTGGATGAACATGAGATTCACAAAATGTTTTAAGCTTTCAAACTTACACAGAGTTCTTCATCAGAAAAATGCTTTCTATGAAATGAGAATGCTAAGACCGTGAGCAATACTTCAATACAAAAAGAGTGGTGGATTCCTGGAACAGTCTTCCAGCAGAGTAGGTGGCAGAAACAATGATGGCATCCAAGAATGCATGGGATAAGCACAAGGGAATCATTCTGGAAAGTGGGGAAAGAGCTGTAGATTGGGTATGATCTACGGTTATAGTGTACAGTAGATATAGGGAGGAATGGGAAGACTGGATGGGCCAAGCTGTCCTTGTCTGCTGTCGAATTCTGTGTTTCTCAGTTTATGTGTTAGATGGCTTATTTAAGAAAATGCTCCTTGGTATGACTCAGAATGCAACAATTACAGGAGAAATACATATACATTACCTCCTTGTTAAAATAAACAACAAAAAAACAGCTATTAGAAGACAGAAGAACACTCATAGCAGGTAGGAGAGAATATGAAATGTTGATTACCATATGGAAAAATAGCTACAATCAATTCTTTCGTGCAGAATTTCAAGATGCAAACTCAAATAAAGACAAAAGAAAGTACTGGAAAATAGTAGCTTCTGGTGAAGGAAACCTAGGCTTGGAGCAGGACACTGGAATACCAGCCTCTTTATGGATCTAGCATTTTGAGTCCCTGCACCAACCAGACATTAAAATCATGGACACTAATATTCCACAGATTCAAGTAACTGTAAACACACAATCAGAGCTTATAAGTGTGGATGAATTTAAACAAGTTATTTTAGCGTAAAGAAATAACAAGGCCCAAGGAGGTGATTGCCTTCAGAGTTTTTTCATTCAAACTCAGACTTTTCAGCAGAATTCCTTGCTCCACTATTTACAAAGATAAATGAAAATTTACAAGTACCTAATGCTTGGAAAACTGGGATAATCATACTGTACGTACAGTATTTTCAAAAAAGGGGACAGAGCAGCTCACCACTATTATAGACCTATTACTCAGTGTCATCTTGAACAGTTATTCATGCATTATCTTGAAGGAATGTCCCCCTGACAGTGACACCAAAACAGCGACCTACCAACCCGTTGACAAAAATCAACAGGTTACCCACAGGTCACTGTGTTAGTGCGCTCGACACAGGGACACACTTTCTCCTGTTCCTGCACCCCATCCCCTAGTCAACTTCAACTGGAGCTGACAAACCATAATATGGGGGTGCGGGGCACAGAACCCTCCATGTTGGGAGTTCAGGGGGGCAAAGCCTCCTGATGTAAAAATCAGACTGGGAGACAAACAGGAATTATGTCAATCACAACTTGCGGTCGACATAATTCTTGTTGATGAGATGCTGGGTGACAAAAGTGTTTTTGAACCAGCATTGTAGATCCATCTTGAAGACACTACATGAGTGAGTGATTTCTGGGCATCTTCTATCACAATTCCAGAGTGGATTTAGGAGAAATTTGAGCACTATAAATTAAATATTACATTATTAAATTACATCATGTTGCTGTATGTTCACATTAAAAAATAAAAATTCTACATGTTGCATTTCTGGATATAAAATCTGCTTTTGATAACCTGAATAAGCCTAGATTATTGGAAATATTAACAAAATTAGAAATAGATTTAAGTTTACTTGAAATCATTAAAAGGCTTCAGACACGTCTGCACAGGTTAGACTAGACAGTCATGGATCCTTAATTAAGCACTTCAAGATTAATTCTGGTGTGAGAAAAGGGTGTCTCCTTGTCCACCTGCTTTTCAACTTGTATATCAATACTGTAAGTGTTGCAAAAGGGAACACACTGAAACATTCTTTCCTACAATTACTGTAGTAGTCAAAATGTAGGAAGTCTTCTTTACGCTGATGACATAACTCTGCTGTCTCAAACCCCCTTGAGGCCAAATATGAGCTTTAAAGGCTGAAAAGCCTTTCTTGGGCCTTGAGATAAACTACTCAAAGTCTAAAATAATGTTTTTTTCTGGTAAAAAGAGGAGCAGTCAAATTAAGAAATGGACTATTCGCAGAAATTAGAAGACGTTGATAACTTTAGTTACCTTGGAGTTAACTTTAATAGATCATTGGACTGAAAAAGTCATATAAAAAATATAAAACAAAAGTTACAGTATGTCAGCTGTGAAGTGAATACATCATTTTGTACATACATTCACAGGAAATGTTTTCCAGGCAATGAAAAAATGTTTTGCAGCAAAGGCCAATGCATGACTTCTGAATGTTTCGGAAGTCTGGGAATATTCTCCCAATACAAAAAAACTTGAACTAATTCAAAATAATTTCCTACGCTTTTGACAGGGAATTCCTATCAAATATCCCCGAAGTTATTGTGAGAGTAGAACTATCCATTTTATCAATTGAAGCTATTATTCAGAAATGTATGATACATTATTGGACTAGAATAATAACTATAGATGACTTTGTTTTCAACCAAAGCTGTGTATAAATGAAATCATGAAAAACAGTCATATCTTTTGGTTTAAGTTTCTAATGTTGCACTGAAACATCCAGGCTTACTGATTTGTACTCCATCGGAGCCAATAATAACCCAAAGTTATACGCCCAAAATGCAATCATCAGATTTGAGGATATAGTGAAACATACAACTCTTGCTAAACTTCACGATTTATCAAGCTATTGGGTATCTATTGTCCTTAAATGTACTTATTCTATGGAATTATATTTTCTGTGACAAATATCTGCATCTCAGCTGTATGCATTTTTAGATTAAAATTGATACACGAAAGCCTGTCTGGATTTGGCCATCAACAGAAAGCTCTTCCACATACTGTACCTCTGTTCCTGTGATGTGGAAAAACCACTTGAAGTAGGCCATGTCTTATTAAAGTGTAAAAATTATGAAGATTTGTGTAAAAATGGATTATTCCAATAATTCCAAAAAGGATATTATTGACCAGTAAGTCTTCCAGGGAACATGCACTGGAACTTTTGACATATTTACTTTCTGCAAGTAAGTACAGCACTATATTTGCAGTACTTTTCCTTTGCAAGTTCTAAAAAAGTTAAAATCTTAACGTATTAGGATTTATAACAAATTTCCCCATATGTGTCCAATGTTACGTCGCTACTTTACAAGTAACTAAAAACATTTGTATTTTAATTGCCTGATCTTAATGCCTTTGCACATTATGATTTTATCTTTTAGTGAGAAAGTGTTGTTGGTGTATGCTGCTTCTTTCTCCAATGTATGTGTTGTTTGTTATTGTACTGTATTAACCTGCACACAGAAAAGGACTGTGTGTCATGCAATTTTTATTCTCTATTGCTCAGCGCAATAATCTTGTTGTTTTAAACTACTCTTTAGCTAAAGAACCTTAAACTGTGACTGTGCCAGAAGTAGACGGAACCTTTTCTAGAACACCCACAGCCCTACCTCAATGCCATCCATTATTTTTCTTACATAATTTCTTGACCTCTAAGCTTGATGTGAGGGGGTAGTGGCAGTTCATTGTCAGTTCTAGTCAGTTGCCACCACAGTCACACCACATCCCTTATCCAGGTCACTACTCCATAGTCCATTGGTTGGTATGAGTAACAGCAGTATCTTTGTGAATGAGTGAGTAAGCATGCACAAAACAAGGGACAGGTGGGGTAGTAGCATTATAGAAAGATACTATGCAGTCTTGCAAGATGGATTGCATCACTATGCTACCACTGCTCCACCCCCTCCCTTGTCATTGCATACATGTTCACTCACTCATTGAGTGAGATAATACTGTTAATTCTGATACTGATGGACTATGGAACAGTGGGATGGGTGATGGACATGGCCGAAGGGGGGGCTGACCGACTAGCCTGGATACTGGATTGCCACTAGCCCCCCAAAAAGCTAAAGAGTCAAAGGGGGTCTGGAAATCAAATTCTATTCGGAAAAGAATGAGGTAGTCCAGCTATGGTGGAACGCGATCCTGAAAAAATGCTGTTGGCTCTTGGCACAGTGTCAGGAAGCAACAATTAAAAGCTTTAGCTTTGGTGATGAAATGGGTAGGTGGTAGGGGAAAAACATTTGGACACTTTCTTTTTAATACCTTTAGGTCAAAGTGCCCTAAGGGAAGCAGGGAAGGCAGTAAGGCAGGCACAGTCCCAAATTGAGGAAACACTAGCACGAACAGTAAAAGAAGGTGACAAGACTTTCTATAGATACATTAGTGAAAGGAGAAAGTCCAGAGGGGGTATTGCTAAGCTCAAAGGAGAAAAGGGGGCATGTGAGGAGGAGGACCCTGTAAAAGCATCTATCCTAAATAGATACTTTTGCTCAGTATTTACTGAAGAGAAGGTAGGGCAGAGCCCACAGCTTAGCACCATGGACACGGAGGGAGGCAGGTGAGCACTACTCCCTTCACAAAAGAAAGGGTCCTACAAGAGCTCGCTAAGCTCAGGATGGACAGGGCAATGGGACCTGATGGCATACATCCCAGGGTACTTAAGGAGCTAAGGGTGGAACTAGCAGAGCCATTAGCAAAACTGTTTAGTGAGTCTCTGAGCACAGGAGAGGTCCCAGAAGACTGGAGAAGGGCTCATGTGATCCAGCTCCACAAGAGTGGTAGCAGAGAAGAGGCAGGGAACTACAGACCAGTCAGTCTTACCTCAGTAGTGGGCAAGATTATGGAGGCACTCCTTAAGGAAAGGATAGTGCAACACCTTGAATCCATAGGGGCACAGGATCCAAGACAGCATGGGTTTAGAAAAGGAAGGTCCTGTCAAACTAATCTGATAGATTTCTTTGAATGGGTAACCAGAGTGGTGGACCAAGGGGGAGCAGTTGATGTCGCCTACCTTGACTTCAGCAAAGCTTTCGACACTGTTCCACATAGAAGATTGATAAATAAGCTGGGTAGGCTCAGGGTGGGTCAGAAGTTGGTCAACTAGCTGGAAAACTGGTTGATGGGCAGAAAACAGAAAGTGGTGGTAAATGGTATACAGTCAGAAGAGATGCAAGTCACAAGTGGGGTACCTCAGGGATCAGTCATGAGGCCAGTCCTCTTCAATATCTTCATTAGTGACATTGCAGATGGACTAGAGGGTAAGGCTTGTCTGTTTGCAGATGACACCAAGATCTGCAACAGAGTAGATGATCAGATGGGGTGGGCAGAATGAGAAGAGATCTGGATAAACTAGTAAAATGGTCAGAAGAGTGGCAACTGGGATTTAATGCAAAGTGCAAGATCATGCACATAGGAAGAGAAACCCTGAAGCCACCTATAGGCTGGGAGGGGAGTTGCTGGCAGTCACAAAGGAAGAAAGAGACTTGGGCATCATCATCACCGATTACCTGAAATCATCCAAGCAGACCTCTAAAGCAGTAGGTAAGGCTAGGGGGATGTTAGGGTGTATTAGTAGGGGTATCACAAGTCGTAAGAGAGAGGTAATAATCCCTCTTTACAAGACACTGGTTAGGCCCCATTGGAGTACTGCATGCAGTATTGGAGGCCACACCTTCACAAGGACATTAACCAAATTGAGGCAGTCCAGAGAAGGGCAACCAAAATGGTGCAGGGACTGCATCAGAAGACATATGAGGACAGATTAACATAGCTCAATATGTACACCCTTGAGCAAAGGAGGGAGAGAGGTGATATAATCGAAACATTCAAATACCTTAAGGGCATTAACAAGGTGAAAGAGTCTAACATGTTTAAATATAAGAAAAATAGCAGGACAAGAGGACACAGCATGAGATTAGAGGGAGGCCAATTAAGGGGGAATGTAAGGAAATTTCTTTTCACAGAAAGAGTGGTGGATGCATGGAATGGCCTACCTCAGGAAATGGTGGCTATGAATACAGTGCAGGGCTTCAAACAGGCATGGGATAGGCATAAGGGAGCAATACAGATGAGTATGAATAGATGGCCACTGACAGAGCAAAGGCCGATGGCACATTTATAAGGTAGAAAAAGAAATGGGCAGACTGGATGGGCCTTGTGGTCCTTATCTGCCATCGACCTCTATGTTTCTATGTTTCTGTGTTACCACAAGTAGTGGGCTATTTGGGAATTGTTCCCAAACCTTTAGGAAGATCATTATTTGCAGTATTCAGAAAACGCTATTTGGTCCATGCACAGCCCTAATAACTGCTACTATGTACAGGGATTATTTCTTTCCCCTCCACTGCCATCCACTTTGCTGAGGACTTGGGATGCTATGCTCGGTTCAGTGCCCCAACAGGATAACCTGTGTAAAACCATTGAGAGTAAAGGGACTAAGGGTAGCTGAGAATGGGCTGGCAATGTGCTGACCCACAGAGACATTGGGACATGTGAGACAAAAGACAGCCTCAGAGAAACAAGAAAAATGCATGAACAAACAAACAGAAATAATCTTTAATACCTCTTAACTTATACTCTAAAATTGTCTCATGACAAATAAACTTTACTATTTTCTTTTACTTGCAAAATATCCAGAATGACTGTAGACTTTAACCTCCCCAGATCTCCCCTGAGGCTATATTGCATTCATCAAACTCTGTTCTACCTGTAAAGTTATCCTGAGTGACTGTAGGATTAAACCTTCTCAGATCTCACTTGTAACTACTGTACTGGGCTATCCTCTCGTCCCCTGTCAGCTGATGAGCCTTATGGTGACACAATGTGTATCACACTCTTTGCAGTGGTAATAGTATTCACTTCAAAGCAATTGATAAACATTCATATTAGCAATTACAGACTAACAATATTTCTAATAGCCAGGTGACTTGCCTCTTGTCCATTGAGCCTGTGTCCCTCTATTGTTGGGGGGGGGGGTGTTGGAGCAATTGGTAGACTGTGAGCAGGACAATGGGCAGCCTTCTCTGGCACCTTTGGGGAAGCAGGCAGTCATATGATTGCAGGCAGCCATTAGCTCAGCTGCAGTCTGCAAGGTGAAAAAAGGTTTTGCTGGCATATTTTTTCCCACACAGGACCTGATAGATGATGCTGAATGGATTCATTAGTACAAGGACTGTAATAGAAACACACAGTATGACAGTTTCAAAAATTTACTTGTGCTGCACATTTGTACAGAAATGTGTTAGTAAAGGGATTTCTACTGCTGGGAGTGGGTGGTGGGAGGCTGGATCTGGGGGGAGGTTGCAAGTGGGACACAGGGCGGCCAGGTCTGGCACCACTGGGCAAGTGGGTGCAGCCAGGCAGTATCATGGCTGCAGTTCAATATTTGATTTCCAGAGGGCTAAGTAACCCCTTGTGTGAGCGATCCTGAAGCATAAATGCCACAAAGCAGGAATGTGGCATCTATCTAAGGACTTTGGCAGGATGTCCATGGGAGCAGACTATATGTCTGCAGGTGACACTGCCCAATTGTGTCGAGTCAGAGGTGTGTCTTAGAGAGGGGTCCTAGTAGGTCAGATCAATAAGGGTAAATAAGGAAAAAGGGAACAAGCAGCACACCCTATCTGGGGTAGGCCTACATAGAAGGTAGGAAGGAAAATACTTCACCCTATTTGGGATAAGTCTACTATGGAAGGAAGAGGGAAAAAAATATTCTCTTGCTTGAGCAGGCCTGCAGAGACAGAAAGAAGGGAAGGAACTCTACCTTTTTTTGAAAACATATTTTATTGAAAGCTACCTTGCCACAAATCAGTTATGTGCAGAAAGTCACCTTCATCCACGTGGCACTTCAAGCATGTCACCTGTCTAGAGGTACTAAATCTGTGCGTATTAGAAGGAGTCAGGTAAGTTCTATACAAAGTTTAGTTGGACTTGGTGCAACTTGTTGGAGCTAGAACAGTTATGCACATGCTTTACGGCTTCCTGCCAGTTGTGTCATCAATAGACAGACAGAAGATGCACTCGCACTCCAGAACCAGGAGTAAGATAACTCCAGTGAAGACCAAAATGCCAAGTAATTTGAAGGGTACCTGAATGTAGACTTCCACAGGTGAGTTTGTAACACTACTGTCTTTGAATTGGATTACTTCAGAATGAATGGATTTGCTTCAAATTACCTGGCATTTTGGTCTTCACTGAAGTTATCTTACTCCTGGCTCTGGAGTGCAAGTGTATCCTGTCTGTATCAAGTAACTTTCAGCTCATAGCTCGTACTCGCAACCTACCCAGTCTGAGAGCACAGCATCTTCCGTTGTGTATTGTGTCATCAATGTCCAAGTCAAGGTACTTTTCTCAGGCAGTCCTGGCTTTAGTATGGGGTGGGGTTGCTGACCTCATAAAGAGTTTGTACAGGGAAGATAGGGTCAGCGTGCTTGGCTGAGGTCTACATGGAGCTTCTTCAACT
This sequence comes from Neoceratodus forsteri, assembly GCA_016271365.2. Classification (NCBI taxonomy): domain Eukaryota; kingdom Metazoa; phylum Chordata; order Ceratodontiformes; family Ceratodontidae; genus Neoceratodus; species Neoceratodus forsteri. The sequence goes on along the minus strand of CM057458.1, from coordinate 1,386,094,011 downwards.
GGGGATAATATTTGCCCCCTATCAAACAGTTACTGTGTAACTGTCAAATAAGCCAATAAAACACCTACTTGTATATCATATTGCTTTAGTGGTTCTGCAAAGGATTTTAGAATCCTTCCATGAAACATGTCCCCAACGCACACCAACCCAGCCCTCCATCATCTCAATAGGACGTGGTGTACTAAATCATTATATCTCCTCTGATCTGAAAAGCCAGTATGTGTTGATGCACTGAGGGTGATCCCTATTGGGTGGCTGATATGTTTATGTGCTCCGATCCAGAGCCTAGCAAGTTGGTGCATTAGTGAGTATTTGCATTTTGGAGGGGATGTTTCATTTAGCCAAGGTGATAAGAAAGTTAGAGGAGATCACCTAAGATGTGTTCCTCTTCAATTTGTCTTCAAGAGGGGGTATGTTTGGCAGTAGGGTTCTCAAGAAATGCAAATTGTGCAGCCCAGTAATGGTATTTAAAGACTGGGAGTGCCAGGCCTCCTGCCTTCCATGGGAATTACAAGATGCTCATTTTATTCTTGCTGCTTTGCCACTCCATAGAAATCTATGAAATATGCTATTTGATTACTTGAAAAAAATTCTGGGACCCTAATAGGGAGGTTTTAAACAAATATAAGCACTTAGGCAAGACATTCATTTTAATGGTGCTAACCCTACCTATTAGGCTAATAGGCAAACCCTCTCTCCTCTCACAATTTTTTTAACACTGTTCAGGAAAATGCTGTAATTCTCTTTTCATAAGAGGGATAGTTTGCTACACGTATTATTCATAAGTACTTCAGTGACTGGACTACCTTCATATTTAATGGGCTGCCCATAAGGAAACTGGAATCTCCCTGGCCTATCATGAGTATCTCAGTTTTTGATCAGTTTTTTTATGGCTTGTGAGAGCTCCACACTCCTGGAGAATATCATGCAAAACAGGGATAGTGTGCTCAGATCTTTAAGACAGAATAAAAGTCATTGGCAAACAATACTACTTTGCGATGCTGGTCCCTTGTCTCAAGTCCCTGCATTCTCTCATCTTGCCTGATGGCAACTGCTAAGGATTCAAGAGACACTATATCACACAGAGGAGATGGAATTGGGACATCCCTGCTTAATACCTTGCCACAACTAGAAGGGTCTTGTGAGAATACTATTAATAAGGATTTGGGCAGAGGTCTGTTTGTATAAGGCACCTATCCATCTCAGCATATTGGGCCCTATGCACTAACAATAAAGTTGTCTACACACTGCATATCCATGGTGCGTAGGCAACCTTACATGAGAATGCCACACAAAGTGGGTCCCATGGACCCCTGGTGGCACTTGTGTGCCTGCCTCCAAGGCCAACCGGAGAACACCATGCTGGGGGAGTGTCGTGGGCATGCCTGCACTACACAGCATTCACTAAGCTGCATAGTGCCAGGTGCATGGGTTGCTGGCTACACCTGCCAGGACCTAGTGTAACTCGGTATGTGCCCCAAGTTCCTCATCCACTGGGCTAGGCAGTACCGGGCTATGGCCCTCTGTCCCACCCCCAGCCCACTAGGCTGCAGGGGAGGGCTGGGCCAGTGGCTCAGGTGAGTGCCTGGTGGGTGGACTGATGTTGCCACAGTATGCAACATTCTACTGGACTATGTGCCCACCACATGGGCACAATGAATCCACTGAGGGACCAGTACAGGCATTCGATTGAATGCCCACCCAGGTCTGCGGCTCCGACCCCAACCGCCCATGCGACACTGCACACTGAGGGAGTGTGGCCATGGACAGGCACCCAGCAGGTGCTTGTAGTCATGCATACCATGCACCCTGCACCTGCCTGGGGCCACATAGGTAAGTGTGTGGGGTATGCACCTCAGGTGCGTATAACCCTCCCTTTCATGCATAGGGCCCATTGTTACCCAATCCCAATCTCTGTAACATTTCAAACATATACCCCCACTCCTCATCATCAAATGCCTTTTCAGCATTGAGTGCTGACACACCTGAGTTTCTAGTTGCTGTTCCCCGGACCATCTCCAGAAAATATTAAGGGTTCATCTGACATAAGTTTCCCTTGCCTCCCTTGTACAAAGCCAGTTTGATATTCATGAATTATTGCAGGCATAGCTTTTTCCACTTTGCTAACAAATATGCAAGCTAGAATTTTTTAGTTAGCTGTAAAACCAGGAGATTGGCCTGTATGATGAACAATATTGGGGGTCTTTGCCTTGTTTGGGAAGTATAGTGATAGTAGCTGATTACATGGAGGGAGGCATAATTCCCTGAGCCAAGCACTCCTTAGTCATCTCTTGTAATGGGGACCTGCAGTTAGTGACAACAAATTTTAAAGAAATCTATATGGAAGCCATCTGGTTCCAGGGCCTCCTCACCTTGAAGATGGGTGATAGCTTTTTTTAACTGTCTTCCCATTGTGGAGATAACTCCATTTGCTTTCTACTCTCCTCATCAATATTGGTATTTGGGCTTTGGCAAAAAAGTTATCATATTGGGCCTGTGTAGGTGAACTCTCAGATGTGTACAGGGTCTCATAAAGGGTGCAAAAACATTCTCCTGTTTCTATGTCCCCATATTTCAGGATTCCTTCAGGAGCTTTTACCTGGTATATGTACGTGGGCCCCTCCCTGCTCTGCAGTTGCCAGGCCAACTATTTACTTCCTGCATCTCCATCAAAATAATTGCCTGCTTGTGTAAGAAGGAGAGACCTCTTTATTTTTATGTTATGTGCTGTGTTCTATTTCCTTTTCAGATGTTGTTGGGCATGGTATCTGTCAGGAGAAGAACATTCCATATGGGAGTCTTCTGCCTTTTGTATATCTTCCTCCTTTCTCCAGGTTTCTAAGGTATTGGTCATCAATTTGTGTTTTGTAAGATGCAAATGATAAAATAGTACCTCTCAATACAGTTTTTAGGGCATCTTATTGAATAGCCACAGATGATGAACTGGTGACATTATTGGTCAGGTAGTCAGTTATTTGGGCCTTCATGTACTGCTGGAACTAAGCTGTTTTTAGTAGTGTGGGATACAGTCTCCAGGCCCTCTTTATGAATGGAGTGCCCATCCCAGATAAAGTAAACTATACAGGTGTATGATCTGATACAAACATAGTGCCATGAGCCACCAAGTGCACAGCTGGGAGCAGAGCCTGTGCTATTAGGCCCATATCTAGCTGGGCATTAGCAAAATGGGAATAATGTATATACTCTTTCTCCACAAGATTTTGATGCCTCCATGAATCTACGCTTTTCTGGGGGGTTCCCAAGGGAAATCAACAAATAAATCTTTCAAATAACTTTAGTCATGGAGCATGCCTTGTTTTGGTGTAGAAATGTCAAAGCAAAAGTTAATAAGGCTGCTCGAGCACAAAGCTCATCACACAAATTCAGTCTTAAATTTGTCTTTATTTTTCTGTTTTCAAAGTCTGTATGATAGGTCCCAACATTTTGCCTGGAAAAGGCTTTGTCTGGGGAACTATTAATGCAAAAATATCATATTTTAGCATATTTATAATTTTTACACATTTAATATTTTCAATTTTCTCAATTATATTCTTAATTGCATTTTTCAATAGAAGGGTATTGAAAAAACATTGGACAGCCTGTACATTAATTTCCATATTGTTATTCGACTTACTGGTACTGAATAATACAAGTATTTACATTTTGCCCACACACAGGCAGCTATCAGTAATCAATTGGCATATAAAATGCTGCCTGACCTTTTAACTTGGCCGTGCGGCTCTATTGTCTGCCAGTATTTCCGTCTGCATCCACAAGTTTTTTACCTTCTTTGAATGTAAGAAAAATCTTTTTTCAGTATGCAAATTTCTAGCAAAAACATTCAACTAGTGATTAATGACTTTTTGTTTAGAAATCACCTGTTTCATCAGATTGTTATATGTGCATTGCTTTTGCATTCCTTATTTTTCTTTCCAACAATTTTTAAAATTTCTGTCAATATATAAAAAATGAAAGCTTAACCTTAACTTATGTTGGTGTTGTTATATAATAATCTTTATATGAGTCACTCATATATAATAATCTTGACTAATTATGCATCATTACCTTGGTTGCATTTGGTTTCTCCTTTACTCTTTTGAGAAGAAAATTCCTATTTCATGCTGTTCACAGCAAGGTAAAAAAATACAAAATCACACATGCCCCCACAATGCAAAGCATCATGGGCTGCATATGCAAATCACCACAGAATGTTATGCTGGTCCAACTTTAATCAGAATTGCATGGTGCCGAAAGGCCTCTCACACAGTTTGCAAAGGGTACTAACAGAAGACATAGACACGTGTTTCGTCCTACCAGGACTCATCAGTATGCCTCGTCTGTTTGACACCCCAGTGGAATGGACCAGCTACCCTTAAGGCAGTGTGCCTTGGATATATTGTGGTGAACCCAATAAAATAAAAAACTATTTAAAAGACAAAGAGGCACACTGCCTTAAGGGTAGCTGGTCCATTCCACTGGGGTGTCAAACAGACGAGGCATACTGATGAGTCCTGGTAGGACAAAACACGTGTCTATGTCTTCTGTTAGTACGCTTTGCAAACTGTGTGAGAGGCCTTTCGGCACCATGCAATTCTGCTTGAAGTTGGATCAGCATAACATTCTGTGGTGATTTGCATATGCAGCCCATGATGCTTTGCATTGTGGGGGCATGTGTGATTTTGTATTTTCTTGAAACTTGGCTTCCCAGCCAAATGCCCTTTGGGGTAACCCTTGCCTCAGTGTTTGCGCACAGAGGTTCTTTGTCAAGGTAAAAAAGTTGCCTGAAAACAATCATAAAATTTAAGTTCCTAGTTACTTGTTTTGTTTTCTTGTGTTATTTCTATGGCAGCTATTACAGTCTTTCATTTAACCTTTTTTGACTGTCTGATGTTTTTTGATACCCTTCTATTGAAAAATGCAATTAAGAATATAATTGAGAAAACTGAAAATATTAAAAATATATAACAATTATAAGTATACTAAAATATATTTGTGTATTAATAGCTCCCCAGATGAAGCCTTATCTAGGCGAAATGTTGTGACCTATTATACAGTCAATGAATCTATGTGTTTGTGGTTTTGCATTAGGGTCAGCAGTGCTTCTAGATACTGGTCCCCCCACTCTTGAGGAGAGGTCCATTACGTTAGCCAAAACTCAATTAAAGGACCCATCTGGGACCCACGGCCCTTCAAATCTGGCCATTTCCATGGACAGACGGTTCAAGAAAACTGCGTTATCAATGTTTGGACCACACACTCACCCTATAGCTACTTTCTGTAGTATTTTCTGTCCCAGATTGTGTTGTATTTGCACCAATAAATACCTCCCTGCCCCCATCAATACACACATGGGTTACAACTCCTGGAAATCTAGGCCTCATCAGCCACACTGCAGCCCCTCTTGCTTTGGAGGTAAAGCATGAGCCAGTCCACTCTCCTCCCCAGTTTTTGGCTATATGACTACCCTTCCTAGATATCATATGGATTTCCTGTAGCCATAAAACATACCTGCATATTCTTAACTTTCCCTAATACCTTTTTTCCTTCTCATGTGTTTTTAGATCATTAATGTTCCAAGAACAGCTTTTCAAAGTGTTAGCCATTAGGGTACACACTAGTTTTAACCTTAAATCATGAAACAACCAGCTGTCATCAGCTAATCTGAGAGGCACAACCCCAGTTTCCCCTTATTCCCTTTTCAGCAACAACATTGCAGAAAAACGTAGAAATAACTACAACTATATCATCTTCCCCTTTTAACACCCCAAGCCCTAAAACTTGTGTAAAAACAAACAACTTCCATCCTCCCCCACCCCACATAAGCTGGCCCACTATTGTTGGGGATGTATTCCCCTAGTCTCTACCATCAGTCAGTGCACGGCAAATGTGCAGCATTCCTCTAGTCATGAGGTCGTCTATAGCAGGCAGGCACCTGTTAACACACTGAATAACAAACATTAACTTGTTCCTGTGGCAAAAAAATAACTGGTTGTTGGCTTGTACCCACCCCCTCAAAGAGTTGAGGGTATTCCCCACCCAACCTTGTCTGTATATGCACTTTTGAAAATACATAATTTTGAGTTTCTAAACATAATAAAGTAGAAACACTACAGAACCACTGTGAAGCCCCAAATGGTAACTATTGATGTAAGGGGCATAGCCCCATTCTCAGACAGCAGTGAATATTGAAACTGATTATATATCACTGTTAATTTATATTTTGCAGTGAAACATCAAATTATATACCAGAAAGACACTGTGCTGTATGAGACTCCACACCATACAGTTCTCCCCTGTTCTAACTCCATAGACAGTCTGGTGGTTGATTAACAGTGCAACTCTGATTTTAGCTGATTTGGGTATTACTCCCTAAGGCCCCCTTGCAGTCAAATCAGCGATGTAAAGAAGAGACTGTGTAAGCCAAAAGGTCCACCTTACCTATGTACTACAGTTTTAATACTGAGATGCATTGTACTCTTCCCTTTGCTGTTACCCACAACCCCTGTTGCAGCTGGGGGGAGATACATAGGTGGGATTAGAACCTAACAACCATGGGTGAGTGCAAGCTTCAGATAGCAATCAGCCAACTGCTTAAAAATATACAACATTTTAGATGTTTTTCGAGGTATGTGCTTTTCCAAGTTTAAGTGTACAGTATAGAAAGGACTACATTTTAGCTTAGTTTGGCATGGACTGTAAATCAACTCCCCATTAGCCACAACTCAGTCAAACACTGTAGGACTATAAGATATCAGCAGTCAAGAGGATATAACTTGTAGATGACTACATTTGTGATCTTGTAATCCATAGTGCTCACTTTGTGCTCCTCATTCCAGCTTATGTCCTTAAAGCTCATAAATATGCAGGAAGATCAGCTCGGTGTATGCTACCCTAGTGACAAGATTCACACCATCAGAGCAGAGTGGGTGAATAGCAGGGGCAAAGCTGAACTGAAATCCTATTGGTCAGTCAGCTTCATGTCAGCTTCAATTCAGAATGCCACCAATTTGTGAATTACTCTGCCATGAAGTGCCTTGCCCAATGGTACCAGCAGCTGGAGTCATTAAAGGAGAAGACTACTGTATATTTCTGATTTGGATATGTCTGATGTATATATTATGCATTACATCAGTTACTGTACATATGTCAATAAGAGAGTCATGGGGTTCAATTCAGGAAGACAGCAGGAATCATAAAATATTGTGTAAAACACCCTGAGGTGCTGTTTTATTGCCAGATTTGTACAGATGGCATTTTCAGATGTAAACTTTTGTCAGGTTACTATATGAAAAACAATAAAGAGTATGGGCTGGGGGGGGCGGAGCCAGCAGCCGAGCCAGCAGCAGCAATTGTCAGGAGCTCCTGAACGGATTTCTAATATTGTTAATAAAATAAAGTACTGGACCACTGGATCTAACACCAAATCAGCTGAGACCGAGGAGGAAAAGATACTATATTAGAGAAGCCAATTTCAAACGGTAAAATGGGACGTATGAAACCAAATAAACAAGATTTCTTTTTCCCGCGTCCCGCGTCAGCTAAACCGCCGGAAGAAATAACAGGCCAGACTCCATCCACGAGTTCGAGTGCAATGGAGAGTACCCTATCAGCTCTGCATACTGCAGTGAGTGCTCTAACAAAAACCGTACAACAGATGGATAAAAAGCTAGATGGGTTCACAGAGAAATTTCTCACTATAGAGAATAGGCTGGATGCTATGGGAGAAATCATGAAATCCACTGAGGCCACAGCAGGAAAGGCCTTGGCAGCCACAGCGACGTCACTAAAAGAGCAGGCCGCCCTGAGAAGTCGGGTGGAGCAACTGGAGAACCTTGTGTGAGCGGCTAATGTGAGGATCCTTGGCCTTCCTGAAGAAGCAGAGGGGGCTGAGTTGGTGGACTATCTGCAGAAATGGCTTGAAGAACTTACAAATTGCCGGGACTTTAAAATCATCAAGGCTTACAGGGTCACCCCGAGAAGACCTTCACAGGGATTTTCTAACCCAAGAACAATCCTTCTTTCCTTAAGATTGCCTGGAGAAAGAGACTTAATACTTGGGACATTACGGAGCAGAGGCCCAATCCATATGGATGGTCAGCGAATCTTGTTTTTCCCGGATATCTTATGCCACCATTATCACGTGGGAAGAAGCGTTTGATGGGGTCAAAATCTCCTCCGTGAACTGGACATTTCATTTTCATTAGCTTTCCCAGCTCGTCTCTGCTTCATGGTGGGCCGTCGCCAGTACCGCTTCACCGATCCAAGAGAAGCGGGGGCCTACATTGAACGTCTAGCGGCCAAGCGGCAGCGAGAGGACTGCTCCTCGGATGAGGAGGAACCAGAAGGGGAACAATCCTGAACAAACTTTTCTGGTAAAATGTTCGATTTGTGTACTGGGAGCATTTAATCAATGCCTTGAATAAGTGAACTTTGGTTATTACTCGTTAAGAAATTATTAGAGGGACTGTTTCTCTCCTCCTTGAAGTCATTTAAGTCCCAGGAACACTTCAGAGACTGGATAATAAAGGACTAAATCTAATAGGGATTTTCCCAGTTACATTTAAGTTGTTTGAAACACGGTTCTGCTATCCTTTTGTAGATTTAAAGAGATAAACAAAGTATTAAAGTATGATGCCTTAAAGAAAGATGGTATATTAAATAGGGGTATAATGTGCAGATACCAGTAGGAGCCCTTAGGGATATAGCTTTTATAATATATTATGTAAGTTCACAAGTCCGGCATGTGGTAAAAGACCTATCGCTTTGTTAGATTGGTACTTAAGTTGCTGTACAGCCTATCTACAGGGCAATAATTTTTTCTATAAGAATTTAGAATGATATCATCTATTCCTAGTATATTTAAGCTAGGGAGCTCTGGACTAAAGACTCTATTACTGTACCATAGTTGTCATATTCATAACTAGGCCTTCAGGCCAGTAAACGGATATAATTTATTTTCTAAGCTTTTTGAAGAATACACTTAAGGCATTGGCTGCATTATGGCTCCTGAACGGAGAATAAGCTGGTTAAACTGAACTTGTATTTACCCTCAGTGATGTACCACTAGAATAGATAGTCACAATCCTTAGTAATGTATTTCTGGAAATAATTGAGATATACCTGTTCAGAAAATGTGTACTTGGTATGTATATGTACTAAATGACATAAATAAAAAAAAAAAAAAAAAAAAAGAGTATGGGCTGGGAGTTTAGCTATGAGACCTCTCACTAGAACACTGCAGTTGGACCTTACAATGCCCACTAGAGACCAGGAACTGAACCCATTGCATGGTATGGTCACCCTGCCAATACCCCTGGGTTTCTGCAAGTTCCTCTACAGTCTGAGTATCTGCCCACTCAGGCCTCTGCAGCTTCTCACCAGTCTGAGTCCTCTCCCTTTGGTAAATTCCAGGTGAGCAGCTTCTAGCATCCAGGTAGCCCAAACCTGACCTTTGGAGGTCCAGGGCCAATCCCAGGCCACAGTGATTCTTCCTTGCTTTTAGGCTTTACAGGACTTTCAACCTGAGCTCCACCTTAAGCTTGCCTCAGCTTCACCCTTGGGTAACCAGGATCTCAATAATTCAACACAGGCATGTCTCTCTCACTTTTGGCTGCTTCTCTGGCTCCATACTGCTTCTCCCTGAGGTTCCTCTCTGCTCCTCAGCCCAAAGTAAATCTAAACTGTAGGTTACCTGAGCATCCCTTATATACAGCGCAGGTGTCATATGATTTATCAGTCATGTTCTATTAAACAATTAAAGGAATACCAAATTTATAATTCACACAACTGCATTATTTTCAAGGAAATGTACAGGATACATATATAGGGGCAATTGTTACACAATGCTAAATCCCTTACAAAAGCATAAACACAAGAAAATACAAAAAATATCCTTTTCAGAAAGTTCATCCCTCTAAACTAGTCACTTCCTGGCAGGACAAGACCCAGGCCTTCCCTATATACTAATGCAATTAAGGGCCAGTCCTTCCCTAAGGGAACATCTTTCTAAAATGGCTGCAGCTGCTAAGATAGCAGCAGCAGAAACACAGACCCAGGAGCTTCTGAACTCCCAGCTTCCAGATACAAACTACCTTTGAAAAGCATAAATTCTTCCAGAGATGAACTCAACCTTTAACTGTTATCCTGCATGTACTTTTATAGTTTATTCACATCTCTTTTTCTAAAGCTATCAAATGCTTCCTTATATCATGTTTTGTTTCACAGAAATATAGTCTCAACTATTTCCTAAAATCAGCAGCAGTCTGCAAACAGCAAACTATTTAGCACAAGTATATTTGCTGGATTTACTGCTCAGTACTTTGTTACACTTGTACTGGGGGGGGGGTGTTGAATCCTCCCATTACATAGCCAAACTGCCATGCTCAGAGTGTCAACAGCAAGGAGAACTTTATTCATTTGTTAGCTGGCAGATTACACCCCTTGGGCAGTTTCTTTTACTCGTATTTAAAAGCAAACCCCTCATGTAATACTTCTTATGGTGATCTCTATATACCAGCATGCCACATTCTTTGGGGGGGGGGAATTGCAGAACATGAACTAGATTGAAGACTACCCCGATAGTGGACAGCTAGCAAGGCTCAAAGATAAACAAAATATAAACTACAACAAACTTAGAGAAGAAGGAAAAGGTAACTACAACTTTATTTTACCTCCAGGGACTACTGCATGCTATACATATCCCTAATTTGGCATCATGGGGTAAACTTTGTTGAAGCTGAGCTGCTTAATCCATCACTACAGTTTTCCAACTGGGGTAGGGTCACCCACCCTATCACAAAGAGATTAGTCATTTGTGCTGTTGCAACACATATCTAGAGTTTGAGGCTCTGAAACAAGGTAGTAAAATGTCATGCAAGCCTCCATTTACATGCAAATGGCTAATTTGTAATACAGCCTCTCCCATTCCCTGATGTCACTGCAGCGACAGTGCAGAAGAACACATAAGGGTATCAATGCTGTCTATCCTGATTTTAGTTTAAGTTTGCAATGGCTTAAGACAGTTCAGTCATGCAACTCACACAGGGAGTAGTACTTGTAGCCTTAATAATGCATGTGTAGAGCAAATAATACATCTAATAGTATTTAATTCACAGGAAACAGAATCTGTTCTATGTAATACTCATTTCTCTCTGTGAGACAGTTGCAATATGTTGTAGAGTGCAGTAGAAAGAATGAGTCAATCAGACAATCAAACAGTCAATCTAGCAGTCAATGAGTCAATCAGCATTGTACCAGGTGAACACCCTTGAGAAAATTCACTTACAAGGTAGGCCTGAGCAGTTTCCCAAAAGATCACACAAGACTGAATTCCTCCTTTCCACAACGTATACACCCCCTTTTCAGCAGCCTGAAAGTGGAGAGCTAGATCACTTACTTTATAAAGTGTATTGTTTTACGTTTCAAATGCTCCTTACAACTGGGTTTCTGACTTGGAAATACCAAGACAAAATGCATATGACATGGGTGGAATGAGCTAAGCAAATACAAAACACTACAAACACTGAGACTGATTAGTTTCTTTACCTACAACAGCTGAAGTGTAGCATCTGATTTGTGAGGGACATCCTACTTCAAATGCTGGCATTACAAAGGGCGGAGGGGGCTGCCACAGCTTGTTTTCAGCACCTTCAAAGTGAAGAGCTGTAGCTCTCACATCACTGCTAATGACTTATAATGGGAATGGGGCACTTTTAAAGTCATGGACCTGAGGGGCAATCACAGTTCCCAAGGAGGATAGGGGAACTTGTTAAAGATTAGAGAGTAAGGGACTTTAGTATGATTTGAACCAGAGTTTTCCAGTTCTTGTGCCTGTGCTTTAACCACTAGATTACCATTCTTCTGTATGCTGCAGCTGATGTTGTGCTGGTAACCTATTCCTTGTTATAGCTGAACTCTTTATTGCCTTACATTAGTCATCTAATCACTGACTGCCTAGTTACAAAGGGAAAGGGAATGGGAAAGGGGCATTTTTGCAAGATTATGTCTCGCTGGTGGTGTCAATCAAAACAGAGAATGCTAACACACACAGAACATAACACAACAGTTATATATTACCACTAAAGACTCTTGTTGTACCCAGAGTCATTTATTGGGTAAACTGTTTTTGCTAACAGAAACAATGACACAGCACATACAGGCACTTCCTTATAGGCATACTATATATACACATCAAATCAGTGCTGCATCACACTCATATGGTCCTAGTCCCTATTAGACCTGAACTTCAGGATGTGCACAACACTTAAAGGGTTCCTCCATTACTCAAGTGAGGAACCAAACATTGTGGGCTCTGTTTACTGGTGGAACAGCATTTAGTGCAGCACCATTATCTGTTGCTCTGATGACATCACCTCCAGCAGCATTGATAGTAAAATGGAGGACAAACACATTGATAACTTCTGGGGGCTGTATATTTTTATTTATAATCTAGATTTGGACAGCAATAGGACTGCTGGCAACTGGAGGAGGCACACAACAGTTACACATAAGGAGTTGGGAAAATATGGGTGTGAAACTATGGGAGACTTCCCCTTTAAAGGAGAAGACTACTGTATGTTTCTGATTTGGATATGTCTGATGTATTTATTATACATTGCATCAGTTACTGTACATATGTCAATAAGAGATCAGTCATTTCTGCTGTTTCAACACATATCTAGAGTCTGAGGCTCTGACACAAGGTAGTAAAATGTCAAGCAAGCCTCCATTTACATGCAAATGGGTCACTTGTAATGCAGCCCCTCTCATTCCCTGATGTCACTGCAGCAACAATGCAGAAGTACACATAAGGGTATCAATGCTGTCTATCCTGATTTTTGATTTTAGTTTAAGTTTGTAACAGCTTAAGACAGTTCTGTCATGCAACTCACACAGGGAGTAGTACTTGTAGCCTTAATACTGTATGTGTAGAGCAAATAATACATCTAATTGCATTCACAGGAAACATAATCTGTTTCTATGTACTGCTCATTTCTCTCTGTGAGACAGTTGTAACATGTTATGGAAAGCAGTAGAAAGAATCAATCAGACAAACAGTCAATCTAGCAGTCAATGAGTCAATCAGTATTGCACCAGGTGAACACCCTTGAGAAGATTAATTTACCAGGTAGGCCTGAGCAGTTTTCCAAAGGATCACACAAGACTGAATTACTCATTTGCAAAATTATACACCCCCCTTTCAGCAGCCTAAAAGTGGAGAGCTAGATCACTTACTTTATAAAGTGCATTGTTTTAAATTTCAGATGCTCCTTACATCTGGGTTTCTGACTGGAAATACCAAGACACAGAATGCATATGACATGGGAGGAATGAGCTAAGCAAATACAGAACACTACAAACACTGAGACTGATTAGGTTCTTTACCTACAACAGCTGAAGTGTAGCATCTGATTTGTGAGGGACATCCTACTTCAAATTTTATTTATTTATTTTATTTTATTTTTATTTCAGGGATCAGAAATACCTTTGAGTCAAAGACTCCTTTACAAAGGTTCCACATCACGTATAATAGTTACAGAGATAAAAAAACAGTTAGAGCAGAATAAAACAATATAGGAAATGTTATAGATTCCTTCACAAGGTTCCGTGTCATACACAATAGAACAGAATACGCAGTGCAGGTAGTGCATACAAACAATACAGTAAATGTTACAGAATAAGGAACTTAATTATTTACAGGACTAGTTGGCTAACTATCCGAGCTAGTGCAGTATGTGGCAGTTAGCAGATATCGGGAACTTAACACCCTGAGAAGGCGGCATTAGGAAATGTAGGAAGAGGCCAGCCAGAGGCCATTGTCAAAGTAGTAAAGGGCAGGGCACTGGTTCATTTACAGTCACAGATACTTATGGACCGAAGATGAGCACTTAGGTGCAATTTGAATTGACCAATTCTTTGATCAAGATGCAAGGCGTAGGGTAGGTAATTCATCCACAAGGGTGCCCTGTAGCAAAAGGATCTTTGGAATTGTGTCGTACGACAGGAGGGGACGGAGAGACGTAGGGTATCGAGCTACGGTGTGCTGAGCTTTTTGGTCCATGGTGATTAAAGGAGTAGCTTCAGGGGAGAGGCCAAGGGAGATTTTTTTTGCTAGGACACAAGTGTGGAATTTGATTCTATTGTCCAGATCAAGCCAGTTGGTATCCTGATATAGTGCACAGGTATGGGTAAGTCTGTCACACCCTAGTAAAAGATGGCAGGCCCTGTTTAGGACAAATCTAAGACTATCAAGGGCTGAGGAGCTTGCCTCACCAAAGGTCAGAAGGCCATAGTCAAGCAGGGAGAGTACCGAGGAGGAGATAGTGAACTTAAGGGCCTCATGGGTTAGTCAATGTTTAAAGCGGTGCAAAAGCCCTAATCTAATATTTAGAGCCTTAGATAAATGATGAATATGCTCGTGATAGGTAAGGCCAGTATCCAAAGTTATGCCCAGGTATTTGAAGGAATGGACAAATTTCAAGGGGGTCTGAGACACAGATAGTATTTGTGGGAAACACCCTATCCTGGAATTTAACTGGCGCATGAAAAGCATACATTTGGTTTTATTATAATTAATAATAAGATGTTGGGAGGTGAACCAGCTTTCAACAGCAGTGAAGGAGGACTGGAGGGAAAGGTGGAGTTGAGAGGGGTCTGGGCTGGAGGTGAAAATGACAGCATCATCCACATATAGTAATAGATTGGAGGTGCAGGTTGCAGGGAGGGAGTTAAGGAAGAGGCTGAATAGGAGGGGACCCAAGATAGACCCTTGAGGGACCCCTGTGAGGACAGAAGATTTGGAGGATAGAGTATTGCCAATTTTAACTTGAAGAGTTCAGTTGGAAAGATAGTCGGCAAACCAACCTACTGCATCCTTTGAGAGACCTAGGTTAAGTAAGGAGGTTTGGAGTAGTGTATGGTGGACGGTATCGAAGGCCTTGGTGAGGTCAATGAAGATAGCACCGGTGATGTGGCTTTTATCCATTGCTGTGTGGATGTGTGATGTTAGTTGAAGCAAGGCAGTAGTAGTGCTGTGACTTTTGCGGAACCCATGTTGTTGTTTGCAGAGAAGGTCATATTTGTTGAGATGGTCAGTGAGTTGATCTGAAACTATTCGCTCTAAGGCCTTGGACGGGGGGGAGTATGGAGATTGGGCGGTAGTTGTTAGGGGCTGTACGATCACCACCTTTAAATATGGGTGTCATAGAGGCCGATTTCCAGATGGCAGGGAATTTACCTAGTGAGAGGGAGGGGTTTAGAATGTGGGTGAGAGGAGCTAGGACTTCCTTAAGGGAGAGCCTGAGGATTCTGAGATCAAGGGAGTCAGCATTGGAGGAGGCGCGACTAAGGGCAGCAGTAAGGTATGGTTCGGCTGATGTTGGCGAGATGCGGCAAAGGTAGAAGGGGGCATGTGGGTGTGGGGGGATGCGCTAGGGGCTGGTGGGTCATGGAAATTTGAGGAGAGGACATGGCTGAGGTTAGAGAAAGTATCACTGAAGACAGCAGTGATGGCAGAGGGGTCGGAGGTCAGGGACCCATTTGACATGACCTGGGAGGGGACCAGATTGGGGACATTACCGCATATTTCCTTGATGTTGTTCCAGGACTTTATAGCCGCAGCCCAGGGCGAAGTTAAGGCGGTTTATAGTATTCGCTTTGCCTCTGGTGCCCAGGTTCACTTGTTTTAGAGCCGTTCTGTAATTCTGTCTATCGTGGGGGAGGCCAGACTCTAAGGAGAGATGCCATAGTGAGTCTCTAGTTCTCATTAGAGACTTGAGTCTTTCAGTGAGCCAGGGTATGTGATTGCCTTTGACCATTCTTTTAGTGAAGGGTGCATAGAGGTCACATATATTATTAAAGGACCGGGTAAATAGATCCAAGGCACTGTCTATGTTTACGGAGGTCGAGATGAAAGACCAGTCCACAGCCCTGAGGTGCGCTTTTAATTGTGTCAGTTTACCAGGACCCAGTTTATGTTGCCTAATTATTTTGGGCGGGGATCTTGGGATTTTGCAGGACCATGAGAAGAGCACCGGGGAGTGATCGCTGAGGACATCTGGGAGGATGGACACATTGGTGATCTTGGTCGGGCGATTGGAGAAGATGAGGTCCAATAAGGAAGAGGATCCAGTACGCAGATCCCGACATGTGGGGGAGGTGACCAGTTGAGTAAGGTCTTGGGCTGTATCGAGATCAATGTATGGTATGGCATCTTTACTTAGCCAATTGATGTTAAAATCGCCAAGTACTAATATTTCCGACTGGGATGGTAGCATGTCCAGATATGACAGGAATGCTTGGAAGGTTGAATTTTGGTCCTTTGGGGGGATGTATACTGTTGTTATGTATATAGGATTATGGGCTCTTCCCAGAGTCAGCTTGACAGTAAGTGCCTGAGAACCAGCCCCCCAACTGGGGAGTTTAGAGTAGGTGACCTTGTAAGGTGTCCCTAGTGTAGAGGGCACAACCATCCCCTCTCTTCCCATGCCTGTCTGCATGGTAAAGGGTAAACCCAGGCAGTGATATGGAGGAGTCCTGTGTCTGAGGGGTGAGCCAGATTTCAGACAGTGCTATGACATCTGGTTGGTGCATCTGCACCCAACCCTGGAAGGAATTCCATTTTTTAGGATGCTACAAATGTTGAGAAATGTAATGCGCAGCTGACCCTGGATACTTTGGGGAGGCAGCTTAACCTTTTTGTGGTCCAGGATTAGGATGTATGTTGCCAGACAATAGGAGGAGGAGAAGCAGGAATCTATGGGGGGGGGGTACCTGAAATACTTTCTCCTATTAAAGAGGGCTGTCTGGGTATGAGGTTTGGAGGAGGCGACAGTAGGAATGGGTAGAGCATGGGAGTTAAGGTAGGCATGAAGGAGGTGGCGAAGGTCAAGAGTGTTTGATGGTGTAACCAGTTCGGGTGGCTGAGTCAGGACAGTCCATAGGGGAGTGGCAAGGGCAGATTGACTGGACTGATACTCGTGGCGAGTGTGGGGAGAGTAGTCTATCCCCCAAACTCCAGTAATGGGGTCATGGGAGAGACTCTTGGTTACCCAGAAAGTCACAAGTTGCCAAGCGTTCTTACAGTAGGCAGATGTAGGGGAGGTGAATAAGGGAGAAACTGGATATGACAGGGGGTGGCTGGGCAGGGGAGAGCAGTTGGCAAAATAGTAGAATAATGGAAATAATCATGTCATTAGTATAATGTAGGCTCTATTGTGGCAGTGAAACTGGAGAGAATTCGGAAGAGCAGCCTCTAGTGGCTGAAAATTATAAGCTGCAAATGGAGAACTTGGCTGATTGGTTAAAGCAGCCTTACAGCAGCCTATAAAAGGGAGTGCTCACCAAGTGTGGTGGTGGGGGTGGTGGGGAGCCGACACCCTGTGTTGGCGGGGCTAGAATCCAGAGAGCTGAAAGCCTCGTTAGGAACAGCAAGCACCGAGGATCACTGCGGTTTCCCATACCTGAAAGCGACCACTGGATTGGGCGGGGGGTGGGGAGGCGCCGTGGTCTCCGGCCCTCATGACCTCCTTTAGGCTGTGGAGAAAGAAAGGACAGGTAAGGGATTTATATAACGGCTGTTGGGGGCAGAATGGAGGAGGGAGTACAAAAGTTGAACAAAAGGGGGCTGCCACAGCTTGTCTTCAGTACCTTCAAAGTGAAGAGCTGTAGCTCTCACATCACTGCTAATGACTTATAATGGGAATGGGGGCACTTTTAAAGTCATGGACCTGAAGGTCAATCACAGTTCCCAAAGAGGTTAGGAGAACTTGTTAAAGGTTAGAGAGTAAGGGACTTTATTATGATTTGAACCAGAGTTTCCCAGTTCTTGTGCCTGTGCTTTAACCATTAGATTACCATTCTTCCGTATGCTGCAGCTGATGTTGTGCTGGTAAGATATTCCTTGTTATAGCTGAACTCTTTATTGCCTTACATCAGTCATCCAATCACTGACTGCCTAGTTACAAAGGGAAAGGGAATGAGAAAGGAGCATTTTTGCAAGATTATGTCTTGCTGGTGGTGTCAATCAAAACAGAGAATGCTAACACACACAGAACATAATACAACAGTTATATATTACCATTTAAGACTCTTGTTGTACCCAGAGTCATTTATTGGGTAAACTTCAGATGCTGGCATTACAAGGGGGTGGGGGTGCTGCCACAGCTTGTTTTCAGTACCTTCAAAGTGAAGTGCTGTAGCTCTCAGGTCACCGCTAACTCTTTATTGCCTTACATCAGCCATCTAGTCACTGACTGCCTAGTTACAAAGGGAAAGGGGTATTTTTGCAAGATTGTGTCTCACTGGTGGTGTCAATCAAAACAGAGAATGCTAACACACACAGAACATAATACAACAGCTATATAATACCACTTAATACTCTTGTTGTACCCAGAGTCATTTATTGGGTAAACTGTTTTTGCTAACAGAAACATTAACACAACACATACAGGCACTTCCTTATAGACATACTGTATATACATGTCAAATCAGTGCTGCATCACACTCATGTGGTCCTAGTTCCTATTAGACCTGCACTTCAGGATGTGCACAACACTTAGAGGGTTCCCCCACTACTCAAGTGGGGAACCAAACATTGTGGATTCTGTTTACTGGTGGAACAGCATTTAATGCAGCACCATTTTCTGTTGCTCTGATGACATCATCCTCCAGCAGCATTGATGGTAAAATGGAGGACAAACACATTGATAACTTCTGGGGGCTGTATATTTTTATTTATAATCTAGATTTGGACAGAAATAGGACTGCTGGCAACTGGAGGAGGCACACAACAGTTACACACAAGGAGTTGGGAAAATATGGGTGTGAAACTATGGGAGACTTCCTCTTTAACTCCCACATCAAAGACATTTTGACAGCTTTTCTATTTTTCCAAATTGTGAAATTAACCTGAGTGAGGGGATTTGATACGAATGTTGCCAAACTTCTTCGTGACCCCACTAGTCCCCTGACATCTCCTCCATGATACAAACATACCTATTCAGTGGAAAAGGACTCAAAGGACCAATGAGAGCAATATTAATTATAACAGCCCTGCATCCAGGTTCCCCATGCAGTCAGTATAAAACCATCAGCCACTCATTCACAAAATGTGGAACAATGCATCAGGGAGTAGCTAAACAGTTACAGAGCTCCTCATACAATTTATTTAGTTTAAAGCAAAATACGGCATACTTTACCATAATTCATTAATGAGTTAGAGCTGTAGGTCAGGGATGAGACCATCCTTCAATAGCAGCTTCCTCACAATTCATATACTGCTCTGCATCCTACATATCGGTGTCAGTGGCTCAGTAGGTAGCACCCTCGCCTCTGAGGTTGGGAGATCAGAGGGCTGTGGGTTCAGTTCCCACATCTGGCACTTGGGTTAATATTCCAGTACTGACACTGTAGTGCAGCATGAGAGGAGTGCTGCACTTCTGAGGTGCTGTCTTTCAGATGAGACGTTAAACCGAGGTCCCATCTGCCTGGATTGGTGGTAGTTCAGGTGGATGTTAAAGACCCCATGGCATTTCTCGAAAAGAGTAGGGGAATTTCCCCGGTGTCCTGGCCAAATTTCCCTCATTCACTAAAAATACCACCAACAGCTTAATCTGGTTCATGGTCAGTTGGCATTCATCTGTATCCCCTCCCCCGGGCGTGCCTGAAAATAGGCAGGATTTGTCTAGTGCACTTACCCGGTCAACAAAAACTAAATAAATAAATAAATCCTGCAATTTATTGAAATACTTAGATGTGCATTCTGGTTTTATAACTTTTAGTTTGGCAGGGTACAATAGCACAAAGTTCCTGCCCCACTGTTATAAATTAGACTTAATCCCAGCAGATTTCTGCCTCTGAATCTAGAGGTCTCTGGTGTAATCTTGAAAAATGGAGACATGGTTCCCCCTCCACCATTACTAGGCCATGAGCTCTGGCTACAGGAAGCACTTTCTCCTTTTCAAGGAAATGGAGTTACTTGATGGGATAGTGGCATGGCTTATCCCCTGGCTTGGTCTTGGAACTGGTGTGATTGGTTCGTTGGATCTCATATTGGACCACCACTGCATCTAGACCTGGCTTGTCAGCTAGCCATTTCTGCACAGCTCTTCCCCCTCTTTTGCCCTCCAGCTCCTCTGGTAGCCTGATTATCTGGATATTAGAGCTATGTGCTCTTTTACCTTGATCCTTATCCTGTACCATTAACTGATCCACTTGTTCCATTAGTACTTATTTTTCTCTCGATAAGTCCATTAATAAATCTTCAAGTTCACCAATCATTTTCTCCTGATCATCCAGTCTGGTATTATGGACTGCCAATGTCTCGGCAAGCCCTGTTACTACTAACTGGAGGTGAGCAATTTGTGTAGTTCTGTTTTCGAAGCCTGCCTTTACCTTCTTTTGCAAGTTAACAATTAATCCAAGTAAGGCTGCTATTGTGGGATCCTGGGCACTCTTTCCCATACACGCCTCAGCTGATATGGCTTGGGATCTTGTGCGGCCCTCTGCTGCGCTGGTGGCTACTCATCCAGGACCCTCCATCTGCAGCATGGTCTGCTTTTTTCATTGATTTTTGTGTTGCCATCAAGTTAGTAGTTCTCTGCCTGTATGAGATCAATAAATAGAAACTCAGTTTATGCCTTTTTTTGCCTTTAAATACTGGTACCTTGAGGAGCCCAAATAATTAGTGACCATCATGCTCTGTAGACAGGTCAAGCCTCTTTGGAACTACACCTTATCTGGGGTAGGTCTACAGATGCAGGTAGGAGGGATGATAAAACACTCTATCTGGTGTAGGTCTGCAGAGACAGGAGGGATAGGGGAATCTGCACCATAACAGACAGGTTCCTCTCCATGCTAGTAGAAAGGGAGACCCAGGTGTCAGAGAAGCTAGGAAACTTCACCCTATCTGAGGTAAGTCTAAGGAGGCAAATGAGGGGGGGGGGAACTACATGCTATCAGGGGTGGGCTATAACAGAAGAATGTTCAGGCAGAAAATGGGAAGGGTAATGAGCTGCAGAGTGTAAGGATTGGTGGTGTTCCTGGGCATGCTATTGGAGACTGTTGGTTGTGTGGTGTGTAGAAGGTTAGACTTATGGTGGCTGACATGCAACTGTTTAGGGTGGAATTAAGCCAGTTAGTAGGGAGACAGAGATCAGTGTTAGTACATGGACAATGGTGAGGTAGGTAGAGTGGTTGAGGGGTGATGGATCCCAGAGCAGTGGATCCGTTAACCACAAAGGAGGAGACAAGGAAGGGAGGCAGACTGCTGGGAGGGGTGAGAGGGTTCAAAGGGGTGGTGCAGGGATTAGTCAAGATAGTGAAGTATCAGTAAATAACATTTTCAGTCACTCAGCCACTCGGAGGAAAGGATAGCCAAGGTAGATTGGTGTAAGGAGGTGGGCTTTGGCTACATAGGGAGCTGTGTAATGAGCCTGAGATGAGAAATCCCTTTACTCAACAGACAGAGTGCATCTCACCGGTGGGGGGGGTGGGACTAGCATACTCAAGGAGAGGATTGGCAAGTACATCAGTGACAGTCAGTCTAAATTTAAACTGAGGAGGGGGGACTATCATAAAACTCAGAACCCAAGATTTTCTGGAGGAGGGGGCAGGTAGCCCCCCCCCCACAAGTAAAACTCAAATTGGATGTGGGAGTATTCTTTGATATGAAAGGGAGTAGGAGTGGGATTAATGAGGGTAAGAAAAAAAAGAAAAGAGAATGGGAGGAACAAGGGCGAGTCAGCAGAAACAACCAGAGAAAAGAAAGAGCAAAGGAAAGGGGAGGGAGGGGGAAAAGGATTGGAGTCTTGGGAACAAGATGGATGACCTCCAGGCCATGATGATGGAGGGACAAGTGGATCTGGTGGTGGTTACTGAGACCTTGGCAGCCCCAAACCATGATTAGGATCTCTCTGTTCCAGGATACACCCTCTATGGGAGGGACAAAAAAGAAGGGTAGAGTGGGAGGTTAGTGCTTCACATTAAAGAGGGGATCACCCTCACAAGAGAGGACATGGGGGAGAGGGGTAGAGTATCACTATTGATTCAAATCCAATCGGGGCAGGGAGGTAGATATGAATGGGAGTGGTGTATCAGTAGCAAAACCAAGATGAGACCACAGACTGGGAGTTGGGGAACATGACGTGAAATGCTGTGCAGAAGGGGGAGTTGGTGATAGTGGGTGATTTCAACTTACCCAATGTGTATTGAATTGTCCCACTGACCAACTGCCAGCTGCAATTGGAGCCTGATGCTCTGAGATGCAGTAAAGGATGGATTTCTAATCAAAGGAGTGAAGGAACAGACCAGGGACAGAGCCATCTTGCACTTGGTGCTGAGTAATGGCGATCATGTAAGAGGTATCAGCGTAAAGGAGCACCTGGGAAGTAGAGATCACCTGTCAGTATGGTTTCACATTGACGTGGGAAGGGAGGTCCTGAACATGAAAAAGCATATTTTGGATGTTAGGAAGGCTGATTTCACTAGAATGATGGAGGTACTAGTGGGCACCTGATTAGTATTAGGGCAGACATAGACGCAGATATAAAATGATCAGAGATTCAGGAAGAGGTCCTGACACAGCCATTGAAAGAAGTCTAAATCCAAGAAACTGCTTTGGTTCATGGGTGAGGAGAGCAGGGCAGTGCTGAAAAGAAGGCTTTGTACAATCAGTCAATCAATCTTTATTTTACCAGGTGAAGCATCATCGAGAAAGACTCATTTACAAGATGGGCCTGGACAAATACATATAATAATACATTTAGAGTACATACAGCACTATATAAATTCAAATGATACATACAAGAATACATGCAAGAATACAAGGCAAGTTCCTTCAGTGGGAAGCAAGAAAAACAAACTTCGCTCAATAATAGACTCTAAGACATACAGTACATACGGTAACATAAATATATAGTTCAATCTATGTACAATAGCTACAGTGTAAGACTGAGCATCGAGGAGGTATCATGAGGGGGACCACAGGGAGCCAGGGAAGGGACATGTATAGTGGTTGCCAGGGATGATCAGGTGCCTATCTTAATGTAGCACTAGGGGTAAGGGTAGCAGGGATGTGGTAAGTGTAGCAGGGGGTAGGAGGGTCAGGGTGAAGATCCTAAGGTTGAGAAGAAACCTATGAAAGTGCAGAGCTCAGCCAAGGAGCAAGTCCACAATCCTGGGGTAAATGCAAATTAAATGCAGTCAGCGAAAACAGCTACAGGTTTCCCTAAATGAGTGTTGGTACAAGGACTTGAAGAAGTTCATATTCACTGGGGTGGACACCTTTAGGGTTTTCTGTACCATGTTCCAAATGGCTGGAAGAGCATGACTTATAGCCGATTTACCAAACCTGTTTCTCACCTTGGGAATTATGAGTGAGATGTAGGAAAGACTTCTTAACGTATACTTCCCAGCATTGCAAGTGGGCAGGCTGCGCACAATTTATTTTGGAAGCTTACTGATAATGGCTCTGTAAATTCAGAGCACTGCAGTTTTTTGCTGTCTGAAACTTAGAGAGCTCCACCCTATTCTGGTATATAGTTCACAGTGATGGGTGGAGTAAGGTTGGCCAGTAATGAGTCTAATAGCTCAGTGGTACAGAGTATCCAGTTCTGAGAGGGCAAAGATTGGGCCTTGACCTTAGAGAAAGTCTGCATAGTCCAGAAGGGGCATGAATGTTGTCCAAACTAACCTAATTTTGGCCTCCGATGTGAGTAGATTTCTAAGAAGAAAAAAGAATCTGAGTTTCTGTTTTAATTTCTTTGTGAGCTCATCAATATGGTCAATGAAGGACAATTTGTGGTTAATCCAAAACCCAAGGTACTTAAATTTCTCCACAAACTCCAGAGGCTCACCCAGGAGTGTAGATACATTGGGGACTGATCCAAGGGAATAATGATTAGATACATAGGTGGAAGGGGCAAAAAGCATTGCCTTAGTTTTTTTAACATTTAAGAGGAGCTTTAATTGTACTAGATTGTTCTGAAGGAGGGCAAATTTGCACTGAAGATCACCACAGGCAAGTTCTGGGGTAGGCCTGGCTAAGTACCGGATTATATCATCGGCAAATAGATGGATGTTTGCTGAAGCGATACCAGAATTAATGTTGTTAATATAAACAGCAAAAAGTAAGGGGCCTAAAATGGGCCCTTGTGGGACACCTCTTAGCAGTGTTTTTTGAGGAGAGAAGCTTCCATCCGCCTTTACAAGCTGATGCCATTCAGTGATGTAGCTAGTGAACCATTTCAATGCCAAGTGGTCCACTCCAATGCCTTTTAGTGCAGACAAAAGTAGGTCATGGTCCACAGTGTTGAACGCTTTGCTCAGATCAAGAAACAAAGAGCATGTATAATTTTTTGTATCCAGGGCCATCTGCCAGTCATTGGTGACTTTAGCCAATGCAGATTCAGTACTGTGCTGTGGTTTAAAACCGGACTGAAGTAGATTTAGCAGGTTGAATGACTCTAGGTGACACCTAAGTTGCTCATTGACAACCTTTTCAAGTAGTTTGGATAAGATAAGCAAGAGGGAAACTGGTCTGTAATTGTTTAGGTCACTGGGTTCTCCAGACTTAAACAGGAGAATGACGTGCAGTTTTCCAAATGGAAGGAGTACACCTTGAGAAAGGGACGTATTAAAGAGGTGAGTAATTGGGGGTGACAAAATACAATATCCCAGCTTTAAATAGTACGGTTAGATGAGGTCAGCGCCTGCTGACTTCCTATTGTCTAGACTCAGTAATAGGTCTTCCACTTGCTTCAATGTAACCAGACTGAAGGAGAATACACCTGAATGGGCGATGGCTGTGGCTTGGCATGCATGGTTATTTATCTACGAGCAAAGTTTGGACACTGGAGAAGTGTCAAATGCCAGACCAGCCGTAGCAAAATGATTACTAAGTAATCCGAGAATCTCATTTTTGTTTGTGGTTGAAGTGCCATCAGAGATGATTTGCAGTGGGTAGCGAGCTGGCTGGGTGAAAACCTTCTATATCCTTAAGCGCTTTCCAAAATTTAGTGGGGCAGTTGGACAAGCACTCAAGTTCAATACGAAAGTAATTATCCTTCTCAGCCCTAATGAGTTTGTTGCACTGGTTTCTGGCAGCTCTAAAGGCAGCCCAGTCCACTTGTTCATTAAGTTTTCTAGCCCTTTTCAATAGGGCATCCCAGTTTAGAAGTGCAGATTTAAGTCTAGCCATAAACCAAGTACAAGACTTCTTTTTTTGTGAGTATATTAAGCATGGGTGCATGTCTGTTAATGGTTTCTAGAACTATGGTTTGGAAGATCTCAAAGGCTTCGATTCCCATATCGGCTAGGTAGAAGTTTTATCAATAGCAAGCTGAAGATCAGCGATGAAGATGTTAGGATCAAAGTTCTGGCAACTTCTCTTGAATACATACCTAGATGTTGATATAATTTTAGGGGCAGATCTCACGCAGGCAATAGCACAATGTTCGCTAAGATCATTAAAAAGAATACCAGAATGGGAGATAAGGTGTGGCCTTTTTACCAGAATTAGGTCAAGTAGAGTGCTGCTTTCCGGGTTTTTGTGGTTAGGATGGGTGGGTTCCTGAACAAGCTGAGTGAGCCCAAATATATCACAAGCATCTTTTAGTGGCTTAGATGCAGCTGATAGCCAATCCATGTTAAGATCCCCCATAATAATTATTTCCAAAGTAAATAGTTCAGTATTTTGTGCCCTCCAGAGGGTGGCCTGTAACATCCAAGAATGTGGAGACAGGCTGTCTGAGATAGTGGAACTTTTATCGAGATACTTTCATATACATTAGGCATTGATGTAGAGTCCACTAGAGATGCCTTAATTTGTCAGCAATACAAATGGCTACAACCCCCCCCCCCCAGTCTGTTTATCAGCCTAAAGACATTATAGGATAGCATATTAATTTCATGATCCTTGGTCGAGGGTTTTAGCCACAATTCAGAAATCACCAGAACATCTGGTTGTGAGTGGACTGTCCACGTTTGTATAGCATCAAAATGCCTTAACAAACTACGTGCATTTATATGTAGGAGATCCGTGCCCTTTAAATTGGCCAGGCCAGTTGGAGCAGAGGTATGGAGAGGAGAACCAGGATTTAATTTAACATTGCCTGCATAAATAAGAAGCAGAAGAAGAAGTTTTATAATAGCATTTAGAAGTGCCCCTTTTGTGTGTGTGACTTTGCAGTAATGGCTGTGTTAAGCAAGGCCCAAAAGGTCCAAGAGAGGTGGCTAATAATACCTTAAAAGAGAAAATGTAAATGGACACAATACTGCGTAAGGGAATGACTTGATCAGAATGGTCTATCCAGTAGGTAGTGTGTGTGCCATACAGTGTGATATGACTGATGCCGTCCTACAAAATATAAAAATCAGTCGTCTCAACACTCTCAGGGCAGAGTACGTATGACACCAAACATGTCATATTAACTGAGTATAGAGGAGCAAACCAGTGGGTAGTGTGTATGCTGTGCAGTGTGAAATGCTTGATACAGACTTCAAAAAACAAAAATCAGCTGACTCAACACTCTCGGAGCAGACTACGTATGGTGATGAGCATTTCATATTAGCTGGGTATAGAGGAGCAAAGTAGGAATGAAGGTGCAAAAAAGCAATCCTTCTGAAAGTAGGTGAACCAAGTAAAAAGTCCCAGAGGGAAGAGGACAGGATCCATTACTTGGAGAAGGCAAGAACAACTAGCATGGTGGTAAGGCATGCCAATACAGAGAAGGAAATAAGGAAAGCTGAAGGGGTCAAGGAAGGGAACAATGCCTTTTTTAAGTACTGTATATCCAAGAAAAAGATCTACAAAAGAGAGAGGGCACTGAGAAACTTAAAAGGGATAATTGGTAAAGGACAGCAGAGAAAAGGCAAAAGTATTAAAGGCATGAAGACTCCCCTGATCAGGCACCCACCTCTTCAACATGGCCACGGCAGGAGAAGCCAGCCAGCCGTGCGCCATTCCATAGCCCATTTTGGAGCACTGAAACTCGACCACGAAGACGCCCCAGATCGGGCACCCACCTCCTCAAACATGGCCTTGGCTGGAGAAGCCAGCTGGCCATGTGCCATTCCACAGCCCACTTTGCAACACTGAAACTCGGCCACGAAGACGCCCCTGATTGGGCGCCCACCTCCTTGAACATGGCTGCGGCTGGAGAAGCCAGCCGGCCGGGCACCATTCCACAACCCGCATTGGAGCACTGAAACTCGGGTAAGCCTGTCTCCAACCACCGGGAAAAGTGCCAGAGCCCGATTGGGTAATTAGACTGGGAACGCCACTCTGTTGGCTGCCACTTTTATGGCTTTGGCTGTGATTGGTCACACAAGGGAACTCCGCTCTTAAGGCCATTTGGACTTTTCTCTCTTACTGTGTACTGTGAATTTTCTCCCAAAATTGACCAAGTGGACAGCATACTGTTTAACTATTGCCTGCATTGCTAACTATTTACTGTATGTATTGTTTTGCATTGCTAGATCCCATTCTATACACTTGCTTGGCTGCTAATGACCTTTGTGACTCCTGATTTCGGCCATATAATTTTTGTTTTTGCTGCTTTCTTAAACTGTATTCTTCAAAAGTCTCCCTCAGCTACCCTTTCCTGAATTGCCACCCTCTTGTTCTAGCTACTCTCACTACCCTCCCCCCTGCTGAAACTTAATTCTCCCTTAGACCATATCCGGGTAAGCGGCGCTGCTGTTAACTGCTCAGCAATTAATCCTTGCCTTCACCCTGCCCTCCCCATCAACTTCTCTTCTGCTAATCTAACAACCCCGACCTGATCTAATCTTTCATGTCCTCTAAAGCCCTTTTGTCCCTGAGCCCTATTTCTAATCTGCCTTCTCCGCTCCTTTTTCAGCCATGAAGATGCCCCTGATTGGGCACTCACCTCCTTGAACACGGCCATGGCTGGAGAAGCCAGCCGGCCGTGCACCATTCCACCACCTGCTTTGGAGTACTGAAACTCAGGTAAGCCTGTCTCCAACCACCGGGAAAAGTGCCAGAGCCTGGGTAATTAGACTGGGAATGCCACTCTATTGGCTGCCACTTTTACGGCTTTGGCTGTGATTGGCCACACGAGGGAACTCCGCTCTTAAGGTCATTTGGACTTTTCTTTCTTACTGTGTACTGTGCATTTTCTTCCCACACCACCTGCCCCGACCCCAACCTCTATTAAATGCTCTTCCATGTGCACTGTGCCCACTCCTTTCTTATCTATTGGCTAGAACGACTTCTGCCATGCCCACCCTTCTAGATCTCTACCCTGGCTCTTCCTCTCTTAAACAGTCATACTTGCTTTTGTCTATATCATGCAAGACACTTATATTTGAAGTGAACCTTTCTTTAAAAATGCCTTTTGCGGCTTCCACTCTGTTTAGTTGCCTCTGCATTTTTTCATTTGCCTCTTTTAACTTCCTGGCTACCAACTCAAATCAGGGCAAAAATTCCACATTCAATGACCTCCATGGACTGCCCTCTCTCAATAACCTAGGGCTTCCTATAGCTGGAAGCACCTCCCCATGGCTGTGCCCCTTTCTACACCACGACCTGTCCAAAGTATTCTTGTGCATGCCTTTGAAGCTATCAGTCTCGACCATCATTTATATCACATCTCTCTCAAAACTTTGTGATGCCCATGTTAATGACATTACAAAACGGCCACCCACCAGACAACGCAACAAGTGGATACTTAGCAGACCAAGTAAGTACCTTAAGAAACTAATCCTGCTTCTTCTATTATGCTCTGGTAACACTGAATTAAACCCAGGCCTTCCTGCCCCTCTGAACTCTCCTGCTGACCTCTCTGATCATAAAGGCATTAGCTTCCTTCACATCAACGTATACAGCCTTTTGAAGAAGATAGATATTATTCAGGCCTGGGCCCTGCATGTATCTCCTGATTTCCTTTTGATATCAGATTCCTGGCTCTCGCCCTAGACCCCTGACAAATCCATTAATATAACAGGCTAAAACATGTACCACTGTGACAGACCAACTAGAGGAGGCGGGGTAGTAATCTATGCCAAAAGCAAATACTCTGTCTCTGTCATAGATTGCACTTCAAAGAGCAAGGAATTTGAATTCCTGGCACTCAAACTAGCTATCTCCTCCAACAAAACCCTCCTTATTTGCAGCTTGCTATCGACCCCCTTCTGGTGGCATGGCCATCTTACAGCACCTCCAAAATATAGTTGATTCATCTAATTCAGAATGTATATTAATTTGGGACCTCAATCTTTACTAGAACGACAAAAGCTCTAAGAAATTAAAGGATCTATGCATTGCTAATGGTCTGTCCCAAATAACACCTGCACCTACTAGACCTAACAGAAAGCACCCTGAGCATAGATCCCTTTTAGACCTTACGTTAGTAAACAAGCCTCATAATTTCTTGCACAGCGGAGTGTTCTTCAACAACATAAGTGACCATTGTGCAATAGCCTGCATTAGGCACTCTCCCTAAATAAAACTGGCCCCCAAATTTTTTCTGAAAAGATGAATGAATATCTGCTGGAACGGCTTCTTGAAAGATTTAAGCAACATTAGGTGGCAGGACTTCTACCTAGCTCCATCAATTAGTGAGGCTTTCAACGTCTTCCACAGCCTATTAACAGGGCTAATCGACAAACACACCCCACCTTCAACTGATTAGGTCAAAAAAGAGATTGTATGGATGTTTTTCTCCTAACCTGAAGAAAGCACTCAGAGTAAGGGACTCCAGTTGGAAAAGAGCAAGGAAATTCCAACAGGAGGATGATTGGCTTGCTTTTCACATCTCCAGAAATGCCTGCGCTAAATTAATTAGGTCTGAAAAAGCCAGGTACTTCCAGGCAAAACATGAAGACAACAAAAACAACTCTGCCAAATTTTGGAGTATTCTCAAGGAAATCAAAGGTCAGCATTTGGCTGCCTCCCTTCCAGCCAGCATTGTGACCAATGGAGTTACTTATACAGATAGAACCGCTATCTTAGAGAAGTTCAATGACCATTTCTCCATGGCAGGTCTTGCCTTCGATACCTCACCCGTCAATAAGCTTAGCTATGTGGGTGATAGCTCAATTAACTTAAATGCTATCCCTTACCCTCACCAACCACACCTTCCCCTATTCAACTTTTCCACAATTCCATTTAAGCAAGTAGAGGACCTTCTTTTGGCATTGGACACAAAAAAAGCACCGGCGCAGATAACATTGTACCATTCTTTTTAAAGCTTGGCTACTACTACCTGACCACCCCATCGCCCACTTATTTAACATCTCGTTGAGTCAGGGTGATTTACCTGCAACGTGGAAGACTACCCATATCCTACCTCTTTTTAAGTCAGGGAACCCTTGTGACCTGAATAACTACAGGCCTGTTTCCATACTTTCCACACTTTCAAAAGTCCAGGAAAAGATTGTCAATATTCAAATCAGAGATCACCTGGACTGGCACAATCTTTTAAACCCTGCCCAGTCTGGGTTTCAGGCAAAACACAGTACCATTTCTGCTCTTGTAAAAGTAACTACTGACTGGTAAAATGCCCTAGATTCTAAAAAAAAACATGTAGGTGCTCTATTTCTTGACCTCAGAAAGGCCTTCGACACCGTGGATCATAACATCATGCTTACATCACTAAGAAATATTGGCCTAGACAACCTTGCCATCAACTGGTTCACTAATTACCACTCTAACAGATTGCAGCAAGTTAAATCAGCAGGAGACCTGTCACCACAGAAATCGCTAATGCGAGGGGTCCCCCAAGGCTCCATACTGGGACCTATTCTATTTGCTATTTACATCAAAAACTTGTACTCCCACCTGCAAGTTGCTAACGTACATCTATTTGCTGATGACACTGTACTCTGTTCCACAAATTCCTCACTGCTCTTGGCCTACGAAGACCTACAATGAGACTTTACCACCTTGCAACATAGTCTTATGAAGCATAAACTCCTTCTCAATGCCAAAAAGACTAAATCCATGATTTTATCTCCAAGAGCAGCCTCTGGCCCCACACATATCCCTCTGTTACTAACACTTCTGGGTGAACTGCTGGACTCAATAGATACCTTTAAATACCTAGGGTTCTGGCTGGAAGACAAACTTAATTTTTTATGCCACCTAAATGAAGTCTTGAAAAAGCTAAGACAGCGACTTGGCCTATTCTACCGTGTCAAACACCTGCTTACCACAGAATCTAGAAAGAGACTAGTACAGACCACTTTCTTACCTGTACTTGATTATGCCGATTTCCTCTATGATCATTGCCCTCTCACAGCGTTAAATAAACTTGACACATTCTATCACTGAGCCCTACGATTCATCTTTAACCTGCCTTTTCGTACCCACCATTGTCTTCGGTACCAAATGGTGGGTTGGTCCTCACTATCATCAAGGTGAAAAATAAATGTGCTCATTTGGTTCTACAGAGCCATCACAGACAAGCTCCCTACATATATTACTAGCCTGTTCAAGCATGCCTCTGGCTCCTATGGTCTCAGATGTTACGCAACTCTTTGCTTCCAAGTGCCCAGAACGAAAACTAACCTTGGAATGTCCACAACTAATTACGCACTCCCATCACTTTGGAACACTATGCAAAGCACATTCAAGCTTATCTCACTTCCGAGCCTTTTCTTCTTCAAAGCCCTACTAGTTGAGTATTTGCGGGAACCTTGTAGTTGCTATGGGTGATCTGTCCTTTTCTTATTGATGTATCTGCTCTAATAATTATTAATATGTCGTCCTCCTTCTCCCCTGGGAATCCAGTACACGCACTCCCTCCCCCATTCCATGGCTATCACCTAATTTCTCCATCTTCACATATCCTCTTGGCCTCTGTCTGCTTTCAGTTTCTAGCCTCCTCTCCCTGTACCCATTTTGTTATTGTTTATTTTTTGCATATTTCTATTTGTGAGTTCTTGTGATGGACTTTGGTATTTTTTAATTCAACTTTGTACCGTACTTTCTGACGTTACCTTTGTTTGTATTACCGTGACTATGTATTTGTATTGTTCCTTGTCCAGGATCACCTTAAAAATGAACTTGCTCAATGGTGCTGATGCCTGGTTAAATAAAGTTTGATTGATTGATTAATTGATTGACTTCTGCTCCATTCTAGCAAAAGAAAAGGATGGTTCAGTGCTGCTGGCAACATTTGGGATAAGGAGAGGGGAGGATGGGAGAATGAGGGAGAAAGCGATTTTGGAGGACATAGGTCACAGGAGGTTCAAGACCTTCAAGGTGGACAAATCCCCTAATGCAGATGACAGTCACCCCACAGTACTGAGCAAGATGGTAGCAAGGCTTGCAGTCCCCCTGACAGACCTGCTCAACTGTTCACTGGATCACTAATGTACTTCCCCTGAATAACAGCAGGGCAGCATATTGCCCAGGGAACTACAGACCAGTCATCTTGACCTCAATAGTTGGAAAGTTGATGGAAACCATCCTTAAAGAACAGTTAGTGGAGTTCCTCAAGAAAAGTGCGCTCCAGGGAGTAGGCAGCATGGATTTATGTCAGGGAAGTCATGCTAAACTAATTGTTTGGGTTACAAAGGTAATGGACAAGGTTCAGGCAGTAGACATACTGTATTTGGAGGGAAGCGGCTCAGTAGGCTGCTTAGGAAACAAGGTGTCCATGCTAGCAGCAGCAACATACAGTACAGCAATAGAATACCATAGCATTCACCACAAAATAAGGGCTGTCATCTTCAGTGAAGTATGATGGTAAGAAACCCCTTTATTCACCTGTAGACCCACATGGTGTGAAACTCCAGACATGGTGCAAAGCACCCCCACTGTTTAATTCACAATGAGCCTTTTCACTAAGATTGTATTTGGACATAAGAAAGCCTATGACTCAGTCCCCCATAAAAAGACTGATCAAAAAGCTGGAGGACCTAGGGTTGGGAAACAAACTGACCAGCTGGCAAGCAGATTGGCTGTGAGGGAGGACCCAAAGTGTGATGGTGGGAGGGGAAATTTCAGGTATGAGGGAGGTCACCAGTGGTGTTATGCAGTAACTGATGCTCAGACAGGTGCTCTTCAGAGTGTTCATAAATGACATTATGGATGACATGAAGGGCAAAATCTGCCTCTTTGCAGATGACATCAAGCTGTGTGAGGGTGAACATGGAGGAAAGAGTCAGGGATCTAGAAGAGGACCAAGCAAAGTTAGATATGTGGTCTGGCCTTTAGCAACTGGGGTTCACTGCTAAAAAGTGCAAGGTCATGCATGTTAGGTGAATGACCCTGAGGGCTGAATACAGACTAGAGGGTGAGAAAAGGACCTGGGTATAGTACTGCACTGGAGACCTACCTAAAAAGGGAGATAAATCAGCTGAAGGCAGTACAGAGAAGGCTGCAAAGATGATCTAGAGTCAAGAAAGGCTGAAGTAGCTAACATGTACTTATTCATGGAGAGAAGGGAGCAAGGTGACATGATAAAAACCTTCAAGTACCTCAAGGGTATAACCAAGGCTGAACTTGAGAATTTCTGTAGACTTAGTGAGAATAACAATATGAGGGTGCACAACTATAGATTTGTTGGTGGAAGGTTCTAAAAGGTCAGAACACACTTCTTCACACAAAGAGTGGTGACAGGATGGGAGAAGCTTCCAGTGAAGATTGCCAATCAGAAAATGGTTTGGGGTTTCAAAAGGTGGTGGGAGAGCATCAAGGAAAGAGTAAGAGTGCAAAGGAAGGGGGCAGAGAACCATGGTAATATAAGCAAATGGGTTCCACAGCAAGGACACTAGATAGACCGCATGCTCTTCTTCTGATGGCAGATTTGTATGTTTGTATGCTTAGCACATATCCCTTTATGCAAGTATCCCTTCTTTAAAAATTAAACAAAAAATGCCACAGACCTTATCTGATGCTGGACAAGGAAGCTAGACATGAGTTATGGACCTCTGGTGGTTATGTACTTGGAGGCAGATGGTGACGAGTTCTCTAGGACTGGATTGCTGAAAACTGGTTGTTGATCTTCCTGGAAAAACTCCCCTAGAATGCAAGTACTACAATGCAGCAGTCAGCATCTTACCTTTGCCTGATCTCATCTCACTCACTGCACTACTGCCCCTGCTCTTGGATACAGGTGGGCACATGTTACCTATGCTTTACTAAAGAACTGCTCCCCCTGGCCCTACATCTGCTGTAAGCTGTTTATAGGCTGGACTGGTCTCACTTTAGCCTGTTTGGGTCATTCTTGTATTCCTGCTCATAGTATGTGAATCTTGTCTATACAGCTCCTTTAAACCTCCTGAAAGTAAAAAAATTGAAGTTGATGTGAGAGAGACTAAAATTATGTCTCCTTCTCAATGCAGCAGTCAGCTTTCATTCTTCTTGGGAATTCTGCAGCCTCATAAGCCTCAATAGAATGCATGATTTGAAGCGCCTGATTATCTGTCCATAAATTCCCCCCCCCTTCTACCTTTGACAAAATGACAAACA
Organism: Neoceratodus forsteri; assembly: GCA_016271365.2. Classification (NCBI taxonomy): domain Eukaryota; kingdom Metazoa; phylum Chordata; order Ceratodontiformes; family Ceratodontidae; genus Neoceratodus; species Neoceratodus forsteri. Next base: position 1,386,059,573 of record CM057458.1, on the reverse strand, counting down.
CTGAACACTTAAGCTTTATTGTATTGAAACATATTTTAAAGTAGCAGTGCATAATAGTGGTATAAAAAATCAACCTAAAGCTTTAACATTAAAAAAATATTTTGAAGCAGCAGTGTATATTAGTGGTAACAATTTTTACCTTTACTTTTATATTCTATTTTAGATTGTCCTTTGTCTCCTGACTTGTATGAGACCCTTCCCCCTCAACGTTTTGAGTCTGCTCTACCACTTTTTTTGCACTTAAAATAATACAAGGATAACTTGTAGTAATATGTGTCAGTCCAGGTTTTCATCAGTATTCTCTATTGTTTTTGAACACTCCTTGTTTAAAGCAGTAATATTTGTTAGTCAGCAAAAAAATCTCACATTATAATTCTTTTTGGCAAAAATGTATTTTTAACATCCTTAGATTCAGCTTGAGTGTATGTTTAGTTTTCTCAGATATTGTTAAAACAGCTTTTGTAGCCAATTTTGAATTTAATGACTTACGTTACTAAAGATGGCTGCCACTCACAATTTAAAAAAATATTTTCCACTGAGGTTACCTGTTGAATTTGCATGCTGGATTCATAATCTAGATGTATTAGGATGGTGTTGTGATGTATTTCTGATGGTAAACAGCACAACACTGGCTGCCAGTACAGTGGCGGATCACCTTTAAAGTCAGACTTCTGACTTACAAAACCCTTCACAGACAGGGCCCGGACTACCTGAAAGAGCTTCTGGTCCTTTACCATCCTGGATGATCACTCCGCTTGGCTGATGAGGGGTTGCTAGAGATTCCAAGTGTTTGTTTAAAATCTTCAGGGCCCGCACATTTATGCCCGTGGCTCCAAACCTTTGGAATTCTCTACCCCGTCAGTTATGGGAGTGTACTACCGTGGAGGGATTTAAACAGGGTCTCAAATCCTTTCTGTGGAACAAAGCATATTCTGAATGACTGAATCTTGTTTCTACCAGCATTTTATTGTATTTTAAAGTTGTGTATTTATTGTATTACTGTTTATTTAATTGTTATGTAGGGCACCTCAGTACCTTGAAAGGCGCATTATAAATAAAGATTTATTATTTATTAACAATATTATTAACACTGTACCAAAATATTTATTTTTTTCTTGGCATCATGGCATGGCATGGGATTGGGAACTTTTACAGAATCCTGCATCTTGATTCAGGAATTAAAGATAACAATAGGAGAAATGTGTATCTTGATATATCTACGAGACAGACATTATCGCGGAAAAAAATGAATATGGTTACCAACAAATACTACTGCTTTAAGATCACTTTTCCTGACAGAGCTGCTAGATCTCTAGCAACCTCACACCATCATACTTCCCTGTTATTTCTATCTCTAAAGATTTATAAACCTTGACAGAAAAACAAAATAAAATGTTGGAAGTGAGTGAAGATAGAGTTATAGTGTTTACCATCGTATACCTGTTATTACTAAAAACCTTCACAAACTCTCAGGTCATATGTCCATTTAGATATGTTCTTAAAAGGTTTTCCTTGCTTTCCTGTATTGCTGGGTCATATCAGTGAATATGTTAATGTACTTTGTAAAGGGAAATGAACACATACATCATCTCACCCCAATCTACAAATAAAGGCAGCTGATTAATAGATTTTGACATTACTGTGCAGACCTGTACTAATATGCACATAAAAATGAATAAACTTTTAAACCCCCCGTACAAGTTGACTGAAGAATATTTAAAAAAATAGAAATCATTGGTTTCGAGTAGGATCTCAGATCTAAAGGCTTCCATTCCTTCTTAATTTTTGACAAACTTTAGAAAGTACCACATTCTTAATGTACTTTTACTTTTCTGTTAAAGGCTTAGTAGCATAAAATATTTTACTGGATACAGGGGGCCACCTTTCCAAAGGGTGGCGTGGGGCTTGTGTCAAGCCCTATGCCACACCACTTTATACCTGCATCTGCACCATTCCTATTTGCTGAAACTGCACCCATTTTACAATCCTGGGAGCAGTTACAACAGTTTACCTGCTCTGCAGCAGCCTGTGCCAAATTCTATAAAAACAGTCCCAGGTACTGATAAAAGCTAGACCACAATAAGATAATCTAGCTTGCGTCATTTGCTGCACAGGATAGAAACTCCCATTAGATTGCCACAAGCCTGGTGCATCATATCCGTGGTGCACTTGGGACTTGCAGCAATCTGGGGTGTTTGAAAATCTGGCCCTGGGTTTCAGATCAGGTTTGAATCTATAGTACTGATAGCAGTGTAATAGTGAGAGACAAAACAAACTTTAAATAGATTTGAAGCAGCAGTCAGCTGCCTTTTCATTGATAACAATAATCAGTGAATGTTCTTGCTTTGGCAAATCATCCGTAGGAAAAACTCACATTTTAAATTGAATAAATCCAGGCTATATGTTCACTTGAAAGGTGAAGTGAAGCATGGCAGCAGTTCCAGGTCATTTTCTGTCTGCTGTTAAATTGTGGTATTTGCTTTCTTATGTACCCTTCCCCCAGGACGCCTCTGGAAACTAGCAGCTTTACAACTCAGTAGGCCTTTTCTGGTAAAAATCTTTCAATAAATAAGCCTCTCTCTAAAGAACAGAACTCAGCTTTCTCACATCACTCCTGAATCTCCTCCCTGCCAGCTTCAACTCATGTCCCTGTGCTCTTGATTTGCCAGTCCTGCTGAATATTTCTGTGCAATTTACCTTCTTCATCCCTTCCAGGAACCTAAAGGTCTCTATCATATCACCCTCCTTGCTTCTGGTCTCCACCGAGTACACGTTCAGGGCCTTAAGCTGATCCTCATAAAATCTGCTCTGCTGGCCCTGGTTCATTTTGGTTACCCTACACTGTACCATCTCAAGCCTATCTTTTGTCTGTTCATAGGTGGGGGCTCCAGAACTGGGAACAGTATTCCAGATGCAGCCTCATCAATGATCTATAAAGAGGCAGTATCACTTACTTCCTCTGGCAGTCAAATCCCCATGCAATACATTCCTGCATCTGGGTTGCCATGCTGTATGCCATATTGCATTGGCTAGATTGTTTTAGACAGTTGCTTATGATGACTCCCAAGTCCCTTTTCTCAGTGGTAGTGTCTAACTCAACTCCTCCTATCCAGTATTCCTTACTGGGATTCTTGTTCCTGATATGCATCCCTTTCCACTTTTTGGCATTCAATTTCAACTGCCAGCCTTTGGACAACCTTCCTTGCTGTCCACCTGCTACAGAACTTGCACGACTACATATGGATATATATATATATATATATATATATATATATATATATATATATATATATATATATATTATAGTACACCATAGTTAGGGTTGAGTAGCACTTTTAAGGTTAAAGGGTGAAACTTTGCACCTTAATAACTTTACCACCATTCAATGGATTTGCCTGAAAGTTGGTGTGTGTGGTTGGGCATGGTAGATCTTGGAATATAAAGTCCACAATTAAAGTCTCTCAAGGTTCCTTTTTATCATTTTATGTTATTTTTATACTGTTGATTTAAGGGGAGTGAGTCTTATGAAATGGATATAGACAACTAATTTCAAAATATGAATCTCACTCAACCATAATATATGATGCAAATTTTAATATAAATGCAATATCATTAAGCTCCTCATATTGAAAAATTCTTAGTCCCAGAATGAGATTTATGGAGACAAATTGCTTCCAAGCAGAGTCTCTTAAGTTGAATATTTTTATGTAAAGCTCCTGAAAAGAATTTTAATCCACATAGTGATGTTTCAGAACTTAAAACAAATGTTCCTTCATCAGACTTGGAGCTTGAAAAACACTGGAAAATAGAGGAACAAAACAAGTATATAAGAACAATATAATTCTAGTTTTTAAACAGTGTGTTATTTCAAAGGATCTTATTATTTTAAACAAATCAGGTGGAATAAACCTGATGGGACCTTAATTGAAATTTGCGAGTGTGTGTGGTGCTGGGAGGTTGTGCTATGTCTCAAATAGAATCATATCTGAATTTCTGTAACAAAGTAACAAAAAAAGTTCATTAAGTCTCAAATTGTAAGATTATAACTGTCAGTTTTAAACTATGGTAAATGTCCTGAATCAGTTTCAGTAATATGGGAAACTTACTTAGAAAAAAACACTTGATTCAGAAAAAGCGAAGAATAAACTATTCGAACTAAGATCAAGCAGAAGCACTGTAATAAAAAGTGATAGCATTACCGTTAAAGAATGGTATTACCGAAATTAAAAAAGTGATTTTCTAGTCATTTGTTTATGATTACCTTAACCCCACTGTTTTTAAATTTCTTATTTTCTATAGGCTTCACAGGTAAATCCAAATTTGGATACAAAAAACGGCAACTCACGCAAATGCTCCCGGCACTATTACTCGCTCAGATACTGTGTGTAAACCTACACGTAACACCTCTAAGGTGAGCAGGAAGGGCCGGGCCATGTATAAACACACCTGATGGCATGCTGACATCAGCAAGGACGTCACCTGTGTGGCCCGGTCAATGAAGAAACTAAGTGGGTAAGACAATCCCACTAAGTCCCCTTCTACTAATAAATTTTACAGTTTAGTTTTGTGCTCTGTATAGCTACTAATTTATAATAATACCAATGCTTTCCCCAGTGCACCACCAGCTCTCACATTCTTGCAATAACAACAGCAGACCAGGCTGCATCTGTGGCAAGGAGCAGTGCAGGGATGTCATGAATGACATCATGTTCTCCCCATAACTCTAGAACATACACACAACAATAAGGTTTTTTTCCCTCTATTGTTGTATCTGTCTTCATGACATTAAGTAACTGTAAAATATGGTCCCTAGTATAAAAAACTAAATTAATGGATTTATATTAGTTAATTACTTAATGATTTTATAATAAAACTATGGAATTGAATTTGGGAGTTTATTCTCAAGGTAGGGGGAGAAACCCTGATTGTGGGAATCTTGAGTGCAGGTTAGGCTCCTTTTTTCCATCGCTTTCCCCACTGCGCCACCAGCTTTCACACTCTTGCAATAACAACACCAGACCAGGCTGCATCTGTGACTAGGAGGCAGTGCTGGGACATCATGAATGATGTCATGTTCTCCCCCTACCTCTTGCGATATTTTAACATGAGATTTAGTGAGTGAGCCTATCCCACACAGTGAGGAGAAGGTTACACTCCAGCTCTTTGAAAAACAAGTAAGTTGTTTTCACTAAAGACACCAAAATAGCACTACTCACTATTGTTTCATTGTGGGTAATTGCTTCCTTGTAACACATTTTAAATGGGAAATATTTTTGGAATAGGTGGAAAAGAGACCTTAAAAGAATGAAGTCATAAGGAGTATAAAGATATACAGAGTCAAATGGCCAGGTAAACAAAGAAATGTGTGTAGTGTCAGTTGACTGAGTTACCCGACAGTGAATTGGTTATAGATCAGACACTCAATAGTGTTGTTGGTTTATTATAGGAAGAAATTAACATTTAAGCACTGAAGTTTGGGACTGCACTGTGAATATTTCATTCAAAGTGTAAGAGTATTACAAGGTATTTTATTTAAAACTTTACTGCAGACAATATACAATTTTCCCTCTTTTTAAAGGGATGAGGACTAATTAAGTTTCTATATTTTGAAAGTGATTATTCTTATTTTTAGAAAACCTGCAAGATAGAGGATGATGATATCTGTACACAGAGGACTATACTGAAATAATAGGGTGAGCTTTTTGAATAAATATATGAACTTGTGCTATAAACTGTTAACAGTTGAAGATGCAATTCAGGCCTCTTGTCTGATAATTATATTCTTTCTTGTCACTGCACAAATAATTGTGAATTTTTTTTTCAATACTGGTGTATTTAAAATGTATTTTTAATTTGTTTTTATGTTAGCATTACACCAGGGGCTGAGGAAGTGGCAAGTCCATGAAACTGTTGCCCATCCTTTTGTGTGTGAAGAAAATAAAAAAGAAGACACAATAACACTTTTGTGCAGTGGTGTTCATCCATACTTGTTTGTTGTTTCTTAATCCTGGTACTAGTGGATGATCCATATTTTAGAACACATTAATACTTCTTAAGTATGAAGGCAGCTTGAAACCACTATTTCATCAGTTGAAGTCCCTCACAGAGTATTTCCAACCAGGAACAGGATGTATAAAGGTGTCCTCCTTCTGCAGTAAGTGAGTTTTTCTGTGTTGGGGGAAGGGGACTGTATCAGCTTCTCAGTTTGCTAAGTCAGGAGGAGAGCATTTAATTGGGGGTGTGGCTTAAGCAGCAGAAAACTAGGTGTCTCCTATTACAGCTCCCTGCAGCTAGCTTTTGGCAGACAGCAACCTTGCTTTCAGAGCAAGAGCAGTTGATTAAAGATCTAGAACTTTTCCTACTAATAGAACACTTCTAACTCAGCAGGAGTCAGAGCCTGTTGGGATTAAGCAAGCAGATACTTTTTAGAAGTGTGGGATCTCAGGGTGAGAAAAGAGAGTCAGTGTGTTTTTCTGTATTGGGGAATGGGACTGTATGAGCTTCTCAGTTTGTTAAGTTGGGAGAAGAGCAGTTAATTGGGGGTGTGACTTAGGCAGCAGAAAACCAGGAATCTCCAATTACAGTTCCCTGCAGTTAGCTTTTGGCAGACAGAAATCTTGCTTTCAGAGCAAAGAGCAGCTGACTAAAGAGCTAGAACTTTTCTTACTAATAGACCACTTCTAACTCAGCAGGAGTAAGAGCCTGTTGAGATTAAGCAACCAGATACTTTATTAGAAGTGTGGGGTCTCACTTAGGGTAAAAAAAAAGAGAGTCAATGTGATTTTCTGTGTTGGGGGAAGGGACTGTATCAATTTCTCAGTTTGATATGTCAGGAGGAGAGCAGTTAATTGGGAGTGTGGCTTAGGCGGCAGAAAACCAGGTGTCTCCAATTAGAGTTCCCTGCTGCTAGCTTTTGACAGACAGCAATCTTGCTTTCAGAGCAAGGAGAAGCTGACTAAAGAGCTAGAACTTTTCTAACTAATTGCCCTTCCCTCTCCCCTCTACCCTCCCACCCTTAGTCAATTCCACTTTTATAGGCACTGGATTTGACTGATAACAGAAACTTCCTGTTTGGAAGTAGAAAGGGAAGGATCACTGAGACACATAGGTTTCATCATCCTTAAAGGAAAAGAGTAGCTCTCCCTCCTCCCAGCTGCTGGAGGTCTGACTCTGAGCAAGAAAGAAGACTACTGAAGAATACAGGAAGTTCCTGACCCAGAACAGGAAGGGTGAGAGCTGTAAGGGCACATAGGTAGTAGGAAAGTAGGTGGAAAAAATAAATAGAGAATGGAGAGCGTAAGCTTACAAAGCAACAGAAGAGGGTCCACAAAATAAGACATGATGGGAGTGATGCAGTGCAATGGTTGTGGGGTGACAGTCTTCCGGGAGACGTTCTAGAGCTGCAATGCTTCCCTATTTTCAGACACTTCTCTGATCTGAGGAAGGAGGTTGCCCATCTCCAGGCCAACCTGGCTAGGATTTGTGAAACCTCCTCCCTTACCAAATGACCACCAGGGCCACTGCCACTGCCTCAGATGTTGCCAAGAAAGAGGAGTGCTTGGAACAAGGTGGCCTCAGAGAGGGTGAGTGTAGTGGAACAGAGGTGCATCCCTTCACTTATACCTCTCCACAATTCATAGGCCATTCTGGCAGAGAGTGGTGCCTCTATACAGACACCTGCAGTGGAGACCAAAGAGGATGCTGGGAACCTCCACAAAGGAGACCCACAGAAGGGTGGCATGGGACCCCACTTGGGAAAGAAACAATTCCTGGTGGGGGTGTTGTCTAAACACTCTTGGTGTGTAGGGTAAACAATAAAAATAATAATAATACAGATTCTTGTGTCTCAGAGTCTGCCAAGAAACATTCGTAAACAAGCAAGGAGTACTAATAAAGTTTATTATACTACTTACGCCACGCATGTGACAGAGAAAATCACAAGGGAGATGGGTTTCTCACCATTCCTGAAGAATGTACATAATCTCCAGAATTGTAGATCTTAGGTTCTCTTAGATCTTGTTCTATCTCTCCCCATGCTCCAGCTCTCTGCCCTTCAACAGAAGTTACAGTAGTGTCTCGAGAGCGCTACAATGAGTTGCAGACAGCTAAATACTACAGATAACAGCATAGCAACAGAGATTACAACATAGTTACAGTTATGAAAAACAATATGTATTGGTCCTAAGTCATTCTCCATTGGAGAATGACTTAGGAGACAGAATTACTAATATCATATGAGACAGAATATGCTTCCATTAGCATTATAGCTTAGACAAAAGAAATGCTGACAGTTCAAACTACATGCACATTTCTTACTTACGTACAATATAAAACATAGAGACATAACAAGAGCTGTCTCTCTCTGTCAGCTTGCTTAGACAAAGAGAACTGCTGCCAGGCCTATTACATGGCATATCTGAGTGTAAAACACATTACATATAATTATATGAGAATATAAGTATACAGTAATCACTGATGATCCCTCTGAATCATTTTATCAGTGATTAGATAGATTATATATGGAATATATGTAAAAGACAAACATAATCTAAATAAATGTATGATAGTGAGGTATAATAAATCATGCATTACAATATTAGCATATCTTAGCAGCAAAGCACATTCCTAGCATTCATATCTATATATAAGTGCAAAATAGCAGTATCACAGTACAATAGACCAGGAATACAGTGTGAGGTGTATGTGAGGTGTATGTGGGATGATAGGGGCATAACCCAAGCGTAACAGAGAACTCAATTATTACGGATGCAGAACTGGGGAAGGGAGGTTAGCGGGAGAGAAGGTGCCTTCCTGGCACCATGGCTTGGAGGGACAGGGAGTGAATCCTCAGGATCATGGGAGCAGCTGCAAGGGGGAAGGAGCTGGATGTCATAGTCCACCTAGGGACAAATGACCTGGTTGGTAATGGCATCAGAGCAGTGCAAGAGGAGTTTGTGAAGTTGGGGAGGGACCTTAGACAAGTTGCATGTATGATAACCTTCTCCGAAGTGCTGCCTGTCTATGGCAAGGGTGAGACTAGGGTACTCCACACCATGGTGTTCAATGAATGGTTAATAAACTAGTGAAGAGCACAGGGTTTTGGCTTCACTGGGGACTGAGGGTCCACCTGGAGTGATACAGGCCTATACTGGTGTGATGGCTTGCATCTGTCCAGGAGGGGAACCAGGATCCTAGGTGATAGGTTTAAATGCTTCATTGGCAATCATTTAAACTAGCCAAGAGGGGAGGCACTGAAAAGGATCAGGGAAATCCCAGCCTCCTCCCACAAAACAGGGTAGTTAGTGAGGTAAACACCAAGGTAGAAAAGGCAATAGGGAGCAGGACAGGGGTAAATGGAAAAAAAGGGAAAGATAGTAAGGACAGAGATGGGGCTAAAAAGGGTAAGGACATCAAAAAAATGGAGGGTGATGAGTACCAATGCCCGTAGTCTGGGTAACAGCTCCCTGAACTAGTGGCCTTGATGGAAGAGGGATACCTGGATATCATGGCAGTCACAGAACCATGGTACACAGAGAACCATGACTGGGATGTCAACATACTAGGGTACACAATCTATAGGAGGGACTGGGAGGGTAAAAGAGGAGGGGGAGGAGTAGCTCTCTATGTAAAGGTAGGGATCAAATCAATGGAACTAGAGGGTAAACAGGGAGGAGAAGAGGCACTATAAGTCACCCTGGAGACAGGAAATGGCACCACAATCTGCACAGGGTAGTATGCAGATTGCCATCTCAAGGGGAGGCAATGGACAAGGAAATGATAAAAGGCATCTTTAGAATGGCAGAAAAAGGAGAGATATTGTTGATGAGGGACCTGAATATGCCATTTGTTAACTGGAGCACCTTTGCTGCAGCCACATCCAAGAGGAGGGTCATTCTCGATGCCCTACAGAGGGCATGGCTCAGACAGCTAGTGTTGGAATGCACTTGGGAGGGAGCAATCTTAGATTTGGTACTCTCAAATGAAGACGGAGAGAGGATCTCGGATTTAGAAGTGGGTAGCCATCTGGGAACAAGCAACCACTAAACAGTGTGGTTCACAATAAACATAGCTGTAGAGTCAAGTCATACAAAAGTAAGAGTATTGGACTTTAGGAGGGCTGACTTTGGGAAACTGGGAAAGTACATCAGAAAAACACTAACAAACAGGCAAGAAGGAGGGGTGGAGGAACAATGGGGAAAAATCAAAGCAGCCATCATAGAGGTAACAAGCCTTTGTGTGAAGCAAATCAACAAAACACAATGAAGGAAAAAAAACACTATGATTCTCAAAAGAGGTGGCGAGGAAGGCTAGGGAGAAAAAGGTAGCATTCAGGAAGTATAAGGAAACACAGAAGAAGCAGGAGGTGAACTGTACCAGTTAAAGGAGAAGGAAGCAGGAAGGCAGTCAGAATAGCAAAGATCAAAACTGAGGGAAAGACAGCCAACTCAGTTAAGAAGGGGATAAAACCTTTTATAGGTACATTAGGGAGCAAAGACAGTCCAAGGGAGTGATAATGAGGCTTAATAAAGGGAAGGGTGGTGGACAGAGGGTGACAGTGAAGAAGCAGGGATACTGAATGAATACTTCTGCTCAGTATTCACAAAAGAAGAGGAGGGGGAGGTACCTAAACCAAAGAACAGAAGCTCTCAGGATAATAGGGTTGATACCAGTCCATTCGCAGAAGAAAGTGTCAAAGAACTCCTAAAACTGAAGGTGGACAAAGAAATGGGGCCTGATGGGATTCACCCCAGAATTCTAAAAGAACCAAGAGGAGAACTAGTGACACCACTGACTACACTTTTTAACAAATCATGGGAGGATGGTGTGGGATCTGAGGACTGGAGGAGGGTGGATGCGATTCCCCTTCACAAAAGTGGGAGCAAGACAGAGGCAGGACACTACAGACCTCAGTAGTAGGGAAAATGATGGAATCACTCCTGAAGGAAAGAATTGTTGAGTACCTAGAGGCCAGTGGGGCACAGGAACCAAGGCAGCATGGATTCACAGTGGGAAGGTCATGTCAGATGAATCTAATCAATTTCTTTGACTGGGTGGCCAAAGTAGTAGACCAGGGAGGGGCTGTGGACATGGCCTACCTAGACTTTAGCAAGGCATTTGACAGTCCCACACAAAAGATTAATAAATAAGTTAGCCAGCTTGGGAGTGGGTCCCAGCATTGTAGCCTGAGTAAAACACTGGCTGGACAAAAGAATGTAGAAGGTAAAAGTAAATGGAGTCCACTCTGAAGAAAGGGAGATTACTAGTGGGGTACTACAGGGTTCAGTACTGGGACTTGTCCTCTTTAATGTCTTTATCAGTGACATTGCAGAGGGACTGGAAGGGAAAGTATGCCTCTTTGCAGACAATACAAAAACCTGCAACAGGGTTGATACACAAGGAGGGGTGGAAAGGATGAGAAGGGACTTGGCAAGGTTGGAGGAATGGTCAACCATATGGCAGCTTAGATTCAATGCAAAGAAGTACAAAGTAATGCACTTGGGAAACAAAAACACAGGGGAAGAGTACATAATGTGGGTGGAGGTACTAACAACAACAAAAATGGAAAGAAACCATTGGAGAATCATATTAGATGACTTAAAATAGGCAGCAATGTGAGAAGGCAGTAAGGAGGGCTGAGGGGATACTGGGATGCATAGGGAGAGACATCACCAGTAGAAAACAGGAAATTGTTATCCCTCTGTACAGACAGTTGGTAAGACCCCATCTGGAATACTGTGTGCAGTTCTGCAGACCCCATCTCTGCAAGGACATAGACAGGATAGAGGCAGTCCAGTGGAGGGCAACTAAAATGTTGCAGGGTCTGCACCAGAAACCATATGAAGAGAGACTAAAGGAGCTTTATCTGTATACCCTCGAGGAAAGGAGGGAGAGGGGGACATGATAGAAACATTTAAGTACCCCAAGGGAATCATCAAAGTCCAAGAGGGTAGCATCTTTCAGAAAAAGAAATGTGCAAGAACAAGAGGGCACAATTTGAGGATAGAAGGGGGACAGCTTAGGGGCAATGTGAGGAAGTATTTTTTCATGGAGAGGGTGGTGGATGCATGGAAAGGCCTTCCTGAGGAGGTCATGGGGTCAAAAACAGTGGAGTAAATCAAGAATGCATGGGACACACATAAAGCAATTCTAGTGGGGGGTAGGAGGAAGTAGGCTTTTGGTTAACTAGGATCTGCAGGTTATCCAATAGGTAGTGGAATGGGCAGACAGGGTGGGCCAAGTAGTCCTTACCTGCCGCCAAAGTCTATGTTTCTGAGTTGTAATGAAATGTAGATGATTCACTCTGAAAACTGCCCCGAGGTACCATTGTAGCCATAACTATGCTTAGATATTTCCAGACATTTTACAATGGCCCAAATATTCAAAAGAGTTGAGCCATGTGCAATAGGGTTGCGCCTGTGCAAGTTTGAAAATGCGCCATTCTGCAATATTCAGCAGGAGGCAGTTGCACCCCCCAAATCACGCTGAGCAACAGCGCAATGATAATGAAGGCATGTGCAACTGAAGGGGGAGGAACCATGCATAAATGGCGCAGTGCGATATTCAACAACTTGCACCATGCGCAATAGGTGAGCAAGCGGAAGTTGTGCCATAGCAGAAATGAGCCAAAATAAAAGGGAGCAAGGGAGAGGTGCAAGAACACTACAGCAGGACACACTGGGCAGCAGGGACACACAGTGCCAGGCAGGAAAGGGCACCTGGAAGCAACAGCCACAGGGGAAGGTGTGAGGAGACAGTGCAGAAGGGGGAGGTACACCATACAGCAGTGAGACAAGCACAGGCAGGTGTTCCCGGTGCAGGGGAAGTATCAGTGAGGACAGCGGAGGGTAATACAGTAACAGTTGCCGGGGGGTGAACACAAGCAAGGGACAAGGCCAGTGCCACCTTCCAGATGGAGGCCATTATGAGGGGGGTGAGAAGGCAGGCAGCAGGGGCGTGGCCATGGAAGGGCCTGTCGGCGGTATGCCCCCAACAGGCAGTACCGAGCCCACACCAGCTTCGAGCTGTACAGTCATACCTAGATTGTGGGCCGGTACCGCCTGAATCGGGCAATTCTGAGGCGGCTCCCACATGACGGAGCCATGCCCTGTCAGTGGAGACCAAAGTGACAGCTTGCATGTGCTTGCTCACCACGGGTACCTTCTAGAGATCAACTGGGGACACCACAGGCATAACCCAGTCGGCCACATCACGCCACCTCACCCAATTCCTCATCTCACTGCTACCACATGCTGTGGAGTACATCCATTTCCCCAGCACACCGGCGGAGCGTACAGCAAACATACAGGAGTTCCACAGGGTAGCACGTATGCCTGGCATGCTAGGCACAATAGACTGCACCCATGTGGCTATCCGTACACCACCTGGCCCCAAGGGAGCCGCATACATCAATTGCAAGGGCTATGCCAGCATCAACTGCCAGGTGGTGTGCGATGCCAGGGGGCACATAATCAATGTCTGTGCCATACACCCTGGGGGAGCACACAATGCCTTCATCTGGCACCAGTCGGCACTGTGCCACAGATTTGAGAGTGGGGATATCCCCACTGGCCACCTAGTGGGTGAGTATGCAAATGACATGGACAATCATAGGGTCTGGGGGGGCATGGCCAGAGGTGACATGGGTAGTGGCCCACATGGCCCGAGGCAGGGCGATGCTGATCACCAAACTAACTTCCACCCTCTACACACAGGTGACAGTGGATACCTACTCCGTCCCTGGCTGCTCACACCAAACCGGTGGCCCGCGACCCCATCGCAGCAACGCTATAATAAGGCACATGCCACCACACGTAATGTCATTGAGCGGGTGTTCAGGATGCTGAAGGCATGTTTCCGTTGCCTGGACACCTCTGGCGGTGCCCTACAGTACAGCCACTCAAAGGCCTGCAGGCTATTCCTGGCCTGTTGCATCCTGCACAACATGGCCAACGAATGTGGGATAGCCATACAGGTTGAAAAGGGGAACAGCGATAGGGACGATGAGGACGCCGGTGATGATGGTGATGGGCAGCCCCCCCTTGGGCGACGGGACCCCCGACTGCTCCGGCTGGCACAGCTGCACCGGGACACCATCACGGAGGAGCACTTCAGCCAACCCAGGTAAGTCATGGGGCCATGTGCAGCCAACAGTGGCTAAGCCACAACCCACAAACACGCATGGACACACACCAGGGGTGCATGCCATCAAGGGAAGTGGCAGGGCATGGAACCACACACACAACCAGGGATGGGTGAGGTCTAACATGCCGCCAGATGGACACACACATATGCACACACACAATGCACAAACATGCACAAAGGTGGGAGGCACCGACCCAGAATACCACCCCTAGCCACACACATGTCCACAGACCACCACGCCCACTGCCTGTCCATGTGCATGTGTCAGATGCTGAACACCATTGCACATTGGTGTACAGCGCAATGCAGGCATCATCATGCACGCGCAACTGTGGACAGCAGTGAGGAGGGTGTGCAGATGGACTGTGTGTCCGGGTGCAGGGCCAGTTACCCACCCGTGCACTGCCCGCTGAAAGACAAAATGCACACAGGGCAGCACCAGACAGTAACTGCATTGGGAGACAGGTCAGTAATGCAATACAGTGCCCCGGCTGCCACTGATGTGTGGGCAGCCCCGCTGAGACCCGCCAGCACTGACAGGCTGACCACTGGCCTCATGGGGTGGCACCAATGGTCCCCCAAGGGTTCCACTGCGTGAACGCAACTGTGCTCACGCAGGGATCTGCAGCACACCGAACATGCCTGCAGCAGGTGTGCTCAGGAATCCCACAGCTGAACCCAGTGTCGACAGGGAAGGTGTCGCATGACACTAGCAATGGGGGTTGGATAGTGCACGGCGTGGTGTCTGCAATGCATTGGCACATGACTGTGTGCCCATTGTGGCCATGACAGCAGTGAATGCCTGTGTCTGCCTGTCAATGGCAGCAGTCACCTCCGCCCGCAACCGGTCCATCCCTGCCAGGATCAGAGTGGTGTTTCTGCTGCGACGCTCCTCTGCCCACTCCAGAGCAGCACGCAGTGCATCCACCGACGTTGCAAGCCCCATCTGCTGCTGGACTGATGCTTGCAGTAGGCGGGTGTGCTCATCCAATAGGTCATCTGCCTCCTCAGCATCCTGTCCCTCAGGGTGTGCATGGCCCTGATGCTCAGCACCCCTTGAGGGTGGGCACTGCACACCAGGACCAGGTCTGGGCATGTCCACAGGCGGTGCACAGATGCAGCAGCTTGACCTTGTACCCCCAAGCCCATTGGCCGACTGCTGATGCTGCCCCTCTGGCTGCCACTCCCCAGGGCATAGTGGTGCCACAGCAGTGGCCGCAACAGTCCCACTGTCCTGAACACACACCAGTGCTGCCCCACTGGTGCTGACAGGCACAGGTTGGGACTGTGCTGACACGCAGGCCTCCATGGCAGCACCACCCACAGCCATGGCCACAATGTTACCTGCTGTGTGGCCATCCCATGGCACACACGTGTCACTGCCCATGCCGTTAGCGACATCATCATCGGTGACGGACCCGGCACCGGCACGAGTCACAGCATGCTGGCATCCATGGATGCTGGCACACTGGGACACGGGCAGTACTTCCTCCGCACCTGTTCCAACAACATCAGTGTGGACAGCCAGGCAGGCCCACTGTCGCACTGAGCCAAGTATACCTGTGGAGGTGGATGGGCCCTCCTCCATCTCCAGCTGACTGTCATCAGTGGACAGGCCCACCACCACTGACCCATGCAGATGCTCAGGATCTGTAAGGGAAAACAAAATTGCGGTACTGCATGTGACCTACCCTGCCCCCCTCATAGACAGACCATGACCTACCTTGCAGTGATGGGCTACCACCAGTCTGGAAGCCACCACCCTCAATGGCACTACGCTGTATGCTTCCAGCAACCCTCTCCTCCTGTGGGGTCAGGTGTACCACCTCCGGCTGTCCCCCACCTGTCGCAGCTCATGCTGCCCTGATGGCAGCCACCTTCTCCTTTATCCTCCTCCTGTCTGTGTCCATCTTCTTCTTGCACTCCTGCACGGAGCGCTGGTGGCTGCCATGCAGGTTCACAGCACATGCCACCTCCTCCCATGCAGCAGCATGGGCTTGAGGTGTTCCCTGCCGTCCACTGAGAAGTGGCTCCTGATCTAGGTAGGCCTCAAACAGGGCATCGGTTTCGGCCTTGGTAAAATTAGGCCTCCTCCTCCTCCTCCCACTACTGTGTTCCTCCTCTCCCACAACTCGCTCAGTCATTTTTTAGCATGTAAGAATGACAGTTGTTACCTGTGACTGTGCAGTCCCATGCATGTCCCTAAATCCACAGTCCACACTCCAAAACAGCATGCAATGCACCAATAGACTGCAGTAACCGACTATGGCCAGTGCAGCCCAATGTCGCACTTGTATAGCGCAACCCATGCAAATGAGGCGAGGCGCACCTTTAAGTGGATGCAAATTGCAGTGCTGTGCCATTGAATGGCTGATTAGCTGTTTTGCATATGACGACTTAATATTGCGCTGTTGCGCTTTACGCAATTGTGTTGAACGTGCTGAGCCAAGGGTGAAGTTCTGTGACATGCGTAGTATACACCTCACTGCCCATGCCCTTGTTGCTGACGCAGGTGTCTGCTTCGCTGCTGACGTGCTGTGCACGGGAAGCAATGCAGGGCATGGCCACCATTGTGCCAGTGGTGCTACAGCGATGTTCACCTACATGACGCTGTGGCACTGGGCCATCATAGGCACACTGGAGCAATAGCACGGTAGGCCGCTACTGGAGGTAGCACACAGGCAGCCAATCGCACTACATGCATTGGGTTCCAATGGCGTTATGCGTGTCAGTGCACCAGAGCCCCTTGACCCTGTGCCCAACCTTTTCCACCTAGGCACCATACGTCAGGTATGGGCACCAATATCGTGCTATTCAGTGACAGCACAATAGGAAATGGCAGCACTGTACCGCGCAGCATCTGCATGTGGGGAGCCACACTGCGGAGCACCATTTTTGCAGACCAAGCTAGGAGAATGGCATGCAGGAGGACTGCACAGTGGAGCCAGGTAGAAATGGCCAACCTTGTGGCCAAAGTGGAGCCACACCATGGACCACTGTTTGGGGAGGCACCCCTGGACAGGTCCAGGAGCCAGGTGTGGGAGGAGGTGGCCACTGCACTTGAGGAGGCCACTGGAAGGGGGCAGACAGCAGAGCAGTGCACCACAGGTATGGCAACCTGCAGTGGAGGGAGCCAGACCTGCTAGCCCACCTGTGGGCATGTGCAAGGAGGAGCATGGTGCCATGGCCAGGTAGGTGTTACATCAACACACTTTTATCTTCCATATGGGTAAAACGGTTGTATGTGTCCAGCACATGGGGGAGGGACTGTCCAGTGTTGGCTGTGGTGGTGTTATCAGGGTGTGGGGTTGGTGGGTCTGGCTGGGTGGGAGGGTACACACCTGGGGGCAGGGGCGCTTTGCTATGAGATTGTACTGATGTTCCTCTCTCCATGTTTGCACCACAGGGCTGGAGGAGCGGTGCCTTGCACGTGAGCTGCGGCGCAACCAAGAGGACAGGGAGGCAAGGTGGGGCGATGGTCCACAGCGCCTGAGGGACCGGTCAGATGATGGTGAGTGCCATACCTCTATGATTACTATTGCATGCGTGTAACAGGGTGGGCAGCGGGGCATGGCCACCATCCATTGACACCACTGCCATGCACGCAACTTGTTACAGTCAGCACAGTCCAGTGGCAATGCATGTCTGGGAATGTGTCGATGGTGGTCCATGCATGCACCGGGTACATGGCTGTGCCACTGCCTTTGCACCACATAGCCATGTCACTAAACAGCGACGGTGGTGCTGTGTGTGACTTGGCCAGTGAGTGTGTGCAGCGTTCCGCATGGCTGTATGCACCTGGGTGGGCAGGTCATGTGGACGTGATCACTGTGGGTGGTCACACACCATCACAGAGGCATGTCCCACAGCCGTATGCCATGCACAGTGGGTGGGCTGTATGGGGCTTTGCATTCACACCTATTGACTGTGCTCCCTTGTCCTAGGTGTCCGCCAGCTGACTGACATCAGGGAGGCATTGCGGGAGATCCTGCATGTGGCAAGGTCGTCCTTGGAAATCTTATAGAGGATTGACCAGATTGGGGTCCTCAGGAGGCACCAACGGAGGAGCAGCCAGAGCGGGGGGAGGGGCTCCATTGACAGTCCCTCTGCCCTGATATCCCCTACCCCTGGACCCACCCTCGCACCCCTCCTTTCCTGTCCCATTTGTTCACCCTGCCCCTTACCCACCCCACCTTGTTTGTGGCCCTCCCCAACTTTGTATATATTATTGTATATAGTTCACTTTATATTTTGTTTGAATACAGATCTTTTGATATGAATACTGTGGTGGTCTCTGATTTGCAGTGGGCTATGGGTGCTCGGCTGCAGTGGTGTGCATGGCGTCAGGGGTGGTGCAGTCATGGGTATGTGTGTGTGTGTGTCCATGGGGAGGTGACTATGGTGTGGGGTTAGCTATCAGTCAGTGTCTGTGGTGTGTGTGTTGTGCCCTGTGCACTGGATGACTGTGTGCAGTGGTCCATGGTGCATGCTCTGTGTCCATGGCGCCCCTGTCAGCCCATCTATGGCCTGTGCAGCTGACACCCATGCATGTCTGTGACCTGCACGGTCTGCTGGCATGTCAGTGGTGGCTGTCCATGCAGGGCAGCCACTGTACCCATCACAATGCTGGGTTGCCTCCTGTCACTGGTGTGGTGCATGTCTGCCTCGGGTGACACTGTGGCCTCCACAGTTGTTGACCCACCTCCATGCTGTGGCTTGTGTGTGTTGCAGGGGATGTGCACCACTGTCTGTGACATGTGCTCCGGGCAAATGCTGGTGGTGTACAGGTCCACAGAGGCTGTGCAGGGTGGCTGGCACTCCTGTGCCATGGAGAACTGCAGGTTGTGTGTACACAGTTTACATGGGCCCATGCTGGGGGCTTGGTTGCCCTGCTACTGAGTCCCTGTGTTGTTGTGCCTTTGGGTATGGGTGGGTGTCTGTCCATGCACTGTGTGGCATCCGGTGTGGTGCATGCTTCCATGCACCACTGCGGGTGTCTGTGCTGGCTGTTGTGGTCAGTGCTGGGTCGGGGTGTGTCACTGGGAAAGTGTGCAGGGTGCTGTACCACTGGTGGTGGGGTCCAGGGCATGCCCTGTCCCGTGTGGGGTACCTCATGTGCCGATGCATGGTTGGTCTCTCAGCAGTACCTCGGGGGGGCTGTGCATGGTGGCACTGTGTATGCCATCGTTGCATCGCTGTGTGCTGCCACCCGCTGATGGGTGCTCATGGTGGGGCTGCCTTGCATGGTTCCATGGTGCACAGGGTTGCATTGTTCAGTGGGGGTGGTGGCATGCATGGGGTTTCCTGCAGCGCTGGACGCTGCTCCTGGGCAGGATGTCTGGGGGTCAAGTTGCAGGGTGTGCTCTGCATTGGGGGGATGGTGTGGCATGGGGTGGTCAGCCCTCCTTGTGTGCCAGTCACAGCTTGCTGGGGGGTGTGATGGGGCACCATGGCCCGGATGTGGGTTGGTTGCTTGTCTCCATGGGCTAGTGGTTATTCCAGCCCTCCCCAAGTTGTGCAGTGCATGGGGTGTGGGGGAACGATGTCTGTTCTACTGTGTGTTCCTCTGCTTATCTGTGGCATAGGTGGTGGGCCCCTACCTCCCTGGTTGTGCAGTTGCATTGCCGCCCTGCTGCTGGGGGGCATCCCTGGTTACGCTATGGCACCTCTGGACTGCTCAGCTGAACATCCCTTGCTGTACTATGGTGCATCTGATCTGCTCAGCTTCCCTTCCCTAGTTGCGCTATGGTGCAGGTGGTGCAATATTCAGTCATTGGCTGTAGGCGCAGTTTGACTGGCTCAGTTTTTGAATATCGCGCCTCTTGTGCATGGGCGCAATGGACTTGCACTTGCTCCTGCTATTGCGCACTTTTTGGGTGCAGTTTGAATATCTGGGCCAATATGTCTAAAGAGACTGTCTCTGGTGGCGCACAGTGGCACTACAGACAGCCAGGGAATTTCTCTAGAGATGTCACAGAAATGTCAGGAAATATCTGATCATGTCTTTGGCTGCATTTGTAGGAGTTGAACAGTGCAGGATTGGTTACTGCACTGATGTAAGCATTGAAATGGCTTGTCTCCTAGGTTGTAACCTCATCTACATACCATTCTTGTATATTTGGACAGCTTGGCAGAAGACACTAGGAGGAAGGACTGCTGCGTGACTGGACTTGAGTAGCTTGGCAGAAGATACCAGGAGGAAGGACTGCTGTGTGACTGTACTTGAGTAGCTTGGCAGAAGATACCAGGAGGGAGGACTGCTGTGTGACTGGACTTCCCTACTGGGACTAAAGTAGTAGAACTCTTGTACTTGGACCTTTAATTTAGGATAAAAAAACAAACTAACAAACAAAACAAAAAAAAAGTGTGTGTTTGTCTAAGTTAACTGAAATGAATGGTTATCTGAACAGTCATCTAGGTGTAAATCTCAGGTGATTGAAAGGACTTGATAGCTGTGCAGTTTAATTTACTTGTAGAAATATCTAGTAAGTAGGGGGAATGGCTTAGCTACAAGGAAGCTAAATTTAAAATCTGCCTTAGAAAGATTCTGCTAGTAGCTTGGCAGAAGACACCAGGAGGAAGGACTGCTGTGTGACTGGACTTCTCTACTGGGACTATATTGCCCTCCTTCCCTTCCCTCCACCCTTCCATCCAAAGCTAGTTTTACTTTTATAGGCACAGGATTTGACTGATAACAGGAACTTCCTGTTTGGGAGCAGGAAGTGAGTAATCACAGAGCCACCAAGGACCCACCATCCTAGAAGGGCAAGAGTAGCTCTCCAGCCCCCTCTAGCTGCTGGATGTCTGTCTCTGAGCAAGTAAGGGGTCTACTGAAAAATATAGGATATTCTTGTCTCGGAACAGGACAATCAGGAGCTTAAAGGGCACACAGGCAGAAAGTAAATAGAGAGAGAAAAAAAAAACAACACAGGAAAGAGTAAGGATTCCAAACAGTTAAGGGGCCAGGAATAAGACATGATGGGAGTGGTGCACTGCAGTGGCTGTGGAGCAGCAGTCTTCCGGGAGACGTTCTGGAGGATGCAGTGTTGTCCCATCTGCAGGCACCTCTCTGGGCTGAGGGAGGAGGTTGCTCATCTCCAGGCTGAGTTGGCCAGGATTTGTGGGACCTTCTCTTCCATCTAGGGACCACCAGTGCCACTGCCATTGCCGCAGAGGTTTCCAAGAAAGAGGAGTGGTTGGACCACAGTGGGCTCAGAAAGGGTGAGGGTGGTGGAATAGAGGTGCATCCCTCCAGTTGTACCTCTCCACAATACCTATGCTATTCTGGCAAAGTGTGGTTCCTCTATGGAGGCACCCGCAGTGGAGACCAAGGAGGATGCTGGTAACCTCCACAAAGGAGACCCACAGGAGGGTAGCAGGGGACCCCACAGGGGAAGGAAACAACTCCTGGTGGGGGACTCCATTGTTAGGAAGGTAGAACTGGGGGAGGAAGGGGGAGAGGGAGGTAAGGTGCCTGCCTAGCAACATGGCTTGGAGGGACAGGGAGTGAATCCTCAGGATTGCCAGAGCAGCTGCACAGGGGAGGGAGCTGGATGTCATTGTCCACCTAGGGACAAATGACTTGGCTAAGAAAAGGATTAGAGAAGTGCAGGAAGAGTTTGTGGAATAGGGGAGGGGCCTTAGACCAGTAGCACGCACGGTAACCTTCTCAGAGGTGCTGCCCATCTATGGCTTAGGAGAGTCTAGGGTGTTCCGCACCATGGGATTCAATCAGTGGTTGAAAAACTGGTGTGGAGCTCAGGGATTTGGCTTCACTGGGGACTGGGGATCCACTTGGAGCGATGCAAGCCTATACTGGCATGATGGGCTGCATCTGTCCAGTAGGGGAACCAGGATCCTAGGTAATAGGTTTAAATGCTTCATTGGCAAGCATTTAAACTAGCCAAGGGGGGAGGCACTGGAAAGGAGCAGGAAAATCCTAGCCCCCCCCAAAAAAAATCATGGTAGTAAGTGCGGTAAACACCAACAAAGAGGTGTCGATAGGCAGAGGGGCTGGGGTAAATGGGGAAAGTGACAAAGGCAAGAAGGACAGGGATGGGGCAAAAAGGAGTAAGGCCATCAGGAAATGGAGAGTAATGAGTACCAATGCCCGTAGTCTGGGCAACAAGCTCCCTGAGCTGATGGCCTTGATGGAAGAAGGATGCCTAGATATAGTAGCAGTCACAGAAACATGGTACACAGAGAACCATGACTGGGATGTTAACATATCAGGGTACATAACCTACAGGAGAGACAGGCAGGGGAGAAGAGGGGGAGGAGTAGCTCTCTATGTAAAGGAAGGGATAAAAGCAACTGAACAAAAGAGTAAACAGGGAGGAGAGGAGGCACAGTGGGTCACCTTGGAGACTGGAAAGGGCACCATGATCTGCACAGGGGTTGTGTACAGACCCCATGTCAGGGGAAGGGAATGGACAAGGATATGATAGAAGGCATTCTTATGATGGCAGAGAAAGGGGAGATACTGTTGATGGGAGACCTGAATATGCTAGATGTTAACTGAAGCACATTTGCTGCAGCCACATCCAAGAGCAGGGCCATTCTCAATGCCCTACAGGTGGCAGTCCTCAGACAGCTAGTTTTGGAACCCACTCATGAGGGAGCAATCTTAGACCTCGTACTCTCAAATTGGGGTGGTGAGAGGATCTCAGATCTAGAAGTGGGTTGCCATCTGGGAACAAGTGACTATCAAACAGTGTGGTTCACGTTAAACTCAGCTACAGAGTCAAGCCATACAAAAGTGAGGGCACTGGACTTCAGGAGGGCTGACTTTGGCAAGGTGGGAAAGTGCATCAGAAAAGCACTAGCAAACAGGCTAGAAGGAGGGGTGGAGCAACAATGAGGAATCATCAAAACTGCCATCACAGAGGCAACAAGCCTTTGTGTGAAGCACATAAACAAATCAAAATGAAAGAAAAAGCCACTATGGTTCTCAAAAGAGGTGGCTGGGAAAGTCAGGGAGAAAAAGATAGCATTCCGGAAGTATAAAGAAATACAGAAGGAGCAGGATGGAGAGCTGTACCAGTTAAGGCAGAAGAAAGCAGGGAGCAAAGTCAGAATAGCAAAGGCCCAAACTGAGGAAAAGATAGCCAACTCAGTTAAGAAGGGGGATAAAACCTTTTATAGGTACATCAGTGAGCATAGAAAGACAAAGGAAGGGATAGTGAGGCTGAATAGAATGAACGGTGGGTGGGCAGAGGGGGACAGTGAGAAAGCAGGGATACTGAATGAATATTTCTTCTCAGTATTCACAAAAGGGGAGTGGGAAGTGCCTAATCCAATTAACAGAAGCACTTTTGATAGGGGGGTTGATCCTAGTCCTCTCACAGAAGAAAAGGTTCTGCAAGAACTCCTAAAACTGAAGGTGGTCAAAGCAATGGGACCTGATGGAATTCACCCCATAATTCTAAAAGAATTAAGGGGGGAACTAGTGAAAACACTGGCTACTCTTTTAAATAAATTGTGGGAGGATGGTGTGGTACCTGAGGACTGAAGGAAAGTGGATGTGATTCCTCTTCACAAAAGTGTGACCAAGACAGAGGCAGGAAACTACAGACCTGTCAGTTTGACCTCTGTGGTAAGGAAAGTGATGGAGTCACTTCTGAAGGAAAGAATTGTTTAGTACCTAGAGGCCAGTGGGGCACAGGACCCAAGGCAGCATGGGTTCACAGCGGGAAGGTCATATCAGATGAATCTAATAGATTTCTTTGACTGGGTGACCAAAGTAGTAGACCAGGGAGGGGCTGTGGACATGGCCTACCTAGACTTTATCAAGGCATTTAACACTGTCCCACACAAAAGATTAACAGTCAAATTAACCAGCCTGGGAGTGGGTCCCAGGGTAGTAGCCTGGGTAAAACATTGGCTGAACAACAGGACACAGAAGGTAATTCTAAATGGAGTCCACTCTGAAGAAAGAAGGGTTACTAGTGGGGTGCTGCGGGAGTTTCAGTGCTGGGTCAGTCCTTTTAATGTCTTTATAAGAGACATTGCAGAGGGACTGGAAGGAAAAGTATGCCTCTTGCAGATGACACAAAAGATCTGCAACAGGGTTGATACACAAGGAGGCATGGAAAGGATGAGAGGGACTTGGCAAGGTTGGAGGAATGGTCAGAAGTATGGCAGCTAGGATTCAATGCAAAGAAGTGCAAAATAATTCACCTGGGAAACAAGAACCCAGGGGAAGAATACACAATGGGAAGGGGTAGTAACAACAACAAAAAAGGAAAGGGACCTGTCGGTAATCATATCAGATGACCTTAAGGTTAGCAAGCAATGTGAGAGGCAGTAGGGAGGACTGGGGGTATACTGGGATGCATAGGGAGAGACATCACCAGCAGAAAACAGGAAGTTGTTATCCCACTGTACAGACAGTTGGTGAGACCCCATCTGGAGTACTGCATCCAGTTCTGGAGACCCCATCTCCGCAAGGACATAGACAGGATAGAGGCAGTCCAGAGGAGGGCAGCTAAAATGGTGCAGGGTCTCCATGAAAAGCCATACGAGGATAGACTTAAGGAGCTTTATATGTACACCCTTGAGGAAAGAAGAGGGGACATGATAGAAACTTTTAAGTACCTCAGTGGAATCAACAAAGTACAAGAGGGTAGCATCTTTCAGAAAAAGAGACGTGCAAGAACAAGAGGACACAATTTAAAGATAGAGGGGAGGCAGTTCAGGGGCAATGTGAGGAAGTATTTTTTCACAGAGAGGGTAGTGGATGCATGGAACAGCCTTTCTGAGGAGGTTGTGGGGTCTAAAACTGTGGGAGAATTCAAGAATGCATGGGACAGACATAAAGCAAATCTTGTGGGAGGTAGAAAGAAATAGGCTGTTGGTTAACTAGAATCTGTGGCCTATCCTGTAGGTAGGGAAATGGGCAGACTAGATGGGCCAAGTGGTCCTTATCTGCCATCAAAGTCTATGTTTCTGTGTTTGTCAGCCACTCTTTCAAAGTGCTTTCTCATCCTAAAATGAGGCAGGTTTTTTAAATAATTAATAATCATTTTTGCTTGAAAAGACTGTGATGAAAATGTTGTGAAAAAATTCATTTGCCCACTGCTAGAAACACACATAAATTTGCGAATGAGCAGTTCTATGCAATTGAAAAAAAGGGAAGGAGAGCATGCCTTTGCCCAGCCTGTCATTGACAAAAGGTATTGGCCATGCTTTTAGGTATATTTTAAAAAGGTCACATTAGGCCCATGTTGAGGTGACCTTGAAAAAAAATTGTTTAAACTCGAAAATATTTTGCTGTATGAGTTTGGGGCTGCATTTTTCCTTGGTTTAAATGAAATGTTTCAGCTGGGTTTGTTCAATAATGGAGTCTCACTATTTGCTCTCTGATATGGTTACTTTCTTGATTATGGCTCTGTTCTGTATTTTCTCTTTTTTAAGATGCTGACAGAGTCTCACTATGAATTCAAAACAAAAGGGTCATTTATCTATGCTAGAAATCTTGATTTAATTTATATTTTTCAGTGTTAAGAAAGTGGAGTTTATCTTTCCTTGTCTTTCCCATTCTTGCCTACCTCCTCCCACTCCTACTGTCCTCAGACATTTTAGGAGGCCTCTGAAGCTGTAACAACTCAGAAGTCTGCATGCTGCCTGGTAAAAGTTCATAACCCAAAGAATGAGAAATCAGCACTCTACCAACCTCCAGAACAGGGATATACCTCTGCTAGATATACAGTACTAGTATACAGAAAAGTATTATTTCCAAAGTTGCTTTGTTAAATACCTTGTTTAATAAAGCAGCATTAGAAATGTACATATCTAACAGCAGTAAATCCTTCTTTTGTAGGCTGGAGGTTTGTAAAGTGTTGGTTTCTCTTTCTTTGGACTTTAGAAGGTATCTAGGTCCCCCCAACCAAAATTCTTAACAAAAACAAAATTTTGCCAGGTTTAATATTTAAGGTGAGAAATTAATTTTTAGGTCTGCAATCTTTTGACTCCAATTTCTGGTGATATTAGATGTCTTTTTTCATATACATTATGTAATGCAACTTCTTCTCATTTTCCTATTCTATCATTTGTAAGCAAATGTGAAACAGCCAAATGACTAATTTGTTTGTGTAAGCCAAGTCTCAGAGATAGCTATTATATCAGAATTAAAAAGTTTTGCCCACAGAGTGAATACATTAAATTTTGGCGTTAGACCACAGCTTTTCAAATTAGGACACTGTGGCTGCATGTGGTCACCAACAAAGTCTTCTGTGGAAGCAGAGCTCAAGTGACAATCTACCATATACCTATTTATTGTATCTTGTGGAAAATCAATGTGTTATATCAATGAGTTTGTGGAATAATGGTGGGGGGGGGAGTGAAACACCAGTAAGTTCTGGTGGATGCATGTTGAGGCCCTCTAAGACCAACAAAATTTGAGGCTTGAGAATCACTGATTAGAATACCCATATTAATATGAATCAGATCCATCAGGACTTTTTATTGTGAGGGTTGATCAGCATGTGAATAGCTTCGTGGGGGCCAGTATTCATATGACTAGCCTCACATAACAATGAAAGCAGATAATGATTACAAATACATTGTACATTATCTCTTTCCATAATGATCAGTGATCACTTGTTTTTGGGAGAGCTATTTGATATGATAAACTGCTATATACAGTAGCGATACAATAGAAATATTTTAAATGGAAGATTAAATATCTCTAATTAAAAGTCTCTAGAAATAATACCCAGCTGATGATGTTTTAACTCTGAGGTTACACTGTGTTAGTTAATTTTGCAATTCAACTTTTAGGAAATATAAAGCCTCCTAAAATGCAGAATATTTTACAAGTGCTAGCAATCAATAAAGGTATAATACATTAATGGGACATATTCGTTTCAACTGGTTGACATAGCTTGGAAGCCCATGGCAAGCTATTTCAAATGAGGTATAGGGCTCCTTTATAGCTGGATGTACAGAAGAGATATAGATGGCTGAGTCTGTGGAATATTAATACTACATTGCAGTCATTTCTAGAATACCTTCATTGAAACAGCTTTTCATGGGAATTTCAATTTATGATGGCCACTAAACATGAATGCACCCCTTTAAGTTCAAATGGGGTACAACTAATACCCAAAATGACAGTGGAAATAGGTCAGTATTCTCAATCTAATAGCTGGCTGAGACAACAGCAGTAGCAAACAAAGTTATAGCTTATCAATGATCAATTAAATCAATCCACAATCAATGAAGCTTAATACACACTTAATGATCAAATAAAGTGTTACAAACACCTAATCACTGTTAATATGTGTGTCAGTGTGGCAGTGTCAGTGGCTCAGTAGGTAGCACACTCACCTCTGAGGCCGGGAGATCAGAGAGCTGTGGGTTCAGTTCCCACATCTGGCGCTTGGGTTAATATCCCAGTACTGACACTGTAATGCAGCATGAGAGGAGTGCTGCATTTCTGAGGTGCAGTCTTTTGGATGAGACGTTAAACCGAGGTCCCATCTGCCTGGATTGGTGGTAGTTCAGGTGGATGTTAAAGATCCCATGGCACTTATTGAAAGAGATGGGAATTTCCCCGGTGTCCTGGCCAAATTTCCCTCATTCACTAAAAATACCACCAACAGCTTAATCTGGTTCAAGGTCAGTTGGCATTCATCTGTATCCCCCTCCCCGGGGTCGTGCCTGAAAATAGGCAGGATTTGTCTAGTGCACTTACCCGGTCAACAAAAGCTAAATAAATAAATGTAGTAGTCAGGTCTCCTGTTTGCCTCTGCTGGTGACTCCAGCCAGACCTTCTGCAGGAAACACTTACTTAAGAATCAATGGAATGTATTTCACAGAACGGGTGGTGGACAAGTGGAGCACCCTGCCAGAGGAAGTGGTGGGGGCTGAAACAATCACGGGATTTAAGAATGCATGAGATAGACATAAAGGAATTCTAGAGGTCAGGGGTAAGGGGAAACAGACTTCTAGGAAAACAAACTGAACTTACAAGCTCAAATGGGCAGACTGGGTGGGCCATAGGCCCTTATCTGCCGACACTGTCTATGTATCTATGTATTTACTTTATTTATTCAAACTGCGTCATCTTTTCAAAGTTATGAAATTTGAATAAATACATCATCATTGCTAATGTAAATTTAATTACTTCCATCAGAAATACTACGTGACTCATAACTTTGAAATGCCACAGAACCAATAGCAACCAAAGTAATTGCATAAAACACTTCAGGTTTTAGTGATGAACTTATGGTACTTTTTTGATGACAGTTGTTTTGAAGATATATAGATTGTCTTCTGTTCATGGTTATAAATAGTAACATGGCCTTTCTTTCTAATTTTCACTTTGCATTAAGACAATAAAAAGCCTTCAATGAGACTGTCTATCATCTGCTATATGTTGACAGTTTGTCACAAATCTTGATGAACTTGTTTACATGACAACCTGATAAGATCATGAGTGTTTGAAGGGTACAGTCTTAAGAGTCATTTTAAAGCTGTGAGATCTATGAAAATAACAAAAACACACACCCTTAGAAATCCATGCTAGTGTCTCACCAAACGAAATGTCACAAACTCTGAAAGCACTAGAAAATAGTGCTGTCTGGTGAGCTCAAGAAATCAAGGTTTATGGTAAAAAAAAATGAAAATGGGGTAGTGTGGTGATATTACAGAATATAAACATTTGTCGGTGACTGGACCCCCGCATCCCCCCAGTGGTTGCCTCCATGCCTTCTGCCTCTTCACTCAATACACTATTTTTCAGTGCTATCAAAATAATTGGTAATGCCTATGAACATGGGAAACACTGAGGCAGAAACAGTCTTTTCTTTCTGATGTTAAGAAATAAACAGTATGTTTTATTCTGCTGCTGAGGGAACCTCTATTCTATTGCCTTCAATAGTAACCTTAAACTAGTTCAAAGTTACATTCACAGGTTAACTTTTCACGTATTGCAAAAGTTAATAGATTTTAAGTAGTAAAAGAATCTTGTTTAATTTAAGTATATTGTGCATCTAAGTCTCTGGTCACACCAAAATTCAGATCTGACTCTGTGCCTTTCTTGGACAACACTTCTAAATAAAATAATCTAATATATAAATAAATACAATTAAAAATAAAAGTTGCAATGCATTAGAAACAAAAAAGACATGATGATGAGCTATGCATTATATAGCCACAGTGCAACTCAAATGGGCCAAAACAACATTCAGTTGGACTTTGCTCTATGTGCTTCGCCCTTTGTATGCTGAAGTGGCATATAAAACAATACACTGTAATTAAAAAGCCTCACAGAGCAATCTATGTTTTAAAAAGTTACACAAACCACAAATGTAGGAAGGAATTAAGCTAATAACATCTCCCTAACTCCTCTCATTCTCCTCCTATTTCTGCTATTCATTGCTGGTGTTTACCACCACACTGGCACCCTCTACCCTCATTTTGTTGGCCTCCTAGTATCTCTCCCCATGCTTTTAATCCTCCAGTGAGAATTGGATATATCCCTTTACAAACACAACTCACTTGCCATATTCAAGTCCTAAACCTCACTCAACCTACTGTGCCAACAAACTTCCTCATCTCAGAGGCCTCCCAATACATCTAGTGCTGGTTGTTCAGGTTTCACAGCCTGTCTTCCCTGCTTGATGATCTGAGTGCCAATCATATTTTTTTAGCCTCTGTGTCCAGTGACATAAACCCAGCCTTCTCCTTCTTCAGGTCTTGATTGTGTATCATCTGGGGCAAAACACTCCCTCAAGAGATTACATGTACATGGCTCTCACCTTTCTTGGGTTTCTGCAGACCTGATCCCTTCATTGAAAGCTCATGACACTACATGACACCAGAAAAAAGGCCTCTGGCATAATCACTACCAAGGTACTTATTGTGGTATAAACAACTCTGCAATGCCAGCACCAAGGTAACAATTATTTCACCAATAACATCTAGAATAACCCTATGTCCCCCTCAAAATACTATAAGGGTTTTCACTTATTTTTGATCCCCCCCCCAATAAATTAACAACCTGGTCCTCAAGTAAGAGAGATCACCAATTTCTGACCCCTTACTTTTGCAATTTCAACCAGCTGGGGTCACATGTATCATGATCAAAACCTGAAGCCGCTATCAAATAAATAAAAGAAACTTTGGTTTGAAACAGAACTTGGTGTTTGACTGACTGTTTGTGAGTTTGTCAGGTAAGTAGTATTTTCCCTGCTGTAGTCTATCCTTTCTCCATCTTCCTCCCTTCCCCTGGCCTCATCTACTCAGATCCTCCAATCCCCCATCCTATATCCCTCCCCTTCTCCCCTTTCCTCCTCCCTACTCCTCTCCTCATCCTTCTCTTTCTCCTATATCACCTCAGCAACTAGTGTCTACTCTTGTCTGCCTTAATCCCTACAAAAGTACCAGGCCACATGGGCTTGATTCTAAACTCATGCAAATCTCTGGTCCCATCATTGCCTTCCCCACTTCACTACTTACATTTTCCTCCACCTTAGACCAGTTCCTGGGTCTTGTAGGGATGCAAACTTCCTCTCTTTTTAAAAAGAAGGGGATTACTGGCTTCCCAAGGAACTTATAGCCCTCTTCACTTCTCCATGCTCTTGTAAAAGTGCAAGAAAAATATGTCCTTTGCCAGTATTGCTCCTTTCTTGATGCCTTCTCTTTCTTCTGCCCATTCCTGTCTAGTAGTAGTAGTAGCAGTGGTAGTAGTCATAGCAGTTATAGCAGTAGTAGGAAAAAAAATTATTTTCATAGGATTTAACTGTTAGGCACAAGCCTTGATTTCAGTGTTGTCCTGCCGCATAATATAAATATGTTGCCTAATTACAAAAAACACAGCTATCCTATGCAACAAATATTAAACCTCTTAAAATATATATACACAACTACCCTACATGACAAATATTAAACCGTTTAAAATATATATAACTCAAATGAAAATTCATAGGAAACACCACTTGTGCTCCTCAGCAAATTCCCCGATGTCCCACACATTGACAACACAATACCCACACAGGTATTATGCCACCAGGTTGGAGTTGTTTTGGGGAGGGGGCAGAACATTGTTAGAAGCCATGACACTGAAAACAAACCATTATAGTGACTTTCACTGTAATGGTCTGTTTTTGGGTTTTGCTCTCCTGTTGTTACTCAGAATTGGGCCACCGAAATTCATATACCATACTACATATCTGGTTTGCAAGTATTATTTTAGAGCCATTGAATAGAAATTATCCATTGTTTATTTATTTATTCGTTATTATTTTTTTTTATTTTGGTGACCAGGATAGGCACACTCAGCAAGGGCTCATTTCCAGAGGATGCATGTGACTTTGCTGATAATGCATGTCAAGATTTGGACATACATTAATAGGACCTTTGAGGGATATCTCTTCTGATATAAGAAACTCCAACATTGAGGTTTGGTTGGGAGG
Organism: Neoceratodus forsteri; assembly: GCA_016271365.2. Classification (NCBI taxonomy): domain Eukaryota; kingdom Metazoa; phylum Chordata; order Ceratodontiformes; family Ceratodontidae; genus Neoceratodus; species Neoceratodus forsteri. The sequence goes on along the minus strand of CM057458.1, from coordinate 1,386,028,011 downwards.
ACCAAGAAGTGAAACTGAGCAGTTCTGTCTGCCCAAACCTCATGAAAGGGGTGAGTATCCATGAGGATTCACTTTCAATGAAATGTGTTCCAGTGGGCCTAAACGCACTGATGGTAGATAAGTCTATGGTCCTGGACAAGCTGTGTCCCCATGTGCTAAAAGACATGAGGCAGCTCCTAGATGAGCCACTGCTCAAGCTCTTCAAGAGCCCACTGGAGACAGGGATAGCAGCCAGGGATGAAAGACAGTGAATGTAGTTCCCCTGCACAAGGGCAGGATTAGAGATGAACCTGGGAACTCAGAACTGTCACTCTGACACTTGTTGTGGTTATCTAGCTGAAAAGATGATGATTTTTTAATGATGCATCATGAATGATCCCTTTCAATTATGTTCAGAAATTATCATGAATGATCCTTATGAATTATGTTCAAAAATTATGTTCAAGCTTCAAAAACCATCATTGTGATCATGACTTACAATGGTTAAGCATGAATATTAAATGGCTACCAATCAAAAACATGATGTTATGGAAATGGTGATTTAAGATGATCTCATATCATCATAGTTTTTCTTGTTTGCCCATGATCAATATTACTGAAATAAATAAAAATAAAAAGTATTTTTCTGTACTTTTGGAATTATTTTCTTCTATTTAGACATCTTAATTGGAATCATCAGTTACAGTATAATAATCTTCAATACAAACACACCGGTTTCAATTATATGTACTCTGACACCTCACTTCTTACTAGTGTTATGAAGGCTCATCTTGGTTTATATAGCTTCATTCACTGGTTCCTTTTTGGTTGTGATGAGTTCCTACAAGTACCTGGTCTTTGCTTAAAACCTTTCATTATAGTCTGCGAACTAATACTGTAAAGGCAAAAGTATTTTAAAAATAGAAATTACCATTGTTTTGATCCATAAATGGTGCTTTTGAAATATCTAAATTAGCTATACAAATGTGTATACTATACCCATCATTGCATGCACTCTTCCTAAATGAATTAAACATAGAAACATAGAATTTGATGGCAGATAAGGACTGCTTGGCCCACCTAGTCTGCCCATTTCCCTACCTAATGGATAAGCTGCAGATCTTAGTTAACCTATAGCCTACTTCCTTCTCCTCCCACTAGAATTGCCTCATGTCTGTCCTATGCATTCTTGAATTCCTCCACTGTTTTTTAATCCACTACCTCCTCAGGAAGGCTGTTCCATGTATCCACAACCCTCTCTATGAAAAAATACTTCCTCACATTACCTCTGAGCAGTACCCCCTCTATCTTCAAATTGTGCCCCCTTGTTCTTGCACATCTCTTTTTCTGAAAGATGCTACCTTCTTGGACTCTGTTGATTCCTATGATGTACTTGAAAGTTTCTATCATGCCCCCTCCTTCTCTCCTTGATGGTATATATATATATATATATATATATATATATATATTATAGTGGCACGGTAGTGCCACTATAGTTAGGGTTGAGGAGCCAGTTACATGTTAAACCCAAAGTTTTGCACCTTACTAACTTTGCAACCGTTTGATGGATGTGCCTGAAGTTTGGAATATGTGATCAAAATCCATACGCCTTGAGATATGCCATGTTTCTTACTGGTCGCATATGCAGCTGCGGAGTTATTAAGCATGATCTGCGCACGTGTTTACAATTTTCTGCAATTTTACTGTCGTACGTACAGGTCTACCAACCTAATTCTTTTGGTATTCACCTAGTTGGACCCTGAGGATGCTAGCCATGTCTTTATTTTGGGGTAAACACCCCAGAAATATGTTTTTAAAATTTTTGCAAAAAGTTCTTTTGCAAAGTACCGTCGCACTTGCGACTCTGTCGAATGAATTTGGGAAAGCTTTAGCAAACTTCAACAGTGCTTTTCTAGGCTGTGGGAAAATGACAGTAATTCTTTGGCACCCTGCTGCAAAAGAACAGTTTGGTGTTTTGGCCTGCAATGTGCATCTCAGTATTTTTGTGAAAAAATATTATATGTCGGCAAAGTTACGGCACTCCAAAGTTGACACTTTTTCCCGTAGGATAACATTATGGCATCTGACGCATTACAGGAATCCTTTGGCGCCCTGCTGCAAAATAATGGTTTGGTCTTTTGGGCTGAAATTTTGGGGGAACACAGCCAACATCCCATAGATGTACCTTTTTCTGGTTTGATGAAAAAATATTACAGGAAGCCAAAGTTATGGCACTTCGAACTTCTCTTTTTTTCCCATAGGATAACATTACAGCATTCGTTGCGCCTTTCAGGGCCCGTATCTCGGAAATGGTGTGAGATATGGACTTTTAGTCAGAAAAATGCTTAGCCCCCTAGCAGTGGCTAAGTACAAAACTAGCCAGGAGAGTCATAAATTATATGACTTTTAATTTTTTTTTCTACGTCGTACGATTCCTGAGATATACGCAATTTAGTATTCCAACTCCTCATTTTCTGCTCCGAGAACCATTATTATGCATACATTCTTTGTACTCACTGTCTTTCTTTATGCAGCTTTTGGGGAAAACCAGTCAGTCTCTCATTGTATGTCTTCTGCTGCAGACTCTGCACCATGTTATTTGCCTTCCTCTGGACAGCCTCCATCCTGTCTATGTCCTTGTGGAGATGAGTTCTCCAGAACTGGACACAGTACTCCAGATGGGGATCTCACCAACTGTCTGTACAGAGGGATAACAACTTTGTGCTTTCTACTGGTGATGCCTCTCCCTATGCATTCCTGTATCCCCCAGCCCTCCTTACTGCCTTCTCACATTGCTTGCCCATGACTTCACATGTCTTACATTATAATTAATTTGCTTTTGCTGATAATTTACATTCATATGTTCAGATTAGTAAAAAATAAAAGTTTGTTAAATATTACTTACATGACTTACAGTCTTGCAATGCAGAACAAATATAATCATCAATGATTATCACTTATCATCCACAGATCAGCCAAAAACATTATGCTGATTTAAGCTCACAAACATAATTAAAAATCATCAGCTGGTGATTTGAAAGTTACATGTTTGATGACTAAATCATGATCTAGATGTTGATCTTATATCATGCTCTCTTTTGATGATCATATGGTGATTTATAATGATCAGTCATGGCTGACCTTCCAAAAACATGATTGATGATTTACCATATTTTTGGGCAATCTGCTGGAAACCATAATAAGAGAGAGGCTGGTAAGTTTCCTGGAGACCAATGGACTTTAGGACAAAGACAATATGGGTTCATGGAGGGGGGGATGTCATGTCAGACAAACCTGATCAATTTCTTTGATTGAGTGACACAGGTAGTGGACACGGGACAGGTGGTATACATACTGTACCTTGACTACAGTAAAGCCTTTGGCTCCATCCCACATAGATAGTTGGTAAAGATGATGTACAACCTGTGGGTGGGGATACTAGGATCACAAGGTGAAGTGTAAAGGGTTAAAATATCCCAAAACTGAATGCAGTAAGAAGGAGGCAGTAGTGGAATGCACAGCAGAGAAGAAGGACATGAGGATTATAACTTCAGATAGTCAGAAGACAGCACCACAATATACAGTAATAGGACAATGGAGAAGGCAAATAGGATGTTGGGGTGCCAAGCAATGGAGATCAGCAGCCAGAGAACAGAGGTACAGTACTTGTACCATTGTATAGGTCAGTGCTTTATCCTCATGTGGAATATTGTGTGCAGCTTTTGAAACTGCATTTAATGAAGAACAGGGACAGAGTGGAGGTGGCACAAGGGAGGGTAAATAAGGTGATCCAGAGACAGCAGGAAAGGACTCACAAGGAGAGGTTAAAGAACATAAACATGTACACCCTGGAAGTGAGAAGAAAGGGGACATGTTTGACGCATACGAATACCTCTGCCATGTACACAAGGTGGATAGAGTGGAATTGTTCAAACTGGATGGGAACACAAGCAGTATTTATTTATTTCACAATTCAGATTAATACACTTGAACCCATAGGGCTATTTTACAAAGCCTCCAAGTCGAATGTAGTACACAATACAAATTAGTGAAACACGCACAATACTGGACAAGGAGGAACCAAATATGATAAAAACAAACAGTGATTACACCCAAACAAGCAAAGACAAAAAATAGTTTTAGAAGTGCATGATGGAAAAGTGACATCCCCCTCATCATCTGGCAAGAACTTACAACTGAAGTGCAACCTGTGGATAGAAAGGCAGCCTGGTAAAGTCTTTGTCAGGAAACAGAGTAGGGAAGAGAAGGGAAACAAATGGATTATAGTGGGCTCATTGAGAATGGTTTTGAATGGTATGTTTTGGACAGTAAGAAATAGGAAGGGGAGGAGGAGGGAACAACTGGAGGCAAGAATTGAAATGAGGTGAGATGCAATTGGGGTGGGAAGGACAGGCTAGGGTTTAATGTGTGGTGCAGATCTGTATCTAGATGGCAGCCAATGCAGGTCTTGTCAGGGGTAGTGGAATGAGCAAGAGGGAGAAATGGGAGAATTGGGATGGGCAGGTGTGCGGTGGAGGGAAATATGATTTAAGGAAGGTAACAGACAAGGAGGGGAAGGGGCGGGAACATAGGGTACAGCAGTACTAACCTGAGTTTTTCCAAGAGTCCAAGGGTCACACCATGAAGGTGGTTGGTGGAGGGGGGGGAATTTAAAAAGCAACTCTCTAATATAATGAAAAAGTTGAAAGCCACTAGATTTACACCAAGTATGTTTTAACTTTAGTGATTTCTAGGTTTATTTTTGTTTGTTTGTTTTTACTTTTCCCTGTTGCTGGTCTACTGCACATTGTAGGTAATGCAATACTTTCTTCATGGAGTCTTAAAAAATATATCTGACTGTCTCCTGTTTACCTAACAATTGCTGCTTTTGACATCACAGTCTGTTGTCACGGTGAGTACTATGATGTCATAAACAAAAGCATTGTGTTGTTAACTGGACAGAGGCAAATACTTTTTATACAGACTTTTTGGACAGACTACCAGATCCACTAGTAAACTGTAATAGCCGAAACATCATATTTATGAAAGTACATGATGTTGTGCAGAGCTGCTTTTTAAAAGTGGTACCAGAAAGTATTTTTTTCATCAAAGGGATAGTAGAGGGGTGGAATAAGTTACCAAAACTGGTGGTCTGTGCAAACATAGTGGTGGTGGTGGGGGGAATGCAAATATGGGTGAGACAGATGCATGAGCTTGGTTAACATAGCATCTAAAGGTGAGGGCAAGAGGAGGAGTGAAGGGTCACTAGAACTCTCACATGCCACATTAGGTAGATAGGTAGGACTGGGAAGACATGCTGGCAACTTCTGTGGTTCTGTGGTCAAATTATTTATGTGTTCTGCAAAGTTCAATTGATTATCAGTGATAACCTCAAGGTATTTATACTGTTTTATATTTAAGTTATAGGTGTGATTTATTATACAGAGAGAGAGAGACAGAGAGAGTATGTGGTAGAAAGCCATTGCCTATATCTTTTTCCAATTATTAACAGGAGTACACATCAAACTATTCTTGCATTTTTAAAGATCATCCAAGAGCTTATCTCCTACTCCTTTCACTGAATTTGTAGTACTATGAGCATCATATTATTACCATATATCCTAACTCCAGAATGTTTAAGTGCAAGGGAAAATGATTTCATACTTTATATTGAAACAAGTGTTGACCTTGTGTACACCCTCATGGGACTCTTCTGGTCAATGGGCATGAGCAGGTAGTTTGCTCTCCACCACAATCACCCTCTGTGTTCTTACCTCTAAGAATGATATGAAACATTTTTGAGTACAGTATATGGATCATTCCAATATCAGTTTGTTTGTTTAATGTAATTGAATGGGTCACTAAGTTAAATCCCTTAGAAAGCCCAGGAACCTCACACCCACTTTTCAATGATTATCAAGTGAGGAAGCAACTATTTTGAAAAAGTGATGGAGAGTTGTGTTTGTGGAAATCCCTTTCTAATGCCATTCAAATATGTCAGCAAATAATTATTTTCAAACTATTCATAGCGTTTATTATGTTACATCCATTCCAAAAGTTTAGAGGCCAGATAGCAAAGAAAGTAATCTAGAGTTAGGTGGACATTCTGAATGACCTCCCTTAAAAAATAAATACATTTTCCTGGTTCCAGGTGAAGAAAACATTGCTGTCTTGAATACTCTTATTAAGTAATCTAGTTAACTACAGAGCTACAGTATAAAACTGCCTGCTTCTTTTACAAATTCAGATGGTCTAAACCACATGCTTTGTTTGAATTTAGTTTCATTTCCTCTTGCACCTCTTTAACTTTAATCATTTTAAATCTAAACAAAGGAATTGCTAGTGACTCATATGCTTTGCCATCTGCCTTTCCAATAGTCTGGCTTCCATAAAACTCATCCTGTAATCCCTCCTCCTTCATGAGTCTCACTGACACCATCTGGAAAGTTGTTGACTGCTATAGACTTTGTCAACCTTGCAAAGACTTTTGGCATTGTTTCCCATCACTTGGCACTGTTTCTCATATTTTTCTACTTGACAAACTGGTAGGAGTTGCTTTATCATCCCTATTAGTTAATTGTTTCTGCTTCTACCTGTCTGACAGATATAATTCAGTCCAAGTAGGTTATGCCATCCCCATTTCCTCAGGAGCCCCCTGGGACTCATTTCTTGGCCATATTATATTCTGCATTATCTTTAATAACAAATGGGGTATGAAGTTTAATTTGAACAAATGCAGTATGAAGCACCCTGGTCTGCACAACCCCTCAAATGACTATTTTTTGTTCAGTATTCAGCTAAATAAATTGAAATCAGAGGGGGAGTCACGTGATGCAGAGCACGGAGTAGCTGCCTTCTCCGAGCGCTCTGACTACCCATCCTTCGTTTGCAATATAAAACCACTACTAATTTGCTCTAAAAGGGTTTTTGTGGTGTTGGACACAGAGGAGAACCTGTGTCCACAATTCACATGGAGGCAGAAATGCGCAAACCACCTCTGAAACATACTCCGCCGGCGACTCCAGAGAAGGCCACTAAAAAATCTAAGGCCTCGGCCTCTCAGCCGGTTCAGGGCTCTGGTGATGGAAGCTCAGAGGAGAAGCCCCTTACGCTATCAAGGTTCCTGGAGGAGTTTCGTCCACTCAAGACTAATATGCAGGATATGGCGAGTAAAATTAAAAATATCACTATCGCTCTCGAGGATTTGGCCCGGAAGACCGCTGACAATGAGGCACGAATCAGATCTTTAGAAGGGAGTAAAGAGCAATTGGACCCAGTGGTGAATAAGTTGAACCAGAAAATTAACAAGCTTGAGCTGAAAATCGAAGATTTGGAGGGCAGAAGTCGCCGAAATAACGTGGTAGTCATTGGGCTACCGGAAAAAGCGGAAGGGCCTGATGCGACTAAATTTGCCCAAAGACTGGTAGAGAAAGTAGCTGGACCCTCTCCATTCGGGTCCTTTTATGTTATTGAAAGGGCTCATCAAGCTTTGCGCCCTTTACCCCCTCCTAATGCGCCACCTAGGACGTTCATTTTTCGTTTTCTCAACTATCAGGAACGACAACTCTTTATCGTGAAGGCTAAAGAAGACAAGGAGTTGTATTGGGAGGGCTCCAGAATTAGAGTGGTTCAAGACCTTCCACTCTCGATCAGGCAAAAATGAGCGGTTTATCACCCGTTGGTAAAAAGATTGATTGCGACTGACATCAAGTTTCGTATGGGTTACCCTGCGAAATTCCAGGTTTTCATCGCAGATGAATGGAAGGTATTTGATTCCTGTGAATCTGCTACAGCTGCGTTACAGTTGGCCTTCCCCTCCCTCTTTAAGGTTCCCTGAGTGGTTGGGAGAGAGCGAGAGGCCGCAATACATGCTGAGGAAACAGCTTTGGATCCGTTTTCTGGGATCTCGGTTCTGGGACTTAGTTGACTGAGATAAACTTTATTTTGTTTCAGCAGTTGGCTGATATTAAGAGAAGCGATTTAAAATAAGGGGTTGAGAGGGAGCCTTCCCATTTAATCTTTAACCCTGTGTCACTTTTGTGGGCTTTCCCTTTGTAATATTATTTTATTAACTTTATTTGTGACAGCAAAAGATGTAAATTGCTGCTTCTTATGTTGCGCTACATTTAATTTAGGGTTGGACTTATGCCCACTTCGGACAGTATTTGCTATCATCTTGGAAGACAAGGACTGTCTTATATTGTTATGCTGGCCACAAGAGGGTGCCAGAGATCTACATTAAGTTTGATATGCTGCTTTAGAACATGTATTCACTTACATAGTCTGGGAATGGTTTTTATATGTTAGCACTCTTGTGGGGGTTACAGATAAGGGGGTGTCTCCCTATTAGGATTTGACTATTACCCTTTGAGTTAATGGGTGTGGATTATCTTTGTTTTTTGGGGTTTAATGTCAGCCAGATTAGTAATAATTTCCCTTTGCCCTTTTCTCTTTCTATTTCTGCCTTTTATAGGTCTGTATTAATTATAGGTAGAGTAAGAAATAGGTTTTCGAGATTTTGGGGATCGCTTCTATTAATAAGTCAGATATATATCTGAGTAAGCATGTTGTTAGGGTATATGCAAATTTGGCTTTTACTACAAGGTCTGGGGGATGGGGTGGGCGGAATGTTGGTGGAGGAGCTAAGTGGGCTGTTGTCATGGGCCATGAGGAGAAAGAATGGCAAGGGGAGGGAGGGGAGGGGGGTGGTGGGGTTTCTTTGGGGATGGGCTCTGGGAGGATAATAGTAGCGGGGGTATTTTGCGTAGGGTTAGTGGATGCGAGGTATTGGGGGGAGGGTCACAAGGCTTTAGGTTTTAATTATTGTCATACCGTAGTAGGGTGGCCACATTATACTGAGGGTCAACTGAATATGAATGGGGACGGACGTATCAGTTAATTTTCTTACTTGGAATGTTAAAGGGGCACGGCTTAAAGCTAAGCAGTATAGGATCCTGAAGCACATAGAAACTGTGAAAGCGAAACTGGTGTTTTTACAAGAGACACATTTACTTCAAGTGGAGGCTAATTGCATGAGGAGGCTACAAATAGGGGCAGTTTTTTCTTCCCAGGGTAGCACCCAGAGTAGAGGTGTTATGATATTAGTGCATAGATCAATTCCTTTTACTCCAACGCAAGCGGTTCAAGATAGAGAAGGTAGATATGTGCTGGTTAAAGGGAAACTGCAGAATACTGAGATTCTGATAGGTTCGGTGTATGGTCCCAATGTGGACAGTCAAGATTTTGTGGTGAGTTTATTAAAGGCGCTCTTACCATTTAATCAGCTCCCTATGATTTTGGGTGGGGACTTCAATTTAACATTGGATCCTTTAATGGATAGGTCCGCCAGATCGCAAATATATCACACCCCTGCTTTCCGTGCCTTTGGGGATCTGTTGGATCAATTAGGACTGGCAGATGTTTGGAGAGTTCTCCACCCAAAGTCTAGGGAATACACTTTCATCTCCCCAGTCCACGGGACTGCGTCTCGTATTGATTACATATTTCTTTCTCGAACCCTTCTCAAAGGAGTTCTCGATTCGGAAATTGTAGCAGGTCCTCTTTCGGATCACTCTGCGGTGGCAGTTTCAATTTCCTTTCCTTCTCTTACGAAAAGGGGTAATAGATGGAAAGTGAACAATCAGATCTTGAGAATACCTAAGGTGGCCCAATTCTTGTCGGAGCAAGTAGAAGAGTTCACCCTAATTAAACTGAATGACAGTGTCCATCCAGATATTTTCTGGGGGGCATTTAAGGCTTATATGAGAGGTGTATTAATTAGTCTGGCCGTTAAGAGGAAGAAAGAGAAGGAATGTACCATGTTGGATTTACTAACACAAATCAGGACTCTAGAATCTAATATTTCCTTAAATCCGTGGGAGGAAGATAAAGAAGAATTAGTTAAAGTAAGAGATGCCTATCTTAGAATTTTGGGGGAATAGGCAGAGTTAGCTCTAATTAAGACGAGAGCCAATTATTTAGACCAAGGGGGAAAAATCTGGAAAACTTCTGGCTAGACGTATTGCACAACTTGAATCTTCCCGTTTGATTGAGGGGATCTTATCGGAAGAGGATGGTTGTGTCAAAACCTCCCCAGAAGAAATTGTCAATGTTTTCCGACAATATTTTGAATCCCTATATAGCGCTATGGAGCTCCCGCCTACTAAGTCAGAAATCTCGGCTTTTTTGGAAGGTCTGGAACTCCCTACATTGGACGAATCCAATCGAACCTCTCTCAATGCAGATATAACCCAAGAGGAGATAGAGTTAGCTATTAAGAATCTTCCTACAGATAAAAAACCTGGCCTAGATGGGTTCTCGTCTAACTTTTATAAAAAATTTTCTGGGCAATTAGCTCCTTTATTGCTTAGGTTATTTCAATATTCTTTCTGGACAGGAGGTGGATAAGACTCTTTCAGAGGCGCTTATAGTCTTAATTCTTAAGCCAAATAGGCCTCCTGAAAAACCAGCCAGCTATAGACCTATCTCGCTGTTGAATTATGATATTAAGATTTTGGCTAAACTATTGGCTGATCGAATCAACAAAATATTATCTAAATTGATAGGTGTAGAACAGGTGGGGTTCATGAAGGGTAGGTCCTGGGCTGATCATTTCAGAACTTTGGCACATGTCTTCTCAGTTTCCGAGGAGACCAACCTTCCGATGGCGTTGGTCTCCTTGGATGCCGAGAAGGCCTTTGATAGGGTACACTGGGGGTTTTTATTTGCTGCAATGAATAGATTTGGTTTTCCTGAAAGGTTCTTGGAGTGGGTCGGAGCATTGTATTCAAGTCCCTCAGCTAGAGTCACGTGTAATGGGGCCATCTCAAATCCCTTTAAGTTATATGTAGGCACAAGACAAGGATGTCCTTTATCCCCCCTGTTATTTAATTTGTATTTAGAGCCTCTCATAAGAAGTATAGTGAGTAGCCGAGAGATTGAAGGCATTAAAATTTTGGATCAGAATATTAAAGTCACAGCATATGCAGATGATCTCTTGGTCTATATCTCGAGGCCTAGTAGGTCCATTCCAAATTTGTTAAAATTAATACATAATTTTGGTCTTCTTGCCAATTATAAACTGAATCAGGATAAAACTGTGGTTTATCCCCTCAATAATAAACTATTTAAGCAGGAAGTTACAGAGCTAGGCTTAGGGTGGAATTCCAACTCCCTTAAGTATTTGGGTCTTTCTTTGACGAGAGGTTCGATACAGATACGTCAGTTAAACTTAGATTCCCTGGTTCACATTATTGAGTTAGATCTAAAAAGGCGGGCACAACTTCCACAGTCGCTATGGGGGAGAATAAACATAGTTAAGATGAATATATTCCCTAGACTTTTCTATCCCTTGAGTATGCTAAATATTTGGCTTCCTATGTCATGGTTCAAAAAACTCCATGGGATGATAGCTGATTTCGTGTGGGGCTATAAAAAAGCCAGGATGTCCTATCAAAAATTGGAGGCCCCTAAACTACTTGGGGGTTTGAGATTACCCCATTTTGCTCTCTATTTTTGGGCAGCTCAGCTGAATAAGTATGGTAGATGGGCCTTATATAAAGATTTATCTCTAGCATCAGGTTATGTGCCCCTGTGGGTTAATCTGGAAATTAATCTTATTAAAAATGTTGGTATTACCCCGGAGGCTTTATTTTTATTTAACTTCCAAGGTACTTCCTCCTTCTTTGAAGAAATCCCCAATAGGGGTGTCAGTTAAAGATTCATAATCAGCTTTGTAGTTTTTTAAAATATGATCAGGTCAAAGATTGGGCTCAACCCATTAGGGGTAATCCCCGGTTTTTGATAGGAGATAGGGCCATCAGATCCGATTGGTTGACGTTGCCCGATGAATGTTGTTTGAAAGATTTTCTTAATGAAGAGGGAGGTCTAATTTCTGCTTTGGAAGTGTTAGACAAATTCAATTTGTCTACCAGAGATATTTTCAAAATATATCAACTTCATCATTTATTACTTCAAAAGGTTGGTAATGGGTTGGTGCAGCCCCCATGGATTGCATTTTTGGTGGATTTAGGCCTACTGGTAGGAATCCCGCAGGCAGTCTCTAAGATTTACACAGTGCTGTTTCATTGGGCCTACTCAGTGAATCTTGCCCCAAGTTCATATTGGGCTGCTGCGCTTCCTGATGTAACTTTGGATTGGTCTGAGATCTGGCAGGGTTGTCATAGGTTTATTCGACAAGATCAATTGAGGCTTATACAGTTTAAAATTTTACATAATATTTATTACTCCCCCCAAAAACTGGCAGATCTGAATTTGTTAAGTGAGCCTAAGTGTTATAGATGTGGCTTGGATAAGGGAGATCTCTTACATATTTTTTGGGACTGTCCAAAAATTATCCCATTGTGGACAGAAATAAAGAGAAAGATTGACCCTCTGTTGGGCTTGGATGATATGTTCAGACCTGAGGTATGTTTGTTGGGGGGATATGTCCGGTTTCTCGGTTAGAAATAGGAAATTCCACATGGCTTTGATTTCTATCACTGTGAAAAAGTTAGTCCTCAGACATTGGAAGGATAATGTTGGGCTTTCTTACTCCGAATGGTTGGCGGAGCTTCTTGCGAGTCTTAGGAGTGAGAGGATGATAGCTGCCCTACATAATTAAATACCTCTATTCGAGAAGATTTGGGCCCCACTTTATTCAATTTATTCGTTATGAAGTTAGATTACACCCTATATGGCAGTAATTAGGTGTTAGTGCCTTGTGTGAGGGAGGGAAGTGGGATAGGAGGGGGGGAGGGGGTTAGGGGTATTTTATTGTTACAGGTAGTGGGGGGGATTTGCAGAGAATTTGTAGAATTTTGATTCTCATGAGCTATTGTAACATCTTAGTTTATATTCTGATATGTCTATGTCTCATATATGTTGTCTCTGCATAAAAATGAATAAAATGTGAATGGCAAAAAAAAAAAAATTGAAATCAGAAAAGGATTTGGGGGACAGTGATCTCAGATGACTTTATCTTCAACAAACATATATCAGAAATCATTAGTAGAACCAACAAAGTATGGTGGGAGGTACATCGTAACATAAAGTCAAGAGATATATCTGTTATACTACCACTCTATGGATCCTATATCCTACCTCACTTAGACTTCTCATCCCAGCTATGAAACCCCTATTTGAAAAGTGTCATTGCATGTCTCAAAAAAGTACAAAGAAAAGTAACTAAGCATATTGACAATTGCACCCATCTTGGGTATGATGTCAGGTTGTGCAAATTAAATCTCATGCATCTCGAGAACAGAAGAATGAGACGGGATTTAATGCTGACATGGGAAATCTTGCAAAATGACTATTTGATGTTTGAAATTGGGATGGAGTTCAAACAAGTTAATGTTGAAACTAGGTACCATCCATTACAACTGGCTTGCCATAGGTTCAATACCATCAAGAGGGGTTATTTCTTCTCACAAAGGGTTATCAAACACTGGAACTCTCTGACTGCAGACATTGTGATTAGTGAGACTAAAACATGTTTTAACAAGCATTTGTCAATGCTGAATGTTGCTTGCTTCTATGTGCTGTTTAGGAATTTGGAAGTCATTGGAGTGCAAATACTGAAAATTAGCAAACTTACGAGTGTGCGTAGGAACTGCGCAATGCACGCTCGTAAAACAGTCATTTTTAGGAATTTTTTCACCAAATTTTCCACATAGCCATTTTAAGATCTCTGCTCATGAACAGCGTCACTGTGATTTTCTTAATGTGTCCCATACATTGAGTTTGCACACCGACTGCGCCATTAGCGCCACATGGGCAGAAACACATTTTGGGCAGGATGTGAAAAATGACAGCTATACTGCTCATAAGGAGGTGTGGTAAAATGGCAATGTTGAAAATCTGGAGTAAAATATTGAAATTCACGTAAACTCACAGTGTGTGTGTAGGAACTGCGCCAGCGCACACTCGTAAAACAGTCATTTTTGGGAATTTTTCCACCAAATTTTCAAAATAAGCTTTTTGAGAGCCCACCTTATGAACACTGGCAGTGTCATTTCATTAATCCTTCCAGAAAGTGGCTGTGAAATCACCCTTCGGGCTTGAGTAACGCCATGACAGTGACATCATTCATGAGAAGGGGTTCCAAAAACCCCATGTTGAAAATTTGGTTAAAAAATTCCAAAAAATGCCTGAGGTATGCAATAAAGTTGAAAAAACCCTATCTATTCCATTATACAGCTTACCGGCATTTCCTCAGTTCGCGGTCGACTTTGAAGAGTGCAGACGTGTTCCCGGTCCACTGAAGATCATCGAGCTGGACTCGGAGGTAAGTATGGGGTGAGGGGGGTGGGGAGGCAGGGTGCACAGTGGGTGGTGCGGGTTGTGGGAGGGGCAGGGAGACACCGAGGGACAGTTTTATTTCAGGTTTTTGTTTTAATAGCGATGCTTATAGTTTGCCACGCTTGGGGTGGGCTCCCAGCGTGGCACAAGGATGGCTGGTGGGGGCATGGAGCCGACTGGGATTGGGCACCCCGCTGCTATAACACATTTTGCCACGCTGGGGTGGGCTCCCAGCATGGCACCTGGATGCTTGGGGAGAAGAGACAGTGGAGCCAGCGGGATTGGGCACCCGTCAGCCGCCTATAATCATTTTGCCATGCTGGGGTGGGCTCAGCATGGCACCTAGACCTCTTTGGGGGCGTGGAGCCGACGGATTGGGCATCCCTGCCGGCCGTACAGTGTGGCGGAGGGGAAGAGAAGGAGCACGCAGGTGCATGCGCAAGGCGTGTGTGGGAGAGCTCTGATCACTCAAGCGGAGCTCTCCCTTTCAACTGTATGCCATTGCATTTTCAGCTTGTCATAGCTGCAGCAGTGATTGGGGAACTGGGGCCATGCCTGCAAACACACTGACTGCATTGGAAGATGGGCTGACACACCCCCGAAAACTCGGATGATGGCACTATGTTTCTTGCACATGCGTGCAAGCAACATAAAAATAGCTTGGATGGCTTTTTGTTGAACAATGACACATTAGATTTTTATGGTTTAAAGATAGAAGCATCTGTGGGCCATGGTCTTCTGCTCCTCTCCGTAACCTTTGTGAACCTTAGTAAATGACCTCCCTTCAATATGTGTCACTTTGTACTTCCACAGTTATGAGGGCAATGCTTTTCTTTAGTTTCAGGAGCCTTAGTCTCTGATCTGGAATTTACTTTATAGTATAGCTTTAACAATATTCAGTGCTGGTTCCATTAAAATCAACTGTTTCTTAATCCTAAAATTGGTCTAATTGACCTATGGGATGTATAAAAATATCCTCAATGATATTTGGAAGCAAAAAGTGCCTTGCAGGCTCCACAGTATCCCTGTCTTTATGACAATGGATGGCTCCCCCTTAAAGAAGTTGCTCACATCAGGTATCTTGGGGTGTGGTGGGATCAAAGTTTTAAATTCTTCACCCACATTTATGCCGCCTATAAAAATGATTTCCAAACGTCTCAAATTTGGCACACTAATTCAAGAAATCTTGCCTTGCCCACCATGAGATCATCCGCAAGATAATCCTCCCAGTGTTGGACTATGCAGTTGTGGGTATAGCGTGGAGTCTTCAAATCTGCCTTTCTTAAGCTGGATCCTGTTTTCTACTCATTTTGTCATTTCAACCTCAAGTGCCCTCCCTATACACAACATTACTCCTGCAACTGTCGCCTTCCCCTCCTCCCTTAATTCTGGGTGCCTGCTATATCTTACAGGGCTTCCTTCCTCTTTAAATACTGGTCCTACTCCCTTAACATAGATATATAGAAAATGACAGCAGATAAGGACTGCTAGGCAAATCTAGTCTGTCCTTATGCCTTACCTTTGTTAGCAGTCGCTGACTGTACTTGGTCATTGCCTTTAAGCTCTCTATCCCACCTCTAGGGTTCCATTATGCCTATCCCATGCACGTTTAAATCCTCCCATTTTGCTGGCACCAACCACCTCCTGTGGTAGGCTATTACATGCATCCACCTAACTTTCTGTGAAAAAAAAATCCTTACATTTTCCCTTATCCTGCCCCCCTCCATTCTCATACTGTGCCCTCTCATTCTTGTACATCTCCTATACTGAAAGAAGTCACCCAGTTGTACCTTGTTTATGCCCTTAAGAAACTTGAAGGTTTATATCATATCACCCCTCCTCTCTTCCAGTGTCTATATATCAAGGCCTTTTAATCCCTTCTCATATGTCTTCTGGTGTAAGCCCTGCATCATCTTAGTTGCCCTTCTCTGAACCACCTCCACTCTGTCTATGTCCTTACGAAGATGCAGCCTCCCGAACTGTAGACAGTATTCCAGATGATAATTCACCAGTGTTTTTTATAGTGGTATCACCATCTCCCTCCTTCTGCTAGTGATACCCCTTCCTATGCACCCAAACATGCCACCAATCTCTCCTCCACCTCACCTCTCCTCACCTCTCCTCTCCTCTCCTCTCTCCTCTGTGCCTACTCTTACAACTCCTCTGAGTTCTGTTCTTTTACTGTTTCTTAATCTAAAAACTCTGCTAGGAAATCTGCTTTCTCCTTATTTCTCCTCCTCAGTCAGAATAACCTTGCTCTGGCTCTACAATCTTTCTCCTCTTCCCTATTGTACAGTGTACTACTCTGCAAACTCTGCACCCACTCCTGCTACTGCAACTAACCCACATCAGCCTCTTTTCTCTCCTACTTCCAGTTCCCCTTTCCCTCTTTACAACTACAGCCTTTCACACTTTTGTCCTTTTTTGGACTGCTCCTGCCTGCCAAGTACTCTTTCTGGTGAGTCACCCTATTTTTCTATGTCACCTACTAACATACCCCAACCACTGCCTTGTTTGGGTCACAGCTGCTGTTCCATAGCATTTACATCATGCAACTTCTTCCTAGCTGCACCATATTCATTGTTGTAGTTTCATTACTTTGTCTTTTTTACATGTGCAATTTTTTTAAATTACTTCATTGTTGCATTTCTATTGCATTAGTTTACTGCAGATATTTACTGTTATTTATTTTTCATTGTAATTGTTATTTTTGTTTAATTTGTTTTGGCTGTACTCCTCCCTCCTTCCCCATCTGTAATCCTCCTCCCACCCCCTGGGTTGCACCGGGAAACAAGCCTTGGTTCAGTGTACCTGTAATCGAGGCTCGGATACCAGGATACAATTATTAGGCAGAATCAGAGTTCTAGTGCATAAAAAGCACCGGGCTGGCACTTATTATTTTATTTCTTGGCATAAAATGAGTAACAGAAATCCAAAATAAGCAAATAAATGAATACACAATATACAAAAGAAAATACTTGAGTATAAACAGCAAAAGTAAATGCTTCTCAAAATAGAACTGCTCTCTCTGCTGGTCAGAAAGCACTGACCATATCTGATCTGCTACCTGCTCAGGTAGTGCTATTTATACCCACCCACCTGAGTCAGATGACCTGCCACATCATCAGCTATAACATTTCTTTAAATCCTTAAATAAAATAGACATTAGACAGCAGAACACATAATGCAATTAAAGCACAGGCTAATGGAACAACAAAACTAAAGAAATAACCAGTCTAAAAGCATTTGCTGTGATTTGAATGTGTTCCTGAAAATAAATTAGGGCAACAAGGGGCCACTACTTCCCTATAGGAGCTCTCATTATGCTGCCAGGAGTTCCAGAGGACAGACCTAATATGCTAGTAAGAGGGCCCAACTCCAGCTGCACAGGGAAACAGCCAAGGAAATGTTTTCTGAAACCTATTAAGGTCTGCCTCTGATATGAGCGTCCCCTTTTAAGTGCTTGAAAAACTGCTGTCTTTGCAAGAAAACAGCTGCAGAAGAAGCAGGTGGGGCACTACTGAAACTGGAGTGCTCCAAGCTCCTAACTTAAAGGTAAAACATTTCTCCACTAATATACCACAATATATACAAGTCTCATACATATATGTACTTCAGGCTACTATTGAATCTTTATGATATGTATAATGTATGAAATAAACGAGACAATAGGGATTTCTGTAGGCTAAAAGGTAGATTGTTTCATTTAGAGGGTCTGAATTTATCTATCACATATTCCTGCCCCAGAAGAACTCAGGCTAAGGCATGTTATTATTTCATTCCTGCCTTGAGAGCCCCAGACTGAGCTAGACTAAATACCAGAAAGAAGAGGAACTATAAGGCTTTTCTAAAGGGCTGTACTGGGTTGCAGAGCTGAAAAGCAGCAAGACCCTGAAAACTTGTCAAGCTGTTGGCTGAAATTGCAAGCTGATGGCTGACACTTTTATTTTCTACCAAGGAACTCGAGGAGCTCTACTTAAGCCACCCACCAAGCAGCAAAACTGTAAATAATACTGCTTTCATGTGCCAGGAGTTTCTCCTACACGGGAATTTCCAGAAAGGAAAATAAGAAAAGCTTTTTACTAGTGCTAGCGTTACAAGGACATGCGCACGATCGCAAAGACTTCACGATCATGCGGACAGTCATGCAGCACCGCAGCAGCTCTAAATAAAGGAATCTAACCGGGATTCCATATGCAGAATCCAAAGGACCTGTTTCTACAATTTACAGGTACAGGACTCCTTCTCTCTCCTATTTCTATTTCAGGGAGGAGATAGGACAACATGAATAAAGCTCTAAGGAAGCTGCATTAAAACAGGCATTTTACTTGAAATTAATGCACAATTCAGCTTACAGCAAGGCGCTTCCATTGTCTTTATAAACCCAGCATTATTCATGTAACAAACAAGCAATGCAGCACAGGATACAGAAAAAGAAAGGGGAAAGGGAATGCTGCTTGTATACTCCTGCAGGTTTATGTTTCTATACAGTTTATTCTGTCTTAACCTATTGTTTATCAGGTCTGTATACCAACTAGACCCTGAACACATTTGTGACTCACACATGTAGGTTTTCTTTGATTTTTAACAGATCCCAAAGAAGGAAGAGAAATATTTATGGAAGCATGTGGGGGGGGGGGGTAGCATGGAGGTGGCCTGCCTCCATGTTGAAAAAAGAAAGGGATAGCCTTAAAAGAGAGAAAGACAGAGGTTGCAACCATACAGAAAAGAAATAGATGGGTCCACACATCAGTGGCAGGGACTGACCCTGTCACATTTACCCCCCTTCTTATGAGGGAAGGTGTGGCTAACAGATTCCCTACTCCAGAAGCTCCAGAAAGGGTGGAACCCGCCCACCCACTCTCAGGAGTTCAGTCCCAGGGTCCCACAAGCAAAACCACATAAATCTGACAAGAAGTCGTCAGAACAGTACATACCCTGGGACATAAGAAACACCAAAACATTGTGCTCCTCAACAACTTTAATTTGTGAACCTCAGACAGCAAAGCAGCTTCACCCAAGGATTCATCCTTAATCCAAAAAGGGCTGTAACTGAAAGTCCAACCCACCCACACCAAAGAGCTCCATCCCAGGGTCCCATCAAAACTAGCACAAATATGCCAAATATTATGTAACTTAAATATACAAATACAGTTTTTATGGTACTAATTTTACCCTGGGATCTTTATTAGTCATTCAGGGCTCTCCTAATCAGGTTTAGAGCCACAGGAGTTACCTAGACAGGTATAAAGTAATACAAGGAAAGATTAAACTTTTGGGACTTCCTTGTCTCTGCACATCAGTACACCTGCTTTCCAGTGTTCAGCGCTATGAGTGGCAAGAGAGGGAGAGAGGAAGAGTTAGGAGCAAACATGCTCCTATTTGACCCAAAAAACTAGCTCCCTTCTCTTTTGCATCTCATGCCTGGACCCCTCAGTGTCCACCCCAATGCAACTCTGTGCCTCAGAGCATAAGCATCCTTTGATGCTACCATGGAGCTGACATTGCCGACACAGCTTCATCACAGGCCATGTTCCACTATACGTCCATTCAGACCACACCATGCAGCAGTTCCCCAGCCATGGTGCAAACTGCTCTGATGCAAGAGGCCTTCCTCTAGACCCCACGGGGTCCCATCAACAAGAAGGGGCAGCAGAACAAGCTAGAGTCAGAGTGGTGGAAAAGACAACAAATTTGGCACTTGCCAACCACTCACCCCATTTATTTTTAATTTGCAGCACAGCGAGAGAGAGAGAGAGGATTCTAGGAGTGATTCTCTCTCATGACATTGCTGAGCACCAGGGTTCCATATAAAAGTGCGACTTTGCACTTTCAGCCTATGTACTCTCTCCCTGGATTCCAATTAAACAGCGCCACTTATGCTTTTCCTGAAAATAGGGGGCTAATTATTTTACTATAGCAATTAGTGCGGCAAGAGCCGCTTGACTCCACTCCACTTGGCTTTACAACAACAGGGACAGGGTTACAGAATTACCCAAATAGCTGTTCCTGTCCTGTACACTGTACATGTAGCCCTGTACTGCAGTGTCAAATAAGAAAAGGCTATTGGATAGGCATTTCATGCTGTTCTTTCATTCTAACTTTGCATAGGTACTTTATTCTGTTTCCACTTCCCGGGGGGGGGGGCTTGTAAACTACCTCTTGGTTGTCCATAACCCGTACCCATCTCCACACGGGATATGGTGAAGCTCCGGCCCACCCTCACCGTAGAGCTCCACCCCAGGGTCCCTTTATAGTATACATATCATTCCTAAATACAACACAACAAATACTGCATTATCAATTACCCTGGGGCTATTATTCAGTTCTACCTAGTATCCTCTAAGTAAACAGGTTCATATATCACACAATAAGTATCAGTAACAGCTGACAGAAAAAATAAATCTTTTCATCACTAACAGACATGTTTTTACTCTGGTCCTATCATGCATCTACCCCTTTTGATAGTAAACCCCTAGACAAACTTTTATATTTGAGTACAGACAGAAGAAAATAGATCAACAGCTTTCAGAAAAGATCAGAGTATAAGAAAAGGAAAATGCCTGAAGTGACCAACCCTTCAGTTGTTGGAAGTTATTTTTGGAAATGAAGAGCTGCTGCAGCACAGAAGAGGAGAGAGAGAGAGAGAGAGAGAGAAGAAACACAAAATTGTACACTGCGTACACAATCCACCTTTACACCTTCTGAGAAGGAGTTGGAGCTATGGCCCTCGCTCATCCATAAGCTCCACCCCAGGGTCTCTTTAAGCAGATCATACTACACGTTATCCTTTCAAACCTTGTAAAATCCAACTTTACCCTGGGGCTATTTATCCTGTATCCCTATGGTTTGCTTCAACAATCCTATAACATGCCTGATAAAGAAAGCACTTCATTTCCTGCAGTACATACTCACACTTACACAGGTGTTTTTAGGCATTATACATCAATATAAGCAGACATTTTCTCTCTACCTTAACTACTGATGTCCTTAGGGGGTTACTCGTTTCAGTCTCTCACTGACTCTACATTTTTCCCATAATTCTCTGGGGTCTGGTCATAAGCTTTCCTACATAGCCTACCACCTTGAACTGCCTACTTTACAGGGGTTTTGTCCTTTTCTCCATGGGTTCCACTTTCTAGGGCCCTCCCATCTGTGGACATTCTCTCCCTTGTGCCTGGCTGATACCATCGGCTGAATACCCCTTTTCTCTACATATTCTGCTATCTGACGGTACATGCCTGGCCAGTAAAAGACAGAAGTTAACTTCGTCAATATGTCTTCATGTATCAAAGGTGGGGAGTGACTGGAACAAGCTTCCTCCATTACCACCTCCCTGTAAGCAAGAGGCACCACCACCCCAGCACACAATCGCTTAGTCTGGGGATGGGGTTTTACGTAATATAGGGTACCCTGCCTTCTTTTCACCCACCACAAGGGTTTCACTTTCTAGCAACTGGTCCCTCTACCTTCTTCCTGATCTGTTATAGATGCAGTCAAGTGGGCCACATCCGGGTCACCTGCTTGTAGCTTCCCCCATATATGACTAGGGTCATGACTTTCAAAGGTATAATTATTCATTTGTACCTAAGTCCCTTCAGCATTCAAATTATTAATCTCTTCAGCATTCAAAGAATCTTCTTTCTTGCTTGAAGTCTCACTCTTCACCCCTAGGTAGAAAGGAACATTCTTACCTGGGGACTTCTTTAGTGCTACGTCTTCATTGTCCTCCAACCAATACATCCCAGGAAACATGGGCAATAAAGGAATCCCCATGTCAACACACTCCACATGTGCCTCCTCTGATTCCAACCTCTCAGGTATTTCCCTCATAATATCCCTAGGTCCTTCCATATGGATCTGCAGCTTGCGGTACCTCTGCTTGGGCTCCCCCGAACTGTTCTCGGCATCCATTCATCGGGCATGCATCCAGCGTATCAGGCTTCTCTGGTCCATCATCTGGTCTTGCGGTGCCTCGCCCAGGCCACCATCACCACACATCCTTGTCTCCACTGGCAGCATGCACTATGCCATCCGTATCCTGTGGTGCCATGTCTGACACCCCAGCCTGAACTCCCCTGGACTTAATCGGACATTCAGCCAGTATCCCACTTCTAAAACTAAGTGTGAACTGGGCTAGGGTACCAGGACACAATTATTAGGCTGACTTAGAGTTCTAGTGCATAAAAAGCACCAGGCTGGCACGTATCATTTTATTTCTTGGCATAAAATGAGTAATAGAAATCCAAAATAAGCAAATAAATGAATAGACAATATATAAAAGAAAATACTTGAGTATAAACAGCAAAAGTAAATGCTTCTCAAAACAGAACTGCTCTCCCGCTGGTCAGAAAGCACTGACCCTGCCTAATCTGTTACCTGCTTAGGTAATGCTATTTATACCCACCCACCTGAGTCAGGTGACCTGCCACATCATCAACTATAACATTTCTTTAAATCCTTAAATAAAATAAACATTAGACAGCAGAACACATAATGCAATTAAAGAACAGGCTAATGAAATAACAAAGTTAAAGAAATAACCAGTCTAAAAGCGTTTGCTGTGATTTGAATGTGTTCCTGAAAATGATTGACAGCAGCTTATTATAAAATAGGGCCACAGGAGGCCACTACTTCCCTATAGGAGCTCTCATTATACTGCCAGGAATCCAAGAGGACAGACCTAACATGCTAGCAAGAGGACCCAACTCCAGCTGCACAGAGAAACAGCCGAGGTAATGTTTTCCAAAACCTATTAAGGTCTGCCTCTGATATAAGTGTCCCCTTTTGAGTGCTTGCAAAGCTGCTGTCTCTGCAAGAAAACAGCTGCAGAACAAGCAGGTGGGGCACTACTGAAACTGGAGTGCTCCAAGCTCCTAACTTAAAGGTAAAACATTTCCCCACTAATATACCACAATATATACAGTACAAGCCCCATACATAGATATCTTTTAGGCTACTATTGAATCTTTATGATATGTATAATGTATGAAATAAATGAGACAAAAAGGGATTTCTGCAGGCTAAAAGGTAGATTGTTTCATTTATGGGATCTGAATTTATCTATCACATATCCCTGCTGCATATAGTTTTCCACAGAAGAACTCAGGCTAAGGCATGTTATTTAAGCAATAAGGCATGACCAGGGGTTAGATTAACAGTCTGTTAATCACCCCCTAGGGGTGTAATGTGGCACGAGGCACAGCCGAGTGCCATATTGCCCCTAGCGGGTGATTAACTGACTGTTAATCTAACTCCTGGGAGTGCCTTATTGCTATTATAAAAAATGGTTCCAAAAGAAATGTGTTAAAAGTATACAGTACTTTTTGAATGTTTTCCTCATTTAGAGAGATATTTTTAATAAAATAGTTCTTCCACCAGCAGTTTAAGTATGCTGGTTCAAAATCAGAATGCATCATTCCACACATTCAGCAGTGCTAGAGGATGGAATGCTGACAGGAGGAATCCATGTGCTATGGTGATCAGGCTGTACATAACAGTATAACATGGATTAATGTAAGGCTGTTGGAATCCTAACAGCCAATCAGATTGCAGAATTTTTGAGAGCCTTTTTATAATATTTCTTTCCTGCCTTGAGATCCCCAGACTGAGCTAGACTAAATAGCAGAAAGAAAAGGAACTATAAGGCTTTTCTAAAGGGCTGTACTGGGTTGCAGAGCTGAAAAGCAGTGATACCCTGAAGACTTGTCAAGCAGTTGGCTGAAATTGCAAGACGACAGCTAACACTTTTACTTTCTACCAGGGAAATTGAGGAGCTCTACTTAAGCCACCCACCAAGCAGCAAAACTATAAATAACAGCTCTTTCATGTGCCAGGAGTTTCTCCTACATAGGGGAATTTCCAGAAAGGAAAATAAGAAAAGCTTTTTACTAGTGCTAGTGTTACAAGGACATGCGCACGGTCGCAAAGACTTCAAGATCGTGTGAACAGTCGTGTAGCACCGCAGCAGCGTTAAATAAAGGAATCTAACCGGGATTCCATATGCAGAGTCCAAAGGACCTGTTTCTACAATTTACAGGTACAGGACTCCTTCCCTCTTTCTCTCTCCTATTTCTACTTCAGGGAGGAGATAAGGACAACATGAATAAATCTCTAAGGAAGCTGCATTAAAACAGGCATTTTATTGAAATTAATGCACAATTCAGCTTACAGCAAGGCGCTTCCTTTGTCTTTATAAACCCAGCATTATTCATGTAACAAACAAGCAATGCAGCACAGGATACAGAAAAAGAAAGGGAAAGGGAATGCTGCTTGCATACTCCTGCAGGTTTATGTTTCCATACAGTTTATTCTGTCTTAACCTATTGTTTATCAGGTCTGTATATCAACTAAACCCTGAACACATTTGTGACTCACACATACAGGTTTTCTTTGATTTTTAACGGATCCCAAAGAAGGAAGAGAAATATTTATGGAAGCAGGTAAGGGGCAGGTAGCATGGAGGTGGCCTGCCTCCATGTTGAAAAAAGAAAGGGATAGCCTTAGAAGAGAGAAAGATAGAGGTTGCAACCATACAGAAAAGAAAAAGATGAGTCCACACATCAGTGGCAGGGACTGACCCTGTCACAGCACATTTCACCAATTTATACATAAATCAATCAATCAATCAATCAATCAGTAAACAATCAAAACTGATACTGCAACTAGTAAATTGGGGGTGGGGGTGCTGTTGGGGGTGCTTCTTTTAGATGAATGTTACACTAAGGTCATAAAGGCTGCTTTGTTTTCTGTGTATAGTCCTGTCCTACTAGTTTTCAACTCAGGTAATTGTAAAAAACTTGGTAGTACTATACATGATATAAGAAAGGTGCTAATTACCAATCCTACCTGCAGTCTAACAGAATTTTAATCATTTAATGAAGGTGATTATAGTAGCACCTTTTATTGCACTCAGAGTCATCACTAATGGTACTTGGATGTGTCTTCTGGTAGGCTGATACACAACTGAAACGTGAATCAATCCTGTCCCCACCCTTTTCTGTTGGATCTTCTTTGGTACAAAACTTCATGAGCCATTCCTTCTGTGAACTTGTGTAGACTCCTCAATAGGGAAAGATTTGAAATAATACACATCATAATAATGATATGGAAGATCATGAGCATGGAGGAGACTAGGAACTTGGAATCAATGGGCTTTATTCCTTAACACAAAACTATCTGAGCCCAGAACAAAATGATATGACAATAGGTTCATAACAGGGTTAATTGCCTGATAGGATGAATCTATGCAATATTGTAGCCACTACATACTACTGACATTAACCAATGTTTTGTACCTGCATTGTCACATTTCTTAGAGAATTACTGCATATTTATTTATTTATTTAGATTTTGTTGACCAGGTAAGCCCTCTGAGACCAGAGATCCCTTTTTCAGGGGCGACTCGGGGTTGAGTACACCAACCACTTTACATTAGGTGAGGATACAGTAAGACAGTTTCAGAGTACATACACTGTCAGTAGGGTACATTTAGACAGGGTTGGAGAGTACAGTTACTTTGCAGCAGGTCTACAGTGACATTAGCATTACCTTTTAGCTAGTCCAAGGGGAGCGAGATTTTAGTCAGTTGTCAATTAAGAGGGGTTAGGTTGAGCACATGATTTAGCGGTTACAGCCACAGAGGCTCAGCTTAATAAGGTATGCTTTAAGACCGGCTTTGAACGAGGAGAGGGAGGGCTTGTCAAGCAAGCTTGCTGGGAACGAGTTCCAGAAGTGAGGGGCAATGTACTGGAAGGAGCACTTTCCTCGGTTGGTCCGAATGCGGGGGATGTTCAGGAGCCGACTGGTAGTAGACTGAAGGTTACGGATGGAGACTTTAGGGGTGAGCAGGCCACTAAGGTGAGGCAGGTGGCCTAAGGAGGAGAATTTATAGGTAAGACAGGCAGAGACGTA
The DNA here is from genome assembly GCA_016271365.2 of Neoceratodus forsteri. Classification (NCBI taxonomy): domain Eukaryota; kingdom Metazoa; phylum Chordata; order Ceratodontiformes; family Ceratodontidae; genus Neoceratodus; species Neoceratodus forsteri. The sequence continues at coordinate 1,386,001,818 of CM057458.1, read as the reverse complement.
GGATAATTTATGCCTTAGTGACAGTCAGTGTAGGTCTTTAAGAGCCTCACAGTGATGTCTCCTTGGGGGGGGAGTTGGTTCGGAAGCAAGCAATGCGGTGGTAAAGGGTGCTGAGCTTGTTCAGCTCAGACTTTCTGAGGGACTGAAGTAGTGGGGAGCCATATAGCAATCAGGGAAGGAGGTTGCAGTTTGCAATGACCTGTCCTGCTTCTCCAGAAAGGGAGTTTCCCAAGCAGTATAAGAGGCCCAGCCTCTGGTGAATGGATCTAGTTAAGGTATCTATATGGGGTTTGTAGGTTAGCTCTTGGTCAAGGATAACCCTAAGATACCTGAACTGGTCGGTGACTTCTACTGGCCTTCCTTGGGCTGACGAAAGTTGGAGTAGCCTGCTACGGTCATAGCCCAGCTGTCGGGTCCCAAATAGGACTACCTTTGTTTTATCTTTGTTTAGTTTTAGGTGGTTAGTAGTGAACCATGCTTCAAGCTTTTTGAGGCTGTCTTGGAGTTTGGCTGAGATAACCGAGGGTTGGGGGTCACTAAAGTAGATTACAGTGTCATCCGCGTAGAGAATAAGGTTGCAGGGCACACAGTCCTCTTCAAGGTCATTCAGAAATAATGAGAATAGTAGGGGGCCCAGGATGGAGCCCTGGGGAACCCCAGAGGTCACAAGCCTAGGGTTGGATTGGGCTCCCTGCCAGCGGACTTTTTGGGATCAGTTAGTCAGGTAGCTCATGGTCCAGGAGAGTGAGAGCTGGTCCATGCCAAGCCGATGAAGCTTAGTAAGGAGAAGCTCATGATTAACCAAGTCAAAAGCCTTAGGCCAATGAATAGTGCACCAGTTGGGGTGCCTTGGTCCATGGCATTTAGTATGTCCGATGTTAGCCAGATGAGGGCGGTGTCAGTGCTGTGGCCTTTCCGAAAGCTGTGCTGGACTTTGGAGAGGAGTAGGTGTTGTTCCAGGTAGTCTTGAAGTTGATCATAGACTAGTCTCTACTGAATTTTTCCCAGAGGGCAGAGAAGAGGGATGGGCCTGCAGTTCTGCACTCTGTCCTGAGTTCCTTTTTTGTGGACTGGGACAATGGTGGCAACTTTCTATTTACTGGGGACCATCCCTTCTTGGAGGGATCTGTTGATGAGCAGGGTAACAGGGTAGGTGATGGCCAGTGCTGCAGCCCTCAGCAGCCGGGGTTCTAGCAGGTCATTCCCAGTAGAGGAGTCGGGGTTTATTTTGCACAGGAGGGGCAGTACTATGCTGGGATCAACTAGTTTCAGGTGGAATAAGGGGCGAGGAAGCACTGTGTCTGGGCGGGGGAGTAGGGGGGTCCCAGGCACTGCTGGAAGGCAGCCAGTGGAGTTTATGAAGGATACAAAGAATGCTTCAGCCACTTTAGTGGGGTCATTGTTAAATGAGTTCCCAACTAGGAGGGAGACATCATGTTCCTTTGTGTGGCCTTTAAGAAGAGAGTTTATGTGGCCCCAGAATTTCTTTGGGTCCCTTAGATTGCCTGTCTGGAGGTCCCTGAGGAATTTTGATTTGGCCTGTTTTGTGCCTTTTTTGCATTGGTTCCTCAGGCACCGATACTTCTCCCAGTCTGGTTTGCTCCCAGAGAATTTGTAGAGCCCCCATGCCTTGTCCTGGAGCCACATGGTGTGTTTTAGTTTAGGGTTTAGCCATTTGTAGCATTTTCCCTGCACTCTGAGTTTTTTCCAGGGGGCATGTTAGTTTGCTATGGCCTAGAACATCTTGGTGAAGTAATCCAGGGCCTTGTCAATTGTGTGGAGGGAGACGATGGGGCCGCATTCCACCTTCAGGAGGTCAAAGCAGAGGTCAGCTGGCACAAATCGGCTGAAATTCCTTGCAGCAATCACTCTGGCGGTGACCTTAGGGGGTTTATTGGACCAGATACAGAAGATAGGGTAGTGGTCACTCAGGGAGTTGGACATAATCCCAGCAGTCTGTATCTGATAATGGGTCTGAGGCGAGCGCCCTGTTGAGTAGTGAATGGTTGCCAGACTTGGTGTTGTGCCTGGTTGGCATGTCAATCACTTAGGTAAGTGATGCATCCAGTATTAGGTTCTTGATTTGAGAGATATTTGGGGCAAGCCAGTCCAGGTTGAAGTTCCCGAGGAGGATGGTCTCCCACAGGGAGAGCTTGAGGATGGCATTTGTGAGGGATTCTAAGAAGGGGGCAGCGGTTTGGGGTGGGAGGTTGGCACACCTGATATAGAGAGGTTTGGTGTCTCTGAGTAGTTTAAGAAGTAATACCTCACCCTGGGATCCATTGGGTGTTGGGAGATCAATCAGGGAGGCATTTAAGGAGGAGTTGAGGTAGATAAGTACCCCCTTTTTTCCCAGTTCTATCCTTTCTTATGGTCTGATAGCCAGTCAATTCGATTTCATGAGCAAGGATGTGGGGCTTTAGCCACATCTCCATCACTGCTAAGATGTCAGGCTTGTAGAGCAGGGTCCAAGCCTCAAGGTTGGGCATTTTGTGTCTCAGGCTCCCAGTGTTCATGTGCACCAGTCTGAGCCCCCTGGAATTTTCCCAAAGGGGGTTTGTGGGGTCACTAAGAGTGAGGTTTGGAGAGAAAGGACTGGGGTTGGTTTCAATGTCCCCCCCCCCACGTAGTAGCCAAAGCCAGGACTAAGGGCCTGTAAGGCTGGGGGAAACATTATAATTGGTGAGGGTATACAGGGGGGTTTTCAGTGTGATTGGGAAAGACTTGTTAAGCCTCTTATGCTTGGGATGTTCTTTTGCCTTTGTTATGCAGTTTATGGACTCATGGGAGTGAGAGGGATGATTTTTAGAGGCTGTTGTGCTGTTAATGGGCACAGGGGAGTGAGGGGGGATGGGATTTGTGGTTTCTACAGTTGGCAGCAGAGTTGTTGTCCAATTGCAGGAGTAGGATGTAGGTAGTGAGGCTCTTGATGCGACCTCTAGTGGATAGATCTGATAACCTGCAGATGGGAAAGTGAGCCAATAGGTTATACAGCTCACGTGACTTCTGCTATATATGCAGATGATCACCAAGGGCGGTGATGGGGATGGTGGGGAGCCGGCGCACAGCGCCAGTGGGGTTTCAGCATAGAAGCTGTAGAAAGGCATGGAATGCAGTCTACCCAGGCACATCGATCAGCCTGGAGTTCCGTTTCAGTTGTACCTTTGATGCACTGGTAGCAGGGGTCCGAGTGGCTCCATGCAGGTAAGGGAAGGGATGCACTTCTTGGGGGAGGGCTCCCTGTTTCGACCCTCACGACCTCCAATGCTCCGGTGGGAGTGGGATGGGTCCAGTGATCACTCCATGGGAGTAGGGCAGCGCTACGAGTACCTCCAGGTTCAAGTTACTGCTGGATCTGTTACTGGCAATAAAACATTTTGACATATTGACTGCAGTATTCCTCCTCACAAGGTGAGCCATAGTGCTGTAAAAGGTGCTCCTATAATCACCTTTAGCAAGTGAGTAAACTTCCATTATGAATTGCACCTTTTACAGCACTGAAAGTCATCACTAATAGGTGAATTAGGTAGCAGTACCAGAAGGATATAGGGTGGTTAGAGGATGAAGAAGATGAATGACTCTTTGCAGGACAGTACATCCAAGACTGACTTTGTATACCATATTTAGATGGAGGTGGGGTGTTGCCTAAGAGTTACATAAATGCTGATGGTTGTTTAATGTAGTAGATATACCCAAAATTCATGTTCTGTCTGTTGATCGCATGAAAGCTGGGGCAAAATGGTATTTAGCATCAATTGTGTACTACACCTTGGCAGATTTTGCGATTTCCATCTCCACGTACTTAATGCAGATTCTTGGGCCATTACTTCAAGAGTAAGTAAAATATACATTTAAGTATGGTCTTAATGAATAGGTGGAAGTTAGAGCTTTAAAATGCATACCCATATGTTACCTCAAAAGATTACTGTTAAAAGTTATAGGGTAAAAAAAAAAAAAACACCACCACCCAGACAGGATTCCTTGCACTTTATAATACAATTTTATGTTGTCTGAAAGGCTAATGATTCTGATTTGAAATGCATATGTGGTTGTGAAGTTTTTAGGTAATATAAGAGGATAAATTGATAAAAGTGAAGGCACCATTAATAAATAAAATTTTAGCAACTTTATACTTTTTTAGTTCTTCATACCATATCTTCTGTGTGTGTATATATGTAATATGGTTCTATGCGATAAAGGCGACTGCAGAATAGCGACTGCCATTAGGGCGAGTGTACATCGTCGAAAATCATTCTCAGCAACGTACACTCATGGTGCAGAGCAAAAGGGCACCAAAAACATAGATTCTTCACCCCCCTACTAAAGGATTCTGAACTCCAGGGGGTGCATATTGGGGGAGGGTGTAGACAAACAACAAGAGAAATCCCGACTGGCACAAAAAATGCAACAAGCCCAGATTCAAACTTGTCATCCTCCCAACCCTAGCCTGCCACTAACCTACCATGCCACATGGCCTGCTCAGGAGCCCACTATCATGCTACACCTCACATACCCTCCCTCCCCTTCCACCCATTGCACAGCATGCTCTCTCCTCCCATGCGCATGTACATATAGCGACATCCTGTCACTATATTCACCCTCTCTGTCCAGTAGCCCTGGGAACAGATGCCCTTATTTAGTCGCCCTTTTTGAAAGTGCTCAATAGTGGACGCCCTAATCACAGGATACAATGTAATATATATATAGAGGAAATAGATGCAGTTATGACCAAGTGTGTGAAATTGAAACAGGTTTAGCAGAATTTCTCAGCATTTTCAAAAGCAAGGACTGTTACTGCTACTTCAGCCAAAGTTGCAGTCTTCCATTGTCTTAACAGTTTTCTGGTTGGACAACTTTGAGCAGAACATTGAAACAGTAACTGGACATGGAAATATACACAACACACATGGTGTTGCATATCAAGAAGAATCTGAAGGCTCCATTTCCTGAGAAGATTCTACTGAAATTCCTCACTCAAAAAGAAGGACAATTGTATCTAACAAAAAGGAATTAGAACATCAGCAGGTGAATTCAAAGAAGGAGCCTTCCACATTTGGCAATATGCCCAACTCTACTGTGCCAACATCAGTGGTAAATATTGGCAAGGCAAAGCTAATCCTATGGAAACTTAGTTGGGAAGCACACAAGGAGGATCAGCTTGTCCCAATGTTTATAGGTTGGTTTGTAACAATCATTCAAGTTCACCAAAGACGACAGTTAGCACATATCTTCCATCCATCACTGATTATGCCACTGTAGTTGAATACAAAACACAAGAAATAGCTCAGCAAGTAAATATGCCCTATGTTCACCTGACACTTGATGTTGGAGCAGCAGCAAAGGCATATCATTGTGTGTGGAATTTCCCTGATCAGTGCCACAATGTCATAATTCATTTGGGAGATTTCCACTTATTCCTGGAAAACTTTGGCATTATAGGACAGTTAGTTGGTGGCAGTGGCTTTAAAGACATAGTATTTCAGGCTGATCTTTAAGCCTCTGGCAGCATAAGGGGAGTTTTGTGTGGGAAGCATTACAATTGGGCATAGTTTATACATGAGCATTTTGCAGATGCCTTAGAGTGATTGCTGCAGGTCAGATGTCTAGAGTATTCAATGGAATTCAGTGCCACACCTGCAGTATTGCTTGACCTGATCAGATCATCACCTCAACCCATAGACTTCCATAAACTGCTTCAGGAAGGTGAGATTGTCGCTTTCCAGACAAAGTATGAAGCCTTCAGGCAGCAGATTCATCGTGGCGAGCTGGGGAAAACCCCACAGCTCTGGATGACATATCTGGATATAGGGGGCAGCAGCATGTGCTCCACACAACAATGAAAGAAAACAACCTTGATCTTGTACTACTGTGTTGGAAATATTCACTGCCCCTGTTCTTTGCCTTCAACAAGCAAAATTATGCTTGATACAGAGCTTACTATGTGCACACACTTGATGTTCTTGAAGCTTTTCATCCAGGGTCCAGAACATTAATTGAAAAGCAAGGGATTTTAGTATAAAGGAGCCATCACAAAGCTGCTATGGAATCAGTTAACCAAGCTGGTGAGCAGACATGCAATCAAAGAGACACAATTCCATGCAGAACTAAACACTTTGCTGCAAATCAAATGGCCTAAAAGAAATGGGTGTTAAATTGGGCACATCTAGCAAAATTCAGAGAGGCACATTTGAAGATGATTGGCCTTCATAGTTCAACCAGTAATCCTCCAAAAGCATACAGGCCATCTGAAATCAAGTCAGAACAATGCATCAAAGCCATATCGATTCTTCTCCATCAGGAGTTTATCAACCCATTCAGTGCTACTTTACATGCTGAAAGATTGTACAATTTGTCCTCAGGAACACCTGTTTTACCTGATATTGAAGCAAGCCTTACCAGTATAATTGAATGAGGTACAGAATTGTATGAACAATTTGTCAAAGAAAGACTGGAAAATGGTAATAAGAAATATTTTGATCTAATTTCAAATACCCCAGTGAAAACCTTCAATGATGCAAACAAAAAAGTACAAGTAACTACCAAAGGAAACGTTACAGAACTTAAACTTGAAATAGATATATTGGGAAAGCACTTGGCCCTTTCAAACAAGCACAGCTTCCCTGTACATATAAACAAGTTAACGTATTGACTGGGCCCAGTCGTCGCTGAGTCTAGCCAGTGCAGATAGAACTAGATGGACAACACCAAAGAGCAAGTTACTTGAGGTGCTATCAGAATGCTGTCCAGTGTTAAAACGCTTCATAGCTTCCCCCCCAGGAAAAGTGTCTCAGCATACATACTTTATCTAATGGCAACAGTGTGTGTTATGACAGGAATCCCTGAAACCTTCTGTGATCTGGCAATGAAACTCCTGAATAGTCTTCCAAAGGGGGTTGCGAAAGTGGATGTTGTTGCAGATACATAGAAAGAGCAGTCAATCAAAGAGGCTGAGAGATTTCAACAAGGATTTAGTGAAAAGCATATTATCAAAGGTTTCAACATCAAAGTTCCAAAGAATTTCAGTTACTTCCTTTCTAATGGCTCTAACAAAGAAAACCTGATTGATTTGCTCATGCAGGTCTGAGGAGAAAATTGCATGAGTTGCCAGAGGGCCAAGCAATCTATTTTTCAAAGAGAGACAAATGCTACATGATCCTGAAAGATGGGACTGTAGTTGTGGATGATCTTTGTATTGACCAGGAAGAAGCAGACACAGAAATTGCCCTTCATGTGAACCATGCTATTACAATATGTCCAGGTGCGGTCATCTTCCATTCACCATCTGGGGATACCGATATACCAGTAATTTTACTGCCACTATTTTCAGAATGCGAGCAAAGTATATACCTGGACAATTGCCCTGGTAACAGTAGGAACATTTTCAACATTAGCAAGTGTGAAATGACCACTGCAACAAAGAAAGTCTTAATCAGTTTCCATGCATTCACAGGCAAAGACTATGTTTCTGCATTCTTCAAAAAGGGTAAGAAGATTTGCTGGAACATCCTTCAAAAGTACCCCAAATTCTTAGATGCCTTTGAGAAACTTGGGAGTGAGTGACAAGTGGATAAGGGTGTTGTAGCTCTGTTGGAGGAGTATGTCTGTAAACTGTATAGAAGAAAGCAAATTACTAGTGTAAATACAGTGAGGCAACAGATCTTCTGGGAGAAATATAACAAAGACAACAGAATAACCAACCTGTCTCTGCTACCAGCCAGGAAAACCTGAAGTTGCATATTCTACGAGCCGGCTATGTCTGTCGATTGTGAACGCTTTCTTTTGTTGCAGTTATGAATGCCCCAAATGCAGCTTTGCATGGTTGGACTGGTGGTCTCAGTGTAAAGTGGACAGACATACCAATGCCAGATGGTGTTATGTCTCTGCTCTATAATGCAAATGATGAGGACTCAGATGAGGACCAGAATGTATGTAATTACCACGATGATATTGGCATATCTGAGCATGATGAAGATTTTTCCTAGATGGACAAGACTAAGTTCCACTACTTTACCAACAGTGATATTTCAAAATGTACATTTTTTGAAATAAAAATGTTTTGTGTAAACAAATATGCTTTTTTTTCTTTCAGATAAATTTCCTTCTTTAAAAAAACTTTTAAAATTAACCTTTGGTGCAACTTATGGGTATGCATTTTAAACCTCTAACTCCTACCTATTCATTAAGATCACACTTGAATGCATATTTAAATTAGTCTCGAAGTAATGGCCCAAGAATCTGTATTAAGTACATGTAGCTGAAAATGGCAAAATTTGAAAATGTATAAACTTGCTAAAATTTCATCTATTAATGGTGTCTTCACTTTTATCAGTTTATCCTCTCATATTACCTTAAGACTTCAGAACCACATATGCATTTCAAAGCAGAATCCTTACCCTTTTAGACAAAATAAAATTATATTATAAAGTGTAATAAATCCTGTCTAAAGACTAAATATAAGAATATTTTGAAATTTCACGGGGAATTAAGGGGTGATCATTGGTATTTAACCCTAAAACCTTTAATAGTAATCTGTTGAGGTAAGATATGGGTATGCATTTTAAAGCTCTAACTCCCACCGATGCATTGAGACCACACTTGAATGTATATTTCACTTACTCTTGAAGTAATGGTCCAAGAATCTGCATTAAGTACGTGAAGCTGAACATTGTAAAATTTGTCAAGGTGTTAGTACAAAATTGATGCAAACTACAATTTTGTCCCAGTATTCACGTGATCAACAGACAGATCATGAATTCTGGATATATCTGCTACATTAAGAAACCATTGGCATTTATTTAGCTCTCAGGTGACACCCCACCTCCATCTACACCTGGTCTGCTGTCACTGTCCCTGGTGTATAATCTATGGTACCTTTAAAAGGTATGCACAGAAGACCAGGTAGTGGCTGCACAAATGTCTGCAATCAAGACTAAACCTCTTTCCACCCAGGAGATGGGTGGAGTGGGCTTTAACCTGTAGGGGGCAAGGCAGATAAGCAAACCTTTAAGCCTCCACAATGGTAGACTTTAACCATCTGGCAATGGTGGAGAATGAAAAGGGAAGACCTCACCTGTGATCATGAATGAGAAAGAACAGTCTCTCTGACTTTCTGAATGGGGCTAATCTGTATAAGTAGACCATAATGGTATGACCCACATCCAAAATTGACAGACTATCACTCCCAGGATCTAAGGGGGGGAATTTCCTATGACAAGTAGAAGCAGAAATCACCTTGGGAATAAAGGAACCATTTGGAGGACTACCCTAGATGGGTGTAACATCAAAAAAGGTTCTACACTGGTAGTGCCTGTAGTTCACTAGTTCTCTGAGCTGAACATAGCACAATAAGAATCACAGTCTTTAGAGTTAAAAATACCATGAACTAGAGTCCAACAGTTCAAATTATTCTATGGTGTGAGAGTCCAGCACAAGATTCAGTTGCCGTAAGTCTGATATTTCCTGCAGCTTTCAGAAACTTCTGTACCTATGTGTGTGCTGCAAGTAACAGTCCTTCAGTGCACCAACTGAATGTCCCTATTGCCACTGTCTTCACTCTGAAGGATGCTGGGGCTATACCTTTTCCAAAATGACTGAGGAGCTCCACTATCTGGGGGAATATGCAGGTGGTTGGCAGCATCACCTGGTAAAAATGAACCAATGTCTGTCATATGTATGGTTGGTGGACAGTCTGCAAGATTGTAACATGGTATCTATGACCTTATTGGAAAGTCCTGAATCTAGCAGTCTTTGCCTATGAGTAGCCATGCCCTCAACCTGAGTGTGTGTGGTAGTGTATGGAGAATTGATCCTTGCGACAGAAGGTTTGGATGAGCTGGTTGGGGAAATGGCTCATCTATCAATATTTGTATTATTGGGACATTCCATATTCTCCTGGCCCAGTTCAGGGCTATCAGAACCACTGTGTTGTTGCGCTCTTGAATCTTTCAAACCACTAGCCCTATCGGGGAGATTGGAGAAAACATATAGGCTCTGATGAACTTCTGGGAGGATGTCAAGGCATCTATTCCTGCTGATTAGTGTCCTTTGTACCTGAAATAAAACCTTGACATTTGTCTCTTTTCCTTGGTAGTCATCAGATCTAGTTGGAGAGGTCCCCCCTGGTGTTGAAGAGTCAGAAATACCTGTTGATTCAGTCTCAGCTCTTCCAGGTTGAGCATCTGATGACTGAGCCAGTCTTCTTGGGTGTTTATTTCCCCAGTCAGAAGGTTTGCAGATAGACTCAGCAGGTGGGTCTTGACCTATTTCAGCAGTCTGCATGACTGTCTTGCCATCTGTTTTCTTTTTGTGCCCCAACCCCCCGTTTGTTGATGTAGGACATTGTGACTCTGTTGTCCATCCATATTCTCATGCGGTGACCCTGTACTTGGAGACAGAAATGAATAACTGCCAGTCTGATTGCCCTTGTCTCTAGTACACTGATGGGAAACCTTGTCTGTACAAGTGATTACTTGTCTTGCACTGTGGTGGATACCAGGACAGTGTCCAATCCTTGCAAACTAGTATCTGTGTCTATAGTTTTGGTAATGTGTCTGTTGAATGTTGCCTCTTTCAGGAGAATGTCATCCTGAATCCACCACAGGATGGACTGTCTTACTGATGGGGTAGTAGTAGCTTTTTCTAATTGTTCTGAGATGCATGGCTCCAATTGTCTAGTAAGAACCTTTGTAATGGCCTCATGTGTAGTGTGTCCCAGTCATGTCACTCTGTGTCAGAGGCCTTGAAGCCAAGTACCTCCATCAGGTCCTAGATGGATGGACGATGTTGTGACAGTATTTGATTGCAGTGGACTAGTAGAATGTGGATACAATTGTTTGATGGACATACTACTCCCCTTGTGGTATCAAACACCACTTCCAAGTATTCTGCTGTGGTAGCCAGAGTAGGGTTGCTTTTTATCTTTTTGATTATCCTTCCATGTTGTGAGAAAATCTGCTGAGCCCTCCTTGTCACCTCCTCCATGGCTTCCCTGGACCGTGCTTTTATTAACCAGTCATCCAGGTAAGGAATAGCTTAAATTTCTTCCATTATTAGCTGCTTAACCTCATTCTGTGGCACAGCTATATGCTTGCCTTCAGTCCCTTGACCCTGATGCTTCCTCCGGGGTCTGTTTCTATTGGCAGCAGGTCTTCCATTGGCAGTTGGATCCTGACCATTGGAGGCATATATGGCATAACTTATATAAGTTTACTAAGAGGGATCAATACCATTGGACCCAGTTTCAAATATTGCATAATCTTTACTACACCCCTCTTATACTATTTAGGATGGGCCAATCTGAAAAATCTTTAAGTACTAGGTATGGCGCGGTGGAAGGTCATTTGTTACACATGTTGTAGAAATGTTCTAAAGTGGTCCCCAGTTTCAAATATTGCATAATCTTTACTACACCCCTCTTGTACTATTTAGGATGGGTCGATCTGACAATTCATTATGTACTAAATGTGGCATGGCGGAAGGTCATTTGTTACACAAGTTGTGGAAATGTTCTAAAGTGGTCCCCTTTTGGTCTAAAATTAAGGCTTCACTTAATTCATTACTGGGTCTGGAAGATGCCTTTACCCCTGAGATTTGTTTGGTTGGGGATTCTCTGCCTTCCCTGTTTGGGAATCATAAAGCTTACATTACTCTGATTTCCATGATAGTGAAGGTTATTATTCTTCGTCACTGGCGAACTGATTGCATCCCTTCCTACAGGGAGTGGTATAGTGAGATTATGTAGGAGCTTGCTGTTGAAATACAGATTGCAAAGACTGCACCGACAGTCAGAGTCATTGCAGCACCAATGGGAGCAGTTTCATACTGTTCTCTCTATCCAGAGGCTGACTGACTAGGTAGTATTCAGAGAATGGTGACCCTTCTTTGGTGGATAATGCCACAATCTTTTTATTTTATTTTCATTTTATTGGTTGATAGGTGTGTTCTGAGTAGGGGGGAGATGGTATTGGTGGGGTTGTTTTGTTGTGTTATCTTGGGGACTGTTCATGGTTTGTTTACTGGCTGTACAGCTTTGTATATTGTATCTTTGTTTTGTTGACTGATTCTTGTGTGTTTTTGAAACAATTAATAAAATTTAAATTATAAAAAAATCTCCACTATGAGATTTGCAGCCAGAGTTGCCTTGACCTTGGTGAATACTCTTGGGGCTGAGGTGAGTCCAAAAGGCAGACATTTGCGCAGGAAATAAGTATTTAGGGTGCATTATCTCAGAAACTTTCGATGAGCAGGATGGATGTGAATGTGGAGACAGGCATCATTTAGGTCTATTATGTTAGTAGGCTACCCCATCTTACTGCCGCCATGGTGTTGCAGAGAGCCTCCATCTTGTATCTTCAGTAGTGAACAAACTGATTTATAAATTTCAGATCCAGAATTGGCTGCAGATCACCCATCGTCTTTGGTACTAAAATGAATACTGAACATGCATCTGAGCCTCTCTTGTGTGGTGGAAATGAGATTATGTTACTGTCTAGAAGGAGTTGATTCAACAGAGCTCACACCTGTGGAATGAGGATGTGTTAGGAGAACCATATGACTGAATGAATCTGTTACTCTTTGTCAGTTTACTAGACTCTATGGAGTAGCCTTTGGAGGCTATTTCTAGTACCCACCTGTCATTGACTGTTGCGGCCCAAGTGTGGGCATATTGTAGCAGGTGTCCCGCTACTGCTTGATCCATCTCCTGTGCTTCCGCCTCCTCATGCTTGAAATGGTCTGTTGCCATTGTTATCTCTACATCTGATTCTCTCTCTCTGGATTGGTGATTACTGCTTCTGTTGTTAGAATGGTCTACTCTGCTGTTAAAAAAGTTGGCTTTAGATTGAAAGTTATGGGATTTTCCCTTAGAAGTAACTATTTCTTTGGCCATTTGATAATAGGTATGAAATTTTTTGTTATGGAAGGAGGGAAGGGAACCACTGCTTAAGTATTTTCCATCACCACTGTGCTTGATATAGTTCTCCATCCTGACACCAAACAGCAGGTTTCCTTTAAATCACAACTTGAATAACATGTTCTTTGACTCTTGAGCCACCTGCCAGAGCTTCAACCATAAGTAGCATCTTGCCCTGTTGATAGTGGCCATGGATCATGATGTCATTTTGAATGTGTCAAGAGATGTGTCTGTCACATATTTGATTGCTTGAATAGCATAGTCCATTGTTGACCTGTGCTTGCTGGACTTGGACAAAACTTTCTGAATGGCTTCAAGCCACTTAAGGATGGCTTGTGTGGTATAGATGGATGCCGTTGATGCTTTCATGGACATAATTAACATCTTGTGCACCTTTTTCATTTCATCCTCTGCCGTTCAGTCTGTTGGATCCTTTAGGACCATGGATCCCTCTGACAGGAGTGCTGGTGGCTTTTAGCCACGATCTGTAAGTCAACCTTCAGGAGTAGGAAACCATTCCTCCTGCTTGTCTTTGCATAGTAGATACTTTCTGTTGAAGGTGGAATTTTCTTTCATCTTTACCAGGTCTGACTTGTCCCATTCCTTAGTTAGCAGTTCCTCTAATGCCTTACATACCAGGGAAAAGTGTGAAGTTTCTTACTTTCCCTTACCAGAGAATCTAGCTTCTGCTCCTCTTGTGGTGGAGGCATTTCAAACTTTAATGTTTTTGCAGACAACCCTAATTATCTCTGGGATAGTGTCATAGGAGCCCAGGCTATTAAGAAAAGCAACAAGACCTTCTTCGGATACATTAGTGGGAGGAAAAAGACCAGAAAGGGATCATTTGGCCACAGAAGAAAGGAGTAGAAAGGGTGGGGGATGAGGATGACCTAGAAAAGGCTGAGATACTGAACAAGTACTTTTGCTCAGTATTCACCAGGGAAGGGGAAATTCATTAAGAGGGCTATTCAGGGGAGGGACGTAGACACCAGCTCATTCACACTGGGAAGAGTCCTAGAAGAACTCAGGATAATAAAAGCAGACAAGGCAATGGGGCCAGATGGGATCCACCCCAGAGTATTAAAGGAACTCAGGGAAGTGCTGGCAAAATCACTCGCTGCCCTTTTTAATGCATCACTAGAGATGGGGGGGGCGGGAGGTACCTGAGGACTGGAGGAGGGCAGATATAGTCCCTCTCCACAAGAGTGGAAACAGAGAGGAAGTAGGCAATTAGAGCACTGTAAACCTGACCTCAGTAGTGAGGAAACTAATGAAGTCCTTACTTAAGGAGAGGATTATGATATTTCTGGAGGATAATGGGGCACAGGATCCGGGGCAGCATGGATTCTCAGCAGGAAGGTCCTGTCAGACAAATCTTATAGAATTCTTTGACTGGGTAACCAGGGTGGTAGATCAGGGAGGTAGGGTGTATGTGACCTACCTTGATTTATTTTAATGAAAATGTTTTACCAGGAAAGGCACTTTGAGCAAAAAGATGCTAGTCTAATGGTGTGACCTGGGAAGGGGGGGATTAAAGAGGAGGCAGGTATACATACAACTAGCACAATAAGGAAAATGTACATAGTTGGGAAGAATATATTTGAACAAATTACATTGGCAGTGCAGTTCAGCACGGCGCAGGCTCGCAAGTATAGGTATACAAATTGTGGTTAACCAATTGGGTAAGAACAGTACAGAACATGATGTAAGGGGGTGGTATACCAAACAAGGGTACACATCGAGGCAAAACATGAAATACATAAGTGCCTGTAACAGAACAGAGGTAATAATAACAGAATTTGAGTGCCAGTAGCAGAGGTTGTGCTTCAGGGAGAAGCATCAAGTAGAAAGGAAGGATTTGGAGAGCAAGGTGGGGGGTTGGGATGGAGGGTGGAGAAACGTAGGTGTATAAGGGAGAGGTTAGGTGATGACGGAGGGAGTGGGGCTGAGGAGCTTAGGATGATTAGGAACAGGGGAAGGGAGAAATTGAGAGTGCGGAGTAGGTAATAGAGAGAGTATAAGTGAGCAGGGTAGTATATAAGCCAGACAATTCAGCGATAGCCGGACCGCTGGTTAGGCCCGGGGGAGCGGGGGGAGGAGCTAATGGCAGGGTGGTCAGGGGCAGTAGCAATTAGGTGTAAAGAAGTTAGAGAGGGCAGAGGAAAGGGAGAGTTTGGATGAAGAATAATGAATCTGGGTGGGCAGGCCATTCCAGAGTTTAGGGAAGAGGTAAGAGAATGCAGATTGGCCGGAGGTGGTCATACAGTGAGGGATGAATAGTAGTCTAGGGTCAGTGGATCTGAGGGTATGAGAGGGGGTAGGTGGGGAGGGATGGGCAGAGGCGAGATAGGGAGGGAGGGAGGAGCTGAGCCAGAAGTTAGAAGTGAATTTAGTGCTATGAATTAGGTGACGGTTACTTAGAGAAGGTAGGGACAGGGAACTATAAAGCGTGCAGTGATGTAAGCAAGGGGAGGCATCGAGGGCAAATTGGCAAAATCCATTGTAGATGGGATCTAGTCTAGCAAGGGTGGGCTGTGCAGTGGAACTGTAAACTACGTCACAGTAGTCGAAGGAGGGTAGAATCTTTTTCGGAACAATTTTGCATCTGATAGGAAGAGGGAGACTGGTGCGGTTTCTATAGAGGGCACTAAGTTTTGGGTGCAGTTTGGAAATGATGGCATCGATGTGAGTGGAGAAGGAAAGGTGGTGGTCAAGCCAAACCCCCAGATACCTGAAGGAGGGTATGTCTTCGAGGATGGTGTTATTTAGGGTGTGGAATCTCAGGGGGGAGTAGAGTTTGGATAGGCTCTGTCTGGTGCCAAAAGTCATAGAGTTGGTTTTCTTGGCATTTAAGGAGAGATAGTTGCTATTGAACCAGAGCTGGATTTTTATTGAAGTCAGAATGAAGTTTGGAGGCAACTTCTGCATGGGTCTGGCCGGAGGTGAAGAGGACTGTGTCATCAGCATACATGTGGATGGCAGAAGAGGAGCAGGAGTTTGGCAGGTCATTTAGGAGGATGGAGAAGAGAATGGGGCCAAGTACTGAGCCTTGTGGAATGCCAGCGGTGATGGGGGATGTGGTCAGCTATTTTAGTGGACTAGGTTCTATTTAGAAGGTAGGCACTGAACCAGTTTATGGAGGGTGCAGTTAACCCAGCTCCGGAAAGGCAGAATAGTAGGAGAGAATGGGATATGGTGTCGAAGGCTTTTGCTAGTTCAATGAAAATAGCAGCAGTGATTAGCCCTTTGTTCATCCCAGTGAGGATGTGGTCTGTGAGTCTGAGCAGGGATGATGTAGAGGAGTGGTGTTTTCTGAACCCTGACTGGAAAGGGGTGAAGAAGTTAGTTCTGCGAGGAAGTGAGAGAGTTGGGATAGCACAAGCTGTTCTTGGAGTTTTGCGAGGGTGGAGAGGAGGGAGATGGGGCGGTAGTTGGATGTAGAGGTAGAGTCGCTGCCTTTAGGGAGCGGTAGAACAGTGGCATGCTTCCATATGGAGGGGAGTGACTCGGTACTAAAGGAAAGATTTAGAAGGGCTGTGAGGGGGGTAGCGATGGCGGGGGATGATAGGAAGAGGAGTTTGCTGTCAAGACCGTCGGGGTATTTGCCTTTGGAGGGGTTTAGGGCACAAAGGGCATCTTAGGTTTCAGTGGGGGAAATTCATCTCAAGGTGAAGGGGTTTGTGCCAGATGGTTGGGGGATAGGAGACTGGGGAGATGGGGTGTTTGCAGGTGGAAGGGCTTCAAGGAGGGCCTGAGCACAGGTAGTGAAATAGGAATTAAACTTGGAGGCGACTCCCCGGGGGTCAGAAAGGAGTGTCCCTTGGGCAAGGAGAAGAGGTGGAGGGTTAACTGTTTGGGGGGAGAAAAGGGAGTTAATGACTTTCCAGAATTTGGAAGGTCTTCCAAGATTTGCATTAAGTGTGTTGTTAAAATATTCAGACTTAGCTAGGCGAATGGCCTTGGTGCACCTATTGCGGAGCATGCGATAGGAGGTGTAATTGCTGGGGAGGAGTTAGGATTTGAAGGTTCACCAGTCCTCATCATGGGCTTGTTGGCAAGCAATTAGCTCAGGAGTGATCCAGGGTAGGTGGGAACTGCAGACTCTAGCCCAGCGTAGGGGGACGTGTTTGTCCCATGCACAGAGGAAGGTGTTCTGGAGGTGCATAATGGCCGAATCCATATTAGAGCGGGTTGTGCTTGGGACCCAGTTAGAGTGGTAAAGATCATCGAGGAGGGGGGAGAAATTGAGGGATTTGTACGAACGCTGGAATATGAATTTGGGGGGGATTTAACTCTGTGGATTTTGCAGATGAGGTAGATTAGGTGGTGGTCACTCATGGAATCAGGGAGAAGACCTGAGCTGACGACCCGGTGTGTTTGGGAGGTAAGCACCCAGTCAAGGAGTGAGTAATTACCGAACTTGAGGTTAGTGCAAGTGGGTTCCATAATGGTTTGACAGAGGTTAAGAGCAGTTAACTCAGTTTGGGTTTTGGTAAAGATGGGTGCTAGCTAGTTGTAGTTAAAGTCACCCATAGCATATAGTTCACCCGATTGGGCAAGGGAAGTGAGTTGGCCCAGAAGGTCTGAGACTATTGTGGTTTGTGTGCCAGGGCAGCAATAAATGCCAGCCACAAAGATAGGTAGTGAGGAGGGAAGGGGACAGTTTTACCATCAGAAGCTCGTAAGCTTTGGGTACAGTTTTTGTAATGGTGACAGTGAAGTTGAGGGCTGACCTGATGTAGATAGCCAACCCACCGCCTCTGGAAGGCCGGTCTTGCCATATGATGTTGAACCCTGGAATAGCGAAATTATTATCAGGTAGGCTAGGTTTTAGCCAAGTCTCAGATAGGATGATAATATTAGGGGTGTAGTGTATGGCTAGGACCTGGAGCTGATCGAGCTTAGGGGTCAGGCTACGAATATTTAGATGGAGAAGATGCAGGCCCCGGGGGAGGAAGCTAAGGTGGGGGGGTGGGGTTTGCACTGGCTAGGGGGTTTGATATCGGGTGGGCAGGGCCTGTGGTAAGGGTTGGGCCGGGTTAGGGTGTATATCATCTGCTGCCAGAAGGAGTAGTGCAACAGTAAGGTGGTAGCGTAGCACATGGAGGGGCCAGGATTTAGCCTTTCAGTGGGTGGGGGCAGTAGTAGAGGGGGCTGGATGAGGGGAGTAGGTGTAGTAGTGGGAGAGAGAGGCAAGGAGGCAACCAAAGGAGAGGGACAGAGAAAGGGGAGTGGGGTAATGGGACCAGATGATAGCTGGGAGGGGAGCAGTGGACTTATAGGGGGCAGAAAAAGGGAGTGACAGAAATGACAGAGGGGTGGTGGTGAAGGGAAGGGACATGGGGGGGAGTAGATGTTGGGAGGGATAGCAAAATGGAGGAGACCAGTAGTATCAGGGTCATAGGAGGACTCATTATGCCAGATTTGAGGAAGAGGTGACCATTCATAGTACCCTGATTAAAGTCGGGTAGGGGGATTACAAGTGTCTGAATTGCCCTTCAAATAACGTAGATACCACTTTGGAGTAGTGATGCTGTCATAGCGCGTCAACGGGCTATCCCCGTCCACAAGGGTGCTGCTATTAGGAGGTAGTTTATTACCTCCTAGTGCCCGCATGGTCCGCGCTCCATGAGGGAGCTCACTGAGGGGATTCTGCTGCTTGCTGGGTGTCTGGGAAGGGAGTCTGATTTCAGCAAGGCCTTCTGCACTGTCCCACACAGGAGATTGTTAAATAAATTTGGAAGCCTGAGAGTGGGTCCCATGGTGGTAAAATGGGTTGGTAACTAGCTAAAGGACAGGACTCAGTGGGCGGTGGTAAATGGCATGAAACCTGAGGAGAAGGAGGTGACCAGCAGGGTGCCCCAGGAGTCAGTGCTGGGGCCAGTCCTATTCAATGTCTTCATTAGTGACATTGCAGAACATCTGAAGGGAAAGGTGTGCCTCTTTGCAGATGACATCAAGCTCTGCAACAGAGTGGACATAATGGAGGGGGATAGAAAAAATGAGAAAGGACCTGAGCCTATTAGATGTGTGGTCGGGTGTCTGGCAGTAGAGTTTCAATGCCAAAAAGTGCAAGATCATGCACCTGGGTCACAGGAGTCCAAGAGAGGAGTACAGGATGGGTGGGGAAATTCTTGCCACCACAAGTCAGGAGAGAGAGACCTGAGGGTTATCATACCTGATGACCTGAGGTGACCAAACAGTGTGAAAAGGTGGTGGGGAGATCAAACAGAATGTTGAGGTGCATAGGGAGAAGCATAACAAGCAGACTGAAAGAGGTGCTGATGCCACTGCATAGATCACTGGTGAGGCCTCAGCTGGAGTACTGTGTCCAGTTCTGGAGACAAAATCTCTGGAAGGAGATTAAAAAAAATAGAGTTAGTCCAGAGAAGTTCAACAAAGATGGTACATGGACTGCACCAGAAGCCCTACAAAGAAGGACTTAAGGATCTTAATATCTATTCCCCACTCAGGTTCAGTGTACTTCCCAATGAAATCCTAGCCATACCAAGATTAGGTCCTTTCAAGCACAGGATCCACCAGCATCTTATGACAAATAGTTCCTGCAGCTCTTCACTTAATGATACTTCCACCTGTGTGCACTCCAGTTCCCTCTTCTCCACCTCAAAGCTTTGCCTTTCCAACCCTTGCTATATCCTCCTACCCTCTCCCCACTCTCCCACCCCTAACACCTCCCCTCCTACCTACTACCCGCATCTGCCACTCTTTCTACTCCTACTGACAAGGCCTTCTGGCTGCTTACCCCTCTTCCTCTCTCTTCTTGCCCCCCCCCACTCCTTTCTTCTCAACTACTAAAGTTATTAATTCTAGACAATTAAAGTATGTACTATACAGTTTTTTAGACCTGGTCTTTGTATTACCGCCTCTATATGTTTGTTCACCCCTCCCCACTGACGCAGTGTTTTTGTAAATGAGAGCCTTGCACTCAGATGTATTGTAATCCAAGACTGAATAAATAAAGAAATAAATAAAAATATTCACAGTAAGAATGAAGGGAGTGGGGATTTATAATAGAGACTTTCAGTACCTTAGGGGAATACACAGGGTACATGTAGGAAGCATATTTCAGAGAAAACTCTGCACAAGAACAAGGGGGCATGATATGAGGCTGAAAGGTGGAAAGATTAGGGATTAATGTTAGGTAGTACTTTTTCCCTGGAAGGATGGTGAGCCATGGAACAACTTTCCAGTAGAAGTGGTGGGGCCAAAAACAATACTGGGGGAGTTCAAGAGTGCATGGGATAGACATAAGGGTACCCTGGGGATCTGCAGAGTAGGAGATCTGCAGATCAAATAGGATCTGAGGCTGCAGCAATGAGTAGGGAAATGGGCAGACTAGGTGGTCCGTGCAGTCCTTATCTGCTGACAGATTCTATGTTTCCATATTTCTATGACTGCAAGGTCTTCTTTTGTTTTTTTTCTTCATCTGTGTATGCCTGTTCTGATGGAGATTCCCCATTAGGGTCATACAGCTTATTAACTTCATCTTTTTGGGGTTTCTTGTGCTTTCTAGTTGTACAGTCTGGAATCCTCATGTGCTTAGGTTTTTCCAGGGCCTCAGTTCTTTCCAGCAGCTTGTGGAGCATGTCCACCATTGTCCCCTGGGATGCAACTGATGTATTGTCCTCCACACTGTCTTCTGCATGCCTGAGGCCATGTTGCCCTCTTGTGAGTCAGTGTCCACAAGGCAAAGTGAAAAAGTTTCCTCGACTGACTGGAAAGCAGATGGTTTGGATACTTTCTGTGTATTTTCTTTGAGCAGCCTATGACACAAATCAGCTCTGGTGACTTGAAATTCTAAGGGAGAATAATCAGTCAGAATCAGCTGGAATATCGTGGGTAAAAACAACAAATAACAACAAATGAACAGAAAGAATGCAACAAGATGAGTAAGAAATAAGCTGCAGACAAACGACAGAAGAACTGGAGTACCTGAAACCACCCTGCAAGTGCTAGCAAACCAATAACAAACTGGCTGTTATCCTCCTGACTTGGTAGTGTAAGACACAAAATGGTGGAACGAAGCCCCACTGAATAGAAATTGAAAAGTGACAACATGGCTACCATCACAAACACAAAATGGCTGCCATGCATCCTTAATACAACACAATAGTCTGTGCCACCACCAAGATGGCCAATGAGACTGGCAATCTTGGAAAATTACACAGGCCTGCTTTCCCAAATGCAAGATAACGACCATCCTAAACTTATCACTGAGATTTGGCAAATCTTATGTGACCAAGGCTTAAATAGGATGAGGAGAAAGAATGCAATGACTAACATGACTGCCAAGAGGAGAAGCTGCATGATTTTGGTGGCCATATTGTCTGAACATAAAAAACTATAGCACTGTAGCAGCTCAGAACCCACACTGGATGAGCCGCCCATGAGGGAAAGCTTGTGACTAGGGGGCTCCTGCCACTCTAAATAAGTCATGAAGCATGTCCACAACAGTGACAAATATGAACCTGATGGTCACCGCTAAAAGGAAACAGACACCATGGGGTAAAGGTGCCAACCATGCAGCAAACTATCTGCAACTCATGAGACTTCAGGCAGGAATGGCCCTGCACTCAGTGAGTGGTAGAACAAATTGGCAGCACCTTCAAGAATGAAAAGGAAAGCGCTGCTGAAGTTTTTCAGGCAAGCACCAAAACTTTCTGAGTAGGAATGGCCAATGAAGCAGGCTCCTTCCTGACCAGGGCAATGAATCATGCTCTTGCTCACCTCACTTCTGTCCCCTGAGCGGAGCTCAAGGGATGGACTAGCCACCAATAACATGCCCAGTATCATCCTTGGAGTGGAGGCATCAGACTGGTGAAATCACAGAATGCTACACGGATCAAGCAAGTAGGAGCATACACAGGTGATCCCTGAGACCAGATGTGTAAGCAACAAAGAAACATTAATCATGCCCCAGATCATCGTGAAGCGGAGGCTTCAGGCAGCCGTGAGCACAGCTTTAGAACAGATAAGCAACCATTCACAAGTTACATAAAACAATGTGGAAACAAGCATAATAAATGGGCCAAAAATAATTAGCTAACCATAAACATTAAAGCAAAGTGAGTAAGGACAGCAAAATGACCAGCAACTAAATGCCAAAAAGTCTGAACAAATTCTCTAAATCAAAGCATAGATGGGGCAGGTAGGGAGGATCTCCACCCAGGATGCAAGCTGTAGCTCCGGAAACATCAAGAAAATTGCACCAAAAAGCAGAAACAGTCACAAAAAGGGCAGTGTACAGGTATGTTACAATAGATCGTAAGAACTTCACAAAGGATGGAGGAAAATTCAGAATCTGATCCAAACTTACTGAATATGTAAACAACCGGCACAGAGCCAAAGGTGAGTAACCAGCCTGGAGAGTTTTACAATTGATACTGAAGATGATTCAACCAAAAGGGGTGGAGACAGGATCAAATTCAAGTTTCAGTTGTGCATCAGCCTAACAGAGGACACCTCCAAGACTCATTAGTGATAGTTTGTAAAAAGAATAATTGATAATGTATGTTCAGCAATCAGAAGATATTGCCAGGTGGGGCCTTTTTACACATAGCAAATGTTTCAGATATCTTTCAGACATTACCTATGTACTGGATCATAAAGCCATTAATTAAAATACTGTACCTAACAATACAGGAGAGTTGTTTTTAATGTTTAAGTATATTTCATATATATTTACTTTTCCTGACACATGCTTTAGGGGATTATAGAAGTATAAGAAAATGGCCTGGATGGCTGTCATTTAGGTAGAGTTGTGCGAAATTGGAAAATTTCACCCAGCGAAATATTTTACTTAATTAGCACATTCTGAAAAATATTTCACTGGGTGAAATGCAAAATGTCTCCCGTAGTTGGGAGTGAAATTTCACCCCCAAGCTGGTGAAATTTCGCACCCACAGGTAAAATTTTGCCACCTGCGGTGAAATTTATCTACTTAAGGGAGTAATTTTGCCTCACGCTGTGAAATCTTACGGCCACTTGGCCAGTGGCCACTGGCCAAAGTTTTCCTGGTGTCCAGAGGCCCCACCCCTAGCCGATCACTGGCTATAATTATATTAATACATTTCGTTACCTGTTTCTCTATTTATTTAATTGAAAAAATCACCCTCATCTCCCTGGTGTTTAGTGGCCCCCACCCCATCATTAGATAACAGCAACCACCTAACTCCCCCCCGCAGTATCCTGATTGGGCCATTGGCACAACCCTCCAATCCTCTCCATGGCAGGTGGCACAATTGAGCGCCACTTAGTGCTTGAATGAGTAAGTGCATTAAGCGCTCAGTGGTGCTTAGTCAGGCCACCAGCCATGAAAGTGAGTGGAGGGCTTTGCTGGTGGACCGATCAGGGGAACTGGGAGAGAGCTTGGTGGTTGCTGCTATCTAATGATGGGGTTGGGGGGTGAGGGTCCACTAGACACCAGGGAAAGGATGGTGAATTTTTTTTTAATTAAACACATGGGGGGTCAGGGTAACTTGGAGGGTGCTTATTTAATGTAATTATGGCCGGTGATCAACCAAGGGTAGGGAGACCACTAGACACTAGGGTGATGAGGGTGAATTGTTTTTTTTTTTTAATTAAACAAATGGATGGGGCAGGGTAACTTGTGTGTGAGGGTGGGGGTTCAATTTGCCGACTTGTAGTTGCCGGTGGCTGCGGGTGAAAATGAGGGTGAAATTGCAAAATTGCGCCGCAATTTCATGTAAGATTTTGCCTGGTGAAGTTACCAATTTTGCGGCAATTTTGATGCATCCCTACATTTAAGATACATTGGTGGGTGGTCAGCTCCAACATTTGGTATTGGATCAGATTTGACTTTTACTTGTTTCTGCTGCAGCTTTGAAGCTGCATTCCACAAATAAAAGCAGCTGAAACATTTTCTCTCCTTGGATTCTGGATCTCCAGGGTACATGTAGCATATATTCAATTGGAGCAGAGTTGGTTAGATGTTCATAAATCCTCACAATTTGTTGGATTTTCCTTCTGCTGTAGCTGTCTATCCATCATCTTCTGTCTTGTACTTGGATTGAGGTTGCCAGCATCTTGGAGCTAGGCACTTTTTTTGTTTGAGTGCTAGTAACCTCCATTTCCTCCTCCAGGGCTTATCGTCCACCTAATGCACCAACAGCAACAGCAGGCTCCCTTCATTCCTCTTGCTGGGCTTGCCCCAGATCTGGATAACTTTTTACCTTGTACAGTAACTGCCAGTGGCGGAACCAGGTGTGGGAGCATTTGGGAGCCAAGGGGGGGCCATTCAGTCAATCACGGGCTCCACAATGGGCACTAAACAGTGAATAAAGAAGGTGGCAGGGCACCACTACTCACATTGGGGCAGCCAGGAGGGGCAATGGCCCCCTCAGCCCCCCACTCTGGCTCCGCCACTGATAACTGCCTTCCACTTCCCTTTCTCTTTTACCACCAGAAACCTCCATCCATTGGCCCTCCATTCCACCTCCACAACAGCATTCTCTCTACCAACATTTCCTCTTTACTAGCTTAGTCTGCAATAACCCCTGCCTTCCTAAAAGTCGTACTGCCAGTGCAAATCCATCACATCCTAATCCTTTATTCTATTGATAAACACGCATACATCACAACCATCTGTCACCCACATCTGTGGAACAAATGATGAAATGCAGGACATAATTTAACATCTGAAGCCCCCTTTCCATGTGGAATGTATCTTAAAGGGGAACTGTCACCAAAAAGGGCCTCACACCCAAGCGTGAGGCTGATCCCAATTAGCCCTACGTGTACAAAAACACTTTTTTTGCTTACTGATTACTGTAGTGTACCAGATTGTATCAGGCTAATTTCATTGATTTGAAAGCTGAGATTTCCTGTAACCAGAAATGCCAGACTCCCCTGCAGCTGACCTCAGAGGAAGGCAGCAGCAGTGGGAGATGCAACAGCCAGCAGTTAATGTCAGAGTTTTTTATAAGCTGTAATATTCCATTTGCTGGTCTGCTGTTTTTCTGTGCCTAGGTACAGTCACAGAGGACTGTACTAACCTCCATGAGCACAGCAGGAACAGCAAACATCTGATTTCAGCTTACAAAATATTTAACATGTATACTATGTGATATTTATTTATTTTTATTTATGACTTTGTTAACCGGGTAGGTGCACTGATCCCAGGAACTGTTTTCAGGCATGACCCAGGCCATGCAAGGCAGCACAGAGTAGAAACATCAGAATAACAAGAACATAACAAGAGCAGGTACTACATAGTGAAAGGTTACAGTTGTTACATTTGGCAATACATGGTGGCAGTAGTTGAGGGACAACAAATAAAGCAAAGTAAGGCTCATGGTGATACAGTTTCAGTAAATAAACCTATTTGGCACTACCCTTGGAACCTATGGAGGGGCTAGTCCTTAAAGCAGTGGCAGGTGAATGCCAACAGGAGCTAGTCTTTGAGGCGAGTCTTGGACTGGCAGTGAGTGTTTATGGTGCGCAGTTCAGTGGGAAGTTTGTTCCATAGTGTGGGGGCTGCTACAGACAGGGCTCTAGCACCCATGTTCATGGCTACCCTGGGGATTTTCAGGGGGGGGATACTGGAGGAGCTTAGGCAGTGGTGTGAGGTTTGGACAGTAAGAAGGGAAGCAAGAGGGGATTTCTGGCCAATATGGATGGCAAAATCAATAAAACTGTACAGTGCAAGGTCAAAGTTGGCTTGTAGTGGGAGAAACCCCAGTGTAGTGTGGAGTGTACAGTGGTGCATGAAGAAAGGAGCCAGAAGGGGCAGCCACTGTTGCATGCTACTGATAGTTTTGCCATGCTGGATGCAGAGATCCTGGAGTAGATGGGGGAGCAGTAGTCCAAGATAGGTATCAGATTTCCCTGGATAATGGCATGGCAGGCCTCAGGGGTGAGGTATTGCTGGTATCTGTAGGCAGCCCCTAGTTTCTGGTGAAATCTTGCAACCAGGGATTTTACATGCTCTGTAAAGGAAAGGGAAGCTACTGAATTTCCCATCTCTGCACCCTCCACTGATGTTAGCGTCAGAGGATTCTGGGATTTCTGGTTACAGGAAATGGCATTTTAGAAGTCAACAAAATTAGCCTAATACATTCTGCTATACAACAGTAAACAGCAAGAGAAAAAATGTTTTTTCACACACAGTGCACATTGGGATCAGCCTCACACTTGGGTGTCAGGCTCTTATTGCTGACAGTTTCCCATTAACTGTCTCCACAGAGCCCCTTGATGTCTGAAATTTGTAAGAGAAGTTAGGAGGAATGCCATTTGTGGTGCCTCCCTCACCATGGAGTTTCAGCTGTGCAATTGCTCTGGACTGTGATTTTCTGCCACCAACAGAGAAGTGCAGCCATAGCTTATGAAAACAGGGCTATTTCCTGAACTAACACTTGACTTCAAAGAGGCCTCCAAGTATCCAGGCTAGCACAATCTAGAGGGACAAAGTGTGTTTTAAAGGCATGAGCCCTATAACCAAGGAACTTTGTGCATTGACTGTCCAGGGCTGAAGACTGCTTCTACATGTGTGAGCCTCTGACACTTCGACCTGGCAACTGGGGTCTGGTCAGAGATCAGCAAGCCACCAATAAAGACACTGAAGCCTGCAGCAGCATCAGGAGGGCTCATGGGTTACAGGAGGACTTCACTATTTTCTCAAGGACTTGGATGATCAATCAACTATCAATTATCAGTCAGTCTGACCCTCTCCAGTGACTGAAATTTGGGACTAACAAGCATTTGTCAATGCCGAACGTTCGCTTGCAGGTATTTGCAGTGGTGTTTGGCATGTATGGTGCTTTACCCTAATGCCCTGTGCGATTGCTGGTATTTGCACAATAAATTGTCAGCATGACCTTGTTGTTACCCCCATTGTGCGCTACATAGGCAGAAACATGTTTTGGGCAGGATGTGAAAAATGATAGCTGTACTGCTCATAAGGAAGTGTGGTAAAATGGCAATGTTGAAAATCTGGAGTGGAAATATTGAAAATTCGCAAACCTACGAGCGTGCGTGGGAACTGTGCAATGCACGCTCGTAAAACAGTCATTTGTAGGATTTTGTTCACCAAATTTTCAGCATTGCCATTCTAAAACCTCTGCTAATGAACAGTGTCACTGTGATTTTCTTACTGTGTCCCATACACTGATTTCGCACACTGACTGCGCCATTGTGCACTACATGGGCGGAAAGACGTTTTGGGCAGGATGTGAAAAATGACAGCTTTACTGCTCATAAGGAGGTGAGGTAAAATGGTAATGTTGAAAATCTGGAGTGAAAATATTGAAAATTTGCAAATTTACGAGCGTACGTAGGAACTGCTCAACGCAGAGTCATAAAACAGTCATTTTAAGGAATTTTTTCACCAAATTTTCACCACAGCCATTTTAAGACCTCTGCTCATGATCAGTGTCACTGTGATTTTCTTAATGTGTCCCATACATTGATTTCGCACACCGACTGCGCCATTGTGCGCTACATGGGCAGAAACATGTTTTGGGTGAGATGTGAAAAATGACAGCTGTACAACTCATAAGAAGGTGTGATAAAATGGCAATGTTGATAATCTGGAGAAAATATTGAAAATTTGCAAATTTACTAGCGACGTAGGAACTGCATAACGCAGAGTCATAAAACAGTCATTTTAGAATTTTTTCACCAATTTCACCACAGCCATTTTAAGACTCTGCTCATGATCAGTGTCACTGTGATTTTCTTAATGTGTCCCATACATTGATTTCGCACACCGACTGCGCCATTGTGCGCTACATGGGCAGAAACATGTTTTGGGTGAGATGTGAAAAATGACAGCTGTACAACTCATAAGAAGGTGTGATAAAATGGCAATGTTGATAATCTGGAGTGAAAATATTGAAAATTTGCGAACTTACGAGCCTGAGTAGGAACTGCGCAATGCACTCTTGTAAAACAGTCATTTTTTGGAATGTCTGCACCAAATTTTCAACATGGGGTTTTTGGGACCCCTTCTCATGAATACTGTCACTGTCATGGCATTATTCAAGGCCAAAGGGTGATTCCACGTAGTGACTGCGCAGTGCCTGTGAAATCACCCTTCGGGCCTGAATAACGCCATGACAGTGACATCATTCATGAGAAGGGGTCCCAAAAACCCTATGTTGAAACTTTGGTGCAAAAATTCCAAAAAATGACTGAGATATGCACTAAAGTTGATACCCCCCATGTAGCCCATTATACAGCTTACCGGCATTTCCTCAGTTCACGGTCAGCTTTGAAGAGTGCAGACATGTTCCCGGTACGCCGAAGTTCGTCACGCCAGAGTCCAGAGGTAAGTATGGGGTGAAGGGGGGGTGTTAGGAGGCTGAGTGCGCAGTGAGTGGGTGTGGGTTGTGGGAGGGGGAGCTGGGAGACGTGCCGTGGGACCGTTTTTGTTTTACAGGTTGAAAAATTAAAAAGACGACGTGGGATGTTTGCCATGCTGGAGTGGGCTCCCAGCATGGCAGAAGATGGCTTGGGGGTGAGGAGCCGACGGGATTGGGCACCCCATCGGCAACCATGCAAGGGGGTGAGGAGCCGACGGGGATTGGGCACCCTGTCAGCAAAGTAACGACCGCTTGCCATGCTGGGGTGGGCTCCCCAGCATGGCAGCAGGATGGCTTGGGGGCCATGGAGCCGACGAGGATTGAGCACCCCGTCCGACAAACAACGTTGCCATGCTGGAGTGGGCTCCAGTGTGGCACCAAAGCTTTGGGGTGGCTGACGCGCGACAGGTAGCACATGATGCGAGGGGGTGGCACCAGTATGGCAGCAGTTCTTTTCTTTGAAGCAGAGGAACACCACTGTCATACTGATCTCCTGCACCCATTGGTGCAGGACCGTCATGCCTGCTCAAGGGAGTAGTGCATTGGGTGGGAGAGACACACCTCCAAGTGTGCTTCTCTCTCAAAATGTTCCTTGCGCATGCACGCAAGTGAACATAATAAATGGGTGGACTCTTTAATCATTTTTTCACTGAAGATGAATGAAACTCTTTTTTTATTGGCTGCCTGTGTAGCCTAGAGATTAGAACAATACGCTGAGAATGAGCTTGGTACATCCAGTGAAAATGGGTTGATTCACACAGCTTCTTCTTGAATACAGTGTGACTCTAAGCAAGTCACTTAACCTCCCCAGTGCACAAACTGACACACTCAAAGTAATGTTATAAAGTACGCTGCACAAGAGCAAAAAGGCTTTTTAATACTTAAATCTACAAATTATTCTTCATGTGCAGCATTTACCCCAGACATCCCATTCAAGGAATGACCACCTGATGAAGTGTCATTCCTTGGACATAAAGTACTGGGATAAGTACTGCACTTGCTGAGTGATTTCTAGATTAATACACTAAAAAATCCTTTTTGCTCTCATACAACTTTATTTCAAGTCTCAGGTTAAGTGCACTGCTTTGTATTCCTTTCATGCATTTGTTAGGTTCTGTGGCACTGGCTCCTTTCATGAGCATGTGATTTTGTGCTTGTAGGTTTCCACTGAGGACTCTTCCAACACTCAGTCAGCCTGATGGAGAAGGTCCGTAGGCCACCAAGATAATACAAAGAGTATTGACATCTGAGATTGTTATCAGGGATCAATCCTATCATCATAGTGAGTAGGACATGTAAAAAGGTTACACAGCTAATTCAGAATCTAACCTGTTCAGATGATAATAAAGAAGTTCCAAAAGTGAGATTGTCTAAGAGGACTGGCACTGGACTCCATTCAAACACTGAAGGTGACCAGACCTAATGCAACCCCCACTTGACTTTCTATCCATCCTGGAAGGTATGTTATTGGGAGAGAACAGAAGCCAGGAAGACATTAGATGAAACTAGCAACACTAGAGCAGACAGAGAAAGAGGGCTCTCAGAGTTTCTGATGGAGGTGGTTAAAGTGTTTTGGCGGACATACCAAATAGGAAGGATGTGAACTGAGGATATGGATAGAGTCCAAGTGGAGCAAGGGCTGCTAGAAACCATGTACTTTAATCAAATACTTACCAATCTGCAATCTGAGGGAACAGATAGACCAGCTGACAATATATTGAAAGCTTGTGCATGAGATATGGGAGCATGTGGTCAGAGTGCATAAAGAAAAGACCTACCTGAACAACTCCATAGCTGTCTAATGGTACAATGTCAGCCACGAGAGGGCCTGAGGAATGTCACAGGACTGTTCAGAAAGAAGGCATCAAAGAAAGGAAACTTTAAATGGTCCCAGTAAAGGAGTGCAATAGGATGTTGGATGTTGGAACTCCAATAAGTCACCTGTCCAGCTGACAGCAATTAGATCATGAGTGCCAAAAGGACTGGTTGGATCATCTTCATAGGTAAATGTGTCTATCTTGGGAGTGAAGGCTAGCATCATTCTCAACAGTTGATCCTTAGTATAGCACAGTGGTTTAAGGCTCTGAGCTGCAAATCTGGTGACATCCAGCAGACCAGACCTGGGTTTAAATCTGATAGCTTCCACTTGCACACTGTGTGACCCTGAGCAAGTCATTTAACTTCCCTGTGCTCCCAGGTCACACCTGTGAAAAAGATTTCAGCTTAGTTTGCTACTCCTGGTTAAACAACTAAACAAAAAATTTGTGACCTTTCTTCAAAAGAACTAGCATGTTAAGTATTCTCTTGCAATTAAAGTTACAACCTTTTAATGGACTAGATGTGTAGGGATGAATCAACTCTGCCTTCCCCTGCTTGTTATATGTGAAGCTACCGTATGGATCAATATTCCCTCAGAGAATTACTGTAATTGAGGTTCCAGTGGAGATCTTAGTACTGGTGTCGCTAGATTCAGGAATGTTTGGCATGGTATTTACCCTTGTCAGGATTATACACATTTGGAAACCTAGCCCAGTTATACGAGAAGCAAGAATATGAGATTGTTTCCAACTCATGTCCTGTAAAAAAGGCATACCAAAAGAAGACAGATATGGAACAAGAGCATGGATGAGCATGGTGGAGTGGTCTGGTACCCAGAAAAGGAGGAACTCACTTTGCCACCCAACTCAGAATTTGCCAATGACAGTTATGAAACATACTGTATATGACACATGAAATAGCTAGCAGAAGGCCTTATGTCTACAGGATCAAGTCTGGTATCTCTGATTAAAAGATTATAGTAGGCTCTATGCCCTCTTCCCACCAACCCTGACCTTCCCCTTTACTCTGTCCCACCCTCTCTTGAACCTCTTCATCATCTTTTGAGTGATGACCTCACATGTCCACTCCGACACCACCTGTTCTTTAAAGAAGTGTCTCCTGACCTCCTTCTTGAGCCTTTTCCCCTGCCAGCTTACAACTGTGGCCCCATTGTGGTCTTGTTCTCACTGATACAGAGAAGTTTCCTGATATCTACCTTGTATATACTTTTCAGGTGCTTAAAGGTTTCACCAATGTCCCTTTCTTCCTCCTCTCCTCAAGTGAGTACATGTTGAGCTCTCTCAGCCTGTTCTCATATGCCTTGCCCTGCTGTCCTTGAATCATCTTTGTCACCCTCTTAGGAAATGCCTTGAGCTGATTAATATACTTATCCAGGAAAAGGGGTCCAATATTGCATGCTGTACTCCAGGTATGATTGCATTAAGGACCTGTACAGTGGCAATAAAAATTAACCTCCTCCCTTCCACTTATGAACTATCTATCAATACAGCCTACCATTCTGTATGCCATTGCCACTGCCTTCCTACACTGCATAGTCTGTTTAAGGTTGTCTGTGATGGGATTCAGTGACCTTACCTCCCCAGACTGCACACGGCCCTGAGATTCTCCTTTCCTACAAGCATGAACTTGCACTTCTTCACACTGAACCCCAGTTACCAGATGCCTGACCTCCTCTCCAGCTTTGCCAGTTCCTCCTTTAGGTCCTGTGCTCTTTTGTCTGTGTTTACCCTCCCACTAAGACTGGTGTGGCCCATGAAGAGGCAGGTCTTGCCTTTCATTTCATCCCTAGTGTTGCAAATGAACACATTTAACAGCAATGGTCTAAGCACTGACCTCTGTGGCACACCACTTGTAACTTCTGCTGTCCCTGTGAGTGCCCCACCACCACCCTATGGGTCATACTGCTAAGGAAATTTGCCACACAAGTATTTAATTTGCTTCCTGCCCCTAGACCCACCAACTTTCTGATCAGTCTCTTGTGGGGCACATAATCAAATTCCTTACTGAAATCCATATATAGAATGTCAACCGCATGACACTTTTCTACCACCCTCATTACCCAATCAAAGAAGTTGATTGGGCTGATTTGCTAGGACCTCCCTGACATGCACTCATGCTGTCTCTTGTCCTGAAGCCCACTGGCTTCAGAGAACTCAACTAGTATCTCCTTTAGAATGGTGCCCATCTGTTTACCCATGATGGAGGTCCAGCTGGCTAACCTGTAGTTCCCAGCGTCATCCCTGGGCCCACTGTTGTATAGCTGTACCCCATGTGTGGTTCAGCACTCCTGTGATATCATCCCTACACCTAGATAGCTGTTGATAAATCCCTCCGGCAGACATATCAGCTCTGTCACCTGTTCCCTTAACACTCTAGGGTGCAGGCTATCTGGGTCCCAGGACTTGTTTTTCTTTAGTGACATGAACCCTTGCCTAACCATTTACCCAGGTGTACACTCTAACTGCCAGTCAGATACAACAGGTTTTAAGTGAAAGTGGCCCTACAAACTACTTCAAACTGCATGAACCATTTGCACCATGGTGAGTTGGCTCTTGCGAGAAGTCTTTTATAGAGATCATTCCTCAACTGACACATGCATTGGCACTGATGTATGCCAACCTAACCCAAGCAAATATTCTACACGATGATGCTAACTTAAGTGGACTTGCAGTGATACTTCATCAACTGCACAAAGAAAGATGACATTGGCACCATGCTGTCAGACTCAGCAAAGTGTCTGTAGTTCTGAATGAACTGGAGAGGAAAACTCCAACACATTAAAGAGGTTTATAATTTTTTATTAAGTATGTGAAAAATAGCAATCTGTGGTAGCACCCTACCTACTGCTGCCAGCATTTCACATCACATGGTTTTGTTAAAACACATGGTTGTGATGTGAAATGTTGGTGACAGCAGGTGCGGTGCTACCATGGTTTGCTATTTTTTATGCATTTAATAAAAGTGAAGCTCCACGAGGATGTGAAGAACCAAATGCTGATTATCAATGCCACAGGAAGCTTCATCAGACTGATGGATTGCTAGTGAAGCCCAGTATTTTGCTCGTACACCTCCATGTGCACATGAGGAGGATCACACTGTCCATGTGTAGAATGTGTCTTACCTAACAACACCATCAGTGCAGGATGTACTTTGGTTAGCATGCACTTAACAGACATGTTAGTCAGTCCAATAACATTTGTGGAGGACACCAAGACAGGGACTGACCCACGAACATTTGGTTTTGGTGATTAGCCCATATAAGAGGATGGAATGTCCATATGAGCAAGAAGTTGTCACAGAGGGAACAAATCTTTTCCTGAAGTGTGTGGGATACTGGATATGTCCAAGGATGAGAAAACTATATTGTACTGCATTATGAAGTCTAGAAGACTGGCAATAGCTTACATAGGCATTGTGAGGTAGCATCTTTAGGAATTGTTGGCAACTGGGATCAAAATGGAATCAAAGTTTCGGGAGGTGTGTGGACTGCTGAACACATAACAAGAGGATGTTCCAAAACCAGTACACAATGTGCATAATAAAAGATGCCTTGGATTGCTTCCTTGGATTGCTTAAACAGAAGCAAGTGGTTCCCCTTTCTTGACCTTAGCAGAAGGTATATTCAAGGCCCAGATGCCAGAGAGGATCTTGAGAAGACAACCTTCATCTTCACACTTGACTTTTGTGAGTTTCTGCAGATGTCAAAGAAAGTTCAGGTGCCCTAGCCACATTGCAATGCCTTATGTAACAAAGCCATGGGGGATATAAATTTGATGGAATGCTTAATGTGCCTTGAGGATGTGATCATCTTTGTAAATACTTTTGAGAAGTACAAAGCTCACTTACTGAGAGTGTTAGACCAGCTGGAGATGTTTGGACTCAAACTCTCCATTGGCAAATGCAAAATGTCCCAGACTTCCATTAAGTACATAGGGACAGGACACACAGTGTCTGAAGAAGGTATCAGGGTTGATCTCAGCAAGGTAGAGGACCCCACCCCTTAGCCTAGACCTTAGAATCTAATGGATTTACAGGGTTTCTTTGTGCCCTGTGGATACTACCAATTCTTCATTAAAAACTACATCAGAGTGATATCATCCTATATTTATTTGTTCGACTATAAGCCATTACAAAACATTTTAAATAGATAAAAACAAGTATTTACTTAAATACATTCAATATATAAATATCAAAATGCAAACAATCCTCCAAATAAGATCCAATAGCTTTAAAATCTTTAGAAACTGCACAAGTTTTGTCAATATCTGCATATCGTTAGATGTAAACAATTTTGTTAATATTTGGTCGATGGGGAGTCCAAGGTCCCTTAAAATAGGTCCTAACCAAAAGGATCTGTGTTTCTGATATAGTGGACATATCAAGGCAATATGTTTTAGATCTTCTATCATATTTACATTACATCTACATTTATCATTATTCACTCCTTCTCTTTTCTGAGCATGGTGTTCATAGTGTGTGTTAAATAATTCCATTCAATATCT
Organism: Neoceratodus forsteri; assembly: GCA_016271365.2. Classification (NCBI taxonomy): domain Eukaryota; kingdom Metazoa; phylum Chordata; order Ceratodontiformes; family Ceratodontidae; genus Neoceratodus; species Neoceratodus forsteri. The sequence continues at coordinate 1,385,967,226 of CM057458.1, read as the reverse complement.
AGTTATCACTCTTCTTATGTCTGATTTACTCTGAAGCAATAAGTACGGTTCTAGTGTATTAAATGATTTAAGTTTTTTGAACCACGTAAAGTTTTTATAAGATTGGATTGTCACCATATCTTTACTACTATAAACATTTCTAACTCTTTCTTTCACCTGACATTTCATGTCACTGAATGGGAGGGAATCAACTTGACAAAGCATATGTCCCAATCCCGTTGGATAAAGACATGTTGCTATGCAATTTATACTTGGAAATTTGTAACCCAGTGTTGTATACTTAATATCCTCTTCTAGACACATTCTTGGGATTCTATACTCCGGATACAGAAAAAACTTGAGTAAAGATCAACTTTTCCTGTCCACTATATAGGCTTCAGTTGGGAGCTGGCTCAATTCTACTCTTACTACTGGGGCTGGAACTAATTGGGCTGTTTTAAGAATATATTAAGAAATTTAATTAGTTGTACTTCCAACTGCTTTGGGGCCACTGGTGCTCATATTTCTGAAGTGTAAAGTAAACTTGAACACACCTTAGCCTCCATTCCCCCCAAGAGACCCCTCACTGGTCCGTTCTCCATCTGGGCTCCGAATCTCCTAAAGGCATTGAAGGTGGTAATTGCATTATGTTTTACATAATCATGGTGAAAATTCCACCTGGTAGATTGAGAAAAGTTAGCACCAAGATAGGTATATGTTTTAACTGTCTCTGTTTTAGTTCTGTTTATAAATAAAGTGGGATTTCTTTTCTGCCTAGTACCAAATATCAACATTTGAGTTTTACTAATGTTAATGGATAGTTTTTGGTACTACAAAGGGTAGCAAACAGATTGAAGTTCCATTGTAAGCCTAGAAAAGATGTAGATAAAAGAGCTAGACAGTCTGCAAAGGCCAATAATGAGATTTTTTTTATCTCCAATAAAGGGAGAATGAAACTTGGGATACTCCATCTGTGTTATAATTGTATTTATATATAAATTAAATACTAGGGGCCATAAGGCAGCCTTGTCTGACTCCAAGGTTAGTTTTAATCCTGGGGGAAAGATCTCCCTTTTTGTTAATTTTAACTTTTCGCCAGGTATCTTTTTGTAATCTGATCAAGGTGTCCAAGAGGACAGGATCTATTTTATAGGATTGCAACTTCTACCATAAAAGGGCATGACTAATCAGGTCAAAAGCCACCTCAGGTCCACAAAGTAACAGTACAGACATGACTTCTTAACCTTGACATACTTCCAAATCATATGTGTCAGAGCATAGCAGTGCTGCACTGTTGATCTGTGTGGTCTGAAACCATTCTGGGGTTCACTCATGAAACCCATTTCCTCAGCCCACAACGGTAATCTATCCAACAGAATATGACAAAAGGTTTTTTGAAGTGTATCGATAAGACTTACAGGTCTCTACATTAACAGGTCCATTGAACTACCCGTTTTATGTTGCTTGCATGCATGTGCAAGAAATATAGTGCCATCATCGGAGATTTTGGAGGTGTGTCACCTCCTCCTCCAATTCAGTCAGTGAGCTGGCAGGCGCGGCCCCTGTAAGCCAATGCATTTTGGAGCTGTCTATGACACGGTCTAAAATGCAGTGGCATACAGTTGAAAGGGGGAGCTACGCTTCAGTGAGCAGAGATAAGTAGCGTAGCTCCCCCAACCCCCTGACACACAGGCATGCGCACTTCGCATGTACTGTGTGTAGCCGACGGGTGCCCAATCCCCGCCGGCTGAGCTGCGCCTCCCCTCAGTTGTAGGTGCCACGCTGGGAGCCCACCCCAGCATGGCAATCAGTCCATAGGCCGACGGGGTGCCCAATCCCCGCTGGCTGAACGCCCCTACATCCTTGTGCCACGCCTGGGAGCCCACCCCAGCATGGCAAACGGTCCCACAATGTCTATTTTTTAACCTGAAAAACGAAAACGGTCCCGCTGAACGTCCTCCGACCCCTACAACTCGGCACCCACCCACTGCGCACCCAGCCTCCCACGCCCTCACCCCATACTTACTCGGACTCCAGCACGATCGATCTTCGTGGACCGGAACAAGTCTGCACTCTTCAAAGCCGACCGAACTGAGGAAATGCCGGTAAGCTGTATAATGGCCTAGATAGGAGGTTCAACTTTGTTGCATATCTCAGGCATTTTGAATTTTACAACTGATTTGGGACCCCTTCTCATGATGATGTCACTGTCATGGCGTTATTGGGACCGAAGGGTGATTTTGTGCAGTGACTGTGAAATCACCCTTTGGGCCTGAATACCACCATGACAGTGATATCATTCATGAGAAGGGTCCCAAAACCCCATGTTGAAAATTTGGTGCAAAATTCCAAAATGACTGTTTTATGAGCGTGCTGCGCAGTTCCACGCAGGCTCGTGAATTTGCGAATTTAATATTTGCACTCCAGATTTTCAACATTGCCATTTTACCACACCTTCTTATGAGTAGTACAGCTGTCATTTTTCACATCTCACCCAAAATGTGTTTCTGCCCATGTAGCTGAGAATGGCGAGTCGGTGTCGAAATCAATGTATGGGACAAATTAAGAAAATCACAGTGACACTGTTCATGAGCAGAGGTCTTAAAATGGCTATGTTGAAAATTTGGTGAAAAATTCCTAAAATGACTGTTTTCATGGCGTGCATTGCGCAGTTCCTACGCAGGCTCGTGTAAGTTCGCAAATTTCAATATTTCTTCCGATTTTCAACATTGCCATTTTACCACACCTCCTCGTCGAGCAGTACAGCTGTCATTTTTCACATCCTGCCCAAAATGTGTTTACGCTCATGTAGCGACAATGGCGCAGTCGGTGTGCAAACTCAATGTATGGGACACATTAACAAAATCACAGTGACACTGTTCATGAGCAGAGGTCTTAAAATGGCTATGTTGAACATTTGGTGAAAAAATTCCTAAAAATGACTGTTTTTCGAGCGTGTGTTGCGCAGTTCCTACGCACGCTCGTAAGTTCGTAAATTTTCAATATTTTCACTCCAATGACTTCCAAATACCTAAACAGCACATAGAAGCAAGCAACATTCGGCACTGACAAATGCTTGTTTCATAAATTGCACAAATGATGCTGCCCTTCTAACTTTGTGGAATGTCTGAATATTGTATAATCTTATTAAAAAGAACATGCAATAATGGAATCTACCAGCCAGAATTATATTTATATAGCTCCGCCACTATTTGATTTGGTCCAGGAGCCTTATTATCTTTAAATCACAATAAGGCATACAATATTTCTTCCCTAGTAATAAGGATTGGCCTAGGATAGAACTGAGGCAGCTCATGTTGTTCTTCAGTTACTTCATTAGAAGAATACTGTAGAACAAAGACTCAAAATGGGCTGTCCATACATCCGTTTAATATAGGCATCTATACCAGTAGTAGATTGTTTATTGCCTTAGCTTACCAACAGCCAGAACTTTTTACTATCTCTTCCGAATATTGTCTGTCTCAGTTTTTTCCAGTTTATGATCTGAAATTTACTTTTTTCATTCTGCAGCACTTCTTTATAATCTTTCCTAACTTTGTTTAGTTGCTTAGTATTACTTTTGTTTGGGTTCTGTTTAACATGACAAACCCATTTATTTAGCTGTTGTTTTGCATTTTTGCAAGTTTTGTTGAACCAGGATCTTGCCCTTGATGGTCTAGCTGTCTTAAATAAGAATGGTCTCATATAATTCAATATTGTAGCTAACAGAACATTTTGATCAAGTTTACCATTATGCTCTATAATACTGTTTTTCCAATCGTTGAGTGTATCAGAATCCAAATTTCTCCTAAGGAAGCACTTAATGTAGATGACCATCTTAATCTACAAGTATTTCTAATTTAACATCCTAGTGCCAAAGCAGTGTCTACCAAAGAATTGCTAGATCTAACAACCTTATCATATTTTAGAGATAGTGGCAAGTGGGTAGACTCTGGGCATTCAATGATTTTAAATAAATTAATTTTCTCTACAGCCTTTAGATTTACCCATAGCAAATCTATTGTAGATGATCCTAATGGTGAGTATATGTATAAGTTCCATCCGAAGTCTCCCTCAACTATCCTATTCATAAGGCAAAGGTTTACATCAGACAAAACCTCAATTAAGGCCTATCCTTGTTTATTTGAGTTCCCATCCTTTGAATGACTTTCTATTCTCAGGTTATTATTGGAAGATACCAGGAGGAGAGGGAAGTGTACACTCTCCTGTTTCTTTATACTAGTATGAGTCATTTGAGCATTTAAATCACCCAAAACTATAAAGGAATAAGTAATATATTTGGTGGTAGCTTCCTCTAGAATGTCTGCAAACTTGCACCAGTCATGTATCCCAAGATTCTTCCTGGAATATGGGGGATATAAATATTAAGTAATAAAATCTTACACTTTATATTCTCAAGCAAAATGGGAAGAGCTGTGTTTATACCACATGATACCTGTGTAATTTTGAGATTTAATGCTATTCTAACATGCACTGCTAAACCCTCTTTATAGCAGCCGTGCCTGCCCAAATGAGTGGCTGGCTTAAAATAGCTTGCAAAACCCAGAATGAGTGGAGTTGTTTGTTGTCCACACCATGTCTGCTAGAGGCATATTATATCATATGTCTTCAGGAAGGTTTTGCATTCTGGATTGGCTATTAAAAGTAATAATCCCTCGATATTCCATGAAAGAATTATAATAGGAGAAACCTCCTCCTTTTCTAGATTTCATTATTGCATCTGAGATAGCCTTTGTCAATTTTGCAGGAAGTCCCATAAGGAGGTCCCATAATAGCTTGAATGAATTCATAATTTCCATCACAGGGTATCCACTCTTCTCCTCATGGTTTCACTCAGGGTCCTAGGATGGACCGTAGATAGACCAAGCATATCAAAAGTAGAGGTTTTTTTTCCTGAATTGCATTAACACATCTAGAATTAGAGAAGGTACTATCCAACTGTGGAGAGTAAGAATCAGAATTATGAATTTTAAGCCATTCAGTATATATCCCAAACCTAACTTAAAAAAAACCAGCCAAATCATGCTTCACCTTACCTACTGCACTTCTTGGTGACATCTTCCAACCAAATAAGGTTAATGTTTTGTTCTCCCAAGCTGAGAATCTTTGGCTTTCAAAATCAGATATAGCTTTTAGTACTTTATTGGTATTTGCGGGGAATTCGATATAGGTAAAGCATGGGATGGCTGTTCATTAAATATTGACACTTCATAAAGCAGAAGCATGTATATTCCTTTCTTTTTCAAATCCATTTCTTTTTCCCAAAGTATATCAGCTAATTCTAAACTACCACAATAAACCAAAACAGAATGCTGGAAATTATGATTTGTGGGTATAAAAACTTTAAACCCTTCCACAGGATAAGAAATCTGTAGTAGTGTGACCATCCATTCTAATAATTTGTCTGGTGTTTCCTGAAATATTTCCCTAACACCATAAAAGTTGATTAAATACTCAGAGGTTTTATGGTGGTTTCCCACTTGAATCATTGGGATGGGTTCAGTAAAAACTAAAGGATCTGCAGAAACTGCAGGGACCTTGGACTCCCCAAATGTAACCAAACTCAATTGGGATACCAGTGAAACACCAGTATAACTTTGCATGATATCATTTGGTCTAGTTTCCTGCCTATCCAAATCCTTTCTGATATCTTCTTGAATTAAATCTTTGTTAGCCAACCTAGGTTCCCTCACTTTCTCAAGAGATTTACTTATCTTCTCTTGGTTTCTATTCTGTTCAGTGTTTTGAGAATTTTGCTTCAATGTTTCCTGATTTTCCTTAGAAGGTTCCTTTCCAAGACTTTTCTTCCTTTTTTGTGATTTTATTTTAGACATCTGTCTAGATTTGAGTTTGTGAAGAGGTTGTCTATCAGCTTTTCTCTGACAATCCAAAGAGTCTGTTACTCTTAGAAAGGGGGGAGGAAGGTTCACCTGTAAAGCCTTATTTTCTTTAGATGTTATCTTTTTTCAGCAGTGTTTGAAGCAGAGCTTATTTGAGAACTATCATTATACAGTCCATTTTGTAGTTGTCCTAACAATGTTTTGTTGTTATTACTTCGGTGCTACGGCTTGCTAATTCCTCCTTAATCACCCATAGGTTCTCTAATAACATGATGTTGGCATAGTATGGGTTTTTGATTATCTCTAAAGCTTGTTTAGACAATGAGGAGTATGATGTGAAGGTCCCCTTATTTTCAAAAAATTCTGAATTATAAATTACCTCTGTCTCAGAAAAGCACTAGCGAACAAGCTAGAAGGAGGTGTGGAGCAACAATGGGGAATCATCAAAACTGCCATGACAGAGGCAACAAGCCTTTGTGTGAAGCAAATAAACAAATCAAAATTAAAGAAAAAAACACTATAGTTCTCAAAAGAGGTGGCTGTGAAAGTCAGGAAGAAAAAGATAGCATTCCAGAAGTATAAGAAAACACAGAAGGAGCAAGACAGAGAGCTGTACCAGTTAAGGCAGAAAGAAGCAGGAAGGGAAGTCAGAATAGCAAAGTTCCAAACTGAGGAAAAGATAGCCAACTCAGTTAAGAAGGGAGATAAAACCTTTTATAGGTACATCAGCGAGTGTAGAAAGACAAAGGGAGGGATAGTGAGGTTAAATAGAATGAACGGTGGGTGGGCAGAGGGGGATAGTGAAAAAGCAAGGATACTGAATGAATATTCACAAAAGAGGAGGGATAAGTGCCTAATCCAATTAACAGAATCACTCTTGATAGGGGGGTTGATCCCAGTCCTTTCACAGAAGAAAGAGTTCTGCAAGGACTCCTAAAACTGAAGGTGGACAAAGCAATGGGTCCTGATGGAATTCACCCCAGAATTCTAAAAGAATTAAGGGAGGAACTAGTGAAACCACTGGCAACTCTTTTTAATAAATGATTGGAGGATGGTGTGGTACCCGAGGACTGGAGGAAGGTGGATGTGATTCCCCTTCACAAAAGCGGGACCAAGACAGAGGCAGGAAACTACAGACCTGTCAGTCTGACCTCTGTGGTAGGGAAAGTGATGGAGTCACTTCTGAAGGAAAGAATAGTTGAGTACCTAGAGGGCAGTGGGACACAGGACCCAAAGCAGCATGGGTTCACAGCGGGAAGGTCATGTCAGATGAATCTAATAGATTTCTTTGACTAGGTGACTAAAGTAGTAGACCAGGGAGGGGCTGTGGACATGGCCTACCTAGACTTTAGCAAGGCATTTGACACAGTCCCACACATAAGATTAATAGTCAAATTAACTAGCCTGGGAGTGGGTCCCAGGGTGGTAGCCTGGGTAAAACATTGGCTGGACAACAGGACACGGAAGGTAATTGTAAATGGAGTCCACTCTGAAGAAAGAGGGGTTACTAGTGGGGTACTGCAGGGTTAAGTAATGGGTCCAGTCCTTTTCTTCATCAGTGACATTGCAGAGGGACTGGAAGGAAAAGTATGCCTTTTTGCAGATGACACAAAGATCTGCAACAGTGCTGATACACAAGAAGGTGTTGAAAGGATGAAAAGGGACTTGACAAGGTTACATGAATGGTCAGAAGTATGGCAGCTAGGATTCAATGCAAAGAAATACAAAATAATGCACCTGGGAAACAAGAATCCAGGGGAAGAATACAAAATGGGTGGGGAGGTAGTAACAACAACAAAAAAGGAAAGGGACCTGGGGGTGATCATATCAGATGACCTTAAGGTTAGCAAGCAATGTGAGAAGGCAGTAGGTAGGGCTGGGGTATACTGGAATGTATAGGAGAGGCATTAGCAGCAGAAAACAGGAAGTTGTTATCCCTCTGTACAGACAGTTGGTGAGACCCCATCTGGAGTACTGCATCCAGTTCTGGAGACCCCATCTCCACAAGGACATAGACAGGATAGATGCAGTCCAGAGGAGGGCAACTAAAATGGTTCAGGGTCTGCAAGAGAAGCCATATGAGGAGAGACTAAAGGAGCTTAATATGTATACCCTTGAGGAAAGAAGGGAGAAGGGGAACATGATAGAAACTTTTAAGTACCTCAGTGGAATCAACAAAGTCCAAGAGGGTAGCATCTTTCAGAAAAAGAGACGTACAAGAACAAGGGGACACATTTTAAAGATAGAAGGGGGGTGGTTCAGGGGCAATGTAAAGAAGTATTATTTCACAGAAAGGGCAGTGGATGCATGTGACAGCCTTCCTCAGGAAGTTGTGGGGTCTAAAACTGTGGGAGAATTCAAGAATGCATGGGACAGACATAAGGCAATTCTTGTGGGGGGTAGGAAGAAATAGACTGTTGGTTAACTAGGATCTGTGGCCTATCCTGTATGTAGGGAATTGAGCAGACTAGATGGGCCAAGCGGTCCTTATCTGCATTCAAAGTCTATGTTTCTGTGTTTCTATGTTAAACATGTTGCGAATTTTTTTGAAAATTGGGTGAATACTGAGATTCTGGGGAAAATACAAAGATTGGGTAGCTAAGCTCAATTAACAGGTGATAAAGATCCTGTTAGGTAAGCTTCTTGATTTAATTCTTGATTAACAGCCAACTCCTTAAGGCATTTTATTGTTTGATTTAGGTCTTTTATAGCCATTCCTAGGTTATCTTGGTTAGGCGTCTGTTGAATCTGAGACTTATTGTTATTTAAGAATGCTTCCTTATTATCTAAAGAAAAAGGTATCAATATAGAAGCTATAGCGTAATAGCTGGTATAATCTAGAGACTCAGAAAAGGATTTAGGTGTTGTCAATACACTATTTCCACCCATAATTTCCATATCATGACGTTCAGGGTAGGTTATTTTTTTTGCTTGTAGTGAAAGATTAGGAGATTCTGAAAGTCTTATTTGAAATAAGTCTTCCCATACATCTTTTGTTTCAGTTAATGAGTGCAATGAAGAGGGCATGCTGATCATAGTGTAGCTTGTTTAATAAAATTGGTAATTTTTGTTTGATTTCATTTTTTACTCTTTTTTTCCTACTCCTATTGGATCTATTTTCCCCAAACAAAGCAATGAGGGGAGTACTTCTTGGGCTTCTTGGTCAGAATAAAATTACAGTTCTAATTGTTCACTATTCTTTTATATTAATTTTTAGCTTTTAGTTTAAAGGAAACCTCAGGGGTTACACTTTTCCCACTACGTGTGTTAACCATAATCTATAATAGGTCAATAGGTTAATTATCTGTTAGGTCTAATTTAATAGGCCAATAGGTTAATTATCTGTTAGGTCTAATTTAATAGGCCTCCTACGTAGTCAAAACTGTACCAACTAATCACACCTCAAACAATTTCAAAACAATTCAAAAGTTAAAACACATTCATATACATATACCCAACTCTCAGGTTAATTCTAAATAGAGATAAAACAGAAGCCCCTTCAAGTTTTAAGTAGTAGTCCAAATTAGTCGATTCTTGAAACTGGAAAGCTCTTAAATCCAAAAGAGAAGAAGAAGAACGCCTGTCCTCTAGATCACTGAATTGCCAATAAATATCAATATATGTAAGTCTTACCCAAGCTTTGTTATTATGTTCGCACTACCAATAATTTCTTAGTCTACGACTATTCAAGGAGTTCAAGATGTCAAATACAATTGTCACATAAAAATGAAGATAAAATTGGTCCTCACTAAAATTTAAAAACACAAAACCAGTCCAAACAAAACAAAGTTTGTGTCTTAAAGGTTCAAATACAAACAGATTCAGTTTTTAGGCAAAAAGCTAGGCAGTTTTAATTTCAATATAACAATACTAGAATTAATATTATTTTTGTAAGCAAGACCCAAGCAGACTTACTTGTGTGAGGTAAGCTCGGATAAGATTTAATAAACAGCAAACGATCATTGATGTAACTAGTGAGGCCAAATAATAGGTAAATCACCAGACAGAGTTTGCAACAAATGCACAACTTTTGTTTGAGTGGCAAGTCTGGTACCTAATGGTTATTCATAGGTGTTTTAACATTAGCGCAACACAAAGAGCTGAGTAGGTTGATACGCATTAACTCAGGCGTAGTAAAATGTGTTACTTTAACCTAAACCAAAGCCAAAAATCCAAAATGCATGACAAAGAATGAGTAAGGGTACTGCTGTATAGCTAAATGCTGCTAGCACTCTTCTTGTAGACCACGCTGCGCACACTCACTTGACAATTTGGCAGTTGGTCTGATTTAATTAGATAATGGGCAGCATACCATATCAATTAAGCATTAATCATTCAAGCATTTAACTTGTACTAGCTTGCCTAAGCTCCTATACAACTTAATAGCTCTTACACGCTCCATCTGGTTTAGTGAATTTAATAAAATTGGCCTTGCGTTTTCCAAAATTCAATTTGAACAGCCTTAAATCCTCACTAGTCTGCTACGTTAATTATTGACTGCTAGCCAGATATCTCAATAGTTTTTTCAGTAGTCTAGATGTGAACAAAGCACCTGTTCATTATTTGATTAATTAGGTTAATTGATGCTCACCTCCTTAGTTAGAATAATAACAGCACAAATGGCTGACAGGTCAATTACCAAACAGTCATTGCAAGCACGTCAGTATTCCAAAATGTAATTAGGTAAAGAATAATCTAATAACAAACCAAAAAAATGAAAAATAGGATGGAATAACAAAATATCTCAATTAAATAAATCTGCCTGTGAAACGGGACAAACTACTACAAACTATTACTAAAATACAGTTTAGACTGTTTAGTCCTGAATCCTGAGTCCTGAGATATGCAGTTTTTATAAACTGTTAGATATGACAGGATCCAATAGTCTGAAAAAGATAAAGTCAACAGAACAGCAAAACAATGTTCCAAATAAATTGTCAGAGATTCCGCTGCTCCAAGGCTGGCATAAGACCACTTGCCCATTTTTCTTTAAGGGTGACTCATGAGGTTTATTTCCAGCAAACAGCTAACTTACTCTAGGCATCCGGTCAAGGCTTGAACCTTCCTGAAGGGTTCCTCGGCCTCCCCTGTCTGGTCACCACCTTCAACTTTTCTTCTAGGAGAGACAAAGAATGCCTTAACCGGGAGAGAGCTACAACGCCTCAGCACAAGATTCACTGATAAGCTTTCATTCTTAACATAGATGGGATACCTGTTAATGATAGAAATATTGCTTTGAATGAAAGCCTGCTTCCCTCACTCCTCCTCCTCAGCATGGTAGCATTCAGCTTTGGCACAGCACCAGAACCAGAAAACTGTGCTAGTGACCTCTCATTCCCAAGAAAGGTATGAGGCTCCTCCAACACCAAAGTGGTATGCCCATTGCTAAACTTGACCCAGGTATAACCTCCAACCAACAGATATATACAACAGGCTTCAAGGGAAGGTGGCACAAAAAACTACTTTAAAGTGCATGACCCATTTGGACCACAGTGGGGTATCTCTTGTGAGAGGTCTATTAAGGAGATCATTCATTGGTTGATCCATGCACCAGAATTGATGCATGCTGACCTAGCAGGAGCATACAATCTACGCACTGATGCTAGCTTAAGTGGACTTGGAGTAATACTTCATCAGCAGTACAAAAACAAAAGGTGACTCAGGCACTGTGCTGTCACAGACTCAATAAAGTGGTCAAGATACACAAAAGCAAGGGACGCTGGGCTTAAGATGTAGACTGGGTTACAGAAGAAAACTCCAGCACATTGGAGAAGTTTATCATATTTTTTAAATGCATATAAAAAAGCAAACCATGGTAGCCCCCCACCTACTGTCACTGATGTTTTGCATCACAAAGCCTTGATAAAGCACACATTTGTTGGAGTTTTTTTTTTGTAGGTAGTCCAGTCTGCACCTCGAGCCATTGCTTTTGTTTACTTCAGCAACAGTTTCCAGAAGGTATGAGATCTATGATATTCACAAATTGAAGTTTAAAACCTTCTGAGAAGAAATATCATGTTAATAAACTAGAGTTCTTAGCTCTGAAATGGGCCATATTAGATAAGTTCCAGAAGTATTGTATCTATATGATGCCAGGATGTCAAGACAGATAACAACCACTATTGATATATGTAACAAACTCTGGTCAACGCCACTATGGCTGCTGATGTATTAATTTGATAAAGGATATAAAATTAATGTGTGGGTTGGGATCAGGGAGACAGAGAAGTTTTAATTTCACAAAAGTAACTGAATGTGTTATGCAATCTTGGGAGTATTCATTTTATTCCTATATTGTGTAAATTATTGCCCTGGTCACTCCAGTAAAGGGGATTTTGATCCTTGCAGAAACCTTCCCAGTAAGTAAAATGTAAAGTAAAAAAAAAGTTATTTCCTCTTAAACCCTCTGAGCTGCCGATATGCTAAGGAATAGCTGATGCAGAGGTATATCATATGCCTCAATTACTACTTTAACTGGTATGCCATCATTGCCTGAGGAGATTTTTTTTTAACTTTATTTATTTATTATATAGTCTCCTGTCCTGCTATCCTGCTTGTGTACATTTTTGGCAGGACTGGATTTCCCCTAAGAAGGTTTGTGGTAGAGAGTGGAGAAGCCTTGGCAGAGACTTGTTATGGATGCAGTAGAAGAAGTAAAATTGGGAGAATCTGTAGAAGGCAGAATTTAGAAGCAGAGAGGGAAAGGAAACAAAGACCATGGCAGAGTAGGAAATGTAGAATTATGGAGTATTATAGATGGAGAGACAAGGACTGAGAGTTGAAGATTTGGAGACATGGACATAGAAAAGGAACTGGAGTCAGTGAGAGAGCATACAAAAGCTTTACCTTACTTGAAAGTCTGGGCTGTAGCAATCAAGCCCTTGATCGCAAATCAGCTGATCAAGTGGAGTTTGAATGCCCATTTAGCAAGTGACTTTTTTTCTCAAACTAGTTTTATGTATCATATTTGTGTATTTCTGAACTCATAGAGTGGCTTTAAAACAGGATCTTTCTAGATCTAAATTTCTGAACTAAACATTTTGTTATCCCCTGGAGATTGAGATTTCTGACAGCTCCATAAATTCAGCATACATTCAGTTTGTTCATTTTAGTTACAGGACATCCAAGGTAATCAGTTTTAAGTCAGTTTGTGTTCATGTTTTATGCTACTCATATGCAATGGTTTCTATTATTATTTTTTACTGAAACTGTCATTTTAAGTACTGTATTTAATATATTTTATTACCATGTAGAATTTGAGGGAAGAGTTTCAATTTTGCAGGCTGTCATGTGACCCTCTCCTAATATTATTACTGCCTGAAGGAGCCATTTTATCCCAGAAGACTAAGAATCCAGGGAAGCAATCATAACTCCAGTGTCTCTGCATTTGGTGTTCATTGCTTAAAATGTTTAGATTCTAAGGGTTGGATATTCAGATTGCACTGGACAGTGGCACAAGCCTGGGTGCAGCACAACTGGGCTGCGCTGGGGCCAGAACCAGATGCTATTCAACGGTAATGCACCATGGTGCAGCACCGTTGAATATGGCAATGTCAGTGCACATACTGTACATGGCGCAGTGGCACTGCACCAGCACAAGCCATGGAGAGGAAGCACGGGGATGTGCCACTGCAAGTGCAGTTGCGCTAGGTGCGTGACCCATGATATTCAGCCAGGGGCATGCAAATGAGGCCATAAAATATGCAAAGCACAAATGGGGCCATTTTATTATGGCCCCATTTGCATGCATAGCACAGGGCGGCTCCATGAAATGCCCCTGGCACCCTGTCTAGCTGCTGTCATTGGGGGCGGGTCCCTGGTGGCATTTGTAATCCCCTCCCCTCCCATACACCTGATCGTGGGTATCTGTAATTGTACTATAACAACCTTTTGGGCTAGCGGTCCCTTCCCCATACACCTGATCATGGGCATCTGTAAATGTAACATGATAACCTGGTGGTCTAGCGGTCCTCTCCCTACATGCCTGATTGCAGGCATCTGTAAATGTAAAAGAATTACCTGGTGGTCTAGTGGCCCCCTTTCAATAAGCCCAATTGTGGGCTGTTGTAATACAAAAGAATTAGCTGGTGGTCTTGTGGTGCCCCTCCCCATCCATCCACAGAGGACCCCCAGCTACCCAGCAACCCTCATCATTGGCGGGTGGTAACACCCTGCTCCCATACCACCACGCCATCCACCAAAGGACAGTGTACAGACCATACTGTGCATTCTCATTCAGCAGGTGGCTGTGTAGTATATGGGCAGGGTGTTGCCACCCGCTGATGATGGGGGGGGGTGCTGAGTGGCTGGTGGTTCTCAGTGGGTGGGTGGGGAGGAGGTGTACCTCTAGGCCACCAGGTAACTCTTTTGTATTACAACAGCCTGCAATCTGGCATATGGGGAGGGGACCACTAGACCACCAGGTTCTTCTGTTATATTACTACAGCCTACAATCGAGCATATGGGGGGGCCACTAGACTACCAGGGAGGGTCCAGGCACTTGTGGATGGTGTTCCTGCTGGTTGGGTGGCCACTCACAGCTGATGGCTGTTGTGCTGTGCCTTGCAATACAGCTGCCCCCATCAGTGGGTGGCCAGAATTTCAGCCTGTTATTTTTGGCTTAACTTTGAGCACCAGTGTGCGGCGCATGTAGGGGTTGCACCAGCATATGTGCTGCACATCCCGAGCTGAATATCAGGATGTGCCACATATGCATGGGCATGCCCCCTGCATCAGCACCACATACATTACCAATGCACCACGGAGCATCGGGGGTTGCTCTGCACAACCTGCCCCTTTGAATATCATGTCAAGATAGGGTTGTGCATAGTACAACCCCTGTTGCACCATGCACAACCCCTTTGAATATCTCTGCCTTGGATTCATGAGTAAACACATTTAATATCATGTTCTAGATGTGTTCATCAAGCCATATGAGTATAGCTAATTAGTAGTCAAAGCCTAAGCTGCATTTATGTTTTTTTTATTTGAAGGCCATTCATTCATTTCATTTATCAAAAGACAAAAGTGTACATTTCCAACTTATACTGCTTCACTTCAGTGTTTGCTACTCTAGAACGAAGAAGTCTCTTGTTCAAATACTTTAAAAAGTTAAATTGGCGTGGATTGTTTTATATTGAACCAATTATTTAGGAAACTACACATGCATTCATAAATATTTTTTTAGAAACCACTTTGGCAGCTTATATTTTGTCTGCCAGTTAATATGAGTGGCCCACAGATTGCTTGACTGTGCACTTATCTTAAACTTCAGCATAAATGTGTGTTCTTTTTAAGTTAATGTTATCTTAAACTGCCTTTAAAAATAGAACCATTGTGAACTGGATGTTCTTTTTTCTTGCTGCTGTTTTCGGAGCTGGCACTATGAGTACAGCTCTACACCATACTCCTGACCACCTCTTCTAGTGAGGAGATAAAATAAAATCAAACAGACCAGTCTTGAGTTACTCAACCAATGGCTATCATTTGGTGAAAGAAAGTGATGAATGGAAAAAAACTTATATTTCATGATTCACCAGTAGAAGGACTGAAGGGTATTAAACTCTGTTCTACTGTAGGCTCAAACTTCAGGGTAAAAAAGAAGCAAAAAAAGCAAAGTGAACAAATTAGTAGTAGCTCTGAAAAACATACTGCTAAAACTGTTCTAGTGTTTTTTACATATTGTAATCAATCTAAAATCTTAAAACCATTACAGAGCCTGGAGATAAAAATAAAATTATTTCAGTGCAACTATTGATTACTCATTGTTGACTTGTTTGTGGGTCATAAGGAATGGAAGCTGTTGACAAACTTGTAATTTGACACAACGGCCACAGATTTATCAGTACGGTGAAATACATCGCAAGTGAAAGTTACAATTATGAGCAAGGTTAGCATAAACCAATTCAGTACTTGCAACTGAAATGGATGTTCTTTGTTACGGAAAGCAAGATCTTGCAGTATCAAAATTATAGGCTTTTTGATCTACAGTAGTTCAATCAGACAGGGTGCGTGTGAAATCCCCTTTCATATTGTACAGTACATCCAGAGCAAATCAGCAGGAATGTTTTATGGGGATGTTTTTAAAGAGACTGAAGGCTGTAATTTGTAAGGCAATGTTTATGGAAACTGCAACCATTGTTGACTATGCAGGAGGCAGCCATGTTCTTAAGGCAGTTGTTAAAGGTTCCTAATTCCAATTTTACAACCAGCTAAAACATGATAGGAACACACGCTGAATGAAGTCATAACTTCATCTGTACCTTTCAACAAGAAAATTCTGTGGCAGGGAAGGGGGAGGGGAGAAGAATAAAACACATTTTAGTGAATGGGGAGGATGCAGACAAATTTGTAGGAAGTTGTGTTTCAACTCCAGTGCACAGTAACAACATAGCTGTTCTGCCTTAGGAATTCTGGTAGGACCCCTTCTTCTGATAGCACTACGTCAGCATAGCTCTGATGCTATGGAGCTGTAAAAACTATGGCTAAATTAGAAGCAACTGGATATCATTGGGTGTCGGCTCTGTCGACATATAACAAAAGTGTGGAATATCTTCCAAATCTCAATCATGTGGATGTGGACACTTCTCAGCAACACTCTGGAGATTCCAACAGCAAAGACGAATGAATTCACATTTCAGGGACTACAATAAAGGCACTGTGCAAAAAGTATGATGCAGATGAACATGTCAACCCTGCTACCTACAATCAACTGGTGGACACCATGGGAGCATCTGCAGAATGCCTTCCACTGACCAACTGCAGCTTCAGTGCTTTGGATATGACCTCTCTTTCTAGATTGAGTCATGGATACTTAAGGAAAGCAAGCAAAGGAATTACTAGAGCTTCTGAAATGTGATTACTGCCTTAGAGAAGGGATGGAATGCCAACAGTGTGACATCAAATTATCTGGACAAGCCTTTACTCTTACAAGAGTGTATGAAGTTCAACATAAAGGATACATAGATACATAGAATTTGATAGCAGATGAGGACTGCTAGGCCCATCTAGTCTGCTCATACACCCTAGCCCCCCACTCCTTTGTCCCTTGTTTACACTTTACTCATTGTTGCTCGAGTTCTTTTATGTCTATCCCATGCATTTTTGAATGTACTCACTGTTTGCACCCCTACTACTTCCTTGGGGATAAGCTCCTTTAACTAAAGACTCAAGGTCCAAATGTCATGAAGGACTGTATTTAGACCTAGGAGAACAGCTGGAATGACAAACATCTGATCAGAGCTTATAGAAGATCTAACATGCACTGCAGGCTATTGTATCTCCCACTGCTGCAGCCATCCTTTAATGTCAGCATCAGAAGATTCTGGGACTTGTGGTTAAAGAAAATGCCAGCTTGCAAGTCACTAGAATCAGTCTGACACAATCTACTATAGTGCAGTAAACAGTAAGCAAAGAAGTGTTTTTGTACACTAAGAGCAAATTAGGACCAGCCCCTCACTTAAGTATGGAGAACTTAGTACTGACTGTTCCCTTTTAAGAATAGGTTCTGGGTGGAATATTCCATTTAGTAACTACTCTACTGATTAAATGTAAAAACTCTGCCTTTTTAACAAAGGAATAGTGGCAGCATGTCCAGCACTAGCATTTGGTATAAACATACATTCAGATCCCTAGATACTGGGAGGATTATGATTATGTTTACAATGCTTGGAGAGTACTTCTTTGATTGTGGATTACACTAGTAGATGCACTGATCAGGAAGATACTCTGACTGGAGACTAATGGCACATTTGTATTCCAAGGGCAAGGTCTGCTAATTGTTTTAAACATGGAAAAATAGCAAGATGTAGAATATGATGCTTTACTGGAAGGAGTGCTCATGGCATACATGTAAGAGAAGTCAGTGTTGGTAGTACTAATGCTACTATGGTCAATCTCACAGACCCTTACTTCCTCATCCTCACATTCCATTATTGCCAAAAACAGGTCTATTCAAAACAAATTGTGCATCCCTTTGGTGCTATGCTTAATAAGATGTTTTGTTTGTATGTGACTCCACTGATCAGTAGTCCCAAGACTAAGAGTGTTGTAAATTGTAAATTTTCCAGTGAAGTTGCAGCACAGTTGAAAACTTCACAGTAAAAGTAGCAGGAAAAGTTCCTTGCTTTGCTGCTCTTTCACATGGTGAAGGTCCTTCAAAAAAACATTTTAAATAAACACCCCCACTCTCATGCAGCATAATTCCATGCACTTCCATGCCACCAACAGAAAAATATATGTCTGTCTTTGCTTCTGATTGTTTGATGGGGACCTCTTTGCTTCTGATTGTTTGATGGGGACTTTTGTCCATGACATTCTAGCTATACCACCCCATGAATAAAATAGCTGGCAACTCCAAAGGCTAGTCAGTACCAGTTTAGACAGAATTAATGGAAGATGGTGTTTAGCGCAGAGGTTGCAAGACTCCAAGTAGAGTTAGAGAGGATCCAGGTACCCCCCACACACAAGGACCACCATGTCTGCCAGCACTCCCTCAGAGGAAGGCAGCAAGGAGGGATGGATGGACTACAGTGGGCTCAGAGAGGATGAGGGAGGAGGGACGGAGGCATATACCCCAGCCGGTGCCACTTCAAAACTCATATGTCATCTTGGCAGAGCAGGATGATCACACTACATCACTACAAGTGGACACTAAGGGGGATGAGTGGGTCATCCATGACAGATCCCCAAGGGCAAAGAGAAGGAGAATGCACAGGAGGAAGCAAATCCTGTCTGGAGACTCCATCATTAGAGGGATAGAGCATGGAGTGGGCAGCAACAGGGAGAGGGAGGTGGTGTGCCTGCCTGGTGGCACAGTTCAAAGGAAGGGCAGTCAGATCCTAGGGATCGCTAGGGCAGTGGCAAGGAGGGGGGAGCTGGATGTCATTGTCCACATGGGGAAAAGGACCTGTCAGGTGAGGGGAACAGATGTAGGAAAAGTACAAGAGGAATTTAGGGAACTGGGGCTGTGGCTTGGGAAAGTAGCACACTCTGTTACCTTCTTGGAGATTGTACCTGTTCATGGCAAGAGAGAGGGTCAAGACATGTGCACCATGGAATTCAACACATGGCTAAAGAAATGGTGTGGAGAGGAAGGGTACAACATCATTGGGGATTGGAATCTCACCTGGAAGGATGAAGGACTGTATTCACCAGACCACCTACATCTAACCAGAGGGGCAAAGGTATCCTCACTAAAAAGTTCAAATGCTTCCTCCATGAGCATTTAAACTAGCCAAGGGAGAGGGGGAGGCAAAAGCAGTCAGGGGGGCTAAAGATAGACACCCCTTAAATAACATATCTGAAATAAGAGAGACTCGAATTTGTACAATGGCACTATTAAAACCAATAAATAAATTAGATGCAATTGTGGGGAGGACAGAAGATGGAACCCAAAAAACATCTCAGGACCAAAAAAATGGAAAAGGTGGGTGGGTGGGTGCACAAGTAGGAAAGTAATGTGCACACATGCCTGCAGTTTGGAGAACAAAATCCTAGACCTAATGGCATTAATGGAAGATGCAACCCTGGACATAGTAGCTATTACAGAAACATGGTACACAGGGAACAATGACTGGGATATAGCCATACCAGGATACACACTTTTTAGGAAGGATAGGGAAGGGAGATTAAAGCAACAGATACTCAAGGGTCACAAGAAGGAGCAGAGGTACTGTGGGTCACCCTGGATGTGGGAAAAAGGACAGCCATTCACACTGGAGTGATTTTTCAGGCCTCCGGCACATGGAGAGGAATCAGATGAAGCTCTTGTGGAAACCATCCACTAAATGGCAGCTAAAAGGGAACTGCTACTAATGGATGACTTCAGCCTGCCTAAGGTAGATTGGAGCACTAAGACTGCAAGTACAACAAGGGGTAGGGACTTCTTGACAGCTCTGAATGCGGCAAACTTAAGACAGCTTGTAGCACAACCAACCCATGAGGAGGTGATACTGGATTTGGTAATGACCAACAGAGACAGGATCACAGGTATGGAGGTGGGCAGTCCCCTTGGTACCAGAGACCACAGGACAGTGTAGTTTAAGGTAACCACAGTGGAGGATGCAAGCCATACAAGGATAAAGGTCCTAGATTTCAGGAAGGCTAACTTTAAGGAGATGGGTAGAAATCTCAAAAGAGCCCTAGCAGTGGAAGGTACAGGGGGGAGATGTGGAAAAACAGTGGCCTAGACTCAAGCAAGTCATAACAGAAGTAAAAGGTCACTGTGTCAAAATGCATAGCAAGAGTAAAAGAAAGGAAAGGCCATTATGATTCTTGAATGTAGTGGCTGAGAAAGTAAGGGAAAAGTAAAGGGCTTTCAGAAGATAAAAGGAAACACAAAAAGATGTGGACAGAGAACAATATTTGGAGAAGTGGAGGGAATCTGGGATAATAATCAGAAGGGATAAAGCACAGACAGAGGAAGGTATAGCCCAGGCTATTAAGATCTGTGACAAGACCTTCTTCAGATACATTAGCGAGAGAAAAAAAGACCAGAAATGGGATTGTTGGGCTGAAGAAGGAAGGAGGAGAAAGGGTAGAGGATGACCTGGAAAAGGCAGAGATACTGAACAAGTACTTTTGCTCAGTATTCACCATTGAAGTGGAGGGTGCAGGACCGAGACTCAGTAAGAGAGGTATTCAGGGGAGGAGGGAGGTAGACAACAGCCTTCTTGAGGAGGTTGTGGGGTCTAAAACTGTGGGAGAATTCAAGAATGCATGGGACAGACATAAGGCAATTTTTGTCGGGGGGTAGGAAGAAATAGGCTGTTGGTTAACTAGGATCTGTAGCTGATCCTGTAGGTAGGGAAATGGACAGACTAGGTGGGCCAAGCGGTCCTTATCTGCCATCATAGTTTATGTTTCTATGCTTCTATGTTTCATTCACTGTGGAAAGAGTCATAGAAGAACTCTGGAAAATAGAAACAGATAAGGCAATGGGGCCAGATGGGATCCACCTCAGAGTGTTAAAGGAATTCAGGGAAGTGCTGGCAGAACCACTGGATCACTTTTCACTGCATCACTAGAGACAGAAGAAGTGCCTGAGGATCGGAGGAGGCAGATGTGGTCCCTCTCACAATAGTGGAAGCAAAGAGGAGGCAGGCAATTACAGGTCTGTAAGCCTGACCTTAGTAGTGGGGAAACTAATAGACTCCTTCTTACCTAAGGAAAGGATTGTGAAGTTTCTGGAGGATAGCGGGGCATAGGATCTGAGGCAGCATGGATTCTCAGCATGAAGGTTCTGTCAAACTAACTTATAGATTTCTTTGACTGGCTAACCAGGGTGGTAGATCAGGGAGTGGTAGTGGATGTAGCCTACCTGGATTTCAGCAAGGCTTTCAACACTGTCCCACACACGAGATTGCTTAATAAATCAGGGAGCCTGGGAATGAGTCCTACGATAGAAAAGTGGGTTGGGAAATGGCTAAGGGACAGGACTCAGAGAGTGGTGGTAAATGGCATGAAATCTGAGGAGAGGGAGGTGGCCAGCGGGGGTGCCACAGGGGTCGGTGCTGGGGCCTGTCCTATTCAATGTCTTTATTAGCAACATTGCAGAGTGTCTGGAGGGAAAAGTGTGCCTCTTCGCAGATGACACCAAGATCTGTAAGAGAGTGACACACCACAGGGGGTGGAAAAAAATGAGAAAGGACCTAAACCTATAAGATGAGCGGTCGGGTGTCTGACAGTTGAGTTTCAATGCTAAAAAGTGCAAGATCATGCACCTGGGTCACAGGAATCCAAGGGAAGAGTACAAGAGGTGTGGGGAAATTCTGGCCACCACAGGTCAGGAGAGAGACCTGGGGGTTACCATATCTGATGACTTGATGGTTGCCAAACAGTGTGAAAAGGTGGTGGGGAGAGCAAACAGAATGTAGGGGTGCATAGAGAGGGGCATAACAAGCAGGAGGAAAGAAGTGGTGATGCCACTGTTCAGATCACTGGTGAGACCTCAACGGGAGTACTGTACTATGTCCAGTTCTGGAAACCACATCTCTGGAAGGACATTGACAAAACAGAGGCAGTCCAGAAAAGGGCAACAAAGATGGTACATGGACTTTACCAGAAGCCCTACAGGGAAAGATGCAAGTACCTTAATATCTATTAATGGAGAGGAAAGAAGAGAGAGGGGAGATATGATAGACACTTTCAATTACCTTAGGGGAATAAACAGGGTACAGGCGGAAAGCATATTTCAGAGAAACCTCTACACAAGAACAAGGGGCGTGATATGAGGCGGAAGGGTGGAAGGCTCAGGGGTAATGTTAGGAAGTACTTTTTTAACTGAGAGAGATTTGGAACTGTGGAACAACCTTCCAGCAGAAGTGGTGGGTGCAAAAACAATACGGGGATTCAACAGTGTATAGGAAAGAGATAAGGCTACCCTGGAGATGTGCAGAGCAGGAAAGCCACAGATCAAATAGGATCTGGGGCTGCAGCAGTGAGTAAGGAAATGGACAGACTAGGTGGGCCATATGGTCCTTATCTGCTGAAAGATTCTATGTTTCTACGAATCTGTTGATCATTATTGCCATAAAAGCCATTTTTCAAATACTGGTTCTAATTTTGTTATTATTATATATTAACTGACCTTTTAGTAAATTTATGTTTTCAGTTTTTGTTTACCTTGTTACTGGACTAAACATGCAATGCCTGTTTTTATGCTTGACCTGTCTTTGATTTACACTGGTGGTAGGGGCAATTTTAGAACAATGTGAAAACTTTATCACCTTGTTAAAAGGATTTCTTCCAGTATTCCAAAATAACTAAAACTCATTTCAACTTATACTAAAATGCCAGCAGAATAGGCCTAACAATCTTTCAAGTCTGCTCGTTTGGTCAGCCCCCACCCTGGGAGCTGAATTGCTGTCCCCCCGCCCTCTTTGTCTTCTCTCTTCCCAGTCCCTGATTTCTAGCTGCACAGGACTTCGCTTCCAGAACCCTTCCCCTGTACCTGTCCCACCCCCTCTTGAACCCCTCCACTCTCTCTGCCACCACCAGAACCCTAGGCAGCACATTCCATGGCTCCACCACCCTCTCAGTGAAGTAGCACCTCCTCCTTTCTCCCCTGAATCTCCCCTCATAGCTTCCACCTATGCCCTCTAGTTGCCCCCCTTCCTTCAGAGCACCCTGACTGCTCCTCCCCTATTTACCCCCTTCATGTACCTGAAGACCTCTATCATGTCCCCCCGGTTGGTCCCTTCTCTCTTCCAATGTGTACATATTTAGCTCTTTGAGCCTCTCCCCATAGGTCCTGTTCTCCAAGCCCCAGATCATTTTGGTTGCCCTCCTCTGGACCCTCTCCAGGAGTTCGATGTCCCTCTTTAAGTGTGGCCTCCAAAACTGCATGCAGTGCTAGAGGTGCGGCCTCACCAAGCAGTTATACAGACGGAGTATCACTTCCCTCCTTCTGGAGGTGATCCCCCTAGAGATGCAACCCAGCATCCTGTTGGTCTTGGCTGCTGCCCTTCTACAAGTCTCAGAGTTGTTCATCTTGACATCCACCACCACCCCCAGGTCCCTCTCAGCCATTGAGACTTGTAGCACCTCCCCCCCAAAAGTGTACACTTAGCATGGGTTTCTGGCTCCCAGGTGCAGTACCTTGCATTTCCCTGCATTAAACCTCAGCTTCCACTTTCTAGACCATCTTTTCAGAGCCTCAAGGTCCCCCTGTAGGGCCATCCTCCCTTTCTCCCCATCCACCACGGCCCCCAGTTTTGAGTCATCTGCAAAGAAACTCACCTCACTCCTGATACCCTTCCTTATGTCAGAAACATAGGCATTGAACAGGAGGGGTCCAAGGACAGATCCCTGATGGACCCCACTAATGACCCTCCTTGGGGATGAGGTTATCCCACCAACCATAACCATATGGATCTGGTCCTGGAGCCAATTTCCTATCCATCTGATCATCTGGTTCCCCATCCCCATTTCTCCTAGCTTATCCAACAGGCCCCCGTGAGGAACAAAGTCAAACACCTTGCTGAAGTCAAGAAAGAGGATGTCCACTGGTCTACACAGGTCCAAGGCACTTGTCACCCAGTCTTAGAACTCCACAAGGTTTGTCTGATACAATTTTCCTGGGATGAATCCATGCTGCCTATCGTCCAGTCACCCTGACTTTTCCAGGTCTCCCCCAGCCTCTCCTTGACAATGCTGTCCATCACCTTGCCCACCACCGATGTCAGGCTGACGAGCCTGTAGTTTCCTGCCACCTCCCTTGATCCCCCCCTTGTGGATAGGCACTATATGCACCACCTTCCAGTCCTGGGGCATCCAACCTTTCCTCAGAGAGATGCTGAAAAGCTCCGCAAGGGTTTTTGCCAGGACATCCGCCAGTTCCTTCAGCACTCTGGGATGTAATTTATCCTGCACCAGGGCTTTCTCTGTCTTAAGGGACCTGAGGGCTTCCCTCATTCTCTCTGCCATGATTACCACCTCTGCTACCTTGTCCCCCTGCTTTGCCTTCCCCCTTCCTGTCAGTGATGGCTCCCCTCTCCCCAGACCTACCGATTGGTAAGGGCCCCCCCCAGTCTCACCATCTCATCCCATGTATGATGCAGTCCCCATTTTCCTTGGTGAAAACTGAGGCGAAGTACTCATTTAGTACATCAGCCTGCTCCCCGGGTCTTGTGCCCATCCCTCCCCTGTTTTAATCCTGCTAATCTGCCCCTTCACCCATCGCTTTTCCCCAATGTATCTAAAGAACTCCTTGTTCCCTCTCCTAATTTCCCCTGGCCAGGTTCTGTTCCTTCCTTGCCTTAGCCGCCCTCACCACCCTACTGGCCCTTCTGGCCATCAGTTTGTACTCCCCTCAATCCCTTTAACTCCTTGAGCACTTCAAATACCTGTAAGATGCCTTCTTTCTCCTCACCACTTCCTGAACCTCCCTGGTCCACCAGCAGGGTTTACGGGCTTTACTGCATTTTCGTCTTACTCTTGTACAGGTGCTGCTGGCATCCTGCACCCCCCTCCTGATGATTTCCCACCTACTGTCAGCATCCATGTCTGGCCCAATCCCATCCAAATGCTTCTTAGGGATCCTTCCCATTTCCTTGAAATCTGCCCCCCCCTGAAGTCAGTTACCTCTGTCTTTGTGCAGCCTTCTACCACTCCTAGGTCCAGGCAGAATCAGACCGTGGCATGGTCACTCCCCGCCAATGGGTCCCTTACATCCAGGCCTCCAATCTGGTCGCTGTCTGCCAGAACCACATCCAGTATCCTTATGTACCTCGCTACCCCCCCCTCACCGGTCACTGCTCACAACTGGTCCTTTACCCCATCTGCTATACTTGCCTGGCTCATCCTTCCTTCCTTCCTGTTTCCATTCAGCCCCTCCTTGCCTGTCATGCTCCCCTGGCCTAAAATCTCCCATCATTCTTAATTACTGATGACATCTGCATGAAAAGAGGATCACTGCCCCCTTCCCAAGACTTTACCTAGTCTTCCTGCTTTAACCTCCAGTGAAGTCTCAGTTCTCTGTTTGTAACATCATAATGTGATGCAGGCAATTTATTATGATACTAGAGAAGACTGTATCTTTATCAGTGATTAAAAGCAGGAGGACTGGAGGACAAAAAAGAGGATAATGTATGGGCAACCATACATATATAAGCCCCTTTTGGGAGCTTACTAGTGTCTAGAGCTAGGGCCCTGCCTGCGGGTGGGGGGGCCAGCTTTGTGGGTATAAAAGGGGAGGTTTTGGTGCAAAAGGGGGAGGTCCCTGGGGAGAGAAGAAAGAGAAAAAGCAGTCCATGGTGTGTTTGACTTTAAGGGTGGAGGTTAGGGAATGGAGTGGGCCAATTGCCGCCCTGGCCCTCTTCCCTCAAAGACCATCAGAGAAGTGTAGTGGTTGGAACTCCATGGTGGGGTCTGGAACCTTTTAACTGGGACCACCTGTGCCATCAGGGGAGCCAGAGCCTGGGTACAAAGTCAGTGGCCCACTTTGTGATCACTGGCACCTTGGTGTTGTGGCACAGGTGGGTCTCATTTACCCTCATGCGTGGGTGAGAGCATGTAAAACCCCATGACTGGTTGTTGGGGCAGTGTGGTGGTGGCTGTCCAACCTGCAGGGAGCACAGTGATATCAGCCTGTCTCTCTTTTTTGGTGGCACTTTGGCCTGGCCAGGAGGTGTCTGGAAGCCTATGCTGCCTAAGAGTGGAAAGTGCACAGATTTCCAGGATTGCCAGAGCCCTTCAGATGTTGCCCTGGGATGCTTGGAGCTGAAACGGCTTAGGATAGAGGGGACTTGGTGTTTCTTGTGAGACTTTGTTTGATGTTTAGCAGAGGCCATCCAAGTGGGATCTCCGGATTCAAACCACTGGCACAGGGAGGTACTACTTAGAACACAGCTACTCTATATTATGTAGCTGCTAGTGCAGTGCGCACCAGTGTGTGTGTGTGTGTTGCATTGAGAAAGGAAGAAGAAGCAAGCTTGTGCAGGAGAGATGGTTGGGAGACAAGAACATGTGCGGCCTCATTTACGTCCCATTATTGTTGCTGCTGCCAGGATTAGAGGAGCCTGTTCAGCCCCAAGGGAGTGTTGCAGTGCAGGAGCTTTTGGGACATGAAAGTTTGCTGTAGACTGTATTGGGTACCCACTGTGTGATTTGTACCCCATGCTCCATGGAGTGAATTTATCAAATTTATGCAATTAAATAATGTTATTGTTGTTTTAACCTGGAGTGAACAAAGAACTTTATGTAAGGCACTGTGTGATCATTCTAAGTGTGCCCACACAGCTGCTGTCACCCCTCACTGCTAAGCATAGCCTGCAACCCCTCTGACAACATCTACTAGGAACCCAGGTAATGAGTGTACATTTTTGGGACTGTGTTTCTGGCTGAAAGTGGCCCCCGCCCCCTAGGTTTCCATCTGTCATTCTCCTAGACACTGGGAAGGAGGCTTACAACATGGGGGCTTATCTGGGATTTTAATGATCATTTTGAGGGGAGGGCAAAAACTGTTTCTGGACTGCTATCTTGGGGGTATGGCAGCATGGGAGATTTTTTTGCATTCAGGCTCAAGTTTAACTTGTGAGATTTTGCACCTTCAATACAGCGCCATATTTTGCCAGCATGGACTAGCTAGAATCCCTTTAATATATGCAGAACTTTGGGGACAGCATGCTATTGGCTGGAGATGGCAGGGCTGGGGCCTGAGGTCATGGAGCAAGAAGCTGGAGTGCTATTTTGTAAGAGCTACAGTGAACTGCGCCACACAGTACTGATAGCTTGAGGAGAAAGAAATCTGCTAGCTAAAGACTCTAAATTATTTTAGTGGCAGCAGAACAAAGAACCAGGAGTACAGAAAAGGAAGGCAGAGGCATCTGGTAATGGGAACAAATGGTCCCTGTTCCCGCTTCACTCCTGTCCTGGTTGTGGAAGGTGGAACACCAAAGTAGCACCCAAGAGAAATGTTTTGTCTGCCACTAGAGATGTGTGAAGTGAGCAAATTTTGCTCCCTGAATTATCTCATGAATGGTGCTCAATTCTCAAAGCACAATTTATGAAATTCATCAATCTTCGGAGTGCAGATTGACTGCAAAGTATGTGATTTTGAAGGAAAAATTCAACACTTCACAGGAAAAACTTTGTATATACTAGTGGGTGCCCCCTCCCCCTCCCGACAATCACTGGCCCCAATGAAAAAATAAATATTATCAATTAAATCCCTGGTGTCTACTGCCCCCCCAATCGCCGGCCAAAATGTAAAAAAAAAACATGACACCAGGTGTAATGTATTGAAAAAGCCAGGATGGTAAAACACACACATAATTAAGCACATTTAACAAAAACAATAGTGCAAGTCATACACAGAGATGTTGTAAATAAAACCATGTTAACATTTCTCACTACTGCTTATCAGACTTAACGTTTGTTCTGAAATGTATAGTTTTCTGCTATAAGAATCCTGTTTCAAGATGATCACCAAAAATGTGCATGATCCACGATTTCCATGAATTAGTGCTATAGTCGAAAATAAATGATACATAAGAAGCCAATCAAAAAAATCATTGGATGCAAAAAAAGCATGTAAACAGATCATAGAAATCCATTCTATAATGTTAGAAGTGTCACCTATATCCATCTGGAAAAGCTGCCTGATAATTGGAATTGAAAAAGCATATTTATAAGGATGATCGAATAAGATTCAACTGAATATGTTTTAAAATACATCACACATTGTAGTATTCTATATAAAAGATGATCACCAAAAAATATATGCGTATAAATTGCATAACACAGCAGAACCACATTGTAAAATATACAGAGGGCATCCAAAAACCTTCAACATAAGATAACTCGATATACTGATGCCAAAATATATATGACCACAACGAACATTGCTATAAAGCTGAAAAATGCGTCATGCATGAAACACAACATAAAAATATAATCATATTCAATGGACATGCATTAATTATACAAAAAAGCATGTAAAAGAACTGAATTACAAATGGACCTCATAAATTCATACAAGCATAGTAAACAAAATTATTAAATCACTGGGGTGGATATTCAGAAATGTGCCAGAGGCTGGTGCAAGACCTGCGCAGTGCAACTCCACTGTGCCATGGCTTACTGAGTGTGATATTTAAACATTGCGCTAGGCAGCATGCGCCAGCGCAACCAGGCTGAATATCGCACAGATGTGCCATAGCGCAGCCAGGGCTGCATCAGGGAGCAACCCAAACTGCACAATAGCGCAACCGGGGATGTGCAAAGGGCTGAAGTGCATGCGCTAGGACACATATGGACCGGCAACAGGCACAGTAAGGAGCATGTCACTGGTGTGGAATGTGCCACCACTAGGGTGCTGAGGATGCCAGGAGTGAGGCACGGCAAGCACATGACGGAACACCACCCAGTGTGCATGGGGATGAAGCAGGACCCCACCCATGTGCTCCACAGTGGTGCATGGAGGTAGGGTGGCACCAAAGGCCATTGGTGAACAACTACTGGCAACCACCCACAGGAAGGCATGTGGCATGTCACCTGGACCACAGCCGGCAACACACAGGCAAACAGCACACAATGCACACACCACACAACCAAAACAAACAGCCCAAGGCTGCCCCAGGGCACATCCACTGACCAATGGCTGAACACCACCAGGACCACCCCCCGGCCACCCCAGGTGCACCACACAGCCACCATGTGCATCACAGCAGCATGGTTCCACATGCTAGTCGCAAATCAGACCCGGACACAGATGGTTAACTACAATAAATGTATTAATAATGGAAATAAAACACAACTATATACTTATATACGAGGAACAGGGGACAGGGAACAAGGAATGGGGAAGTGATGTACAAAACAGCTAAGCCAGGGAAGAGAGGGAAGAGAGGGAAGGGGACAGGGGTCAGGGCTAGACAAGGGGTCAAGGGAGGGCAAGGGAAGGGAGGACAGGGAAGTATAAGGGCCATGAGCCAATGGGCCCTACTAGTGGTCTTGCCTGCTGCTGCCTGGCACTGTTGCCTGTGGAAGGACCTCTGCAGCATCCTCATCACCTGTAGCTTGACAGTGGTGACCTCAAGGATTCACCTCAGGAGGCAGGTGTTGACAACAGGCCAACAGACACCTAGGACAAAGAAGGGTACATGGTATCAGTGCATGTTTGAAACACCCTAGCCCACCCACTGTGAGCACTGGACAGTGGTGACACGTGCCCCTGGGATGGCACCCAGCCACCCGCAGTGGGTGCGCCTACACGTGCTACCAACCTGGCATACCACAGCCATGCAGAACACTGCACACCAACACCGGCAATGGTCCACCCATCGCCACTGTGGCAGGCAGGCAACATGGTACAGTGGCAGCATGGCAGCGGCACAGCTGGCAACCGGATGCACCCACAGCCTGCCTGCAGCAGCCACACAGATGTGCGATAGCCACAGCACAGTGCATCTGACACCATGGAGAGCACACAGAGGCAATGACCACGTGCACAGATGTTGCTGTGTGTGCCAGCGGTGCAGCACTGGCTGACGGTGGTGGCGGTGGTGGCACAGCTGCATAGGCACTGCATGGCGCACAGCAGCTGGAGGGGGCAGCAGCGGCAGATGGATGGCAATGTTGGGGGACCAGGTGCAGCGACTGCCGATGGTACACTGGTGATTTTGCAGCCACAAGAGGACCCTGCTGTGCAGTGCACACCTGAATGGGGGGCTGGGCAGTGAGATCATATGCCACCCATGGGTCAGGGCATCACCCAGGCACCTCTAGGTGCTGACCCCTTGCTCGAGCACACCCGTTGGCTGTGGGCCACCATGGAGCAACAGGTGCTGCTCGTGGCAGGGGTGCATGCACTCCACGCCGAGATGTGCCAGGCTGCAGAGCAGCACAACCAGGGCTTTGCACAGCTCCTAGCTGACAACAATTGGCTGTAGGAAGACACGACCACGCCGTGGATCGGCTAACTGCTGCGGTCATGGTCGGCCTAGCTCCACTGTCCATCATGGTGCATGGTCGGCCACCACAGACCCTGCAGAGTGCATTCTCCACCCCTGGGACACAGCATCGAGCAACCCCCTTGGTGTTGATGCTAGGTTCTGTTGTGGGCATTCCAGACACGCCCAGTGTGGGCATGTTTGGGAGCCTGCAGACCTCTGTGAGGACTCGGTTGCAGTCCCACAGTAACATCCCTGGGGGACTGTCACAGACACCCCCTGTGGCCGTCGCACAGCCTGAGTCTGGTAGGCTGTCTCGGCAGTCCGTTCACGTGTCCCCGGTGGCCATGCGACCATGCAGCAGTCTTGATATGCCCGCCTCCCTGTTTGCAGTCTGCTGCCACCGCCCTGTGTGCACACTGGTGTGGTGTGTGTGTGTGTGCATATCATGAACATATCATCCGTGGTGTGTGCAGCACACAGGCCATGTACGCACCGGCCCAGCCACTGACCTGTGTGGCAAGTGCATGATGATGCCAGCATAGCACCAACTGCCACTGTGCACTGGTGTTCAGCGTGTGACACATGCCGGGTGCCAGCATCTGGGCGCATGACTGTGGGTGCCAGTGTGCATATGTGTGTGTGTGTGTGTGTAAGGATGTGTGCGTGGAGTGTGATGTGCTGTGCTGCGTGTTGCCAAGGGGTCCCATTCCAAGCCCACCCATGCCCCCCCCTCCAGCTGTTCCTGTCTGTGTGCTGTGCCACAGTTGACATTCCGTGCATGGGTGCATATTCACCTACTTGTGTGCACCATAGTGCTCCTCCACGATCATGTCCTGGTGCTGCCAGGCCATTCTGTTCAGCTGGGGTTCCCTTTACCCAGGGGGGACTGCCCACCACCACATGGCCTTGTAGCCATGTCATCCCCACTGCTGTTCCCCTTATCGACCTTGACAGCTATCCCACGGTCAGTGGCCATGTTTTGCAGTATACAGCAGGCTAGGAATAGGCCACAGGCCTTTGAGGGGCTGTACTGTGGGGCACCGCCAGATCTGGACAGGCAATGGAACCATGCCTTCAGCAGCCCAAACACACGCTCAATGATGTTCTGTGTGCTAGCGTGTGCCTCATTGTATTGCTCCTCTGCAGGGGTCGCTGGGCACCGGCAGGGCCAGAGTGAGTAGCCACTGTCACCTGTGAGGAGACAGATATGGTTAGCAAGGTGGACTTTGTTTCTGCCACCCCTATCCTTCCCGGCTGCACCCTGCAGTGCCCCTACCCTGGCAGTCCCCACCCCTTGCCCTGTTGAGCTAGGCTGCCTGCGGTCCCAGCATACTCACCTACTAGGTGGCCAGTAGGGATGTCCCCACTCTCAAACCTGTGACACAGTACCAAGATATGCCAGATGAAGGGACCGTGTGTTCCTCCAGGGTGTGTGGCACAGACATTGATTATGCACTGCTTGGCATCACACACCACCTGACAGTTGACACTGGGGTAGCCCTTTCTGTTGATGTAGGCTATCCCCTCTGGGCCAGGTGGCATGTGGATGCCAACATGGGTGCAGTCAATGGCCCCTAGCACACCAGGCATACGTGCTACCCTGTGGAACTCCTGCATGTTAGCTCTATGCCCTGCCAGTGTGCTGGGGAAGTAGATGTATTCCGCAGCATGTGTCAGCAGTGCATTGAGGAACTGTGTGAGGAGATGTGTCACGGCTGACTGGGTTATGCCTGTGGTGTCCCCTGTTGGTCTCTGGGAGGTTCCCATGGTGAGCAGACACATGACAGCTGTGACTTTAGCCTCCACCATCAAGGTGTGGCTCTGTCTAGTGGGTACCTGCATCTCCTCACTGCACAGCTGACAGAGCTGCCTCAGAATCACCCAGTTCAGGCGATACTGGCCTACAATCACTGTATCACTGTATTGTTCGAAGGTGGTGCGGGCATGGTACCGTCTGTTCCAGGTGTACTGCCAAAGGGCCCTTCCACGGCCACCCCGCACTGCCTCCTGCCTCCCCACACCCCTCATTACTGCCTCATCTGGAATATGGCACTGGCCATGGCCTCCTCTCCTGTCCCCCCAGGTGGCTGACTCCACTGGCCCCCTGGCTGTGTGCTGCACCATGTGTGTTTGTGCTTGGCACACACCTGTGTATCCTGACCCTGGCTGGTGGCCTGTGGGCTATGGCCTCCACCTCCCACCTGTCTGGACACCTGTGCGGCCCCTTCTGAGCCGGGTGTCAGAGGCACACACCTGGCAGTTGCCTCTCCAACTGTCACACACACACACACACACACACACACACTGCCTCACTGCCTCTGTCCCTCTCTTGGACCTCTTCTGCTGTTCTGCCTGGCCACTCTATCTACCTCTCTCCTGCTCCCCTGTGGTGCAAGTGTCCTTCCCCTGCTTGTTCCCTCTTTTTACAGGTAGAAGTATGTGCCACACATTTCCAGTTTTCTCCACACTTGTGCCATTTGTCCGGTGTTGAATATCGCACTGCACTGCTTATTCATGTCTACGCTTCCCTGCACTTGTGCATACATACATTACCATTGCTTATTGGTGCATGGCCACTTGTGCTGCACAGCTGCTGCCACTGAATATTGCTTTCAGGCACATTTTGCAGTTGCGAGGTGCAACTGCTTTGAATATCCCACCCTGCTGTCTAGTGGTGTCCCCCACCGATTGCCGGTCCCAAGGTAAAAAAATAAAAAATTATGAACTAAATCCCTGGTGTCTAGTGTCTCCCTCTCCTTGCCAGGTCACTGGGGGCAGTGCGGTGGTGGCAGTCCATGCTGCAGGGAGCACAGTGCTGGCAGCCTGTCACCCTTTTCCAGTGGCATTTCAGCCTGGCCAGGAGGTATCTGGAAGCCTATGGAGCCTACGAGCTGAATATGAACCATCCTCAGGGATCACCAGGGTCCTTCAGATGTTGCCCTGGGATGCTCAGAGCTCCTCTATGGTAATTTAGCGATTAATCTAGGTCACCGAGTGCCTAACAAGGGACTTGCTAGTTGCCCGGTGACTCTGATTAATCACCAGATAGCCATTATTATATGTAAAAACATTGTTAAAGCTGCCCCCCATAGACTTCAATGGATCACTTCTCTGCACTCTCCTTGGGTACACGTCATTATGTGCCTGAGCGTGGGGGATGATCATGGGTGGCTCCAGAGGCTGGGAAGTAGTAGAGATGTAA
Organism: Neoceratodus forsteri; assembly: GCA_016271365.2. Classification (NCBI taxonomy): domain Eukaryota; kingdom Metazoa; phylum Chordata; order Ceratodontiformes; family Ceratodontidae; genus Neoceratodus; species Neoceratodus forsteri. The sequence continues at coordinate 1,385,933,789 of CM057458.1, read as the reverse complement.
GGGGGGAAAAGCTATGATCCCTTCCCCTTCTAAAATAACAGGAGAAATTTTGTCAGACATGCACAGATGCCATTTCGCAAAGGTAAGACACCAGGATATGTGGTGCACTTCAAATTCTTGGTAAACTTGGGAAATCTCTTTAAGTGAATTATTTGGCGGTCTGGTTCTCTATTGATTGTGGTTATTCTGTTTAGTTCTTTAAGTGATCATATTACAGTAACTTATTTTAAATTACCCCTGTCATAGGCGTCTTGTTAATCCCCTGCATATTAACAAAAAAAAAAACACTTTGTGAGGGAGAGGGGTTACTGTAGCTTCTTAACTCAGTAAACATATTTAGATCACACTGCAAATCCATTTGGTGAGGTGTTGTCTGCTGTTGCTGGTATTTAGCTCTACTGCAGTGTTTAATTTTTTTTCTTGCAAGACCAAAACTTGAGATATATAAAATACCTGGAAATAGAGATTCTTGATTAAAGGGAGAGGTGCTGGCAAAGTGGTCAAGAAGTACATAGGTTCTGTGAGGCAAAATGTGGTTGCACCTAAACAGACTTCCTCTGCAGCAGCAGCTTAATCCATGAGCTATAGGGCCGGTAGTAGTAGCAAGAAGTAGTTGGTGGAAGTGGAAGAGGCATTAGTGTTACCAAATTATTCTCTGCTACATCTGTGGCATCCATGGTGGTGGATACTGGGAGAGGCAATGACAAGAGGATCAGTCTGAGAGGTAACAAAATCTCTGGCTCAGAAACAGTAATAAAGAAGGAGGCTGAAGGGTTCCCCATGACTGCTGGTGGTGACAGCGGCACTGAGCCTGATCTGGGTTATGGGTTCCCATTTCCAAACAGGAGTGTTAAGCTTGATGGAAAGCTATATCAGGCCTCTTGTATCGATGGAATGACTTTGACTGCTAGGGGGCTATAGAGTTATCAAATAATTCATAAGTGTCAGTGGCTCAGTAGGTAGCACACTCGCCTCTGAGGCCGGAAGATCAAAGGGCTGTGGGTTCAGTTCCCACATCTGGCACTTGGGTTAATATGCTAGTACTGACACATGAGAGGGGTGCTGCACTGCTGAGGTGCCGTCTTTTGGATGAGATGTTAAACCGAGGTCCCATCTGCCTGGATTGGTGGTAGTTCAGGTGGATGTTAAAGATCCCATGGCACTTATTGAAAAGAGTCGTGGAATTTCCATGGTGTCCTAGCCAAATTTCCCTCATTCACTAAAAAAAAAAAAAATACCACCAACAGCTTAATCTGGTTCAAGGTCAGTTGGCATACATCTGTATCCCCCTCCCCCGGGTCATGCCTGAAAATAGGCCGGATTTGTCTAGTGCACTTACCCGGTCAACAAAAACTAAATAAATAAAAAAAAAAATTATAAAATAAAATGGTTGGCAATATAGCCTAGAGGTTAGAGTAATGAACTGTGAGTAAGCTTGGTACATCCAGCAGACCAGGCCTTGGTTTGATTCTCACAACCTCCACTTATATACTGTGTGACTCTGAGCAAGTCATTTAACAGCCCAGTGCTCCCAGGTCACCCCTAAAAACAGGCACTTGTGCCTAACAGGCCTAACCCAGTTACCAAAGACTAAAATAAATAAAAATAAAATGACTACTTTATACTAATCTGTGGAATTGTATGTCTGCATGCTTTGCACAAAAACTAATAAACTTTAAGTGATAAAAAAAGAAAACTCTCCAAGTTACTGTTTTCTTTTGAGCAGCATCCATGAATCCCCTGGCCCTGAGTCAAATGCTACGCAACTGGCTTTGCCACGTCACCGAGTCCAGCTATTTGGTACTCCAACACCCAGGAAAGTCCAGTCTGCACTGCATAGCATGTTTTTGGAGTGTTATGCCAAATACCCACTCAGCTGTGCAGTTGAATGAAAGTGAGTGCAGCAACTAGTGACATTCTGGTAACTGATCTATTGCCATTCTGTTTTGTGAAGAACGAGGGATTTAAAAGGTTGATGTGAAGTGACATGGGGTGAGTGTCATTTAGAATACCACAGTCAATATCATTGAAGGCAGCAACATAGTCCAGAAATACTGGACATCCTCAGGATGCTCTGGACATAGACTGTGCAAGCAGGTGAGGGCATCATAGTGACAGAACATTTTTTTTTTGTAATTCATATTTTATTTAGAGTTTCAAATACAGGTATGAAGTATGGTATTGGCATATACCTTACTACAACAGCATACATAACAGGTCCTGGCTGGGTAAGTACCCATGGATGAACAGATTACTAAGAAAACTGAACAGCAAATAAACCTTTGAATGTACAGAAACATACACTTTATACAACCTGCATTATTTGGTTACAACTCTTTATAATTTTTGGTACCTTTACTATCCGCCCATCCATAAAGGGTCACAGACCGTGGGTTGGTCCTTAGGTTAGATACCTGATGGGGGTATAAGTTCTTGCCGTTCCTAGGCTGGGTCAGGGGTACCTTCCATGGAAACCTCAGGCACAAGGATGGCTAGACCGCTTCTGGAATGTGTATCTGTATATCTATGTGGGTATAAGTACTGATAATGTATTGACCCTCATCTGGGCATGGGGCTTAATACTGGTATCCTTGGTGTAGTTGGTAACTTGCAAAGGGGGGGAGTGATAAAAACCCTTCCCAGATGATCTGGTATAAGGGCATCTTTTCTTGGACTGTGTGGAGAAACCTTTCATAACTAGCTAGCTTCCCCAGTTCTTGGATACATACCTTTGTATCCAGGGCCAGTGTGTCCTTCCAGTGCCTAAAGATTATTCTCTTAGCCATGGTCAGGACTCCAATTAGCCATCTCTTTTCACCAGCCAGAAGTCCAGGCCCTGTGGATTAGGTCAGGTAGTGATTCAGTATCACTAGGATGTGGTGTTTTATGTGTGAGGATCATATCTAGGATTTTCTGGATCAAGCTCCAGAAAGTTGCTATGGAGGGGCAGGAACATAGAATGTGGGTAACTGTGCCACACTCTGTCTGGCATCACCAACATTTATCAGAGGATGACAAACCCCAAGCATGTAACTGCTATGGGGTTCTGTACCATCTATGCATCACCTTAAATTGGGCAAACATATTCTGAGTGTCTTTTGTGGATTTCCTTACTGATTGCCAGGGAGAGTTCCAGATCTGAGGGGTGATGTCTATACCAAACTCCTCTGTCCATTTCCCCCTGACTGTGAGTGCCGGGTCTGGGAGGAGCTCTAGGAGGTGCTCATATAGGTCACTGCTACGTGGGGCCATTCCTTTGTCTGGCCATAGCAGCGTGTCCAACTTATTGTGTTGTGAATCCCAAACTTGGGGGCCCCCTAGTACTCACGATAGTGTGTCTTATTTGGAGGTATCTCCAGTGGTGTTGCTTGGGTAAATCAAATTCTAGCTGCAAATGCTGGGAACTCTTCATGGTTGCTATGTCCTTATGCCTAAGGGCTGCAAGGTACTTTATGCTTTTCCTGTTCCACTCCTTATCTGCCATGGGTTTATTGTCAATTTTTATATGAGGGTTGTCCCAAAGTGAGAAGAATTTTGCTCTGTTTGAGTTCCATTCACTTAATTTGCAGATGACCTTCCATGTGTCAAAGGCCAGCTCTATTGTGGGAGGTATCGGCCAACTCTTGAGGAGGCTAAGGAACTGGGTTTCCAGCAACAGGGGCCTTTTTAACACTGAAGTCTCACACTCCACCCATCTTGGTTACTGGGCTTCATTAGGCCAGAGTGCTGTCTTAGCCATCTGAAAAATGGTATGAGCCATAATTCGGAGTCTAAAATTGGGGAGTTTAAGTCCTCTGTGTGGGAGGGGGGCTTTGAAGCTTAGCACAGCTTTTTCAATTTGGGTCTTTCCCCCAGAAGAAGGACAAGACTTTGGCCTGTAGCTCCTCAAGTAGTTTATGCTCTATACGTAGGGGTATGTTATCCAGAGAGCCACCATCAGTTTGAAAGCTTGAGCCCTGAACCAGTGGGAGAGGTGTAGCAGCTCCCACCTTTTGACATCTTTCCTGCTCTCTTCTGGCAGGGGGGTTAGCTTGTCTTTCCCTAGTTGTTGGAGGTTCAAAAGAAAAGCTACTCCCAAGTATGTGAGCTTCTGGGGAATGTGTGTTAGTCCCCAGGGGTAGTTTGGTGATGTAGTAACAGAGGGATCTGAGGCTAAACATTGGGATTTTACTATGTTTAGCTTATATTCTGATAATGCACTGTAGGTGTTTGTCAGGCTTATTAGAATAGGAATAGATTCAGCTGGGTCTCTGAGAGTGAATAGGACGTCATCTGCATAGGACGTTGCCTTATGGTCACTCTCATCTCTACTCCTTTAATGCTTTTGTGGCATCTGATAGCTTGCATCAGTGGTTCCAAGGCAAGTATGAAAAGAAGAGGGGACAGTGGACAGTCTTGTTGGATGCCCCGATGCAACCCAAAAGGTGCTGAAGCCTGCCCATTGGTAATGACCTCTGCTGAGACTTCCAAGTATAGCACCTTAACCCATGATCTGAAAATGGGGCTGATGTTGAAGACTGCAAGTGTGGTCAGGAGGTAATTCCACTCCACTCTATTGAATGTCTTTTCAGCAACCAATGAGAGTAGTGCAACGGGGGGGCCTTCCTTGTTTTCTACAAGAGATTCACCAGTCTCCTGGTGTTTTCTGTCCCCTTTTGGCCTGGGATGAAGCCTGCCTGTCCCTATCCAGCCATGCTGTGATGAGGTCTTTTAATCTGGTGGCCATCACTTTTACCCACAGCTTACAGTCTGCATTTATCAGGGAGACTGATAGCTGCCACACATTGTGGGATCCTTCCCCAGTTTTGGAATGAGGGAGATTTGTGCCACTCACATCGGGGCAGGGACTGTTCCAGGAGCTCCTGCCTCTTCCAGTGCCTCCATCAGTGGGGGCATGAAGACATCCTGAAATTCCCCTAGGAATTCCACCAGCAGCCTATCTCCACCTGGGACTTTCCCTGCATTGGTGGACTTTAGGGCCTGTTCTAGCTTGTTTTTTTTCCAGGGGGCCTATCTAACCAATCTAGCTTTTCCTGGGTGATCTTTGGGAATTCCGGTTTGTCCAGAATAGTCTGAATGGCTTCAGTCAATGGGTGCACTTCTGAAGAGTATAGCGAGCTACAGAATGATAGGAATTCAGTACTTATCTCTTTTTCCCTGTTCAGTGGCCCATCCTTTTTTTTGACCACCTGTGTCCTGGAGTGCTCCTGTCTCTTTTTAAGTTGGTGGGCCAGGAGGTGTCCGGGTTTTTCCTGATTCCTAAAAGGTCTGTTTCAGGCAGAAAAGGGCATACTCAGCTTTTTTGTGAAGGTGAGTGTTTATTGTGTATCTTAGGCCCATGAACTCTGCCCTCAAGCTCTCAGGCAGGGTTGCGGTGCTGTATAGTTGCTTCTCGAGGGACTCTAATTCCTTTTTGTGGATTGCCAAGTTCTTCTCCTTTTGCTGGTGCATATAGGAGGTATGACTGATGCACCTCCCCCTGATAAATGCTTTGAGGGCATCTCACCTGGTAGCAGCCGAGCTGTATCCAGGTCTATTATTTATCAAAAAATCCTTGATTTCTTCATAGAGGTTGCTGCAGAATTTGGGGTCTTTAAAGTGTGGAGGTATTTAATTGAAAGGTGCATTCCTGTAGTTATGTAGGGGAAGAGCTCCTACCCCACATACTACTTAACCTAGCAGGCAACAGCTGCTCTGCTTAGAACGAGTTGCACTTGCTTCATCGGCATGCGGCTGGTTGCCCCCTCCTTCCCGGTTGTGTTTGTTTTTTCTTTGCTCTGCCCTTTATCCCTCTCGTCATTGACTTGCTTGTTCCCCTTCTTCCCTGTTTTCTTTTCTCCCTCCCACACTCTGTAACACCCTCTGCCTCCATTACTTCTTGCTTTTTTTGAGGGGGCCTTCTGTCTGCCAATGGCACCTCATTACTTCGCCGCTTGCTCCTTCCACCATTGTATTGCTTCCTCGTCACTGAGTTTTCAATATTTTAGTTTACAGGCATATCGTTACTTAGGAAAGGAATGGCAACCATATGTCTGAGACAGTGGATAAACCACAGTACTTCAAAGGACACAATTTATACCAGTGGGACAGAAATCACTGACCATGTCCTACTTCAATGTGAGTTGCACTTCAATTCATTGGAGAATACCATGGCCCTTCCTGGCTTGCAGCGGGTCGCTGCCCACTTCTGGCTCTGTCCATCACCTTCCCTTGCTGGTGCTCTTGCCCTCTGCTTGGTGTCTTTTTCTCCTGTTGGTGCTGTGTACACTGGCTCATTCAGCTGCTCCTCATCCACCAGCTCACTATCTGCTACAGAATGCTACAAAACACGGGGTGAAGGAAATGATAAAAGCTGTGGCCATAGCATGACCAGATGTTATGGTTGCCACTTTCATGAACTAATGGAGCCCCTTTTCCACCTCCTTCAGCTGAGGCTATTCTGCTTGTTACTGCTGTTTTTATTCACTGGTGTCACACCAGAGTATAGACATTATAATCAGTGCACAGACCTGGTAAATGATAAACTCATCAGAACTGTATCCTTAACCGGGGGCAGCTTCCATAATTCTAAGAAAGGACCAAACTGTTTGCAGGCATCCCTAAGGCTTCATGCCTGATGTTCTTCAGGCATTTATGTCCCTCTGTGGCTGCAAGTAGAAGCTGCTACTAACTTTAGGGAATTCCTTGTCTCAGCCACTCCTGCACACATGTTCAACTACAGCTTCAGCCTCTGAGATGCCTACAGCACCGAGCAGCCCTCCATGGCAGCACCTACGGTCCTGCTAACCCTCATGGTGACTAATTTGATTCTCTACCTTTCTGCCTGACCTACGTGGGATCTGGCCATGCTGCTGGCCATGCAGGGGCTTCATCTAGCAATTGGCCTTGCTCTGGCTGCCCAGCGCAATACCTTGTAGTCTCGCTAACCTTCGTGGGGTTTAGCTGCCGCTCTACTCATTCCACCGGCTTACCTACATGTGGTCCAGCCTCATATCCTACACCTCCTGTAGGTCTAGCTTACATTCACTCCACTTGGATACTTCTACCAGGATGCTTTACTTCATTTGACTCTACTACCTCTCTCAATTCCTGCAGAATTTCAGCAGAGCTCTATTCTGTAGTGCCTGCCTCGCCCAACATCGGGCCTGGAGTTTTGTCTACTTCTACTCCATATCTGCCTCACCCAGCATTGGAGCCTGGAGTTTGATTATTTATCTTTACACCTTACCTTACCTGTTCTGTCTTTTAGGCTCCCCTATTAAGGGCGTTCGATTTGCTGCCAGTCTACCTGCTATTCTCATATATGACGCTACTACATAGCTCATTTAGCTTCACACCATCAGCTGTCTCTGCCATGCCCATACCAGTCTGGTTATGGGTATTGTATAGCCTGAACTCATCTTGTTTAGCATTCTCGTTGCTTGCTTCATTCCCTCAGCTCAGCTTCTGGGATGCCTGCTGCTCTGGGCTACCTCTGTGGCTGTGCCTTAGTCAGCTAGCCAACGTGGGGTCTAGCTTGACTCACTCTTCCTTTGCCTGGCCTACATGGGGTCTGGCTGTACTCGCCGGCCACATGAGGGCTTTGCCTGACATCACTTCACTGCTTCTTGCTATCCATGAAGAATTACAGTCTCTAGTCTTTGTGGAGCTCCTTGTTCTACTATGATCTTATATCTGGATTGGTTGTACATTCGCCATCAATTCCTGTGGATGCTTTTACTTTACCGTGTCAGTCAACAGATTTACTACTACTCCACTCCTGCCAGGACACTTAGCTTAGCTCTATCTGGAAGACCACCTACCTTATGATTTGGCCTCGACATAACTCTACTCCTGTGCTCTAAGGCTATTTGGATCCTGTTACAATGCTGCTTCATCCGACTCAGCCTTCATCAGTTATTACCATCCATGGCTTTAGAAGCACGCAATTCATGATTTGTCAGACCATTTTCACAAGTTTAATTCCAGTCGCTGTACCATTCTGACTTCAGAAACGTGTATATCTACATCGCTCTATACTACTATTTTGATCACCAGATGAAAGCTCTTTGACTTACATACTATTTACATTCCCCTCAATGTTCTCTGCTGTATACCATACATAATCTATGCAATACTACTCCTCTGCTACTACGTCTGCATCATGCAGGTTTGATATTACTACTGCTACTGCTGACCTATGTACAGATCCACTTATTTATGCTATCTGCTAATGCTACCTGATTCGCCCTTCCAGGGCCTAGAAGTTCATCAAAGACTGTCTCACCTGTTCTGCAACCTGCTTCGTCCCTCAGGACCTGGAGGTCCATCGAATTTACGTCTACCTATTCGCACCAAGATCTATTTCAGTTCACTTACTTTTCTCACCCACTCCAGACCGGAAGTTCCTACTGCTCCACCCTTGCCAGACTGTGCAACCTGCGCATAGCTCCTATGCTTCATCACCAAGGCCTTCTATTGCAAGCTTGCCAAGTAAAACACGAACCAACACTCCTCATACTCTAGACTTGGTGACTTAGCTAATTAGTTGCTGCGTCTTCTTGGAAAAGACTCCCTTGCCTTCTGGATCATTTCACCAATGCACTTTTGATGCTTCAAATCATTATGTTAGACCATGGATTCCAATTTACTATCAGATTCTGCCCAGAACATGCATTTCTTGGAATAGGAGTTCACTAGACAGATGCCATCTTCATCGACACTCCAATATCAATACTTAATTTCAGCTTTCCTGCTTTCCCTGGATCAGGATTTATAACTTGGAGTCGGATTAGCCAACAACTTAAAATCTTATTTAGGATTATTCTCCTTTAGCATGCCCAGAAGGATGGGTAGATCAGTAGACATGGGTCCTCAGAGGTTTCCCCCCAAAGGGGTTTTTCCTCTCCTGCATTCTACTGGCCACAATCTCCAGAGTTGGAGGAGATAATTATATGATATTATTATTTCTTTTGGCGGGTCTTATCCTACTTGACTAAACATCCTTCCTACAGTGGGAAACAGAGAAAAGTCAAAACACCAAGTCATAACAAGTTACTCATCAGTTCATGCAGCTAAGCACCTTGCATACTAACCATTCCACAAGTACTATGATCACTGCATTGCTCATATCTATGCTAAAGTATCTAAGCACTAATCATTTCATACGACTAATACCTGGTAAGCATTACCCTACTTACTGGCCTGACCTCTGTATCCAAGCATAACCTACATCATTCAGCTACCATATATAGCACAATCACTGAGCTATGAACCACACATAACTTCCATCTACCCCTGCTACCTGGGTTGTAGTGGGGGGGTAGCCATGTGAAGTATAGTGGTGCATGGTCCGAAATCAAGATAGAACCTATGCGTGTGTCTACTATGTGAGGCGTCCATGCCCCTGAGGTTAGCCATACATCTATCCTCAAGTGCATTTGATGTGAGGGGGGGGAATAGAAGTAGTCTCTTCCTGTGGGGTTGACCAGCCTCCATATGTCTACTAGGTTTAGTTCCTGTGCAAGGGCCTAAGTGCCTCAGAGGCATGTGATGGCAGTCCCTTCAAGGGCTTGCTCCTATCCAGGAGGTCATCAATTGTGGTATTCATGTCTCCTCCTAGTATCAGTTGTCCTTTGTGTGCTTCCTGGAGGGATTGGGTGAGTCTTGTGTAGAAGGAGGCATCTTGGTCATTTGGCCCATATATATTATGCAGAGTGACTTCCTGCCCCATGACATGAGTTCCCCCTGCACTATGACATATATGCCATCAGGGTCCTTGAAAATGTTTTGCATTTGAAAGGATATTTGATTGTGTATTAAGATTGCTACCCCTCTACTCTTAGAGTTGAAAGTTGACCCAAATACATGTGACACCCATCCCTGCTTAAGATTCTGGGTCTCCCCTCAAGTCAGGTGGGTTTCTTATTAGAATACTATCCCTGCTCCTTATTTCTATAGATGATCCAGGGGCTTTCTTCTCTTAACAAGGATTTGATCCCATTGACATTCTACAACACCCATTTTATCCCAGTGTTAGCCATATTGAGATGAGTTGTGCTCCAGAAGGTCAACTTTTGGGTCTATGAGTATATGGAGTGCCTCCCCCTGAAGATAGTCCTCCCTAAGATTTGGGTTACCCTGTGCCTGTACCTGAAGGTGGTAAGACTGAGAGGTAGCTGACCTAGGGTTGTCCTAATATTGTGTGTGTGTATATGTATATGTCTATGTGTGTGTGTGTGTTTTGATCCTCCCCATAAGACTTGTGAGTGGGTCCCTACCTTCTGCAATAAGCCTGTTATATGTTCCAGTCTGCTAAGCCCCAGTTCTGCCTTCAGTTTCATTCCCTGGGTGGGGTTGGAGATTCCCTTTCCTAGATAACATTGGTCCCTTTTTTGAAGATTCATGTGCATATAGCCAATAACAGTGAACAGTTCAAATAACAACATCTTAAACACAATGACGTTCAGAAACACAAAACTATAAAAAACCTTTCTAGTGGTTAATGGATGAGTCTGCGTGGGTAATAACCCCCAATACTGCCCTTATTAACCACTGGCATGGCAGAGTCAGTGCCCTCTGGCATTCAACGAGGTCAACTCACCCTTGTCCTAACAACTTCCAGTGGAGAATATTACGTTCCTGCGGGTAACTCTGTAGTGTGGGTGGATGAGAGAAATGTGGACATATTGAGGGGATTAAGAACTTGGGGGAGTCAGACAGACAAATTAGCTCAGTGTGCTTCTGTTCTACCGATGTTGTGTGATGGGGGAAATGGGAAGGGGTTCACAAGCGGGGTTATCTATGTACCATCCATGACCTCCATCCTCATAGGGGTGTGCAAGTTGGGTGGGGTAGTTGTCTGCTGCCAGTGAGATGAGTGGTCTGTGCAGCCTATTCCAGTGGCCATCGCCACCACCATTCCTCATCCAGCTTGGCTTGATCGAGAAGCCCCAAGGGTCAGGTATAATGGTGGACCAGGAGAGCACGTGGAGGGTGAGATGAGATGGGGAGGTTTGGGCGGTAGACCTCTAACACCCTCTCTAATTGTCCTTCACCAACTACATACCTGATTCCCTTAGTCTCAGGCATCTTGTTGCAGATACCATGTTTCACTCTTTTGCTCCCCAGCTTGGTGTTTACATGTGTTAATAGTTCCTGTAGGACTTATATTGTCCAGGGTTCCTTAGGTTGCTCCATGCAGGCAGGGAGAGCTACTGTGCCTTGGCCAGCTGGAGGCATGGTATCATCTAGCAGTTGTGGGGGTGTTGGAGGTCATGTGCTTATGCTCAGATTCTTCACTTCACCCCCTAGTATATGTATGGAGGAAGAGACATGACGTAGGTATGTGATATTGGGGATAAGAAACTCTCAAGACCTTCCAACCCTTGGGTGGGGAAGGTTGTTTGTTGTGCTTCCCCTGGATGTCTGCTTGAGGGAGGGCTAATAGCCATCAAATACTGTGAGCTTCCCAAGCTCTGAGCTTCTCAATGGCTGCTGGTAACCAGCAGTTGTTTAACTCCCTGCTCAGAATGTCTGCTAACATTGTGCCAGTTCAGGTACACTGAGAGTCCAGCAACAGCTGTCATTGAATTGCTAGGTGACCGGTCCTGAACTGCACATTTTGCTCAATTATCTATCTCTATGTCCGTGGGTTCTGGGCTAAGGTGTGGATGTGGGCAGGTAGGTGCTTCTCTCACACAGCATTTGTCTAATTCTGCCAGCCTCCCCTCATGCACACCACATGCAATGTTCACATTGAGTAGGGCTGAATGTAAGAAGCTGAGCCCTGGGAAGTTCACTACAACAACAAACCCGTTCATTCTGAGCCCATCTGTAAAAAGGTTCATTCCCCCTCCTCCTGGATGGCAGGTTTACCCATCCTGCTGTGTGGGAGATGCGAGGTCCTAGTTGATTAATTAACCTGTGAAGGGGACCCTCCTTAGCTACGATCAGATAACTGGGGAGGTTGAGATTTAAGTATTTGCCACTCTCAAAGACCTCACATCCTCCATAATCTGCATCAGCTTAATGAACTGACAGCCTATCACCCTAGTCCCCAGTGAGCACTCATTCTTGTTCTTATACTACTTCCCCAGATTCTCCTCCCCAAACAATCCTGTAGTGGCAAGCTACATTAGACAACTTCACAGAGTAAAGAGAGCAGGAGCTGAAGAGAGGGAGGGGAAAGGACCTATACTGTTTGTCCAGTTCTACAGAGGGTAGAGAGGGGGTATGGAAGGGAAGTTCTATCACTTATGATACTGGTCCGAAGGGTAGAGGAGGTTAGGTAAGGAGTTGGGGAATGGTTATGGAGGGTGAGAGGGGAAGAATGGACCAGTGGCATGCTTACTTACTTCTTTTATGAATTCATCTAAAGTTCTTGTTTATAACCAGATCAAAAAATATCATTTCAGAAGTTCTGCACTGCACCTGCATGTCTTCAACAGAAAAGTTTCAGACACCGCCCGGTGGGGGAAGCTTCAAGTGTCTTCATTCCCCTGTTGGGATGGACCGTGATTCGGTGGGGTTCTCCAAATTCTGTTATGGTTTATCTGGCCCAGTTCAGCGCCTGTACTCTCTGGAAAGACCTGACTTACTACGACCACCCAGAATTAGATGATTTCTTTTTGAAGGGTGTCTTCTTCTAGCACTGTTTGCTGGATGCCTTCCATTGTTGCCTCCAGCTGGTACCTCTCAGAGCTCAGGCTCAGTTCCGGATTGTCAAGTGATTCAGAGCCAGTTATGGATGAGGCTCTGCTGTGTTGTCTGAGTGCCTTTCCAGCAGTTTTCTGGGACCCTGCCTGGTTGTTTTTCCTCCATTGCTTTCTTTTGGATTTGGCCCGTCTTCAGGCTGCACTGGACAGTAGTAAGGAAACCTTCCCCCAGGCCACACTGGACAGTAGAAAGGGAACCTCCCCCATCCAGGAAGCACTAGCGCCACCACCACTACCTCAGAGGTTGCGAAGAAAGCACAGCAGTTGGACCACAGTGGGCTCAGGGAGGGTGAGGAGGGTGGAACAGAGGCACACCCAGTCAATTGTCCACTCCACAATCCATACACCATTCTGGGGGAGCATAGCTCCCCTATGGATGCACCCACAGAGAAGACTGATGATATCTGTCACAAGGGAGGCCCACAGAAAGGAGGCAGAGGGCACCAAAGGGAAAGGAAGCAGCTCCTGGTGGGGGACTCAATTATTAGGGGTATAGAACTGGGGGAGCTGGGAAAATGAAGTAAGGTGCCTGCCTGGTGCCATGGCTTGGAGGGACAGGAAGCGCATCCTCAGGATCATGAGAACAGCTGCAAGGGATTCCGAGCTGGACGTAATTGTCCACCTAGGGACAAATGACTTGGCTCATCATGAGATTAGAGCAGTGCAGGAGGACATTGCAGAGTTGGGGAGGGACCTAAGACGAGTAGCACACAGTATCCTTCTCCAGAGGTGCTGCCTGTCAAAAGCATGGGGAGGCGAGGGCAATTGGCACCATGCAGTTTAATGAATGGTTGAAAAATGATGCAGAGCACAGGGTTTGGCTTCATTGGGGACTGGGGTTCCACCTGGAGGACACCAGCCTATACTGGCAGGATGGTCTGCATCTGTCCAGGAAGGAACGAGTCTTTGAGCAATTGGTTTAAATGCTTCATTGGCAAGCTTTTAAACTAGTCAAAGGGGAGGCACTGACAAGCAGCAGGAAAATCCCAGCCTCTCCCTACAAAACAGGGTACTAAATGAGAAAAGACTGAGGTAGAACGGCTCAGTGGGGATGCTGCAACAGAAGGTAAAGCCATCAAAAAATGGAGAGCAATGAGTACTAATGCCCGTAGTCTGGGTAACAAGCTCCTGAATTAGTGGCCTTGATGAAGGAGGAACATCTGGATATCGTGGCAGTCACAGAAACATGGTACACACAAACCATGACTGGGACATAAACATACCAGGATACACTGTCTACAGGAGGGACAGGGAGGGTAAAAGAGGAGGAGGAGTAGTTCTTTACATAAGGGAAGGAATAAAAGCAACAGAACAAAAGGGTAAACAGGGAGGAGAAGAAGCACTGTGGGTAAATTTGGAGACAGGCAATGGCACCACAATACGCACAGGGGTTATATACAGACCCCCTTCTCAGGGGGAGGAAATGGACAGGGAAATGATAGAAAGTATACTTAGAATGGCAGAAAAAGGGGAGATATTGCTGATGGGTGATCTGAATATGCCAGATGTTAACTGGAGTGCAGTTGCAGCTGCCACTAAGAGTGCAGTTATTCTAGATGCCCTACAGGGGCATGCCTTAGACAACTAGTACTGGAGCCCACTCAAGAGGGAGCAATATTAGACTTGATACTCTCAAATGGAGATGGAGAGAGGATTACAGATGTAGAAGTGGGTAGCCATCTGGGAACTAGCGACCATCGAACAGTATGGTTCACAATAAACACAGCAATAGAGTCAAGCCACACAAAGACAAAAGTACTGGACTTTAGGAGGGCTGACTTTGCCAAAATGGGTGAGTGCCTAAGGAATGCACTAGCAAATGGGCAGGAAGGAGGGGTGGAAGAACAATGGGGAATAATAAAAACTGCCATCACAGAGGTAACGAGCCTTTGTGTGAAGCAAATAAACAAAACAAGACGATGTAAGAAACCACTATGGTTCTCAAAGGAAGTGGCAGTGAAGGTTCAACAGAAAAGAAAGCATCAGGAAGTACAAGGAATCGCAGAAGGAGCAGGACAGAGAACTGTATCAGTTAAAGCAAAAGGAGGCTGGGAAGGCAGTCAGAACAGCAAAGGCCCAAACCGAGGAAAGATAGCCAACTCAGTTAAGAAGGGGATAAAACCTTTATAGGTACATCAGGAGCGAAGGAAGACCAAGGGAGGATAGTGAGGCTTAATAAAGGGAGGAGGGAGGTGGGCAGAGGGAGACTGTGAAAGGCAGAGATACTAAACAAATATTTTTGCTCAGTATTTACAAAGGAAGAGGGGAGGTACATAAAACAAGCAGTAGTAACACGCTGGATACAGAAGTTGATACCGCCCATTTACAGAAGAAAGGGTCTGAAAGAACTCTTAAAACTGAAGGTGGACAAAGCAATGGGGCCTGATGGGATTCATCCCAGAATTTAAAAGAACTAAGGGTAGAACTAGTGACACCACTGACTACCCTTTTAACAAATCATGGAGGATGGGTGGTACCCGAGGACTGGAGGAGGGCAGATGTGATTCCTTCACAAAAGTGGGAGCAAGGCAGAAGCAGGAAACTATAGACCTGTTAGTTTAACCTCAGTGATAGGGCAAATGATGGAATCACTTCTAAAGGAAAGAATTATCCAGTATCTAGAGGCCAGAGGGGCACAGGACCCTAGGCAGCATGGATTCACAGCGGGAAGATCATGCCAGACGAATCTGATAGATTTCTTTGACTGGGTGACCAAAGTAGTAGATCAGGGAGGGGCTGTGGACATGGCCTACCTAGACTTTAGCAAGGCATTTGACACAGTCCCACACAAAAGATTAATATACAAGTTAGCCAGACTGGGAGTGGGTCCCAAGATGACAGCCTGGGTAAAGAATTGGCTGGAGAATAGGACACAGAGAGTAATAGTAAATGGAGTCCACTCAGAAGAAAGGAGGGTTACTAGTGGGGTACCGCAGGGTTCAGTATTAGGACCGGTCCTCTTCAATGTCTTTATAAGCGACATTGCAGAAGGACTGGAAGGAAAAGTATGTCTCTTTGCAGATGACACTAAGATCTGCAACAGAGTTGATGCACAGGGTGGGTGGAAAGGATGAGAAGGACTTGCCATGTGTTAGAGGAATGGTCAAATGTATGGCAGCTAGATTCAATGCTAAGAAGTGTAAGGTATGCACCTGGGAAACAAAACCAGGGAAGAGTACACAATGGGGGTGAGATACTAACAACAACAAAAATGGAGAGGGACCTGGGGGTAGTCATATCAGATGACCTAAAGATGGGCAAGCAATGTGAGAGGGCAGCAAGGAGGGCTGGGGGGATACTGGGATGCATAGGGAGAGGCATCACCAGTAGAAAACAGGAAGTTATTATCCCTCTGTACAGACAGCTGGTGAGACCCCATCTGGAGTACTGTGTGCAGTTCTGGAGACCCAATCTCTGCAAAGACATAGACAGGATGGAAGCTGTCCAGAGGAGGGCAACTAAAATGGTGCAGGGTCTGCACCGGAAGACATATGAAGAGAGACTTAAGGAGCTTAATATGTATAGCCTCGAGGAAAGGAGGGAGAGGGGGGACATGATAGAAACTTTCAAGTACCTCAAGGGAATCAACAAAGTCCAAGAGGGTAGCATCTTTCAAAAAAAGAGGTGTGCAAGAACAAGAGAGCACAATTTGAAGATGGGGGGGGCGGCTCAGAGGTAATTTAAGGAAGTATTTTTTCACAGAGAGGGTTGTGGATGCATGGAACGGCCTTCCGGAGGAGGTTGTGGAGTCAAAATCAGTGGTGGAATTCAAGCTTGCATGGGATAGTCATAAGGCAGTTCTGGGGGTTGGGGGTAGGAAGAAGTAGGCTGCTGGTTAACTAGGATCTGCAGCTTATCCAGTAGGTAGGAAAATGGGCAGACTGGGTGGGCCAAGCAGTCCTTATCTGCCGTCAAATTCTATGTTTCTATGTTTCTTCTATTGGAGGTTAACTCCATTTTGCCTTCTGGGTCTGCTTCAGCGAGGACCACAAATCTGTTTGGTGGTCCTTGGGAGTTTCTGCCATGTACCTTCAGGGGCTTTTGTGGCAGTTTCATTCGGGGTGGAATTTTATGCTGTAGGTTCTTGATCGGCCACTGTCTTGCAATGTACTCCATCATCTCATCAGGGGTCTCAAATGTATTGTAAACTCCATTCCTTAGGATCTGCAATTTGGCTGGATACACAAAGCAGTACTGGACCTGTGCCTCTTTCAGGATCTTCCATACCTCTGTGTAGGCTTTCATTTTCGCACCTGTTCATTTGAATAATTTTTAAAAATGTAAATTCAGTGCGCCTGCCACATCAGCAGCCTCCTTTCTCTAACAAGTTTTAGAATCTGCTCTTTTCTAGACAACAAAGCATTGTGGTGATGATGGACCTGCGTCTGCCTCACTCTTTATGCAGTGGTGCCAAGGTACAGTGTGCCCGCTCCACCTCCAGCGCCGGTGTCCAGTCATACTTTAGCAGCTGAGGTAACTCAGCCTGCAGAAATTTTGCAGTGTCCCTTCTTTCTGCTCCTTCAGAAAATCACACAAATCAGAGGTTGTTTGTTTTGCTCCAATTTTCTGCATCTTCTGAGCGGGACCAGAGGATTTGTACCATGTGTTCTAATTCTTGCATTTGGGTTTCGTGCCCGGAGTCTTTTTCACCGATGTATGAGAGGTATGTCTCGGCATCTAGGGTGTGGTGGTACAATGCCTGGACCTTGTCTTCCAGAACTGCCACAGATGCTTTAAATGTTTTTATTTCAGGAAGTACTTGTTGCATCATTGTTTTCAGCTTCTTGTGTTCGGAGGAGTCAGCAGTGCCAGCCTGACTGCTTGATAAAGCCCCGTCCATTTTGAGAAAGCACATGGCAACTGAAGCTGCTGATTACTTTCTTCTCTGTTTTCTGCCTTCCCCTACGAGATATCAGCTCCACTTTTTATCATTCATTGATATAATTACTCCTGCATCAAAAAAGTACAAAATTAGAGGTTTGAAGTTGCTGGATATGTTTTTTCTTGGGTAATAGATGGTGGGTCAAATGGAGCTATTGAGCTAAGCTTTCATTCACTTTCTAGGCTTGCGCATGTGCCCTGTGACAGAACATTTTAATCTAGAAGCATACAGAGCTGCAGCTAAAGGGCAGTAATAAAACGTATGTAATTTTAACTGGAAATATAAGGTGACTGTTCAAAACGTGTACCAGGTCATAATGTTGCACAACATAATAGCGTGTGACATTATGGTGAATCTGACTTCTGCACACCCCAAGTTGGACCCCCCCCAGAGTTGAGAATCTTTAGTGAGGGGGTCTTGGGGAGCATAGCCCCCCATAAGAGGGAGTGTGGGAGTGGAGCCCCCCACAGAACAAAGGTATATGCCTCATGGCATTAATCGTGCAGCGTGATTGTGCCATGCGGCAATATGTCGTACGACATAATGACTCGTGGCCTCAAAACAACAGGGAAACAGCAGCTGTGCTATCATTTAAGATGAGGATTGAAAAGACTGATGGGGATAATTCATCAAAAGCAGACAATTTAAAAATGGGGACAGTTTCTTTGGAACTGGTAGAACGTAGAAACATAGAGCTTGTCAGCAGAAAAGGATCGGGATGCACATCCAGTCTGTCCTATTTTCCTGCCTATTCTGATGCCTCAGAACCTATTTGGTTGCTTTATCCATCCTATCTCCTTTTCCGCCACTCACTTTGTCAGTGTGCTTATCCCATTCATTCTTGAATCTCTCCGCTGTTTTCAGATCAGCCACCACTTCTGGCAGGCTAATAAGGGTGTATATCACCCTTTCTGTGAAGAAGTATTTCTTCATATCTCTCTTAAACCCTCTCCCCATGCTTCATTGCATGCCCCTTCCCCGTGTTCTGGTGCTTTTTCTGCTCTGAGAGAGAAAGACTCTGCACCTACACCTTGTTTACCCCTGTGAAGTATATAGGTTTCAACAAAGTCCCATCCCACTCTCCTGTCCTCCTCTCTTCTAGGGAGTACATGTTGAGATGCCACAACCTCTCCTTATGTGACTTCCCGTGCAACCCACATACCATTTTGATAGCCCTCCTCTGCACTGCTTCCACTCTGTCAATGTCCTTGTGGAGGTGTGGCCTCTGGAACTGGACTCACTAGTGAGCTATACAATGGTAACACCATCTCTCTTCAGATAGAAACCCCCACCTTATGCACCCCATGCACTTCCTGTGCACTCTATTATCCCACTAGTCTTGCTTACTGCCTTGTCACACTGCCTTGCCATCTTGAAATCATTAGATACAATTGCCCCAAGGTCTCTTTCCTGGTTGGTGACTGTAAGTGCCCCCCAGTTTATACATAGTTCCCCAGTTTCCCTGCCCCGGTGCTGTAACCACTGAGCTACATGCTCACATGGTTGGCCCTGCAGTTCCTAGACACACTTCTTTTTTTTCTGGTACTGCATATCCTGCAACTGGGAATAATAAAGATGACAAGATGATCCCAGTAGGTTACATTATTTCTTTCTTGCTACAATTTGTGATTTTAATTGCTTAGCAGTGGCTAATACTGCACCATAAACATCTAATTGTCACTTTTTGGCATTGAAACCTAACTGCCATGCCCTAGACAACTCTTCTGGTTTCCCCAAATCTCTTTGCATTCTCTCCATCCCTTCCTGAGCATCCACCTTCTTGCAGACTTTTTTGTCATCTGCAAAGAAACATAACTTCCCCTCCAGTTCCTCAGCAATGCCACTTACAAAGACATTTAAGAGGACCAGTCCCATTACTGATACGTGTGGCACCCTGCTTGTCATTCTTCTGTCCCCCTAGTGCTTGCCATTTACTAACACCCTCTGCCTCCTATCCTTTAAAAGGTTTGATACCCAGCATACCACCCCCAGGCTGCCTAGTTCCTTTATTAGCCTTCTGTGTGGCACAGTCAAGGGCGTTGCTGAAGTCCAGATAGGATGCATCCATTGCCTTCAACTGATCTGCCTTTCTAGTCACCCTGTTTGGCATGACTGCACCCCCCGTGAAGCAGTGCTGCCAGTTGTCCTGCAGCCCATTTGCATCCAGGTACTCCTTTAGACTTTCCTTCAGCAAGGACTCTATAATTTCCCCACAATCAATGGACAATCACAGTCCTTTATGGAGCAGAGACACTCTTCCAGAGAAATTGACAGGATAACAGAACGTGCAGTGCAAGTCCCAAGACATCAACTATTTCAATATAAAGAAAAGATAGCTACAGACAGAATACCCTTAGTAGTCACATGTCATCCAGACCTTGAACTTCTGCATAAGATTACTAAAGACCTCCACCCAATATTTAGTGAGGATGAAACCCTTAATTGTATTTTTAAGGAACTCCCACTACTATCTTTTAAACAACCACCAAATGTATCCAGCCTAATTATTAGGAGCAAGCTTTCACCAGAACAGAATACCATGTCATACAATGGCACACAACCCTGCAATCAACACACTTGTAAGACTTGTGAGCTCATTTCCACCTCGGACTGTGTGGTTACATCACAAAACAAACAATTCAAGGTTCATGGGAG
The DNA here is from genome assembly GCA_016271365.2 of Neoceratodus forsteri. NCBI lineage: Eukaryota > Metazoa > Chordata > Ceratodontiformes > Ceratodontidae > Neoceratodus > Neoceratodus forsteri. The sequence continues at coordinate 1,385,913,557 of CM057458.1, read as the reverse complement.
TTATACATGCACATCACGACATGTTGTTTATTTCATTCAGTGAAAAATATGTCCATAAACAGGTTATGTTGGAGAGACACACCAACAGCTCTGCACTAGGATGAACTCACACAGACATACTATTAGGACAAAGAAGACTGAAAAACCAGTGGGGCACCACTTCTCCCAGCCTGACCACTCAATCTCAGATATGTCAGTAATGGTCTTAAAAGGAAATCTCGAAAACTCACAACAGAGATGAGCTGTTGTACATGGTTTCATGCATATGCGCTAGGTCTTCATGTACCCGACACTATGTGGCCACACCCCTGCATACATGCCATGCTTTGCCGGCTAAGAGGTGTGCATAGGTTTGCTTCATGGGCTCATGTGTGCCCTTTGTGCATGTCTCACCTCCGCGACATGTGCATGTTTCATGCGTAGCCACCAATGCACACTCCCTACACACCCATGCACCTGCTGCATTGACTTTGTGCATAGGGCCCAATGTGTTTACATTTAGTGACTTTAGGAATGTGGCCTTAATAAGAAGAGGGTGAGGCTTACTTATTTAACATTTCCATGCAAAGTAGACATGGGAGTGGTCACATGAAGAGTCAGTCAAGATGCCAGAGTTGATGATTTTATCTCTTTTGTTTATGAGTATCATAGATGCATGACCCATTATTGATTCTGGTATTGACCCTGGTGTTAGAGGATATTAGTTAAAGGTATATTGTCAACTCTTTTTGCATCATATACTTTCTAGCTGAAACACCACATTTTATGATTGCTTATCTTCTCTAAAATGTATTGATGTTGCTGGTTATTTTATTTCCTTTCTTAAAAAACTGAAATGCATGCGAATGGTGTAATTATATCCAACTTTGTTTTGCTCAGTTCCTTAATCTACTCTTAGTGCACACTTCCTGAACATTAGGAAACTCCAAAACAGTACAGCCATTCATGATGCAGTAGACTACTCTCCACCCACTGCATTATGAGTGGCTAGACTGTGCTGAGGGTGTTCCCAAGTCCAGAAAAGATTCAGTGTTGGGGTTGATCAAGGACTGTAAACAGTTTTTGTGTTTCTTTACAGAAATAATCAAATTAAATGTTTTCATGTTGCTCACGTAAAACTACCAATGTGATATGCGTGCTGCAAGTATGATTTAAATGTTCAATTGGAACTGATTGCATGCATGTGGCGTGCTTGCAGCAAGTGTGAAAAGCATGATTTTTATGTTAAATTGGAACAGGCTGCATGCATGTGGCATGCGTGCAAAAAGCAAGTTGTCACTGATAACTCCACACATAAAAGTTAAGCAACTTGAACAGGATCACACCATATGCTGTACAAGTTGGGGGTTGATGAGATTCAAACGTAGGTCTTCACATCTCCAAGTCTCCTGATTTGCAGTTCAGTGCCTTTAACCACTATGCAATACTGCATGCATGCATATGCTTCGCTTGTACTTCAATACAAATCCGAATTCATTTGCACACATGCAGCATGCTTATAGCCACTGTTATACCTTTTAGTTTTCTTGTCTCCCATCTCAGCTGCACAGCTGAACTGTAAGACACATACCAATGGAAACACATGTGGTTCTTCCCATCCCCAATATACACACTTACCCACAAAACTACTTAATTATTTCTGTCTGGCCTGTACACCTACTATTTTCTCTCCATAGTTTTAGATGCTTACATGCAAACAGACTTTAAGGGGCAAACACTAAAGTAACAATATCTTGACACCCACCCACATGGCCAGTCCTTCCCCACCACGCACACACACACACACACACACACACACACACACATATACACACACACACACACACACACATACTGTAGCAGGTGCAGCCATGCTGCTACAACTCATCAAGTATCAATATAAGTCAAGAGTCTCTTACTTGAGCACTAGGAGCCAGAGGCAAGAGTCTTTCAGAGATGATGTCCATGGGTCAGAGTGCTGGGGCATACCCCCTTGAAATGAATGAAGTTATTTTTTATTATTATTTTATACATTATTATGGTGATCTGGAGAACAAGCGTTTGTCAGTGCCAAATGTTTGCTTGCTGGTACTAGCATTGGAAATGCAGGAGTTAGACAGATGCAGAATAGGAATGGCAGTGAAGTATTGAACTTCATGCCAATCCCACTTCCACCCTGCAGATACAGACAAGCATTGGAGTATGAGTTTGTGTTGTCACCCATAACGTTCATGCTCACCCTATCCGGCAGACACTGACTAGTGCTGAAGTATGCCTTGGGGTTTTCGGCTTTGCAGTCACCCCTCTCCATAAGGACATATGCTGAAATGGGTGCAGTATAGAATGGGGTGAACTGTGGGGCCGAACAGTCAAAGGTACAGCTCAATGCCTGTCAGTGACTGGGGGTGAGGGGGTTGGACTGGCTTGAGCATTACAGTCAGCAATCCAAAGGCACACCCCTGATGTCTGTCAGTCTGTAAAGGGTGGGAATTTATGGTTAGAAACCATAACACCCCAGGCATTTGTTCCTATTTGCAGTACAAATGTTCAACATGGCCATTTTATAGCCCCTACCTCATGAAAGCATCTAGGACCTCTTCTCATGAACAGTGGCACTGTGATTTTGTCAATGTGTCCCGAAATTTGAGTTTCCACAGCGACCATGCCATTGTGCACCAGATGCACGAAAACACAGATCAGGCAGGATGTGAAAAATGACAGCTGTACCATTCATATGGAGTATGAAGAGATGGCAATGTTGAAAATCTGTAGTGAAAACATTAAAAATGCTCAAACTTCCGAGTGTACATGGAAACTGCACAACGCATGCACGTAACACAGTCATTTAGTGAAATTATGTCACTAAATTTTCAGCATAGGCATTTTGTGATCTCTGCTCATGAACACTGTCACTATGATGTTCTTAATCTGTCCCGAACATTGATTTCCCACAGCAGCTGCGGTATTCTGTGCACTATGTGTAAATGCATATTTCGGGCAGGATGTAAAAAAATTATAGCTGTACTGTTCATAAGGAGGTGTGGAAAAATGGCAATGTTGAAAATCTGGAGTGAAAATAATACAAATTTGTGAAGTTATGAGGGTGCGTGGAAACTGCACAATGCATGTTTGTAACACAGTCATTTTATAGACATTTGTCACCAAATTTTCAACATAGGTATTTTAGTACCTCTTCATATGAACAGTGTCACTGTGATTTTACATACGAACATACATACGAACATATGAACATACAAATCTGCCAGCAGAACACACCAATTGGTCTGTGTAAGTCTGGCTGAGTGTGCAGCTAGCACCCTAGATTGCAGCTGCCTCAGCCTTCTCCCCCTCAGTTCCTTTCTGGCTTTTTCCAGCCTCTGCCCCCCCTGACTCTGTCTCTTGCTTTATCCTACTCCTCCTTAAAGATATTGACTGTCCTACATATTACCACCCCCTCTGGCTGTGCATTCCAACTAGACACCACAGTCCCAGAGAATTAGTGCCTCCTCATTTCCCTCTTGAAATGTCTCTCTTCCAACCTTAATCAGTGCCTCTTTGTCTTTCTTCCGCTTCTCAGTTTAAACACCCCCTTGGTGTTAGGTTTATTTACCCTCTCAGGTAGATAAACACTTCAGTCATATCCCCCCATCCCTGCTCTCCTCCAGTGTGTACATGTTCAGCTGCTTCATCCTAACTTCATATTTCTTTCCTTCCATCCATCCCCTTTAACATTTTTGTTGTCCTCCTTTGCACCCCCTCCAGTAACTTTATATCTCTCTCTTCAGGTATAGCCTTTAGTATTGCACAGAGTACTGTTCTGTAGGTGTGGTGTGACCAGTAATCTGTAGAGAGGTAGGATCACATCCCTGTGTCTGGATGAGAACCCCCTTGCAATGCATCCCAGGATCCTGTTTGCCATCACTGCTGCTTTCCTGCACTGGGCCGAATTGTTCATGCTCCCAGGTCCTCCTCCTCTTCTGTGATCCCCAACCAAAAGTCTCTCTTCTAGTTCTTAGCTCTGATGTGCATCACCTTACACTTCTTTGCACTGAATCCTAGCTGCCACTACACTGACCATGTCTGTAGTTTGGTTAGGTCCCCCTGCAGTACTTTCCATCCATCCTTGCCATCCCCGCCACCGCCAATTTGGTATAATGTGTGAACAGACTAACCCTGCTCCCCAGTCCGTGTGCTATATCATAGATAAATAGCCCACATAGCACCAGGCCCAGCACTTGACTCCTGCAGCACTCCGTTTGTCACTGCTCTTGGGGCCAAGAGCTACCCCACCACCACCACCACCCTCTGCACCCTCCCCTGTAACCAGTTTTTTATCCATTTAGTCAGACCACCTTCCACCCATACCCCTCCTTCTTCTCACTCTTCTCCTCCTTGGCTTGTGTCCCTCCTCCAGGTAGTCTGCACCCTTTCTCCACCTTATTCTTATCGGCTGGTGGTGCCTTCTGTATTACACTCAGACCACGCTGCCCACCCCTTCCCAGGGTTACTACACCTCCACCTTTACCTATATCTGGGGGGGTGAGCTCATTAGGCTCCTCTGTCCAGACCTTTCTAACAACCTCAGTCTTCTGGCTACCACTCCACTAGTTTAAATCCACCTTAGTACAGATATACCCCTCTAATCCTGCCTTTAATACTCTCCTTCCCTTCCTGCTCCAGCGTAGCCTGTCCCATGTACAAGTCATTATTCCCCCAGACCCTACCGCAGTTAGTCACTAACCCATATTTTTTGGTGTGGTATCATACCCTTAGCCACTTGTTGAACTCCTCGATCCTACCCTTCCTCTCCATGCTTGCACATGGTATCAGCAGTACCTCTGAGAATGCCACCGACTCCCTCACCCCCTCACACTGCCTGCCCAACTACTCAAACCTGGCCACAGTTCCCCATGCTAAGTCATTTGTACCCACATGCAACGCTAAATGAGGTTTCTTCCTCCCTCTCGCTGCACACTTGAGCAGTGCCTGCTCTGCCCCTCCTGCAGTCAACCTGGGGATAGCTTCAACCCAAACACGGCTGTGCCTTTCCCCCTGCCACCTCATCTCTCTCCTGTCAGTATGGAATCCCCCAGGATGAGTGCCCCCCTGTACCTTACCTCCTTTCCCTTCTAATGCCCCTTCCACCACCCCAGTATTCGTTCTTCCCTGCCCCTTACCCCCACCAGCTGCTCCCTCTGTGACTTCTGTATCTGCACCCCTACTTCCACTTTACCCTTTTTCTCTGCCTTATTCCTCCCATCCCCCTTGAACCCCTTCCTAGCCTGACTACTTCCTACTGAGCTTCCCATGTCAACCTCCCCACCTCCCCTGCTGATTTCCAACCCCCCTTCTACACCCACTGTTGTCAATTTAGAGCCCCTATTCCCTTCTCCCCCAATAGTGATGCCCCTTCCATCCTTCCCCTTCCCATAGCCTTCTCTCCTTCAGTCACCACCCCTCCTTCCTTACTAACTCCCCTTCTACCCTTTCATCCTCGCTATCTCTTTTCCTACCTGTTGCGATCCCTCTCATGCCCTGCTTGTCCTCCCCCTTTCATCATTTTCCTGCTCCCCTTCTCTCTCCCATAGTAGAGGTTTGAATCTATTCTTAGTTGATACCCCTTCTACATCTCTTTCCCCTATCAGTTTCCCCCTCTTACTTGTTCCTCTCCATGCCATCCCTGGTCCCACCCCTGGTCCTTCCCTACCCACAGCCATCTGCTCTCTCCCCTGGTACTCCTTGTGATCTCTTCCTCTCCCATCAGGAGGCCCCCCCTTGCCTTGGGCACCCCCTCCCTTCTCCCCCTCTCCTTTCTGTCACTGAAACGGGGGTCAGGTTCACTCTCTAGTTGTTCTTCCTCTGTCCCCCTTTGCCATCCCCTATCACCCCCCCTAACAAGGATGCCTACCATACCCATCTGCTCTGCCACTTAGACTCCTCCCTAACCTCCACAGTTCCTCCCTCAAACTAACCAGTCATCTACAAACCATATACCCCCCATCCTCCAAGCCCAGTCCATGATCACTGCTGACCCATACCCTGTACACCCCACCACCCTTCTGAAGATGCCCGCCCTATTGGCATGTGGCACCTGCCCCATTTTGGTCCCCATCTTATGTTACGGGCTCTTACTCCCAGATTCTGTACCCTACCACAACTGTTAGGCCCCTATTTACTCAAATTCCTGTCCCCCCTCACAGTAGTCCCCCTACTGCTCTCTTGCCGACTGGGTTAATTCAGTCTCAGATATCATCCATTAGATACTGTGTCACTGTAGCAATCCTGAAACCTCCTTGTCTGGTTTTCACCCCTCAGCTACCATATTTTTGTTCTCAGCTCTCTTACAGATTCACTTAGCCCAGTTAGAAATCCTATTGCACTCCAAGTATTACTGTGCTCAGTTAGAGAAATAAACAGAACAAATATGTATTATTACATCAGTCATAAAAAGATAGCTTGATATTTAGCTCAGTTAGAGAAATAAACAGAACAACTAAATCTGTATTATTACAGCAATCCTAAAAGTATCCAATCATTGCTTTGTTTCCACTCCAGAGACCCAGCAGTAATATAGGACCACAGAAGACCCTGGGCAGGAGGGTGAGCAACTCTAAAGTCCTGGCAGAGCTCCACTGAGCTCGCTCATTCTCCCTCTCTCACTCGCTCATTCTGTTTCTCCCACCGCTGCAAGCTGCCCTTTTGAAATGGGATTCCGCCTGCGTTGGCACCTTTTTCTGCCCCCAAAGAAATCTGCAGCAGTTTCAACAGAGCTCTGTTGAGCTCGCTAACTCCCCCTCTCTCACTCACTCATTCTGTTTCTCCCAGCGCTGCAGGCTGCCCTTTTGTACTGGGCTCCTACCTGCGCTGGGGCCTTTTTCTGCACACAAAGAAATCTGCTGCAGTCCCTGCAGAGCTCTGTTGAGCTTGCTTACTCCCCCATCTCACTGGCTCATTCTGTTTCTCCTGCCACTGCAGGCTGCCCTTTTGTACTGGGCTCCTACCTGTGTTGGGGCCTTTTTCTGCCTATAAAGAAATCTGCAGCAGTCCCTGCCGAGCTTGCTTACTCCCCCCTCTCACTGACTCATTCTGTTTCTCCTGCCACTGCAGGCTGCCCTTTTGTACTGGGCCCCTGCTTACATTGATGCCTTTTTATGCTCACAAAGAAATCCGCAGCAGTCCTGACAGAGCTCCATTGAGCGCGCTTTACTTCCTCTCCTCACGCCATGCCTGCTTTCTCCCAGCTGCAGGCTGCTCTTTGTACTGGGCTCCTGTCTGCGCTTGCACCTTTTTCTCCTCACAAAGAAATCTGCAGCAGTCTTGACAGAGCTCAGTTGAGCTCGGTTATGCTCCCTCTCTCACTCGCTCGATCTTAATCTGTCCCAAACACTGATTTCCCAAAGAGACTGCCCTATTCTGCACTGGAAGTGCGAAAATACTTTTCAGTCAGGATGTGAAAAATGTCAGCTGTACTGTTCATAAGGAGGTGTGAAAAAATGCCAGTGTTGAAAATCTGGCATGAAAATACTACTAATTTGCAACGTTACAAGGGTGCATGGAAACTGCACAATGCATGCTCGTAACACAGTCATTTTATCGACTTTCATCAAAAATTTTTTAACATCGGCATTTTAGGACCTCTGCTCCAACACATTTCGGCCAGGATGTGAAAAATGACAGCTGTACTGTTCATGAGGAGGTGCAGAAAAATGGCAATGTTGAAAATCTGGAGTGAAAATATTACAAATTCGATAAGTTATGAGCATGCGTAGCAACTGCACAACGCACACTCGTAAAACAGTAATTTTTTGGATTTTTTTCCACCAAATTTGCAAAATAGGCTTTTTGAGAGCCCACCTCATGAACGCTGGCACTGTCATTTTGTGATTCAGTCCCAAACGGTGATTCTATGCAGTGACAACAAAATCACCTTTCGTGAGACCGAATAACGCCATGACAGTGGCTGAATTCATGAGGAGTCCCAATAATCCCAATAATCCCATGTTGAAAATTTCATGCCAAAGTTCCCCAAAATGCTTGAGGTATGCACCAAAGTTGAAAAAACCCTATTTATGCCATAATACAGCTTACCGGCATTTCTTCAGTTTACGGTCAGTTTTGAAGAGTGCAAACGTGTTCCCAGTCCACCAAAGATCATTGCGCCAGCCTCCAGAGGTAAGTATGAGGTGAGAGGGTGTGGGGAGTTGGGGCACACAGTGGGTAGGTGCAGGTTGGGGAAGGGGATGCAGACAGCAAGGACCGTTTTCTTCTTTACAGGGTTTTTAAATGCAAGGGACAACGAGGATGGTTTTGCTTTACAGGTACATTTGGACACTGGGATGGGCTCCCTGAATTCTACCTGAGTGTTTGAGAGGCTGTAGCCAATGGGGAATTGGGCACCCCATCAGCACATAAGAGGAGGAGAGCCGAGGGGGACTGGGCACCCCTGTCGGCACACAGTTCATTGAGGGGGGTAATATGCCAATGAGGATTGGGTTCCACCATTGGCAAATTCAACTTGGAAGGGGGGGATTGAAACTGATGGGGAATGGGTACCCCTTGGGTACACAGCATAAATTTCAGTGTGGGGACATTATGTCAATGGGGACTGAGCTCCCTGTTGGCAAACTGAGTCAGGAGAATGCAAGGAACTGCCATGCAACGATGAGTCGCTCCCTCACTGCAGCGGACTGTCTGATGCTGCAATGACTAGGCGGCCCCTGATTTCATTGGCTAAAACATTTCAAGGTGGCGGTATGCTGACTGAACTAGTGTCAGCAGCAGCGTGCCACCGCATTGGGGAGTGCGGGCCAAGCCTCAAAAGGCACCGGGGGGCATTGGCCACAGCAGTGCTACACCTCCACAACCTGCTTCGACAGCAAGCTGCCGCAACATGTTTCTTGCGCATGTGTGCAAGCAAACATAAAAATGAAGGTCACTGTTCTACTAATAAGGCTCCAGCTGTTAGTCAAGCAGTGGCCTTCATTAATCTGCAACTCTCAATCAATAATGTGTAGAACAGTAATAAAAAAATGCCCCCATTCATTTCAATGGTGCATGCCTCTGCAGTCTCTCTTGCCCTATGTTATAGTGTATCTGAGCATGGGGATGTGAAAGTCAGCTTCTCTGGGAGGGATGGGCATAAGCCTGATTATAGTGGGGCTTCAATAGTCTGTGCATTCAATACTGCTCAACTGTCCCTGAATGCAAGGGACAGTCCTCATTTAACCCGAGAAAACCTGCACTGCTTCTTACCCATCCCTCATGGAAAACACGCTGCTCACGCAGAGGATGCCCTGTAAATTTAGACTTGGCACCATTTCAGACTTTAGCAGGAGGGAGACAACAACCAGTGGAGGCCAGGTGCTGGTTAGCCCCTAGGTGGCAAGCTCTAGAATGTCTGGAACATCTCTAAAAGGTAAAACTTATTTGTATGCCTGAAAAGTGATTTGCAAATCAGGAAAATTCAAATGTAGACGATTCATCTGTCTATACCCTGGAGAAGTGCATCGGATTTGTGCTAAAACCCACCCAGTTACTAACCAATTTTTTTCCTGGCTGACTGAACCCCCCAAAAAATAAAATGTCCCAATTTCTCTCCCTGACTCCATTCCATTCACTAGCCATCTCATATTTCATAAGTAAGTTTCATAAATTGATTCTAGCTGTCGGACTCACGTCCATAATGCTTGCCGTATTATAATACTAAAACTTAGTAGTTTTATAATATAGATGTTTATCTAACCTTGTCTTAAATATATCCATATTTGAACTCCCCACCACACTTTCTGGCAACTTATTCCATGCTGACACCACCCTTACAGTAAACCAGTGCTTCCTTATGTTAGTATTCCATTTAGGCAAATTAAGTTGCATAGTATGCTTTCCAGTGCTAGAACATCCTGCTCTACAGGTCATTTTGAGGTCCTTGCTCATATGGGTCATGAAGCTGGCCAAATGTGCAGAAATGTGAAAAACACATCAATCAATATTTCAGTCCTTCCTCCTTCACCAATCCCCCTGTAAAAAAAAACATTATTTACTTTAATTTACTCAACCATATGGCCAGAACCTGCTGCCTGGCCCAGTGCGCCACCAACCCAGTTTTCAGTCCTCTCCTCCTCCATCCTTCTGCCAAAAGCTGGATGCCAGAACCAGCCATCTCAGGTTGCCAATTTGGTCCACAACCAAGTCACTTCACCAACCAAACCCACCATCCTGTGTTGCTTGCTTCTTGCTTGACTGCTACTGTGGCTGCTGCCACAATACTCTGATCAAGGCCTATAAAGGCTGCCACCACTGCTGTCATCACTGCTGTCATCACTGCTGCTAGGCCTAGCTTGCTACCGTGGGGGGTCTGTGCTGTTTTGTTTTGTTTTTTTTTGTGAAGTGAGTCTAGTAGAGTAAATAGGTAGCCTAGTCTCAAGTTAGCTTTTAGCTCACCCTCTGCCCATTCAGCCATCAGGGGAGACAGAGACTCACTATAAGTAGACCAAAAAAATATGTTGCCACAACACTATTATTGAGAGTTCAGTGCTTACAGTCCCCCAAGCTGTAGTGTGCAGCCTGTTTACTCAGTGGAGGGAAAGACAGTGTCGCACTTGCATGACTCATGCCCTCTTACTTGGATGGAGCTCCTGCACGTCATGCATGATGGTACCACCACTAATAGATGGGGAGAGTGAACAACATGATACAGACAGAGTCAAGTCAGGAGTGCAGCTGCAGCGTGAATGCACACAGGTCAAGGGGGCAATAATTATGTAAAAGATTAAATCCAAATCTGCCATCAACATATATGTATCAATTGTAATGCCATTATTGCCACACCATAAGAACGACCTAGGCAAAAATGGGAAGGGGGGATTGCCCCCTTCTGCCCTACCTAAATGGCAGCCCTACTCCATAGAAGAAATTCATTCTCAGGTGCTAATACCGGTACAAGTAAATACAATGGTTTCCCCTGACTTCTGAGTTACTGAATCTCCATGTTTCAGGATGTGTCCTAATCATCATGAGGGTTAGTCCCCTAATTGTTCCTTATTTTGAGTGTCCATGTCCCTCATTTCAGTGACAAAATGTGAGGTATGGTGCATGCTTCCAAGACCCTGTTCAGCACAAAGAGTACTTAGCCATAGTGTATTTGCTCCATACAAAATGACAATGGGAAAGTAAGTGAGCTGAATCAGTCATGGAGAAACATATTTGTAGCACTAAATATGCATAAGGGGATTTGCATGGCCCAAAACAAAATGGTCAGGCTTTATAACACAAAGGCCCCTCTTCAAACGTTTGGAATGGGGGATGTTGACTGAGTATATCCTAGGCATTTAATGCACTAAACAATAAACAATACTTTACAAATTAACAGCGATTTAATGACAAAAATCAAAAGCCCTTAACGAACAAAAGGATCAGAATTAATGGGCTTACCTAATTTTAATGGGAACTCAATGAAAATGTATTTTAATTGCTCTAATTGCTAGCAGTAGTAAAATAAATAGAAACTGTTGTGTTTTTCTTAGATGAGATTTGCATCAGCTTACAAGCATGTGAACCTGAGGTGATTTTTAAATGATGTTCACATCAGCTTAACTGCTGCACTCATGTCAAGCTTGCAGCATGCAAACTTGATTTGCTTATTTAATGTGGTTCGCTTAGATTCACTTTGTGCATGTGAACCTCAAGGCCCCCCCTCCGTGGGTAGAAGGTTGTGAGAGCAGGACAGACCCTCCCCAGAGTGGCAAGGAACCCCCCCTCTGCCCACTGGAACACAGCCTGAAGTCCAGGAAAGGCTCCCCCCATCCCCATGTGTGGAAGGTTGTGAGGGCAGGACAGACCCTCCCCAGAGCTGCAAGGAACCACTCACCAGCTGGAACACAGACCGAAGTCCAGCAAAGGATCCTCCCCATGGGTGGAAGGTGGTGAAGGAAGGAAAGGCCCTCCCTAGAGCTGCAAGGAACCACCTGCCCACGTGAACACAGCCTGAAATCCAGGTACGGAAGGGGGACATAGCAGTGCTCAGGAACAGCAATGGGCAGTGGATTTTTTTTGGCTCCAATTTTTAAACAAAGGCCTTGCCACACAGATCCCTCTGCCCTTTACTCGGCAGACAAATGCTGATAGTTGTTTTCGCTTGTTAATCTCTTCAAGTGCACTGGCTTTATATCTATTTTGCTGTGCACTTTAATTTCTATTTCTTGCTTTAAGACCTAATTACTGAGCTTCCGATCCTAGTGCTCATTCCCAAACTGTACTGCTATCAAACACATCAAATGAAATGACTCACACACCTCCTTGTGAATGAGCTTGCTCAATGGAGTTTTCCTGCAATAAACTTGAACTTGAACTTGAACTTGAACATTTGATTTTATTGTAGCAGTACTGTTGAGTCCTTTCAATACTTCAATTCATTAGTGCCTGCTTCTCTAACAATCGGATTTGGTTTCCATTTCTGGTACTCTTTTGCTGCAGCAGTACTGTACCTTAATTTTTGCAGTAGTTCCTAAATTCACTAAATTGGAGCACTAGCAAGGCTACAAAATTATGCAGGCTATTTGGCTATACACCAGTCCCCATGCCTGACCCTTCCCCCCGTAAGCTGAACCCCCTCCTACTGCGTACCTTTATTTCACCTCTTGCATTCTTCTCTTTACAGCAACGGCTCCCCCCATGGACGGAAGGTCATGAGGGCAGGACAGACCCTCCCCAGAGCTGCAAGGCCCCCCCCGCCTGCTGGAACACAGTCCGGAGTCCAGATACAGAAAGGAGACATGGCATAGCTCAGGAACAGCAAGGGCTAGTGGTTGACCCACTGATGCTACACGTCGGCTACCCCACCACCCCAACCACCACCCTTGACAAACCCTTAGTTATATACTGTAGCTTGCATCTTGTGTTGCATCACACAGAATCATTCAGCTAATTTTCCATTAGCAGGTTATCCTCTCCTTCCACTAGGGGCCACATATTCTGGATACATGCTTCTGTATCTCAACTACCTCTTTGATTCTCCCATATACTGCTCCACCATGTACTTTCTAACAATTTTTTCCTTACTGTCTCCCCGGTGTTTCTCCTATCCTCCTGTAACCCTGCAATGGAGGACTGTCTGCCCACACTTTGTACCCCTACTGTCTTCACATCTCGCTCCATCACCTCATCTACAGATTGTCCCCACCCCTCCGTCATCTACCTTACCTAGTCACTGGGTCTTCTGTCCTCCTTCCCTCCCTCCTTCCATTTAGGCCAAATAGCCCTACACACACAAACCTAGTTTCCTGCAGTGCTCACTAAGCCGGCAGCAGCCACTCTTCGTAAGCTCCTAGTGCATGACCCATAACCAGACCTCTGACTTCTCTCCTGCTTCTTACATCCGGGAACATTGAGCAAAACCCTGGTCCTATATCCTCCCACATATGCTCCCCCACCCCCCCAGTGCATAACTCCCTAGAGAGCTGAAACTGGTTCATCTCAATATATGTAGCCTTCTGTCCAAACTCACTCTGCTGCAGCTTACTATCCTTTCCCTTCAGACAGATGTTCTGCTTATCACAGAGACCTGGCTAAAACCTCACAATAGTGACACTGAAATCACTATTCTGGGGTACTCTGTCATTCATCACAACCAACCTGGAACTAAAAGAGGTGGCAGCATTGTCATGTATGTCACATCTGTGCTCCAGTTCTCCCAAGTCACAATACCTATGCCCACAAAGGCCATTGACTCACTTATGGTAAAACTTTCTCCCCCCCCACACAGCTCCCCTCTTCACTGTAGGCTCCTATTGAACACCTGACACCTCATGCCTGACATCATGGATCAGCTTGGTACCCTAAAGACTAAGGCCCCAAGGGGTGAGCTACACATACTGGGCAATTTCAACTTGAACTGGCTCTCCAATAAGAATGCCAAACTTCACAACCTGATTACTGCCTTAAACTTATCCCAAATGATCATTAAGCCCACTTTCCTGAACCACAAAACACTCACCCATTCGCTCCTTGTTTGGTCCCTCACCTCCCATCCACACTGTGTACTTACTTCAGGGCTCTTACCCAATGCCCTAAGTTACCATCACTTGATGTATATGGTAAGGAAAATTCTCAGACCAAAGGCAGCCCCCCCTCGCATCTTCCTGACTAGGTCCTACAAATCACTCAACCTTCCCTCCCTTCTCCATGACCTGGACACTGTTGACTGGTCACCCATCCACCAGGCCACCTCCTTGGACTCTGCCCTGGATGGATTCAGATCCAGATTCCAGCTGTCTGGAACCATTGTGTCCCTCTCAGATGGTCATGGGTGCATGGAGCACACCTCCCCTGGATTACAGCAGCTATCATTGCCAACCTCAGAGCAAGGGGCCTAGCTTGGAAATCCTTTAAGGCCTCCGGCTCTCACCATGACCACTTGAAGTACCATGCTCTCCATAATGCATGCACAAAGATAATCCACCAGGCTAAAGCCAATTACTTTAAAACAGCCTTGTACTCTAATTTAAGCCACCCTGCAAAATTCCAGAGGGTGGTCAAATTGTTCTTCTCCTATCCTTCCCAGCCACCTACTCCCACCTTAAACATCGGTGGTTCCACTGTTACCAGTCCTCCAGCTGTGGCCTCTGTTTTCAACACTTTTTTCACAAGCTGCACCTCGTCACTGTTGTCCTCTCTCCCCAAGTTCCCATCCACCTCCTCCTCCTCCCCCCACCTTCTCTGCCCTATACTGATCAAGCCCCCCCACCCTCTTCCCCTTCTCCTTCCACTCTGTCACCCCACTGGAGGTTTTAAATGCTCTGTTTGCACTAAACCCATCCAAGGGCAAATGCCCCTCTGGCCTGGATGCAAAAATGCTGTACCTATCGGCCTTGGCCATCACCACCCCACTGGCTGCTCTCTACAACTTATCTTTCACTCTGGTACTCATCCCATCTGAGTGTAAACATTCTACAGTCATCCCACTTCTTAAAAGTGGTGATACATCAGCCCCTGGCAACTACTGCCCCACCTCCCTCCTCCTTATACTGGCTAAGCTCCAGGAACACCTTGTCCTCTCCTAACTATCTTCCTTTCTTGATTCCTCATCCTTCTTCACACCTTACCAATCTGGCTTCAGGAAGTCCCACTGCACCACTACCTCCTTACTGAGGCTCACCGACTCCATACTGTCTGCTATGGACAATGGGCACATCACCTCAGCTATTTTTGTTGACCTGGCAAAGCATTCAACACTGTCTCCAACAATCTCCTTCTTACCAAGCTCTCCTATGCAGGGCACTCTGACCCAGCTACTGAGTTGTTCTGTTCTTACCTGATAGACCGGTCACAATCAGCCAGAATTGGGAGCTCAGCCTCAGCCCCCCCCCTCCATCACGTCAGGTGTGCTGCAGGGTTCAGTTCTGGGGCTACTCCTGTTCTCTATCTTCCTCAATGATCTGCCCTCCACCTGCCCAAATACAACCACACACATGTATACTGATGACATGGTACTGCATACATCAGGCCCCTTGACCACTGATGTGGTGACCAGACTCCAGCTGGACTTCAAGAATGTCCAGCTCTGGTTTCACTCAAATCAGCTTTATCTCAATGCCAAGAAAACCATCTCCATGATCTTTGGCACAAGGCAGAGACTTTCACGGCTCCCCTCTACCCCCACCTTCCACATCCTCGAGGGGACTGCTCTGGAGAGCAGCTCCTCCTTTAGGTGTTTTGGTGTCTGGCTCGACCATCACCTAGACTTTTCTGTGCATATCGATGCCATCTACAAAAAACTTCACCCAGACTGGGTGCCCTCTACCGTAACGTGGATGCATCCCACCGCTGGCTCGCTGTGCTATGGTTCAGAAAATGATTCTGCCAGTTATTGACTACGGGGATGCAGTCTACAGTGCAGCCCCCAAGTCCACCCTGGCCAGACTAGACTTATTCTTCCATGCCTTCTGTTGTTTCGCCCTTGACTGCCCCTGCTCCACCCGTCATTGTGCTCTCTATCGGTTGCTGCATTTCCCCTCACTGCAGAACTACCACCTTATGCACTGCGTTTGTATCACTGTTAAGTTCTGGTCCCGGCCCCCTGGCTCCCTACCTCTCCTCAGTTTTTTCTGTTTCTACTTTGCCAGCTTACTCACTCAGGCACAATGACATTAGACTCTTTTCTAGCCCACACATGTCCACCGCTGCAGGCCAGTTTGCCTTCAATTACCATATGCCTATGCTGTGGAACCCCTCCCTGCGGACATTTGGCATGCCTCTTGTGCCTGGTATCTCTATGCTTGCTTCACTGACCACTTCTCCTACACTTGCACATGTGGCTAACTAAAAGCTGCCCCAAGTCCCCTCCTCCACTGTAGTACAAAATGAGGTGGCTTTGTCCTGTAATTGCTCATTTGTATTGTATTGTACACCTGCACTGTTCTTATGTGCATTGTTGTATTGTACTGCACCTAAACCTCTATATTTATTTTTTTCTCTGTTTTGCTCTACACAGGCTGTACGTGCTTATATGTCTATACATTGTTGTTGTCCAACTACCACTGTTTATTACTTGTATTTTACTGTATATATTGTACTCCCCCCTCCCCTTTCCAATGGATGCATCTGGAAATGAGCAGTACTCTGCTCAGTGTATCTTCCTGGTTAAACTCTTAAATAAATAAACACTGCACAATTAAGCATGTGGCATGCATTCTGCATGTACACAGGACACTTATATTTCTGTAAGAGTTAACACCAGAATGGTAGATAGTCTGTTTTTCTCATTTAAAAGGAAAAAAAGGAATGAAAATGAAACTACCAGCTACATCAACACCCTCTAGTGGAGGTGAGCAATCATAGACAGTGTTTTTAAATTAGGGAAAATCTGAGGCCTAAAGTGAGTTGACAGTGTCCTTTCAAGTGAGTTAGGTAATGTTCTGATGCTCAGTACCTTGCTGCTGCGTCCCACAATCTGTTACAGTTCATGTTGAAATGTCTTATAATAATGATCTCAGCACTGGGTGGTCATGGTGACAGATGGCCCATGAGATGCTGAATTGTAATTTTGGAGATTTTGATTTCCTTATAGAGGTAGTTGATGTACAAATCCTCATTACTATTTATAAAATGGTAAGAAAAAAATTCTGGAATCTCATTTGCCAAGAGATGTCAACATTGGCCAAGAGATGAAAACTTCCCAGAAGGGTAAGGACACTCGGTCTTCAGCCTTGTACCTATGCACACCCTGTTGTGGCTTATTACTTACATGATATTGATGATAAGCAGGCATCCAGATTGATGTTCCATTCCAGGATTGCAAGTCAAGTACTTTAGGTTATCCTTAATGTGGATGGTAAGCCTGCCTCTCCTTCCCGAGGGGCAGTCAAGACAGAGTATGGAGTGGTAATTGGTGAGAATCTCAGTGTTCTGGATTTGTGGGTGGAGCCAAGTTTCAGTTAAAGCAAGGATATAAGGGTGATGCAGTGATATCCAGGTGATTAGGAGACACAATGTACCTTTGGCAAAAGGCTTCTCATATTGACACAAACAATGGTTAGGCCTTTCACATTGCTGCTGGTGCCAGTCAGGTCATAGGTATGGTTGATGTAGGGCAAGGATTTCTCTCTATACCACCCACCAACAGGATTAGGAGTATAAAGATGATCCAGGTTATTGTGTGAATGGTGTATAGCCTTTTCCAGTCACCCATCCATGACTATAGCAGAGTGGGTGATAAATCTTTGGCAGAAGCCTCAAGTACCACTCAGATGCAGCAGTTTGGAAAGTAGATGAGGGTGAGGGGAGGGCAGACCATGTGCTTCAGTGAAGGAGGTGAGTGCTGCATCATCAGGATAATGGTAGTGTTCCTACAGAAGGTGTTTTATAGAAGAGTTGTACAGTAGCTAGATATGTATGGTAAGGGTGAAAGAATCTGAAAATTGGAAACTTTGATTTGGCTTCAATTCAGACCCCAGTCAATGGTTTGACTTCTACACTTCAGTCAAAGGTCCTTGGCTGGGAGGACTAGCAGGCTACAAATGAGGTATGAAGCACCCCTCCACCACTCCTCGCATATGCAAGTCAATCTGACCCTCTCCCTATTTCTCCAGGCAGTTTTTAAAAATAAGTCCATCAGCACCTGGCACAGTGCCAGGGGTCGACTAGTTTGTTTATGACAAAATATATCTGAAGGCAAGGAGGAATGTGGAAACTGAATGGATTGGAAAAGGGTTGGCCACAGGACTAGCCCTGACCATATTTGTTTTTCTTTTTTCCATATTCTATTTACCGCTTTCTGCCCCAGCTACCCCCTTCTGACTGACCCTGCCAGCCCCCCTGGGACTTAGCTTCTGTCTGTCATCCTCTGCCACGGGACTGTGGGTGGTGCCCAGTTGCCAGTGCAGGGCCAGCGAGGAGTCATTCATCATCCTGCAGTCGGGGGGGGGGGGATTTTACACCTGGGCCCACATATGTGCAATGGGTGCAATATGAGAGGTCCACCGCCATGGAGACACCCCCAGCCAGCATCCTGTACATGGGTTCCCTTCCCGCTCCAGTTGTATTACATGTGCTGCCACCCAGCCACCACTGGGCGGTAATCCACTAGCAAGCCACGCAAACCCCTGTCCCCGACGGAGGAGAGCAGTCCTATAGACACTCAATCCTCCGTCTCCCGGCCAGTCCTTGAGCAACCCGAGTCTGTTCCTGAACCTGGGTTGCCAGCATGGCAGAAAGTAAGGTGCATGGCACTTGTGCCCTCCACACCACTAAGCCAGCTTTAGAGTGTTAATTTTTAAATTAGCTGATCAAAGGTGATATGGCTCCAAGGTGGCCATAAATTTCCATTGGACCAAAGTGAAGATGAAAGTGCCACATGTTGGCACCTACAGTGAATACAAATTTGGCACTGGCTCTTCCTTAAGGTATGGTGGAGGGGTGTAGTGTGCAGGCAGGGGAATAGGAATGTGAGAAGGGGATTGGTAAAGAAGAAATGAGATCCAGTGTTTAGAGCATTTAAATTTGTGTGTTGTTCTGAGCTACTGTAGAAGTATGAAATATCCAGGGGAAATATCATTGCTCATAGTTGAACTGGGGCAATGATAATAAAAGTAACATTGTTGATAATATCAGGCTTTATTTTTCTCTGGAGCAAAGTGTTTCTTACATCGTATATCTTCTCTGAAATTATTACAGGTGGTGCTTTACAGGTTTTACAGTTCTATCTAACATTAGGATAAGCTTTCAGGGTTACTGCATTTGTTGCTGACTGATTGTTTCTGCTCTTACCTCCTTGTTCTTTCGTCTGTGGTTCTTCTTTTTAGGCAGGGGAAGGGCCCAGCCACCCACCCCATCCCCAACCACCCCACGCTACACTCCTTTTATAGGGTACCACAGTTGTGACATTTCCTGTGGCAGAGCAGGAAGGGGCGGATCAGTGGGGCCTCCACAAGGTGATCTCATTTACAGGGGCACTAGTAATTTAACTTGTTATAACAAGTTAAACAAAGCACAATTAAACCATTACTTGCATTTTTTTTTCCTTTTTTTTTCCTTCTGAGTACCCTGACTAGGTTACAAACCCAGCAACTTATTTGGAATGGATTTCATTAACTGCAGGTACTGTGGAACAATTTTCAGAAGGACAGTCTTACAGGATTTAGGACACTGTCCTACATGCTGGGCCTTTGGAGATCTTAGGGCTCAGCTCCGGGCAGCATGGGCAGAGATTGCACGCCTCAAATTTCATATTGAAGAGGAAATACATTATAAGAACCACCCGCCATTTCCCCCAGCATCCAACAGAAAAACCTCGACCGCAGAGGGTAGTTGGTCCAGGAGGTTGGCAGGTGGTTAGGAGGAGCAAATCAGGTGCCCCATCACTCTCTGCTCTCCAACACATTACCTCCAAAAACCATATAAACACTACAAACAGGTATCTGCCTCTATCTCTGAAATCAAATAAAGAGGCAGAAGACACTGCAGAGCAGGACACTGTGGCACAGGAGCTAGCACAACAAAACTCACCCAAATCAGGAACCAAAACAAAACAAGCACAAAGGAAATCCAAAAAACTTCTGATCATAGGAGACTCCATGATTCGGGGAGTTGATACCCATCTCCAGCCAGGGGTGATGGTCAGATGTCTCCCAGGTACATCAGCATGGAGAGACACTGACCGCATTGCTAAAATTGTTCACAAAGCAGGAGAAAACATTGATGTCCTAGTACACATAGGGACTAATGATCTCGCCAGCCGGTCAGTTGTGGAGACCAAGGAACACCTGACTAGGCTGGGTGACAAACTATCATCTATTTCGTCGCATCTCCTTCTCTGAGATCCTGCCAGTCTGGGAGAGGGAGCAGATGGATGGAAGGTCAGAAAAGGGAGATAGGGGAGCTAAACACGTGGCTCAAGGCTGGTGCCAGGAAAAGGACACAGATTTGTAGGGAACTGGCAACAGTTCTGGGAGCGAAAGTTCTTAAATTTGATGGACTGCATCTGACTAAAGAGGAGTCAGTGCATTGGGGCAGAAGTTTGACGTCTTTGCAGAATATTTAAACTAGCAAATGGGGAGAGGGGTGCAGCACCCATACGTCGAATGGGAAGAACACCCTCCCCTCAGCTAGTGGTCAAACAGGAATTCAGCATGTTTGCCGCTTCATTTGCATCACCAGGTAAGAAAAAGGTTTGTCTCCCCATACGATTTAATAGGGTAATGCCAAATCCACCCAACAACTAACACACCAAAATCTGGCCAATGGAAAATCATGTACACAAATGCTCACAGCCTGGGAAATAAGATCCCAGACCTGCAGGCAATAATGTCAGAGGCTAAACTGGACATAGTAGCACTTAGTGAGACGTGGTTTACCAGTAACCACACTTGGGAGACTTGTACCCGGCTATGTATTGTTCAGAAGAGACCGAGGCAAAAAGGGGGAGGAGAGGCCCTGTATGTTAATGAAAATATCAAAGCTACAGAAATTCAGAATACACATAAGGAGCCAGAAGAACTGTGAGTCACCCTGAAACAGGAAATGGGACAGCCATAAGAACTGGGGTTGTCTACAGGCCCCAGACCAGAGGGAGGACATAGACACATTACTGTTAGAAGATATACAAAACATGACAGCTAAAGGGAGGTTCTGATAATGGGAGACTTCAACATGCCAGATACAGATTGGTCAATACCAGCAGGAACATCTGCCAGAACTAGACTCATAGTGGATTCCTGCAGGGGAGGGCCTCAAACAACTGGTACAGCAACCCACAAGAGACAGGGCTATCCTAGATCTAGTACTGACTAACAAAGAAGGGATCACAGATCTCCAGGTAGAAGGTCACCGGGAGCCAGTGACCATCACATGGTATGGTTCAATTTGGCTACTACATCTAAATCATCCCATTCCAAGGCAAAAATATGGGACTTCAGAGGAGCTGACTTTGATAAGATGGCCAACAGAGTTAAGCTAGCCCTGGCAAAAAGAAACACAGGTGAGGGGGTACAGGCAAAGTGGGCAAGCATTAAGGATGCAATACTTGAAGCAACATCCATTGTGTTAGACAGAAAAGAAGTGCAAAGAAGAAGGAAACCACTTTGGTTCTCAAATGCAGTAGCAGAAAAGGTCAGAGCCAAAAGGCTGGCCTTCAGGAAATATAAGGGAACACAGCGGATGAAGATAGGAGGCATACCAAACTGCCCTAAGGGAAGCAGGTAAGGCAGTAAGGCAGGCAAAGTCCCAAACTGAGGAAACACTAGCACGAACAGTAAAAGAAGGTGACAAGACTTTCTATAGATACATTAGTGAAAGGAGAAAGTCCAGAGGGGTATTGCTGTTTAATGGAGAAAAGGGAGCATGTGAGGAGGAGGACCCTGTAAAGGCATCTATCCTAAATAGATACTTTTGCTCAGTATTTACTGAAGAGAAGGTAGGGCAGGGCCCACAGCTCAGCATCATGGACACAGGGGAGGGAGGTGAGCACTACTCCCTTCACAAAAGAAAGGGTCCTACAAGAGCTTGCTAAGCTCAGGGTGGATAAGGCAATGGGACCTGATGGCATACATCCCAGGGTACTTAAGGAGCTAAAGGAGGAACTAGCAGAGCCATTAGCAGAATTGTTTAGTGAGTCTCTGAGCACAGGAGAGGTCCCAGAAGACTGGAGAAGGGTTTATGTGATCCCGCTCCACAAAAGTGGTAGCAGGGAGGAGGCGGGAACTACAGACCGGTCAGTCTTACCTCAGTAGTGGGCAAGATTATGGAGGCACCTTAAGGAAAGGATAGTGCAACACCTGGAATCCATAGGGACAGGATCCAAGACAGCATGGGTTTACAAAGGAAGGTCCTGTCAAACTAATCTCATAGATTTCTTTGACTGGGTAACCAGAGTGGTGGACCAAGGGGAGCAGTTGATGTCGCCACCTTGACTTCAGCAAAGCTTTTGACACTGTTCCACATAGAAGATTGATAAATAAGCTGGGTAGGCTCGGGTGGGTCAGAAGTTGGTCAACTGGGTGGCAAACTGGTTGACGGGCAGAAAACAGAGAGTGGTGGTAAATGGTACACAGTCAGAAGAGATGCAAGTCACAAGTGGGGTACCTCAGGGATCAGTCCTGGGGCCAGTCCTCTTCAACATCTTCATTAGTGACCTTGCAGATGGACTAGAGGGTAAGGCTTGTCTGTTTGCAGATGACACCAAGATCTGCAACAGAGTAGATGATCCAGATGGGTGGGCAGAATGAGAAGAGATCTGGATAAACTAGCAGAATGGTCAGAAGAGTGGCAACTGGGATTTAATGCAAAGAAGTGCAAAATCATGCACATAGGGAAGAGAAACCCGAAGCCACCTATAGGCTGGGAGGGGAGTTGCTAGCAGTCACAAAGGAAGAAAGAGACTTGGGCATCATCATCACTGATGACCTAAAATCATCCAAGCAGACCTCTAAAGCAGTAGGTAAGGCTAGGGGGGTGTTAGGGTGTATTAGTAGGGTTATCACAAGTCGTAAGAGGGAGGTAATAATCCCTCTGTACAAGACACTGGTTAGGCCCCATCTGGAGTACTGCGTGCAGTATTGGAGGCCACACCTTCACAAGGACATTAACCAAATTGAGGCAGTCCGGAGAATGGTGCAGGGACTGCATCAGAAGACATATGAGGACAGATTAACGGAGCTCAATATGTATACTCTTGAGCAAAGGAGGCAGAGAGGTGATATGATCGAGGCATTCAAACACCTTAAGGGCATAAACAAGGTGAAAGAGTCTAACATGTTTAAATATAAGAAAAAATAGCAGGACAAGAGGACACAGCATGAGATTAGAGGGAGGCCGATTAAGGGGGAATGTGAGGAAATTCTTTTTCACAGAAAGGGTGGTGGATGCATGGAATGGCTTACCACAAGAAGTGGTATCTATGAATACAGTGCAGGGCTTCAAACAGGCATGGGATAGGCATAAGGGAGCAATACAACTGACTATGAATAGATAGGCCACTGACAGAGCAAAGACCGATGGCACATTTATAAGGTAGAAAAAGAAATGGGCAGACTGGCTGGGCCTTGCGGTCCTTATCTGCCATCAACTTCTATGTTTCTATGTTTCTAAAAACAGACAGAGTATCACTGGTATTGTAGCCAGAGCTATCTGTAACAATAACCAGCCATACCTAGCCATGCCCTGTACTCTCTGCAGTTAAATTGAATGACCCATATCTAGCCATGGTTCACCTTAACTAACGATATAATTACTGATGTCAGTGGCTATCACTGTAGCATATACATTATGGAAGAAAGAGAAAAAAACAAAACTGATTAATGTAACACCCCTACAAATGGGGGTTCCCAAAAAGTCTTCCTTGAGCTTGCCTAAATGCTCACTGCCAGGCTGGTGTCCTGCGTTTTAGCAGTTTAAATATGATTATTAAAGCTTGTATAGCCTCTGTGTACTGTCTCTTTAAGAGCTGCTTGATTGCAGCATAAGTAATCTGAGATGGAGCTCTGTTGACAGATATAACTATTTGCTGAAAACCATTTAGAATGATAATGATAATGCAATTTGTCTAACCTGCTTTCTTTGTAGCAAGGACTGTTTTGTTTGTCTCAACTGTCTTGGTCCTGGATTGCAAATTGGACCAATCAGTTCTGGTGGGACCTAAAATGTAGCCGGACTACAGGAGCTGTCTGAATTCAAAATCTGTAGGAACTGTGGTATAAGTTTTTGTGCCTTTTTTGCAACTGAAGGGGGAGCTCTTGCTTTGATTGACAGCCAAATCAGCCAACCAAATCTTTTGGATCTTGAGGAAGTCCCAGGCTGCTTGCTGTTTTCAGTTTGGAACTAAGCTGGAAGCTGAGCAAGAAGGAGCTGAAGGGGGGAACATGTGATGCAATCTGCCTAGAAGACTCTTTCTCCTGAGCTCCGACCCTCCCAGCATTAAATCTACGTTTAAAGTTCCCCTTTTCTTGGTAATCGGGTCTGTTTTTAGGTCCCTAACTCTCTCTTATCTGTAACACAGTGAGACAGGAGTTTTCTGAGCAGTATGGAGGTGGAAATGAAAAAATCAGGACCTCGGCATACGCCACCAATAACGCCTGAGAAGGCTTGGAAAAAACAGAGGACACACGCCGCTGCAGCTCCAACAGTACAATCCACTGCTAAATCAGAGCTAGATCCGCTTACCCTCGCAGACTTCCTCGCAGAATTTTGCCCATTCCAGGATGAATTACAAGGTATGGCTACAGAAATCAAGTCATTGTCATCGGCCATGGAGGACAAGGCAAGGAGAGTTACGGATAATGAGGCCAGGGTGGTCTCCTTGGAAAAATGGGCAGATAAAACAGAATCGGAGGTCGTCAGTCTGCGCCAGAAGCTCACAAAAATGGAGCAGAAGATTGAAGACTTAGAGGGGTGCAGCAGGCGGAATAACCTTGTCATTACCCGGCTCCCAGAGCTGGAAGAGGGTCCAGATGTGGTCCTGTTTGTTTAGAAGTAGGTCGACAAGGTGGCTGGTCCTTCTCCCTCTGGCCCCTATTACATTATCGAGAGGGCACATAGAGTTCTGCGACCTATGCCCCGACCGGGCTTTCCCACCCCGACCGCTGATTCTCAGATTCCTGAACTACCTGGAAAGGCAATATTTTTTTATCAAAAATACGTGATGTTCAGGATCTCCAGTGGGAAGGGAAAAAGTTTTGAGTGACCCAGGACCTCCCCGTTTCGATCCGACAGCTTAGACAAGCCTTCCAACCTCTTGTTTCCAAGATTATTGCTGGCGGTCTTCGGTTCCATATGAATTACCCTGCCAAGATGCAAGTTTTGGTTTCGGGGGCCTGGTTGTCCTTTGACGAGGTGGTAGCAGCTAGCGCAGGACTCAAATCGGCCCTTCCAGATTTGTTTCGGGGCACCTGAAGTGTTCAGATTTCGAGGTAAGCTCCTAATGAAGCAATGCACTATGTAATTGATCCTAGTTTGTTTGTGGCCCCGAAAGACTGCAGGCTGCTACGGGCGCTGCCGACTTTAATGACTATCTGGTTCCTGTACTTGGAACTCGGTGGAGTGCCTTTTCTCTCCACCTGTTAAAAAAGAAGACAGATTAAGAACCATCTGAAGTCATGCTTGTTAGCAGACCCCCTTCTTCCTCTGGCAGTGTCTGTCTTTCTCTGTTGCTGATGTGTTTACAAAAAGTTATTATTGTACCTTGTTTTACCTAGGTTGAGTGAATCTCCATTTTTTAGATAGCTGAGAGATCTGTATCAGAGGGGTTTTTCAATACTAATTTAAATTTGCAATTATAATACGTGCAGTTTTTCATTTTGTCCACATGAGGGGAGCAAAATACAAGATACTGGGGGCTTCTTTACATTTACTGTCAGTGGGACACTTCCCTGTGTGTCAGGGTGTTTTGTGTGATAGGGAATTACTTTTGCTGTGTCTACTGGGGGTTTCTTTTCTTTCTTAAATCTGTTTCCACGAATTGACAGTTGGAAACCTATGTATAAATGGGAATTAGTTACCTAAGGATGGTTGGAGGGGAGTGGAGAGGACAAGGGAAGTTGCAGAACGTTTTGCTGGATAGAAAATAGAGGGGTGGGCTGGGAAAGTGGGTAAGTGAGGTTATTAATAGGATTAGTTGTTTGTTAATGGTTAAGAGGGTGTGGGGAAGGGGGGTTGTACAACGGTATCCAGGGGATTGTGTTTATTTGCTAAATGTTGCATCATCACCTACCTGCTTCATGTTTGTTTTCTCTCTATAATGTATGATAGCTAATGACACTACTTTTGCTACTTGGAATGTGAAAGGAATCAGGAGGAAGCCCAAGCAATATCAAATACTTAAACACTTGAATCTTTTATGGTCCGAGATTACCTTCTTACAGGAATCCCACTTGTTAGAAACTGAAGCTTTACAACTGAGGAGACAGCAGATTGGGCAAGTTTTTGCTGCCCAAGGGTCCACTAACAGTCCTGGGGTCATGATATTTATAAATAGGAATGTTCCCTTTACCCCCATGCAGGTTTTTAGGGATCCTGATGGTAGATATATTATGGTCCAAGGTACACTTTTTTCTATG
The DNA here is from genome assembly GCA_016271365.2 of Neoceratodus forsteri. NCBI lineage: Eukaryota > Metazoa > Chordata > Ceratodontiformes > Ceratodontidae > Neoceratodus > Neoceratodus forsteri. The sequence goes on along the minus strand of CM057458.1, from coordinate 1,385,887,038 downwards.
CCACTTTTAATTTGTAGTATATATGGCCCCAACATAGATAACCCCAGCTTCTTCATGAAGCTTATAACTCTTCTTTTACCCTTGCTCCCAATACCGATAATAATGGTTGGGGATCTCAGTTTGGTGTTGGACCCTCTTCTTGATAGGTCAGGATCTGTACTAAAGGGACTCTCTCCTGGGCAGAGAGCAGTTAGGGATTTATTGGACCAGTGTGGCTTATGCGATGCATGGAGAGTTTTGCACCCCAATAATAAGGAGAATACCTTTGTTTCCCCAGTCCATGTGTCGCACTGTCATATAGATTACTTACTAATATCCCAATCTCTCCTTCCAGGGATGATATCATCCTCAATTCAACCAGACCCTTTATCTGATCACTCTCTAGTGATGTGTCGTCTAGCCTTACTCTCCTTCCCTAAGAAAGAGAGTCGTTGGAAGCTAAATGACCAGTTTCTTAAGGATTTACGTATATCCAAGCAGATTAAAGACTAGATAGATTTTTTCTTCTCAGTAAATTCTATAGAAGACATGACCCCAGACATCACATGGAGTGCCTTTAAGGCCTATTTGAGGGGTGTTTTGATTAGTTTAGCTATCAAGCGGAAAAAAGCCTGTGAAACTGAGCTTCTTTACCTATTATCACAAATTCGCACCCTGAAGGCTAACCTATCCCCTCAAACTCTGGAGGAATCTAGGAGGGACAAAGCCAAACTGGCCATTATTCGCACCAAGGTTCTCTATACCGACCATGGTGAAAAAGCTGGGTGCCTGTTGGCTTTAAGGATTAAGCAACAGGAATCTGCCAGGTTTATCCCACCAATCAGGTCTCGTATAGATAGCTCCCTGAGATTGTCTCCCTCAGAGATTGTACAGGAGTTTGCGCATTATTATTAGCAATTATATAGCAACATGGACAATCCCCCTTCATCAGAGACCCTAGAGGCATATCTCCGTGAGTCTCGCCTGCCTTCCCTCTCGGAAGCTCCAAAGGTGTTTCTTTCTTCTCCAATATCCATAGCTGAAATTATTGAAGTGATAAAGGCTCTTCCTTCAGATAGGTCCCAGGACCAGATGGTTTTTCATCATTATTTTACAAAAAATTCCAAGATCAAATAGCCCCGGCCCTTCATCGACTGTTCCTTCACATCTTATCTGGGTCCGCTTCCGATCCCCACTTGTTTGAAGCCCTAATTATTCTTCTCCCAAAATCTGACAAGGACTCAGAGTTGGTATAGAGTTATAGGCCCATATCCCTTCTGAATCAGGACATTAAAATCCTCTCGAAGATCCTGGCTGACAGGCTTACCTTGGTTCTTCCTGATTTAATTGGAATGCCACAGGTAGGGTTCATGAAGGGGCGGTCTTCTTTGGAACATCTTCAAACTCTTTCTCATGTCTTCTCAGAGTCCAGAGATTCCTCATTTCTGGCTGTTCTGGTGTCCCTGGATGCCGAGAAGGCATTTGACCAGGTGAATTGGAACTTTTTATTTCATACTCTCCATGCTTTTGCATTTCCTTCTACATTTATATATTGGGTCCGAGCGCTCTACCAAGCTCCCTCTGCCAGGATTTCAGGGAACGGTGCATTCTCAATGCCTTTTCTTTCATACTCTGGGATGAGGCAAGGTTGCCCCCCTCCCCCTTATTATTTAATCTTTATTTAGAGCCATTCATTTGTAATCTTTTAACTAATTCGGACATCCAAGGTATACCGGTATGTAATACCACAGTTAAGGCTCTAGCATATGCAGATGATATTCTTCTGCATTCGTCCCATCCTGACTCGTCTATCCCTGCTATGCTAGCCACGATGATGAAGTTCAGCACCCTTTCGAATTACAAATTAAATCCCAATAAATCATCCATTTTTTCTCTCAATCACAAGGTGTTTAAACATAATATTACTTCTTTAGGCCTATCTTGGTCACTGGTCTCCCTCAAATATCTTGGTATTATACTTACACGTAACCCTTCCTCCTGGTTTAAAAAGAACCTGGAACCCCTGACTCAGATCATTATCCAGGATCTTGATAGATGGTCGAAACTCCCTATTTCTTTATGGGGCCATATTAGTTTAATCAAAATGAACGTGTTTCCCAGCCTTTTTAATCCCTTATCACTTCTTAATTCATTCATTCCATTGTCCTGGTTTCAGAAAATGCATAGATTATTCACTAACTTTATGTGGCCTAATAAACATCCTCATTTAGTGTACCACAACTTAGCAGCTCAGAAACTCAATGGTGGTCTCCATATTCCTCATCTGGCCATATACTACTGGGCTAGTCATTTATCGAAGTACATTAAATGGTTAGTTCTAGATCCCTGTAGCCTGAGACTGATTTGGCTCAAAATAGAATTGGACTTTATCCAGTCTATAGGTATTGATCCCCTGACCCTGTTTTATGTCAAGACTTCTTCCTTGCAAGATATTCGACAATGTCCAACGTTAGCAACCTCATTAAGAATATACACTCAACTTTGTTCTTTTCTGCATTATAAACCTCATCTGGATTTATCTCAATCTATATGGAACTCACTGTCTTTCTTAATAAACAGAGAATTCCCTCAAATTGGTTGCCTCAACTGGGAGAAAGGATCTTATCTACCTTCCTTGAGGGTGACGGGTCCTGGCTTTCTGTATCCAAGATTATTACAAAATTTAATATTCCAGTATCCAGTCACTTCAAGGTCCTCTTACTTAAACACCTTCTTGCTAAAATGTAGGGCAACATCCCTCCCCATCCCCCCACATTTTCTTTTATACCGGAGCTTATTTAGCTGTTAAGTCCTCCCAAGGTAATTTCGAAACTTTACCAAGCCCTTTTTCATTGGCGGTTTGGAGGCTCCTATAGTCCCACTAAATATTGGTCCTCACTTTTCCCCCAATATTCTTTTGACTGGTCCGTATTATGGCGGTATTGCCATAAGTTTGTGTTGCAGGACAGATTACGGCTCATGCAATACCATATTTTACATAATCTTTACTATACTCCCCCAAAATTTGCTAGGTGGGGCCTTCTAGACTCAGATTTGTGTTCTAGATGCTCCCTAGACAAAGGGACACTTCTCCACTTTTTTTGGCAATGTCCTAAGGTAACTCCCTTGTGGAATTCTGTTAAGGCCAAGTTGGACCCCTTGTTGGGTCTTCAGGAGCGCTTTACCCCAGAAATTTGTCTGTTAGGGGACTTATCCCCTACTGATGTTACCACCCAAAGATTTCATATTTCCATGATAGCTTTGTCTGTTAAAAAAGTCATCCTCAAGCATTGGAAGGAAGATATTTGCCCATCTTATCAGGAATGGCTTCATGAAATTCTAGCTAATCTCAGAACAGAGAAAGCTATTGTGGGCCTCTGTAATAGACAATGGAAATATATGCAAATCTGGGATCCCTTACACATTATACTTACTGCTAGTGGCGATAATAATAGTATGCTTTAGTTAAAGGTCTGGGGTGTTTCTTGGTGATGCTGTTTTACTGGGGGGGCGATGGTGGTGGGGGAGGACAGAATGTATTTCATGCTGTAACGTTACATTTTCAGTGTTAATGTTTCTGTCTCCTGTATTACTGTAAAACTGTTAATAAAATTTGAATTAAAAAAAAAAGGAGCTGAAGTGATTTTGAGAGCAATCCTGACTGGAGTCGCATGGGAGAACTATGAAAAGGCTGAGAGTTTGGCCTCCATGTCTGCTTGCTGCTCCTGAGAGGGCGAGAAGAGAATTATTTTGGACTAAATCCAAATTTGTGTGACTAAAGTAAGCTACTGACCTGGGCCAGGCTCCTGAAGAAGACCGAATATTTTTGCTGAATGCGATCGGCTTGTCAGGAGTTTCAGTTACCCCTAAGCTCCCGGTGTGTGCAGAGACTTTGCGATTGTGCCTGGGGAGCGCTTTGCCTGGTACAGTTGAATTCCCGTACATGTAAATGTGCCATGAGCTGCTAGTGGGTTATGAGTTAGTTCCCTCACTGTGAGAACTGTGTTCTGCTTGCTGGAAGGTGTATCCAGCACAAAACGGATTGCTTCCAAACTTGTCTCCATGCGGTCTGGGCTTTGCCAGACTGGTCCAGCCAGACTACCCACTGCACAGAGAAGCCATCAACGAGAAACCTGCCTGGGGATCAGCCCTCTACTCCATGCTTGAACAGGAATGACGCCTCTGCGACTTGTGTGGGCCCTGCCTCTCCTGGCATTCCAGATCAACCACCTGCAGTCTCAATTTTCGTCCAGCCTGTGTCCAGTCTTGGGTATCATGAGTAAATACCAGGGTAGCTCCCTACAACAACAGCTTAATCTGAGTGTGTCATCTGATTGTCTTGTTTCATTTCCTTTACAAACTGAGTCCTCTGGTTCCGGATTACAAATATTGTGCATGTTGTGTTTTCCATCACAGGGCCCCAACCAGCTGCAACCCCCGGCAACTGTCCTAGCTAGCCCATCTCTTCTCTACCTGGGTACGCAGAGGCGGACTGTGTGGGGGGACTCAAAGCGCATGCACAACTGCTTGATTGATACAACCTTTAAGCTAATTAACCTGATTTTGCCCCTCCCTTGTTCAAGTCTCCTGAATAAATCAGATCTAACTTTTCTGCAGGTAATCTGACTGTGGTTCCAGTTTGTGCTCAAAGTACTGCAATATTGCTATTTGCTGTGCTTAACCTTGTTTTACAGGGGATCCCCAGGTTCAAGCCAGAGGAACCAGCCCTGGTGGTAAGTGCAAACAGTCTGGGTACTTGTGTGGTGTACCAGGGGTATTGTGAAAGTGATTATTGTACAGTGTTCAGTCCACTAGAGGGGAAAGCGGGGGGTTACAGTGTCCCAGAGGGCTGTGCCCAGGTTAACTTGACCACTACCAACCCTGACCTCCGGGTGGAGGCACCTGTTTCAGAATTCAGGCCCTTTAACCTGCTACTAGCCAAGCAGGAAGGGGTAGTAGCCCTTGGGATAGCGCCACCTAGGGGTTACATTTTGGAGGCTCACTGCTGGGATTTTGTGTCATCTAGTGGCCAAATTTGGGAATTGCTGTTAAAAATAAAAGGCTACCCAACAGAAGTGGTTGTACACCAGTTGGTGGGGTGGTGTACTGGGCAGGAGATCGACCCCCAACATGCTATACTTATCCTGGATATTCCCCTGGGTACCAATAAGGACACTGTAGAGGGAGTACTTTCCAAGGTTGAATGTTTACAAAACCCTGTGGTGGTGGGTCGACAGGCTAATCTGCTCGCCCAAAGTTTCATGGCATTAGTAGAGTGTAAGGACCCAGTAGACAGTTCCAAAGTGCCACGGACTATCACCCCAAAGGAGCCCTCACTGCCTGGAGAGTGATAACTTAAGACCATAAAGACCCTGGGGAGAATGAGCCCCACCACTGTCTGAGACTTTTGAGGAGAAATTTGCTAAGTTGTAGCTGGAGGAAGGGAAAACTGTGGAGGACTTAAAGAAACTTATTCTTGCCACCTGGGGGTGTTCCTCCCCCAACACCCCCTCCCGCTCCAGCACCCATTATTGCCCCTCCTTCTGTGCCTGTGCCAATGCTGGCTCCTATATCTTTACCTGCCTATTAGTCACGACTCTTACCGAAGGTTGAGAATCTTCTCCAGCACTCTCCCCACCCCCCCAAGGGGAGGATGATTGGGAGACCTGGATAGATTGTGTTGCCCCTTCGGTACCTGAATGGCAGTGTGCAGAGGCTGAGAAACAGAAAAGGATCACAGAAAGTTTGAGGGGTCCCGCACTAGAGGCCATTACATTTCTGAGGTCCACAATCCCTGATGCATCTGCCCAGAAGTACCTATCTGCACTCAATGGCAATTTTGGGAGCACTGAGTCAGGGGAGAACTTGATGTGGAAATTTCAAGGTACAAAACAATGGCCAGGGAAAAGTTTGTCTGCATATCTTACTAGTCTGGAAAGAGCGAAAGAGCGCTGCAGAAGGCTTATCAAAAAGGTACGGTAGCCGCCAGTGACTTAAACCATGTGAGTTTGGGGAACATACTGCAACATGCAAAGCATTCTAAATTGCAGCTCCTTCAATTAAGGCTATCAGATAGAAGGGGTAACCCACCGGACTATTGTGACTTGATGAAAGAACTCTGGGAGGTTGAAGATGAAGAGGGGGATTGTAATTCTAGGGTGAGTGCAGCCCAAGTGATCATGGGATCGGAAGGCTTCCAAAGTGGGGACCAATGAGGGTGTGCCACCATGGGATGAACTGCTGAGGGAGTTCAGGGAATCAAAAAACAGTCTCTTTATGAAGGCCACTCCTGCAAGTACAGGCACCGACCCTTATCCAACTGCATCTGCTATGAGGATGGGGGTGTTAACCCAGGCATTTCCTGCTGACAGCAGCTTGAAACGCGATGTCTTGACTATGAAAGTAAGAGAATTGAAGAGATGTCTCCAAATGCTCACCACACAGCAGACAGAGAGGGCACCAAGGTTCTCAATTGGTAGTACCACCGCCCCAGCTCCCAGTGTGATGCCTCGGCCATCCCAAATCCCAGAAAACATATTTTGCCATTATTGTGGGAAGGATGGGCACATGAGGAGAGAATGCAGGTCCACAAAAGTCCTAGATAAAGTTGTACACAGACTTCAAGGCAAGCTTCGGAGAATGAATCAGTGGTCAAGGAGTGCCCAAAATGACCACAGTGAGGGTTCAAGAAGTAGTAACTCAAATCCCTATGTGGCTAAATCATCTGTCCAGGCCCCTGCTGCTGTCCCTCCAGACTGGTCCAAAATAGTGGGCCCTTCAATGGAGACTACTGTGGCTGTGAATGGTATTCCTACTAGGGCTGTGCTGGACAGTGGGTTGCAAGTGACCATTGTATTTAAGGACTGGTATGACAAACACTTATTTGTGCCCTTACAATCCCTGGAAGGCCTACATGTGTGGGGGCTGAGCGACAAGTCTTATCCCTACCTAGGATATGTCTGCCTCTGGTTGTCATTTCCTGCAGCTGTAACTGATGCAGAGGAACAAGTTGAGACACTGGCCTTAGTGTGTCCCCCTACTGGACTGTATGATGGGGTTCCCCTGTTATTTGGGACTATCGCCCATATGTTTGGGAGACTGGCACAACTCTGTCGTGAGAAACAAGGGCGATGGACAGGGAGGGCCCTAAGAATTCCCACTCTAATCAAGAGGGCCTATGATTTGCAACAGAACCCCAAGGGAGTGGACCAGGATGAACCATTAGGGGTCGTGTGGAAGAAGGATCCAGATTCAATGGTACTGGCTCCTAATGCCCAGTGTATCATTCAAGGGGAGGTCCGCCTCTGCAAAGATGTCAAGAACAAAATACTGATGTTGGACGCGTCAGGCTATGGAAAATTGCAGGAAGGATTACTGGTTAAGCCCAGCATCTTGCCAGCTCGCGCTCATGCCTGTGCATGATAAGTGATGGTCCAGATTCATAATGTGTCAAACCGGGAGATCCGGGTGAACAGAGGATGCACCCTAGCTATGGTACACTGTGCAGACACTGCAGTGTTGCCTAGCAACAAGCACCCTGGTGAGATAGATAGAGTGACTCCTAACCTGTTTTATTTTGGTGACTCCCTGTTGCCAGCTGAATGGAAGACTAGAATTAGCCAGAAACTTTCCCAGAGAGATCAAGTGTTTTTGTTGAAGGAATGGGATGTGAGATGTGTCCAGGGTGTGAAGCATCACATATGTCTGCATGATGAATGGCCATTTCAAGAGAGATCTCGACGCCTAGCCCCGGCATACATAGTCGATGTGAGAAGACACTTGCAGGAAATGCTTGCGGCTGGTGTGATACAAGAATCCAGGAGCCCATATACTTATCCCATTGTGGTTGTGAATAAGAAGAATGGAACAATACAAATGTGTGTAGATTATTGGACCCTCAACAGGCAAACCATCCCTGATCAATACATCATGCCCCATATACAAGATGCTCTGGATTGTTTGAATGGGAGCAAATGGTTCTCGGTGTTGGATCTTCGCAGTGGATATTACCAGATTCCAATGGCTCCGGAGGACCGTGAGAAGACAGCCTTCATCTGTCCTTTGGGGGTTCTACGAATTTCTGAGAATGCCACAGGGGATATCGGGTGCCCTAGCCACCTTCCAGCGACTGATGGAACGAGTGGTGGGAGACATGAATTTGCTGGAATGCCTGGTGTACTTGAACTATGCCATTGTGTTAGGGAGCTTTCTAGAGGAACATGAAAGTCAACTGTTCAAGGTACTAGACTGACTGGAAGATTTTGGCCTCAAGCTGTCCATTGACAATTGCCAGTTTTTCTAAACCTCTGTGAAGTATGTGGGGCACATAGTGTCTACAGACGGGATAGAGACAGGTCCTAGTACAGTTGAAGCCTTGACTACTTGGCCCCAGCCCCACAATTTGAAAGAACTACAGCGTTTCCTGGGATTCTGTGGCTACTACTGCCGGTTCATAAAGGACTATTATAAAGTGATTCGGCCACTCTTGAATTTTACCCAGGGTTACCCTCCTACCAATCGAAAATACAAAAAAGAGGCCATCAAAGAACCAGACAAAGCATATTTCTGCCCAAGTGAACTTTTCAGGTCCTGTTGGATGTCTGACTGTGAAGCAGCTTTCCATGAATTCATATACCAGCTCACCCATGCCTCCATCCTCGCTTATGCTGATCCCACCAAACCCTATGTGCTGCATACTGACGCCAGTCTGCAGGGTCTAGGATCTGTACTGTAGCAAGACCATGAGGATGGTTTGAGACCAGTGGCATTCGCCAGTAGGAGCGTGACCCTGTCAGAGTGAAACTACCCTGTGCACAAGTTGGAGTTCCTTGCTTTAAAATGGGCCATTGTCGACCAGTTTCATGATTACCTCCATGGGGCAAAAATATTGGTGAGGACTGACAATAATCCGTTGTCCTATGTACAGACTTCAGCTAAGTTAGACGCCACGGAGCACCGGTGGCTTTCTGAATTGTCAACATATGATTATGCTGTCGAATACAGACCTGGCCTGAATCATATTGATGCTGACGCCCTATCCCAGAGGCCTATTTCCAAGAGTGACTGGGTCAGGCTGTCTGAACCTGACATCTGAGTATTGTGCCAAAAGTTTGATAGAAATGAACAGATGTCTACGGACACAGCGGACTGTTTACTAGACTGCTTGGGCCCCTCTGACGCCTGCATACCGGCTGCGTATTACCACTTCTGTGCTCTAGATATTAGTGCACTACCTTAGTTTGACAATGACAGCATTCAATGGGCTCAATTCCGAGATCCTATGATTCAGCCTGCACTTGACGCCCTTCGTGCAGAAAAAGATGTGTCCAAGTTGCGTTCCTCTGATCTGAGAACTGCTTTATTGTTTAAAGAAGGCCCCAGGTTGAAGCTACTTAATCAGTTGTTGTATAGAGAGACTGTAGATTGGGGTGGCCAAATAGACAAGCAACAATTGGTCCTGCCCACAGCCTTCAAAGATTTGGCACTGAGGTCCCTCCACAGTCATATGGGCCACCTTGGTATTGACCGGACCCTTGACCTAGTGTGATCTCAATTCTACTGGCCCAAGATGGGAGCCGATGCTGAGCTCATGTAAGGACTTGTAGTCGCTGCCTGCAGAAAAAAGCCCTGCCTCAGAGGGCTGCTCCCCTTGTCAACATTACAACCAGCACCCCAGTGGAACTAGTCTGCATAGACTTCTTGAGTTTAGAGCCTGATCAGCGAAACATTGGCAATGTGTTAGTGGTTACAGACCATTTCACACGATATGCTCAAGCTTTTCCCACCAAAGATCAAAAAGCATCTACTGTGGCCAAGGTGCTAGTGGAAAATTTCTTCGTCCACTATGATGCCCCACAGCGAATTCACTCTGATCAGGGCTGGGATTTTGAGAGTTGGCTAATCAAAGAAATGCTCTCTCTATGGGGGGTGCAAAAGTCAAGAACCACCCCTTATCACCCGCAGAGGGATACTCAATCTGAATGCTTTAACCGCACCCTACTAGACATGCTAGGCACCCTCCACCCAAAAGGTAAGCATAAATGGAGCCAGCAGATTAGCACCTTGGTATACGCATACAATTGCACAAAGAATGATGCTACTGGGTTCTCTCCCTAACGCCTCATGTTTGGGAGAGAGGCCCGGTTGCCTGTTGATGTCTGTTTTGGGGTTTCTCCCAATGGGGTCTGAGCCAAGATTACCTACAATATGCACAAAAACTTAAAGCTTAATTGAACCATGCCTATCAACTGGTGCAGACAATGGCCACCAAAAGAAATCTAGCCAACAAAGGGAGACATGATAGAAAAGTAAAGGCTCAGGAGCTGAGGACTGGAGACCACGTATTGTTGCGAAATGTAGGATTGCATGGTAAACACAAAATTGCTGATCGATGGCACCATCTTCCCCATGTCATAGTTGGAAAGCTGGATGATTTGCCAGTGTACAAAGTGCACCCAGAGAATAACTCCAAAGCTGTCAAGACCATGCACCGTAACCACTTGCTACATATTGGTCAAGTTATAACTGAGTCTGAACCCACCGAGATTGATTCCCCTGGACCAGTGACTTGTGCTGCTGCTGCAAGAAAGAAACAGAGTCAGCCTGCCCCCGTGGTTGCCAATTTAAGACTTCCCCTCAACAGGCCCAGAATGATAGTGACTGCCAGTCTAACTTGGATGACAGTGAGTGTGATAATGCCTATTACCCCTCATATGAAATGATTCAGTTGTTTCGTGGAAATCCTATGTTGAATTATGGGGATGAAGCTGGGTCTTCTGGACTGCCTAATGCCCTGGCATCATCCTTGGAGCCAATGCTCCCTGAAGGTGAAGTGCAAAGTATCACGTCTGAGGATGCTGAGTCTTTGTGTATTGTGGAACTGTACGATTTACCTGAAGGAGAGGCTGATGGTATAAGTCTTTCTGGTGACATGCCAGAACTTGAGGAACACTATGAGAGTGCTGACAACCCCCGTTCAGCACCAGCGTGCCTTCAAAATGAGCCAAGTGTTGAAGAAACAGAGACTACAGAGAAATGGGCTGACATAACTGCTTGATTGATATAACCTTTAAGCTAATTAACCTGATTTTGCCCTTCCCTTGTTCAAGTCCCCTGAATAAATCAAATCTAACTTTTTCTGCATGTAATCTGACTGTATTTCCAGTTTGTGCTCAAAGTACTGCACTGTTGCTATTTGCTGTGCTTAACCTTGTTTTACAGGGGGTTCCCAGGGTCGAGCCAGAGGAACCAGCCCTGGTGGTAAGTGCAAACAGTGCGGGTACTTGTGTGGTGTACCAGGGGTATTATGAAACTGATTATTGTACAGTGTTCAGGCCACTAGAGGGGAAGAGGTGGGTTACAGTGTTCCGGAGGGCTGTGCCCAGGTTAGCTTGACCACTACCAACCCTGACCTCTGGGTGGAGGCACCCGTTTCAGACCTCAGGCCCCTTAACCTTCTACTAGCCAAGGAGGCAGGGGTAGTAGCCCTTGGGATAGCATCACCTAGGGGTTACATTAACATCAGAGGCTTATTTGATTTCTGCGTCTGGGGAAAGCAGAATCCCAGTGGCTCTGGTCTCCCTAGATGCAAACAAAGCTTTTGATCATGTTTCATGGCCCTTTTTGTTTGAGGTATTACAGAAATTTGGTTTCCCCTCTGAATTTTGTAAATGGATTCAGGTCATGTATTGCAAACTCACAGCAAAAATCCACTGTAATGGACTCTCCTCCTCTTAGAAACATAGAAACATAGAATTTGACGGCAGATAAGAACCGCTTGGCCCACCTAGTCTGCCCATTTTCCTACCCAACAGATAAGCTGCAGATCCTAGTTAACCAACGGCTTACTTCTTCCTACCCCCCACTAGGACTGCCTTATGCCTGTCCCATGCATTCTAGAAGTCCCCCACTGTTCTTGACTCCACAACCTCCTCAGGGAGGCTGTTCCATGCATCCACAACCCTCTCAGTGAAAAAATATTTCCTCACAGTACACAGCAGGGCTGCCGCCCTCCCCTCTTTTATTTAATTTGTATTTGGAACCTCTCCTCTTTAGGTTACAGCTCTCACAGGCTATTAAAGGGATACTGGTTGGGAATATGAGCTATAAAGTATCAGCCTATGCCAATGATCTACTTTTGCACATTGAGGGCCAGGTCTCTTCTATTCCTACGGCTCTCACTGAGATTGTAAAATTTTCCAGAATAGCGGGATTCAAGTTAAATATTGATAAGACACAGGTTATGCCTCTCAATATTTATGTGTCCAAGTGGAAGATGCAAGATTTAGGTTTGTCTTGGGAGCCTTGGGCTCTTAAGTATTTGGGAATTCACTTGCCACGTCTCCTCTCAGACTTGGTTCCGTTAAATCTTCCTCCCCTCCAATAAGCTATTAAGAGTGACCTTTCAAGATGGGTTACATTACACTTGACCCTTTGGGGTCTGTGGCCTATTATTAAGATGAACATGCTCCCACAGCTGCTTTATCCATTGGGGATGTTGGGAGTTTTCCTACCAAAGACATGGTTTACAAAACTGCAATGACTCCTGAATCGTTTCCTCTGAAGGGAGGGCACGGTTCACCATGCATATTCCAAACTTACCATTCCAAGAGAGAGGGGCAGCTTGCATCTTCCTAATTTTTTTTCTTTATTATCTAGTTTTACATGGAGCTAAATTTTTACAATGGGTAAATGCTTTAGAGAAATCTGGCAGTGTTGGGTATCAGCCTCTCTGGCTACGAATTGAGGCCTGTCTATGTCAGAGGGCTGGCATCCATCCTGTTAGTCTGTTGCATTATAAACCATCTAGTTTGCCAGCTACCCTGTGTCCCCCTCCACTTGTGTGGTCCTTTAAGGCCTGAGGCCAATTGAAACATTATCTTCACTTAGATTGGTCCCGGTCTCTAGACCAGCCTGATTTGGCAAGCCCTAATATTTGCATTAGAGGCCATCCGATCCCTGCCTCATTTTGTCCCTTCCTGAGTTCTGTGTCTGCAGCCTCTCTTATAAATCAGGGCCAACTATTACCACATGGGCAGTTGCAAGAAAGTTTTGCTTTGCCCCTTTTTCATACTTTCAAATACTTGCAACTGACTAATGCCTTGAAATCCTGTTTTGGCTGCGATCCCTGGGAGATGAGTGACAACGAAATTCTGCCCCAGCTCTTCTCTCAGGCTGCCCAACCCCACCCAGTGGCTGGCTTATATTCTTATTTACAAACGGTTGACCCTACCGCCCCACCTGGTATCTGTTTTTACTGGCAACAAACTTTAGATTTACAATATGACCCTAAGCGTTAGCAAACTATTTGGCACAATCTCTTTAAATTTATTAAAAGGGATTGGCACAGATGGACTCAATTTTGTGTATTGCATGATATGTATTACACTCCACTTAAACTGTATCACATGGGAAGATCCGACTCCCCAGTTTGCTCCCACTGTGGCCTCACTGCTGGGCATCTGTAACACATGTTGTGGGATTGTCCCAAGGTGGTATCCTTTTGGTCTCAAATTAGGTCTTCGCTGGACATGTTGTTGGGCCTGAAGGAGGCCTTTAGTGCCGAAATATGTTTGGTGGCTGATTATCCTCCTACTACCCTGACTGGTCACCATAAGGCCCACATAGCTCTGATTTCAGTGGTGGCTAAGATTGTTATACTGTGACACTGGCGGGAGGATACTCCATCTTACAAAGAATGGTACAATGAGCTTATGCAGGCTGTCATGGTTGAAAAACAGATTGTCAGGCTTCATCATAGAGGGGATCTTTATCGCCAGTGATGGGAGACACTGCATACTCTTTTATCTTTACAGAGTGCTCTGGAGTGGGAGTAAACTGGTATTGGGTTGCCCTCTTAATATTTTCCCATTTATCCACTAGATGCAGTTGGATTTACTAATGGTGCTCTGGGTGGGGGGGTGACATTGGGGTTCTGGTACACTCTTCTCTTTTGTATTATGCTTTCCTGTTTGACAGGGGTGGGTTTTGGGGTGGTTGCATACTATTTTACTGTTTTTCTCTGAATTTGACCTGTTCCTGTTTATGTTTATGTATACTTGTATAGCTGAAATTTCAATTAAATTTTTATTATAAAAAACAATATCAGAGGCTTAACCTTATTTCAATCAGTCTGCCGCAGGTAAGAATATTAATTGGAATGCAATATTTTCTTTAGAATATAGTGCATATGAAAGGTGATATAATACAGCTGAATTCCTTTCCTTTGTAATAAAAGGTAGCATGATGCTGCTGTACATGGGAATCATGCAAACTCCAATTTTGGAGGGCACATTTCCAAACCATTCTAGGAGGGTCCAGGGCATGCACTCCTTGGAAAATTTAGAAAAAAATGAAGCCAAATGGTGCAGTTTGGTAGCTTTTAGCCTATATGAAGCTGCCCCACAACATGTTAAATTTTAGCATAACAGAAAGGAAATTTTGCATTTTTTGATGATTTTTTCAGTCTGTCCCTCCTGGCTTTGGCCATCCTGCCCACTTCAGGCACTGTGTACAAGTCACTGGGGTAGCAATCAAAACAAATATGAACCACAGTTATACACACCAAAAAAAGTAAAACTTTCACTAGCATCTTCTTTCAACATCAAGAAATCACAGAAGGCTCCTAACTTATGGAAAACATATAAATTTTAATATAACCCCAAAATGCGGATGAACCCCTTCCCTCAGACAGTCAAACAGCATTTCGCATTGCTACAGAAATCTCTGGGTATAGCTCCTTCCCCTAAATGGTCTCAGGGCTTATACACCTGACCTGATTGCTATAGAGCTACATATTAATGATTGACAGATACACCCCAAATAATCAAAGGGCCCTCCACACCCTAATCCCCATTCTAAATGCAGCTGAGAAAACTTACAATTACATTTGTTCTTCACAATACTGGCCTCTTTCTGGCTCTGCACTACTCAACAGCTGACCAACGTGGTCACAGTAGGCTAGCTCTCCTCCTTAGCTGCTTAAGGGAAGACAGCCCATCACCATGGACCCAAGGCAGTTTTTCAAACAAAACTGTATTCTTCAATAATAATAATAATGCCCTCTTAAGTGAGGTGGGCCACACTGCTGCAGAGTCTACTCATACCCTTCATGGCTTATGGAGACACTCACTGCCTTCTCAACACACTCTCTGGGTGGGGTCTGGTGGTGGAGCAGTGGCAGGAAAAAAAGTAAAAGCCAATAGGCATCTGGCTTTGCAACTCTCAGGGAGACAAGAAGCAAATGCGAAGCCCTGATTGGATGTTCAAAACATCCAATCAATGCTTTGCAGTGGCATTTCACAGAGACACCTGCTGCAACTGTATCCGGAGGATGATAACTGTACAGCACAGCACAGATAATACAGTTATAGTACCGATCCAGTATTAGTCCAGGATCCCATGTGTTCTTGATATACATTTGTGTGCGTGGGGGGGAGGGCGGGGGTGTAGTCGGCCATCACCCCCACTACGAAAAGATATCAGAAAACACACATTGTCATTTGGACTTTTAAAGTATATAAAAAGATAAACAATACAGTTTAATTTTACGGATTGCTCATATTTATTTGGGGCCACATGGACACGACTCCACTGCTGCTGTACACTTTGATTAGGGTGAAAGTTTCCCATGTTTGGCCAAGTAGACATAGATATACAGTAAGTAACAGTGTCAAGCATTAATTTTGAAACAATGGGCCGGACTCACAAAGGGTGATGCAATGCTTGTTTCAAGCCCTGTGACAGAGCTGGTGGTCGGTGCAGCCGCACAAAAAAACATTGCTGCATGCTACTCCTGAATCCAAAAGATCGGGTTCATGTACAATTTTCCTGATTTACTGCAGCTTGCACCTAATATTTGGCATAAGCCCAGTAAGAAGGGCGCCCAAGATTGCCACAAACTAGAACAGAAAAAAATGGTCTAACTTGTGGCAATTGATACGCAGGATTGAGAATCCTGATCGCTGTCCAAGTCATGCCACAAGTCCTGTGTGCCATATGTTTAGCACACCCAATGTCTGCGTCATTTGTAGCTCTTCTATGAATCCCGCCCAATGTATTTGAATACTTTGTCCCTCATACTTCATCCCAAACAAAGCAGTCAAATCAAACCAGTACATCTGAGACCATACTCTTAACAAACATTCTCACCCCCTCATATGGCATCTTAAAAATAGTAAGGTTACAACCTAAGTTAAATAAGTGTCAGTGATTCTGCTGCACTGAGCTGGGATGGCTTAGTTTAACTGCTTGGCAGCAATTCTGTCACAATGTATGCAAGCTGTTGATAAGGGTGCAGTAGCATCTTGGGAGGTCTGGCATCCTGCTTTTCACTTTTTGTGGTTTCAAAAGGTGAATCTGATCTCAACAATTCAAGGGAAATAAGGACCTGCAGTGTCACGTTTCAGAAATGGAACAAAAAGGGGCCCTCGGTCTGAGTTGGGGAGCAGCACTGCATGACGGCTTGATCTTAAACCTGAGAAAGAGGTTGTTGACATTGGTGGTTTTGCAGATTCTTTTAGCTGAAAAATGAAAAGAGCTTGAGAATGAATGCAGTAATTTGTGAAAAAGAAGCCATTCTGCTCATTATGATCTAAGACGAGAAACATCACCCCCCCCCCCATTTAATTATTATGCAGTGACTACAGGTTTAAATGCAGTCTAGAGGAAAACAAATCAGGGGTAGGACTTCCAGCAGTTTGCTGTGCCACAGGTTTGGATGCTGCTAGATCTCTTAGATATGGAATTACTACCCCAGTTTTGCAACATTGTGTAAAAAAAATTATGATAAATTTCTTCTATGCAAGCAACCATAAAACATGGAACTGCCACAAAATCTCCAACACCTTTGATAATAATACACTCAGATTTTGATTCAGCTGGTAGGATGTTGATGTGGCCAGAGAAATCTGCTTGTTTGTCTGCAGGCTCCCAACTGAAAATCCTGTCTCGGAAGATGTAATATTATGACAACCCCAACATGAAAAGAACATTTGGAAGGGAGCAAAGGCTGGGGGTGGGGTTAAGTGGCTAGGAGAATTCACATAGCAAGACACTGGTTATAATAAAATTTTAACCTGGGATTATATATGTAGGGCTCTTGACCTATGAGCTTGGGGGCTGTTAACTCTGAATAATCGATAAACTACGGCCAGTGTTGTTCCACTTTTAAAATGGATTTAGATTTGTTGAAAAAAATCCTAGTTTTGATTTTTCTGTGTTGAATGGATATACAGTATGAACAATACCACCCAGCAAGGTGTTCAGTTGCACTGAAATATATAGAAACCTTGGGTGTTTTGTGTGGCATGAGGCAAAGCTGAGTGTCTTCAGCCACCCCAAAAAATCTATATTTCTGGATGACTAGACACCTAGGTATTATGGAGCACATAAAATGCAAACAGAAACATAGGAAAATAGCATAAGAAGGCCCATTGGTTGATCTAGTCTGCTCGATTTGCAGAGCCCCTTAGCAACTACTATAGGCTCCCCCCCTCCCGTCTACTTCCAACTCCCCTTTGCACTTTTCCTGCCCCCTCCAGTGGCTTTGACATTCCTTTCACCCTGTCCCACCCCCTCTTGAATCCATCCACCACCCTCAAAGAGACAACCTCCTCTGGGAGTTCATTTCACTACTCGTTTCAGAAGTGTCTGCTAACCTCCTTCCTAAGAATTCCCCATGCAAGCTTATAACAATGCCCCCTTTAGTCTTATTCCCAGTGAAACAAAAGAGGTGCCCTGTATTCACCTTATTGATAGATTTTAGGTAATTGAAGATTCCAATCCTGTCCCTTCTCTCCCTCCTCTCTTTGAGTCAGTACTTGCTGAGGTAATTTTGCCTGTCCTCATATGCCTTGTCCTGTTGTCCCTGGACTATTTTTCCACCCTCCTCTGAACAGCCTTGGGCAGCTTTATATCCTTTCTCAGGTAGGGTCTCCAGCATTGCACACTATGCCCCAGGTGCAGCCTCACCAATGATCTGTACAGGGCCAAAATAACCTCCTCCCTCCTACTCATGATCACCCTTGCAATACACTTTTGCATTTTGTTTGCTTTAGCTGCTGTCTTCCTGCACTGCATCAATTGTTTCAGGCTGCTGGTGATGGCTACCCCAAAAATATTTTTCTTTTTCCGATTTGGTGGCCTGGACCCCCATATGCAATAGTCAATCCTTGGTTTGCTACTTGAACCTGAGCTGCCATATTCCAGCCAACCTTTCTAGCCAGGCTAGATCTTCTATAAGATCCTGTGCCTCCTTATCAGTGTCTACTATCCCACTCAGCTCAGTGTAATCCTAAGAGATGCAGATCTTGCGCTTTATGCCATCACCAATGTCACTTATAAGCACTTTAAACAACACCGGGCCAAGCACCGAGCCCTGTAGTACCCCACTGGTGACTTCCCTTAAACCACAGAGCTCCCCCACCCTCTGAATTCTTCCTCACATCCAATTTTCCACCCACCTAGATAATTCAGTCTCTTCCCTTAGGTCTTCACACTTCCTGATCAACCTCTTATGGGGCAATGAGTCAAAGGCCTTGCTGAAGTCCAAGTAAAATGTTTCAACTGCTTGGACCTTGCCTTCTGTTCTGGCTACCCAATCAAATAAATTGATCAGATTAGTTTGGCAGGCTCTTCCATCCATAAACCTGTGCTGCCTCTTGTTTTATAGACCATTCACATCCAGAAACCCAATCAGTCTTTCTCTAAGGATTGTCTCCATAAGTTTACCAACAATTGAGGTCAGACTGATTGGCCTATTAGTTACCCAAGTCATTTCTGTGCCCTTTTTTGTGGAGGGACACCATGTGTGTGGCTCTCTACTTCTGTGGAATCACCCTCATATCCTGTGTGCTGTTAAGCAGATCCACCACTGGACCTGCCATGTTCTCCTCCTACTCTGTCAACATCCTCAGGTGAGTGACATCCAGACCTCTAAGTTATTAATTTTTGAGGGCCATGAGCCCTCTTTTCACCCTTTCCTCTGAGATCTTGTCTTCTGCCCCACCCCCCTCTAACCCCCTTTTTCTCCTTTGCAGCACTGGACCATCTTTTTCCATTGTTAAGACAGCAGAATTATTTGTTCTGTCTTTCTGCCTTCTGTGTACAATCACCACCCCCCTTTTCACTTCTCTATTCCCTTCTTTTTGTCCCTTTTCTTCCTGATGTACTGGATGAAGGCTTTTCCCTCTTCCTAATCCCCTCTGCTATCTGCAAATCTATTCTGGCCTTGGCTAGACTGACTAGCCTGCTTGCCTCCTTTGCCTTCTCCCAAGCATTCCACCTACAGTATTGTTGTCCCTTTGGGTCTGTCTACATTTCCTGTATGTGGCCATCTTCTCCCTTACTGTATGGCACACCATGAGGCTGTCACCATCTTAACTATTGTCCTCCCATTTTCCCCCGACTCAGAGAACACAGAGAAAAATCTATTCTCCTAAACCAGGTAAAAGATATAATTTCAGCATTGATTAATGAGTAGTGGGGAAACTGAGACATTGAGATTAGCATACACTCTCATGTCCAAAATAATAGTTCATAGTCCAACAGTTCTATAAATCTGACATTTCCCAGTGACACCTCTGGCTCCGGTCTTGATTGAAATTTGACAACAGTCTTCTCTCTCCAATGTCCAGCATCCCTTGCATCCATGAGCTGAAAGACTTTACCGGCACATATGATTCTTAACCTTGTGGGAAACAGAAGTGAGTTCGCTATCTCCAGAGTTCTCAGATTTGCTTGGATGGCATCAAACTGTTTACGTTTATCACACAATGCAAATGACATTTCTGGGTAGCATTT
The DNA here is from genome assembly GCA_016271365.2 of Neoceratodus forsteri. NCBI lineage: Eukaryota > Metazoa > Chordata > Ceratodontiformes > Ceratodontidae > Neoceratodus > Neoceratodus forsteri. The sequence goes on along the minus strand of CM057458.1, from coordinate 1,385,867,259 downwards.
AACTTCTCACTTTTCAGTTGTCAATGCTTAGGTTGCATGGGCTGTAGTGAGAATAATGTCCCAAGCTTCTATTTGTGCTGTTTTCAAAAGGATTGTCTGTGTGGTATTTGATGCTCCTGGGGATGGTATAGTATATCGGGGGTGGATATTAGAAACATAGAAAAAGAGATGGCAGAAGGAGACCAAGAGTCCATCTAGTCTGCCCATATGTTCCCTGGACCTACTCAGATCCCAGGACCTAACTCCCCTTCTGCCTAATGCCTCCTACTTCTCCTGTTGCTTTTGATGTCACATTAGCCCTGTCCCACCTCAGTTTGAATTATGTCACAGACTTTGCTTCCACTACCTTAGATGGTAGTTTATTCGATGATTCCATGACCCTTTCTATAAAATAATATTTTCTAAGTTCCCTCTTGAAGCTTCTCCATCTCAGCTTCCACTCATGCCCTCTAGTATTAAGGGTCAGAGACTCTATTGAACAAGTCAGAGGATGGCACCTTATTTATTCCTCTCAGGAACTTGTATGTTTCAGTCATGCCGCCCCTCCCTCCTTGTCTTCAGTGAGAACATATTTAATGCTTCCAAATGCTCCTCGTACTAGTGCCCTTGAAGGCTTTGAATCATTTTGGTCACTGTTCTCTGGACAGCCTCCAACCTGATTTTATCCTTTTTCAGATGTGGACTCCAAAACTGGATACAGTACTCCAGATGGGGCATTACCAGGGACCTGAACAGTGGCAGTATCACCTTCCTTCTCCTGCTGTCGAATCCCCTTCCAATGCACCATAGCACCCTAGCATTTTGTTGACCTTTGATATAAGCTGTGTTGCATTGGCTTGTCTGTTTAAGGATGTTGCTTATGATGACACACAAGTCCCTTTCTTCCAGTGTGGTGCTGAGCTGGACTCCGTTAAGGTAGTATTCTGTCCTTGGGTTCCCTTTACCCAAATGCATCACCTTGCAGTTCTTTGCATTGATCTTCAGGTGCCATACATTAGACCATCTTTCCAGCCTCTGTAGGTCTTTTTGTAGGTCCCTAACCACCTCCTCACTGTCTACCCTTTCTCCTAGATTGGTATCATCCACAATTAGGGAAATTGTGCCCAGAATACCTATGCCAATGTCACTGAGAAAGGCATTAAACAAGAATAGACCCAACAGTGAGCTTTGGGGCACCCTACTAGTGACCGCTCCTTCATCAGACCTCATCCCTTTGACCACTACTCTCTGTTTTCTGTCCCTAAACCAATTTCCTATCTAGCTGACTATGCTCTTGGCTACACCCAGGTGCTCCAACCTTTTCAGCAGGCAGTTGTGTGGCACCAAATCAAAGGCATTACTGAAATTAAAGTAGAAGAGGTCCACTGGGTAGCCTCTGTCTAGTTCCCTTAGTGACTGAGTCAAAATACTAATATGGTTAGCTTTCATCAGCCAGTTTATGTCAAATGTCTCAGGGAGCTGGATCATAGTACTTAACCAATTTTTTAGAAACATGGGAGGTCATCTCCCTCTGTCCCTTCAATCATGCCCTCAGTTTTTCAGTGGGAGGCCCGGTTGCATTCTCTAGGGCCTTCAGGAGATTGCATACTGTAGCTGGGCATTTTCTGTGTCAATTTAGACACTGCATTCAATGTGGTAATGGATTGCTGATCAACATGGTGAAATGTTACCATAGGTGCCTTTGCCTGAGCATCTTGTGACTAGAGTTCTTGCAATATTTTCTTGATTTTTGGGTCCATTGCTCAGACCATATTTATAACTGTTTACCATGGTAGTTTGTTGCATGCAGCATTGAGCTTCCTATCTCTAGGATCACTCACACTCTTAACTTGCTGTGGTTGCTTCTGGCCTCTTCCCACTGCTCCCTTTGGTGTTCCCATGGCAAAAAATAGATAGAAACACTCACTGAACTATAGGCTACAAGATGCAATAATTTTCCAGGAACCATACTATACAATAAGTGTTCATTTACAGTTATAAAAGTTATTTCCAGCAGATCCCATGTGAAGTACATCTGTTCTTAGAGTCGTCTCTCTAGCCCCCTTTGTCTGACACATTCTTTAATGGCAACAGCCATCCCTTCTTTGATGACAGACCTCTTCTGATCAACTCTGATATTTATGTTATCCCTAGTACCTCCCCTGTCTTTCTGAAATCTGCCTTTCTGAAATCTAATACCTTTGTCAAAGTAATTATGGGCTCTCTGAACCAGACCTTTTGGTGGTCATAGCCCCCAGATGCTTTGTCACTTCAGTGCCCTGTACATGCTGCCCATTCGTTAGTACCAGATCAAGGATGACCCTCTCTCTTGTGTGCTTAGTAAACCACTGAACCAAGAACCTGCTCTGGACTACATCCAGGATCAACTGACTCCTGGCACAGGTCATGGTTGGGACCCTTTCAATCCCCCTTACGTAGATTGAAATCCTCCACTATCACAGCCTCACCCTTACTCATAGCTGCTTGAATCATGTCACCCAACTACCTGTTTCTTTCCACTTCCTGGGTAGGTAGCCTATATACTTTACTACCAGTAAACCTCACCTTTCTTCATTTTACTCTTTGGATTTGGATCCAACACAACTATACTATCCCTTCCCAAGTCTCCTCCATTGTAGTAGTAATGTCTTCCTTTAAATAAACTGCTTCCCCCCTTTCCCTTTTTCCTTATCCTTTCTGTATAACTTATACCCTGGAATAGAGAGGTCCCAATCATGGTTCAGAGTAGCCCATGCCTCAGTGATAGTTGCTTTATCCACTTTCCCTTCAGCCATCAGTGCCTTCAGGTCATTCATTTTGTTCTGTACACTTCCAGCATTGAGGCACAACACCCTCCACAATGACTTCATACCTCTCTATTTCTCTGCCTCCCTTTGCTCCTCCTTCCTCTTCATATTCTTTTTTCCCCCAATGCTCTTCTTGTCCCCTAGTTCCCCTCTGGTCCTTCTGATCACACCCCTATTCATTCCCCCATGGCCTTTACCTGAATGCTCACTCTCTTTATCCCTACCCCCTGTTGTTCTCTGATATCCCCTCCTTCTTCAACTAATTCAACATGGTGGGGCCTAGCTGACTCCTCCTCTTGGCCCCAGGTACAATAACCCATTCTGCCCTCTCAATTTAAATTCAGACTCTTGCTTATATATTCTGCACTTGTTTCCATGAGTAGTCTGGATCCTCCTCCACCTAGATCCAGCTAATCTGGTGCATAGAGGATTTTATCATTTCAGGTTCCCTCCCAGTTCCCTATGCACTTAAATCCCTTCTCTCTTCACCACTCCCTCAGCCAGCTATTGAAGTCTTCTATCCTACACTTCCTTGCTGTGCTGGTCCTCAGCACTGGTAGCACTTCTGAGAAAGTTACTTACCTAGCCACCCCCCTGAAAATCTGCCCCACTGCCCTGAACTTCCCCTGCACACTCCCTACCTCACAACCTACTAGATCATTTGTACCAAGGTATACTAACACATGAGTTTTCCTCCTTAACCCCTGTGTGAGTCAGCCTATCATCTGGCACACCTGCTCTTATGCCATTTCCAGCATTCACACCACCCTCCTGCTTTGGTGATGTTCTTCCCTCTTTTCTCATTTCACCCCTTTCACTATTGAAACTTCCAGTACTATGATCCTGCTACCTCTTCCGCCCTCTCCTTCCCTCCCGCCTGTCGACCATATTGTTTTCCATAATAGCCCCTTCCTTCCTTCCTTCCTTCCTTCCTTCCTTCCTTCCATCCTTCCTTCCTCCCTTCCTTCCTTCTCCCTAGCCCCCTGTTCTCTCCATCTTCACTCCTATTCCTGTTTGCCTGTCTTCCCCCTACCTTTCTCATTTGCCACTCCTGCTTTCCCCTCCCTAGTTGCACACCTCCCATTACTTCTGTTTCCCTTATTCCTTTCTGGCACACCTTTCTACTTCATCTTCCTCTGCCACTGCCCATTCCACCCCTCTACCCTAGTATTCTCCCTTGATCCACCTCCTTACACTGACCTTCCATCCCTTTCTTGCATCCCACCCTGGTCCCCATATCACCTACCATACCCAATAATTGGAGTCTATTCGACACTGGTACCCCTGTTGATGCATTCACTCCCACCTCCCCCTTCCTAACTCCTCCTCCTCCTTCTTCCCATGGTAGTCCACCTCCCCTCCCTGGGCTTTCTCTTCTTCTCCTCCTCCTTGGGAAGAGGGACCAAATGCATCTAGATGCCCCTCCCCTGCCCTCCTAATGCAGCTTATTTCTCTCTCCTGCTCAGTCCCATTACACCTCCTTCATCCCATCTGGTTTGTCCTTCACTCCCTGCCCCCAGTATTACCATCTCCCACTTTAGCATCCTTACTTCTGTCATCAGGAAACTTAACCTCCTGCACACTGGACACCCACCTGCCACCCACACTGTCAACAAGAATACTGCTGCCCCTCATTCCCTGCAGCTCATCACCCTACCCCTACCCTCTTGTTGCCTGTGCATGTTACCACATCCTCTACTATTTCTTCTAGAACCTTACTACTAGATTGTATTGCCCTTCCACCCACCCCTCCACCCTTAGCCAGTTCCACTTTTTTAGGCACTGGATTTGAATGACAACAGGAATGTCTTGTTTTGGAGCAGGAAAGGAAGGATCACTGAAACACATAAGACTTGCCATTCTTGATGGAAAAGAGTAGCTTTCCCTCCCCCTAGCTGCTGGAGGTCTGACTTTGAGCAAGGAAGAATGAGACTACCAAGGAATACAGGAACTTCCTGTCCCAGAACAGGAAGGGTGGAAGCTGTAAGAGCACAAAGGCAGTAGGAAGGTGGGGGGGGGGAAGAGGGAGGATAGAGAAAGCATACAAAATGACAGGAGAGGGGCCATGAATAAGACATAGTAGGAGTGGTGCAGTGCAGTAGCTGCAGGGCGTAAGTCTTCTGGGAGACATTCTGGAGGATGTGGTGCTGTCCCATCTGCAGGCATCTCATTGGGCTGAGGGAGGAGGTTGCTTGTCTCCAGGCTAAGCTGGCCAGGATTCAGGTGACCTCCTCCTTCATCCAGGGATCATTGAGTCTGCCCCCATTGCCTCAAAGATTGCCTAGGCTGAGGAGTGGCTGGACTATAGTGGGCTCAGGAAGGGTGAGGGTGGTGGGGCACAGGCATCTCCCTCCTGTGGCTCCACTCCACAACTCCTGTGCTGTCCTGAGGGCAGGACTGTCACAAAGAGGCACTTGCAGTGGAGGCCAAGGAGCATGTGGAGGTTCTCCACGGTGGAGATCCCAGATGGGAGGCAAAGGACCCCAGAGGAGAGGAGGAGGAGGCAACTCCTGATGGGGAATTCTATTGGTAGGGGTGTAGCCTTGGGAGCACATGGAGTGGGAGAGAGGGAGGTTAGGTGCTTACCCGGTGCCGTGGTTTGGAGGGATGGAAAGCACTTCCAGAGAATTACTGGAGCAGCAGTACAGGAGGGAGAGCTAGACATCATTATCTACCTGGGGACAAATGATCTGGCTGATGATGAGGTTAGGGTAGTGCAGAAGGACTTCAGGGAGCTGTGGAGGGGTCTTAGACAAGTAGCACACACTGTAACCTTTTTGGAGGTGGTACCAGTCAATGAGGGAGGACAGGGCACTCCACACCATGAGATTCAATGCATGGTTGAAGGACTGGTGCAGAGCAGAGGGCTTCAGCTTCATTGAGTCTCGGGTCCCAACTGGAGGGATGCAGGTCTATACAAGTGGAATGGACTGCATCTATCCAGGTGGGGAACCAAGATCCTCAGTAAGAGGTTTAAATGCTTCACTGACATGCATTTAAACTAGCCAAGGGAGAGGTGAAAGTAGGCAGGAAGAAGCTAAGTGTCCCCCAAAGCATGAAGCAGTCAATAGGGAGGACCCAAGGTTGGGACATTGACACTAAATCCTAAAAGCGAATTTGGTAGAATGGCAGAGATAAGGGAGAATGGGAGTAAAAAATGTAGGGGAAGGGAGGGAAGACATGTGGATAGGAGGGGAGCTACTAGAAGGGGAGATTGCAAAACTTGGAAGGCCATTTACACAAATGCCCACAGCCTGGAAAATTAAATTCCAGACCTAGTAGCCTTGATGGCAGAGGCAGACCTGGACAGTGTTGCTGTTACCAAGACATAGTACTGGGGACCCATGAATGGAATATAGCCATATCAGGTTACACTCTATTTAGAAAAGACAGGGTGGGGAACAAGGGTGGAGGGGTGGCTATCTGTATCAAGGAGGGAATTAAAGCAACTGAAGTTCAAGGAATGCAGGAGGGAACGGAAGCACTGTGGGTCTCCTTGGAGACAGGAAATGGCACCACCATTCTCACTGGCACGATGTACAGACCTCCAGCATGAGGGTAGGAGATGGATGGGGTACTAGTGGAAGCCTTCCACAAAATGATAGCCAAAGTTGAAGTGCTGTTGGAGGGAGACTTCAATTAGCCTGATGTGGATTGGAGCACTCAGCCTGCAACCACAGTCAGGAGCAGAGGAATCCTAGATGCCCAGTAGGGGGCATGCCTCAAGCAGTTTGTGGCAGAATCCACCAGAGAAGGAGCAATATTGGTCCTGATACTCACCAAATGGGGTCAGGGTCACCAATGTAATGGTGGGTAGCCACCTGGTGTCCAGTGATCATCATACGGTGTGATTCAATGTGAGAGCAGTGGAGGAGTCAATCCACAAGAAGGCAAAAGTCCTGGATTTCAGACAGGTCAACTTTGCAAAAATGGGGAAATGTCTCAAAGAAAACCTGTCAGGGGAAGAAGGGGGGGCATAGAGAAACAATGGGCTAACCTTAAGGGAGCCATACCAGAGGCAACAAGCCTTTGTGTTAGACAACTAAGCAAAACAAAGAGAAAGAAAAAAACACTATGATTCTCAACGGACATGGCCGGGAAGGTAAGAAAGAAAAGGCTAGCTTTCAGGAGGTACAGGGAAACACAGAGGGGGAAGACAAGAAACTTTATCTGGAAAAGCAGATGGAGGTGGGAAAGCAGTGAGGAGTGCAAAGGTGCAAACGGAGGAAAAAATAGCCCAGGCAATTAGGAAAGGAGACAAGACCTTTTTCAGATACATTAGTGAAAGAAGGAAGACCAGGGGTGGGATCCTGAGGTTAAAAAGGAAGGGGTGTGGAGGGGGACCTAGAAAAAGCAGCAATCCTGAACAAATAATTTTGTTCTGGATTAACAGAAGAAGGGAAAGGAGAAGGACCTCTTTTGGGTGATAGGGGCACCAATGGGAGAGAGGTGGACACCAGCTCATTTGTGGAGGAAAGAGTCCTAAAGGAACTCAAGAATCTGAAAGGGGACAAGGCTATGGGGCTGTATGGGATACTTCCCAGAATATTAAAACAAATTAGAGAGGTGCTGGCAACACCACTAACAGTCCTATTCAACAAATTGAAAGAGATGGGGTGGTTCCAGGGGACTGGAGGAGGGCGAATGTACAGTAGCCCCTCTCCACAAAAGTGGGAACAGGGAGGAGGCTGGCAACTACAGGCCAGTCAGCCTGACCTCAGTGGTGGGGAAATTAATGCTATCACTGCTAAAGGAAAGGAATGTGATATTTCTTGAATCCAGCAGAGCACAGGATACAAGGCAGTATGGATTGACAATGGGCAGGTCTTGTCAAACAAATCTGATAGATTTCTGTAACTGGGTGACCAGAGAAGTAGATCAGGGAGGGGCAGTGAATGTGTCCTAACTGGAATTCAGCAAGGTCTTCAACGCCGTCCCACATAGGAGGTTGGTAAATACGTTGGGCAGCTTGGGAGTGGGCCTCAAGGTGGTAAACACTGCTGCATTGAATTCCATTAAAATCCTTTATTTTTACATTAATATCATGTGAACCCATTAATTTACCCCATTAAATCTTGTTTAATGTGAAATTTGTTTTCCCATTAAATTTCCATTAAGTGTTGTGGTTTCATGGGTGAAAACCATTAAAGTAGTCATCCATGGCATTAATTAACCATTACTGCCTCCCATTAAATGTTTAACAGGTGTTAAAAGTCCATTAAATTTTGTTTAATGTACAGTTAACGGTGGTTTTAATACTCATTAAAACATAGCAACAAGCGTCTGATAGCCATTAAAAACATGAGCACCTAGTTTCATTGTCATGAAAACTGTCATTGTTACCATTAATTTATTAATGGTCATTAAATATGTGGCTTACTTTGATTTTAATTGCCATGGAATTGATATGGCTGTCTGCTAAAACAGTAATAAGCATGGCAATGGCAATGTCTTCAGCTGATTTTCTAATGGGCATTAAAATGAATTGCTTTTCAGCTAATCCATAAATGGGCATTACAATGTGGTTAATTTTATTTTCATAGCCATTGAAAGTAATGCAATTTTTGGGACAACACATTAATGGTCATTAAAAACCAATGCATTTCCACTGTTTGTCCCGTTTGTTGTGTTGCTTGCATGCATGTGCAAGAAACACATTGCTTTTAATAGGTATACCTAAATGCATCAGGAAATCCGGCAACGTTACCATGCACTCAGCTGTGTTGGTGCATTACAAGCTACTAACACAGTTGATTGTGTGGTGTCCCCATGGTGACGGCTTCCCCGTCGGCCTCTCACAGTCCCCAGGAAGCTGATGGAAAGCCACAGGCTGCCGTTCAGTGTGCCTTCCTGCTGAAACATTTCAATAAATTAAAAAAAAGCCGACGGGGTGCCCAATCCCCCTGTTGGCATGACCCCCTCCCCAGTTCATTTGCCGATGGGGTAGCCCAATCCCCATCGGCATAATGCACCCCCCATGGCTCATGCATCCCCCCAGAACACTGTATGGCTGATGGGGATGCCCAATCCCCTGTCAACTGCACTGCCGCCCCCCCAGCAAACTTCCATCTGCCATGCTGGGAGCCCACCCCAGCGTGGCAAAAGTTCCCTGTCGTCTTTAAAAAATAAAAAGACCTAGAAGAAAAAAAAGTACCTCATTGATTCTCTTGCCCCCTTCTCCCTACCTGCGCCTACCCTCTGTGTACCCCACCTCCCCACATCCTACCTCACCCCATACTTACTTCTTAAGCCCAGCACGACGATCTTTGGTGGACCAGGAACACGCCTGCACTCTTCAAAGCTGTCCACAAACTGGAGAAATGCCGGTAAGCTGCATGGCGTAAATTTTTTTTTCAACTATGGTGCATACCTTTGCCATTTTGGTGAAGTTTTAACCAAATTTTCAACATAGAGTTCTTGGGACCCCACCTCATGAACTCAGTCACTGTCATTTTGTTATTCAGTCCTGAAAGCTAATTTGGCGGTCACTGTGCGGAACCACCTTTCGGGACCGATTAACGAAATGACAGTGTTGCAGTTCATGAGGTAGGCCCCCATAAACCCTATTTTGAAAATTTGGTGAAAAAATTCTACAAATGTCTGTTTTATTAGCATGCTGCAGCAGTTCCTACGCACGTCAGAATTTGAGCATTTTTTATATTTTCACTCCAGATTTTCAACATTGCCATTTTACCACACCTTCTTATGAACAGTATAGCTGACACTTTTCACATCTCACCTGAAATGTGTTTTCACACATGTAGTGCACAGTGGCGCAGTCAGTGCGTGAAATCAATGTTCAGGACAGATTAAGAATATCACAATGACACTGTTCAGGAGGTAGGCCCCCAAAAACCCTATGATGAAAATTTGGTGAAAAAATTCCCCAAAATGAGTGTATTACGAGCGTGCGTTGCGCAGTTCCTATGAACTCTCTAATTACTATTATTAAAAGACTGAGCACATCTATAATCGACTCTTCCCTCTCCCCTTTTTCTACCCCCATATCTGTCCTTTCCACATTCCTTTGAACTTGGTTCCAGCTCTAAATTCTCCATACCGTATCACTATATATCTTTTTATATTAGATTTTATTTGTGTTCAGTGCACCTGATATGTATATTTCTTTACTTTTATGAAAAATTGTGTCCTACCCAAAACTAGCTGTATCTTCTGTTCCAAACATATACTACTGTCAATGCTACCTGCTGATACTTTATATATACTGTATTATTATATCTCACTTTATTTGTATTATTACTATTTTCTTGTGTGTTGCATCCCATGTATATTGTCCCTTGTTCCTTGTTAACAAACCCAGGTCCACCTCGAAAATGAGCTTGCTCAACGATGATCACCTGGTTAAATAAAGACTTTGATTAATTGATTGATTGACTCTTGTAACTTCAAGCATTTTTAATGTTTTCACTCCAGATTTCCAGCATTGTCATTTTACTGCACCTCCTTATGAACAGTACAACTGTCATTTTTCACATCTCACCTGAAATGTGTTTCACACATATAGCACACAGTGGGGTGGTCGATGTGCGAAATCAATGTCCAGGACAGATTAAGAAAATCACAGTGACACGGTTCATGAGCAGAGGTCTCAAATTGGCTATGTTGAAAATTTGGTGACAAAAGTCCATAAAATGACTGTGTTATGGGCATGCATTGTGCAGCTTCCACGCACTCTCATAAGTTCACACATTCGTAATCTTTTCAGTCCAGATTTTCAATATTGGCATTTTTCCACACCTCCTTATGAACAGTACAGCTGTCATTTCTCACACCCAGGCTGAAATGTGTTTTCACATTTCCAGCATAAAATAGCACGGTCGCTGTGGGAAATCAGTGTTTGGGATAGATTAAGAAAATCATTGTGACACTGTTCATGAGCGGAGGTCCCAAAATGCCTATGTTGAAAATCTGCTGTAAAAAAATCCCAAAACTAATTCCATTATGGGTATGCATTGCACAGTTTCTATGCACACTCCAGACTTTCAACATTGCCATTTTTTACAACTCCTCATGAACAGTACAGCTGTCGTTTTTCACATCCAGTTCGAAATGTGTTTTCACACCTGTGACAAATGGCGCAGTCACTGTGCAAAATCACCTTTCGGCTAACAAACTGATAGTGTCACTGTTCATGCAGTGATATCACAAAAAGCCCATGTTGAAAACTTGGAGTAAAAATACCAAGAAACACCCAGGGTGTTAGGGTTCTCAACCATATTGCCCTACCTGGTAAGGACTGTTAGCCATCAGGGGTGTGACTTGGGATTATCGACAGTAATGCTCATGCCATTCCACCCCCACCCTGCATCCAGTGGCAGGCATCGAAGTGCGTCTTGGACCCTTTGGCCCCAGAGTTCACCCCATTCTCCTATACTGCACCAATTTCAGTGTATTTCCTTATGGAATGAGGTGAGTGTAAAGTCCAAACACTTCAAAGGTCACCTCGACACTTGTAAATGTCTGCAGGGTAGGGTGAGGTGAAATGTCTTGACCGTTATGGATGATGACCCAAAGGCAAACCCCAATGCCTGTCCATCTCTGCAGGGTGGGGGTGTAGTTGGTGTCAATTCAATACTTCACTGCCATTCCTATAATGCATCTGTCTAACTCCTGCACTTCCACTGCTAATGACAGCAAGCAACACTTGGCATTGACAAATGCTTGCTTCACTTATCCCTGCTGTCTGTCTACTAAATACTGTAGATAATGTAACAATGATTTATTCCTCTGACTTTCAAAATGCATCCAGCTGTTCCCCTGCAGACTACACAATTGCTTTTCACAGTCTCTAGTGAGCACACTATAATGTCATTAAAACAGCTGTGAGGGTAACAGCCCATACAAAAATGTGTGGTTGAGCATGCACCGATATTTTACACATAGTAGGTTGAGCACCAACTAAAAACGCATTGACATGAATTTTAGTTGAATGCTAGGTGTTGAGCACTTGAACTAAACTAGCATTCAACAAAAACTCAACTTGCACAGTTGAATGCTTGTTTAGTATTTAAAACTGTAACGTAGTGGCAGATTTCTGAAATCTGCCTTGACCTCAGGCTTCTGTGACTCCATATGCTTGTATTTAGGCTCCCTTGTGCCCCCATAACTGGCCTCTAGCTCACAAACCCACTGTCCCCAGCCATGGCAGTATACCGCAGTGTTTGACCCCAGCTATGGCAGAATGCTCTCCAAGTCCTCCTCTAACCATGTCTCCAGGTTACTGAAAGCCTGCAGTCATGCTCCCCTCCTCACCCATCATGGCAGAATATATGCAACCTGGCTAGTAATATCTCACATGACCTTCCTACTACTCCCTACTGCCTTGCCACCTGCCTGCTGTAACATAGCACTGGATTCGCCTCCTATTTACAGAGAAAGGATCCCTAACTCTACAGCATGTTCTTGTATTCCAACGTTCAATGCCCCCTTGGTGTCAGGGTCACTGTGCCCACTAACCGCTGACCACCGCTACCTTATCCTGCCACCTACAACTTTTTCAAATCACTTTGCCTGCAACACTAGGTATCAACCCCATTCCCAATGCCCTCCACCCTGCTCTGCTAAGCAATTCAAACTCCTCACAATCAGAGTAGTCTGGCTACTCTTAATGCTCTTGGATAATTTTCATCCCAACCCTGGCCCTCACCCCGATGCCACAGGGCAAGCCAGGAAAAGTCGTCTGATCACCATAGCATCCCTTAACATCTGCAGTCTGCTGCCAAAACTTGACCTACTGCAAGCCTGGGTAGTGCAACACAACCCAGACATCCTGGCCTTAACTGAAGCATGGCTCACCCCTAGGACCCAGGACAGTCAAGTCCAGCTCCATGGGTGCACCCCCTTCTGCCACGATCAGCTAGGCAAGATGGGAGGCGGCTGTATAGTCTACATAAAAGACCACCTGCAGGGGACAGCTCTCCCACATTTAAGCATGGGAAAAAACATTCAGATAGTCTCTGTTCGCTTAACCCTGGGCACCCAGGGCAAAGGCCTTACTCTCATCTCAGCCTACTTACCCTCCAGCGAAGCAGCTGAGAGTTTCAGAGTACAGCACGAGCACCTTGCTGACATCCATTCTAGCAGCGAAGTCATTGTGCTGGATGATTTCAACATTAATTGGTTGTCTCATGACTCTGCTGCTTATAAGGCTGCAGTCTCCTCCATTAACTTCCTACAGCTAGTTGACCAACCTACCCACTCAAACTACAGATCAGGAAACTGTACCTTGATAGACTGGGTACTAAATAACCACCCAGAATGTATCTATGGCCTAAAAGTGCTCCCCGACTCCCCAAGTAACCACTCACCCATCATCTTCACCCGGTCCAACAAGGCCCTGAAACCGCCCCCCAAGGTGATTACATCCCGCATACTAAAAAGGGGCTTGTTAGGGATCTTTAAACAACACCTCCTACAACTGAACTGGGCACCTATCTTAAATGCCAACGATGTTAACACAGCACTGAGTAAGTTTATAACTATCTTCAATGCAGCGTGGACATATTTGCCCCTTAGCCAAAAGGAAAATCAGTGGCTCGCATAAAACGTGGATAACCCCTCACCTACTTGCCATGTTAAGCTCCAGGGACAGCCTATGGTATAAGCACATAAATACTCGCTCTGCCCAGGATCTGCAAAACTACAAGGTTGCTCGGAACAAATGCACCATCGCAATCTGGCAGACAAAAGCTAATTTCTAGCAACTCGAGCTTAACTCCACTAGGGGTGACAGCTGCCGTTTCTGGGATAACATTAAAACTTCATAGGGAAACCTGATACCTCAGCACCCACAATGCTGAGTCACAATGGATCCCAAACACAGGACCCCAGATCCATCGCAGACATCTTCAAAACAGCCTTTGCAGACCTCAGCTTAGTGCTCCCCCAGCTTCCAATTCCAAGCCGGTACCAACCAGCCCACCCCCCAAAGCCTGACCCCAACGTTCCAAGTCCCCCCATTCTAACTCAAAGTTCTATCTAAAGGTGAGGTAAAAAAATATCTCTCCCAAGTCCTTGGGAAGTCCAGGTACAGCTCTGAGGGCCTTGATCTAAAACTAATCTCTCTTACCCTCGTCGAACTGCTAACCCCTCTGACCTGTATCATAAATCTGTCCCTCACCTTGGATACCTTCCCAGAACTCTGGAAATCAGCAATTGTCACCCCAATCTACAAAGCCAGTAGCAAGACCAACCATGCCAACTATCGGCCAATTTCAATCCTCCCGCCTATCTCAAAAGCCCTAGAGCAGATAGTCTACGATCAGCTGGTGGAATACCTTGAAAAATACCAGCTACAATGCCAGCAGCAGCATGGCTTCCGGCAATGCCACAGCACCACCACCGCACTTCTCGAGTTCATGGGCTACATTCACAGTGCCTTCGACAAGGGCTGCTTGGTGGGGGCAACCTTCATAGACCTCACCAAGGCCTTTGACACAGTCAACCATGCCCTTCTGCTGACCCAATTAGAGGTAACTGGGCTCTCCTCAGACTCACTGTGCTGGTTCTGGAGCTACTTCTCTGGCCGCGTTCAGCAGGTAAAAATTTGCATTGTCCTCTCCGACCCCCTCCAAGTGTCCACCGGAGTCCCCCAAGCATCCATCCTGGGGCCCCTCCTCTTTAGCCTCTTTTTAAACAACCTTCCGCTAGCCTGCCACCAAAAAATTCTTCTCTATGCTGATAATGCTGTGATCTACACCAGCCACTCTGACCCTGGCGCACTGGAGCAGTGTCTTCAACAGCAGTTTTACAAGGTGGAAGACTGGTTTAACAGAGCTAGACTCCTAGTCAACCACAAAAAGACAAAATCCATGCTCTTTGCCCCAGCGCACAGCCGCCACAGGCTGCAACCCTGAACATCCAGTGCTTACAAAAGATCCCCATTGAAATGGTCCCCAAATTCAAATACCTGGGTATCACCTTTGATAGCTTCCTCTCATACGTCTCACATATCGAGCATGTGGCCTCTACAGCTAAGAGGAAGCTTGGCCTGCTATATAAGCATCACAACTGCCTCACTGATAAAGCCCTCCAGCTTGCCATAACCAGTTCAGTCTTCTCAACCATTGATTATGGGCTTGCTATCTACAGTGCAGCCCCAGACAGCACCCTCAAGAGACTCACCACCATGCTCAACAAAGTCTGCAGGTTTGTGCTTGGAGCCCCACAACTGACCCATACCTGCCACCTCTACCAGTAAACCGCATGGCTAAACCTGAATGACAGGGCCCATTATCAAACCTGTCTCCTTGCCAAAAAAGCCACCTTGGGACTTTTGCCATCGGGGCCCAGCTCCCTCATACACCAGGTCGCACCAATAAGGACCACAAGGACATCCAACAAGATCTCCATCAAAATCCCCTATCGTCGCACCACCCAAGGTCAGCGATCGTTTGAATACCGGGCCCCGCTATGGCTTACCTCACTCCCACCGGAACTTACCACCATTAGCAAAATCGGCTTGTTCAAATCCGCACTTAGATCACACCTGTCCAACTAAAGGCAATGCACCTGCCCTACCTGACCAACCCACCTGGTACAAATTGCTTGACTACCCCACCAAATGTGCACTTATGCTACTCACCCTTTCCGCTGATTCCCCCTGCTACTCCCACCTCCCCCACCATCATCTACATACCTTCCCCCAACCCCCTGTCCTAGTACCCCACCCTTCCCCTCTTTCCCTAGGGGCCTACGCCACTACCCATTTTCTTACCCCTGTCCTTTCTACCCCCCCACACCGTCCGAACAAGGAGAGCACTAGCCAGAGGTTCCCGCTTGCTGTACACCTATCTCTATTCCACCCCCCCCTTTTGCACTCAATTACCTTCCCTCGCCCTCTCATTCTTACTTCTGCTTCAGCCCTGACTCTGTGTTTCAAGATATAATTCCTATTCCCAGGCCACTGTTACGTCTTAGTGCTTTTGACATTTGTCTTATGCTCTTTGTTAAATTGTGCTTTACGCTTGTACGTTTGTATTTTTCTTCCTGACGTGAAACCTTTGTAAATGAGCTATTAGCTCAAAGGTTGTTATCTGAGACTTCAATAAAAAAAAAATATGGATCAGGTTTGGTCCAGGGAATGGGGACACTGACCCATGTCTGACCTGAAACACCCAGCAAGTAGTCCAGGAAGTCTGCATATGGCATGGAGCTGCCAAATGTAAGACTCAACAATCAGGGGCCTTATTTCACTTAATGACATCACTGCAGAGCTGGAGCAACACTTTTGCAATGCAGGCATGGTATTACCCATTCACAGCAGAAGCTCTGCTTTACAGTTTGTTCTCTTTTCATCCGAGTTTTCAGCAGTGTATGAAATTAAACCACAAAGCTATGCATGCCCCAAATGCAAAGGCTCTGCTCTCAATAAAGATGTGTATATTGAAGAATATAGCATAGATTGGGAAAATAGATTTAAGCATTTTAAATAAAAATGTGCATTTTTTTTATGCTTCCTGATATATTCTGTATATCTTTTCTACAAGTTTTTAATGTTTTGGCTTCTATGTACTTACTTGTCATACACAAGCATAAATCTATAAAGTAAAAAAAAATGCTGGCACTACAATTGCAAACTGCCTGGCAGCAAAAGGGTTAATCCTCTCCCTCCAAACACCATCAGGTAGTGTTTCTACAAATGGAGCTCACTCTGCAGCAATAAATCTTGCTGGACACACACTTGTCTGATGTTGCAGTGTAGACCAACTTCTCAGGTCCTTGTAAAACATTTAAATGTAACCCCTAGGCGGCGCTATCCCAAGGGCTACTACCCTTGCCTGTTTGACTATGGACAGGTTGAGGGGCCTAGGTCCTATGGCGGGTGCTTCCACCCAGAGGTCAGGGTTTGTAGTGGTTAGACTAGCTTGGTCACAGCCCTCTGGGACACTGAGACCCCCTCTTTTATTCTCTCTCTAGTGGCTCACACAGTACCCCGGAGTTACAGCCCCAATACCCCACGTATACACACTGTTCATTCATATAGATACCACTTACCCTTGAGATTGATACTGCAGCATATCTCTGAGGACCCCCTGTAAAATAAGGTTAAACAACATACACAGTAAAACACAATACTGTTTCCATAAGTACCAACACCACAGACAGTATATAGTATAACAACAACAAATCTGATTTATTTTGGGGCAGTAACAGGGGAGGGGGAAATCAGGTTAATTGGTGGCATTAAATCACAGTACTGTGCACATATACAAGGTCTGAAAAGTCACACTCTGGGTACCCTGGATGGGGGGGGGGGCTAGCCAGGTCTGTTGCCCGGGGTTGGCCGGCAGGTGCCGATGGATGGGGCCCTGTAGAAGAAAATATATGCACAACACCCAGTTGTACTCCGGAGGCTGGCTCAGTCCATGAAGCAGGGAAACAGCAAGATTTAGATGACACACTTGTGATTGAAAACAGACTGCAGGGGAATACCCCTGATTTGTAATCACAATACCCAAGCTGAGGACCGGATGGTAGCTGTTCTTCTGGATTGCCAGGACAACTGGGCATGGAGACAAGGTCCTTGTGACTGGACCCCACTGCAGTTGATAGCAAACATATTTAGTCCAAGCTAAGCTGGAGTTTGCTTCCAGCTTCAGCACACAGCACGGGGGATTGGAAATAGCGATTCCCCACAAGCACTACGCACATTCATATGTAAAAGGAAAGTACTATACCAGGCAGGCTGCTCCTCGATCCCAATCGCAATTACTGCAAAATACCCAGGAGCACACACAGCAGCTTCAGTTCCTGACAGACCAAGAGCATTTCAGCAGTTTCTCCAGTCTTCTACTGGGTGAGTCTGGTTTCCACTCTTCAGACTTCCTTCTTTCTCATCACAATCGGAGTCAGTCCAAACTGGCACTTACAACGGCTGCAGGCCGAACCTCAGGGCCTCACACGTACTTCCCACGTGAAACTATACACCGCAGAAGCACAGAGCTCCTTCTCTCGTCACTGTCACAACTGATCTCAGTTTTTCAGTCACAGAGCAGGGCATTTCCTTTAGCTCCACACCATTCTGTTGGTTGGTTCGGCTGTCACTCACAATAAGACTCCCTCTGTTGGTGGAAAAAGGAGCCAAGGTTAAAACTATATTTCTCAGAGTCACTGCCCATACAATCCCCTTGTGGCTGGCTCAAATTTAAGAGTCCAAGTTCTGATTCGTCCACAGGCTCCATTTTAGGGTTCCCTTAACCCAGTTGGCCCAGCACAGCAGTTCAGGACAAAAATGAAAGAGCTACACTGAAACAGTTCATGCTAAAATAAAGACAGGTTAGACAAACTACATTTTCTCAATCACTCTAAATGATTTCTGGCAAACAGTTATATCTTTCAACAAGGCTCCCTCTGCACATGTAGAGACAGCAGAAACGGAGCAAATTGGCAGCAGCTCTCTCAGGATTCAAGCATTAATTACACAGTC
Organism: Neoceratodus forsteri; assembly: GCA_016271365.2. Lineage (NCBI taxonomy): Eukaryota > Metazoa > Chordata > Ceratodontiformes > Ceratodontidae > Neoceratodus > Neoceratodus forsteri. The sequence goes on along the minus strand of CM057458.1, from coordinate 1,385,849,025 downwards.
CCCCCCATACAAACTAATTAAGTCTGCAAGCAGACAGTTCTTAAAGAGACAGTATGTGGAGGCTCAAATAGCACTCGCTTGGAACCACATTTAAACAGCACAGACACCGAACACCTCCCAGACTTGGAGCATTCAGGCAAGCTCCTGGGAGACTTTCAGGAATCCCCATTTGCAGGGGTTTACACCCTTCCTTGCCTGGAAAAACTTGGCATCTGCATCAAGTAAGTACCCCCATAAGTTTCAATACAACCATATACATTTACATCAGCATCACATTAGGCTTATACATGTAATCATCAGTCAACATATCACCTTACTAGAAACACATTTCTGAAACTTTTCAGTACATCACTTTTTACACAGTATTATACACACATTATACCGTAACTCAGGTTATTACCACCTGTACATGAAACCTGAAGAGAGGGGACCCTTCCCTATCAGCTGTCTTGGGGCTGGATGGGAAGGGGCACCATACCTAGAGGGCAACACAATTAACTTGGAGTTAGCACTTATGCTCAGTTTTGGCAATGAGCTCGGGGACACATACACTCCTTTATGGATAACATTGAGAGCCAAGTCCACAAGCCTCCCAGGAGAATCATAGCTGAGGTGCACCATAGGCTTTACAGCTTGACCAGTCTTTCTAGGGGGAACTGTTACAGTCTCTGCACTCTGAGACTCATTTTCAGCATTGTCCTCACTTATCAGAGGAGTCTCCATTGGGGTAGAGAGGCTAGAACTTGGGGCATTTTCAGCTCCAGGAGTTACAATCTCTGAGTCCACAACATTTGTTTCACATGGAGAGTTTTGTGACACTGACAGTGAATTATCAGGGCACTCAACACACTCTTCTTGTTCTGGTATATCACCAGTTTGTCCCAGTCCACCATTTTCCTCCTCTGAAAACTCAAACAGTTCAACCATACACAATGATTCCATATCATCTGACTTGATGCTTTGCACTTCACTTTCTGGGAGCATTAGCTCCAGGGACAAAGCTGGTGGCTTAGACAGTCCAGAAGGCCCAACTTCATCTCCAGGATTGACTAGGTGATTGCCCTGAAACAATTGACTCAGTTCATAAGAAAGGTAGTATTCAAAGCCACATTCACTTTCCTCTGACATGGACTGACAGTCATGTTCAACTGGGACTTGTGGAGGGGAACACTTTAACTCTGCTTCTGTAGGTGCAGGCTTTCTTGATTTTTGCTTAGCAGCAGCTCTAGTCACTGGTCCAGAGGGGGCATTTTCTGGGGGCTCAGATTCAATCAAGATTTGTCCAATGGGCAGTAAATTATTTCTATGCATTGTTTTCACATCTTTTGAATTATTCTCAGGCCTTACTTTGTACACAGGCAGATCATCTAGTTTGCCTACTACAATGTGAGGGAGATGGTGCCATCTGTCAGCAATCTTATGTTTGCCATGCAGTCCCAGATTTCTTAGCAATACCCGATCTCCCTCCTGGAGTTCCTGTGCTTTCACCTTTTTGTCATACCTTTCTTTGTTAGCCAGATTTCTTTTGGCAGCCATGGTTTGAGCCAGTTGGTATGCATGATTTAGCTGGGCCTTTAACTTTTGCACATACTGTAAATAGTTGTCAACTCGAACCCCATCCGGAGAAACTCCAAAACATACATATACCGGCAGTCGAGCTTCTCTTCCAAACATCAGGCAGTAGGGAGAGAACCCAGTGGCATTACTTTTGGTGTAGTTGTAGGCATGTACCAGGGTGCTAATTTGTTGGCTCCATCTAGGCTTGTCCTTTGGGTGGAGGGTGCCTGGCATATCTAGCAAAGTGTGGTTGAAACGTTCAGGCTGCGGGTCCCCCTGGGTGTGGTAAGGGGTGGTTCTGGACTTTTGCACTTTCCACACAGACAGCATCTCTTTGATCAGACGACTCTCAAAGTCTCTCCCTTGATCAGAATGGATTCTTTGTGGAGCCCCATAGTGAACAAAAACATTTTCTACAAGTACTTTTGCCACAGTGGATGCCTTCTGGTCCTTGGTGGGGAAAGCTTGGGCATATCTCGTAAAATGGTCAGTGACCACCAGCACATTAATAATATTTCTTTGATCTGACTCCAAACTCAGGAAATCAATACAGACCTGCTCCATGGGGGCACTGGTGGTGATATTAACAAGGGGGGCAGCCCTCTGGGGCAGGGCTTTCGTCTGTAAACAGTGACTACAAGTTTGAATGTGTTGCTCAACATCAGCCCCCATCTTAGGCCAATAGAATCTGGATCTCACCAAGTTAATTGTTCTGTCTATACCAAGGTGCCCCATGTGGTTGTGTAAGGACCTCAGTACTGAGTATCGAAAGGCAGTGGGCAGCACTAGTTGTTGTTTGCCTATTTGTCCCCCTCTGTCTACTGTTTCTCTGTATAACAGTCTATTGATCAGTTTCAACTTAGGACCTTCCTTGTATAACAATGCAGTTCTCAAATCAGTGGAGCGTAATTTGGACACATCTTTCCCTGCATAAATGGCTTCTAAAGCTGATTTGATCATGGGATCTCGGGATTGAGCCGGCTGAATACTGTCATTGTCCAGCTGAGGCAGTGCACCAATGTCTATTGCAGAAAAGTGGAAATAAGCAGCAGCTATGCAATTCTCAGAGGGTCCCAAACAATCCACCATACAATCCACTACGTCCATGGACATTTGTTCCTCCCTGTCAAACTTCTGGCAGAGTGCTATAATATCAGGTTCTGACAGTCTGACCCAGTCATTCCGGGGAACAGGCCTCCGGGAGACAGCATCAGCATCTATGTAGTTCAGGCCTGCTCTGTATTCAACAGCATAGTCGTATGTAGATAATGTAGAAAGCCACCTATGGCCAGTGGCATCCAACTTAGCTGAAATCTGCACATAGGTCAAAGGATTAATGTCAGTTTTTACTAGTATCTTAGTCCCATACAAGTACTCGTGGATCTGGTCAACAATGGCCCACTTCAAAGCTAGGAACTCTAACTTATGTACAGGATAGTTCTTTCCGGAACTGGGTCAGGCTTCTACTGGCAAAGGCCACTGGTATCAGGCCATTCTTGTGCTCTTGGTAAAATACATCCCCCAAGCCTTGCAGGCTAGCATCAGTGTGCAAGACATAGGGCTTTGCTGGATCTGCATAGGCAAGGACAGGAGAGTGGGTAAGTTGATATATAATCTCATGTAAAGCAGCCTCACACTCAGGTGTCCATCTGGCTCCAAATACTTCATTAGGATGGAATACATTCTCTCAGGATCAGATGAAACCGACCTGTTATATTTTTTGTTAGTAGGATGGTAACCTTGAGTAAGATTAAGTAAAAGACAAATCACTCTTGAATAGTCCTTGATGAACTGGCGATAGTAACCACAGAATCCCAGAAATCTTTGCAGTTCTTTTAGATTGTGGGGCTGTGGCCAGGTGGTCAAGGCCTCAACTTTACTCAGGTCTGTTTCTATTCCCTCTGTGGATACTATGTGTCCCACAAACTTTTCAGAGGTTTGGAAGAACTGACATTTATCGATGGATAGTTTAAGGCCAAAGTCTTCCAGTCGGTCCAACACCTTGAACAATCTGCTCTTATGTTCCTCCAGTGAGCTGCCAAACACAATAACATCATCTAGGTATACCAGGCACTCTAACAAGTTCATGTCCCCCACCACAGGCTCCATCAGTCGTTGAAAAGTGGTTGGGTCACCTGAAATCCCTTGAGGCATCCTCATGAATTCATAGAAACCAAGCGGACAGATAAAGGCTGTCTTTTCATGGTCTCCTGGGGCCATCGGGATCTGGTAGTACCCACTGTGAAGATCCAACACTGAGAACCACTTACTACCATTCAGGCAGTCTACAGCATCCTGAATGAGGGGCACTGTGTACTGATCAGGAATAGTCTGCCGGTTCAAGGTGCAATAATCCATGCACATCCTTACTGTCCCATTCTTTTTCCTCGCTACCACGATAGGTGAAGCATATGGGCTTCTGGATTCTTGTATTACACCAGCAGCAAGCATCTCTTGCAGATGCTGTCTCACATCATCTATGTCAGCAGGTGCCAGGCGTCGAGACCTCTCATGAAATGGCCTTTCATCATGCAGCCGGATATGGTGCTCAGCTCCTGGCACACATTCTATGTCCCATTCCTTTAAAGAAAACACCTGGTCTCTCTGGGCAAGCTTCTCACTGATCCTCACTTTCCATTCAGCTGGCAACAGGGAGTCGCCGAAATCAAACAAGTCAGGTGTTACTCTGTCATTCTTCCCTGAACTCTTGTGGTTGGGTAGCACTGCAGTCTCTGCACAATGCACATTAGCCAGGGTGCAACCTCTATCTATTTACTCAAATCTGTCTGTCAGACACATTATGAACTTGAACCATTCCCCTTCTGGCATAAACATGGGTTCTAGCAGGCAAAATACTAGGCTTGACCAGCAGTCCTTCTGGCAATTTTCCATCGCCTGGTGCATCCAACATTAATATTTTATTCTTGACATCCTTTACGGACCTCTCCCTGTAAGGTACACTGGGCATTTGGTGCCAGGATCAGAGACTCAGGATCCTTTTTCCAGACAACTCCAACTGATTCCTCTGGTTCCACTTTGTCAGCATCTCTCTGGGCATTGTAGGCCTTCCTGATCAAGGCCGGAATTCTTAGAGCTCTACCAGTCCGGGACCCCTGTTTTTCATAACACAACTGTGTCAGCCATCCAAACATATGTGCATTAGTCCCAATTAGTAGAGGAACCCCATCATACAGTCCAGTAGGGGGACACACTAAGGCCAGGGTCTCTACTTGCTCGGCCACTCCAGCCATGGAGGTGGAAAAAGACAGCCAAATTTGGATTTATCCAGAGTAGGGTAGGCCTTCTCACTTAACCCCCAGATATGCAGCCCCTCCAATGGTTGTAAGGGTACATCAGACAAATGCTTCTGATACCAGTCTTGGAACATAATTGTCACTTGGGAGCCACTGTCTAATAAAGCTCTTGTAGACACTCCATTCACCTTTATAGTGGTCTCCATGGAGGGACCCACTATTCTGGACCAGTCTAGAGAGGCAGTAGTGGGGGCCTGGGCAACTGATCTTGCCACAAAGGGACGTGAGTTAGCATTTTTGGGGCCCTCACTGGGATCATTTCGTGCACCTCTTAACCACTGATTTGTTCTCTGAAGCTCTCCTTGTAGCATATATGCAACTTTGTCTGTGTCTTTTGGGTACCGGCATTCTCTCTTCATGTGCCCATCCTTCCCACAATTATAGCGAAACATACTTTCTGGAGTTTGAGCTGGCTGAGGTGTCATACTGGGTGCCAGAGCTGGGGTACTACTAACTGGAAACCTTGGTGCCATCTCTGTCGGCGGCGTGATAAGCATTTGGAGACATATCATCAAATTTCCCCACTTCCATGGTCAAGACATCGAGTTTTGAGCTGTTGTCAGCAGGAGATGCATGGGTGTGTACCCCCACCCCCATAGCAGATGCAGTCGGATGAGGGTCGGGACCAGTACTTGCAGGAGCGGCCTTCATAAAGAGACTGTTTTTTATTTCCCTGAACTCTCTCAGCAGTTCACCCCGTGGTGGCACACCCTCATTGGTCCCCACTTCACAAGGACCTTCCGATGCTGTGATCACTTGGGCTACACTCAACCCAGAATTAAAATCCCCCTCCTCATCGTCAGCCTCCCAAAGTTCTTTTATTAAGTCACAATAGTCCGGTGGGTTACCCCTTCTGTCTGGGAGCCTTAATTGAAGGAGCTGCAATTTAGAATGCTTTGCATGTTGTAGTAGGTGCTCCAACCTTACACGGTTTAAGTCACTGGTGGCCACCCCACCTTTCAGTAAGCCTTCTGTAGAGCTCTTTCCAGATGAGTAACGTATGTGAAAAAGTTTCCCCTGGCCACTGTTTTGTACCTTGAAATTTCCACATCAAGCTCTCCACTGACTCAGTGCTCCCAAAATTGCCTTTGAGTGCAGATAGGTACTTCTGGGCAGATGCATCAGGATTTGTGGACCTCAAAAATTTAATGGCCTCTAGGGCAGGACCCCTCAGACTTTCTATGATTCTTTTTCATTTCTCAGCCTCTGCACACTGCCATTCAGGTATCAGGGGGGCAACACAATCTATCCAGGTGTCCCAATCATCCTCCCCTTGGGGGGTGGGAAGGGTGTCAGAGAAGATCCTCAACCTTCGGTAAGAGTCGTCACTAATGACAGGTGCAGAAATATGAGCCTGCAATGGTTCAGCCATAGAATGAGGGTCAATAATGGGTGCTGGAGCGGGAGGGGGTGTTGGGGGAGGAACACCCCCAGGTGGCAGAAATAACTTATTTAAGTCCTCCACAGTTTTCCCTTCCTCCAGCAACAACTCAGCGAATTTCTCCTCAAAAGTTTCAGATAGTGGGAGGGGCTCATTTCCCCCCAGATATTTACTGTCCTTAGTTATCACTCTCCAGGCAGTGAGGGCTCCCTCTGGGGTAATAGTCGGTGGCACTTTGGAGCTATCCATGGGGTCTTTATACTCTACTAGGGCCATGAAAGTGTGAGTGAGCAGATCAGCATGTCGACCCACCACAAGGATTTGTAAACCTTCCACCTTGGAAAGTACTCCCTGTGCAGTGTCTGTATTGATACCCAGGGGGATGTCCAGGATAAGCATACCATTTTTGGGGTCGATCTCCTTCCCAGTATACCACTCCACCAACCGTGCACAGCCACTTCTGTCGGAGTACCCATTTTTTTTTTTTTTTTTAGAGTGGTTCGTAAATGTGGCCACCAGAGGACACAAAATCCCAGTGGTGCCTCCAAGATGTAACCCCCTAGGTGGCATTATCCCAAGGGCTACTACCCTTGCCTGTTTGACTACGGACAGGTTGAGGGGCCTAGGTCCTATGGCGGGTGCCTCCACCTAGAAGTCAGGGTTAGTAGTGGTTAGACTAGCTTGGTCACAGCCCTCTGGGACACTGAGACCCCCTTTTATTCCCTCTAGTGGCTTACACAGTACCCCAGAGTTATAGCCCCAATACCCCACGTATACACACTGTTCACTCATATAGATACCACTTACCCTTGAAACTGATTCTGCAGCACATCTGAGGACCCCCTGTAAAATAAGGTTAAACAACATACACAGCAAAACACAATACTGTTTCCATAAGTACCAACACCACAGACAGTATATAGTATAACAACAACAAATCTGATTTATTTAGGGGGCAGTAATACGGGAGAGGGAATCAGGTTAATTGGTGGCATTAAATCACAGTACTGTGCACACATACAGGATCTGAAAAGCCACACTCTGGGTACCCTGGTTGGGGAGGGGGGGGGGCTAGCAAGGTCCGTTGCCCGGGGTTGGCCAGCAGGTGCCGATGGATGGGGCCCTGTAGAAGAAAATATATGCACAACACCCAATTGTAATCTGGAGCTGGATGGCTCAGTCCATGAAGCAAGGAAGCAACAAGAATTAGATGACACACTTGTGATTGAAAACAGACTGCAGGGGAATACCCTGATTTGTACTCACAATACCCAAACTGAGGACTGGATGGTAGATGTTCTTCTGGATTGCCAGAGCAACAGGGCATGGAGACAAGGTCCTTGTGACTGGACCCCACTGCAGTTGATAGCAAACGTATTTAGTCCAAGTTAAGCTGGAGTTTGTTTCCAGCTTCAGCACATAGCACACAGCACAGGGGATTGGAAATAGCAATTCCTCACAAGCACTACGCACATTCACATGTAAAAGGAAAGTACTATACCAGGCAGGATGCTCCTCGACCCTGATCGCAATTACTGAAAAATACCCGGGAGCACACATAGCAGCTTCAGTTCCTGACAGACCGAGAGCGATTCAACAATTTCTCCAGTCTTCTGTAGGGTGAGCCTGGTTTCCACTCTTCAGTCCTCCTTCTTTCTACTCACAATCGGATTCAGTCCGAACTGGCACTTACAACTGCTGCAGGCCAAACCTCAGGGCCTCACAAGCGCTTCCTACATGAAACTATACACCGCAGAAGCACAGAGCTCCTTCTCTCGTCACTGTCACAACTGATCTCAGCTTTTCAGTCACAGAGCAGGGCATTTCCTTTAGCTCCACACCATTCTGTTGGTTGGTTCGGCTGTCACTCACAATAAGACTCCCTCTGTTAGTGGAAAAAGGCACCAAGATCAAAACTGCATTTCCCAGAGTCACTGCCCATACAATACCCTTGTGGCTGGCTCAAAATTAAGATCCCAAGTTCTGATTTATCCACAGGCTCCATTTTAGGGCTCCCTTAACCCAACTGGCCCATCAAGGCAGTTCAGGACAAAAATGAAAGAGCTTCACTGAAACAGTTCATGCTAAAATAAAGACAGGTTAGACAAACTACATTTTCTCGGTCACTCTAAATGATTTCTGGCAAACAGTTATATCTTTCAACAAGGCTCCCTCTGCACATGTAGCGACAGCAGAAACAAAGCAAATTGGCAGCAGCTTGGGTGGGATTCCAGCATTAATTACACAGTCCCCCTGTACAATCTAATTAAGCCTGCAAGCAGACAGCTCTTAAAGAGACAGTACGTGGAGGCTCAAATAGCACTCACTTGGAACCACATTTAAACAGCTCAGACGCCGAACACCGCCCAGACTTTGAGCATTCAGGCAAGCTCCTGGAAGACTTTTGGGAACCCCCATTTGCAGGGGTTTACATAAATGATCCCATTCAACAACAGAATAGCCTAAATGCTGCTTACAACTTCTGTGTGTTCAACCTCTTCTGCTGTTCAAGAAGCAGTCAGCAGCCAACATCAGAGTGACTTGATTGGTCCACCGACATCTCATGATACTGCTGCTCTGAGAAAGAAAATAATATGAGTCAGTCATGCAAGACTGTTGTGTTCTCCATGCTTTAATCGGTAATGGATGACACCTATTTACAATACTGCACGGTCTCTGGAAGAATTGGCTTGCTACAAGAAAGGTCAGTTTTGATTTTTTTGTGCTAGATGTAATCTGAGGAGAACTGACATTAGCAGCCAGAGGCAGCAAAATGTGTGCAGGGGGACAATTTTGAAAAACGTTCTGTAGGTAGATTTGTTTAGCTGGGAGGGATATGTAATGCTGGCCAGTGTAGCTGGAAGGGGCAACAAATGGGTGCCCTTGTTTAATTTTCCTGCTCTTTAATCAATGGGTCTGTTCATGTTTTACTTTTTAACCCTTTGCTCTCATCATGTGCAGTCTGACAATGATGCATTGCAGAAGCAAGCAAAATGAGCAGATCCAGCTGCACTGATCCAAGCCACGGTTTTTACGCACATGGTCCTGTAAATGTGCTCTTCATGAGGTGGAGGCTGTGCCTGGAAGAATTAAAGGACTGAAAATTGTCCTGTTTTCTTAACCAGCAAGGGACCTGATTGGGCTGAAAAATCGGGCTTACATCTAGAGTGGCAAAGTGCAAAATATTACAGTTGGGGTGTGGGAATTTGTGTTGCACATGCACACTTTGTTATGCAACAGTGGTCAGTTTGAGAACATTATCTTTGGGTAATTTATAGATAGCAAATGCAGCCCATTATTTTTTCTTTTACAACCCTTGAACTCCAGCTTCTGGATACTGCTCTCTCAGTGGCTGCTGTACAGACCTCTGTTTTGTCAGAAAAATACATACAAACATAAAATGGCCAGCAGAAATTAGCCAAAATGGTGTCTCAAGTCTGCTCAAGCAGGCAGCTGAGTTAATTCCCTAGAGCTGCCCCCTCACTCCTCCTGGAGTTGCCTCCTTCCATCCTAATTTTCTGTTTCACCCTGTTCTCTCCCCCCCCACTCTGAGCAGTGGCTCAGGTAGCTGAAAGGACATGTTTCTACTGTGTCCTTCTCCGCTTGCAGATGAGTTCCTGTCCCCTCTTTCCTTGCCCATACAGAGCAGGATGCAGCCTGAGCTCTGTATAATCTGGGAGCAAACAGTAGAACTTTCAGTTTTGTGTGGTCACTTGCTATCTGCAGCAGCAGCCCCACCACGTATTCCTTTTCATCACACTCCAACTCCCTGCCTGTCAAAACAATATTGGGGCCAGGCCCCATTAGATCCCAGGGAAATTATTATTTTAATACAGTGGTCAGCAAGGATATATTACCAATGCTGAATTATTTTATTTTGGGCAATTAGACCAAATGAGTCCCCACTAGCCCACCTGGGTTGCTACTTTTAATAGCTGGCCACTTTTGGCCATCAAGAGGTGATAAGTTATTTGTGGTGAGCCCCCTCCCCACAAACCACCAACATTTTTCTGCTCTGTTTTTTTTTTATATGTTTTTTTTCAGATATTCTTTATGCTCCATTGGCTATGGGCTTTGTTCTTCTTCTGTTGCCTCCTAAGTGAGCTACTCTTCCTACTAAGACTCTGCTGCAGCTACTCTTGGTCCCCACACCCACCTGGGATGACACCCCAGTGCTGCCCCCAGCTTACCCTTTGGTGCTGGTTATGTCATCAGCTTTTGGAATTTCTTCCCTGCAGTCATCTGGCGGGGAGCAGGGTGAAGATATGGATCTGATCCCAGAGTAGCCTGCTGCAGGGGCTTCATTTGCCTGACTTTTGCATGCTGCTTCCATGCCTCCCCAAAACAGAAAGCACGCATCAGGATTGGCTGCCGCAAGACCTGGTACAGTCAACTCATGGGCACACTCCAGTGGCCCTGCCTGTCACTCGTGAATTCTGTGCACCACAACCACCTGTGGGCACCCAGGTGTTGCTATAGCAGTGGGATGGAGACCCCCCCCCCGGAGTAGTGAAGTGTTCTGTCCTTCTCTCCTGGGCTGGTCCTCTGACTGTACACACTGTCCTCTGTGCCTGTCGGCCATCTCTTACATGCCTATGACTTTATTTTCTTTTTATTTGTCTTCTTGCTTTTTCCTAACTGTAACTTTCTATTTAAGCTTTCTTTCTCTTTACTCCTCTATGCTGTCATATACCCCTTTCATATCTCTCTCTCTCTCTGCCTTAGCCCTCGCTACTGTGTTTTCCTCATATTAACCCTTTTTGTCTTTATTTTAACAGGTCTGAAAGGACGGATGATGACTCTTTTTTTATTATAACCTGTTTTTCTATTTTATTTTTTACAGGTCTGACAGGATGAGGGTTGCTAAATCTCATAAGATAAGTATTTTTTATGTCTACACTGTCCCTTGCTCCCTTTTGAACCCCGCTAAAGAGCTACAGATCCTTTGTGACCCCTTTTCTATCTTGTATTTTACAGGTACAGTGTACATCGCCCCTTCAGACTCCTACCTATGGCTCCCTAGTGCAGGTAAGTCCCTATATTTTACTTATCACTAAGTTATTAGGATGAACATATTATTGAGACTAGCAGGGTGTTCAATCTGCCATAGGCTAAAGAGACTGGAGGGAAGACTGCAGTGGCTTGGCAGAGAGCTGGACAGGGTGCTGGCAGAGAGTATGAGAAAGGGTCCAGAAGTGAGGGAGCTGAAGGGAGGGACAGTGAGGGAGCACAAGTTCACATCTGATATGGGGGTCAAGTGTTGCAGGCAGGTCAAAGGGCAGGGGGAAGAGGCCAATGCAGGACAATACAGTGGTTGCAGGCAACAGGCTTGCAGTACTGGCAACCAGGGGTGCCAGGTTTTGAAAAAGTTTGTGGGTGCTCAGAGTTCTAATAAAAGACCGGGGTCTGGGGGCCACCTAGGACCCCAAAAGCTATAGGGTTTTCATACTTTCTGGTGTATTTTGGGGAAATTTTGATACATTTTGGAATGAGTATGCTACCACCACAACATCACAACTTCTCCACTGTAGAGGATGCCAGGGTGCCCATTGGGGGCTATTTGATGCCTGAGCAGGTGTTAAGATCAACAGGAGAGTGCTCTGGAGGGAACTTTCATGCTCTCAGTTTTTCAAGCATGCCATGAATAGTGATTTTAGGTTGCAGTGCCACCACCCCTCAGGGTGCACAGGATGAAAAATCTGATTCACAAGTCCAGCTGAGGGTTCTTTTAAATTACTTACAATTCCAAAATGCTGGCAGGGGGCACATATACTCTTATTGATTCTCTTTGTTACCTTTCACATCAGTTCACATTCTTTACATAAATAACATGCCACATATACCGAGGGCTCAAGCAGTGATACAACTTTTATTTAACTGGGTACTGTACACACAAAATTGAAGCCTTCACTCCAGGCTTCATTTGCAGCATCTCTATCCCTTGTGTCCAGTGCTTGGGCATACATGGCACACGTTGACTGTGTTTTGGTTCCTGGGCTAGGACCAATGGATTCCCTTTGTCTCTTAAAGAGCTGCTGATGCCTCAAAGAAAACTTTGAAAAACCCAATAGTTAGGTACACTTCATCTTGTATTTCATATGTATTCTTAGAGCTATCTTCCCCATTGTGTATTAGGGAGGAACTTGTTATGAATACATGATCTTTATCCTAGGGAGTTCACCCACCTCTATAGCTTACTCCCTACTTCAAGTCATAGTTCTCTGCTTTGGCATCACAATCTGCTCCCATGGGAGTAACTGTACTGTGATGTCATAAAGCAGTGCATTATGACCTCAGGCAAGGAGAAAGCAACAGGAACAGATGAACTCTTCAGAAGCAAAGATCTTGTTTTCATGGAAATGACCTCAATAATAAATAATGTGGAGGAAATTACAAAACTAAGATGAAAAACAAGTTGAACTGTGTCTAAATATTATGTTTTGATAAAGTTGCCTCTGAAGCGCAACTGCTCTTTAACATTTCTTTACTGAGGAGAACCACATCATGGTCATAGAACCATAGAAACAAAGAAGCTGACGGTGGGTAAGGACCACAAGATGCATCCAATCTGCCCATTTTTTCTACCTTATGAATGTGCCATAGGCCTTTACTCTGTCAATGGCCTTTCTATTCATACTCATCTGTATTGCTCCCTCATGGTCCCTGACTTTGGCCAAACTGTAATCACCTGATTTTTTTATCTTCATGGTGGCATTGCAGCATTCCAGTTGTGCTTGCAACTGACCTCAAGAACCTTTATCAAGGTTTTTTGCTTGCCCCTTCTGTTACTCCTCATATATCCTGTAGCCTGAGTTAAGGAGGCCTGTTAGGTTCCTTTCTTCCTGGGTTTCCAGTGTGGCCCAATGTAAGGAACAGTCTGTGGCTGCAGAGACCACTGGTGAGGTCTACTTTCCCACTAGCCTGTGGGCTAAGTGAAGCCCACTACTGTTGGATACATGTTGTCTCAAGTGCTCCTGAACTGGAGTAACTCAACTTGGTAAAGTTGCTGACACTGTTTAGTTCTTATGGTGGCTTTGCTGCCACCTGGTTCAAACCCTACCCATCTCCCTCAAGAGAGACAAGCACCATACCTCTGGTTCAAATGTATTGGGAAATCACACAGACAGGAAATATAACAGTCACCTGTTCTGACCCCTCTTTTCTCCCTCTGTGGCTCCCTCAAATTTCTCTTCCTCCCTTGGGCTGATTCCCAAAACAAGGGTATTTGAGCTGTGCCATGTTCTCTGAAATGAGGTTGAGCCATTCTCCCTCCTGAACTACTTGGTGGTCTCCTAAGACTCTATTTCTAAACACAGTGCTGGCCTAAAACAGACCCTTTCCCTAAACTTGTGTACATGGAATGTCCAGTAGCTATGTCCAGAATAGTAGTAGGAAAGAAAGACCAAAAACCACATTTTATTTCAGATGCTTAAGCTTGTGCTAGAGAAAGGTAGAAAACACACACACACACACACACACACACACACACCACTAAACTGATTTCTCATTACTGAGCTAGAAAGAAAAGATCTATCTAGTGAAAGACATATTTTTTATGAGTGTTCAGTCTGTACTAGTAAGTAAAGAATTAATGCAGACCAGTACTACCATACTTTGAACATACTGTAAATGTAAATCTCACTGTACTCTGAGAATGTACTAGCACTCTCATATTAACTACTACCATCCCACTACAGAATTACTTGGTGGATTGTTCTCATTATGTAAAAGGAACCAATCTCTGACTATATTACTGCCATAAATGCTCTATCTCTCTGGAATTTTGCAGGATGTAACTGCTCATTCTGAGCTGGCTTTCAGACGTCTTAAAAGATGCATCTACTTATCGTATGCACTTTAGAAACAGGCCAGCAATAGGCTAGAATTCACTGCAACTAAACATAATAATATGTCCAACCTTACTCCTTTTTCTCTTGCAAGTTGGAGTCAGTGCTCACCGGAGGACATGTTCACCTATAGCCGTGGCCCGCGCTGTGTGTAGTGAGTTGAGTGTGCCTGTGTGCACATCGTGGATATATGGGAGGAACTAGGGTTGGGTCAGGAGCCTTGCCAGGACTATTGTGTTCTATTGATGTTTTGCTCTGCATCGGCCGCTTGGGGAGCCAAAGCAAAGTGGATGTCACACCGAAGATAGGAAGGACTGACATGGCTGCAGCTGCCTGTCATCACTCAGCAATGCAAAGAGTGAGTGAGTGAGCCACAGAGAAATGGATGCAGTGGTGGGGGCGTGAGGCTGAAGGGTTACTTTGTACAACTGTTGGGGACGTGTGAGGATGGTAAAGGAAGGATAGGGCCAGGGGGAGCTGAACGGGCTGTATGTAGCAGGAATCAGATCCAATCAGAATTGAGGGTGCTCATTTAAACTTTGTGGGTGCCTAAACACCCAAGCACCTGCGCTGTCGGTGCCCCTGCTGGCAACAATGGTAGAGAGAGAGTTGGGGGAGCACCAGGAGAGGGAGATGGGGAAAGAGAATGGAGGGGTCAGGCAGTTGGAGGAGGGTAGCAGGGGTAGAGGGGCACCACTAAAAAGCAGGGGATAGAGGGGCACATATCAACAAGTGTAACTTTAAAGTAGGAAAGTGGGGTGGCAAACGGAAAGCTGATAGGCAGGATTTCTAAAGAGGGGAGTCAGATGAGCCTACACCCAAGCTACAGGGGAGGACATCTAGGTAGGAGCAATGGGGGGGTTGAATCAGGGTGGGGAAGGGATAGGAGAAGGATGGTGGGTGGTGTTGCTAAATGAGAGGAGTCTGGGAAACAAATCGGCTGAGTTGCATGCTCTTTTGGCAGTGGGGCAGGTGGACATTGCAGCCATAACAGAAACTTGAACCACCCAGTACCAGGACTGGGTTATGGTGATCCCTGGATACAGGCTATTCAGGAAGGACAGGGCAAACAGGAAAGGTGGAGGGGTTGCGATCAGTGTAAGGGAAGGAATACGGTGCATAAGGGAAGAGGGGGAAGAAGGCAGGGCAGAGGCCTTGTGGATGCAGTTTCAGGATTCAAAAGGCAGCGTACTGAGGATAGGGGTGATGTATAGGGCACCAGCTTGGGGAGAGGGGAGCTGGAAAGAGTGTTGGTGGATCAAAGTAGGAAGGTTTGCAGGAAGGGAAACACAGTGGTGGTAGGGGACTTCAACCTACCTGGGGTGGACTGGAGCACGTCAACCACCGCATGTTCTAGGGAGCAGGTTATACTGGAGGCATTCGAGGATAGCTTCCTGGTGCAGTTGGTGTGTGAGTCAACTAGGCTGGGAAGGACTCTGGACCTAGTACTATCAAATGGGGAGGCCATAAGATCCCAGGAGATTGAGGGCCCACTGACTAGGAGGGATCACCACAGTGGTTCACACTCACAGTGAGGAAGCAAACTGGAGGTTCAGGTACCAGGGTGATTGATTTCAGGGGGGCAGACTTCAGCAAGATCGGGGAAACCCTGATATGGCACCTGGAGGGAATCTAATCCAGCATGGATGGCAATCAAAATGGGGTGTTATTAAGGCAGGGCTGGCAGAGGCTGCTGAGGCATGTACTAGGGTACAGAGCAAGAATGGAAAGGGCAAAGAAGCCCAGCGGGCTGACCAAGGAGGTAATTGAGGGGGGTGAGAGCCAAGAGGAGAGCTTTCCAAAGATTCAAGAGATCAGAGAGGGGGAAGATGGAGAGGAGAATACAAAGATGTCCAGAGAGGTTACAAGACTAGTCAGAGCCACCAAATATCCAGACAGCTGAGGTTGGCACAGTGTATTAAGGACAGAGATAAGGACTTCTTCAGATACATAGGTAAAAGAATGAAGAACAGGGACCAGATAGTGAGATTTAAGAAGGACGGGGGTGGGTAGAGAAGGGGGACAGGCAGGCAAAGGCACTGAAGAAGTACTTCTGCTCTGTATTCAAGGTATGTGGGGACAGATACCTCATGGGGTGATGGAGAGGGGAAGGAAGAGGGTGACAGATGGAGACATTACTGAGGGCAGAGTACTGGAATGGCTGAGGACACTGTGGGTGGACAAGGCACCTGGATCAGATGGCATTCACCCTAGGGTGCTCAAGTAACTGGCAGGGAGCCTGGCAGGAAGACTGGCTGACCTGTTCAATACTTCTCTGCACACAGGATGCATCCCATAGGACTGGAGGTTAGCCCATGTGGTACCCATTCACAAAGGTGGCCTAAGGGATGATCCGGGCAACTACAGACCAGTGAGCCTCACATCAGTTGTGGGTAAGCTCATTGAGACAATCCTTAAGGATAGATTGACTTTGTTGGAGCACAGTGGGCTCCAGGACAGGCAGCAGCACAGGTTTATCTTGGGCAGGTCCTGCCAGACAAACCTGCCAGAGTACTATGATTGGGTGACTAGGGAGCTGGACAAGGACCATGTAGTGGATGTCTTATACTTGATCTTCAGCAAGGCCTTCAATTCAGTGCCACATGGGAGGCTAGGAGGGAAGCTTGAAGATGCAAGGGTGGGTACTAAGATGGTCAACTGGATCATGAACTCGCCGAAGGGCAGGCATCAAATGGTGATGGTGGTAGTGGTGGTGGAGGTGGAGGGGAAACTCTTATTGGCAACAGCAGTAACAAGTGGGGTGCCACTGGGGCCAGTGCTGTTTGGGATATTCACAGCAAATATTTCACATGGAACCCAGAGAACTATCAGTCTGTTCACAGACTGTGCCAAGATGAGAGCTGTGGTGGGTGACATAGAGGGGTGGAGAGGACTGCAGGTGGACCTGACCAAACTACGGAGGCGGTTGTGAACATGGCAGTTGAGGTTCAGTGCCAAGAAGTGCAAGGTAATACACTTCGGAGTTAAGAACCAGAGGAGGAGCTATCAGCTGGGAGGGGTACAGTTGGGGAGCACAGAGGAGGAAAAGAACCTGGGGGTGATTATTACGGGGAATATGAACAACCTGGCCCAGTGCAGAAATAAGGCAGCAGTGAAAGCCTACAAGATGCTGGGTTGTATAGCTCTATTACATGGCAATCATAGCTTATACATGAGCTTTAAAAAGATCAATTGTGATAGTGCGGGAGAAATAAAATACTTCTAATAGTTTACAGTATGTAACGCCATACACATAACGACTGAATTATGTGAAACGCACTATAACCACACCGCAATCTGCACTAGTGAGGTTTAACAAGTTTTAATGTAAATGGCTAAAAATGCAATTGGTGTGTTATTGTCAGATAATGATCCAGACTCTGTATTAAAAGGAATTGCATGCTGATGGGTACTGCTATGCACCAGTGTTTTCTGTAACAGTAATTAGCTCATCAAAAACAACTTAAATTCTGGTGCGTAACAGTCTGGGTTTAATTCAGTACAATTAATGGGCCATTCAAATTCATGGATCATAATGGCATATTGTGTGATTAATGGGACCATTAAAATGCTGCAATACCATTAAAAGAAAAATGGCCATTAAAAGTGTGAAAACAATTTAATGGTACCATTATTTATGTACCGATTAATGGTGTATTGAGGGTTTTATTTAATGGGATATATGTCATTAATTATACTATTAATATGTAACTATGGTTTAATAGCCATTATTACACTAATTCAAAAGACAGATTAAATTAATGGCCATTTTAATGGAGAGATTAATGGCACAGCTGATGGCCATTAACTGGCATTAATGGCCAGCAAAATTAATGGTTGAAGTTCATTAAAAAATGACCATTAAAAGAAGTTAATGGCAGAAAACATTAATGGATGATAGGCCATTAAATTAATGGCACTTAACAACAATTAATGGCCATGACTAACCATTAAATGACCACTTAAGTTTCATGGCCATTCAAAATTTAATGGTGTGAAACCCCATGATAAACTCATTAAATTTAAGGGGATTTTAATGTTTTGAGATAAATTACACTGTTAATTTGACCCTAATTTTTGTACTGATTAATGAGAATTTAATGGGAAATTTTAATGGATCTGTGCTGGGTTTTTAATGCCATTTTAACGGTGTTCTACGCAGTAGTGAAACTGGATCAGAAACTGTTTGAGTGACAGGACACAGAGGGTGGTGGTAAATAGCATTCAATCTGAGGAGAGAGGGTAACCAGCAAGGTGCCACAGGGATCCATACTATGGACAATCCTCTTTAATGTCTTCATAAGTGATATTGCAGAGGGGCTGAAGGGGAAGGTATGCATCTTTGCAGATGACACTAAGATCTACAACAGGGTCAACACTCCCGGGGTGAGGGAAAAAATGAGAAAGGACCTAAACATGCTTGAGGAGTGGTCAAGAGTGTGCTAGCTAAGATTCAACGCAAAGAAGTGCACAATCATACATTTGGGGCACAGAAATCCAAGCGAGGAGTACAAGATGGAGGAGAGATACTGACGGCCACCAGTCAAGAAAGGGACCTGGGGGTAATCCTATCTGATTACCTAAAGGTAAACAAACAATGTGAGAAGGCTGTGGGAAGAGCCAGTGGGATGCTAGGGTGCACTGGGGGGGATATCACCAGCAGAAATAAGGCGGTGGTTATGCCACTGTACTGGTCACTAGTGAGACCTCATCTGGAGTATTGTGTCCAGTTCTGGAGGCCACATCTCTGGAAGGGACATAGACAAAATTGAGGCAGTACAGAGCAAGGCAACAAAAATGATGCAAGGACTGCACCAAAAGTCATATGAGCAAAGACTAGAGGACCTCAATATGTATTCCCTGGAGGAAAGCAGGGGGGGATATGATCGAGACCTTCAGATACCTCAGGGGTATAAACAAGGTACAGGAGGATAGCATCTTTCAGAAAAGAAGCTGTACAAGAACAAGTGGGCATGATATGAGGCTAGAGGGAGCTATGCTCAGGGGCAACGTGAGGAAGCGCTTTTTCACAAAAAGAGTAGTGGGTGCTTGGAACAGCCTCCCTGAGGAGGTGGTGGGGCCAAAAATGGTAGAGGAATTCAAGAATGCATGGAATAGACAGAAGAGTTCTCTCACAATAGGGAAGAGAGGGTAAGCTGCAGATCAACTAGGGTCTGTGGTATTGCATTAGGTAGGGAAATGGGTCAGACTAGGTGTGCCACACAGTCCTTATCTGCCATCACCTTCTATGTTTCTTGGACTAACTCCTCCTATGCTTATTGGCAGTCTTGTGTTGTCCACCTTCCCTTTCCTATGTAGTCTTAGGTACTCCCATCCCTCTTCTGCACTAGCTAGGGAGCATTTCTACTTTCCTAGTTACATTCAACTAAGCAACCTTCCTCTGAAGACCTACCACAGATACAGAGTAGCTATTGTCCCTAAATTAAATCTGCCTACTCAGGCCTACCCCGGATTAATAGTTATAACTACCTTATTTTGTCTCTTCAAACCTACCCCTTATAGGGAGTAGCTGTAGTCCACAATTTATCCTGCTTCCACAGGTCTACCCCAGATAGGGAGTACCTATAAGTTCTACTTTTTTCTGCCTTTACTGGCACCATACTCCTATCTGCTCCCACAGGCTTACCTCAAATAAAAATATCCAGACAGTACCCCCCACCCTCCGCCTTCAAATGCTTACTCTAGATAGGGTGTAAGAACAGTACTCTCACCTACCTTTGTTGGCTTATCTTAGATAGATAGTCCTAGACAGCACCACTGCCTAACTTCACATTCCTACTCCAGGTAGGGTTTAAAAAAACAGTACCCCCACCTGCCTTTGTAATCTTACCTTAGATAGACAATTCCAGACAGTACCCATTCTACTTTCCCAGGCCTTCTGCAGTTGAAGTAGTTAGAGCGTTACCCCCTCCCCACCATCCTCTACAGACTTACCCAATATAGGTAGCTCCAGATAGTACATCCCTTTGGATTCAGAGTCCTACCCTGGATAGTGAATATTCCTAAATGCTATCCAACCAAGCCACCACAGGCCTATGTGGTTCAGTCTGATCGACTACCAGTACTGACAATCCCCTTGTTCAGTAGGATAGCTCATTTTTCAGTCATCAGCAAATCATTACTCTTTGTCGTGCCTTATTACTTCATAGTAAATTACATATACCATGCTACTCATTTTATATTATACGACACATTCAGTTAATTTTATGCACCCCAACATAAATGCATCTTCAAGTTCACATTGCTAGCTGACCCGGTAGTGCTGAGGGATGAGGCATGGGATGCCACACCTCATGCCATGCCGGTGACCTGGGTTCAGGAGCAGACTCTGGGCCCAGGAAGTCAGCAGAGGGAGGAGAGGATTGAGTGTCCGGAGGACTGCTCTCCTCTCCTGGGGTAGGTTGCTGGGGACTCCCCTCTTGGTAACAGCTCCTAGTGGAGACCGGGAGCACTACACCAAAGCAGGGCTATGAATGGGATGATGCAGTGGCAGACATCTGCAGGAGGGGGTGGTTGTGTGGCCTCTGTGTGCTGAAATCATTGCACATCTGTGCCTCAGGGGGAAACCTAGTCAAGGAGGAAAAATCCCAGCTGTTGGAGGGGCAATAGTGGACCAGTGACGACCAACACTGCACTGTCGGTCCCAACCTGATTGACTCTCTAGATCCTCCTCCCTGTAAGGGCCCACAGTTGGGAGGGATCCAGCACCCAATTCCTCGATCAGGAAGGGATTCAGGCCAAGTGGTAACAAGGCCAATTGAGTGGGCCTTCTTCGAGAGAGTCCCTGGCAGCCGGTGACCAGAGCAAAAGAGAATTGAAAAAAAAAGTTCACATTGCTATTGCAGAACTTATATTTATTTATTTGTTTTGGGTAACCAGGTAAATACACTAGACACAAGGATGCCTATTTTCAGACACAACCCAGGAGAGTACAAGGCACAATATACAGTACAATCATTTTTGAACAGAGAACAATTAGTCAGGGAGCATGATATTCAACAAGGTACAAGGTAAAAACATTAACAAAAGGCAGAGAGATTAGGGCAGCACTGTAGCAAGATACAGTAGTGAAAGTACAATTAGAGAAATGTTCAGCAGTGGAACTATACTGCCTGGTACTGTAACAGAGTGTTCAAGTCTCCAGAAATATCTGGAAACAGTGACACATAATAAGAGAACAAGACAGTAATTAAGTGCGTTGCAATGGTAGTCCATATGACGAGAATTGATAACCATATTATTATCATGGCAAGGAAGGAGAAGCAAGGAGAATTACTAAGGAAGTGGGATGAGAGGAGTTAGGGAGAAGTAGATATGTTTGGTTCATCAGATGTGCAAGAAGGTAAGAAGGTACCAGTAGAGGCATAGAGTAGTTCCAGCAAGGTGTCAGAGGTTCCACAGGAGAGTTCTGGGGGGGGGCGGGGCGCAAATAGGAACAGTTGTAAGTTAAATAGTGGTGTCTCTTTAGTCGATGCCTAAAGCTACAGTGTGTAGGAGAGAGGTGGATGGGAGCAGGTAAAGAGTTCCAAAATTGGGGGTGGGGGGAGTAGGAGAAGGCCTGAGCTCCCATTGCTGTTTTACAATTAGGGATTTGGAAAGCTGACTGATCACCTGAGTGAAGGATGCAATGTGGGCTGGGTGTAACCAACAGCTGGGCTAGCGCAGGGGGGCATATCTGAGAGTGATATTCTGTCAGTTAAGGTACCAAGGGAGTAAAGACGGCTAACAGGGGGAGAACCAGTGAATCTTTTCATAAAGATGGGAGTGATGGATCAGGTGGTGAGATGCCAGGGTGAAGTGACAAATACTGTTATATGTTGTGCCCCATTTATAGAGGTTAGCTTTAGTTGCCCCAGCAAATGAGACTGAACCATAGGTAAGAGCAGACAGAAGTATGCCCTGGGCTATGGTGATCCTAGCGGAGGGGGTTAGGGCATGGCTGGTTCTGTAGGCCATATCAAGTTTGGTGTTTACAGCTTTACAGGTGCTGGTAATGTGAAGGTCAAAATCAAGAGTGGGGTCAAAGGTAATGCCCAGATATTTGAAGAAGTTCACACAGGTAAGGAAGCTGTCAACATGGCCAGAGACATTTTCTCAGATCATTTCCTTAGCCAAGGGGCTGAGCCAAACAGCATAGGTTGTGTTTTACTAGAGTTGAATATGAGCTTATACATGGATAGCCAGTCAAGGATACAGTGGAAATCAGAAGAGAGGGTAGTATTGATGCAGGAGATGTGCTTAGCATTATGATAGAGTACCAGATCATCGGCATAAAGTAAGGAAGAGCAGTTAGGAGCATGACAAGATATGTCATTTATTAAAGTAAAGAAGAGAAGGGGGTCAAGGACAGAACCTTGAGGTACCCTAATGTTGATAGTAGAAAGGTCAGAGGTGGCAGAGCAAAATTTGACAAACTGCATTCCGTTAGAGAGGTAGCTATATTGCCAGGCTACTACTTCTGGTGAGAAGCCAAGGGAGAGCATTTTAATCTTTAGCAGGGTGTGATCAACAATATCTAAAGCCTTTGTCAGGTCAGTGAATATAGCCCCTGTCATAAGGCTGTTATTCATTACTGATTTAGTGTCATTTGTGAATTTTCAGACAGCAGTGGTAATACTATGTCCCTTACAGAACCATGCTGAGAGGCAGGTAGGAGGTTATGCACCTGTAGGAATGCAACAGTTTGGAGATATCAATATGTATTATTTCAAAAGATAAGAAAACATAGCAGAATTTCCCTTTTAATCCTTTTGTAAAGTGAACTACCAGTTACAAACCCCTTATTGTATTCTGTTAATAACTAGTA
Organism: Neoceratodus forsteri; assembly: GCA_016271365.2. NCBI lineage: Eukaryota > Metazoa > Chordata > Ceratodontiformes > Ceratodontidae > Neoceratodus > Neoceratodus forsteri. The sequence goes on along the minus strand of CM057458.1, from coordinate 1,385,826,099 downwards.
TTAATTAAATCCCACTTTTTACTTACAATGTTAGATATTTTAATGCTGGATGATTCACTGCCATCAATTAAACACCCTCTTTCTTCTCATTTCAAGATGTAATTTAACTATCTGGGCAGCTTAGGGTGTCACACTTGGGGTGCAGTATTTCCCGAAGACTGCCACTCCATGCAGACAACCGCAGTGTGACGCCCTTTAGCTATGGCCCTTCAGCTGAAGTGCTGCATCAGGGGACCACTAGGGGATTCCCTGTGATAATCAGCTGAGAGGACACCACCCAAACCAGTGCAAGCTCCCAAATGGAGTCATTTCCTACACAAGAAGGTAACTAGCAGGGGAAAGTCTTTCAGGAGCAGGCAGCACCCACAAAAATGTCAGCAGTCTCTCACAGAACAAATGGCCCAACTGGCCTGATCCTCAGCCTGTGCTCCCTGATGTTATCAGAACAGCTGATTATAATCCACAAAACTCAAGAGCACTGGTTCAAAAGGTGCTTCTTGAGAGGCCACACCCCCCAAGCCAGTGCAAGCTCCCGATTGGAGCCAAATCCACACAACAAAGCAGCTAGCAGGGGAAAGTCTTTCAGAAATAGGAAACTCGCACAAAAATGTCAATAGTCTGTCACAGCACAAATGGCCCAACTGTTGCAGTCCTCCGCCTGTGCTTTTGAAACAGCCATGAAAGATTCAAAATAAAGAATAGTCAGCTACATAAGCTGAGCTGATCAGGTATGGTAAAATAGCTGGATTCCATGTGACAGATGTCAGTCAATCTGTTTGCTTTATTTTTCCTGCATGTTTCTATAATGTACATTATGCCAACCCATATGACCATTTTTTGACCCTTTAGGAAGCTGGATCTTTTTTTTTTTTTATTTCTTTATCCCCTTCCTAGCTGCCGACCTCCCAGTAATTCTGCCCGGTCACGGGCCACCGGCTTCCACCCCCCAGATCGGCCACGGCTCCCCCGATACCCCGTGGATTACCCCCCACGGCGGAGCTGCAGGGTGCGGACCCAAACACCCTGCAGAGACCGGAATTGGTCGGGGAAGCTGGCCTGGGGGGCTAATCGAAGCCGTGGCGGGCTTCATGTAGGGAGGTCAGCAGCCGTCCATTTTCCTGGTTTTCTGGGAGGCGGGGACGTGCAATGACGTCGAACGTCTGCCCCGCCTCCAAGTCAGCGAGCGCCGGTCGGTTTCGCGATACCCCGGCCTCCGCCAGGGGTCGCTGGAAGCCCAGACACTGTCCCCATCCTCCCCAGAGAAGGAGAGCAGCCCGTGGGCGCCGATCCTTCTTCGCGCCGTTCCTCCAGCGACCCGAGTCCGCCCTCAACCCGGTCGCCGCCGCAAGCCGGAAAATCCAACCGCTGCGCCGACGGGCCGGTGAAGCTGGATCTTCTAGACCCATGTCATGTAAGTGATAACACTTGACAAGATGTGCATATACTGTATACTCTGATATACACAGACCAGCCAACATTAGTGCTGGGCAAGGTCCTGGAAGTCATTTTCATGGACAGAATAATACAGCACATGGTTGAGATGAAGGTTCTTGCCCCATCCTTGCAGTGCTTTATGAGGGCAGATTATGCCAAGCTAACCCAATCACCTTCTTCAACAACACAGCTAGGGAGGTAGGCAGGCAGAGGTCCATAGACATAGTCTATCTGGACTTTAGCAAGACCTTTGACACTGTGGCACATAATGGGTTTTGGGGAAAAGTACACCTGACCAGTGTATTATACAGTACATGAGAGATACACAAGGTACACTGTGAATGGACTCAAGTGCAGGAAATGGAATGTGGTGGATTACAGGTACTAGAGTGCTTTGAGCGGAAGGGTAATCAGTGGCATCCCTCAGGGACCAGTGCTGGAGCCAATGATGTTCAGCATTTTCATTAACGAAGCTGGCATCTCCGTCAGGCTGCTGAAGTTAACTTATGAAACAAAAATGTGTGGCTGCATGGATAATGATGAGGGTAGGAAGGGAATGGAAAGAGACTTGAATACACCCGGGGTCACACTGCAAGCCACATTGGGAGAAAGGGATTTAGGGGTGGTGATAGACGTCAAAATGAATAACTCTGAAAATTGTTGAAGAACTGCAGCCAAAGCAAACAGGATACTGGGCTGTATAGCCAGGGGAATTACATCCAGAAGGAGGGAGGTGATCCTCCCTTTGTATAATGCCTTGGTCAGGCTGCAGCTTGAGTACTGTGTGCAGTTCTGGAGACCTCATCTGAAGAAGGACATAGCGCTGCTGGAGTGGGTCCAGAGGAGAGCAACCAGGATGATTCAGGGCATGGAGGGGAAGCCTTATGAGGAGAGACTGGTAGAGCTTGGGCTTTACTTACTGGAAGAGAGGAGGGACAAGGGAGATATGATAGAGGTTTTCAAGTAAGTAAAAGGAATAGACAGGAGTAGAATGCAGGAGCTTTTAGGCTAAAGAAGGGGAACGACTAGGGGCCATGAGTGGATGCTGGAGGGGGGAAACTACAGGGGGGGCGTAGGAAGCATTTTTTCACTGAGAGGGTGGTGGAGCCATGAAATGCGCTGCCTGGGAGACTGGTGGAGGAGGGCACAGTGGAGGGATTCAAGAAGAGGTGGGACAGGTATAAGGGGAAAATGAAACTAAAGAAGACCCTCTTGGGAGCTGGAGGGGTGGTAAGGCGAGCAGCCACTAGGTTGCTGGCTTTTGAGCAGACAAGACAGACCATTTGGCCTATTCTGCTGGATTTTTAGTATGTTAGTATGTTAGACTTGGGCAAATTGGAAAGGTGGTCCAATGTTTGGCAACTGAAACTCGGTGTCAAAAAGTACAAATGCACTTAGGGAAGAGGAATCCGAGGACAGAAAATCATATGAAGGGAGTATGACTGTTATGACTGGAGCAGATCTCAGAAAAGAACTATTTTGGGGTTATAGTTGATAGTCTCAAGGCCTCAGCCGAGTGTAACTTGGCATATGAGAAAGCTAGCAGGATGTTGGAGTGCATTGGTAGAGCCTTCTCAAGCAGACAGAAGAAGGTGATCCTACCACTGCACAGGTTCTTGATGAGACTGCACCTGGAATACAGTACTGCACACAGTTCTGGAACCCTCATCTAAAAAGGACAAGGACCACCTGGAATCAATCCAAAGGAGAGCGACTAAAATGCTTCACAGCTAGCAGGGAAGGATTTATGAGAAAAGTCTGGCAGACCACAATGTGTATTTAGTGGAGGCAGGGAAAGAAAGTGAAGACATGATTGAAATGTTCACATACCTGTAGGGTATAATCAGGTTGAATAGCCAGCAACCGTTTTCTTTAAAGAGCAACTCTATTATAATAAAGCTTTAAATAATTAGATGTACAGTACATCAGTTACGTTTTAACTTTATTGTTTTCTAGTTATTTGTTATTTTATTAAATTTCTTTCCTCAACTGCTGGTCTACTAAATAATGTAGATAATACAGCAATTGTTTCACTGTGTCTTTTAAAATGTATCTGACTCTCCCCTCCTAACCACACAAATGCTGTTTGTGACATCAGAGTCTGTTGTCATGGTGAGCACTATGATGTCATAAATAAAGGCACTGTGAGGTTAACAGGGGAGAGGCAGATGTTTTCTAATATAGTGTATGGTGGAACGTCGTTCTCCACCGAAATCGATTGTTTTCGAAACCTTGTAGTCACACACTAGTGACGTTTGCAGTACAACAGAATGATGTTTTCTACTGTACTGCAAATGTCACACTGTGTCCTCGTGCAGCATTTGACAGTTAGGGCTCACTCCATAGACAGGACACATGGCGAAAGCAGCAATATCGGGGGCAGTATTAATGGTTAGTGTGAAAATGTTCACAATGTAAATTCTTTTTTCCCTTCTAGTAACTGTTTTTTTTCCCCAAAAACAACGTTCCACCATACACTATAAAGAAAAGTGCATGGGGAACAGTTGACAACAGGGCATCTTTCACCTCGTTGGCACTATGACAACGGATTACCTCTCGAGCTGCGCTCTCCAGGTAATCCGTCGTCATAGTGCCAACTCGGTGAAAGAATAGCCCTGTTGTCAGCCGTTCCCCATGCACTATCCTATATGTTTTCTATACAGACTTTTTAGGTGGACTGCCGAGATGTGCTGTAAATCTTGGAAAGGAACATTGAAAATGAAAAGAAAATGTATTCTTCAGTAAATGAAACATCTTGTTTATGAAAGCATGCACTGAAACACCTTATTTATGAACGCACATGCTGAAGTGCAGAGTTGCTCTTTAAGCGAGGAGTCACTCAGAAGATGTCAAAACTATAAGGTGGCGGGGGACAACTTCAGGTGGGACATAAAGAAATGCTTCTTCACAGATACTGTAGGGTTGTGAAAGGTGACATCATCTGTGACTCAGGCTGGTCAATGATAATATGAAGGTAACTTTAAAGAGATGATGGGAAAGACACATGGGAATGGTGAGGTTGAGGAAGGAAGGAAGGGTTGGCTCAAATGCTGATGGGAGTTTCATTCAAGCAGAACTCTGGAATTACTGATCCACTAGAGGGCTAGCCAATGAAAGAGTGGTGATGGACTCATTAGGAACTGGGCTGACTGGATTGACTATGAGTCTTTTTCTGTCCATAAAGTGATAAGTATCTATGTACAATGAGAAGCAAGGTTGGACCCCCATGTGGATGAGGCCTAGCTTCAGGAGGACATGAATTAGCTAGGATATTAGTCCCATTCTTGGAATTTCAAATTCATACCAGATGCAATGTGCTACACTTGGTGAGGGGAAAATAGATACAACCTACACACTGTGTGGTGCCACCTGCTGCACTGGAGAAGGAAAAGGACCGGGGCTCATAGTAGACAAGTGGGTAAAGCATGAAAAGCAGTGCACTGCAACTATCAAGCAGGCCAGAAGAATAGTGGGATGCATTAAGAAGAGGAGGGGTGACCAGCAGGGCAAGGGAAGTAATTTCTACACTTTACAAGTCCCTGGTCAGAGTGCCCCAGAATTCTGTGTGAAGTTCTGGATTCCTCAATACAAAATGAACATTAAGGCAGTTAAGATGGCACAATCACCATGATGACCAGGGGTATGGAAAAAAAAGCTACAAAGAGATGCTGTAGGCCTTAAAATGTGTTAACCCTGGAGAAAAGGACACAGGAGTCCTGAGCTCAGTCTTTTGCTTAATCAAAGGTATCTACAAGCTCAAACTTGCTGGCCCAGTGGCACTGAGGGTTGAGCCGCTGGACACTACACCTTACACTATGCCAGTGACCCGGGTTCATGAGTGAACTCAGGCCATGGGGGTTGGCAAGGGCAGGAAAGGACTGAGCATCCGGAGGACTGCTGTCCTTTCCTTGGGGTATACTTTCCCCAGTACTAGCGGCTCCTGGTGGTGACAGGGAGTGGCACAACTTCTTGCATGCTTTTCTGGGGTTGGGAGTGGCTGCAGACGCCTTACACATGGGTGCAGAAATGCACCCTTTGCATGCAGGGTGTCACTGCATGTCCACACTCCAGGGGACCATACGGCAGTAAGGAAAAAATCCCTGGCCCCACAGGTAGGCAACGGCAACCTCCAGTGCCCGCCACCAATCACCCAACACTGAACTTGTCTCACCAGCTCTCCCAATCCCCTGCCTTGCCTTGGGTCCATTTTTTGGAGTCACCAGATCAGGGTAGAGTGGGAAGTGTCTGTCTCCAGTGAGTGAGGTTCAGGCGGGGTAGTAGAGTAGTTGTGGTGAGTGGGGTCTGCCGCAGAGAGTTCTGTGGAGGACAGTGCAGAAAAGAAAATCTAAAAAAAAAAAAAAAGCTGAAACTTACAGAGATGTTCAGTATGGTATGCTCCAGCAGAATGCTAAGACACATCCTGAAGCTTGATGCCAAGGTGGTGAACATAGAAGTGCACCGTAAGGAGAAACGTCTCCAAGATGTTCATAAATCTATGGAACACTTTAAAACATCTAATGAGGCCTCCAGACCTTGAAACTGAAATTCGAAGGAGGGGTGCATCTGCACAAGGGAAAAGGTAATCCGTTGCAGAACAGAAGGATGACAACTCACCACATGGATATCGAAGGTTTCAATGTTTTATTTAAGGTACTGTAACATCAAGTATAGCAATTTGTCACTACCAATGTTTAATTGCTTTTGGGGCCACGTTCTCAGGGTGGACCGGGGACTAAAACAAATGTAATGCTGACCCCTGGTAGACAGGTATAACAGGATTCTCCACCATGTGATGGAGCCAGCCAGGGTTCTTAAGAGTTTCTGGTGGGACAACATCATGATGGGCAAATAATATTTTCACAAGCGTCATCCAACATTGAACTGTATTTAAGAAATTCATTCTTCTCAAGTCAAGCAGTGGGAGTTTACTAGCTCCTATGAAACTCCACACTGGGACTTCTAAACCGTTTTAACTCTGTTAAAGTAGTTTAAATGGTTTGCATCCACCATGTAGCACAGTTAAATCATACTACAAGCCATGTTACAAAACTGTGCTAAAACCCTGCTCGGACAAGACTTTAGCACAGTTTTAACCCAACATGGTTGCCTTAAATCATGTTAACAACAGTGTGGATGCATTCTGTGCCATAACGTGGTTTAAGGCAACCATGTTAACACTTCATTCTTTCTTGGTTGGACTGTATAGAGAAGAGTTGTGACTGACATTCTGGAACTCATAATGTGCTTCCAAGTCAAATGCTATCGTTTCCCCCAGAATTAGTTACTGCCCCTAGTGGTGAGTGTCACAGCATGTTTTGCAGTCACAACAAGTCTTTGTGATACTGCCACAATCATGCCTGGGAACTCGCTCTGATAACCATGCTCAAGCATGGAAATAAAAATGTTTTTAAAAGGTTTTTAAACACTAACACCAGTTTGGATGGGGCTTTAGAAGGCATTTACTTGGTGCTACCACAGACATCTTCCTCCCTAAAGAGTGCTACAGTACATCTGAGCTTAGATTTTATTCCCCCTTGTTCACATTCACAGAAGCATGAAGTTTATGTACAGTCCTTATAAGATATGTAGTTTGATGTAGCTTGTCTACTCTCAGTCACTAGCTCCATGGGCAGACAAGCTATGGTGTATGGGTCCTCCATGGGAAACAGTGAGAGTCTGTTGTACAGTGCTCAGCACATGCCTGACCAAATATTGCATCAACAGATGTGGAAGGATTTCTCATGGACTCCACCACTGTGTGGTTGTACTGACCTCATAAATCCCCCTTCCAACCACCTACGATGATACTGTGTTGCTTTATTCCCTCTGGGTATTTTTTTTTTATTTAGGTTTTTGGGAGGATCCATTTGGGGTTCTCAGATGCCAATTATCTCCTCTCTCAGGTTTGCATTTTAGCTTAGTTATCTTTTTTCTGGCTCCATTGCTCTTTCTCATAGGTACATCTCCCTTCAGGTTCCTAGGTAACAGTACCAATTTTCCATCCATTCCCAACTCTTCTGGCATCTTTCTCATTCCAACTTTGCTTCTAGGCTGTCTGGACCTCCATCTCTGTCTCTCCAGATGCTCTATGGTGTCATGCTGCAAGGGCCCTGTGGAGGGTGAGATATGATAAGCAACTTGAGCCACATCTCAGGCTTTGAGCCCTGCCTCCACTCCAGGTCCAGCAGAGGCACCGCAGCCCAGCACCCCAGAGAACTGGGTCCTAGCCCAAAAGCTGGGATAGCTGATCTCTCCTCTAGCTGCTGCTCCTCACTCTCTCAACCCCAATTCCAGATACTCAAACTTCCCAGTTGTATCTAGTTGACTTCTAGCATCTCAACTACTGTACTTCTTATATTAAGAGGCTTCTAATGGTTTACTAGCTATTATACCACAAGTAATACTTTGAGCCAATCAGAATACAGGAAAACTGTCAAATATAATCCCCAAACTACCATGTACCTTGTACATGCCCACTGTAGGTTTTTCACATTTTAGACATGCCTACACTCAGTTATCCACCCAATCCACACCCATAGTTAAGTCATCCATATGTTTCAAAGACACCCAAGTAAGCAGGACACAGCCATGGAAAACCCGTTCATGATCGAGTCTTTCATTTTCAAACTACAGTCAGGTAAATGTACTTTTTACCACTACCTTCTCTTCTGAGTTTTTTTTTATCACACTGCTAAGGAAAAACAAGCAGTGTTACAGGGTTAAATTGGCCTTTGAAAATTGAAGCTGTGACTCTCAGCATGAGCATTACTGCAAGCAGTAATACACATGCCAAGAGTCACAGCTTTACTTTTCAAAGCCCAATCGCCACCGCCAGTGCCACCACTTTGAATCAACTGCTTACCCTGCACATTCCAGCAGGGCATCAATAGGAGTAGTGAAAGGGGTGGTGTTCCCGGCATGACCTTCAGCCTGACCTGTCTGGCAAGCCTAAAGAGCTGAAGAGAGGAACAGTTCTCAGGTACCATACCAACTAACTTGAACCTGGAACCCTAAGCCTTCGATTGGTGGCTGAATTGAGACTGGAACAAAACACTTCAAATCTAAGGTACTGTGTACATTAATATACAATCTAGGGCGTTGTGGCCTACAGGGGCATCTGTGACTACTCAAGGTACTGAGTCATTAGGGTTTTGATTAGTGGACCAAACTGGGGCACTGGGGCTAAATGCCTCAGATCTAAGGTACTGTGTTCATTCCTATACAACTAGGGGACTGCTGCATATAGGGGGTGTAACTACAGTGGGTTCTGTGGCAGCATGGGGCACTAAATGCATATGGAGCAAACTGAATTGTCTAATTTCACTTAAGCACAGAAATAGACATGTTTCTTCTTTTTAAGAAAAGAAAGGGGAAACTATTTGAACAGGGGTACAGATTGGGCTGTGTTTATAAGCATCTATGACTACTCAGGTACTGTGGATATGAGGTTTTGCTTAGTGGGCTAAGCTAGGCCATATTTGTACATGTTTGTCTAAAGAACTGAGATATAATCTAGATCTTTGAAAGAGTTAAGCTGTCGCTGCACTACAGTCAGGCAAGCTTCGCAAACTAGAGCACTGGTCCGAACATCAATTGGGATCCCTACTACTTAGCTAGGTCTGTGTCCAGGATTAAAGTACAGCAGACACAGAACAGACGAACCTAGTTCTGCAGTGAATACAGTGCTGTAAGGTCTGGGCACCAACACCTGGTTTGGCAAGAGCCAAGTAATTACAGTATCACTACAAGTTAATACAGCTGGCTTACTCCAATTCAGGACCTGGCACAGCCCAAAGATGATAACTCCTGAGTCGACGAGGCCTCTGTGTTTCTGTGTTTCCAGCCCCTTCACATAGGGCAGTTAACCTCAAATGCCTCCAAAGCAGGGGTGCCATCATAGCAATGGTGTATATCTGCTCCATTATGTGGGTGGACAGGCTCATGGGTGCCCACAATAGCATCTACCTCACCTAGGGCTCACTGGACTGTCCCCCGCCGTACCTGTTCTACCACCCTACTGTGCCAATAGCTGACTCACTGCTAACAATGCATGGGCTAACAAAAAAGGGGATATGTTACTCAGTGGTTCATGGATCTAGGGGCCTTAGGGCAAGGGATGTACTAAATGCAATACCAAATGTCCTAACCCTAATCTCAGTCCTACTGCTCCTAGCAGGAGACATTGAACCCAACCCTGGGCCCCCTGTGACCAACTGCATCATTGGCTCCCCACAAGACCCTAACTGGACCTCTCCCAAGGGTCTAAAAATAGCACACATGAATGTCTGCAGCCTGCACCCCAAAATACATGATCTTCCTAGCAGGTTGGACCTCTACAATCCTGACATACTGGCAGTGTCAGGAGCCTAGTTGAAACTGCATATTCTAAATCACAAAATAGAACTCGTCAGGTACAATGCCTTTAGGAAGGATAGGGAGGACAACAAAGGAGGTGGGGTACTTATCTATGTCAAGGACTCCCTCTAAGCTACCTCAACCTCCCTCCCTCCCCAATATTGGCTGCAATGGATGTGGGTCAGTATTCATCAGGGTCACCCTCAGCCATACCTAACAACTAACGATAGGCTGTCTGTACAACCCCCCAAAGGTTCCCCCCCTCCAAGCCCTGGAGGCACTAACCAAAGCCTTGGCTGACAACCTCTCTGAGCTGCTAATTCTAGGAGACTTTAACCTGAACTGGGCATCAGACACCAAACAGACCCTTAGGACTATCCTCCTGGATACCAACCTGACTCAGGTCATTTCAGAAACAATAAGGCACAATGCCAAGACCGGGAACCACTCTACAGATGACTGCGTACTGGTTTCCAACCCAACCAACATTCAAGTGGCTGGCACCCTTGCGGACACTTTGAATGACCACTCACCAATATACTGTGTCTGGAAGAACAGGGCGATCAGAGTACCTCCAAGACTCCTAACAGCTAGAAACTACTCCAAGTTCTGCTGCTGAAGTCTTCCAGGAGCACCTGAACCGACTGAACTGGAGCCTACCCAGCTTCTCCCAAGCCTAGATGAAACATTAGAATTTTTCCAAAACACCTTCATCTTTGCTGCCAACCTACACACCCCCTCCAAAGAAACTATGAGCCAAAGGTTGCTGTTACAAATGGATTAATCCCAAGTTGAAAACAAAGATGACAAATCGGGACAAGGCCTCAAAAACACACAAGCAGTCAGCACTCTCTGATGACCTGGTAACCTACAGGACCCCTAAGGAACCAGTGCAAGCACACAGTGAAGGAAGCAAAGTGAGAGTATGTCAGGAACCTACAACAGGCCAACATGACAGACCCTAGACCCTTCTGGCTGCACATCAATGTCTTGATAAAAGGCAGTGGCAAACCAGCCCAATGCCAGATACACTGCAACGGCCAAACCCTAAGCAATAGCCAAGAGGCTGCTGCTGCCTTCAACAGGTTTTTCACTGACCTCAAGGTACCCAAAGCTAGCCTCCCCCCCAGAACCCCTGTGCAGCCTAGCCACAAGATCCCAAATTCTCCAGGCCCACTTTTTAACCAGCAGCTCGTGTGACCAAAAGAAGTCCTTATCCTCTTGAAGTCCATCAGAGCTAAAGGATCAGCTGGACTGGTCGACCTTGACCCTAGGCTACTCAAGGTGGCTGCACCAACAATTACACTACCTGTTACATGGCTCACTAACAGGTCCCTGTCTGAGGGAATGGTACTGAGCACATGGAAACAGACTTATGTGTTACCAATCCACAAAGGAGGCCCTAGGGAGCCTATAGGCAACTACAGGCCCATATCCCTTCTATACATCCTATCCAAAATACAGGAAAGGCTAGTATACTGACAACTCTGAGACTATTTGGAGGGGAACCAGCTGCTGGCAGATACCCGGCATGGATTCAGGCATAAGCATGTGACAGACACAGCACTCATTACATTCTCTGCTGATGTCCTCATGGCCTTTGACAATGGTACCCCAGCTGGAGCACTCTTCATAGACCTGACCATTGCCTTTGATTTAGCTGACCACAGTCTCCTGTTATATAGACTAAGCAATCTAGGCCTGGATTCCCATTCCCTAAACTGATTCCACAGCTACTTGACCAACCAGTCCCAACAGGTTAAATGGAGAGGGACAACTTCAGAAGCACTTCTTCTCAAAGGGCCCCCTCCTGTTATTGTTGTTTGTCAATGACCTGAACAACCACTGTGGAGGTAGCTCAGTGGTCCAGTATGCTGATGACGCTGTTATTTATAGATCCTCGTCTAGCCTATCAGACCTGGGACCTCAAATTCAAGCTGATTTCTCAACCCTAGAAAGATGGCTACTAGACAACTGGTTGGTTCTAAATGCCACAAAAACTAAAGCCTTACTGTTCAGGCCAAGAACCCTATGCCAAGACAGAACCCCCTACTCCCCCGGTCTCCTCATTAGGCACCTCCATAGATATAGTGAATACCTTTAAATACCTGGGTCTGATGCTGGACCAAGGCTTCACTCTGAAGTCCCACGTGGACCAGGTAATAAAAACCATGCATCAAAAGTTGGGTTTACTTTACTGCCTGAACTCCCAATTGATCCCTGTGTCCAGGATCACGCTCGCTAATAGCATCCTCCTCCCAACCCTGAAATATGACACATTGGTAATGCAGGGAGTTACTAAACAGGAGCAAACCAGGCTGCAGATACTTTATACCAAAATTGCTCACTTCACCACAATGTCCCACCTGAGGCGACACCACCGCGAAGCGCTGGCCTCTTTGAACTGGCCATCCTTTTGCCTCTGGCAACAATACCCCCTATTATGCAATGCATACAAGCTCGTCAATGACCAGCCCTCAACAAGTCTATCTGGTCTGCTGGCCCCAAAATGCACAGTTAGACAGCTCCACACCTCTGGAAGATGTCTCCTGGAAGAACCCATGGTAAGGAACACAGCCAGTAGCAAATCCTTCACCCACATGGCTCCGGTGCTGTGGAACAAGCTCCCTGACCACCTTCAGTGCGCTGTCTCCCTGAGTACCTTCCACAAGGGACTATGCATGAGCCTGCTAGACAAAAGTACTTGCTCCTGCACCTGATTGTAATACACAAGGCTACTAGCTACATACAGACTTAAAACTTAGTCTCCACATATCCCTAAAACAACTAACAGAACCCTTCACCATTACCAAGCAGAAAGCTAGCAACCCTCTGCTCATGTTCTACACTAACCCACCCTAGGATGTAGATCCATTTCCAGTGTGACTGAACAAAGGGCTTCCAGAACTGCCTGATACTCAGTTGTGAACTCTATTGTATGTGTTGAATGTAATCTAATGAATGAACTTACCTTGTCTAATACTCTGTTGTGAAATGTCTTGAATGTAACCTAATGTTGCCTGCTAATGCATGTACTGTATATGTGAGAATATCCTACTTTATGTAACTAATTCTGGGTCGCCCCTTAAAAAGGGAGCCTTGGGGCCCAGTGGGCTTACCCAGTTACCAAAATTAAATAAATAAATACATTTCATCAAACACTGCTCATTTTTCGTTAGCAGCCTGATAACAACAATAAAAAAAAATGACATAACTCTTGTGGTATATAGTAATAACATTAATTCAGTTGTAATATACGTTACGTACAATAACCAGCTTCATATACTACAACTAAATGAATGTTATCACTTAAGTAACCTTCTGAAAAGTCTGCTACAATAAGTCAGAGGGACTTTTCCTGTACTGTTCATTTCTTTTTAAATATGTTGCCTATTGACATTAAACACTCTACTATGAAATAAAGTTTAAATCCAGTCTAGTGACTCATTTGTTTTGTTTGTATGTAAGTGTATGTAAGATACTATGCCTATATGCCTGTTTCTATGTTCTGTATTGTATCACTGTTGATGCATTCGGTATTGTTTTATTTTGTTTTTACAGTTGCCTCAATTGAAATGGTTAGATATTTCCAAATATTTCTAAAGAGAATCTCTCTGGTGGTCCTATAGTGGTACTGCAGACAGGCAGGAAATCTCTCTTGTGATAACAGAAATGTGAGGAAATAAATGATCCTGTCATTTACTGCAACTGTTTCATGTGTCCCAGGTCATTCCTGAAAACAGGCCATTGGTTGAGTGAGCATATGAGAGAGAGAGAGAAAGAGACAGAGAAAGAGACAGAGAGAGAGAGAGAGAGAGAGAGAGAGAGACAGAGAGAGAGAGAGAGAGAGACATAGAGACCCACCCGCTGGCATAGTAGTGGCGCTACCGCATGCAACACTGGCGACCTGGGTTTAGATGCCGATCAGGGTCATCGGATGGTTGGCAGGGGGAGGCAGACGGAGCATCCCAGGAGATGCTCCTCTCCTCCAGGAGAGGGATTGTCATCCCCCGCTACAATACCACCACCTGGGTGGCCACGGGTGGAGGTTAAGGCCAGATTTAAAAACTGCCCTAGATAGCTTCCATCAGAGAACAGGCAGAGAACACCAAGAAGAAGGAGCTGCTGTTATAATTATACTTCTCTATTGGGACTAAAGAACTAGAACTCTACTACTAGGACCTTCAATTTAGGGTAAAAATAAAACAAAACAAAAAAAAGTTAGTGTGTTTGTCTGAGTTGGCTGAAGTGAATTGTTATCTTTGCAGTTATCTAGGTGTTTATCTCAGGTGGCTGAATGGAATTAGTATCTGTGCAATTACTAAGTGTAGGAAGAGCTGTGAAGTGGGGGGGGGTGGCTTAACTAGAAGGAAGCTAAATTTAAAAACTGCCCTAGATAGCTTCTGCCAGAGAACAGGCATAGAACACCAAGAAGAAGGAGCTGCTTTTATGACTATACTTCTCTACTGGAACTAAAGAACTAGAACTCTACTACTGGGACATTTTAATTTAGGGTAAACAAACAAACACAAAAAAAAGTTAGTGGGTTTGTCTGAGTTGGCTGAAGTGAATTATTATCTGTGCAGTTATCTAGGTGTTTGTCTCAGGTGGCTAAAGGGAATTGTTATCTGTGCAATTACTAAGTGTAGAAAGAGCTGTGAAGTAGGGGGAGTGGCTTAGCTAGAAGGAAGCCAGGTTAAAGCCAGATTTAAAAACTTCCCTAGATAGCTTCTGCCAGAGAACAGGCAGAGAACACAAAGAAGAAGGAGCTGCTATTATAGCTATACTTCTCTACTGGGACTATATTGCCCTCCTTCCTTCCCCTCCACCACCCTCACCCTAAGCCAGTTCTACTTTTATAGGCACAGGGTTTGACTGACAACAGGAACTTCCTGTTTGGGTGCAGGAAGTGAGTGATCAAGAGCCACAAAAGACTCACCATTCTAGAAGGAAAAGAGTAGCTCTCCATTGCCCCCCCCCCAGCTGCTGGAGGTCTGACTTTGAGCAAGTAAGGAGACTACTGAGAAATATAGGAACTTCTTGTCTCAGAACAGGAAGCTCAGGAGCTTAAAGGACACAGATGCAGTAAGTAGGGAGGAAAAAAAAACAAAGGAAAGAGCAAATATTCCAATCAACAGTTAAAGGGACAGAAATAAGACATGATGGGAGTGATGCAGTGCAGTGACTGTGGAGCAGCAGTCTTCCAGGAGACGTTCTGTAGGGTGTGGTGTTTTCCCATCTGCAGGCACCTCTCTGGGCTGAGTAAGGAGGTTGCTCATCTCCAGGCTGAGTTGGACAGGATTTGGGGGACCACCTCTCCCACCCAGGGACCACCAGAGCCACTGCCATTGCCTCAGAAGTTGCCAAGAAAGAGGAGTGGTTGGACCACAGTGGGCTCAGAGAGGGTGAGGGTGGTGGAACAGAGGTGCATTCCTCCAGTTCTACCTTTCCACAATTCATATGACATTCTGGCAAAGTGTGGTTCCTTTATGGAGGCACCCACAGTGGAGACCAAGGAGGATGCTGGGAACCTCCACAAAGGAGACCCACAGAAGGGTGGCATGGGACCCCATAGGGGAAGGAAACAACTCCTGGTGGGGGACTCCATTGTTAGGAGGGTAGAACTTGGGGAGAAAGGGGAGAGGGAGGTAAGGTGCCTGCCTGGCACCATGGCTTGGAGGGACATTGAGCGAATCCTCAGGATCGCTGGAGCAGCTGCACAGGGGAGGGAGCTGTATGTCATTGTCCACCTAGGGACAAGTGACCTGGCTGAGAAAGGGATCAGAGCAGTGCAGGAAGAGTTGTGGAGTTGGGGAAGGGCCATAGACAAGTAGCACGCATGGTAACCTTCTCAGAGGTGATGCCTGTCTATGGCATGGATGAGGCTAGGGTGCTCCACACCATGGGATTCAATCAGTAGTTGAAAAACTGGTGCAGAGCTCAGGGATTTGGCTTCATTGGGGACTGGGGGTCCGCCTGGAGTGATGCAGGCCTATACTGGCGTGATGGTCTGCATCTGTCTAAGAGGGGAACCAAGATCCTAGGTGATAGGTTTAAATGCTTCATTGGCAAGCCTTTAAATTAGTCAAGGGGGGAGGCACTGAAGAGGAGCAGGGAACTCCTAGCCCCCCCCAAAAATCAGGATAGTAAGTGAGGTAAACACCAAGATAAAGATGTCAATAGGGAGAAGGGCAGGGGTAAATGGAGAAAATGACAAAGGCAATAAGAACAAGGATGGGGCAAAATGGGGTAAGACCATAAAGAAATGGAGGGTAATGAGTACCAATGCCTATAGTCAGGGCAACAAGCCCCCTGAACTTGTGGTCTTGATGGAAGAGGGATGCCCAGATATCGTAGCAGTCACAGAAACATGGTACACAGAGAACCATGAATGGGATGTTAACATACCAAGGTACACAACCTACAGGAGAGACAGAGAGGGTAGAAGGGGGGGAGTAGCTCTCTATGTAAGGAAAGGGATGAAAGCAATGGAACAAAAAAGTAAACAGGGAGGAGAGGAGGCACTGTTGGTCACCTTAGAGACTGGAAATGGCACCACAATCCGCACAGGGGTTGTATACTGACCCCCATGTCAGGGAGAGGGAATGGACAAGGATATGATAGAAGGCATCCATAGGATGGCAGAGAAAGGGGAGATACTGTTGATGGAGGACTTGAATATGCCAGATGTTAACTGGAGCACCTTTGCTGTAGCCACATCCAAGAGCAGGGCCATTCTTGATGCCCTACAGGTGGCATGCCTCAGACAGCTAGTTTTGGAACCCACTCATGAGGAAGCAATCTTAGACCTCCTACTCTCAAATGGGGACAGTGAGAGGATCTCAGATCTAGAAGTGGGTAGCCATCTGGGAACAAGTGACCACCAAAGAGTGTAGTTCACGATAAACTCAGCTACAGAGTCAAGCCATACAAAAGTAAGGGTACTGGCCTTCAGGAAGGCTGACTTTGGCAAGATGGGGGCATGCCTTAGAAAAGCACTAGCAAACAGGGTAGAAGGAGGGGTGGAACAACAATGGGGAAATATCAAAACTGCCATCACAGAGGCAACAAGCCTTTGTGTAAAGCAACTAAATCAAAATGAAAGAAAAAGCCACCATGGTTCTCAAAAGAGGTGGTGGGGAAGATTAGGGAGAAAAAGATAGCATTTAGGAAGTATAAGGAAACACAGAAGGAGCAGGACAGAGAACTGTACCAGTTAAGGCAGAAGGAAGCAGGGAGGGAAGTCAGAACAGCCAAGGCCCAAACTGAGGAAAAGATAGCCAACTCTGTTAAGAAGGGGGATAAAACCTTTTATAAGTACACCAGGGAGTGTAGAAAGACAAAGGGAGGGATAGTGAGGCTGAATAGAAAGGACGATGGGTGGGCAGAGAGGAACAGTGAAAAAGCAGGGATACTGAATGAATACTTCTGCTCAGTATTCACAAAAAAGGAAGAGGTGGAGGTGACTAATCCAATTAAAAGAAGCACTCTGGATAGGGAGGTTGATCCCAGTCCTTTCACAAAAGAAAGGGTTGTGAAAGAACTCCTAAAACTGAAAGTGGACAAATAAATGGGGCCTGATAGAATTCACCCCAGAATTCTAAAAGAATTAAGGGGAGAACTAGTGACACCATTGACTACCCCTTTTAACAAACCATTGGAGGATGGTGTGGTGCCTGAGGACTGGAGGAAGGCGGATGTGATTGCCCTTCACAAAAGTGGGAGCAAGACAGAGGCAGGAAACTACAGACCTGACAGTTTGACCTCTGTGGTAGGGAAATTGATGGAATCACTTCTGAAGGAAAGAATTGTTGAGTACATAGAGGAAAGTGGGGCACAGGACCCAAGGCAGCATGGGTTCACAGCAGGAAGGTCATGTCAGAAGAATCTAATTGATTTCTTTGACCGGTAACCAAAGCAGTAGACCAGGGAGGGGCTGTGAACATGGCCTACCTAGACTTCAGCAAGGCATTTGACACAGCCCCACACAAAAGATTAATAATCAAATTAACCATAGCGCAGTGGTTTAAGGCTCTGAGCTGCAAATATGGAGACCTGGGTTTGAATCTCAGAGCCCCCCTTGTATATGCTGTGGGACACTGAGCAATTAACTTAACTTCCCTGTGCTCCCAGGTTGCACCTGTAAACAAGCTTTAAGCTTAGTGTGTCTCACCTGGTTAAACAATTGGGAAAAAAAAACAGCCTGGGAGTGGGTTCCAGGGTGGTAGCCTGGGTAAAACATTGGCTGGACAACAGGACACAGAAGGTAATTGTAAATGGAGTCCACTCTGAAGAAAGAGGGGTTACTAGTGGGGTACCACAGGGTTCAGTACTGGGTCCTGTCCTTTTAATGTCTTTATAAGTGACATTGCAGAGGGACTGAAGGAAAAGTATGCCTCTTGCAGATGATACAAAGATCTGCAACAGGGTTGATACACAAGGAGGCATGGAAAGGATGAGAAGGACTTGGCAAGGTTGGAGGAATGGTCAGAAGTATGGCAGCTTGGATTCAATGCAAAGAAGTGCAAAGTAATGCACCTGGGAAACAAAAACCCAGGGGAAGACTATACAGTGTGGGGGGGGGGGTAGTAACATCAAAAATGGAACGGGACCTGGGGGTAATCATATCAGATGACCTTAAGGTTAGCAAGCAATGCGAGAAGGCAGTAGGGAGGACTGGGGGGATACTGGGATGAATAGGGAGAGGCATCACCAGCAGAAAACAGGAAGTTGTTATCCCTCCGTACAGGCAGTTGGTGAGACCCCATCTGGAGTACTGCATCCAGTTCTGGAGACCCCATCTCTGCAAGGACATGGACAGGATGGAGGCAGTCCAGAGGAGGGCAACTAAATGGTGCAGGGTCTGCAAGAGAAGCCATATGAGGAGAGACTAAAAGAGCTTAATATGTATACCCTTGAGGAAAGGAGGGAGAAGGGGACATGATAGAAACTTCAAATACCTCAGTGGAATCAACAAAGTCCAAGAGGGTAGCATCTTTCAGAAAAAGAGATGTGTAAGAACAAGGGGACACAATCTGAAGATAGAGGGGGGATGGCTCAGGGGCAATGTGGGGAAGTATTTTTTCACAGAAAGGGTGGTGGATGCATGGAACAGCCTTCCTGAGGAGGTTGTGGGGTCTAAAACTGTGGGAGAATTCAAGAATGCATAGGACAGACATAAGGCAATTCTTGTGGGAGGTAGGAAGAAATAGACTATTGGTTAACTAGGATCTGCAGCTTATCCTGTAGGTAGGAAAATGGCAGACTAGGTGGACCAAGCAGTCCTTGTCTGCCATCAAAGTCTATGTTTCTATGTTTCTATGAGGTGCAGCGAGGATGGCATAGCGTGGGAGGGGAGGATGCTGACTGAGTTCCAGTGCACACACGCCATACATGACCACATGCCCCTTGGTCCTCCTAGTGTGTTGGCTCCTCAGGGAATGGGGAGAAAACCAGGATAAAACCCCACAGCTAACCTGGTGATGGCCCGTGGTGTCACTGGATGGCAATGACTGACTCTGGGCAATCTCGATTGACCAACTGATGAAGACATAAAGCAGGTGAGGTGGAGTGAGTGTCTTATGGAGACTGGAGGGAGTGGATAGCTGCAATGAGAGAAATGAGGAAGAAAGAGAGAAAGCAAGAAAGAAAGAAAGAAAGAGAATCAATCTCTGAGACCATTTGTTTTGGGTAGCCCATATCTTGGTATGGATGTTACACAAATGGGGAAAAAAAAAGAAAACCATGTTAAATTGAATAACCACATTCTGATGTATAAAGGATCGGGTGGGAGTCATGTAAACATTATTTTGTGATAGCATACAGCGCAATCTTATCACGGTGTTACAAATTATTCAAAAGTAGTTTTTGCACTTTGCATTTGCTACTGAACTTCCTGAAGTCATCAGAAAAAGGTTTGCACTTTTCAAGAGATTTGCATATTTTTTTCATACCTCATGGACTTAGTAAAACGTGTGAAGTGCCTAGTTTTGCTTACAAAAACATTGCACTTTCATCATGATTCAGGGCAGTTTATGCTTGTGTACTGTTAGGTACTTAGTGAAGTAAAAATGCAGTTTACACAAGTCACAAGTGTTCATTCCAGTACTGATGTAATTGCATGGTTCCAGGCTATACCTGCAGTCAGAGGAGCATTCTCAGAGTATCAGGATCTGTCTCTGTTGCTCTGAGCAGAAAGTGTTATTATTTTTATAAACATTGCAAATCAAACACTTAGAACTGACTCCTAAATATCTTTAGTCTGTAGTGATTACTATGCAGTGATTTTTGTGCAGTTTTAATGTTTTTTTTTGTTGTGGTCCTATATTACAGCAGGGTCTCTGGAGTGGAGACAAAGCAATGATTGGATACTTTTAGGATTTCTGTAATAATACAGATTAAGTTGTTCTGTTTATTTCTCTAACTGAGCTATACTGTTTAGATTGCTGTAATAATTTGTTCTGTTTATTTCTCTAACTGAGCTGGGTAATAAATGTGGCAGAAAATATCCAAAAAATGATTGTTTTACCAGCTTGCATTGCACAGTTGCTACGCATGCTCGTAACTTTGTGAATTTGCAATATTTTCACACCAGATTTTCAACATTGGCATTTTTTCACACCTCCTTATGAACAGTATAGCTGCCACTTTTCACATCCTGGCCGAATGTATTTTCGCACTTCCAGCACAGAATAGCATGGTCACTGTGGGAAATCAGTGTTCGGGACAATTAAGAAAATAACAGTGACACTGTTCATGAGCAGAGGTCCTAAACTGCCTATGTTGAAAATTTGGTGATGGTAGTCCATCAAGTGACTGTGTTACATTTGTGCATTGTGCAGTTTCTATGCACCCTTGTAACTTTTCAGATTTTTAATATTGTCATGCCAGATTTTCAACACTGGCATTTTTTCACACCTTCTTATGAACAGTACAGCTGTCATTTTTCACATCCTGACCAAAATATATTTTTGCACTTCTGGCGCATAATAGCATGGTTGCTGTGAGAAATCAGTCTTTGGGACAGATTAAGATTGAACGAATGAGGGGGGAGTGACCGAGCTCAACTGAACTATGCTGGGATTGCTGTAGATTTCTTTGTGGCAGAAAAAGGCACCAACACAGGCAGGAGCCCAGTACAAAAGGGCAGCCTGCAGTGCCGGGAGAAACAGAATGAGAGAGAGAGTGAGTGAGGGAGGGGGAGTGAGCGAACTCAATGGAGCTCTGTCAGGACTGCTGCAGATTTGTTTGTGGGCAGAAAAAGGAGTCCATGCAGGCAGGGGCCCAGTACAAAAGGGCAGCGATGCAGCTGTGGGAGAAACAGTATGAGCGAGTGAGAGAGGGGGACTGAGCAAGCTCAACGAAGCTCTATCAGGACTGCTGCGGATTTCTTTATGGGCAGAAAAAGGTGCCAATGCAGGCAGGAGCCCAGTGCAGAAGGGCAGCCTGCAGCGCCGGGAGAAATGGAACGAGCTAGTGAGAGAGGGGGAGTGAGCGAGCTCAATGGAGCTCTGTTTGGGACTGCTGTGGATTTCTTTTTTGGCAGAAAATGGTGCCAACGGAGGCAGGAGCCCAGTACAAAAGGGTAGCCTGCAGCGCCAGAAGAAACAGAATGAGCGAGTGAGAGAGGGGGAGTAAGTGACCTCAATGGAGCTCTGTCAGGACAGCTGTGATCTAAGACACCAACACAGGCAGGAGACCAGAGCCGGGAGAAACGGAATGAGCGAGTGAGAGAGGGGGAGTAAGCATGCTCAATGGAGCTGTGTCGGGGCTACTGCGGATTTGTTTGTGGGCAGAAAAAGTGCCAATGCAAGCAGGAACCCAGTACAGAAGGACAGCCTGCAGCCTCGGGCTGGCAGTATAGCCTAGGGGGTTAGTGGAATGAGGTGTGAACGAGCTTGATACATCCAGCAGACCAGACCCGAGTTTGATTCTCACAACCTCCACTTGCAAACTGTGTGACTCTAAGCAAGTCACTTAACTGCCCAGTGCTCCCAGGTCACCCCTGAAAACAGGCAATTGTGCCTAGTGGGTCTTACCCAGTTACCAAAGACTAAAATAAATAATTAAATAAAAATAGAACTTTAGAGTTGTCCACCCTCTCGCCCATGGTCACCTTAGGTCCTATATTACAGCAGGGTCTCTGGAGTGGAGACAAAGCAATGATTGGATACTTTTAAGACTGCTGTAATAATACAGATTAAGTTGTTCTGTTTATTTCTTTGAGCTTAGTACTGAGCTATAGTGTTACAATTGCTGTAATGGTACATATTTATTTATTCTGTTTATTTCTCTAACTGAGCTGAGTAATACATTTGGTAGAAAAAAATTTAAAAAAATGACTGTTTCACAAATGTGCATTGCACAGTTGCTACGCATGCTCATAACTTTGCGAATCTGCAATATTTTCACTCCAGATTTTCAACACTGGCATTTTTCCATACCTCCTTATGAATTGTAGAAGCTGTAATTTTTCACATCCTGGCCAAAATGTGTTTTCGCACTTCCGGTGCAGAATAGCATGGTTGCTGTGGGAAATCAGTGTTGGGGACACATTAAGAAAACCACAGTGACACTGTTCATGTACAGAGGTCCTAAAATGGCTATGTTGAAAATTTTTTGATGAAAGTCCATAAAATGACTGTGTTACGAACGTGCGTTGTGCAGTTTCCACGCACCCTTGTAATTTCGCACATTAATAATATTTTCACACCAGATTTTCGACACTGGCATTTTTTCATACTTCCTTATGAACAACACAGCTGTCATTTTTCACATCCTGGCCAAAATGTGTTTTCACGCTTCCGGTGCAGAATAGTGCAGTTGCTTTGGGAAATCAGTGTTTGAGACAGATTAAGAGCAAGCGAGTGAGAGAGAGGGAGTGACCGAGCTCAACTGAGCTCTGTCAGGACTGCTGTGGATTTCTTTGTGGACAGAAAAAGGTGCCAATGGAGGCAGGAGCCCAGTACAAAAGGGCAGCCTGCAGCACCGGGAGAAACAGAACGAGCGAGTGAGAGAGGGAGAGTGAGCGAGCTCAACAGAGCTCTGTCAGGACTGCTGCAGATTTCTTTGTAGGCAGAAAAAGGCGCCAATGGAGGCAGGAGCCCAGTACAAAAGGGCAGTCTGCAGCACCGGGAGAAACAGAACGAGCAAGTAAGAGAGAGGTAGTGACTGAGCTCAATGGAGCTCTGCTGGGACTGCTGCAGATTTCTTTGTGGGCAGAAAAAGGCGCCAATGGAGGCAGGAGCCCAGTACAAAAGGGCAGTCTGCAGCACCGGGAGAAACAGAACGAGCAAGTAAGAGAGAGGTAGTGACTGAGCTCAATGGAGCTCTGCTGGGACTGCTGCAGATTTCTTTGTGGGCAGAAAAAGGTGCCAATGCAGACAGAAGCCCAGTACAAAAGGGCAGCCTGCATCTCTGGGAGAAACAGAACGAGCGCGTGAGAGAGGGGGAGTGAACGAACTCAACGGAGCTGTGTCAGGACTGCTGCGGATTTCTTTGTGAGCAGAAAAAATGCAAGCAGGAGCCCAGTACAAAAGAGCAGCCTGCAGCGTCGGGAGAAATAGAATGAGTGAGTGAGAGAGAGGGGTTATAAGTGAGCTCAATGGAGCTCTGACGGGACTTTACAGATGCCCACCCTGCCACCCAGGGTCCTCTGTGGTCCTCTGTTACAGCAGGGTCTCTGGAGTGGAGACAAAGCTATGACTGGATACTTTAGGATTGCTGTAATAATACAGATTTACTTCTTTTGTTTCTTTCTCTAACTGAGCTAAGTACTGAGCTATACTGTTATGATTGCTGTAATAATACATATTTATTTGTTTCTGTAACTGAGCTGAGTAATATTTGGAGTGCAATTGGATTTCTAACTGGGCTAAGTGAAACTATATGAGAGCCGAGAACAAAAAGTATGGTAGCTGAGGGGTGAAAAACAGACAAGGAGGCTTTAGGATTGCTACAGTAATACAATATCTAATGGTTGACATTTGAGCCTGAATTACCCCCGTCGGCAAGGGGTCAGTAGGGGGACTAGTGTGGAGGGGGACAGGAATTTGAGTAAACATGGGCATAACATTTGTAGTAGGGTACAGAACCTGGGAGTAAGAGCCCCTAACATAAGATTGGGGCCAAAATGGGGCAGGTGCCACATGTCAATAGGGTGAGCATCTTTGGAAGGGTGGAGGGGTGTACAGGGTATGGGTGTGCCATGATCCTGGACTGGGCTTGGAGGATGAGGGGGTGTATGGTCTGTAGATGACTGACTAGTTTTAGGGAGGAACTGTGGAGGTTAGGGAGGAGTGTAAGTAGGCAGGGCAGATGAGTATGGTAGGCATCCTGAAAGGGGGAATAGGGGATGTCAAAAGGGGACAGAGGAAGAATAACTAGGGACTGAAACCAACCCCTGTATCAGAGGCACTAGCAGGATAGAGAGGAGAAGGGAGGGGGTGCCCAAGGCGAGGGTGGGTCTGCCTCCTGATGGGGGAGGAAGAGACCACGAGGAGTACCAGGGGAGAGAGAGCAGATAGCTGCTGGTTGGGAGACACCAGGGGTGACATGGAGGGGAACAAGTAGAAAGGGGGAACTGATAGGGGGAAGAGATGTAGGACAGGTATCGATTATGAATAGATTCGAACCTCTGCTATAGGACAGAGAGGGGGAGAAGGAACATACTGAAGGGGCGAGGACAAGCAGGGCATGAAAGGGATGGCAACAGATCGGGGAAGAGGTAGTGATGACAAAAGGGTAGAAGGGGCTAGTAAGGAAGGAGGGGGTGGTGACCAAAAGAGAAGGCTATGGGAAGGGGGAAGGATGTGAGGGGCATCACTATCGGGGTAGAATGGAATGGGGGCTCTAAATCAACAACAGTGGGGATAGGAGATGGGTTGGAAATCAGCAGGGGAGGAGGGGAGGTTGACATGGGAAGCCCAGTAGGAAGTAGTCAGGCTGGGAAGGGGTTCAAAGGGGATGGGAGGAATAAGGCAGAGAAAAAGGGTGAGGCGGAAGTAGGGGGTACAGATATGGAAGTCGGAGAGGTGCAGTTGGCGGGGTAAGACAGGGAAGAATGAATACCGGAGTGGTGGAAGGAACATTAGCAGGAAAGGGGTAAGGGTTGGGGGGGTACTCATCCTGGGGGTTTCTATATTGAAATGGGTGAGCTGTAGCAGAAAGGGGGAAAGGCACATCCATATTTGAATTGAAGCTGTCCCCAGGTTGACTGCAGGAGGGGCAGGGCAAGCACTGCTCAAGCATGCAGTGAGGGGCTGGAAGAAACCGCATTTACTGTTGTAGGTGGGTACCAATGACTTGTCGGGGGACACTGTGGAAATGGTGAGGGGGAGGTGTGAGTACTTGGGAAGGCAGTGTGAGGGGTTGGGGAAGTTGGTGGTATTCTTGGAGGTACTGCCGGTACCAGAAGATGACCAATAAGTGGCACTGAAAGATGTCAGACTTTCGACTGTGAAGGCAGCTGCTCACGGTGCAGCTTATCCATCAGGTAGGGAAATGGGCAGAGTAGGTGGGCCAAGTGGTCCTTATCTGCCATCAAATTCTATGTTTCTGTTACTCACCCACCATCATGGCAAGAAGAAGGCTGAAGCTGTGGCCACTGATGACTGTTGGGGTGTGGGGATGGGGGGACCAAAGGGGACAGACATAAGGAGATAAAATCATAATAAAAATTGTGAGACCTTCACCAGCTTTCCAAAATGCTTACCAGTAAAAGAACACTCTATGAAGTTTTTCAAATGGCAACACAATCTGGTGAGCCCTCTGTCTGCCATCTGACACCAGGCATCAACCAGCATAAAATTGCCTAAAGAAGGCAGTGTGGTCATTTGGTTACTGAAATACTGGAGATTACAGATTTATAAGAACAAAAGAATATCACACAGAAGCTGGCACATATGCCTATAGCAGCTGTCTCCTGCTTCTCAGTAGTTTTATATATATATATATATATATATATATATATATATATATATATATATATATATATACACACTCATGAGGTACAGTAGCAGCCACAGACACTGCCAGCTATTTCCCGAAATTTCTGTGATATTTCCAGAAATATCTCATGCTTTCTCCATTTCCACAGTAGGGGCAGCAGAGAGAAACTCTTTAGAAATTTCTTAAAATATCTGGAAATAGCTGGCAATGTCTGTGGCTACTACTGTACTTGAATGTTTCTATCATATCCCCTCTTTCCCTCCTCTCTTCCAGTGAGTACATATTGAGGTCCCTTAATTTCTCCTCATAAGTCTTGTGTTGCAAGCTCTGTACTATCTCATTCGCCCTTCTCTGGACCATCTCCAGCCTGTTAATATCCGTACAGAGGTGCGACCTCCAGAACTGCACACAGTACTCCATGTGAAGCCTGACCATGGTTTTATATAATGGCATCACTACCTCCCTCCTTATACTGGTGATACCCCTGCCTATGCACCCCAGCGTGTCACTGGCCTTCCCAGCTGCCTTACTACTTTGACATTTTCAGGTCATCTGAAATAAGAACCCCCAGGTCCCTTTCCTTCTTTGTGACTGTCAGCAACTTCCTCCCTCCCCCCCATCCTGTACCTTTTCCCAGGGTTTCTGAGTCCTAGGTGCATAATTTTGCACTTTTTTGAATTAAAGCTCATTTGCCAGTCCTCAGACCATATCTCAAGCTTCCCCAGGTCCCTCCTCATTTTCTCCACCCCCCTCTCTGGGGTATCCACTGTGTTACACATCTTGGTGTCATCTGCAAACAGGCAGACCTGTCCCTTCACCCCTTCTGCAATGTCACTAATGAAGACATTGAACAGGACTGGCCTCAGGACCAATCCCTGCGGCACCCCACTGGTCACCCCCTCCCCAGACCTCACCCAATTTATCACCACTCTCTGCCTCCTGTCTCTTACTCAGTTTCTAACCCACTTTACCACCCTTTCCCCCATGCCCACCCTACCCAGCTACTTTATCAGTCTCCTATGTGTGAAGATGTCAATCGCTTTGCTCACATCAAGGTAAGCATTGTCCACTGCCCCACCCTGATTTACTTTCTTTGTCACCCAGTCAAAGAGATCAACCAGATTTGTCTTGACATGACCTTCCTACTATGAATCCATGTTGCCTATGGTCCTGGGCTCTGATGGCTTCTAGATGCCCCACTATCCTTTCTTTAACCAATGTCAACATGATCTTCCCCACTACTGAAGTGAGGCTGACTGGCCTATAGTTCCCCGCCTCCTCCCTACTACTGGATTTGTATAGCGGGACCACATGAGCCCTCCTCCAATTCTCTGGTACCACCCCTGTGTTGAATGACTCAGTGAACATGACTGCCCAGGTACTGCTGTTCCCCTTCACTCTTCTTTTAATATCTTTGGGTGTATGCCATCTGGTCCCATTGCTTTGTCCACCTTCACTTTAATCACCTTCTGCAGGATTCTTCTGCCTGTGAATGGACTATTGTCCACCTCTTCGTGCCTTTGCAACTGCTGTACTGCTGTGGTCCTTGCCTCTCCCCCTCTTCTGTGAATACTAAACAGAAAGACACAGTGGATGTCTTTGGGGGAGGCCACATGACAGTTCTTAGGCATGGTTTTTCACTTCCAAATACCTAAGCAGCACATATAAGCAATCAACATTCGACATTGACAAATGCTTGTTTCTTTGCCCCACCATCCTCCCCTCCTCCTCCTCCTCCTCCTCCTCCAGTGGCAGCACTCTCTACTTAGGGGGATTCCTAAGGTACCTTTAGTCATGGGAATCGTCCCATGGCACCTCTAAGGGTGTAACCCTCTGAAAGGGTTCCTTGCCTTTCGTAACCCTACAGGGTGGTAATTCCTCTGGAATAGAGTGCAAATGGCAAAAACCAAACTAACACAGTTGCACAAGCATAACACTATACTGGCTGTGTAGATCAGTGAAATTTATTACAGGGCTGGCGATCAGAGGGAGAGGGGACCACTACCCCCAGGGATTAATATTTTTACTTGAGGCTGGAGATCAGAGGGAGGGGAAGGACCACAATTATAAGGGATTATTTTTTTTGCCTTAGGGACTAGTGATGGGGGGGGATGCAATAGACTACAAGGGTGGGTATGCTCATCCAGCAGCCAATCGACTGGTTGGCTGCATTACCTCCAGCAGCAACTAGGGTTGTGTGGAGTAAAAGGATGTTTTCTTCAGCAGTATTTGCATAGCACAAAAGGATCATGTAAAACCCTTTTGCACAAACAAATGAACACCGAATATCAGTTTGTGCTGATATTCCTGTCTCTGCCCCACCATTTGCATACCCCTCATTTGGTTTGCATGGGTACTACACCTGTTTGCCAATGCAATGGACCCCATTCAATATTGGGCTCCAGCACAACACCCAGTTTGTGCGGTCAAACACCGTTTAGCGCCTGTGCAAACATTTGAATATTGGGAACTCTGTTATATGAAGGTCCCCTCCAAATATTTCACACAATTCTTGCTGTAAGGCCACTTACAATGGAACCAGCAGGGGACAGGAACAAAAGATAGGCCCATAAGCGGCAGCCAGGGTTTCACTGTTTTTCAATAATTTATACTTTTTTGTTTTTGTTGACCGGGAAAGGAGGACTAGACACTTCTACCTATTTTCAGCCTCGTTCCAGGGGAGAGGATACAAAGGGAACCAACTGACACTGAGCCAGATTAAGCTGTTGATGATATTTTAGTAAATGGAGGAAATCTGGCCATTACACCGGGGAAATTCCCTTACTGTTGCTTCCTGTGGGCAGGGGGGACCCTTCTGTCTGTGGGACCAAGATGGCGGGCAACAATTCTGGAGTCCAGTAGGTTGCTATGGTGGTGGGAGAATCTGCTTATGCCCATTCTGCTTTCTCACATGTTTTGGCTTTGGATAATTCTACTGTGGATGTCTCTACTGAGCATGTTTCATCTGTACCTAGCCCTGCTCGATTGGATTGGGGAGATTCTATTGCAAGCGATTTGGAACAGAACCCTACTGACCTCATGGTTTCTAAACCAGCTTCTGAAATTTCCGAGTTACCTATTTCTTTGGATTCCCCTCCTGCTGCTTCGGGGGAGGAGTTGGAACTGCTCCATTTGATTGAGACCGAGGAACGTTCTTTTCACTCCAAGAAATCAGCCCTGCTGCAGAGGATTTGGCGGCTGAAGATTCAGAGCGTGTCTAGCCCTGTTGACTCATCTTAGCTGCAGCCTGGACCTGCTCCTGCTTCTACGCTGCCATCTGCTGGGGAACCTGCTGTTTCAGTGAGTGTACCTGCTATTCCTTTACCTGAGATTCCTCCTGCTTTGTTGCCTGAAGTTTCTATACTTGGACCTGAACCCTCGTCTGTTACCAAGCGCTCTGTGATGCTGGCTGGGACAAGAACCCTTCTACAGGTCAGTGGACCTCTGGTTCATCACCCATTCATATGCCTGCATCTCCTGTCCAGCCTGATTGTATGGTGGTTCACGCTGCAAATTCTCCAGTCCTTGTTTCAAAACTGGCTGTTGCACATTCTGACCCTCTGGCTCTCCCTGACAGCTTGCAGTTAACGCAGAACCCCATTCTTGCTTTTCCTGATCTACCTTCCACTTCTCAGGCCATGCCTTCAGGCCCCAGCCTTGTGCAAACTCCTCTGAACTCTTAGCCTGACAGGCAGAAGAAAACGTTTTCCTCTTTGTTTCGTCTGCTGGTTTTGCTGGTTAAGAGACACAATGCTGTTCGTCTCTCCTATCTGGGGGGCATACAGGAGCCTCTGGACCGTTTCTTTGTGGCCAGAACTTTACTGAAGGACTCGATGAAGTTTTTTGCTCATGAGCTCTATGCCCTAATGCACATTTCAGGCAAGACCACCTTTGATGTTAGTTTCCAGACTGCCAAAGGCTTGGACAAGTTCTGGTCTAAATACCATGCTTTGAAATGGTCTGATTTGTGTTCTCGCTTTCTTGCCATTCCATTGACAAAACCTGCTTATAAGACTGTTTCTGTTTTATTTCGAAATGAGGGGGGTAGACCTGGGAGATGTACTTTATTGGCTGAAACTCCGATGTACTGTTCTTGGGGACCCCGAGGCTGTTTTGGATTCTGAAAATATCTGGACTGATGCTTGGAAAGTGAAGGTTTTACTTAAAACTGATGATTCCGATGTTATTCATCTCCCAAATTCTTTTTTTTTTGAGTAGGGATAGGGGAGTTTTGTTTTACCCAGGTCAGCCTAAGGCCTGTTATAAGTGTGGGAATCCCTCACATTTAAGCAGTGTTTGTGATGCTGTCAAATGTAATCTTTGTGGGGGATTGGGGTCATTTAAGCTCTTCCTGTCTCAATGAATGCCGCTGTAATCTCTGTGACGAGCTTGGCCACACCTTCCAGAATTGCGCCTGGGCGGCTCATAATCAGGAACATCATGATGGTGGAGCTGATCAGCACTTTCTGATTACTCAGGCTCAGAAGGTCAAGATCCACAGTAGGCCCAGTTCTTCTCATGACCTTGTCGGACCTCCCTCGACCAGTGCACCACATTCTGTCCAGGAAGCTGTATTACCTATTTATAACCCTGTGGTGTCAGCCCCCCTCCACCTGTGCTGCTGGCACCAGTTGTTCTGCATCCCAAGGATCAGACTCTGGTCCCCATTGTCTCAGAGGTTATGCCTCCCCCTCCAGAACCCATCCAAGTTGTTTGCTGACGTTCTGCCTGTTCTAAAGTGCAGGCAGTGCCTCCTCCCTCTAAAACTGTCCGGACAGTCCCAGTTAACCTGTCTAATCCTTATGATGTCCTGCAAGGGACTTCTGCTGACTTTGGCGAGGATTCTGATTCCTCCTCTGTTTTTTCTTCCCATCCTGATGGCACTACAGACACAGAAGTCCCTTTTGTGGTCGGGGGGCACAAAAGCGGAAAGCAAGGTCCAAATTGAAAGTGACCAGTGGGAAAGAAAAACAGAAATGAAGTTGATTACTTGTCTTCTCTGTCTTTCCCATGTCTTCCCATACCATTGCTGTTTATTCCCTGAATGTTAACAGTATCAAGAGGCTGGATAAATGTAACACTGTTTTTGCTTTCCTAACTGCTTTACAGGGTGGTGTTATCTTCCTGCAGGATGTTAGGTTCCATGTGGTGAATGAGCTGAAATAAGCCCAAAGATACTGGCTTTTGGGTCCTTCCTACTGGTCGATGGGCACTGATCATTGCTCTGGTGTGGGGATTTTGATACATTCTGTTGCTTTTGTGCTCTTGAAATTGTATGATGTGGTCCCTGGTTGTGTTCTGTATACTAGATGTTTTACTTTTCCATGTCCCATATTGCCTTATTTGTTTATATGCTCCCCAAACTAAAACTGCTGGTATTGATATTTTTTCCCTGATTCAACCATTTCTGCATACATCCAAACATCATTTTTGCAGGTGATTTTAACTGTGGCCTTAGTCTACTGGATAAAAGTTCGCATGCCACCACTAGGAAGTTGTATTGTGACTCCCACTCCTTGAATTCTATTA
Organism: Neoceratodus forsteri; assembly: GCA_016271365.2. Lineage (NCBI taxonomy): Eukaryota > Metazoa > Chordata > Ceratodontiformes > Ceratodontidae > Neoceratodus > Neoceratodus forsteri. The sequence continues at coordinate 1,385,794,833 of CM057458.1, read as the reverse complement.
TTCGCACTGCTAACTTGCAGGATGCTGTTTTAAAATTTCTGAAAAGCCGGCCCCCAACATTTCATAAGGGTGCTCTAGCTACCAGGATTGATTGTTTTTTTGTCCATTTGTTCCTCACTGTTTCCATGGCCAGGATTGATCCAGTAGAATTCTCGGATCATTGTCTGATTTCACTCTCTTTTGATGGTAACCCCTCCCTTTCTAAAGGCCCGGGTATTTGGAAATTTAATATCTCCTTGCTTGCAGATGAGGTTTTCCTTGACTCCTTGAGTCAATTTTTGGCAGCCAGGAAGTCTGCTCTACTCTGCTATGAGAATCCTGTTCAGTGGTGGGAGGATTGGAAACGTGATCTTTCCAGGCTTCTTCAGAGGTATGGTAAAGCTCACAGCACATCTGCATATTTATCTTACTTACAAAATCGTCAGTGCCTACAGTCTCTGTTGTCCCTTGTTCATACCACGAGACAATATTTAAGTGTCCAAATTCGATCTGTCCAGCAGACTATGTTATGTTACTCTAAACAGAAGGCAGCACATCTTTTCTGGCAGCATAAGTTTGGTACCCAGGGTTAGGCCCATGTAACCTATCTTCTTATTCATAATAAGACATAGTTTGATAAGAAGGGTATCACTGGGCTCCTGGATGACTCAGGTGTTCTGTGTACCTTCCCACATGATATTATGTGACTTGTGTCTGATTTTTCCTATAAGTTGTTTTCGGACCTCCTTTCTGATGTTGGGACGATTAGGGCCTGTTTTCATGACATTCCAGTACCTGTGATTGCTCCCCAGGTTCTTGCTAGTCTAAGTCACCCTATTACTGTGGGTGAGGTGCTGGAGGTTATTCGGCATTTAAAGACACATGTCACCCCTGGTCCAAGTGGTCTCCTAAATGAGCTTTATCGGCTTATGGGTGAGATCCTGGGGTCTGAATTGTCCATGGTATTTGATTTTTCTGCATAAGAAAGAGGACGAATCTGAACTACGTAATTGGAGACCTATCTGCATGCTCAATGCTGATTGTAAAATTCTGTCAAAAATTCTGATCAACAGACTGTTGCTTATGGCTGATCTTGTTATCTCCTCTGAGAAGGCTTGTACAATTCCTCAGTGGAGATTCAAGATCACCTCATTTGTGTGCGAGAAATTTTTACCTCTGGGTATTCTGGTCGGTGTTCTGGGTTTATGGTTTCCCTAGATCAGAAGTCTGTCTTTGACTCTATTTGTCATGATTTTTTATGGAAGCTCCGTTACATTATCACATCCCTCCCATATTTGTTTCTTGGATACAGTCTCTTTATAGGACTGCTACTGTTGTGCCACTGGTCAATAGTTGGCTAGGCCCCTTGGTCCCTATTAAATGGGATGTGAGACAAGGGTGCCCCCTGAGCCTCCTTTTATATGTTTTTTTTATAGATCCCCTGTTACGTAAATTGAATACCATTCTTCCGATTTCCAGTCCCACAGTTCAACACACGCCTTCCTCACTGGCTTATGCCAATGATTTGTGTTTGTTGACTTTGACTGCTTCCTTGGTCCAGGAAGCCCTTCCGGAGTGCTCCTCTTTTGGCTGTCTTTCAGGGGCAGCTTTGAATTTGGATAAATGCCATGCTTTGGCGGTGGGTCCTTCACCACAGCCTACTGCCTTTATTGGCCCGGTCTGTCTCTCTCCCTCTTTTCTGTATTTGGTTATGGGTGTTTGAAATGTCACAGTTTAATAATGTGTTAAAATGTATGAAAATGTTCAAAATATTTGGATGTTTAGAGCTCCTTTCCTATTGCATATTTCGCAAGCATACCAGAGTAAATATACCTTGGAAGCTAATTAAGCTGCATAAATATGGTTTAGTAGGTTAAAACTGTTGTGTATCTTTTAGAAATTACTAATCGGCAAAATTTGCTCAAAAATTATTGGACACATAATAGGTCATGCCCATAGAATTCAACTTGTGAAATTTAACTTTCACAAAACACTTAGCACTACTGAATCTCCTTACCTGCGCTATCTGCGTGGTTCTGCAATTCCCCTCCAACACTCCTGTGACAGTGATGCCCAGCATCACGGTCTTAGGGACTAAAGAATTGTCATAATGGCCTCAGTCATGACTAGTTGTAAAGCTTGGCCTCTCTTGGTGCCACTGTTCTCAAATATTAAAAACATACGTTGCTATTTACAGGATAGTTAAGGAATCAGCAACTGACATCTGCATGAGCTTCCCCAAGTCATCAAGTCATAAAGTCAGTGCATTCTAGAGGTTAGACAGCATATTGCAGGAAGACAGACTAGTGCATGATGATGTTGATGACCATTCTTCATGATTTGTCACTCAGGATAGTGACCAGACACTTGGCACTACTGTACTTCTACTGTGGATGACATGAGGTGGACACAGAATTCTCTCTGTTCTCTGCAGAACGATAATCCTCTGGTGGTCTAAGATTGTGGATGGCTGCTGAGTTGCTGTGAACTATGGAGCAGCTCTCAGCTTCAAATGTTATAATGCTGATTTAAGTATGGAAGGGTCACTCCAGAAGTGTTTGCTCTTTCTTCACCCCACAGATTTGCTCGGACTCCCTGACAGGTGATAGCCTTTACACATAGCGTTCCCCAGAGGGGCTGGCATCTGATGTAGTGGTGCTGGGGCCTGAGAGTGGTGAAGGAAAAATAGTGCTATGAGCTTACTTAATGGCAAGTTGTTTTGCTGAAATGCTCTGTCTCTAGGTTGTTTGGTATGCATTTAATCTACCTAACTGCTCATTACTGTTTGGGTTGTTCCCTATTGACTGTTTTGGTCTGCACTTAGTATGTTTTCTCTTTTTTGTCCCCATCCCAGCAGCATCTTGGAAGGAGGACAGTCAGTGGTGAAACTGGGAAGCTGTAGAACCTAGGAGCTGAAGGCAGCTGAAGGGTGAACTGAGTAATCTGGGGTTCACAGTCTAAGAGATGCTGAGGAGCTGACATGGTGGAATGGAGGAAAGGAGTGCATGGGGAAAGCTAACAGAAAAATGGCTTAAAGACAGAACTCTGATGTGAATTACAGATATTTGGAGAATTACCTTTTATAAGCTACTTAAAAAAATTGTGATCTTAATATTGCACGATAGTGAGAATTGTATGGATAAGTTCATTTTCTTTTTATGTTAATTGCATGCATGCACAAGAAACATATTGCGGCAGCTTGCCAGAAGCAGGTTGTGGAGGCATGGCACTGTTGTGGCCAATGCCCCCACAGCCTTTAAAGGCTTGGCCCGCTTTCCCCAATGCCATTGCATGCTGCTGCTGACACTAGTTCAGCCAGCATGCCACCACCTTGAAACATTTCAGCAGCTGCAATCAGGGGCCGCCTCGTCATTGCAGCATCAGTCATTCCGCTGCAATGAGGGAGCAACCCGTCATTGCTCAGTGGAAAGTTGCCAAGTAGAATATTGTTTGTGAACATGGTGGCAGCTGCTGAGGTGCTCAATCCCCTCGGCGACATCGCCCCCCAAACAGTTTTGTTTGCCGCGGGGCCCCAATCCCCGTCGGTTTCAGTCCCATCTGAGTTTAAGTTGCCAGGGGAGCCTGCTCTCTGGCAGCTTATGTCCCTTCCCAGTTTGATTTGCAAGTTCTTCATCCAGGAGGTATCCACTAGAAAATGTTACTTCCTTTAAGTACCTCGGGATCCTGTTGGACCCATACCTGGACTTTAACTTTCATATTCAATCTTCCTGAAAATCTGTAAACTCGAAGTTAGGATTGGCTTACAAAATGAGCTATATGCTTACTCCCTCGGTGAAATTAGCTATTGCCCATGGCAATCTGTTACCAACTCTTACTTATGGTGCCTCCTTCATCACCTCTGCCCATAAATTCTACCTAGTGAGATGGGATGTCACATATAACAGCGTATGTTGCTTTGCCTCCTCCTCACCCCGACTCAAGCATCGCTGCCTTCTCTATAAAGATCTTAACTGGTTCTCACCTGCTACCAGTAGACAATATTACCTGGGATCTCTCACAGACTCGATCATCTGGGATAAAACCCAATCCCAGCTGACTGAGCTTCTCTTTCCTCAACCATCCTCCCATGCCTGGTGATCTACTGACAAATCCCTGCTCCTTGTCCAGAGATGTCATACGGTGAAAAGCACCGGGGCCTTCCAAAGCACTGCTTCCCGGCTGTGGAATGCTCTTCCACTCGGCCTTCAGCAGTCTCAGTCTCACCACAGTTTTAAAACAGAATATCAACGCTACCTTCACCTTGCTGATACTTGCACTTGCTTTGACCCCACCTAGACTCCTTAGTCTCTCCTGTACTCTTTTTCTCCTCCAAGGTATGCCCTCTGTTTCTACATTCATCATATACAGTGCTGTCTCTTCTTATTTATTTACTATTATTATTGTCTTTATGCTACATTGTTGCCTTTATGCTACATTGTCCATTTTATCTGTTTTACTTCCTTAATGTGTCTACCTAATTAATGCATTTTTTGTAACACATCCATACTGTTTCTTTATTTTTGTATGACTGTACTTACATATCACCACATTGTTTCTCGCCATTACATGTTGTACTTTCCCAGGTTGTGCCTGAAATTAGTCATTTCATGGCTAGTGCACCTACCCAGTCAACAAAAACTAGTAAATAAATAATGTCCCCTCCCACAAAAAACCACTAGAGTTGTGCCGAAGGGGTGCCCAATCCCCCTCGGTTCTTTTAGCGATGGTGTGCCCAATCCCCATCGGCTACAGCTACCCAAAAAACACTCCGTTGGCATGCTGGGAGCCCTCCAGCATGCCACATGCCTAAAGAAGAAAAATGTTCCACGATGTTTTTGTTTTTAACCTGCACAAAAAGGAAAACGGTCCCTTGCAGTCTCCCTGGCCCCTCCCACAACCCGCACAGACCCTCCACACACCTTGCCTCCACACCCCCTCTCACTCCATAATTACCTGCAGAGTCCGGCGTGACAATCTTCAGTGGACCAGGAACACATCTGTATTCTTCAAAGCCAACCGCGAATTGAGGAAATGCCGGTAAGTTGTATAATGGCATAAATAGTTTTTTTTCCAACTTTGATGCATATCTCAGGCATTGTTTAGAATTCTGGCACCAAATTTTCAACATGGGGTTTTTGGGACCCCCTCCTCATGAATTCAGGCACTGTCATGGCATTAATCAGTCGCGAAAGATGATTTTTGCAGTCACTGTGCAGAATCACCTTTTGGGACCGATTACTGAAACGACAGTGCCAGTGTTCCGGTGGGCGCTCAAAGTCTATGCTGCAATTGGTGGAAGAAAACTCTGGTATACATTGTGCGGTTACTCGCATGCTGGTAACTCGTGAACTTGGAATAGTTTCACTCCAGATTTTCAACATTGCCTTTGTTCTGCACCTTCTTATATACAGCACAGCTGTCATTTTTCACATCCTGGCCAAAATGTGTTTTCGTAGTTCCAGCACAGAATAGCATGGTCACTGTGGGAAATCCATGTTTGGGACACATTATGAAAATGACAGTGACACTGTTCATTAGCAGAGGTCCTAAAATGCTTATGTTGAAAATTTGGTGATGAAAGTCCATAAAATGAGTGCGTTATGAGCATGCATTACGCAGTTTCCACACTCTCATACTTTCTCAACCTTGCAATATTTTCACTCCAGATTTTCAACATTGCCATTTTTCCACACCTCCTTATGAACAGTGCAGCTGCCATTTTTCACATCCTGGCCGAAATGTGTTTTCGCTCTTCCGGTGCACAATAGCGCGGCTGCTGTGGGAAATCAGTGTTCAGGACACATTAAGAAAATCACACTGACACTGTTCATGAGCAGAGGTCCTAAAATGCCTATGTTAAACATTTTGTGATGAAACTCCATAAAATGACTGTGTTTTGAGCGTGCATTGTGCAGTTTCCACGCACCGTTGTAACTTCGCAACTTACTAATATTTTCACGCGAGATTTTCAACACTGGCATTTTTTCATACTGCCTTATGAACAGTAGAGCTGTCATTTTTCACATCCAGGCCAAAATGTGTTTTTGAGCTTCTGGTGCAGAATACTGCAGTCGCTGTCAGAAATCAGTGTTTGAGACAGATTAAGATCAAGCAAGTGAGAGAGGGGAAGTGACCGAGCTCAACTGAGATCTGTCAGGACTGCTTAAGATTTCTTCGTGGGTAGGAAAAGGCACCAATGTAGGCAGGAGCCCAGTACAAAAGGGCAGCCTGCAGTACCGGGAGACACAGAACGAGCGAGTGAGGGAGGGGGGAGTGAGTGAGTGAGCTCAACGGAGCTCTGTTAGGACTGCTGCAGATTTCTTTGTGGGAAGAAAAAGGTATCAATGCACACAGGGGCCCAGTACAAAAGGGCAGCCTGCAGTGGCGGGAGAAACAGAACACGCGAGTGAGTAAGGGGGAGTGAGCAAGCTCAACTGAGCTCTGTTTGGACTGCTGCAGATTTCTTTGGGGGCAGAAAAAGGTGCCAACAGAGGCAGGAGCCCAGCACAAAAGGGCAGCCTGTAGTGCCAGGAGAACCAGAATGAATGAGTGAGACGGGGGAGTGAGCAACCTCAATGGAGCTCTGTTGGGACAGCTGTGGATTTCTTTGTGGGCAGAAAAAGGTGCCAATGCAGGCAGGAGCCAGTACAAAAGGGCAGTCTGCAGCACCAGGAGAAACACAATGAGCAAGGGGGAATGAGTGAGCTCAATGGAGCTCTATAGTGCCTGTTGCGGATTTCTTTGTGTGCAGAAAAAGGTGTCAACGTAGGCAGGAGCCCAGTATAAAAGGCCAGCCTGCAGTGCCAGCAGAAACGGAATGAGGGCGTGAGAGAGGGGAAGTGAGCAAGCTCAACGGAGCTGTGTTGGGACTGCTGCAGATTTCTTTGTGGGCAGAAAAAGCCACCAATGGAGGCAGGAGCCCAGTACAAAAGGGCAGCCTACAGCACTGGCAGAAATGGAATGAGTGAGTGAGAGAGGGGGACTGAACAAGCTCAGTGGAGCTCTGTCAGGACTGCTGCAGATTTCTTTGTGGGAAGAAAAAGGCACCAACAGAGGCAGAAGCCCAGTACAAAAGGGCAGTGTGCAGCGTCAGGAGAAACTGAATGAGCGAGTGAGAGAAGGGGAGTGAGCAGCCTCAATGGAGTTCTATCGTGACTGCTGCATATTTCTTTGTGGACAGAAGAAGGTGGCAATGCAGGCAGGAGCCCATTACAAAAGGTTAGCCTGCAGCACTGGCAGAAATGGAATGAGCGAGTGAGGGGGGTAGTAAGCAAGCTCAATGGACCTGTGACAGGACTGCTGCAGATTTCTTTGTGGGTAGAAAAGGGCGCCAACAGCAGCAGGAGCCCAGTACAAGAGGGCAGCCTGCAGTGCCAGGAGAAACAGAGTGAGTGAGTGAGAGAGGGGGAGTGAGCCACCTCAACGGAGCTCTGTCGGGACAGCTGTGGATTTCTTTGTAGGAAGAAAAAGGTGCCAACACAGGGACCAACACAATCAATATTCGGCATTGACAAATGCTTGTTTTATATCTTTTAGCATATTTATTAGCATTAGATATGTTTTATTCTTTATTTGATTTTCTTAGAGTCATTTGAATTACTTCAACACAAATATGTGGACAGAAGTAGGTGTTGTTACCATTTCTTGGTGTTTTTTGAACCGGATTACCTTTCATGATTTCCATAGAGTATCTCATGTACAGCAACACTGTCTTGTTGGAAAAGAAGATTTCCTGTTATACTCTTACATAAATAAAATAGCAGGCACAACATTCCACAAAGGAAAACTAAATGAAGAGTAGAAATATGACTGTTGCAGAGTCATTTTGATTATAAACATCTTGGATGTTTGGTAATCCAGAATGTTCTCAGCTCCCCAGCACTATACTTTCTCCCTGTGTTTATTTCTTTTAGAACTCAACCACATAGACACAATCAAGCTAAGCTTATTAAATATGTTATATTTGGATTACTCAACTAGATAAGGTATAAGTGTAAAATATAAAAAAAAAATATTTTTGTATCTCGAAGATCTTCAATGTATTACTTCCATTTCTGGATAAACACTGCATGAAGAGAAATACTAATGATTGAATTAATGCATTATGTAAACAATTTAAACCCAACATGTTACTTCTGGTCAGAAAAATAAACAAACAAGATGACAAGGGACAGTGTGATGTTTTTGAATAAGTGCAAGGAGGCTGTATAAAGAAATGTTAGCCAAGGATAAAAAGGAATATCAATGCAAGCAATAAGCAGCTAAATAGGAAGCAATCCATAATAAAGAAATAAAAAGCAAGAAATCTAAAGCCAAAAAGCCCAGCTGTTTTATTTTTTATTTTTTTTATTTATTGCAGTCTTGGAAGACTAACTGAGCTAGAAGCTCTTTACATACATTCTACATCAAGGAAGTTACAGTGACGTACAGATTATGCTGCTAGCTGGACTGCTAGCAGCATTTACAATGAAAGGAGGTGATAAGGCAGTTCATTAAGCTAACAATTCTGATAGGCAAGGGGCCAGGCAACATACAAGTTACAAACAACTGTGGCACGCAAGAGATGGTGACATACAGTGAACAATCACTTACGGACAATAGTGGCACACATGGGGGTGTGTGAGGAAGTAGGGAGGTACATTAATAAAGAGGGAAGAGGAACCCACATGGCTTGGTGGGTAGTGGATTGTTTGGCTGGGAGAGCCAAGACAGGGGGGGAGGGGGAAAGACAATCAGCCCTGTAGGCCTCGTTGGCAGGTGGGGTGGTGAGGGGGAAAGTAGGGAATCCACTAAGGGACCCTTGTCATAAGGGTAAGCAGGCTAGGGAGAAGAAGAGGGAGTGATTGGGGTAGAGGCAGAGTGTCGGGGAAGAAAGAGGAGGAGAGGCAGGGTAGCAGATGAATGAAAATTAGACAGAGAGATGGACATGTGGGGGTGTGGAGGGGAGTGAAGTAGGGGGAAGAAGTGGAGTTATTAAGAGAGGAAAAGGGGGGGAGTAAGAGTGGGTGCAAAGGAGGTACAGAGGATAGGCAGGGGAGCGGGGGGAGAGATGTATGAGGGAGATGGGCATAACTTAGGTGAGAAGGGAAGTGGGAAAAGGTAATGTGGCCCATGGGAGGTGAAGTGCAGCAGGTCAGTTGGAAGGGAGCTTAAGTGCTAGGTTCAAGATTTTGGAAGGTTAGTGGAAGCAGTCACAGCTGGCATTGGCAACAAGATGTTGCTGCAGCTTCTTCTTAAATGAGCCCAAGGTAGTGGTAGTGGTTACTTCATTACTGAGAGAGTTGAACCAGAGTGGAGCTCAGTGTGAGAGTGACCTTTGTTTTAGGGAGGTACGAACATGGGGGATCCTGAAGAACCGGCATTCTGTACTTTTGGTTTGTCTTTGGTTGTTAGAGAGGGGGAGGAGCTTCAATACCCTTGGTGACAGTTATTCCAAGCTAGCTTTTTTGGCTAAAAGACATGTTTGGTACATAAGCCTATGCTTGAGCTGGAGCTAATTAGCTTGGGAGTAGAGGTTGCAAGTAAGGGTCATGCGCCCAGCACCAGTAAGGAGGTGGCAGGCTTTGTTTAGATTAATCTTGATTCAGCTGAGGGCAGTGTCATTGGCTGCTCCATAGATGACCAGGCCATAATGAACTAGTAAAACAACCAAGCTATGGATGACAAGTTTAAGGGCCTCTGGGGTAGGCAGTGTTTGTGTCTGTAGAGTAGCCCTAGGCAAGAACTAACAGATTTGGCAACATTGTCTATATGTGGAGTGAAAGACACACTATTTTCAGTAGTAACCCCCAGATACTTAAACTGAGGGAGGAGCTCCAGTAGGGAGCCCATGGAGTTATGGGGATAGGTTATGTGCTTATTTTGAGAGTTGGAGAATAACATAATTTTTGTCTTCTTATAGTTCATTATGAGTTTGTGGTTACTAAACCAGCTTTCAAGATCTGCAAAGTGTTGCTGGAGTTGTGCCTCAAGGAGGATCTTTGGGTTGGGGTTGCTGGAGAAAATAACAGCATCATCCACGTACAGCAGCATGTGGCCCTGACAAGTGGCAGGGAGTGGGTTGAGGAAGGTACTAAACAGGAGCAGCCATAGTATGGACCCTTGCGGAATTACTGTGCAGACAAGCCTTCTGTCAGAATGGACATCGCTTATCTTCACTTGCTGCATTCGGTTGTGCAGATAGCTTCTGAACCAGCCAACGGTGTCATCAGAGAGGCCTACAGCTGCAAGCTGATCAAGAAGAAGGGTATGTTACAGTGTCAAAAGCTTTTGTTAAGTCAATAAAAGCTGCACCCGCCAGGTGACCCTTGCCCAGGGAGCTATGTAAGTAGCTTGTAAAATCCAGTAGTGCTGTTGCTGTGCTATGCCCTTGTCGAAACAGATGTTGCTGAGGGCATTGGAGTCTATATTTATCCAGGTAATCAACCAGCTGGTTGGCCACTATCTGTTCCAGTGCTTTAGGCAGTGGGGGAAGGATGGAGATGGGTCTGTAGTTACTGTGGGTGGTGCGGTCACCACTCTTATATACTGCCGTCACTACAGCGGATTTCCATATTTGTGGAAATTTTGAGTACCTGAGGGAGAGGTTAACAATGTGAGTAAGTGGAGCCAGGACTTCATCCAATGCAAGGGCAATGAATTTGAGATCAAGGCCATCATCATTATTTCGAGTTTTCCCAAATACCTTAAGGACGTATTTTTTGGCTGTGTTTTGTGTGATGACTTTGAAGTGGAACAGTGGGTGCATGGGGGAAGAGTTGTGGCTTCTATGTTTGTCATTTGAACCACTGGGGCTGAAGAAGTCTGGCAGAAGGCCAGCACTGAGATCTGTAAATGCATTGTTGAACATATTTGCAATGAGCCTTGGGTCAAGGGTGGGGACACCTTCGATGTTTAGCATAGCAGGGGCAAGATTGGGGTCTTTTCCTGTGATTTCTTTAAGGTTGCTCCAGAATTATTTTCCATTGCTCCAGGATCATGTGAGGGCTTCCTTGTAGTGTTGAGTTTTGGCTGCCTTTTGGGTTGGTTTGGAAAGGAAGTGGCAAATGCAATGAGGGACTAGAAGGCAGCTTTCCAGAAGTACAAACATACTCAGAATGAGGAGGGTAAGGAGATCTAGAAGAATAAATCAGGGGTACTGAGCTGAGCAGTTAAAGAGGCAAATGCTGCTAGAGAAGTATGGCTGGCACAGGGACTAAAATCTGGTGACAAGGCCATCTTCAAATATATAAGGGAGAAGAGGGATGTTAAAGATTAAACAGTCAGGGTAAAAAAAGAGCGGGTTGGGCAGAAGAAAATGAACAAAAAGTAAAGGTAATTAACAAGTACTTCTGCTCCATTTTCACTAGTCCATCCTCTCCGAGAGAGGATGGACTAGTTCCAAAAGGGAGCGGGGGGGTGGGGGCAAGGTAGGGAGGAGTCACCGATTGCATAATAGAGATGGACAGGGTGCAAAAGGGCCAGAAGGCCTTGAAGGTGGACAAATCCCCAGGACTAGACAGAGTGCACCTAAGGGTCTTGAGGGAACTGGCAGGGGTGCTGGCGGCCCCCCATGGCAGACCTGTTTAGCACTTCTCTGGAGGCCTGTAGTGTGCGTCAGGACTGGAGAACTGCAAATAGAAGTGGTCCATGGGATAAACTAGGGAATTACAGGCCAGTTAGTCTGACTTCAGTAGTGGGGAAACTGATGGAGACTATCCTGAAGGAGTGATTGGTGGGCTTTCTCAAGGAAAACGGGCCGCAAGATGAGATGCAGCATGGGTTTGTGTCGAGGAGGTCCTGCCAGACTAATCTGATTGACATTTTTGACAGGGTGACCATCACAATGGAAAGGGACCAGGCAATTGATGTCCTGCATCTGGGTTTTAGCAAGGTCTTTGACTGTGTACCTCATAGGAGATTGGTCAGGCAGCTGAACAATCTAGTGTTGGGGGCCAAGCTTGTTAGATGGATCAAAAACTGGATAAAGGACAGAAACCAAAAGGTGGTGGTGGTGGTAGTGGGGGTTCTTAGAGTGTAGGCCAGTAACCAGCAGGGTCTCACAGGGCTGGGTGCTCCATCTGGTGTTGTTTAACATCTTCATCAGTGACATAACAGATGGGATCAAAGGTAAAATCTGCCTGTCTGCTGACGACACAAAGCTCTGTGGGAGGGTGGACATGGAGGAGGAGGAGGAGGAGGAGAGACAGGAGGTAAGGGAAAATTTAACTAGCTTAGAGATGTGGTCTGGCATTTGGCAACTGGGGTTCAATGCTAAAAAGTGCAAAGTTATGCACTTAGGAGAAAGGAACCCAGAGACCAAATACTAGATGGGTGGTGTGCAGGCCCCCAAGTCTGGGGATGAAAAGGATCCAAGGGTTATCATCATGAGTGACCTGAAGCACTTGGCACACTGCAAGAGAGCAGCAGCAAAGGCAAGTTGAATGCTGGGTTGAATATCCAGAGGGATTACCAGCAGGAAGGTAGAGGTCATACTGCTGCTGAACAAGGTCACTGGTAAGACCGCACCTATAGTACAGTGTGCAGTATTGGTGCCCTTATCATAAGAAGGCTGTCAACTTGCTGGAGAGAGTCTAGAGAAGGGCAACCAAGATGATCCAGGGCCATCAAGGCAACACCTATAAAGGGAGGCTCAAGGAGCTCAACATGTACTAAAGAAAAATTAGTAGTCCCCCAGTATTTTGGATCAAGCAAAACAGAACCTGGCAGCCTTGGATAAGGCAGAGATCATCAAGGATGTTGTCATCTCTGAAAAGGGAAAGATAATAACTTTTTGAACAACTTTTTCCAATTAGTTTGATGGCACTAAAAAATAATTTTCAAGCATTGAGATACTTTTAAGGCAACAGAAATAGGCAGACTAGCCTTTAGACAGACTCTGTGGGTAACAGCCAAAAAAACCAAGAACATTAAGAATAGGCTGGTTAAAACTCAGCAATGGCAGAAGGAGGGGGGCCCCTTACATAGCTAGGAATAAAACCCATGGATTTCTTTAGCTGTGGCAATTGTGTACAATGGTGCAAAGTTCAAATAGCATGAAAATGAAAGAATTTAAAAACACATTTAAGGAGGAGAAATATCAAATTACTGACTTTATAACATGCAATTCAGATCATGTGGTATATTGCATTAAATGCCCATGTGGGGTTTTATACATTGCTAAAACAGCATGCCCTTTAAAGGTTCACATTTCTAAACATAAAATCAGTATAAGAACAAAGGATGAACCCTCCCCCCCAGCTAAGTATTTATTCAACAGGGATATTCTATAAAAACTTTAAGATTTTTGAGGACTGAGAAAGTCAGTAGAACAGTCAGAGGTGGGACTTGGGACAGACTTCTGAGGAGGGAAGCATAGTGAATAACTAAGTTAAACACCAAGAACGGTAGATATGGACTAAATGACTCAATTGGTGGAGTCACATTTATGTAATTTTCCTGTCAGCATTATGTTTTGGGATACAGATTATTTATGGGGTTTTAAGTGTGGATTTAAAAATGTACATCCACTATCTTTAGTGTATCGTCTTATCAGATCAGGTATCTCTGAAGTTTGCTTTCTAGTTCATCAGTTTTTCAGAGCTTGGAGGAGAAAGTTCTGCTCAGTTTTGTTTTCCCCTTTAAAATGTTGGCTCCTACAGTTAGATCTTAGCACTTTTTAAAGTGCTGCAGCTCTGTGGGGCTCCGTGCACCACCCTCTGGTGCTGACCCTTTATCTGGCTCTTTGCCTGGTTCTCAAGTACTTGAACTGACAACCTCATCACTGCTAGTAGTGACATTATCATGTTGGGTGACAGATATCATCAGGGGCAGTAATGTGTTTTGCATCATTAATTCGTTCGGCCTAGAAGGAGGAAGTTGGATCAGTCACTACACATTGCTCAGAACCTGCAGCAATAGCAATCCATGCTGGCAAGCTGTAAAATACCTGTGTAAAAGAGTCTTCTTTGGGAAAACCTTTGAGCATAGTTCTAATTAGCAAAGTTGCTTATAAGCAACTTAAAGCATTCATTTTTCATGTTCCCTTTTTCTCTAAATGGAGTGATAAGTGAGAAAAGAGCATTCTGTGCACATCCAAGATTAAAGGGAAATTTGTGCTGTCAATTAGTGAAGGTGCATATTAATTTGAAGGGGTCTTTATGTTCAACAGTCTATGTAGTGATTATTTTCTTATATTGATAGTCTCTACAACAATAATTCTGCTTCATTTAGTACATGGTGGACTCTGTTTATTTAGATTCACTCACAAAGAAGGGTTTCCAGTACCCATATTTACATAGAAGCATTGAAGCTGACAGCAGATAAGGACCGCAAGGCTCATCCAGTCTGCCCATTTTTCTACCTTATGAATGTGCCATTGGCCTTTACTCTGTCAATGGTCTATCTAATCATACTCATCCGTATTGCTTCCTTATGCTTATCCTATGCCTGTTTGAAGCCCTGCATTGTATTCACAAACACCACTTCCTGAGCTAGGCTGTTCCATGCATCCACCACCCTTTCTGTGAAAAAGAACTTCCTCACATTACCCCTTAATCGGCCTCCCTCTAATCTCATGCTGTGTCCTCTTGTCCTGTTTTTTTCTTATACTGAAACATGTTAGACTCTTTCATCTTGTTAATGCCCATTAGATGTTTGAATGTTTCGATCATATCACCTCTCTCCCTCCTTTGCTCTAGGTTATACATATTGAGCTCCATTAATCTGTCCTCATATGTTTTCTGATGCAGTCCATGCACCATTTTGGTTGTCCTTCTCTGGACTGCCTCCATTTTGTTAATATCCTTGTGCAAGTGCAGCATCCAATACTGCAGGCAGTACTCTAGATGGGGCCTAACCAGTGTCTTCTAAAGAGGGATTACTACCTCCCTCTTACAAATTGTGATACCCCTATTAATACACCCTAACATTCTTCTAGCTTCACCTACTGTTTTAGTGGTCTGCTTGGATGATTTCAGGTTATCTGTGATGATGCCCAAGTCTCTTTCTTCCCTTGTGATTGCGAGCAACTCCCCTGCCAACCTATAGGTATCTTCAGGGTTTTTCTTCCCTATGTGCATGATCTTGGCATTTCTTTGCGTTAAACTCCAGTTGCCACTTTTCCGACCATTTTGCCAGTTTTTCCAGATCTCTTTTCATTCTGCCCATCCCATGTGGATCATCTACTCTGTTGTAGATCTTGGTGTCATCTGTAAACAGACAAACCTTACCCTCCAGTCCATCTGCAATGTCACTGATGAAAATATTGAAGAGGACTAGCCTCAGGACTGATCCCTGAGGTACCCTACATGTGACTTGCACCTCTTCTGACTGTATATCATTTACCATCACTCTCTGTTTTCTATCTGCCAACCAGTTTGCCACCCAATTGACCAACCTATGACCCTCCCCAAGCCTACCCAGCTTATTAATCAATCTTCTATGTGGAACAGTATCAAAAGCTTTGCTGAAGTCAAGGTAGTTGACATCAACTGCACTCCGTTGGTCCACCTCTCTAGTTACCTAGTCAAAGAAATCTATGAGATTAGTCTGACAGGACATTCCTGTTGTAAACCCATGCTGTCTTGGATCCTGTGCTCCTATGGATTCCAGGTGTTGCACTATTCTTTCCTTAAGGAGTGCCTCCATAATCTTGCCCACTACTAAGGTAAGACTGACTGGTCTGAGGTTCTCTGCCTCCTCCCTGCTGCCATTCTTGTAGAGTTGGATCACATGAGCCCTTCTCCAGTCTTCTTGGACCTCTCCTGTGCTCAGAGACTCACTAAACAGTTCTCATGATGGCTCTGCTAGTTCCACCCTTAGCTCTTCTAGTATCCTTGGATCTATGCCATCGGGTCCCATTGCCTTGCCCACCCTGAGCTTATTGAGCTCTTGTAGGACACTTTCTTTTGTGAAGGGACTAGTGCACACCTCCCTCCCCCCTGTGTCCATGCTGCTGAGCTGTGGGCCCTTACCTACCTTCTCTTCAGTAAATACTGAGTAGAAGTATCTATTTAGGATATATGCTTTTACATGGTCCTCCTCCTCACATGCCCCCTTATCCCCTTTGATCTTAGCAGTACTCCTCTGGACTTTCTCCTTTCACCAATGTATCTGTAGAAAGTCTTGTCCCCTTCTCTTACTGTTCATGCTAGTGTTTTCTCGGTTTGGGCCTTTGCCTGCCTTACTGCCCTCCCTGCTTCCCTAAGGGAAGTTTGGTATGCCTCCCTATCTTCATCCTGCTGAGCACATGAATGTTGCTAAAAGTTCATTAGTTTCTAAAAACTCTTATTAACTAACAGCATACAGAGGTAATTCAACCAATATAAATTCATTATTTCTGATTTATAGGTTGCAGGTATGGAAGTATGAACTGCTGAGAAAAAGTGTTTCAAAAAGTGCACCCCCTTCAGTACACAAGAAGTATGTGTTATGGGAGGATACAAAGAGTGGTACAGGAGTTTTAGGTACACCTCACTAGATATAATTAATGGATTTGCAATTAAGTTAAAATGTAAATATAATTAAATATTGTTATGCTTATTTACAGGGACCTATAAGTAAAATGTCTGTGTAATGAAGACTCTCCCCTTGTTATGGACTACTGGAATGGTCCACCTGTAAATCCAAAATCAATTTGCATGAGTTTCATTAAACTTTATATTGAAGGAATTTATCAGTAACAATTAAATTACAAAAAAAAAAAAAGTTTTATATTTTATTTATGTACTGTATGCCAAATTCCTGATGAAGTAATTATGGTTATGAAATGCTGAATACATGTTTATTAACAATTGATAAATATTTAATAAAAACTTTGGTAAGTGAGGGTATCTCATTAGAATGTTGACTTCATTATGTCATCATAATGTGGGTGCTGCAACAAGAGCATGGGTGACAGGGATGATCTTGATTTTAGGTCATCCTGCACACATACTGTGTTTGGTACCCACACAATTTCAGGGCCCTTCATGGCATACCTGCCCTGGAGGAGGTTATATTTACTTTTGGGGGGTGCAGTGGCAAAGCTGTTTCCCATGATGGCACTTTGATGCTGTAACTCCTGGAGGTGTAATGCTAGGTGCTGTAATGCCAGCTGGCATATTGTCAGCACCATAATCAGCAACAGTAACATGCCTGCCACACCGGCATGGGTGAACCATAAGTGAGACAGTCCAGAAGCATTAGCTCAACATGTACTCTCCTGAGGACAGAAGCGAGGGGGGATATGCTCCAGACTTTTAAATATCTTAAAGGTAGTAATAGGGTGAATATGGTGGGCCACTTTAGTATTAGTAAGCACAAGTCCACTAGGGGGCATAGCCTAAGGCTGGAGGGGAAGATTCAAGAGGGAGATGAGAAGGTGCTTTTTCATTAAGATAGTGGTGGCTATTTTGAATAAGTTGCCAGAGAAGGTGGTCTCCCTGAAAATGGTTGACAGCTTCAAGAGAAGTTTGGACAGAATGAAGGGGAAGGTTGCTGTGGGAAGGGAAAGGGGAGATTGAGGGAGGTCAGGGGAGATTTGAGAAGGGGGCAGGTCCCACTGTAGACACAGAGAGGACCTGCACAATTGAACAGACAAGATAGATCATAAGGCTTTCATCTGATGGCATGATTGTATGTTTGTGTCTTTTAAAAAAATGTAGTTATTGGTGGACAAAAGCAGCAGTGAATGTGTCTGCCCATAACCCCCACCCCACCACCCAAAAAGAGGATCAAATATTATAAGGCAATTTTCTTTAGTTTGGAAGAACAAAACAGGACTGACGAAGTAAATGGTGAAGACCTGAAAGCAAGGGGCCAGTGTGCAATTACTCCTGAGGAGGTGATGGAAGCAAAAGACTAGATGAAGAGGAATCAGGCTCTAGGCATGGACAAGGTACCCCCGTGACAAGTATATGCCAGAAAAAGTATGACGGAGCAACCTGTTGGCCATTTTATATAATAAGTGTATTGCACAATATGTTGCCAGAGTCCTGGAAAGGTAATGCAATTGTGCCTGTACAAAAAATGGTGATCCAACATGCCCCTTAACTTACAGGCTGATTAGCCTGATCAGTTACATTGTGAAAATCTTCACAAAGATAGTACTAAACAAACTGAACATTTGGGTAGAGGAACAAGAGATATTGAATCCATTTCAGGACAGATTCAGAAAAGGCTACTCAACTGTAGATCAATACTTTATAGTTCCTCATTTGGCTGAGAAACACCACTTAAGAAGTAACAGCAACCTGTATTTATCCTTCATTAATTTTAAAGGATGTTTTGACTCTGTATAGAGAAAGCTACTATGGGCAGGATTAGGGGAGCTTCATATAGATGGGATGATTCTAAGAAATAAAAGCACTCTATTCATCAACACATTCAGTAGTGAGATATGACCAAAGTGGTAATATAGCAAATCCTATTGGTACCAATGTAGGGGGTTAAGCAAGGCTGCTTATTGGCTCCTTTACTTTTTAACTTATTTGTTAATAGCCTGCCAGTTAAGATAGAGGACCATAAGGGGCATTCATCAAAAACTGATGAGATCTCAGTACACAGATGATTTGGTTTTAATTTCCCTAATCAGCCTACAAAGAAAATTAACTATGTTAGAACATTATCATAAAGAATTTTCTGTCCAAACTAATAAAGCTAAATGTAAGATTTTAGTATATGGCAGGAAAAAAATTAAAATAAATTGGGTACTTGAGGGTGATATTTTAGAAGTGGTTAAATCTTTCCGCTACTTACTGTAGGTCTACATTTTACATAAAATAACAAATGGGTGGTTCAGAGAAGGAATATTATAGCGATACTAAATAAGATCAAATCAGGTCTTTTGAGATATAATAATAAATATGATGGCTGTACACTCTTTCCAGCACTAAATGCTGAGGCTAAGATGAACTTTGTGGCTTTATACATGATGGAGATTTGGGGACAAGAGAATCTGGGAAATTTAGAAAAATACAGATTTTAATAGGGCAATACTTCAAATTCCTATGGCAATTCCAGCAGGCATTGATGCCTGAGTTGGACAGAATCAAAATAGAAACAATGGCCAAATAAAAGAAAATGACTAACTGGGTTAGACTAATGCATCGTCAGGTCAAGAGATTAACAAAAACAACATGTGACAGAAAAAAATCACATGGTTTGGTATTGATTCCCCATCCTCTTGGCTTATGGAGGAAAGAGACTAGCTTATAGATATAGTGCAGGCTGTGAACATCTACGGATGGACTTTCAAAGGAAGATATTAATAAGTTAAGCTTACATTACAACACTAAAATCAAAGTTTTGGGAGAAATCAGTGGAGAAAGATATTAATAGAAGATGGTCACTAAGAATATGTGATATTCACAAAATAAAAAAGGACCATAGATTGGAACCCTATTTGCTCCTATTGTCAGACAATACAGAGAGGAGAATCTTTATAAAGTATAGACTAGAATTTTTTTTTATTTCTTAAAATATTGAAGGCTAGATTTGAGAAAAGTAACACAGATCAGACTGGGGGGGATTTGACATGCAAATGTAATGAACAGGCAAAAAAAGATTAACCACATGTAATATTGTACTGTCAAACATTTCATTTTATTAGGAATAAATGGCTTGGTTCCAATTTGAATAATTTCTACACATCTGGTGCATCATGTGAAGATGTACTGAAAGGTTTAAGAACCCGACAACTGAGATAGTCGCAAAATATGTCATTGCTTGCCTGAGAAGAGTTGAATATAAGAAGAGCCAAGTAACAAACAACTAACATATAGAGAATACTGGTTGTGCATTCTTGCACAACCAACCAGTGCTGCCACATAGGGCTCTGTCTACATCTGATCATGAGAGTGAAACTTGAGAGGTCTGATGTAATAAGAAGCCCAAGGTGGCAGCTAAGGCTGATTGGGCATGTAGTTGCCCAACCTGTACTTTTTTAGTGTATAGTTTTTTTCTTTTTCTTCTTTTAAGAGTTAGGGGAGCTCTGAGTGAGAGTAAGAGTGAGACTAAAAGTGAAAGCAGAGCCATCTCAAGACTTGCACTGAAATTGCTGTTTAACAAGCATTCATGTTTTAAAAGCGGCAAGTTAAAACAAATGAGTATACAAGTTAACACAAGACTCATCTGTATTTGTTCTGTGGTGAGTTTGTATCTGGTTGGTCTTTCTCTCCCACACCCACTGGTTCAGCAGCTTCACTTTTAAAACACAAAAAAAACAATGTGGACATGTTGGTTTTCTTAGCGCAGGTGTTCCACAGATTTCTGATCAGCTGATATGTTGTTGTACCTCAGAAGCATACTATAATGTTCCATGGCCTTCAAACTGCAGTACAACATTTCAGCAAGGATGGAAATCCATGTTAAACAATGGCCCACTATATACTGTACTGTAAAAATATTGTACTGTGTAAAATCTGTTTCTGGCATGGAGAAGAAGGGATTTTATTGAAGTAAACTAGATGTTTTCATCAACATTCATTTTGATGAGAATCTAATGTGTTTAAGTATAAATGTATAAAGTTTTTTTTTTTACTGCATTGTATTGGATTGATTGTATCTGTATGATTGCAATGTCAAAATACTAGCCAAACAATAAAACCTGAAACTTGATGAATGTCATATTCAGAATCACGAGGCCACTGTTTATGTGTTTTACCTGTTTCATGCCACACAATATCACATATCTAAACTAGGAGCCAAGTTACCAGTTTAACTTCCCTGTAAAGAAAAAAAAACACTCTGCTCATCCCTGTGATCTTCAGGAATAATTGTATGAAACTGAACAGCTAGAGGCTTAACATAGTCCACTGATGCGGGCCTCCTGCTAATGGCAAATAAATAAAAAAATGCCTTGTTGCTGGATTCTTTATTAATTAATTTTACTGCAGCCCAATAACTTTGTCACTGCTGCCTCCACTCCACTACTATCGTAACTGTTTCAGTTAATTTCTACTTTCTCTCCTACTAGCCCTATGCTGCCAAAATTCTATAAGAAAATATGATGTTCATGATGTCTTGCAGCTAATCAAAAGTGTCATCTCACAGCATCTGAAGTGTTAAGAACACCAAAGTGAATCTGAGCAGTTTTTGAATATGAAAATGTCAGACAATTATGCTCTTGATTAGCCAAGTGGTATCTCAGACATCATATTTAATTTTTAAAAAGCTTTTCTTTTTTCATTCTGTGGTTGAACTAGTAGCATCTATAAATAAAAGAAGAATTCTCACAGTTTCTGTTTCTGTGTATTTAAAGGGTAACTGTCAGCATTCCCCAATTAAAAACAGGGGACCTACAGGACCCGATTATCTAAAACATACTAGCCGTAATTGTTTTAAATACCTTAGACTGCTGAAATCTTAAGTTTATCTGGTTGATCCTGCAACCCTTAACTCACCATTAATGTGCCAGAGTCCCCCACAGCCAGTCCTCTGATGATGCAACTGACAGGCTAAGCTGCAGGAGACTCCTGTATGACAGAATAGTTGCTGTAAAACATTAACAGATAAGAGGCATGTGTTTATGCTTCTTAGGCTGGTACTGATCAACCGAGGAAAACCACTTTCCTCAGTTGATCAGTACAACAAAATCACAAAAATCACAAATTGTGATTCACAAATTGTGATTTTGTGGAGGAACTGCAAAATTACCTTCTGGGACAAATTTGTGAAATTTGAGAAATTCCACCTACCTTGTTCATGAGATGGGGTTAAAAAAAAACTAGTTGAAAATTTGGTGAAAAAATATATATTACCATGGTACGAGTAAAAGTTCAGAATGCATTAGAAAAATATTTACTACTCTTACTTTGCAGTCAGTTCAGTTCCTGGTTGGCTTGGCAACAGTTACACAACTCACTGGTTGCAGTTGGAATAGGTAAGTGAGGGATGAGGGGTGGTAGGTACTGAGTGGGGGGTGGGGTGGTTGGGGGAGTGGGTGGTGGGGGGGTTGTAGCCATAAAAGACAGTGATGGACTGTTTTGTTCATTACAGGTGCTCTTATAATAAGAACAAGTCTAGGAGGTACAGTTTTTGTGTTTCAGGTACCGACACTGGGGACTGGGCACTTCAGTGTCAGTGTGGTCTTTGCCAACTCCAATGGTGGTCATCCTGGTGTTGGAATATATGGATATGTGTATGATGATAGTATCAGGGAGGTTGGGTGTTCAGAATATGAGGGTCATGATTCAGAATTGGGGGACAGGATACTGCATTATGGCACTGGGGGTTTGGCACCCTGGTTCCAAAACAGGGGAGGAGAATAAAGGCACTGGGGGCTGGGCATCCAGACATCAGGAAACTAGTCAAAGTGAACTGCAACACAATTCTGTAATACCAGGTGGCAGCTTGGGCACCCACTGCTGTTTTGTTATATGAAACCTGATTGGGTGGGAAGGAGACACTGGTGTAGGGACTGAGTGCACCTGCCACCGGTTTAACAGGAAACAAGGATATGTGTTGGGGCAGGGGTAGAGGGTTACCGGTGGTGGAATTGAGCACTCACTTTGGGTTTTACTTTAAGGTTGGCTGCATTTTCACTAGCAGCATGCCTGTTTTCATTTTCTGTGAATAAGTAACACGTACTGCTGTTGTGAAACTACAGCTATTCTCAGAATGCCATATATAATTTTTTTTTTACTGAGCATGCATGAGAAATTGCAAAGATTTTAACATATATTTGAAAACAATGTAAATTAGGAACTTAAAACTTTCAAATGTGTGTATCTTTGGACAAACACGCTATCAAACCTGCAAGTTTCAGGTTTGAAAGAGAAAACTTTTTTTTGTTTGTTTTTGTTTTAGTAGAGAGAGAAAAATTCTTAATTTTGGTGAATTGTACTTTTTTTGAATCTCTATAACTTTCCCCATGCTGAATTGATTGAGACAAATTTCACACACTCCAGAGATCCTGAAACAAACTCCATGCCTACCAAATGTCAAGCAAATTGGTTGAAAGGGGCAGAGTTATTAAGGTACAAAATTGGGGGTTTAACATTAAAGTACTTACTTAATCCAAATATGCAGGAACTGTTGTGTCTGCAAAATATATGTGTAAGCAATAATACCCAACAGGGTGAGCAGTATTGGGCAATACCAAACCACACGTGGGCATAATGAAGCCTGACGATGCAGACAGTGGGCTTTATAGCCTGGAAGGTCTGATATTGCCCATGCCACCCACCCTGGAGGGTATAATTGCTTATAGAAAATGGGCCACCGTATTATATATGCTTGGAAAAAGATAATTTTATGTTTAAATGTTGACCCTCTTAGCTGTTTTATTAATTTTGTAATAAAATAGTTCTTCTGCCTGTATTTGAATTTAGTTTATTTTTTGATCTAGGGACTTTTGTCCTAATGGACCCTCTTTACTTGTGACTTTTGGAACTAGTTGTCATGGTTACACACACACACACACACACACTGACAGGGCTTACATTTGTTAAAACACTTGTGTTTTACTGTTTTTTTTTCTATTTATCTATTGATTCAACACTTTTTTGTTTATGAATTCATCTGGGAATCTGGCTGAGGAGTGGTGGTGGGGGACCAGCAAGCTGAGAGGAAAAAACAATTAAGACTGTTAAATACACAGGTGAATTCCTGTGCTTTCCCATTGTTTTGACATTTCCTTGACAGCTGGGGTGAGTGTCATCGTTCATCAGGGCATTGGGGAATCAGCGGAGAAGCGGTGGTGGCAGGTGTGCAGTAACACTTAGGAAGCTGACAAGTATAGACAGAAGATCTATAGATGTATGATGATGGAGGTCAGCCAAGCTGGGTGTAAAAAGGAGACTAAACCTTCAAAAAGCAAAAAGATTCCTGTGCTTTTGCTATTCAAATTCTTGCTGTGGTACTTCGCAGGGCTATGATTTAAAAAACGTACAGACTGACAGAATCAGCTCTAGGATTGGTGATGGAGGGGTGGACATGTATTACGGGCGGTTTGTAATGCACAAATGGCTGTTAAATGGTGCCTAAAATTAAGCAGTTAACGTTTTTTTTTAAAGAATGTCAGCTGAGTTGTAGGCAGGGTTGTACCTGCTTGCCTGCCTGTGTATGCATGGTGGGGCTGACTTGATCTTTTGTCTTGCTTAGCGATTGGAAAAAAATGGCAGCTTCTGAGTTTTAAAATTTGAACTGGCACAGGGATACCAGTTTCTCAGTCAGGCATGGCAAATTGGAATTTTTTATTTTCTAGGCATCCATTGAAAGTTAATGTATCCTCCGGCAGGGGTACCAGCCAATCAGAGCTCTGGAAATAAAAAGCCCATTTTCTAAATGTACAGTACATAGAGAGAGAAGAGAGAGAGAGAGAGAGAAGAGAGACAGTTGACCAATTTATTTACAGAGGGCAGCCCAACTGAGATACAACATCTCATTTTCAGTGATGCTCCTGTGTCTACATTGCCTATTTTTTAAATTTGGAGGGATTGAAGCACAGAAAGGTCAACTGACTTGCTCAGGGTCACACAGAATGACTCTATCTGAAGTAGGTGGGATTCAAACCAGAACTCCCCTGGTTCACATTTATGTGCTTCAGTCTAGTCTTCCATTTCATATCTGACCAAAGAACCCAACTATGTAGTCCAGGTACTGTTGTTTTATCATGCAGATGTGTGCACATCAGACGATGATAGCTGAAGAGTATTTAGTTTACAGAGCTGCATTTAACTCTTCTTTGAAAATATCTGGCTTGCAAAATTGGTGAAAAACAAAATTCTAAAATAATTGATGCGGTAGTTCTTGAGTACCAAGTAGGGAAGAAAGAATGTAAGTTGACATCCACATTAAGCAACGTAAAGTAAGGGGCTCAGCAAGGAAACCTAAAGTTCACTTTACCCCGGAGGTAAACAAAGAAGGGAAAGGGAAATTATTTAACTAAGAAAATCACACTAATCCAGAGTTTGTTTCCAGGTATGACCTGGGAGCTCAAGGAAGTTAAGTGACTTGCTCAGGGTCACACAGTATGGAGGAGGGAGATGATATGATTCAAACCCATGTCCCCAGGTTTGCAGTTCAGTGCTCTTTACCACTATGGTATACTGCTACCACTTGCAATACAGGTCAGAAGCCAAAGTGTTGCATGGCGGCAACAAAGCAGGTCAGCACATTTGTAACAGTTTCACCATTGTTTAAACAAGATCTAGTGAAAGCCAACATAGTTGCTACAGAGCAATGAGCCCAAGTCAAATGGTACTCAGATCTCCCACTGTGGCTGATGTGCACGATGATAACTAGCTCAGAGGGGGATCACTATCCAGATCCTTCCTTCAAGCTGTAAAGAGGTTGTCTCTCACCTGCCCATGGCCCAGGTCCTGGTCATGAAGGTCCCATGAATTAGTGATGGTGTTCATGGCCGATGCCTCAGTCGCCTGATGCTCCTGTCAGCATTTGACATCATTGTGCCAATTAGCACTGCTGACCTGTCCACTGTTATTGAAGAGCCCTCAGCCAAGGCCTGGAGAAGCAAGTAAATATGCAACATTGCGGTAAAATGTTTCAAAATTGGCATGCATCAAACTTGCTGACAATTGCTGTGTGAGCAGGAAAGAAGATGTGTTTGGCCTTTTTCACCTTTTATTGGTGGCTATGTACAATGGGAGCCGTAAAAGATTATAATGGGTGTTGTCTATCTTGTTAGGGTCAATAGTCACTGCTGCTAATATACCGTTTTCTTTAATGCTATGTGGGTAATTGAGAGAGCAAACTATAACTGTAGCCTCCAAGCTTGGGTAATAAAAATTCAGTTTCTTACTAAATTGGACCATCCAGTTTAAAAAAAAAATAGCACTTCCTTCAAATCCTAAACGCAGGGCAGATTCAAAGGAAACTGGTATGAAATGGAGATGAAACACATTTATGTCCATACTAAAATACATCAGTCTTCAAGATAAAATTACATATTTTGAAAACTAAAATGTATAAAGAAATTAATATCTTTTGCACCACAAATAAAAGGTTTAGAATATCAGTCTGATGTAAACATACAGTAAGTCCATCATGGACAAGCTATAGCATTTCTTTGTCTTACAATATTGCATTATCGAAACAAGCATTCTTCCTACTAAGCATACTCACGCATGTGCAGTTACTGTGAGAAAGATCCTGCTGTGCCAAGATGGCTGCCATGACAACAGTGTACATGCATGATTACCGCTGACTCACGCATGCACAATGAGCTCATGGCAACCATCTTGGGCAAGGCAGGCTCTCTTTTTGCCACAATTGCAGAAGTGATGTGCAGAACCAATATAGTGCCCCCACAAATGGGGGGCGGGGCGGGGGTGATGTGCCTGTGGAGGGGAGGGGTGGTGGATGATCTATGTTATACAAATGAGCACAGCACTGTTGATACTGAGCACAACACTGTGGAAGAAAACTGCATAGCGATCCAGTCATATACATAGATACATAGATACATAGACAGTGTCAGCAGATAAGGGCCTATGTCCCACCCAGTCTGCCCATTTGAGCTTGTAAGTTCAGTTTACGTTTTCCAAGAAATCTGTTGCCCCTTACCCCTGACCTCCAGAATTCCTTTATGTCTATCCCATGCATTCTTAAATCCTGTGATTGTTTCAGCCCCCACCACTTCCTCTGGCAGGGTGTTCCACTTGTCCACCACCCATTCTGTGAAGAAATTCTTTCTCACGTTTCCTCTGAATCGTCCTCCTCCAACTTCATCCTATGCCCTCTAGTCCTGGAACATCTTTTTCACTTAAAAATAGTGTATTCCTGCACCCTGTTCCTCCCTGTAAGATACTTGTATGTCTCTATCATATCCCCTCTCTCCCTCCCTCCTCTGTTCCAGGGAGTACATGTTCAGTTCCTTCAACCTGTCCTCACAGGACTTGTGATGCAACCCATGCACCATCTTTGTTGCCTTCACAGTCCCTTTTTCTATCCTAGAGGTCGCAGCTCAGCCCATGCAGCCATAATAAGATTTTCCTTAGAGGTAAATATTTTTAGATAACTTGCACAGCTTTATTTACATACAAAGATTATTTTAATGGCATACCACTCCCACAGTCAAAGTTAACAGCCACCTGAGAGGTCTGCATCAAACTTGCATTTACAAAGGCAGGTGAATGATTGGTCTCCCATTCATTTCACAGAGAGAAAAAAAGCTGTTCTTTTAGAATTCATTTTGCTGTATGGCTCCAGTTGTGAAAATTCAACTTTATGTAGCGGACCCACCTTGCCAACCAACTGCCTGTCACCTATGGCCACATCTTTGACATTTCAATGTCACTACCGACATTTTATTTAGAAGTCTCTCATCCACATTTTCAGGCATGGAAGTCAATAATGTTTTTTTTTCTAAAAGACGGTATTTTCTCTAAAATATTTTATATTAATTCCCAAAATTGATACATAAAAATATTGAATTTCATCTTGTGGGATGTTGAAAGTAGTTTGCCTTTAGAAACAAACTGTAATGACCTCCCTAATGTATTAAAATCATGGGTATTTATTACTTTAACTCCAAAATTGATCAAACTCCTGCTACTGTAGTTTGGTTCAGTAACTTGCATCATTTTGATAAGCTAGGGCTAGAAAGAAACAAAAGTAGAAATGTTTATATGAAATGATTAACACAGAGGTAGGAGGGGAGGCAGCATTGATGATGTTTTTGGGCTGCCATGAAATTAATTTGTAAAGAATCCAGCAATGCTGCATTTTTCTCCTTTACGTAGGATATCCTTATCAGTGGACTGTCATTCTCTCTAGCTCTTCAATTGTGACACAGGTATTCTTAAAGATAACAGTGAATGACATCATTCTTGTTTCTTTAGGAGGATGTTAAGCTACTGATTTAGCTACTTACGTACACCTCTCCCTGCCCTGTTATGTTCTCTGCCCACTTTTTTGGCTCACATTACCAAATGTATTTACTCCACTGGACGCATCATGTCCTTAAAGAGCTGCTGATGCCTCTTGGAAAGCTTTTGAAAATGGAATATTTAGCCACAATTCAGCATGTATTTCATCATTTTGACAGAATTCCTCTCCTTAGTTATTTATAACTGAAAATAATTGCACGGAAACAGGATCTTTATCCCTCAGAGTTTATCTACACATACGGCTGGTTCTTCAATAACAGCCATAATCACCTGCTGTTATGTGACAGCCTGTTGTCATGGTAATAACTCTGAGTAACAGGCAGATTATTATGACATACAGTTGGGGCTAAGCAACAGACACTGATAAACATTCAAAGAATAAAGCTCCTGGGTCAGATCCACAAAAGCCTGAGAATGCCATGAGCCCCAGGTGCGCAGAACATATGATGCATGAGGCTCGTAACTTTTCACCTGGCCAATGATTGGGATTCTCAGTCCTGTGTGCTGATTGTCACACAAGTTAGACAAACTTTTTCTGGCCTAGATCATGGCAATCGAAGCTACCCTTTTTAAGTGGCTTGCGCCAACTATTTAGTGCAAGCTGACAGAAATCAGGAAATTGTTGTAAATGCCCGCAATCTCCTTGAATTAGCTGCAGTCTGTGGCAAAGTGTTCTGCACAGCCATGCCGACCAACAGGTTTGGCACAGGGCATTACACAAGCCCTGGGTCGTACTTCATGAATCTGGACCCCACATTTTAGGTGCAGTTTATAACCTCAAGTAATAAGCGACTGGGAGGAAAATACAGAACTAAATATAGAATAAAGAGTATGGGTGGAATTGTGTGTGTAATGAAGTTTACACACACCCTAGAGTTAGGCCAACATAAACCCGGGCGGCTCGTGGGACATGAAAGCATCTAACCCGGTATGTGTAAACTTGATTCTACACGATGACCCATTTTTTATTTATATAATTGCTGGATTTCCCTTTTTTCTCCTCAGCAATTATATAAAATAAAAGGGATTTGCTGTGCGACCGCAGTCCGCTTAGGTTACAGTGCAAGGCTGCGGTCGCTTTTCTTCGTTGATGTTTTGTTTCTTTTTGGGCTGCGTAAAAAGTTATTTTAGGAAGCACACATATTTTGAGAACTTACCGACAACTCCCAGTGGCAGTTCCTATCTGTTTAGATGGCGGTTGGGTGAGAAAACAAAAGTGGACCCTTCGGGAGATGAGAAAATCCATTGGGCGCATGTGCACTGTCAGGGAAACCGTGTGCGTGTTTGCAGTAATGAACACTCCTTCATTACGGCAAATTACGCCATGGTTTCCCTATGGGAAAAAAGGGAAACCAGTTATTATTGTGATATTTATGTACTCTGAATTAAGTACAAAGATTATGTTTTTCAAAGTTCTTCTGGAGGTCAGTTGTTCTTTAACACTATATTGTAACCCTCTGCAGTTAATTGTACTTTGAATTTTGCTTGTTGCTAAACTGCCTTTGTACTCTTGTGCATCCTTATGTACTCCCACCCCCACAAATGAAATATTTCAGCTCAGTAGGCCTTTCCTTTTCAATCTATTTAAAAGAAACTAAAGTAAATAAACTGTTTATTTAGATTATTGAGTAAAGCTGGGGCAGTATGTAAGC
This sequence comes from Neoceratodus forsteri, assembly GCA_016271365.2. Taxonomy (NCBI): domain Eukaryota; kingdom Metazoa; phylum Chordata; order Ceratodontiformes; family Ceratodontidae; genus Neoceratodus; species Neoceratodus forsteri. Next base: position 1,385,765,390 of record CM057458.1, on the reverse strand, counting down.
ACACAGATATAAAGAGTGAATGCTGAAAAGGTAAAGATGAGCCTGGAACACTTTTCTTTGTTACTTAGATGTTAACTGATAAAAGGTGAGGCACTGATAAGACTGAAGCCTAAAGCCTTCCATTTCTCTTCTGGTCAGGAACACTGCAGATGGTGGGATGTGTAGGCTTCTCCCACAGTGTTCCGCCTACCCATTACATCTCATAATTGATATGGAGAGGCTGTTGCACTGGGGTAACAGAGTATTATGGCTCCATTTTCTTTCTGGCTGTCCAATAAATCACATCTGGATCTCATGGTCATAGGTGTAACTCAAGAGTAATATGTGGTTTATAACCTAACATAAACAGTGACTGCAGTGTGATACTGTGGTATGCTGCACCACTAGATTGGAGCTATTTCTCAGATTTTACATTAAACACATGTCCTACCCTACTTGTCCATGTTTAGTGGGTACCAAGATGGAAGTTAAAGATCAACTTGCACTTTTAGAAAATATAAGGCAATGTTATATGCTTGGTGCCATATACCAATGGATTAGGCCCCTTCTAAACAGTTACAGAAGTAGAAAATAATTAAAATAATAAATAAGATCTATAAATAAAATAATTATGAAATGTCACTGTGTACTTACTCAAATAAGTATGGGAGGATGCTATGGCTTTCTAAAAGGCCTCCACTGAAGGACTGCCCCCAACATAAGATGGCAAAGAGTTCCAACCCAGTGGGGTGGCTGCTCCAGTGGTTCTGTCCCCAGACAGTTTCAGCCTTGGTCATGGGAGAGTGAGCAAGCCGTTATTAGTGGAGCAAAGAAGATGAGCAGGGATGTATATAAACATATGGATCTGAACTGTGAAATGCCTTGAAAGCAAATGAGTCTATCTTGTTCCTGGTGCACCACCAAATGGATAGCCAGTGCAGATCAACGAGCACCAGAGTGACAGACTCTTACTGAGAGGACCCAGCAACCAGCTGGGCTGCAGGATTCTGAATCAGTGGCACGTGATACAGTAAACCTCTAGATAACCCTAGCCAGAAAACATTACCCTAATTTTGTCAGAATATAACAAAGGCATGTACTATCATAACCAGATTTCCTGGCACTAGATATAACTGTATAAAGCTGTTTCAAACTATTGCCGACACTTGTGTTCCAGTGTCAGCTAGCAGTCCAAAACAACCCCCAGTAGTTTCACACTAACCCCAGTACCAAGTCTAGTGCATTGTAGGGATGGTAAAATGATACTGTCATCAGTATTTGCTAATGCATGGGAACCTAGTTCGAAAGTAACACCTCTGTTTACCATGGTTAAGGTTGAGCCAGCTGTAGTCCAATCAGTCATTCATTTTCTGCGATACCACGTCATCCCAATCTGGTGCACAAGACAGGTACAGCTGCATATCATCAGCACAGTAGTGAAACCCCAGAGCATACCACCTGCTGATCTTACCCAATGGTGGCATGCCCACAGCAAACCTAGGGACAGCAATCAGATAGGTAGCACTCCAAAGTCGAGCACAAATATCCCGGAAATGGAATTACTCTGTACTAAATGTTGTGATCCAAAAGAGAGCTAGAACTCAAACCACCACAATACACTACTTGTGAATCCTATGAAGTGCTTCAAGTGATCCAATACAACCCAATGGTCAACTGTGTCAAATGCTGACTAGAGATCAAGAAGGATCACGATGGACTGATGCCTTCTGTCTCATACCTTGAGCAGATAATTGAACACCTAAGTGAGGGCAGTCTGTGTACAGTGCCATGCAACATTTTGATAACCTAGGGCTAGAAAGAACAAAAGTAGAAAAGTTGAATTGAAATAGTTAACACAGTGGCAGGCAAGGAGGCAGCATTGAAGAGGTTTTTGGGCTGCTGTGAAATTAATTTGTAAAGAATCCAGCAATGCTGCATTTTTCTCCTTTATGTAGGAGATCCTTATCAGTGGACCGAGTCATTCTCTCTAGCTCTTCAATTGTGACCCAGGTATTCTTAAAGATAACAGTGAATGACATCATTCTTGTTTCTTTAGGAGGATGTTAAGCTACTGATTTAGCTACTTACGTAAACCTCTCCCTGCCCTGTTATGTTCTCTGCCCACTTTTTTGGCTCACATTACCAAATGTACTTACTCCACTGGATGCATCACGCCCACAAAGTGCTGCTGATGCCTCTTTGGAAACTTTTGAAAATGGATTATTTAGCCACAGTTCAGCATGTATGCTGCTTAACTTTTATAGAATTCCTCTCCTTAGTTATTTATAACTGTGACAAATTGCATGAAAACAGGATCTGTATCCCTCATAGTTCATCTGCACATACAGCTGGTTCTTCAATAATAGTCGTAATCACCTGCTGTGATGTGACAGCCTGTAGTCATGGTAATAACTCTGAGTAACAGGCAGACTATTATGATATACAGTTGGAGTTAAGCAAAAGACATTGATGAACCTTTAAACAACAAAGATCCCAGGTCAAATTCACAAAAGCCTGAAAATGCAGTGAGCCCCAGGTGCTCAGAACATATGATACATGATGCTTGCAGCATTCACCCAGCCAATGATTGGGATTCTCAATCCTGTATGATGATTGTCATGCAAGTTAGACAAGCTTTTTTCTGGTTTAGATTGTGACAAACTAGACCAGCCCTTTTTAAGTGGCTTGCTCCAACTATTTGGTCAAGCTGCTATAAATCAGGAAATTGTAAATGCCTGCAATCTTCTTGAATTAGATGTAATCGGTGGCAAAAAGTCTTCTGCGCAGCTATACTGACCAACAGGTTTGACAGAGGGCTTTACACAAGCCCAGAGTCATACTTCATGAATCTGGACCCAAATTTTAGGTGCACTGTATAACCTCAGTACTAAACAACTGGGAGGAAAAATACAGAACTAATGTAATATTTATATTCTCTGAATTAAGTACAAAGAATATGTTTTTCAAAGTTCTTCTGGAGGTCAGCTGCTCTTTAACACTATTTTGTAATTCTCTGCAGTAAGTTGTACTTTGAATTGTGCTTGTTGCTGAATTGCCTTGCATTATTGTGCTTCCCTGTGTACCCCACCCCAATAAATGAAATATTTCATCCCAGTAGGCCTTTCCCTCTCAAGCTAGTTAAAAAAAAACAACTAAAATAAATAAACTGTTTATTTAGATTATTGAGTAAAGCTGGGGCACTATGTAAGCACAGAGCTATGAAGAGTGAACTCTAAACAGATATAGAAGAGCCTGAACACTTTTATTTGATACTCTGAGGTTAACTTATAAAAGATGAGGCACTGAGAAGACTAAAGCCTAATGTTAGTTAGTTAGTTAGTTAGTTTGAATCTTTATTTTTAGACAGGAAGGTTGAAACAAAACCATTAGGAATGGACATAGTCCTGTTTTTCTAGGTGTTCTTGTTTAAGTTTACAAGAAACAGATGTTTCACAAAGCATAAGTTAATTGTTTATAAAAATTGAAAAACAAATTAAAAAAGAGTCGAAAAAGTTAAGTTTCCTGTAAATAACAAATATGCTATAGAAAGATACACCATCATGTAATTTGTTTAGTGTAAAGCATACTAGTACAATACCAATTATATTAGACAATGTTCACAATAGAGTTAACATTGTACGAAAGAGTCATTGCTCCATATTTATTTATAGTCTTTTGAGATAAAAAAGGATTTTCATTGTTACCTCTTAAATTAAAACTGTTTTCTCTTTTGGTTAATTTAACAAGGAGGTACTCAGGTTTCCCTGCTTTTAGTATTTTATGTATCAAACATGTCCATTTTAACTTTCTTTTTTTTTTCTAGTTTCAACCAGCCTAAATTTGTGTACATTGTACAATGATGCATAAGGTAATTGCATTTTAAGATGAACCTAGCCATACAATTGTACAATCTGTCTAGTTTCAGTAAGTTGGTCTTGTTTTTTAAGGTATATACTGAATATATAAGATCCCTGTAATCCAGAATTGGAATTGAGAGTTGTTATACAACAGATATCCTCATTTTATAGTTCAAAGAATGTCTGGTTCTTATAAAAGCTCCCAATCGTGTATCTATCTTTCTAATTAGATTATTTATATGATGCTTAAAACTCAGGGATGCATCAACCCAAATCCCTAGATGCTTGTATATGTTTACTTGTTGTAGAATCGCATTTTCTCTAGTATTTTTGTGATTTGTTTTTAATTTTTTTGATATTTGCTTTAGTGAGCCAAATACCATGGTCTGAGGTTTTTTCTCAATAAGAACCAATTTGGAATTGGTAAACCCATCGCTCAGCACCCTAAAATCACATTGAAGTAGTCTCTTCACTTCCTGTACTGTGTTGGCTGGTGTTAGCAGAACTGTATTGTCTGCATATAAGCAAAGATTTGCTTTTTCCATGTTTTGAGCCAGTTGGTTTACGTACACCAAGAACAATGTGAGGTCCAAAACTGACCACTAAGGATCTCCCCTGTTTATTGGTAGTTTCTTAGATAATACATTTCCAACCTGAACCTGTTGAGACCATTTTTTTAAGCAGGAGTTAAACCATTGCAAAGTAACCTCTGTTACTCCAGTTTCCAACAATCTATCACTAATAATTTCATAATCCACTATATCAAAAGCTTTAGATAAGTCCACGAACACTGCACCCAACTGCTGGCCAACATTTAAAGTAATGGCAACCATGTTGACCAGTCGGTGAATGTGGTGTCCATGGAGTTCCCTTGTCTAAATGTGGACCGAAACTTTGATAATGAATAAGTATTCATCTAAGTATTCTCACAATGCCTCTGAATCAAAGACTACCATTTTTGAAAAAACAGATAAGAATGCTATTGGTCTGTAGTTTTCTGGTTTTATTTTTTGTACCCCTTTGTGTATTGGAATGACTGTAGCCAACTTCCTGGGGCTTGGAAAAAGCCTCTCAATTAGACTACTGTTTAATAATTTTGTTATAATTGGGGTTACAACCTCTAATGCATCTTTTAAAAATGTGGCTTCTAGTTCATCAGTGCCACAGGATTTTTTTTTTATATCTAATCCCATTATTTGTTTCCTTACCTGTTTGCAAGAATTTTTTTTAAATCTAAACATAGGCCTGTCCAAATTTGTTTTTTCTGTTTGACTTTTGTGATATCCTGTAGTGTTATATGTAAGTACATTTACATCGGGCAAAGTTTTGAAAGAACTGCTTAGCAGGTCAGCTGAATTTTTTGGATTTTGTTATGTACAATTTTGCATCATCTGAATGGCAGGTTTGTTGTTTACTGAAGATTTCAGTGATTTTATTAGTGCCCAATACAGATTTGGGTTAGTAGTTCCTTCAGCCTTAGTTGTGTAATAATGTTATTCAATTATTTTTATTTGTTGTTTTAATCTATTTCTAGCCATTTTGTAGTCTGTCCACATATAAAGGTCCAAACTTTTTATTTGAAAGGTTCCATAAATGGTTTTTGACTCAGATATCTTTTTTAACTTCTCAGTTATCCAAGAGGCTTGCTTTTTAGTTTGACTTTTCTTAGTAAACGGTGCAACTTTATCACACCTGTAAGAAACTTTGCACAAAATATTCCATTGTCATGTCTAGATCTGGTATTAAAAAGGTTCTGTTCCAATTTAATTTGGCCACTTCTATTATTAATTTTTACTTTGTGTAGTTTTTGAAGGTTCTTGCTTCCTTTTTGATGATACTTAGACCAATGTGCCGGATTTCTTGGCCCATTAATTGTAAAGTGCCATTTATTGTATTGTGATTTCCTAAGATAGGTTGTTCTATTTGAATTACCCGTGGTTTTATTTTTTTTTATATGAAGACAAGGTCTGGTATGTTTCCCTGTCTTGTAATTACTCTTTGCCTTGCATGGATTTCAATAATTTTGTTTTAAGTTTAAGGTCCTAAAACTTAATTCTAATGTATTCCTTCTTTTTTGACCCCATGTCAAATGGCAATCACCTGTTAACAATATTTCTTTCCCCATGGACTTGTTCATAATTATTTCAGAAAGAATATTAATTGAATTTGTATAAACTCTCAGGGGGAGTAAAGATATCTTGTCAGAATAGCAAGGTTTTAAAAGCGACACAACTATAGTGAATCAACAATAGCGACGCTCTATCGAGCAACTGCCACTGAAGAGCGAAAGTGATTAAATGGCTAAGAACAAGTATTGCAATAGAAAAAGTAAACAATGGAGCTGCCTTTGCCTATACCCCCACTATCCAAGTGCATCGTGATGTTGTAATCCAAAGGATTGTGGAGTGATGGGGTGCGGGAGCAGAGCCCCTGCATAAAAGTAAATTACCAACAGGTGCAATGTGCCTATAAATATATGTGGGTGTTGGAACAGTTATACAGGTGGTCTACAGGTTGATAATGTGTAAACAGGTGCAGATGTATGACAGAATCCTTCAGCAGTGGTGGGGATGGAGATCAACAATCTGCTCTGACAGTTTTATTCTCGGCTTAAACTGGCTGCATTGAAAGCTGTGAACACTGTCTTCCCCTCATTGCAGATGAGGGTTTTTTTTTAATTTAGGACAAGCACTCTGGTGAAGGGTGCAGCAGTGTGTTGCTGTTCATGCTAGATATGTAGCAGATGCAGAATTTGCTCTCAATGTCTGCATGTTGCTAGCCATTGCTTTTGTGCTGGTTGATGATGTTGTCTCAATGTTCGAGGTACAAAGAGAGTGGGTATTTTTTGTGGATAACGAGTCATTGGAAATACTTTTTGATTATTATGAAGATATGTGCATCAGGAGACAATTGGGCTGATCTGGTCACCGCTGACCCACATTTTCTCACCACTACTGGAACTGCTATGAAATGGCTCGTATTGGGCAAGCCAGAAGAAATAATTCCATTGAGGGGTGGCATAGGGGGTTCAGTACATGGCTGGATACTTGCCACCCCTCGGTCTGGCACTTTTTTGAATGTTTGCAAGAGGAACAATGATTGTCTGAGGTTAAAATGGAGCAGCTGCTCTCTGTCTCAGAGGTGCCCAACTTAATCGCCATTAACATGAGCTGACAGAATGGCTTCAGCAGATTGTCACTGAATATGCCATTCATAGTCGGTATGATTATTTGAGAGGCCTTGCATATAATTTCCAATTGCATTTCTGAATATATGCTATTATATGCCGTGCTATGCATTTCTGAATATGCGCTATTATATGCTGTGCTGTGCTATTAATGCGCTCCGCGCATTTTATGGTCGCTATTACTGATTCATGATTTTGACGTTCCCTATATTTACTGCACTGTTATGACACAGAACCAGGAGTAAATTACACCCAAAACCAAGTTCCTGGCCTGAACCTCTACAAGGAGGAATTCTATTTTATCTGTATGTTTTGTGAGTAGAATCTCAGTTTGGCCTAGGTCCCATTTTGTATAAAGCAATACTCCCCATCCCCCTTTTCACTTCTCTATCAAATCTATGAGCATAGTAACCTTCATTGTTTAATTCTGTGTCTTTTATGTTCTTGTTTAACCATGTTTCTGTTATTGATATAATTTCAGGATTTTCCATGACCACCCAAGTTCTTATTTTTTAAACTTCAGGCATTATCATACAGTAGTCTTTCAATGCTGTACTGGTCAGGAACACAGCAGGTGGTGAGATATGTAGGCTTTTCCCACAGTGTTCCACTTGCCTGTTACATCTCATAATTGACATGGAGAGGCAGTTGCATTGTGGTAACTGAGTTCTTATGGCTCCATTCTCTTTCTGGCTGTCTACTAAATCACATCTGGATCTCATAGTCATAGGTGCTACTCAAGTTTTATATGTGGTTTATACCCTAATGTTGTAAATGACTGCAGTACAATACTATGGTATGCTTCACTACTAGATTGGAGCTATTTCTCAGATGTTACATTAAACTTATGTCCTACCCTACTTGTCCATGTTTGGTGGTTGTCAAGATGGAAGTTAAAGATCATCTTGCACTTTTGGAAAAGATAAGGCAATTTTATGCCATATACCAATGGATCAGGCTCCTTCTAAACAGTTACACAAGTCAAAAATAATTAAAATAATAAGATCAATAAATACAATGATGATGGGATGTCACTGTGTACTTAATCAAATAAGTATGGGTGAATGCTAAGGCTTTCTAAAAGGACTCCTCTGATGGAGTGCCCCCAACATAAGATGGGAAAGAGTTCCAACCCAGTGGGGTGGCTGCTCCAGTGGTTCTGTCCCCAGACAGTTTAAAGCTTGGTCATGTGATAGTGAGCAAGCTGTTATTGGTGGAGCAAAGAAGGTGAACAGGGATGTACATAAACATGTGGATCTGAACTCTGAAATGCCTTGTAAGCAAATGAGTCTATCCTGTACCTGGTGTCCGACAAAATGGATAGCCAGTGCAGATCAACAAGCACCAGAGTGACAGACTTTGACTGAAAGGACCCAGCAACCAGTTGGGCTGCAGCATTCTGGATTAGCTGCATGTGATACAATAAACCTCTAGATAACCCTGGTTAGTAAACATTGCCCGAATTTTGTTAGAATATAACAAATGCATGTACAGTACTATCATAACCAGGTTTCCTGGCACTAGATATTGTTTAATCTAGGAATTTGTCCATAACTGTATAAAGATGTCTCAAACTAATGCTGACACTTGTGTTCCAGTGTCAGCTAGCAGTCCAAAACAACCCCAGTAGTTTCACACTAACCCCAGCACCAAGTCTAGTGCATTGTAGGGATGGTAAAATGATACTGTCACCAGTATTTGCTAAAGCATGGGAATCTAGTTCAAAAGTAACAGCTCTGTTTACCATGGTTAAGGTTGAGCCAGCTGAAGTCCAATTAGTCATTCATTTTCTGTGAGACCACATCATCCCAACCTAGTGCACAAGACAGATACAGTTGCATATCATCAGCACAGCAGTGAAACCCTAGACCATACCACCTGCTGATCTTACCCAATGGTGGCATGCCCACAGCAAACCTAGGGACAGCAATCAAGATAGGTAGCACTCCAAAGCCTGGCAGAAATGTCCCAGAAATGGAATTACTCTGTACTAAATGTTGAGATCCAAAAGAGAGCTAGAACTCAAACCACCACAATACACTACTTGTGAATCCTATGAAGTGCTTCAAGTGATCCAATACAACCCCATGGTCAACTGTGTCAAATGCTGACTAGAGATCAAGAAGGACCACAATGGACTGATGCCTTCTGTCTCTTACCTTGAGCAGATAATTGAACATCTAAGTGAGGGCAGTCTGTGTACAGTGCTATGCAACATTTTGATAACCTAGGGTTAGAAAGAACAAAAGTAGAAAAGTTGAACTGAAATAGTTAACACAGTGGCAGGCATGGAGGCAGCATTGATGAGGTTTTTGGGCTGCTGTGAAATTAATTTGTAAAGAATCCAGCAATGCTGCATTTTTCTCCTTTACGTAGGATATCCTTATCAGTGGAATGAGTCATTCTCTCTAGCTCTTTAATTGTGACACAGGTATTCTTAAAGATAACAGTGAATGACATCATTCTTGTTTCTTTAGGAGGATGTTAAGCTACTGATTTAGCGACTTACGTACTCCTCTCCTTGCCCTGTTATGTTCTCTGCCCACTTTTTTGGCTCACATTACCAAATATATTTACTCCACTGGATGCATCATGCCCTTAAAGAGCTGCTGATGCCTCTTTGAAAACTTTTGAAAATTGAATATTTAGCCACAATTCAGCATGTATGCTGCATAACTTTTATAGAATTCCTCTCCTTACTTATTTATAACTGTGACAAATTGCATGGAAACAGAATCTGTATCCTTTATCCCTCATAGTTCATCTACACATACAGCTGGTTCGTCAATAATAGTCATAATCACCTGCTGTGATGTGACAGCCTGTAGTCATGGTAATAACTGAGTAACAGGCAGACTAATATGACATACAGTTGGAGTTAAGCAAAATACACTGATGAACCTTCAAACAACAAAGATCCTGGGTCAGATTCACAAAAACCTGAAAATGCAGTGAGCCCCAGGTGCTCAGAACATATGATACATGATACCTGCAGCATTCACCCGGCTAGTGATTGGGATTCTCAATCCTGTATGCTGATTGTCATGCAAGTTAGACAAGCTTTTTCTGGTCTAGATTGTGACAAACTGTACCAGCCCTTTTTAAGTGGCTTGCTCCAACTATTTAGTGCAAGTTGCTATAAATCAGGAAATTGTAAATGCCCACAATCTTCTTGAATTAGATACAGTCGGTGGGAAAAAGTCTTCTGCGCAGCTATGCTGACCAACAGATTTGACATAGGGCTTTACACAAGCCCAGAGTCGTACTTCATGAATCTGGACCCAAATTTTAGGTGCAGTGTATAACCTCAGTAATAAACAACTGGGAGGAAAAATACAGAACTAATGTGATATTTATATACTCTGAATTAAGCACAAAGAATATGTTTTTCAAAGTTCTTCTGGAGGTCAGTTGTTCTTTAACACTATTTTGTAATTATCTGCAGTCAGTTGTACTTTGAATTGCCTTGCTGCTAAATTGTCTTGCATTATTGTGCTTCCCTGTGTACCCCACCCCAATAAATGAAATATTTCATCCCAGTAGGCCTTTCCCTCTCAATCTAGTTAATAAAAACAACGAAAATAAATAAACTGTTTATTTAAATTATTGAGTAAAGCTGGGGCGCTATGTAAGCACAGAGATATGAAGAGTGAATTCTAAACAGAAATAGATGAGCCTGAACACTTTTCTTTGATACTCTGATGTTAACTTATAAAAGGTGAGACACTGAGAAGACTAATGCCTAAAGTTAGTTAGTTTGTTTAAATCTTTATTTTTATACAGGAAGGTTGAAACAAAACCATTAGGAGTGGACATAGTCCTGTTTTCAAGGTGTTCTTGTTTAAGTTTACAAGAAACAGATGTTTCACAATATCATGAGTTAATTGTTTACAAAAATTGAAAAACAAATTAATAAAGAGGAGAAAAAGTTAAGTTTCCTGTATATAACAAATATACTATAGAAAGCTACACTGTCATGTAATTTGTTTAGTGTAAAGCATACTAGTACAATACCAATTATACTAGACAATGTTCACAACAGTGTTAACTTTGTACGAAATGTGATTGCTCCATATTTGTTTATAGTCTTTTGAGATAAAAAAGGATTTTCAGTGTTACCTTTTAAATTAAAACTGTTTTCTCCTTTGGTTAATTTAACAAGGAGGTACTCAGGTTTCCCTGCTTTTAATATTTTATGTATCAAACACGTCCATTTTAACTTTCTTTTTTTCTAGATTCAACCAGCCTAATTTTGTGTGCATTGTACAATGATGCATAAGGTAATTGCATTTCAGGATGAACCCAGCCATGCAATTGTACAATCTGTCTTGTTTTAATAAGTTGGTCTTGTTTTTTAAGGTATATACTGAATACATAAAATCCCCGTAATCCAGAATAGGGATTGAGAGTTGTTATATAACAGATATCCTAATTTCATAGTTCAAAGAATGTCTGGTTCTTTTAAAAGCTCCCAATCATGTATCTATCTTTCTAATTAGGTTATTTATATGATGCTTAAAACTCAGGGATGCATCAACCCAAATCCCTAGATACCTGTATACATTTACTTGTTGTACAATCGCATTTTCTCTAGTATTTTTGTGATTTGTTTTTAATTTTTTGATATTTGCTTTAGTGAGCCAAATACCATGGTCTGAGGTTTTTTCTCAATAAGAACCAATTTGGAATTGGTAAACCCATCGCTCAGCACCCTAAAATCACATTGAAGTAGTCTCTTCATTTTCAGTACTGTGTTGGCTGATGCTAGCAGAACTGTATTGTCTGCATATAAGCAAAAATTAGCTTTTTTCATGTGTTGAGCCAGTTGGTTTATGTATACCAAGAACAATGTGAGGTCTAAAACCGACCACTTAGGATCCCCCCTATTTATTGGTAGTTTCTTAAATAATACATTTCCAACCCGAACCTGTTGATACCATTTTTTAAGTAGGAGTTAAACCATTGCAAAGTATCCTCTGTGACTCCAGTTTCCAACAATCTATCACTAATAATTTCATAATTCACTATATCAAAAGCTTTAGATAAGTCCATGAACACTGCACCCAACTGCTGGCCAACATTTAACGTAGTGGCAACCATGTTGACCAGGTCGGTGAATGTGGTGTCCATGGAGTACCCTTGTCTAAATGTGGACCGAAACTTTGATAATGAATATGTATTTATCTAAGTATTCTCACAATGCCTCTGAATCAAAGACTACCATTTTTGAAATAACAGATAAGAATGCTATTGGTCTGTAGTTTGCTGGTTTTATTTTTTGTACCCCTTTGTGTATTGTAATGACTGTAGCCAACTTCCAGGGGCTTGGAAAAAGCCTCTCAATTAGACTACTGTTTAATAATTTTGTTATAATTGGGGTTACAACCTCTAATGCATCTTTTAAAAAATTGGCTTATTGTCCATCAGGGACACAATTTTTTTTTCTATCTAATCTCATTATTTGTTTCCTTTCCTGTTTGCAAGAATTTTTTTAAAATCTAAACATAGGCCTGTCTAAGTTTTTTTTTTTGTTTGAATTTTGTGATATCCTGTAGTGTTATATTTAAGTACATTTACATCAGGCAAAGTTGTGAAAGAACTGCTTAGCCTGTGAGGTGAATTTTTTGGATTTTGTAATGTACAATTTTGCATCATCTGAATGGCAGGTTTGATGTTTACTGGAGATGTCAGTGATTTTATTAGTGCCTAATACAGACTTGGGTTAGTAGTTCCTTCAGCCTTGGTTGTGTAATAATTTTATTTAGTTATTTTTATTTGTTGTTTTATTCTATTTCTAGCCGTTTTGTAGTCTGTCCACATATAAAGGTCCAAACTTTTTATTTGCAAGTTTCTATAAATGGTTTTTGACTCAAAAATCTTATTTTTAACTTTTCAGTTATCCTAGAGGCTTGCTTTTTAGTTTGACTTTTCTTAGTAAACGGTGCAACTTTGTCACACCTGTAAGAAGCTTTGCACAAAATATTCCATTGTCATGTCTAGATCTGGTATTAAAAAGGTTCTATTCCAATTTTCTTTGCCACTTCTATTATTAATTTTTACTTTGTGTAGTTTTTGAAGGTTCTTGCTTCCTTTTTGATGATACTTAGACCAATGTGCTGGATTTCTTGGCCCATTAATTGAAAAGTGCCATTTATTGTATTGTGATTTTCTAAGATAGGTTGTTCTATTTGAATTACCAGTGGTTTTATTTTTTTTATATGAAGACAAGATCTGGAATGTTTCCCTGACTTGTAATTACACTTTGCCTTGCATGGATTTCAATAATTTTGTTTTAAATTTAAGGTCCTAAAACTTAATTCTAATGTATTCTTTCTTTTTTGACCCCTTGTCAAATGGTACTCACCTTTTAACAATATTTCTTTCCCCATGGTCTTATTCATAATTATTTCAGAAAGAATATTAATTGAATTTGTATTACTCTCAGGGGGAGTAAAGATATCTTGTCAGAATAGCAAGGTTTTAACAGCGACACAATTATAGTGAGTCAACAATAGCGACACTCTATCGAGCGACTGTCACTGAACAGCAAAAGTGATTAAATGGCTAAGAACAAGTATTCCAATAGAAAAAGTAAACAATGGAGCTGCCTTTGCCTATACCCCCACTATCCAAGTGCATCATGGTGTTGTAATCCAAAGGATAGTGGAGTGGGGGGTGCAGCCCCCATGGTGGGTATGTGGGCAGAGCCCCCACATAAAAGTAAATTACCAACAGGTGCAATTTGCCTACAAATATATGTGGGTGTTGGAACAGTTATCCTGGTGGTTTACAGGTTGATGATGTGTAAACAGGTGCAGATGTATGAGAGCATCCTTCAGCAGTGGTGGGGATGGAGATCAACACTCTGGCCTGACAATTTTATGCTTGACTTCGAACTGGCTGCATTGAAAGCTGTGAATGCTGTCTTCCCCTCATTGCAGATGAGGGTTTTTTTTATTTAGGGAAAGCACTCTGGTGAAGGGTGAAGCAGTGTTTTGCTGTTCATGCTCGATATGTAGAAGATGTGGAATTTGCTCTCAATGTCTGCATCATGCTAGCCATTGTATTTGTGCTGGTTGATGATGTTGTCTCACTGTTCAAGGTGCTAAGAGAGTGGGTATTTTTTGTGGACAACCATGAGCCGTTGGAACCAGTTTTTGATTATTATGAAGATATGTGGATCAAGAGACAATTGAGCCAATCTGGTCACCACAGACCCAAATTTTCTCATCACTACTGGAACTGCTACGAAATGGCTCATGTGGGGCAAGCCAGAAGAAATAATTCCATTGAGGGGTGGCATAGGGGTTTCTGTACATGGCTTGATACTTGCCAACCCTCTGTCTGCCACTTTTTTGAATGTTTGCAAGAGGAACAATGATTGTCTGAGGTTAGAATGGAGCAGCTGCTCTCTTTCTCAGAGGTGCCCCAGTTAATCGCAATTAACGTGAGCTGACAGAATGGCTTCAGCAGATAGCCACTGAATATGCCATTCATAGTCGGTATGATTATTTGGGAGGCCTTGCATTTAATTTCCAAATGCATTTCTGAATATGCGCTATTATATGCTACGCTATTAATGCACTTCGCGCATTTTGTGGTCGCTATTACTGATTCATGATTTTGACGTTCCCTATATTTACTGCACTGTTATGACACAGAACCAGGAGTAAATTACACCCAAAACCAAGTTCCTGGCCTGAACCTCTACAAGGAGGAATTCTATTTTATCTGTATGTTTTGTGAGTAGAATCTCAGTTTGGTCTAGGTCCCATTTTGTATAAAGCAACACTCCCCTTCCCCCTTTTCACTTCTCTATCAAATCTACGAGCATAGTAACCTTCAATGTTTAATTCTGAGTCTTTTATGTTCTTGTTTAACCATGTTTCTGTTAGGGATATAATTTCAGGATTTTCCATGACCACCCAAGTTCTTATTTTTTAAACTTCAGGCATTATCATACAGTAGTCTTTCAATGCTGTACTGGTCAGGAACACAGCAGGTGGTGAGATATGAAGGTTTCCCACAGTGTTCCACCTGCCTGTTACATCTCATAATTGACATGGAGAGGCAGTTGCATTGTGGTAACTGAGTTCTTATGGCTCCATTCTCTTTCTGGCTGTCTACTAAATCACATCTGGATCTCATAGTCATAGGTGCAACTCAAGTTTTTTATGTGGTTTATACCCTAATGTTGTAAATGACTGCATAACAATACTATGGCATGCTTCACTACTAGATTGGAGCTATTTCTCAGATGTTACATTAAACTTATGTCCTACCCTTCTTGTCCATGGTTGGTGGTTGTCAAGATGAAAGTTAAAGATCATCTTGCACTTTTGGAAAAGATAAGGCAATTGTATGCCATATACCAATGGATCAGGCTCCTTCTAAACAGTTACACAAGTCAAAAATAATTAAAATAATAAATAAGATCTATAAATAAAATAATTATGAAATGTCACTGTGTACTCACTCAAATAAGTATGGGTGTATGCTAAGGCTTTCTAAAAGGACTCCTCTGATGGAGTGCCCCAACATAAGATGGCAAAGAGTTCTAACCTAGTGAGGTGGCTGCTCCAGTGGTTCTGTCCCCAGACAGTTTAAAGCTTGGTCATGGGATAGTGAGTAAGCTGTTATTAGTGGAGCAAAGAAGGTGAACAGGGATGTACATAAACATGTGGATCTGAACTCTGAAATGCCTTGTAAGCAAATGAGTCTATCCTGTACCTGGTGCCCCACTAAATGGATAGCCAGTGCAGATCAACAAGCACCAGAGTGACAGACTCTGACTGAAAGGACCCAGCAACCAGTTGGGCTACAGGATTCTGGATTAGTTGCATGTGATACAATAAACCTCTAGATAACCCTAGCTAGTAAACATTACCCTAATTTTGTCAGAATATAACAAAGGCATGTAGTGTCATAACCAGATTTCCTGGCACTAAATATTGTTTAATATGGGAATTTGTCCATAACCATATAAAGCTGTTTCAAACTATTGCTGACACTTGTGTTCCAGTGTCAGCTAGCAGTCCAAAACAACCCCCAGTAGTTTCACACTAACCCCAGCATCAAGTCATGTGCATTGTAGGGATGGTAAAATGATACTGTTACCAGTATTTGCTAATGCATGGGAATCTAGTTCAAAAGTAACAGCTCTGTTTACCATTGTTAAGGTTGAGTCAGCTGGAGTCTAATTAGTCATTCAATTTCTGTTAGACCACATTATCCCAATCTGGTGCATAAGACAGGTACAGCTGCATATCATCAGCACAGCAATGAAACCCCAGACCATACCACCTGCTGATCTTACCCAATGGTGGCATGCCCACAGCAAACCTATGGACAGAGATCAAGATAGGTAGCACTCCAAAGCCGGGCAGAAATGTCACAGAAATGGAATTACTCTGTCAAAAATGTTGAGATCCAAAAGAGAGCTAGAACTCGAACCACCACAATACACTACTTGTGAATCCTATGAAGTGCTTCAAGTGATCCAATACAACCCCATGGTCAACTGTGTCAAATGCTGACTAGAGATCAAGAAGGACCACGATGGACTGATGCCTTCTGTCTCTTACCTTGAGCAGATAATTGAACACCTAAGTGAGGGTAGTCTGTGTACAGTGCCATGCAACATTTTGATAACCTAGGGTTAGAAAGAACAAAAGTAGAAAAGTTGAACTGAAATAGTTAACACAGTGGCAGGCATGGAGGCAGCATTGATGAGGTTTTTGGGCTGCTGTGAAATTAATTTGTAAAGAATCCAGCAATGCTGCATTTTTCTCCTTTATGTAGGATATCCTTATCAGTGGACTAAATCATTATCTCTAGCTCTTTCATTGTGACTCAGATATTCTTAAAGATAACAGTGAATGCTATCATTCTTGTTTCTTTAGTAGGAGGTTAAACTACTAACTTAGCTGCTTATTGACACCTGTCCTTGTACTGTTATGTTTTCTGCCCACTTTTTTTGCTCACATTACCAAATGTATTTACTCCACTGGATGCATCATGTCCTTAAAGAGCTGCTGATGCCTCTTTGGAAACTTTTGAAAATTAAATATTTAGCCAAATTCAGCATATATATCATATAACTTTTACAGAATTCCTCTCCTTAGTTATTTATAACTGTGACAATTTGCATGGAAACAGGATCTGTATCCCTCATAGTTCATCTGCACATACAGCTGGTTCTTCAATGATAGTCATAATCATCTGCTGTGATGTGACAGCCTGTAGTCATGGTAATAACTCATGACAGAGCAATCTTAGACCTCATACTCTCAAACGGGGGCAGTGAGAGGATCTCAGATCTAGAAGTGGGTTGCCATCTGGGAACAAGTGACCATCAAACAGTGTGGTTCACGTTAAACTCAGCTACAGAGTCAAGCCCCACAAAAGTGAGGGTATTGAACTTCAGGAGGGCTGAATTTGGCAAGATGGGAGAGTGCCTCAGAAAAGCACTAGCAAACAGGCTAGAAGAAGGTGTGGAGCAACAATGGGGAATCATCAAAACTGCCATCACAGAGGCAACAAGCCTTTGTGTGAAGCAAATAAACAAATCAAAATGAAAGAAAAAGCCTCTATGGTTCTCAAAAGAGGTGGCTGTGAAAGTCAGGAAGAAAAAGATAGCATTCTGGAAGTATAAGGAAACACAAAGAGCAGGACAGAGAGCTGTACCAGTTAAGGCAGAAGGAAGCAGGGAGGAAGTCAGAATAGCAAAGGCCCAAACTGAGGAAAAGATAGTCAACTCATTTAAGAAGGGCTATAAAACCTTTTATAGGTACTGTACATCAGCGAATGTAGAAAGACAAAGGGAGGGATAGTGAGGCTGAATAGAATAAACGGTGGGTGGGCAGAGGGGGACAGTGAAAAAGCAGGGATACTGAATGAATATTTCTGCTCAGTATTCACAAAAGAGGAGAGGAAAGTGCCTAATCCAATTAACAGAAGCACTCTTGATGGGGGGTCGGTCGATCCCAGTCCTTTCACAGAAGAAAGGGTTCTGCAAGGACTCCTAAAACTGAAGGTGGACAAAGCAATGGGGCCTAATGGAATTCACCCAAGAATTCTAAAAGAATTAAGGGGGGAACTAGTGAAACCACTGGCAGCTCTTTTTAATAAATCATGGGAGGATGGTGTGGTACCCGAGGACTGGAGGAAGGCGGATGTGATTCCCCTTCACAAAAGTGGGACCAAGACAGAGGCAGGAAACTACAGACCTGTCAGTCTGACCTCTGTGCTAGGGAAAGTGATGGAGTCACTTCTGAAGGAAAGAATAGTTGAGTACCTAGAGGCCAGTGGGGCACAGGACCCAAGGCAGCATGGGTTCACAGCGGGAAGGTCATGTCAGATGACTCTAATAGATTTCTTTGACTGGGTGACCAAAGTAGTAGACCAGGGAGGGGCTGTGGACATGGCCTACCTAGACTTTAGCAAGGCATTTGACACAGTCCAACACAAAACATTAACTGTCAAATTAACCAGCCTGGGAGTGGGTCCCAGGGTGGTAGCCTGGGTAAAACATTGGCTGGACAACAGGACCCAGAAGGTAATTGTAAATGGAGTCCACTCTGAAGAAAGAGGGGTTACTAGTGGGCTACCGCAGGGTTCAGTATTGGGTCCAGTCCTTTTTAATGCCTTCATAAGTGACATTGCAGAGGGACTGGAAGGAAAAGAATGCCTCTTTGCAGATGACACAAAGATCTGCAACAGGGTTGATACACAAGGAGCCTTGGAAAGGATGAGAAGGGACTTGGCAAGGTTAAAGGAATGGTCAGAAATATGGCAGCTAGGATTCAATGCAAAAAAGCGCAAAATAATGCACCTGGGAAACAAGAACCCAGGGAAAGAATACACAATGGGGGGAGGTAGTAACAACAACAAAAAAGGAAAGGGACCTGGGGGTAATCATATCAGATGACCTTAAGGTTAGCAAGCAATGTGAGAAGGCAGTAGGGAGGGCTGGGGGTATACTGGGATGCATAGGGAGAGGCATCAGCAGCAGAAAACAGGAAGTTGTTATCCCTCTGTACAGACAGTTGGTGAGACCCCATCTGGAGTACTGTGTCCAGTTCTGGAGACCCCATCTCTGCAAGGACATAGACAGAATAGAGGCAGTCCGGAGGAGGGCAACTAAAATGGTGCAGGGTCTGCAAGAGAAGCTGTATGAGGAGAGACTAAAGGAGCTTAATATGTATACCCTTGAGGAAAGAAGGGAGAGGGGGGACATGATAAAAACTTTTAAGTACCTCAGTGGAATCAACAAAGTCCAAGAGGGTAGCATCTTTCAGAAAAAGAGACGTGCAAGAACAAGGGGACACAATTTAAAGACAGAGGTGGGGTGGTTCAGGGGCAATGTTAAGAAGTATTATTTCACAGAGATGGTAGTGGATGCATGGAACAGCTTTTCTGAGGAGGCTGTGGGGTCTAAAACTGTGGGAGAATTCAAGAATGCATGGGATAGACATAAGGCAATTCTTGTGGGGGGTAGGAGCAAATAGGCTGTTGGTTAACTAGGATCTGCGGCCTATCCTGTAGGTAGGGAAATGGGCAGACTAGATGGGCCAAACGGTCCTTATCTGCCGTCAAAGTCTATGTTTCTATGAGTAACAGGCAGACTATTATGACATACAGTTGGAGTTAAGCAAAAGACACTGATGAACCTTCAAAGAACTAAGATCCTGGGTCAGATTCACAAAAACCTGAAAGTGCCGCGAGCTCCAGGTGCTCAGAACATATGATACATGATGCTTGCAGCATTCTGCCGGCCAATGATTGGGATTCTCAATCCTGTGTGCTGATTGTCATGCAAGTTAGACAAGCTTTTTCTGGTCTAGATTGTGACAAACTAGACCAGCCCTTTTTAAGTGGCTTGCTCCAACTATTTGGTCAAGCTGCTATAAATCAGGAAATTGTAAATGCCTGGAATCTTCTTGAATTAGGTGCAATCGGTGGCAAAGTCTTCAGCACAGCTTTGCTGACCAACAGGTTTGACAGAGGACTTTACACAAGCCCAGAGTCGTACTTCATGAATCTGGACCCCACATTTTAGGTGCAGTGTATAACCTCAGTAATAAACAACTGGGAGGAAAAATACAGAACTAATGTGATATTTATATTCTCTGAATCAAGTACAAAGATTATGTTTTTCAAAGTTCTTCTGGAGGTCAGTTGTTCTTTAACACTATTTTCTAATTCTTTCCTGTTAGTTGTACTTTGAATGGTGCTTGTTGCTAAATTGCCTTGTATGATTGTGCTTCCCTATGCACCTACACCCCCCTAAAAGAAATATTTCATTCCAGTAGGCCTTTTCCTCTCAATCTAGTTAAAAAAACAACTAAAATAATTAAACTGTTTATTTAGATTATTGAGTAATGCTGGGACACTATTTAAGCACACAGATAAGAAGAGTGAAGTCTGAAAAGATATACAGTAGATTAGCCTGAACACTTTTCTTTGATACTCTGAGGTTAACTTATATAAGGTGAGGCACTGAGAAGACCGAAGCCTAAAGTTAGTTAGTTAGTTTGTTAAAATCTTTATTTTTATACAGGAAGGTTGAAATACAATCATTAGGAGTGGACATAGTCCTGTTTTCAAGGTGTTCTTGTTTAAGTTTACAAGAAACACATGTTTCACAATATCACGAGTGAATTGATTGTACAGATTGAAAAACAAATTAAAAAAGAGGAGAAAAAGTTGTTTTCTATTTATAACAAATATGCTATAGAAAGCTACACCTTCATGTAAGTTGTTTAGTGTAAAGCATACTAGTACAATACCAATTATAGCAGACAATGTTCACAATAGAGTTAAAATAAACAATTTCAAACACTCATTGCTTGTATACTTGTCTAATAACATGAACAATCTGAATTCAAGTCCTTTTTAACATGTTTCAAGTTCAAGTTCAAGTTTATTGCAGGAAAACTCCATTGAGCAATCTCATTCACTAGGAGGTCCTGTGACATATACAGTACACTGATAACGAACATACATAAATAAAAAGGAAAAAAGAAAAATAAATGGAAATTAAATGATAGACAGTAATATAACATGTATGCATGTAATCACATAATACAAGTTGGTTAATACATACGAGAACACCACATTGGATGATGAACATTTCTAGGTAGTATACTAACAATGCAAGACATGGTAACCAGTATTTGCAATACATTCATTTTAGACAATTGAGCAGCAACAGAAAAATATAGAGTAGGTAAGGTAGAGGGGAGCAGGAGTGGGATTGCTGCAGTAAAGGTCAGATGCTGGAGAATGAAGTAGTGTCTTAGTTTAAAAGATAGTGCGAACAATAAGCAGTTAACCTGTGCAAAGCAAATTATGGACTTACGCGGAATGCACAAGCCCTTATCTGGCTAAGAAGGGGGTTTAATGACAGTTGCAGCTGTCTTTTATCTTGGCTGCACTTAGCACTTTATAGAAGTTAATTGAAACTGTGCTAGTTAGTTTCAGCACGTTTTGCAGTTGGTTCCAAATAGAGGGAAGGGCATGTGCAATAGCACGTTTTACCAAAGGAGGTCTGAGTCCTAGGTATATCGAGCAGTATGAAAAGCAGATTTCCTTAGAGAGTATGTACTATACGAAATACTAATGAGAGATGAAAGATAACTCGGTAGTTTGTGCAGGAGTAGCTTAAGGGTCCAAAGACCAGCATGGAGCAGGCATCTAGTAGTAAGAGATATCCATCCAACAGCTGCATATAGGTCACAGTGGTGCAAACGGTAGGGGGAGTTGGTAATAAACCATAATGTGCGGTGCTAGAGGATGTCCAATTTACTTAGGTTAGCATGAGTAGTAGAGGAGTAAATTACATCGCCATAATCAAGAAGGGGGAGAAAAGTGGCCTGGACAAGTTTATTTCAAGTTTCAAGAGGGAAAAGGGGACTATTCCTAAAGAAGAAACCTAACCTGGCTTTAAGCCTTCTGGAAACGTCCTCTATATGGTCACTGAAAGAGAGTTTGTTATCAATCCAGATGCCCATATATTTGAATTTGGAGATGACTTCCAATGGTTCATTTAACGTGGTAACAATAAAGTCGTTGGTCGGGGGCTGGGAGATACCTATGACGGTACTAAGAAAGAATATCATAGCTTTGGTCTTCTTTGCATTGAGCAGGAGCTTTGCCTTCATTAGATTATGTTCGAGTTGAGCAAAGTCTGCTTGAAGCACTCCCTTAATTTCGGATAGTGTAGAGCCAGAGGTATATAGCACGGTGTCATCAGCGAAAAAATGCAGATTAGACATGGATATGTTGGAATCAAGATCATTAATGTATAAAGAAAACAAGATAGGGCCTAGGATGGATCCTTGGGGGACACCTCTAACAACTGGTAAGGAAGCAGAGTAAAAGCCATCTGCTCTAACTTTCTGGGATCTCCCTGATAGGTAACTAGAGAACCACTTGGTAGTAACATACGTGGTCCGCAAATTAGTGAGGCAATTGACTAGTAAGTTGTGATCAACAGTATCAAAAGCTTTACTAAGATCCAAGACTGCTCCAGTTACCTTCTTAGCATCCATAGCAGAGATCCAGTCATTGGTTATTTTTGCTAAAGCAGAGATTGTGCTGTGATTTTCCCGGAAGCCAGATTGAGCTGGGTTAATAAGAGAGAAGGTTTCCAAGTGAGATTTTAACTGATTATGGATCAATTTTTCAAAAACTTTAGAGTGGATAGGCAAGATGGAGATAGGCCTATAGTTATTCACATCGCAAGGGTCACCAGATTTGAACAGAGGATGGATGTGTGCTGATTTCCAGCAGGACGACACAATAGCAGACATAATGGAAAGGTTAAAGATATGAAGAATGGGGGCAGTGAGATGGGCATACCCTATCATTAGGAAGAAGGGTTCCAGACCATCATCCCCAGCACTTTTTTTGATATCTAAATTAAGGAGAGCATCTTCAACTTCTTTAAAATTTATCTCACGCAGTTGAAATGGGTTGGGTGCGGAGCTAGGTATTGGGGGGGGATTAGGTTGGCTCATCGCAGTACCAGCATAAGGTGAAGAGTCGAAAGCTAGACCCGCCATGGCCAAGTGAGAGTTAAGTTCTTCAAGGATTAAGGACTTATTTTCCACTATCTTTCCACTAGCGATTAACTTAGCTGGAATGTAAGGGGCAGTAGGCCGCCCTTCTATAGATTTAATTGTCCTCCATATTTTGTGTGGGTTACCTTTCGCTTGTTCAAGGGTAGAGATGTAGAAGTTAGCTTTGGCAGAATGGATATTTTTCACACAGATATTCCTGGTTGTTCTAAAAGCCTGCCAATCTGAAGATTTCTTTGAATGTCTAGCTCTCATCCAGAGCTTGTCATGGGCTGTGAGGGCTGCCTTAAGATCTGGGGTGAACCAGGGGTTAGAGTTGTTTTGTACCCTAACTTTGATAAAGGGGGCATGCTTATTTACCAATCTAGCAAGATTGGCATTAAGGGTGGAGACTGCCTCATTTACGTCTTTGGCAAGGTAAAGGTCTTGCCAACTGATCATGCCCAGGTCAGAAAGGAAATCTGCTGCACTGAACTTACGAAAGGATTGTTTTGTTATAAAGATAGGCTGTATTCGGGCTTTGATTTGAGATCTTATGCAAGCAACAATCCCGTGGTCGCTCATATCATTATTAAACACAGCTGAGTATGATAATTTTGTGTGGGTGAGTAGTTAATACCACATCTAAGATAGGGCTGTTGGCAGTATTTAGGACATTGTTCCTTGTGGGTTCATTAACTACTTGCATTAGACCTAGCTCGTCGCAAAAGGATTTGAGGCAATGAGATTCATGTGTTAGCCAATCCATATTTAGATCCCCTAGGAATATTGTTTCAGTTTTCGCATCTGAGAATAAGGATTTCAAAAGATTAATGATTTCATTGCCACCAGACAGAGGCCTATAGCCACCTATGATAGTAATGCATTCTGAGGAGGGGCAATGAAGCTTCAATGGGACAATCTCAAATTCCTTGACTAAAGATTTGCAGTGGATATTAGTGACTGCATACTTAGATTTAGCGTATATAACCACACCTCCACCTCTAGAAGCCCTGTCTGCTCTAAACTGTTTGTATCCCTGAAGGAAGATTTGTTGGTCAGTATTAGTTTTTTTTAGCCAAGACTCAGTAATTATGATAAGGTCTGGGTTGGTATGCGCAGCCCAAGCTTGCAACTGTACAAGTTTTTTGGTCAGGCTTAGAATATTCACCATCATCATCTTAAGACCTGTGGCCTCAGCAAAATCTGTAGGTGAGGTGAGTTGCAGAGGGGGGCCAGGGTTTAGCTCCACATTACCTGAGAAGAGAACAAGCTGTAATATCATTTTCTTTAGGGAGCTTTTTAGGAAGGAGACGGCTTTTTTTCTTTGGGATCGCCCATAACATGTTACACAGGGAGTAGTACCACTAAAGTTGCAGTTTAGAGTGATCATTGTGAGTGCTCGTATGTTCATGGGCGAAGGCAGCAGTAAGGGGAGGGTGGTATACCGGGGGAATAGGCTGGGGGGGGGAGGTTGATGAAGTACAGCGAGCTGTTGCAACATAAGGAGTTGAGACAGTGTGATGCTGATCTGAGATATATTGAAATACTTCAGGGTGCACTGTATTGTTTGGCACTCTGTACAAGGGGAACAATATAGAGCAGTGAGGAAGGCCATAGTGGCAGGGAGTGTGGTCTAAAAATTGGTATTGGTATGGTGTTTCTTTTCAGAGTAAGTACCAGACCCAACTACATAAACTCAAAATCCCAAAGTAAGATTTCGCTCAGAAGGGGAAAAAAGAACAGGAACAGATCAGATTGGTGGCTAGCAGCTCAGATGTAGTATGTACAAGGATCAGGCTTATTGGCCCCACTCGGTGCCAATGTCTGAGTGACAGCAAACAATAATAAGCCAATGGAACAGCAAAAGAACTAGCAAGGGCGGAGCATAACTTTATTT
The DNA here is from genome assembly GCA_016271365.2 of Neoceratodus forsteri. Taxonomy (NCBI): domain Eukaryota; kingdom Metazoa; phylum Chordata; order Ceratodontiformes; family Ceratodontidae; genus Neoceratodus; species Neoceratodus forsteri. The sequence continues at coordinate 1,385,740,406 of CM057458.1, read as the reverse complement.
AAAGGAGGCTTGGGGGGGTGGTGGGGGTGGGGAAAAAAATTTGAACGCAGTTACAAGTACTGCAGAGGCAGCAAAGAGTCAGAAAAGTCTGAAAAAGTCTATGGGGAGAGCGCACCAATCGGAGCAAGGGTGGCGAGCAGGCAGACCAATCACTGTCCCCCTGGGTCAGTGCCACACCAATCGCAGGTGCCCAGGCATGCTGGCTTCTCAAAATAAGTTAGCGAAGATACCTTGGCTGGGATCCATGCTCTGAGGCCCTTAAGCCAGCAAGGGCTGCAGGATGGTGTCGGTGGCGGCGGCGGCCACAGGAGTGGCTGTTTCTGGCTGCCTTTTCTCTGGGGCACCGTCCAGGCACAGAATCCTTGGCTGGGATCTGTGCCCTGAGGCCCTTAAGCTGGCAAGGGCTGCAGGATGGTGTTGGTGCTGGCAGCGGCCGCAGGAGCAGCTGTTTCTGACCGCCTTTTCTCCGGGGTGTCGTCCAGGTGCAGAATCCTTGTTTATGACATTTTTTGGATGCTTCCCTACTGTGTCATCATATTTTTTTAATTAAATGCCAGTGTTTGTTAACATTGTATGAAACAGTTATTGCTCCATATTTATTTATAGTCTTTTGGGATCAGGAGACTTGCCACCAAATGGCAGGCCAATTTGTCCTGGGCCCCAGCCAGAGATAAAGAGCCTGGGGAGGGGAGAGGAGTAGGATGTGGGGGTGGGGAACTGGAAAGGAAGGGGCCTGTGACCTCACTACAGTGACGAATGACAGGCAGGTGAAGCTCACAGGCTATTGGCCAAAGGGAGAGGCCCGGGGAGGGGTCTAAGACAAAGGCCTCCAGAGGATACTTAAGGGCATGCAGCCAGAAATTGCCCTCTTTTCTTGCTGTAAAATTCAGGATACAATTCTGGATACATCACATTCACTGGCTTAAGGTAAGGCACAAAATTAGACTGTTTATATGGTGAAATGGATACAGCTGAGAATTGCTAGTTAATAGCATTGAAAATGCTGTGTAAAGTGGTGGTCAGCTAGAAAAGCGAATGATAAGCATCATGAGGTATTTTGATGAGTTGCTACGGTTGAATTGTGTCTGAAATGTTTGTAGCAATTTTGGTAGCAAGCAGGGCCGCACGGGCACCGACAGTGCAGACCGAATGGGCTGGCAGGTCGAATGTTTGCAAAGGTTTGGTGGGTTTTCATTGTCTAGAGCATTAGGGGCCTACTGGAGGAATTCACCCAGAGACGTGGGGCAATAGGAAGGGATGTAGACCCACGGGACGAGCCTGGTGCATATGGATTTGGTGGGTAGAATGGTCGGATGAAGGGTGAAAGAAAAAAAAAGAGAACATTTGATTGCAAGAGGAAAAGGAAAACAGGCTATGTCACTCATTTAGTAAAGGGCAGCAGGATGACTCGAGAGTCAGAGAGCCGCAGGGAATGGTGAGCTGTGGGTGGGAGCACAAGGGAGTCTCACCAGTGTCGTGGAAAAAAATATATGTTCTTACACTTTAGTTTAAAATCTTACTCAGGACCACTGCATAGTAGAAAGAACGGTTTATTACATATGCATATGGGAGTCTGCTTCCAAAAATCATGCAAGGCTCCCTGAGTTTCATTAGTCAATCACTTATATACACTTATTATCAAGGCGTTGTTAGGCGTACTTTTATCTTGAAAATACCAACATTGCAGTATTAACCAATCATGAATTAGAAAACATGTTGATACCAATGTAACAGAAAACACTCTCATTTCTTTCCCAGTACTTCTTGATACATATGCCTGGGTCAAGCTGACCTGAGTGAAACAATGAGTTTCACTCACACCATAGCAACTGTTTTGCCTAAGCATGTTTTATCTTATATTTTTGTCCGAGCCTGTTATCCAGGCTGGTACCAACCAGTTCTATCCAGTTTTGTTTTGCTTTCTGCTTCTACAAATGTACCTCAAGTAACCTCAGTGACATTCTGTAACCCTGTAACAGCATATACTAGTATGAACTCAGAAATTTCTACTACACCAGACAGGAGGTACCGGGCTCTAGATCAATCGAGGAGCATCACTGCATTGGGGGGGCTGGATCATGAAGGACTGGCCGGCAAAGACGGGCTCGCTCTTGGCATGTCCCAACTCAAGGGGGCAGCGTATAGCGCCAGGCAGTGGCGGAGCTAGCCAATTTTAGTGAAGATCCCCATGGGGTGGGGAATTTTCTTTTGTTCATCCTACAATAGATCAGGTGCCATGGAGGGCTGGCCGGCAGAAGCGGCCTCACTCTTTGCACACCCCAACGAAAGGGAAGAGCACATTGGGCTCAGGCGATGGTGGAGCGGGTTCGCCCTACAATAGAGCAGGCGCCATGGATGGCGGAAGGCTGAGGGGCTCAAAAGCCAGCTAGGGTTTGCAAGGATGGAGCTCGGGAGTGGGCATTATGGCAATGAGGTGCCATCTAAATGGGAAAGGAACCGGAGAGGCCAGGAAGGTCATTTGATGCCATTAAAGAAAAAAATATATATATAATAAAGCAGCAGTGGAAGTGGAGCACCACAGCAGAGCCCATTGTCGGGTGGTAGGCAAGCATTGAAGGCCAACAGGAAGGCCGTGGGTAGGGAGGGTTGCTAGGCCAGCCACAGGCCTAGGTTGCCACTGGTGGAAAAAAAAAGGAAGATTGGACACGAAGCTTATTCTGGTGGCATGGGGCAGGCCCACGGGCCCTTGGGGCTATGAGGCAACAAACAAATAATGTTATAAATAAATAAATGGTGCTTAAGGGAGTGGGAGTGCCTCACTACTTGGGTAGGACTGAGAGGGGTATGCAAGGATGGGGGGCAATGCAACGGGTGGTGGAGAAGCGACAGTGGTGCACGTCCTCTGGCAAAATTCGCACAGTGGAGAGGGAATATATTGTTGCCTGCACAGAGCAACGGGCAGGGTGAAGGGCAGCATGGCCCCAGGCCAGGGAACCATGGCATGGGAGAGGGAAGGGGGGAGAATAAAATGGGGGGGTGGGGCTGGTACAAAGGCTCAGTGCAGCCCTGTGGCATCGGGCCCTATATGAACATGAGGAATGCTGATGATGGATTTACTAGGAAGCCCAATGGAGAGGGCACAGGCAGGGAGCAGTGGGAGACCAGCGGTAGTCATCGGGCAGAGCTGGGGGGTATGCCAGGGCAGAACGCTGGGCTGGTGCATAGATGGGACCAAAAAAAAAAAGAGCAAAGTGAAGGTGGACGGGTATGTTGGTGTCCACTTTGAAAATGGGAGATGTTTTTTGGCCCAGGTTTGTTCACCATGACCCTGGGGGGGTACCAGCCTGGGCAGGTTGGCTATGAGGTGTGGGGAGGGGGGTATGGGGGGTCAGGATGGTATTGCAGAACAAAGGTCACCCCCCATTTATTTGTGTGGGTGGAAGAATAGCTATTTGGTACAGGAAGATATTTCACATGTGTTTTGTTATGCAGCTCATATGAAGACATGGCACCAAGAAGAGCCCAGGCACCTAGCACTACCATGCTGGCGGAAGCTGTGAAGCTGATGGCACAAATGACCGAGTTGATGGAGGCAGCGAAGAGAAGGGAGGCTGAGAAGGAGGTTCAGGGGAAGCAGAAAGAGCGGGATGGAGGGGCTGGCACAGGAAGGGACAACAAACGACTGAGGAGGTCAGGACCCAGCACCCCGGCAGCACCGAGGACAGGGGAAAACCCAGATAAAATCCTGGATGAGTCGCAACCAGATGGGGGTAAGGATAAGGTGGATACGAGCAATGAAGCAAACTTATGGGAATATATTGAGGGGTTGGTAGGTGATATGGGAGAAGAAGGGGTGTCCAAAATCGAGTCAGCATTCCAGGCCATCAAGGAGAAAAGTAAAGGGGAAAAAGGGGTGGCGGGCACCTCAGGGGGGACGGAAGTTGTACGACGGTCCACCAGGCTTCACATTAGGTGACCACGTGCCAGTGACAATTAAAGAAAAGACCTGGAAAGGGGAATACGTGGATATCTTTGGGCTGGTCAATGAGGAGACAGCCAACAGATATGAGCAGAAGAAATCAGTAGGAAAGTCGGAGATGGCGTTGGCGTTGGCAGTGGTAGGGCACAAGATGGAGGAGGCTAAGTTTAAAGGAAAAAGCATTGACACATGGCAAATGGAGTTCTTGATTTATAGCGCCTTGGTGCTGGAGAAGCAGCCCGAGCTGGCAATCCCACTGCTAACCTACATGGCAATCATCAGGGATGCGTACCGGGCAAAGCTGGGTTTTGGATGGCTTAAGTATGATGAGGTGTTCTGGAGACGCATGACTGTAAAAGGTGATCTGAGGTGGTACTGCACCCATGCTGAACTCTGGGTCCATATGTTGTTGGGAGCAGTAGTTTCCCAGGGAATGGAACAGATGAGAAAGGGGACTCAAATCCAGGGTGCCAAGGCCTGCTGGGCTTGCAACAGGGCTTCGTGTAGCTGGTCTAGTTGTAAGTTTAGGCACATTTGCTGTCTGTGCAGGGGGTCACACCCAGCCACCAGTGGCAGAATAGGGGTGTCAAGATGGGACCAGCTGGGGGCAGGCTCAGGAGCAGCCCTTTTGGGGCAGCAGGGGGGGAACTGGCAGGGGCCAGGGGGATCCAGGAGAGGAGGATATGCAGCCAACTATGGATGGAGCTAGACCAGGACAAGGGGAATGGAGGTGGGGATATCCCCTGGCCTGCATACCCATCAAACGGGCAGTGGTGGAATTCTGGACCAGGGATTACTCCAATAAGGAGCGGGCGGAGATGTTAAGAGGCGGTTTTCAGGGTGGGTTTGCACTGGGTTTCATGAGGTCATGGGTGGGGATGCATGCTTAGAACTTGGGGTCAGTAACAGGAAAGGAATACATTGTATGGGAAAAGATCCGGAAGGGAATCCAGGCAGGGTGGGTGGAGGGGCCACTGTCCAACCCCCCCTGTGCGAGTTTCCGGGTGTCACCATTGGGATTGGTACCCAAGAAACAAGGGGGAGAACTGAGGCTCATCCATCACCTGTCCTACCCGAAGGAAGAATCAGTGAATAGAGGGATCCTGGAAGCTCTCAGCATGGTCTCATACACATCACTGGATCAAGCAGTGGAGCTGATCCGGGCAGCGGAGGGGGCCTGGTTGGTCAAGACGGACATTGAGTCCGCATTTTGACTGCTGCCAGTACGGCCGGTGGATTGGGACCTCCTGGTGTTCCAGTTTGAGGACAGGTTGTACTTCGACAAGGCAATGTCCATGGGGTGTTCCGTGGCCTGTGCCACATCTAAGGTCTTCAGTTCTTGGGTACAGTGGGTATTTGGGTGGCGTTATGGACACAAAAGAGTAGTCCATTACTTGGATGATTTCTTATTGATAGGGACCAGTCAGGAAGAAGCAGGAAAAATGTTAGCAGATTCCCAGGATATGTGCAGGTCCATAGGGATCCGTTGGCTGCGGAAAAAGAGGTCCGCGCACACTAGAGTTCTTGGGATTGAGGTGCATGGAGGAGGAAGAAAGGAGTGTTTTCACCTTCCAGGGGACAAAGGTGCAAGACTCAAGGGGCTATTGGCACTAGTGGTGGGGAGGAGGAGGGTGCCACTGGTACAGGTACAACAACTACTGGGGCACCTTAATTTCACCTGCAAGGCCATAAGTCCAGGCAGGGTATTTACTAGGAGATTGGGTAGGGGCAAAGGAAAAGCAAAACTACCACATCACTAGGTGGACATTAACAAGGGGGTGAGGAAGGATTTGTGGGCATGGGAGACATTCCTGGAAGCATACAATGGGGTGACATTCTGGCAGGAGGACTGGGCCTCCAACACAGACCTCAAGCTGTACACAGATGCAGCTTGGGGCATGGGGATGGGGGCCTACTTTCAAAAAGACTGGATCTCAGAGGTATGGCCAGTTTGATGGCAAGAATGGGGATGGACAAAGGACATCACATTCCTGGAGATCTTCCCGATATGGGTAGCTTTGGAGGTTTGGGGTACACGGATGGCAGGACGTTGCATAGTTTTCTGGTGCGACAACATGGGTGTGGTCGAAGTGATTAATAGACAGTCAGGCAGGACGGAAGTGGTCGGGGCAGTTTTGGGGGGTATGGTCTTGTTAGGACTGTGACTCAACCTGTCTTTTAGCGCAAGGCATATCAAGGGAGATTGGAACGAGGTAGCTGACTGTCTTTCTTGTTTTCAGATGGAGAGGTTCCGAGAGCTGGCATCGCGGGGCATGCTCACCCAGATCAGGTCCCTGTTTGGCTATGGGAGATTGGAGAGAGAAGGCCAGGGCTTTGTATAAAGGGTCATGGTTGGCCGGCACCTTAAGGGCCTACAAGAGGGCATGGGCAGGTTTCCAGATGTTTAGGGCCGGAATGGGTTGGGAGACAGGTAAGCCAGCCAAGGAAGAGGAGGTAATTCAATACATGGTAAAAAGATGGGAGGAAGGGGTGGTGCATGCTACTATGGGGGTCCAGTTGGCAGGGATCAGTTGGGTTTGCTTTGACAAGGGGTGGGTAGATGTTACAGGCAGCTGGGCCATTATACGTATGGTGTTTGGTTGGCAGAGGGGTCAGGAAAGGTGGCAGGATGGAAGAAGGCCCCTGATGGGGTCCCTTCTAATAGATGTTCTACGGGCAGTGGGCCACATCTGCTATTTGTCGAATGAGGCTTGCCTTTTCAGGGCCATTTTTACCATCTTGGCAAAAAGGGCTTTCCGGGTGGGAGAAATAGTGGCTCCCAGAAAGGGGTTGACTGATGCAGGGCTGCAGGAGAAGTGTGTGAGATTGGGAGGGGGGGAAGGTAATAATCCTACTGCAGAGGTCAAATATGGACCAGCATGGAAAAGGTGCCACCATGGAGCAGCTGAGGGAGGGTCAGCAGAGGCCTGTGCAGTCCAGGCCATGGGTGCCTACACGAGGATCTGAGGGAAAAGAGCGAGGCTCTGGTTCGTGCACAGGGACGGGTCACCAGTGTCCGGTTGCCAGGTGGGGGCAGTTCTGAAGAAGGCATTGGCATTTTTGGGTGAGAACCCTGATGAGTTTGCCCCTCACTCCTTCTGGATTGGGGCAGCTTCAGAGGCAGCCATATCAGGACCAGGGGAGAAGGAGTTCAAGACAGTAGGGAGATGGGTATCGAACTGTCATAAGAGGTATGTAAGGTGTTGACAGTGGCTAACTGGTATACCTCTTTTTCTCCCCCACAACCGGCTCCAAGAGACAGGTGTGGATCATGGAGCACTCTTTCATCTATTGGGCGGAGAGATTTGCAGAGGCCACAAGAATGGGCAAGCAGCTGCGCCAGGGAATCGATCACACAAAAGTGAGATGGAGGTTGCTGAGGGGCATGAGATGGCCACAGCTGCTGCCTTTGTTAGAGGAGCTGCAGGTGCGATGGGCCAGCCCGGATTGTATTATCATCCACTTAGGGGGCAATGACATAGGGGCCATGCCATGGTGATGTTTGATTAAGGACATTATAGCGGAACTAGAAAGGGTGAATAGCTGGTAGCCCAGGGTGGTGATTGGTTGGTCCGAGATTACATCTCAGAGGGTATGGAGGGGCGCAAAAAGGCCCCAGGTGGTGGAGGTGTCGAGAAAATGCCTGAACAGGAAGGTGGCCAGGGAGGTCATCGAGATGGGGGGGATCCATATACAGCATATGGACATTTCATTTGATCAGGAAGCAGTGTACAGATCGGATGACATCCATCTCACTGAGTTTGGCATGAGTTTGTTTTTTCGGCCCTTTGGGGAGCTAGTTGAGGACATAAATAAGAAGGGTTTGAAGGGCTAGCCTGCAAGGGAGCCCCATCTTCCATCATAGCTGGAGATGGGGCAGTGGAAGTTTAGGGGGAGCAAGGGAAACAGGGGGCAGATGGGGGATTGTACCATGGGCTGGGGCAAAGGAACCCAGGTGTGGGAGTAAAGAGGGGGTGGGGGAAGGATATAGAGTAGGGGTGTGGATCATGGTGTCCACACCGCGTGGGGAGTGGTCCGGTAACCTGGAACCCTGATGGTGAGTGAAAAGGAAGGGCCAGATCATGGTGTCGGACCCCAAGAAGCATAATGAACAGGAGGAGAGCAGGAAAAAGATCCACAAGAAAGAAGACAGGGCTGTTATGTCCAAGAAGGCCATGGGGACTGTTATGTCCTAATTGTAGATATGAATTATTAGGAGTACGATATTTAGGATGTGACAGATTAACTGTGCCTATGACATAATGCATACTGCCAGTGAGCATCCAAAAATCATAGAGCTGTGGCCTGAGTTTATTTCAGGTTGGGGATCCGGGGATAAGGAGGGTTGCCACTAAATGGCAGGCCAATTTGTCCTGGGCCCCAGCCAGAGATAACGAGCTGGGGGATGGAGGGGGGAGGAGTGGGGTGGGTGGTGGGGAACTGGAAAGGGAGGCACCTGTGACCTCACTACAGTGACGAATGACAGGCAGGTGAAGCTCCCTGACTATTGGCTGAAGGGAGGGGCCCGGGGAGGGGTCTAAGACTAAAGCCTCTAGGGGATACTTAAGGGCATGCAACCAGAATTTTGCCCTCTTTTCTTGCTGTAAAATTCCCACCCACTCTCCCCTCAAGAAAACTTGAATAACGGGTATAGGCATTGGGAGTATGGGGCACTGGCATGATGTTTCTTGTGGGGGGTGCCCAGCAGAGTGCAGTCGGTGGGCCAGGGGGCTAGGTGGAGTCCCGCTGGCACTGTGGGAGACAAGTAGGTGATTGAGCTTTTTTTGGAAGGTTTAGGGGAGCAAGGGGAAAATGGGGGCAGATAGAGGGTAGGTACCACTGGCTGGGACAAAGGAACCTAGGCGTGGGAGTAAAGAGAGGGGCGGGGGGAAGGACATAGAGCTAGGGGGTGGATCCTGGTGTCCACACCCAGTGTGGAGGGGAAGTGGTCCGGGTAACCTTGCACCCAATGGTGGTGAGTGAAGTGGGGGGGCCGGATCACGATGTCCGGACTCCGAGAAGCATGATGAAGAGGAGGAGAGCAGGACGAAGATCCACAAGAAAGAAGATTGGACTGTTATGTCCAAGAAGGCCATGGGGACTGTTATGTCGTAATTGTAGATATGAATGATTAGAAGTATGGTATTTGGGATGTGAGAAATTAACTGTGCCTACGACATAATAAATACTGCCAGTGAGCATCCAAAAGTCATAAAGCTGTGGCCTTAGTTTATTTCGGGTTGGGGATCCAGGTACAACAAAGGATTTTCAATATTACCTCTTAAATTAAAGCTGTTTTCTCTTTGGTTAATTTACCAAGTAGGTACTCAGGTTTCCCTGCTTTTAGTATTTTATGTATCAAACATGTCCATTTTAACATTCTTTTTTTTCTAGATTCAACCAGCCTTAATTTGTGTACATTGTACAATGATGCATAAAGTAATTGCATTTCAAGATGAACCCAGCCATACAATTGTACAATCTGTCTTGTTTCAATAAGTTGGTCTTGTTTCTTAAGGTATATACTGTATATATGAGATCCCCACAATACAGAATAGGGATTGAGAGTTGTTATACAACAGATATCCTCATTTTATAGTTTAAACAATGTCTGGTTCTTCTAAAAGCTCCCAATCAGGTATCTATCTTTCTAATTAGATTATTTATATGATGCTTAAAACTCAGGGATGCATCCACCCAAATCCCTAGATACTTGTATACATTTACTTGTTCTAGAATCACATTTTCTCTAGTTTTTTTGTGATTTGTTTTTAATTTTTTGATTTTTGCCTTAGTGAGCCAAATAGCATGGTCTTATTTTTTTTCTCATTAATAACCAATTTGGAATTGGTAAACCCATTGCTCAGCACCCTAAAATCACATTGAAATAGTCTCTCCACTTCCTGTACTGTGTTGGCTGATGCTAGCAGAACTGTATTGTCCACATATAAGTGAAGATTTGCTTAATCCGTGTGTCGAGCCAGTTGGTTTACATACACCAAGAACAATGTGAGGTCCAAAACTGAGCACTGAGGAACTCCCATATTTATTTGTAGTGTCTTAGATAATACATTTCCAACCAGAACCCTGTTGATACCATTTTTTTAAGTAGGAGCTAAACCATTGCAAAGTATCCTCTGCGACCCCAGTTTCCAACAATCTATCACTAATAATTTCAAAGTCCACTATATATCTAATGCTTTAGATAAATCCACGAACACTGCTCTCTATCTCAGAGGTGCCCCCAGTTCATCGCCATTACTGTGACTTGACAGAACGGCTTCCGCAGATTGTCCGTGAATGCACCATTCATTGTCGGTATGATTATTTTATAGGCCTTGTATATAATTTCCAAATGTAGGCCTGAATATGCGCTATTATATGCCATGCTATTATTGCGTTTTGCACATTTTGTGGTCGCAATTACTGATTCATGATTTTGACGTTCCCTATATTTATCACACTGTTATGACATAGAGCCGGGAGTAAATTACACCCAAAACCAAGTTCCTGGCCTGAACCTCTCCAAGTAGGCATCTATTTTATCTATATGTTTAGTGAGTAGAATCTCAGTTTGGCCTAGGTCCCATTTTGTATAAAGTAACACCCTTCTCCCCTTTTCACTTCTCTATCAAATCTATGAGCATAGTATCCCTCAATGTCTAGTTCTGAGTCTTTTATATTCTTGCTTAACCATGTTTCTGTTATTGATATAATTTCAGGATTTTCCATAGTCACCCAAGTTCTTAAAATGTCTGCCTTCTTTTTAAACTTCAAGCATTATCATACAGTAGTCTTCCATTTCTCTATTGATGAGGAATACTACAGGTGATAGGATGTGTAGACTTTTCCCAGTGTTCCACCTGCATGTTACATCTCATAATTGACATGGAGAGGCTGTACCATTGGGGTAACCGAATACTTATGGCTCCATTCTTTTTCTGGCTGTCCACTAAATCACATCTGGATCTCATGGTCATAGGTGCAACTCAAGTTTTATATGTGGTTTATACCTTAATGTTCACAGTGACTGCAGTACAATACTATGTTATGCTGCACTACTAGATTGGAGCTATTTCTCAGATGTTACATTAAACTGAGGTCCTACCCTACCTGTCCATGTTTGGTGATTGCCAAGATGGAAGTTAAAGATCCTATTGCACTTTTAGAAAAGATAAGGCAATTTTATTTCTTTGGTGCCCTATACCAATGGCCCAGGCTCCTTCTAAGCAGTTACACAAGTTGAACATAATTAAAATAAGAAATAAGATCAGATCTCTAAATAAAACAATTACAGAATGTCGCTGTTAGTGCTGTGCAGAATTCTCAAATTCCAGCAGAATGAAATTCTGTTGAATAGTCACAATTCCGCTGAATTGCCATCGAATTCCACCAGAAATGGAATGACAGAATTCCGCAGCATAAAATAGTTGTGGAATGATTTCCCATGCAAAAATCACCATTCTGTGGAATATTATTTCATGGATCTCAGTATTTTCCATGGAAAGAAAATGTTCTGTTTCTGCAGATCACAGTAGACAGAATTCCACAGGTGAACAAGCAAAATTCAGATGGAAATCCTGCTGGTGGAATGGTCGTTCCACTCTAATTCCGCTGGCAGAATTCCACATTCTGCACAGCACTAGTCACTGTGTACTTTCTCAAATAAGCACTGTAGGATGTTAAGGCTTTCTAAAAGGCCTCCACTGAAGGAGTGCCCCAAATATAAGATGGCGAAGAGTTCCAACCTAGTGTGGTGGCTGCTCCAGTGGTTCTGTCCCCAGACAGTTTCAACCATGGTCATGGGCTAGTGAGCAAGCCATTATTAGTGGAGCACAGAAGGTGAGCAGGGATGTGTATAAACATGTGGATCTGAACTGTGAAATGCCTTGTAAACTAATGAATCTATCTTGTTGCTGGTGCACCACCAAATGGATAGCCAGTGCAGATCAACAAGTGCCAGAGTGATAGACTCTGACTGTAAGAACCCAGCAATCAGTTGGGCTGCAGGATTCTGGATCAGTTACAGGTGATGCAATAAACCTCTAGAAAACCCTAACTAGAAAACATTACCCTAATTTAGTTGAGGTGTAACAAAGGCATGTACTATCATAACCAGATTTCCTGGCACTAGATACTGTTTAATATGGGAAATGATCCATAACTGTTTAAAACTGTTTCAAGCTGTTGCTGACACTTGTGTTCCTGTGTCAGCTTGCAGTCCAAAATAACCTCCAGTATCTTCACAATAACACCAGCACCAAGTCTAGTGTCTTATAAGGATGGTAAAATGATACTATCACAAAGCATTTGCTAACACATGGGAACCTGGTTAGATCAGTAACATGTCCGTTTTAGTAGTGTTAAGATGGACCCAGCTAGAGGCCATTCAGTCATTAGTTTTCTGTGAGACTATGTCATCCCAATCTGGTGCACAAGTCAGGTACAGCTACATATCATCAGCACAGCAGTGATACTCCAGACCGTACCACCTTCTGATGTCACCCAATGGTGGCATTCCAACAGCAAACATAGGGACTGGGATCGATATCTGTAGCACTCCACAGCTGAGGTCAAATGTCCCAGAAATGGAATGACTCTGTACAAAATTCTATGATCTACCCATGAGATAAAACTCAAACCACCACAACACATTAACTGTGAATCCTATGAAGTACTGCAAGTCATCCAATTGCACCCCATGGTCAACTATGTCAAATGTTGACTACAGATCAAGAAGGTCCACGATGGACTGATGCCTTCTATATCTTACCATGAGCAGGTAATTGAACACCTTAATGAAGGCAGTCTGTGTACAGTGCCAGGGCCTGACTCACAGATGTCATATTTTTCCAGGTGCATTTCTAACACTGTACTGCCACCACCTCTTCAATCACCTTTCCCAGGAACACTCGCTCTCACTTCCGTCTACCTTCCTAAAGCTACTGACTCGCTCAGTCTATCCTCGCTCCCTTCCGCATACAGTATGCAACTTCTATTACCCAAAGCGAAGACAAACTAACAGGAGGGACTCACTTTTCTTATTTTTTAAACAGAGAGAGGCTTACTTTGTACTCTTAACAGGTTCCCACTTTCTGCAATGAGCACTGCTCGGTCACGCTACATTTCAGCAATGAAAGTGAAAGTGCTCCACGATCGCGGTACTCTCCATACAAATGTCACTTTTTTCACACAAATTAAAAGAAGACAACTTAAAAACAACTAGTTTCTCTTACTTTTGGTACACAGGCAGGGTTTGTTAAATTCTCTACCATATCATTTAGCAGCTACATTTCATCAATTACAGTGAAAGTGTTCCCCAATCATACTTACCTCCCTCTCCCTACAAACATCACCTTCTTTCACAGAAATGATGTAAGTGCAAAAAAAAAAAAATTCTCTTATATTTTTCAACACAACCTTATTTTAAACCTCTGCCAACATATCATTTATTTACCAGCTAGAGAGAGGGACTACTTTCTCCACCCACCCCAAAAATAATCTGTGGGCATTTTATAAGATAGATAACCCACTCTAAGGTGTGCAGTCACGCTCTGATATACCACAAACGTATATAGGCGGCTACAAACACCACAGAAATGGGGCCAAAACCAAATCCAAAAGGTACTCACAAACTGTCCAAAGTAGGTCAGCACCTCATAACCATCTATTCTTTGAGATAAAATCTGCATACGATGTATCAGGATAAAAGTCTTTTATTTCCAAGATAGGCAAACAGGTCAGCAGGCATACAAAATGAGCTCAATACACTTTGCCCCCTCCCCACGGAACCAAACGTTTTCGCGTCCCAACTACGCTTTCTCAAGGCTGTGGCAATAAAAAATAACACACCTTATATACCTTTCTTAAAAGTGAAGTTTAAAGGTAACGTTACATTCCTATAGATTTATCCCATATAAACAAAATGCCACAAAAAGACAGATTTTTAAATAGTTTTGTCCAATACTAAGAAACCTACCTAAATATGAATACAAAATACATAAACAAAAAATAAATTATTATTAAAAAAACGGCAGAAACAAAAAAAAACCTTGCTATAGCCTTATTAATACATCTAAAAAAAATATGATGTATACCCAAAAGACAATAACAATCTATAAATCACCCATAAAAAGGGAGAAAGCTGAAAAAAATCATTTAAGCCAGGAGCAATATATGATTTCAGAACATATTGCCAATAAGTTTCTCTTTTTCGTAATTTCAAATCTAAATCTCCTCCTCTGGAACCTATAGTAACTTTCTCAATAATTTGAAAGCTAAAATGATGTTGTTCTCCCTTAAAATTGACATGTTGAGAAAGAGCACTAACACCATCAGCATGTGCAACACTTCTAACATGCTGTCCTATCCTTTCTTTTAGTTTTTGGATTGTTTTACCCAAATAAAAACCAGTGCATTTATTACAACATGCCAAATATACCACATTCAAAGTATTGCAATTTGCAAAAGTCATGATTTTATATTGTTTTCCAGTAACTGGTTGTTTAAACATATTACCAGTTTTTATAAATTTACAAAAACGACAATTTCCACATCGAAAAGTTCCATTAGGCAAAGTACTTATTTTATTCACATTCTGTGTCTCCCCACTATAGTAACTATGTACCAATTGATCCTGCAAATTATGGCCCCTTTTATATACAATTTTTGGGAAATTTTTGACCGAATCTTTAAGCTTATGATCTACTGATAGTATATGCCAATGTTTTTTGATTATATGAATGAATAAATGTGCCTGTGGGCTAAAAGTGGTAACAAATTTTGGAACATCATTTTTATATGTGATTTCCTTCTTATCTTGTTGATCTTGGGCATGTTTTTTAATATTCCACTTATACTCAGCTTTTTTACATCCCTCTTGTATACATTCCATATTGTAACCACGTTGTAAGAATCTATTTGTTAATTCCTCAGCACCTTTTTCATAATCCCCTTCATGAGAGCAATTACGCTTATATCGCAAAAACTGTCCAACAGGTATATTCTCTGTAACATGTTTAGGGTGACAACTCTGATAATGTAATATACTATTTCTATCAGTATTTTTTCTAAATAACTTTGTACTAATATCCCCATTATTTTCTTTTTTTACCATTAAATCCAGAAAACTAATTTCATCAGGATCCACTTTTAGTTCAAATGTGAGATTACAATTTGATTTCTCTAAGTAAGCTTTAAACAATCCCAATTTTCCTACAGAACCCTTCCAAATGAAAAATAAATCATCTATGTAACGTTTATAAAAATCAATTTTATCCAAAAAAGGATTCTCATCACTAAAAATGAATTTTTCTTCCCATTTTGATAGATATATAATCGCATAATTAGGAGCCATGGCTGCCCCCATGGCTGTTCCTTTTTTTTGCAAAAACATCTTTCCATCAAAGATAAAAGTGTTACAAGTTAGAACCTTTTCTGTCAACATAATAAGAAATTCCACAAACGCTTGTGAATGCGAGGTCTTTTCATACAAACTCTCTCTCTTAAGCTTTCCAACCCTTCATTGTGTGGAATATTGGTATATAGGGAACAAACATCCAAAGTTACAAAACTCGACTGTGAATCCATATCAATATCTGCAAGAAAGTCCATAAATTGTGCTGTGTCCTTTAAATATGACCGAGTTTTTTGTGCAATAGGTTTAATGAAATAATCTACAAAATGTGCAATATTATCAGTCAGAGATCCAATGCTGGCCACTATCGGTCTGTATGGCAGGTTCTTTAAACATTTATGAATTTTGGGAAGTCCATATAAAACAGATTTTATGGGATGTTTTATAGACAAAAATTCGTCTGTATCACGACTAATTAGACCTTCCATTAATGCCTCATGTAAAATATTGTCAATCTCCCATTTAAACTTATTCACAGGATCCCAAGACAAGCTTTCATAAAAATCTGTATTTTTAAGTTGGCATAACATTCCCAATTCATATTCTCTGGTGTTTATAACTACCACAGATCTTCCTTTGTCAGCCGGCTTTATAGTAATCGTTTTATTATTTTTTAAGGCACAAATAGCTGCATTTTCTTCCGATGTACAGTTATAATATCTCGATGGCGGTACCAATAAGTTTTCTAAATCCTGAATGCACACCTTCTCAAACACCGAAACTGCGGTGTTTTGTGGAGGAAAAAAAGTTGATCTATTTTTAAAAATAGGAACAGTATCAAAATGATCTGCTGTCTCTCTGTCTTTTTCCAGCACACTGCATTCCCGTTTTTCTTCATAAAAAAATGCTTTCAGATTCAATTTTCGAGTGAATTTATAAAAGTCCACAACTGTTTCAAATTTGTTCAAACTAGATGTCGGAACAAACGAAAGTCCCTTTTCCAGAACTTTTAATTCTGATTCAGTCAGGACATAATCAGAGATATTAATCACCACTTTTTCTTCACCATCTAATAGTTTCATTTGTATCTGTGGTAGGACCCTCTCCCCCATCGCTGATACATTCTCCTGCCCCCTCCACTTTCTCTCATTCTTCCTCCCCCTCCCTCGTGTACCCCTTACATTGCTGTTCTTCGTGAAACCTGGCAAATCTTGGACTGCATCTCAATTGTCTCTCAAACCTCCTGTATAGGTACAGATCTCAATCGGCTGTGTGAAGGGTACAACTGGGGATGGGGATGGGTGCAGAAACGGGTAGAGGTTTTGTTTTGCATTTCCCAATCCACACTGGAAACTGCTTTTGTAGTTGATTTTTCTTGTTGTGCCCTGTACGCTTCTTGATTTGGAGGGACACTCTCTTGACTGTGATCCAAAAAAGGACTTGTCACTTCAAGTTCAGATCCACTCATATAGACATCTGAGTATGATGATTTATCATTTGTAAATGTGGTTTGCTTCTTTAATATGGATTTTACCAGCTTCACAATTTTATTCCACTGAAAAATCCTTCCACTTTCATAGTCTCTCTTATCACGTTCAAATTTGCTGATCTTCACTTTCTCAATTCTATTATCTTGTTTTTTAATTGTGTCTTCCAATTGTCTATGATATTGAAAGTATTCCACATGATCAGCAAAGGAAAGTACCACCTTTTCCCTTTCAATTAATTCTGTTTTAATTTCCTGTTCCACCGTTTCTGCATCTTTTAAAATAAATTCAATCAGCCCAGCCGTAGATTTTAGAAGATGTTGTTGCCAACCCATAACAAATGACTCTCTATTTCCTCCAAATGCTGGCTTAATTGTCCAACATAAGCCCCATGGTGTTCTATTGACAGATAAATGCGCTGTTAATGATACTCTCTGCCAATAAAGACGGCGTGCTTTTAAAGCAGTTTTTTGCAACAAGAAAAAGGCTTTTTTTATATCAATGATGGTATCATGTTCTTCTATAATATCTTTGCTGACTGTGATAATGATTGTCATTTCGTTTTTGTAAAAAGGGATTTACGGCATCTTTTTGGGCAAATAATGATTCAATGAATGTACTAGACAAAACTTGCTGGGGGGGGCAGTGTTGCTGACTCCAAGTACATTGTCATTCGACATCTTTTTGTACTGATAAAAAGTTTATGTCACTTATGCCTTGTAATTTGTAATTTAGAAATTCAACAGCAAATCCATAGACAGTCAGCGGAGCATGCCAATTTTATAGAATAATGCCACAAACGTACATAGGCGGCTACAAACACCACAGAAATGGGGCCAAAACCAAACCCAAAAGGTACTCACACACTGTCCAAAGTAGGTCGGCACCTCATAACCATCTATTCTTTGAGATAAAATCCACATACGATGTATCAGGATAAAAGCCTTTTATTTCCAAGATAGGCAAACAGGTCAGCAGGCATACAAATGAGCTCAATACACTTTGCCCTCCCAGGAACAAAGCGTTTCTGGTCACAACTACACTTTCTCAAGGCCGTGGCAATAAAAAATAACACACCTTATATACCTTTCTTAAAGGTGAAGTTTAAAGGTAACGTTACATTCCTATAGATTTATCCCATATAAACAAAATGCCACAAAAAGACAGATTTTTAAATAGTTTTGTCCAATACTAAGAAACCTACCTAAATATGAATACAAAATACATAAACAAAAAATAAATTATTTTAGGTAGGTTTCTTAGTACAAAACTATTTAAAAATCTGTCTTTTTGTGGCATTTTGTTTATATGGGATAAATCTATAGGAATGTAACGTTACCTTTAAACTTCACCTTTAAGAAAGGTATATAAGGTGTTTTATTTTTTATTGCCACAGCCTTGAGAAAGCATAGTTGTGACGCAAAAACGTTTGGTTCCGTGGGGAGGGGGCAAAGTGTATTGAGCTCATTTTGTATGCCTGCTGACCTGTTTGCCTATCTTGGAAATAAAAGGCTTTTATCCTGATACATCGTATGTGGATTTTATCTCAAAGAATAGATGGTTATGAGGTGCTGACCTACTTTGGACAGTTTGTGAGCACGCTCTGATATACGCATGCCTTGGGTGGTTGAATGCACTCGGTCTGCGACCTCTCTGCATCACAATGCACACAAAGGTGTGCGTATATCAGAGCTCGACCACACACCCTAGAGTGGGTTATCTATTACATATATATATCTATGGAGAGAGAGAGAGAGATTGCAAGAAACTGCGTTAATGCAACGGTTGGGGTTTTTTACAGTGACAAAAGTGAGAAAATTCAACTTTAGTCTTTTCAACCCTAACTCTTGCTCCCCCAACCCCCCACTGCCCCAGCCCCCCCACTGCACACACACACACACACACACACACACACACACACACAGAGGCACACACATAGACACATGCACACGCAGAACACACAACTATGGGGGGCAGTACAAGGCAAGACAACCAATCACAGACAGACAGACACCATACTGCAACAGAAATAACTTACAGCTTCTTAAACACGCCACAACAGGCATTCATCATCATGTTTCACCAACTGTATCAGTTGTTGTGCCATTCCACTTTCCTATATGTGCATAGCCTCCTACATAACAACATATGCCTGATACTAATGTACATGTGTTCTTTGCAGTGTAGACCCATTTTGTTTACTGCTGTGTTAGCAACTAGTCAATTTCTCAATTGAAGCATAGCAGTGTGCCGCTAGCAATGTTATCATTTTTCCATAAAACCATACTGCACACTTCCACTTAATTACTTGTTACTGCATAATAGTATAGCTACACAGTATCACAAAGTTTCCAGTTTTGCATAAGACTGCACTGTGATATGTCAGCCTATGTGACCATTTGTGCATAACAGAATAATAATAATATAAATACTTAAATAGATTTCTTGGTAAGGAAATAGTGCTTAGCCCATAGTGACTTAACTATTTTTGCATAAGAGTATTACAGTATGCTACAATGAACTTTACCATTTCTGCATGCCACCACACCCATGACTCCACCTACTTGCCAGTTTCCCTATAAACCTTTCAAATAACGAATAACAGAGATATATTACTAGGGACAAAGGACCAGCAATTAGACCATTGCTATATAGCAGAATATCCCAATGTTTCCACTAATTGTTCAATTTTGCATCTCACCGTGATAAAAAATAGACACATGACTTGGTGACAGCACAAGATGTATAGACCCACTCTAGTTGCATCAACTTTGGAAAGATACCCATTTCTATGAAACAGTATGATATAAGAAGTACATCTCATGTATTTGGCAGAGTGTGAGGCTCTCTTACATGGCATCCTAAACCAAGTTGCACATTTGTGGATGATGACATAGTCCATGTTGTCACCAAGTTGCCCATTTCTGCATAGTACCGTAATATGACTAGCAACATAATCTATTACTAACTACTCTGTATTTAACCAACAGGGCACAACAGCATGTAGGTTATTAGGGGTTTACGCATGCCTTGTGTGGTGTGTCACCATGTGCAGCTGAGTGACTTAACCACATAAGAAGTGGGTAAATCTCAAGTAACTCACACCCTGGAGTGCTTCATTGCAATTGAACAATGGACCCACGGGTAAAACAAATGTTAAAATGTGTTTAGTAATGTTTTTATAAATACCATTCCTCAGACATAGCCAATGGAGGATTTACCCATGGTCATGTTAAATGTTGTTGCAATAAGGTTACAACATTTTCACACACAATTCTATGATTGCAACATGACAGCATACCCTCACATTGTTATCAAATCTTTTATTTATCTCAAACACTACCATATAAGTGATGTGGGAGATGCATAGGGAGTTCTAGCTAAAATGCTTCTAAGACATCTCACTCTATGCAGACAACAGTGTCTGATGCTAGGACAAGTGATACAGTTGGTGAAACATGATGATGGATGCCTGTTGTGGTTTGTTTAAGAAGTTGTATGTTATTTCTGTTGCATTATGGTGTCTGTCTGTGATTGGTTGTCTTGCCTTGTACTGCTCCCCATAGCTGTGTGTTCTGTGTGTGTGTGTGTTTGTGTGTGTCTATGTTTGTTCCTATGTGTGTGTGCGTGCCAGTGGGGGTGAGGTGGTGGGGGTTGGGGGGGAAGCTGAAGTTAGGGTTGAAAAGCCTAACACTGAATTTCCTCACTTTTGTCACTGTAAAAAACCCTAGCTGTTGCATTAACACAGTTTTTTGCAATGTATTTCCTGACTTTTTGAGAAAGAAATAAAAATGCAATGTTCTCTTGCCACACTACATGTGAAAACATTTATCTAAGCTTTATATAAGACACATTCACAACAATACCTTACCCAGGTTGTCAGCCCATCTCTGCATAACAGCTACTGCTTCATAAGTCAAGAATCACGGGTTAAACAAGACCATGATCATCACCACTATATGTCTCTGATACCAAATATTCACTGCTGTAACAGTCATAATTAGCATATTGTTAGGTATGCCATCAGCTCACCCCTCTCTAACCAATGATTCAGCAACATAGAGATTTATAATAAGGAGACAAACACATCATTCAAAAACTATTATATTTAATAAAATATTTTTTGAATAGAAAAATATAAAAAACTTTAATTTACAATTGTACTAAAAAACAGAAATACAAAAATAAATAAATGTGTTTATTCACACATATACATAGGTTATGGAATAAGAAATACAATATAAATAAAAAACACTCGAAAATAAAAAAAGTGTTACTGCACACTTGTACTTCACAGTCTTGGGGGGTGTGGGTGGGAATAAATAAAAAATAAATAAAGAAAACAAATTATTAAATTTAACTATTTACAATTACAGCCTGGAGTGACAAAGGGGTGCTGGCCATTCAGGCTCAAGGCCCATGGGGAGAGGGTGAGGAGGAGGAAATGGAAGGCTGCACAGGAGTCGATGCAGCAAGGTGCCCCTCTTCTGCAGCTGATGGTGGTGTTGTTGGAGGGGCACCTTCAAGGGGCTGTTGCTGAGGACCTGAGGAGGGCTGGTCATCATGAAGATGCTGCAGGTCTTGATGCAGGAGATGGTGTATTGCTTCTGTGGCCTCCAGCTGGTTCTCAGCCAGCCACACCATGAGTCCATGCATGGACACCAATGAAGCAACAGAGGCCTCTTCCAGTTCTCTCAACAAGTGAACTGCTTGGGTGAGGCCCCTGTTGCTCTACTCAAGCTCACAGGTGGCTAATAAAGCCGCATGCCCCACATGCCCATGATGCTACAGCAAATCAACAATTTCAGCCTGCTGTTTAATAATCCCCCCCTGGCCAATGATATAATTTAATTTTGCTGCAGTGTCATTGGCGTGGTCAGCTGCAGCTCAGCTACCACCCTGCATGGCCTCCAGCAGCTGGCTGAGTGTATCACTGATCTTATTAAGAATGGCAATTTGCCCTGTAGACACAAAAAAAGACAACAACAGAAATGCAAGTAAATTAACCTGTTCTGTAGTATTCTGATAATATACTATGATGAACTGTGATTATTTGCCGTATCAGTCATAGCCGAGAAATAGTCACATGTATGTCACATCACTAAACCTGTGTTAACTTGATAATACTTTCAGTGACGTATGTTGGTCACACATTTCCCCCACTCTTTTGCATAGTATGATGTTCAATCAATCAATCAAAATCTTTATTTATCCAGGCGAACATCATTGAGCAGAGCTCTTTTACAAGATGGACCTAGTTAGAACAGGATCAGCTAACATCCATCATAAAAACATATAAATACATGTAAATAAGTATATAAACACAAACACAATGGTGCAGTAATAGGGGAATCAAATGATAAAAGGAAGACAAGGCAAGCCATAACAGAGGAGGATTCAAATACAAGGCAGCAGGTCTACCGTTGAACCATGCAACTGTATATAAACCATGTTCTCTGTATAGAAGTACCAGTTAGTTCATTTACCAGGGGCAGTCACTAGTACTAGCCATGAAAATGGCTTGGAGAACCACCAACTAATGGCAGATGGGGTACCAGGAGGGGTATGTAATATGTAAGCGAAGGATAAACATTGTGAGAAGTGAAGTCCCGAGGATAGGTCGGTAAAACTGATGTGGTGGTGGGGGCCTATGGGGAGAGGGAAAGGGGAGTTAGGACTTTTATAGTATGATTGCATGTAGATTGTGGATGAGTGCAGTATAGAGTTGTGAAAAGAAGGCTGGAGAAAGTGGGAAGCTAGACCAGTATCAAAGGGAGGACAGAGGCATCAAGGTGTTACATGCAAGCATTATGACTGACCAGGGCCAAGGAGGAGACAAGCACTAGTAGTAATTTGTTCATGGTTAAATGGTACAGGTTAGCATGATGGCAATTCATGGTCATGGGAAACAATTGCATTGACCATTTCTGAGATGTGAATATAAGAGCTTGAAAGAAGAGATGTCAATGGGTGACCTGAGTTTCATTTTTTTTGCAATTTATTCCACAAGGACAGTGTAAAGCTTATAGCAGCCCTGCCAAAGCGAGAGTTAACTTTGAGAACCATCAGTAGGAGAGATTTGCAACTTCTCAGGGTGTAATTGCCTATTGGTTTTATAGGAAGACAGTCTGTAATGTACTGGGGCAGTTTTTTTGGAGATGGCTCTCAGGGTCCATAAGGCTGCATTTTTATCAAGCCTGAATTGAAGAGAACTCCACCCCACTGATTGATATAGGGAGCAGTGGTGAGTGGAAAAAGGCAGGCCTGTGATAAACCTCAAAGCTCTATGATATAATGTGTCAAGTTTGGTGAGGTAGGAAATGGGACAGTGACTGTAGAGGATGTCAGCATAATCTATCAAGGATAGAAAGGTTGATTGTACCAGCTGTAGTTTGGCATCTCTAGTTAAGAAGTGGGTTATTCTAAAGAACAGACCAAGTCTCTGTTGTAATTTTTTGAGTAATTCTTCAATGTGCTCTATAAAGGACAGCCTATGGTCCAGCCATACTCTCCCAGGTATTTGAATTTAGGGAATAAATTCCAGCTTCTCACCAAGAATTGTAGTAACCTGAGGCACAGGATCTGATAGGGCTGAATTTACCATTTGGGCAGAAGGAGAATGGAGTTTGAACTTTAAGGGGCAGATCAGGTTGTCCTGGTGCACCCCTTCCCCTTTTTATCAAGATGGTGTACTCATAAGGGGAGTGGGGAAGGAAGGGGAGGGCCAGGGGATAGAACAATGGCCAAGCAACAGGAAGGGGGAGGGCAAGTGGAAGTACATAATAGGCAACACAAGAGTGGTTCAGCCACTTTTTCTAGAGTTTTTGATCTAATTGGAAACTGCAGCACATCAGATTGGCTGAATATCATGATAAGTTTGTGCATTAGGATATAACAGGTAAGACAGCTCACAAAGAACGAAGTTTAAAAAAAGAATATACAGATATAAAGTAATATAATAATAAATAGAGATATAGTAAATTAATAAGGAGATGTAACGACAGGGTGCATTAATTGATAAGTAAGAAGCATGGAAGGTGAATGGCTTAAGAGGCCTTGACGGTGAACCTTGTGGTATGACGTTTTTGAGTGGGACCCCCTGTCGGAGTGAAATTTTGGCTGTAAACTGAATAAGGCTGCAACACTTTGTGCTTAATTCCCATTTGGTGGTGAAACTTGTAAGGTATAGTTCTTGGGCATTTAAGCACCAGTGTGATTTAACTCTGAATTGCTGTATCTGCAAATATGTCCTGGATAGAGAGGGGTTTACGAGCAGAAAATCTTGCGATTGTGTGTGTTCGTTTAAGGTCATCACCAAACAAGCAAGGCGAGCCGAAACCACACTGCTGCAATGGGTATTGGAACACCATTAAGGCAAAGGTGCGAGTAAGGGTCTGGTTTGGTGGTTTGTGAAAGGGTCTTTGGCTGGTTTTGTGGGCAAGCGAGGAACTCGTGGCAGAAAGGGGAAGCAAGCAGGCAAGGCCTTAGCCTGCAAGGGTTTGTTTCCCAGGAGTGGTTTTTGATATGGCAGGAGTCAACTGGAAGTCTTTTCGAGCAAGCGTGTGGGGCATGAACACTGCTACAGGCTGATGCTGACACGGGAAATGCAACTAGGGCAGAGAAGTAAAGATCAATGTTTTCGCTCAAGGTTTAGGGATATCAGGGGCTTTCAGCTCTTCTGAAATGGAGAATCTCACTGCCAAGTGGGACTGACCAAAAAAGGAGCAAGGCCAGCAGGCATTGTTTGGTAGTGGCCTGAATGACCAAAAAACAAATGGGGAAGCTGGAAATACACTAAGGGTGGGGGAAGGCATCCTTCAAAGGATGTGAGAAGGATGGCTCCTGAGGAACAAGGACCATGGGCAATAAAGACAGGGGGATGGCTGGGGAGGACTGAGTGGAGGGAGCGATGGCACGGGCGATAAAGAGGGAGTCTCGAAGCCTGCACCCAGGATAGCACCGGAAAAAGGCATGTGGTGTGACATCACACACCAGGGCAACCATGCGGAGGCAGACAATAGAAGCATAGGTGCAGGAGAGCGCCGAAGAAAGACGCTGGCGTGACGTCACACACCTGGGGAGCCACGCAGTGGAAACAAAAGGAAGTCCTTGGGAGATAGGAAGGGCCTAGGGATAAGTAAATACTGGGCATAGGGTGCAAAGGGGGGGAGAAGAAGCCACCCAATCAAATGGGGGGGCAACGGAAAGAAGGGGGATACGGGCTCGAGGATGTGAGGACATGGAAAAGTGGGCTGTGTAGGCCTCTGAGGCCACAAGCAAGGGAATGATGGAGGCAGCGGGGACGCCATCCCAGCAGACCAGGAACATGATGAAGGAGGCCAGATGGGAGAGTAGGGACAAGGAATGGGGTCTCTAACGGAAGAAGGGGACGGTGAATTTCTTTCAAAAAAAAAAGGGAAGCCACTGGGAGCATTTAAAAAAAAAAACAGAAAAAAGGAAGAAACAAGAAGAAGGGGAAGAGGAACGAGAGGCCTGGGAAGGCATGGCAGCCATAACAATTGACATAAAGGAACCAATGGGAGTCTAGGGACAGGGTGGTGACGGCAAGCAAGGGGAATAGGGTAGGCCTGGAAAGCTACCAGGGACAGCTTTCAAAGCATTTTTGAGGCCGGGGGGGTGAGAAAGAGAGGTGGATGGAAGACAAGAGGGACAAAAAAAAAAACTCAATCACCATGGGTCAACTGTTTCTATTGGGGAACAGGGGCCAGTTAATAGGGGAATATTATGGGCGAAGTTGTTTAATGAAATTCTCTTTTTCTTCTCTTCAGTTCTTTTCACAGTTTGCAGACAGCAAGGAATATGGCTCCAAAGAAGAACAGGCCTTCAAAGGAGGATGCCTACAGGGCTATAGTGGAGCTGGCAGAGAAAGCCAATAGAATGTGGGAACTGGTCAAAGGGGAGGAACTGGGGAGAAAAGGAAAGGAAAGTGGAGAAGGGAAAAGGGGGCAGAGGGAAGTGACTGGCTGAGGGGCCAAGCAGCCCAGCCAGGACATAGCCACTGACAGAAGGCCCCAACAATGTGACTAGTCCAGCACCCCTGCACCCTGTTAACTCGGTGCCACCAGTACCTCCCCAGAACCAGTCTGGTTTTCCCCCAGGAGAACCCAGACCAGATCCCCAGCTCACAGTGGTTCCTCCACAGCCACTAGTAGAGCAGCCACCCCTTCAACCACAAGGCACCATACTTGGGCACCGGGATGACAGCAGACAACCCAGAGCAGACAAGGCCACAGGTAACACACCTGGCTTCGTGGGGGACAGCATCAAAGACTATATAAACCAAATTGTTTCGGCACTAGGGACAGGGAGTCTGGGACAAATGGAGTAAGCACTAGCAGAGATTAGGTCAGAAAAAGAAGCACTGAAAGGAAATGAGGAAGGGGTAGAGAAAGAAGGAAAAGGGATGAGAGATATTGGAGCTCCTGGGATGAGGTTAGGTGAACACGTACCGTTGGCCATGAAAGAGAAAATATGGAAGGGAGAGTATGTGGATATCTTCACCTTGGCAAGCCATGAAGTGGCAGCAAAATATGAGGAGACAGAAAACATAGGGAAGAGTGAGATGGCAGCAGCAGTGGTTTTGTTAGGAAAAAAGGAGGAGGACAAATTCACCAAAGGGAAGACCCGAGAAGGGTGGTTTGTAGATTTTGCCACATTCTCAGCCATAGTATTGGAGAAGAGGCCTGAGTTGGGCATTCCACTCATCACATACTCTTTGATAATAAGGAAAGCAAAGGCAAAGGGGGGTGGGGTAGATATACTATGATGAGTTCTTTCGACAAAGAATGGGGACGTAGGGGATGTTAGGACACGAAACAGCTAGACTTACAGTATGGACAGATTATGTAACCTATCAGTCCACACTAGAGGGGGAGTTTGGAGAAAAAAAAGTGCCATGCCACAGAGATGTTGCTGGGCCTAAAATAGGGCCTTTTGCTCCTGGCCACAATGCCATTTCCAGCACGCCTGTTCGATATGTGGGGGATCACATCCAGCAAGCAGATGCAGGACGACATGGGTCCAGGGAGCCCAGGGAGAGGGTGGGCAAGGGTCAGGGCAACAGTTTTTTCATGAAGGACAGGGATATAAAGGGCAGACATGGAATAGAGGGGGGGAGGGGTAAGGGACAGGCAAATAGAAGGAGTCAGAATCATTGACCAGCAAAGCCAGGTATCAACAAGAGGAGGAGATCTTGGCAAAGAAAAAGAAATGAAGACAAGGGAGCAATTTAAAGAAGTTAGAACCCCCATCAGGATAGAGGCATGGAGAGAATGGTTAGACAGATACCCGGATAGGAGAACAGCAGAAATTATTAAGAAAGGTTTTTGCACAGGTTTTTCATTGCAGTGCGAGGGCCCAAGGCAAGCCAGGGAGGCGAACAATCTGGGTTCAGTGAGGGGGAGGGAAGAAATGTTAAGACAAAAAATCGAGAAAGAAAAGGCAGCAGGGAGAGTACAGGGACCGTATGATACCCCTCCATTGAAGAATATGAGGATTTCTCCTTTGGGTTTGGTTCCCAAAAAACAGGAGGGGGAATACAGGGTGATTCATCACCTATCCTTTCCAGAAGATGATTCAGTGAACGATTTTATCAGTGAGGAATATAATAAAGTGACATACTCCACGCTGTAAGATGCAGTCCAGATTATCCGGGCAACTACCAATGCATGGATGGCAAAGACAGACATAGAGTCTGCTTTCAGATTACTTCTGGTTAGAAAAGAGGATTGAGACCTGTTGGGGTTTAAGATTGGGGGACAGTACTATTTTGATAAAGCCATGCCCATGGGTTGTTCTATAGCATGTGCGAAATTCGAAGCATTCAGCACATGTTTGCAATGGATATTTCAAGAAAGAACTGGGTATAAAACAGTGATTCACCATTTGGATGATTTTCTCTTCATAGGCAGTGGGAGAAGGGAGACAGAAGAAATGTTAGCCAGCTTCCAAAAGCTGTGCAGAGAACTGGGGGTCCCACTGGCACCTGACAAAACAGAAGGGCCCAGTAAGGTGTTAGAGTTTCTGGGTATTGAGATAGATGCCCCGGGGGAAACATTTCAGCTGCCGGACAAAAAAGTGAGAAAATTGAAGGAATTGATTCAGGTACATACCAGTAGAAGAAGAGTACAACTAAGACAGGTACAACAAGTGTTGGGACATCTGAACTTCGTGTGCAGGGCTATTGGGTCAGGGAGGGCTTTCACCAAAAGGTTAGCAAGGGTTACAGCCAGAGTGACTGAACCACACCATTGGGTAGACATGACAAAAGGAGTCAAGGAGGATTTTAAAGTATGGGAGAAATTCCTTAGGGAATATAATGGCTGCTCCTTCTGGAAGGAGGAATGGGTGTATAACACAGACCTCAATCTTTACACAGATGCAGCTGGGGGCCTAGGCACAGGGGACTATCTGAGGGACAGATGGTTTGCAGAACCATGGCCATCAGACTGGGTGAGGGATGGTAAGGTAAAAGATATAACATTGTTAGAGATCATGCCCATCTGGGCGTGCACCCTGGTTTGGGGAGAAGAATTACGGGATCAAAAAGTGACACTTTGGTGTGATAATAGAGCAGTGGTAGAGGTCCTAAACAACAGGGGAGCCAGGTCAGAAATGGTCATGCAAGTTTTGTGACTTCTGGTACTAAGGGCATTACAGTTGAACAGGTCATTCAAAGTGAAACACATAGAAGGGGTACACAATACCCTGGCTGACAACCTTTCCCATCTGCAGCTGGATCATTTCTGGAGGCTGGCACCAACAGCAGAGGAACAAAAAAATGACCATGCCAACGAACATATGGGGTGTTGGCAAGAAGGAGCAGAAATGTTGTTCCACAGTTCATGAGCACCATGGACTCTGAGGGCCTACGATGGGGACTGGCAAGTGTTTCAAATATCCAGGGCAACACACCACATGGAGGTAAGTAGGCTGCTCACAGAAGAACAATTGGGGAAGTTCACCATAGAGCAATGGCAAAAAGGAACAGCCCACACCACAATGGGGGTCTACTTGGCAGGGATTAGTGTTATCTGCAGTCTAAAAGGATGGAAGGACCCAACAAAATCAATGCTCATTAGAAGAGTGATGCAGGGATGGGGTAAGTTAAAACAAGGGACAGTGGATAATAGAAGACCAATAGGGGAACAGTGGCTGGCAAAACTGAAGGATGTGTTACTGGCAATATGCAGATCAAAGGCCGAGGCCCAGTTATTTCACACGATTTATGTGGTAATGTTTGCTGTGGCCATGAGAGTGAGTGAGGTGGTAGGCCATGGCAGGCAAGACAAGAAAGGGGGATTAGGATGGGAATATATAAGCTGGGGGATGAAGGAGATATAGATCATGATTAAGAGATCAAAGATGGATCAAAAGTGACAAGGTTGCATGGTAATACTAAAGAAACATGTAGAGGGCACAGTGCGCCCAGTGCAGACTTTGTAGGCTTTCGCAGCAGAGCATGAGAATCGGACAGGGAGAATATTTGTGCCTGGTGATGGAAGTAGAGTCACAAGTTATCAAGTCACAGCATTGTTCAAGAAAGGCATGCAATTCCTGGGGGAGGATCCGACTAATTATTCTTCCCATTCCTTATGGATAGGGGCTGCCTCACAGTGGGCAGTGGCAGGGGAGATGGTGAATAATATTTTGGAAAAGGGGCACTGGCGGTTTGCCAGTTATAAGAGATACATTCGAACACTGTAGTGTGGAGACTAACGTATCACTTATGTTTTTGTTACAGGTATGGAGACACGGGGGGCAGGGAGAGGTGCTATTATGGTAACAAACTAAGACCATATATAAAGATATTTATTTTGTTTAAACCCTATAGGAAGAGGGAGGAGCATGGAAGTCTGGATCTGTGGCCACTCTTTTATCTATTGGGCAGAAAGGAGAGCTGAGAAAAAGGCTGGGGAAAAGCAACTTTACCGGGATGTGAAAAAATGTAAATTGATATGACGTGGCATTCGAGGGATGAAATAGGCACAACTGCTCCCCACCTTCAAAGAGCTGAAGGAGCGGTGACCTATTCCAGGCTTAATTATTATACATTTAGGAGGTAATGACCTTGGGGGCAAGCCATGGGTGGACACATACATACAGATAAAAAGGGACCTAGAGACAATACAGCACTGGTGGCCTAGGATATGCCTGGCCTGGTTGTATATGATACCAAGAAGGGTTTGGAGACAGAAGCACAGCCATAGAGCTGTGGATAGGGCCAGGAGAAAGATGAACAGAAGGGTAGGGACACTGGTAAGAAAAATGGGAGGACAAGTAATACTGCAGGGTGTGGAAGAGTGGGTAGAAGATTTCTACAGGTCTGATGACATACACCTGTCAGATCTAGCCATAGATATGTTTAATACAGAGATGATGGGTTTTATAGAAGCATGGAGGACATGCAAAAAATAAAATGGATAGATAAAAAAAATAAAGAAGAAGGAGGACTGGAAGGAGGTTCCCCAGGTATAAGGACCAGTACCTAAGTAAGGGAAAGCCAGTTGTCCAATGCAAGCTGGAGACTGGCTGATGGGAAAAAAGGGGTGAAGGAGGGGAGGGAGAAAGAAAAGGAATAAGACAAAAAGAGGAAGAAGCTGAAGGTGAAAAGCAGTCTCAGTTTTCACCGTTACCTAACAGAAAAGGAGAAGAAGAAGGCACCCAGGTTTTCACCTGAGGGGGAAGAGAGGAAGAAACGAGGGATGAGCAGAGATTGATATATGGATGGAAATAAATGAAATTGTGAGAGATATAATAATAAAAGATGAGGAAATGGAACATGGAATTATGATATGTAAATAAATTGATTGCCAGTCTGAGCACAACAACAAACAATGGTCTCTTTTATTTTGTGAGGGAAAAGGGGGGAATCCTGGACAATGGAATTTTCCCTTTAAGGGGCAGACCAGATTATCCTGGTGCACCCCTTCCCCTTTTCATCAAGATGGTGTGCTCAGAAGGGGAGTGGAAAGGAAAGGGAGGGCCAGGGGATAGAACAATGGCCAAGCAACAGGAAGGGAAGGGGCAACTGGAGGTACATAATAGGCAACACAAGAGTGGTGCAGCCACTTTTGCTGGAGTTTTTGTTGCCTCCCACCCACTCTGCAATATAGAGCAAGAGAGGAAGACAATCATAAAGGGACTGTATGGTAGGTCTGTCAAAGGTGGATGACAGACGTGTCCAGTAGGACGGTTATTGGACTGCCAAAGGTGGATGGCAGAAAATAATATGGTTATTGGACTGCCCAAGGTGGATGGCAGAAAATAGGGGAAAAAGAGGGGGGAAGGAGGGGAGGGGGAAAGAAAAAGGAATAAGATGAAAAGAGGAAGAAGCTGAAGGAGAAAAGCAGTCTCGGTTTTCACCGTTACCTAACAGAAAAGGAGAAGAAGGAGGCACCCAGGTTTTCACCTGGGGGGAGCAAAGAGAGGAAGAAAGATGGATGAACAGAGATTGATATATGGATGGAAATAAATGAAATTGTGAGAGATATAATAATAAAAGATAAGGAAATGGAACATGGAATTATGATATATAAATAAATTGATTGCCAATCTGACCACAACAACAAACGATGGTCTCTGTCTTTTTGTGAGGGAAAAGGGGAGAATCTGGGACAAAAGAGCATTGCTTTTGTTTTCATGGCATTAAGTAATAGTTTTTTGTTTAGGAGTTGGTGTTGCAGCAGGTTGAACTCAGATTGAAGGTCATTAAATGCAGATTGTAATGACGAGTGGCTTACGTAAAGAACTATGTCATCTGCAAACAGATGAATGTTGGCCTTAGTTATGCTTTCATCAATATTGTTGATGTATATTGCAAATAAGATTGGTCCTCAGATAGAACCCTGGGGAACACCTCTTAGGAGAGGTTTGAGAGTTGAGAGATCTCCTTCCACTTGCACCTGCTGGAAACGATCAGAGAGGTTGTTGTTGAACCACTGTAAAGATAATGGGTCAGCACCTAGTGAGGTCAAGGAGAAGTAGCAGAGAATGGTCGACAGTGTCGAAGGCCTTGATCAGGTCCAAGATTACGGCACAGGTGTAATTCCTGTTGTCTAGCTCTCTTTGCCAGTCATTAGTCACTTTGGCAAGTGCTGTGATGGTGCTATGTTTAGCTCTAAACCCTGACTGGACTGGAGTAAGCAGGTTATTAGTTTCTAGATACTGGCTCAGCTGGTTACTTACAACTTTTTCCAGTAAGTTTGACAAGACTGGGAAAATCGAAATTGGTCTATAATTATTTAGATCATAGGGTTTCTGGACTTGAACAGGGTATGATGTACTGTTTTCCATATTGAAGGAATGGATCCTTGAGTTATGGTAGGTTAAATAAATGGGTTCTGGGCATGGTTAATACATGTATGGCCACCTTCAAGAAATATGGGTTGAGGGTATCTGCACCAGCACTTTTTTTAAATCCAGTTTTAGTAATAGGTCTTCAACTTCTTTCAGAGTAGTAGGATGCAAGAAGACTGAATCAGTGACGCTAGGATCTGCACCTTAATTATCCACCTGAGAATGTATCAGATTCGCAGGGGACTTGTCGAAGGCTAAGCCTGCAGTCGCAAAGTGATTATTGAAGGCATCCAGAACTTCCAGTCTGTCACTAATGGTGTTATTATTTAAGGAGATTTCATCAGGTACTGAGCCACTGGACATGTGACCAGACTAGTCCTTGATGGTTTTCCAAAATTTTGTAGGATTTTTGGAGGCAGAGAGAAATTCAGAATGATAGTATGCAGCTTTTGCATCTCTAACCATTCTAGTACATGAGTTTCATGCCCTTTTGAACTTGCACCAGTCCGCAGCAGACTGGGTTTTGTGTGCTGTTTTCCATAGGTTATCTATTTTGGTCAACGCAGATTTTAATAATGGTGTGAACCATCTACATGCATTTTTTGCTATTCACACCTTAACTATAGGGGAATATTTATTTATGGCATCTAGGATAATTTTGCTGAATATGTCGAATGCTGATTGCGTGTTTTTTGCCAAATAGAACTCTTGCCAATGCAAGAAGTGTTTCAGTTCATTTATGTAGGCAGTGAGATCAAAGTTCCATCTAGATCTCTTGGCAGCAAACTTTGGCGAAGTAGTAGGTTTGTTGCTTGATCTTATGCAAGCAATAAATGAGTGATCACTGATATCACTGAAGAAGGTGCTGGCAAAGGAGAAGAGATGTGGTTTATTCACTAGGATAACATCTAGCAGGTAGCTGTTATCTACGTTCTATTTATTTACTCGTGTTGATTTGACAATGAGTTGCGATAATCCATGGCTGTCATAGAAAGCTACGAGAGGAGCAGCAGTTTTAGATAGCCAGTCTAAATTAAGATCCCCAAGAATAATTATTTCTGAAGATTGTTGTTCGATGATATTACTCAGATGAGGTAACAATTGTAGATTGGCAGAAGGAGGTCTATAGCACCCTATAATACATAATGTTGAAGTGTGCGAGATGGTGACTTCAAGAGACAGACATTCTTAAGCATTTGCAACAGATAAAGCTCTCAGACAGGATGCTGTATACCTATGCTTGACATAGATGGCAACCTCTCCACCCCTGGAGTGCTTGTCTGCTCTAAATAGTAAATAGGGATATTGACTTCCCTGTCAGAGGTGGCCAGTCTAAGCCAGGTTTCTGAAACCACTAGGATGTCTGGTTGAGTATAGAGAACCCAGGCCTGGTTCATGGAAAACTTTTTTAACAGACTGCATACTTTAAAGTGGAGGAAACTCATGTCTTTCAGTGTGGCAAGGTCAGAGGGTGATGTGATTGCAGATCATGGCCCCAGATTGAGCTCCATATTTCCTGAGCACAGGAGAAGAAGGAGTGAAAGTTTTCTTAGAGTGGCAATAGTAAGCTTCGTACTGGTAACCCCTTTACATCATTGTGGGCCATCGTCCTGGGGGGCGCAGCCCAACATTTTTTGCCCTTCCCACTAAGGGTGGCAGAGATGAGTACTCTGACTGCTATCTGTAGAGGTGATGCCTCTATGATGTGGTGGAAGTCATAAGCTGAGGTGGTAATTCATTTCATGTACACAGCGTTAAAGGTAGTATAGAAATAGTGTTTGAAGAATGGGAGAGTTGAAAGCGCCACATCCATGTAGGGACAGGAACTAGTTACAGGGCAGATCATGTTAGTATCCACAGTAATAAAGGCTTGAGGTGGCATATATTGGGCATGTGATATGAGATAGAAGAAGGACCAGAACAGGATCCACGATTTGACACACATAGTGGAATAAAGATTGGGGGGAGCTAGAGAGGAGTGAGCTAGAAAGGTGGGGCGGGGTTTATGTGTATTTAATCAGAACCGGGAGGGTGAGTGGGTAGTCAACAAAATTGGCAGCTAGGGCTCCCTTCCTGGAGGTAATCAGTCCCTGAGGGCAATTCCATACCTGCGTTTCTGTGAGGGGCTGGTGGCTTCAGACCTGGACTGTGGGTGGCAGTCTGGCAGGTTGGGTTCATCAGAGAACCATGGCTGTGGCTGTCAGACTACTTGGAAGGAGAAGGCAGAGGAGAATTAAATAAGAAAGTCAGAGGGGAGG
This sequence comes from Neoceratodus forsteri, assembly GCA_016271365.2. Taxonomy (NCBI): domain Eukaryota; kingdom Metazoa; phylum Chordata; order Ceratodontiformes; family Ceratodontidae; genus Neoceratodus; species Neoceratodus forsteri. Next base: position 1,385,706,047 of record CM057458.1, on the reverse strand, counting down.
GGCTACTCGTGGAGCTAAAGAAATGCAGACTGAAAGCCAAACAGGGGGTGTTGCAGACCATGATGTTAGGCAAGGTTCCTCCAAATCTGAGTGAAGCAATACCAGGGCTATTTAAAAGACAATGCTAGCATAAAAAGGTGAAGGGGTTTCAAAGGCAAGGCTGAGATCGCTACTGGTCTATGAGAACACAATACAGGCATTTACATTTAATCAGAAAACTTCAGCTATAAAATACAAACAAGACAATTTTAACAGAAAACATAATCTAGCACAATATAATCAAACATTAACAGTGCAGAGTTAAAGAAAGCCAATCGAGTGCTTTGAGGTTGACTGCAGCCAGTGGGCCACAACAATAAAAGACTCTGCATTTAAACCCAGAGACAACTGTCCTCATGTAAAGAAAGCAAAAATTGGCAGCTAGGTCTCCCTTCCTGGAGGTAATCAGTCCCTGAGAGCAAGTCCGTACCTGCATTTCTGTGAGGGACTGGTGGCTGCAGACCTGGGCTACAGGTCGAGTTCATCAGAGAACCATGGCTGTGGCTATCAGACTACCTGTGTTTCTGTGAGGGGCTGGTGGCTTCAGACCTGGAATGTGGGTGGCAGTCTGGCAGGTTGGGTTCATCAGAGAACCACGGCTGTGGCTCTCAGACTCTTCTCCAAGCACAATGTGGTACTACAAACCCCAGAATAGTTATCAATTAATGCTATTCCTTGAAATACCTCAAGAACATTTCCATAGCAGTATGTGTAAAATTTGTATTATAGTAAAAACTCAGCAGCAGTAGCTGTTGCCCCCCATGCATTTTGTGATGTAATCCTGCTCTGAATTGGCTCCACTTTGGGTACTATAAAAGGTAGGCAAACACCAATGATGCACAGTTGTACACATTCACTAATGCTAATTCATGCTGATTGTCTAGCAAGACCTCTTGGACAAGGCAAGAGGTGTGAAAGTACACTAGTTAATGGACAACAGATGCCACCCCCTTCCCTCATCTTCACAAAGGTACACAGATATCCTACATTTGACTCACACAGTATACCACAGGTACACTCCCTATCCCATTGCGTGTCTCTCACCACCATATCTATCGTGGTCTCTCTAAGAATACTATTGGTTACAGATTATTGCTTGATAGGCAAGGTAGTCCTGAGATACCGTGCAGCAACACTAACATTTCTATGCTACTCTGTCATCTATTCCACCTCATCATGTTTCTCAAGGCCACACTATAGTTCAGATAATGTGATAATACTGTATGGTTCAATGCTGTAATGGATAGAAGTCCATAACTACACTTTACTTGTTACGCTGAAATAGCTATATCATCACAGCTGCCATGCTGCACTGTGTAAGTCACTACTGCAGCATGACAGCTTTGGATGCTGCTGCATACTTGCTTCCTCAATCCACTTAAACTGTAACTTGCATCTTTTTAAAACTTGAACTTTGCAGAAATATCTGCAGCACACTGTGCCAGTAAAAAAATAAAAATAAAATGTCAACATTTATATTCTCTGATCTCTTCTCCAGCTGGTTTTGTCTGGTTTTCTATGCTGTGACTTTCCATACACAATAAAAGATTGTGTATGAGAGGTCCTTCACAAAAAAAAATTGCTGTTCCTTCACGTTCCCTTGGAAACACAGTACCTCTCAAGCTGTGCTCGTGAGATAATCTGTCACCAACTAAACAACTCAATACAAGAATATGCTTCTTATAAATGACCGTTCATACAGAATCATCTATGTAACAGAACTGTACCACAGATATCCCAGATGAACATACAGTAAATGTGCTTCAACTGTAAATTTCAGAACAAGCAATATGAATACAAATGTAATAAACTGTCACAATGTACATAAGTACTAGCTGTTATACCCATAGACAAATGTTCAGCAAAACAACACAAAGTTATTATCTGTTCTTAGATTTCTATTCATGTAAAAAACAAATCTTAAATGTGTACATTGATCAAACACATAAGCAGACTTGTATAAATGAGCACTATATTAATTTTTTTTAAACAAGTTCAATTAATAACAAATGATTTATCAATCTAACAACAGTAAAACACTTGTATACTACCTTTCCAGCCACACACCAACATAGTTTAAGTGACAATACATCTTAATACACAGTGTCACTCAGTGGCTAAATATTTCTGAGATACAGTGGTCTTCCAAAGAAGTCCTATGAAGTACAGTATGTCTGTTCAATATCCTGATGCAACTGTTCATCTCTGTGAATTGAGGTCTCAAATATCTAATGTAACTGAATATCATCAACATCAGACTAGCAAAAGGACTCGCTGCAGTGCAACAGAATTTAACACAGCAGTGCAACTGTGACTTGATATCCAGCCATTAAGAATATCATAGACAATCAGAGATTTTACGTTGCTCTTCATGTACCTCCCATGAATAATATACACCATTTCTTGTCAAAAGTGTTAAAAAGTACAAGAAATAATATTGTGAGTGAACTTGTTGCACAGAGATATACACAAAAACATATAAAATTGATGAAACCTAGACACGTCACCAGCGGTCAGAGGGTAGAAACATGATTAAACATACCAACAGATACTCCACTGCTGCTAGTCTAGTTTCCTACAGAACATTTATCACCTGATGCAGCACTCTCGCTGTAAGGACAGCTATCAGAGCACTACATGTCTCTACTGAGTAGCATAAGAAACGGCATTGTGCCCATGTGACAACAGCATGTGTTAGAACACCACATGTTCAGTCACCAGCTGTTTTATTATCTAATTATACACGTTTCGGGCAATGAAGCCACTTGTATACTAAATTAAAAAATGTCACATTTATTACTTTGCATGTATTCATGAGTTCAGCATCTGTACTGAAAATCAGAAGGGTGGTATGAAATAATTTGTCCCTAACTTGTCTTCATCTGCTATGACTGAACTAAAATAATGATGTCAATGGCTTTGCTTCTGCTCTTACTCTCCACTCAAAATGTATTCTCTCATCTGGACAGTAAAGTCAGGCAAGCAATCTGTGGGTAAACCTATCCTACTGGTTAGTAGGTTACTTCTCTGCACATGGTATCAGTGAAGCATACCAATGATATCCATAGCTTTAGCTGGGCTGTGGCTCTGTAGCCAGCATGCACCACCTCATGTGTGTTAGTTTGCTGTGTTGGGTGGGAGCATTGCCTGGCTAAAGCCATGCAAGTAGTCAGTAAGCTAACTTGTGTGTAACTGTTATTAGCAATGTCTACAACCATCTGCATGTCTTAAGTTGCAGTGTGGGTGTGCAGTCACTATACAGAACCTGCTCTGTCCAGGGGGAGCTATAGTGCTATTTGTCAGTCAAATGACTCTACTGGTGACCACTACTCTTTAAAAAAAAGTAAAAACATGATAAAGTTACTTATGTTCCTCAGCTGGAGGCACACTGGTCCTGCAGCACCAGATGATGACCTGCTGCTGCTGCTGGAGAATCCAGTGTCATCTCAGAGAGGTTCTATCTCCACTATTTCTACACCTCTGTGGAGTCTGCTCCTCCAGCAGCACCTCCATAGATGGTTCGTCCTCTGTAAAAACACAGTAAAACACAAAAACATTACTTGTCTGTTAATATTACTATGACTATATATACTTCAGCAATAACACTTGTGCTAAATTCTTAATCCTGAGAACTCCAATAGTATCAACTGCACAGTTCACAACACAGTCCACACCTGCTGTGTGAATCAGTACAGTAACTATAATTGTTGCCTTGTTAGTAGCTGCAAACAAGATTACATAATCAGTAATATTAAGACCTCATCAACACAATCTGCTCCTCATTCTCCCCATCTTTCAGAGATACAGAATACTACAATGAGCAACTAAGCAGAATGATGTATTCTCCAGTATAGATATTCTGATACCCTGTGACCTGAAAAGCAAACCTTGGGTGGTCCATGGTAACCAGAACCCCAAATACACAAAAGGCACAATTTCTGCATATACGTCCTCATTTCTCTTTTCCATGGTGGATACTTCGGTGAAAATGTTTTTTCTTACTTTTTTTTCTTCTCAGGACAAGACCTACTCATACATATTCTAGAGGTTCTAGAATGCTCTCCTACAATAGTAGGATAGAACAGCATCCCATCACCTTGGAACTATAAACGAATTGCATTTACACACAGAGTGAAACTCAACACAGAATATTCCACTATTCACAACATATCAGGTAAGTGACAAGTAGTGCTCTCTAACTGACACAATGTGCCCCATCCACAGAAGAGTCAATTAGAGCTCAATGCAGTAAAGTGTTTAGTAGTGTGACCCACACAATATACCCCACTCCCATCCAAAAGTTACCTATATGATCACTGGATGACTATAGGTACATTAAACTATGCGTAGCTTCAGTAGACACTATCTCTAAAACAGTGAACATTTAAGCAATAAGGCACTCCAGGGTGTGGGTTATTGGAGGATTTACCCATGCCTTGTGTGGTCTATCATGAGGTGCAGCCAAGTGACTTAACTATACAAGAAGTGTGTAAATCCACCAATAACCCACACCCTGTAGTGCCTTATTGCGATTATACAGTAGACCCATGTGGAAAATACATTTAAAATGTGTCTAAGTATGTCTTTTATAAATGCCATTGCTCAGCAGTGGGTTATTTAAGCAAATTTATCACTCCAGGGTGTGGATATACTGGACATTGACTTAAAAGATTGTCATCACTACATCATTCTAACTCACCAGCAGAGTCGAGCACAAGCAGCTGCTCAACATTAGCCCTTGCTGCACCTTCCGGGAGTAATATCAGCTGGACATGATGGGAGGAAGCAGGAGGACTTGATGTAGTGGCTGAGTAACAGAAAAAAGAAATGACCATTATTTAAAACCATTTCATGATTAACATCAATAGCACTTTATTTTTCTTTTATTTTCACAATTTCTTTTACCTTCCTTTTCCTGCCATCACAAGGCACTCTGTTAAGACTGGTCATCATCACATCCAGACAACGTACTCAGGATGTACTCCTACAGTGCCCCCTCCCGACACCTGCACACCAGGCTCTGTCCTGCAATCAGTGGGCTGGTGTGAACAGTTCACTTGTGTTCTAGAACCACAAGGATATTTTTCCTGTTCTGTATTCCCCTCTCCCAACCCTCTGGGATGCTGGCACTTAGCAGCGATGTAAACACTGATGACATGGTTACACATGTATGTCTACCATGTTGCATAAAACATCCTCTTACCCAACTCTGATATCACAGCTGCTAATCCCTTCAAGGCCCAGTGCTTACACAGATTATCTATAAGAGTCTCAGATGCTGTGACATCCCAGGTATTCCACCCGAAGAACAAGATCATCCAATGGGACACTTGATCCTCCTTCTCACTGCCAAACCCACTTACATGAAGTCCATTCTCAGACCGGGTCACCACTACAACACAAGGTGTGATGTCGAATGCCTCAACACTCAGTGCCACCATGCTGCCATTAATACCAGTAAAAAATTAAATACTTCATCCACCTCCATGTCGTATTTAGTCCAATACCACTGTGAACTGCATACCCCAAACTGTTAATGCAGCCATACTTCCTGTGTAAATGGGACCATGACTGTATGCTGGTGTCAAAGAACACAGTAGTCACATCTAGATCTTGACTTCACATTACCCCTTTCATAGTGCAGGGACCCTCTTTATATGTGTTAGCAATCAATGTAACACACAAACAAATAAATTACTATTAACAAATGATGTGACAAAAGTTCACAATTCCTAACCAGTAACACCTTCAGTTACCATCATAGTCACATTGTTACTTCCAATGTTTAAGTATTTTAACACATTACTTGCACAAGAAACTGTGTCAGGACTAGTATTGTTACTTTGTGTACTTTAACATGTCAGTAATGTAAACCTGTGAGTCAGAAACACAAGCACTACCTCCATGAGGACTGACAGGGAAAGTGTGCCACAGAACAGCAGCTTAAAAAATGTACTCCTAGCTCTACAGTTACCCACACTTCACGAAGCTGTAATATTTTACCAAAACTGAAATTTCATATGTTTGTATGTTTAGTAGATAGAATATTGAAAACATTTAAAGGTTACTCAATGGCATGTCTTCTAAATGTAGTAAGTTCCCGTAGCACTATACAACTCTCATAATGTAGCTTTTAAGAAAGTAAATAAATCTTCGTGTCTGCCTGTTAGTTCAAAATAGCCCTATCACTGCAATAACAATCTACAGTCAATGGCTGTTGCAATTAAATTGTGCCTGAAAGCTGAATTACCATATGAGAACTCCCAGGACAATCACACAGCCTACCATAAACTATAAAATCAGGCAAAAACATTTGCATACTTAATTAAAAGAAAATCAAAGGAGGCATCTACTGACATGGCAACAAATACCACATAAAAGAAATGAACCTGTCTATTTCCATTAGGACCATTAGTTAAATATACTCACAAGTATGGTGACGATCACCAAATTTAAGCTTCTCTGCTTCCTCCCACATAGCATACGCTATGTCATACCACTCCCTCACACTCCTGCACATATCACCCGCCACAGACTTTGCCTTGAAAAATGTCTGGTGGGTAATCTTCCATTTCCTCCTACACTCATCAGGTGATCTTACAATCTCCTCTCTCCCCAAAGCGTGACTAGCCTGCTATTTTAATTCTCTAAATATCAAATCTGTCCCACTATAAGAGAATACTTCTTGTACTTGTTACAGTCTTCTAGCTCACACTGTACTGCTCAAACAGAAATATGTCTTCATGGCTTACCATAAATCTTAAAAATAAATCTTTATATGCATGTCATACATCAAAACAATGTTTAACTACTGAATAAGTTGTTCACTTTGCACATCTTAATATAATGAGAGCTACTACCAATGGAATATCTCTTATCCAACTGCACCTGAATGGCCTATATCCACAGTTGTCTTTATTGTTGTTTAGAAAAAATCAATTTTAAAACCTCATTGGCTGAGACAGCCTCCAAGCTGGGCATTAATTTTTCAATAGATAGCCAACTAAAAAAAAAACAGTCCAAGTGCCTCTTCACAGAATGACATTCTGTGATGGGTCATCACCTAAGCAGATAATACCCTCCAGGATGGACATCATTGAGAAATGATGGACCTTCCTGAAACTATAATACTGTGCACCTGTGGCATTGGGCCTCCTTAGAACCCTGAGCAGTCCAGTATTTCCTAATAATGTCCACCCTCTCAACTATTATTGCTTACATGTTTAACAATAAAAAAATAGTAATCTTTTAATTCAATAAATAACCTACCTTGCCCCGGGTGTGAATGAGGCTCAGGTTAGTTGCCCACATGACAATGCATGGATCGGCATTGTCCTTCACAGCCTGAACAAGGGCCAGCACCACTCTGTCACTCCAGGATGTTGGCATTTTTCTCTCTGTAAAAAAATCATTTAGAACAAAAATGTTAATATACTGTATATTATGGTGTCACCATCTCACATCTGTTTCTGTTTCTTAACACTCAAAATAGTATATTTCTAACAACTAATGAATAATAAACTTTCAATGACTGCATTATTCAAATAATTCAATGACCCCTCGATCAGTGACACAGAATAGTGACATGGAAAGTACAAACTTTAACTATATATATATATATATATATATATATCTTGTGTGCATATTTGTCACATTAGAAAACCAATGATCAACTCTTCACTGACTTGGCTTGCCTGACAAATACTTGTTTCACACACTAGGTGTTGAGACCTGTTGTGGTGTCCTTTAATAATCAAATTCAATGTCTATTGTTAACATACTGAGTATGTGTTTCTAAAACATAAGGATGGTGAGGGACTATCTAACTATTCTATCACAAACATGCAATGACAGGCTACACACCACCATAATACCATGCATTGTCTCCAACTGCATAAACTATCATAAGCAAGACAACGGTATCATAGTGCACTGACAGTCAGAATGCACCACATGATTGTCTAATTTTCCTTACATGTCTGTATTCACCTCAGTTCACAGTTTCAATAATCTCACTAGCAGTAGTGGTGGTCAGTAGTGTGTGCTATACTGACAACTCCAAAAAATATTTAAAACATTACTGTTTCCATAGAATAGCATAATTCATTGCATCAAACTCTTGTATCTACTTAACACAGCAGAACCAACAAATATACGCTGACAAATATTGAATTAAAATAGTTCTAAAATCATCATACAATGCATCATCAGTGTACTGACCTGCTGAGCATTGAAAGAACATGATAAACAGCAGTACTTATATTTGAGTAGGTTAAACACAGAGATGTCTGCAAAGAAGTATCTGTAATCTGTTGAAACAAATAGATATAAACGTATTAGAGAACTGTCAATGGAAACAAGAAAAAACAATTGATATGTGACACACACAATACCACCCGACACCTCAAAAAAGAACATGTACTACACCTGGACTGCATAACCACAGGTAAAATAAAGTGATGCACATATATATTATTTATCTATCATATAACCTGCACATTGTTTGCAGCAAAGAAATGCACAGCCCACCCAGGAATACCTCTGTGACAACAGAACAAGTAGCTAAGACACAGTAATGAAGGGGGGAGTGCGGATGTTATCTGGGGCCCGAGCTCACGATGCTCCCACCTTAGGACCTGTCATTACACCTGGCTTTAGCTGATTTGCAAAACAGGTGCCCATTTCAAGTGACTTGTCCTATGCCCAAAAGTTCATAGTTACAAGCCTGCCAATTAGTACCTGGTCTTCATAGATATACAGCTCAGATAAACTGATATAGTAATAGTATAGTTCCGTTATACCAGATGTATACAAGTTACAACACTGAGCAGATTCACACCTTCAAGTAGGCAATACTCTCAATAACCCAACTACACAGCATGAAATGAATGTTCAGTGTACTTGCACAGCAATAATAAAGACATGTACATCAATAGTATACATCCACAAAACCAGATTAACACATACTTCAACACTGAGAAGATGAACAGTAGCATCCAAACAATGCCACCTCCTACCACATACTAATTCTTTACTACAGAAAACAACATAACTGAAGCCATGAACACTAACATATAATTGTAACACTTTTTTGTATTTTTATTGTAGTTCTATTTGTCTCACAACTGCAGCACCTTACTAATGACACCATCCACTGATATGCCCCACCTGCAGGAGAGCCACAATATCACTAACATGGTGTGACAAGTCTCTAACATAGCCATAGCCAATACACTGAAAGGGCACCTTTCCTAAGCACTACACAAACACTGAAGACCACCCACTAACCTTCCATGATACTCATAACCACATGTCAGGGCACAACCATTTAACTCCTCTGTTCAACCCTCCTTCTTTCAATTTTCAAAGCAAAAAGACCACAGATAACAATAGTATCCATACACCAATATGTAGACATCCACCATGTATCCCCATCTTACATCCAGCCTGTAAACCTCTATGGCACTGGTTCAGCATAAGTGCATCATAGCAACTGCACAGCAGTTAAAACATTCAGCGGTTGCAGATCTTTAGTCACACTACAGATCCCCCCTCCCTTAAAATCAACTATACTCCATCCTCAGTGGATAGTCACATAGCAAGGAAAACTTCAGACTAGTAACAGTACACATACCTCTAACCACAAGAACACATGTCACAAAAGCAAACAGTTGCACAACAGCCAACCAGTATGTCACCCCCCCAAAACAGCTATTACATCCCCAGTACAAATCAACATCCCAGGCAACTGATGACCATGAGTCTAACACCTCCCTAATAGAAATAGCATGCACGGTATGTTGACCAAACACTCACACTGTAAGCTGTAGACAGTGCTGTGTATAGTGTAATATTTTCTATTTTTTGACCATTTAGGTTGGCTCTTAAAAGAGCCATTTTTGTCACTGGTTAAGTCATGTGCTTGAGACATACAATTGTAAATGTACACAATCACAGAAGTGTAAGGATGTCATTTCAAAGGTCCCCAACAAAAATGATATTACTTGTGCTTGATAGATGCACACCATCTTTTAGATACAGCCAATATTTGTCATATGTAATTTGGGGGTGACGAATGGTATGCATTCTCATAGCATGGAGGAATCCAGATATTTGTATGTTTACCTTCCTGCATGATCTTTCAAGTGCAGGACAGTAATCCTCACCTCTCCAGATCATGCGCTGTGTAATATCTGAATACGGAATTTTACAAGCTGGTAACATACTCATAATATGCTGCAAGTCAAACTGTGCAGCTTTAATCAAATCAATAGCACTTTTGTTCTCCAAATCATTACCTCCAAGATATATAAGGAGCATGTATGGTTCTGGGTGTGTCTCCAGCAACTGGTACATGATAGGCATGAGCTGCTCCCACCTCATGCCACCCATTCAACCAAGACACTGAGCATCCAGGTAGGTGCAAGTAATTCACAAAATGACTACCTCTACTGAAAGCTGCTGCCCTTCTCACCAAACTTGATCCCACTATGCATACACTCAGTCTTGATCTTTCTGCCATGCTGAGTAACAAAGCTCTAAAAGCTCAGATAAAGAAATATCAGAACTGTGCCTGTCTGACTACCAAGCACTACCAAGCCTAATCAGCAGAATGACCAGTATTCACTTGTATCTGTGAGATAAATACAGTCAAACAATCACAGTAATATTCTGATCCCAGATGGGCTCATACAACCCAAAAGATTTAACTATGTCTGTAAAGGCTGTTCCTATTGGTATTTTGTTTATTAAACATTATTTTTGTTTTGGTGGGAGAACACTGGCTGATCATTGGGCACACTTAATGACTTGTCAAGAAGACCAAATCCCATTGGTCAAACTTAGTAGTCATTATGCTCTGTGAAGCTCAATTCCCTCTCTTTCTCAGCTAGCAGCTTGAGTGGTGAGTGGAACCAGACCTATGTACCTCATAGATATAATCTTCAACAGTATAAATGTCTACTATCTGTTTTCATTCCCTCAGTATACTATTATTGCAGCTGTGATTATTTAGTGCTTATTACGTATCAACATAGAATTAGCCATATTATATATATTAACTAGTAATAAGTTTGAATCTCTCTAACAACAGCCAAGCAGTCATGAGCATATTAGCCTAGGCAGCACAGAATGTAATTCCAGATAGCACTGAACTTGTGCTAAAATAAGTACATACTTAAACAAACTGTTGTACTATTCCCAGACAACAAGTAAGCAAGTAGCAGAAACTGCATTACCAATGAAATGAACTATATCTCCTTTCATGCAACAAGTGTTAAATATTGCAAATGTCTGATAAAAAAATGAAAAACTGGTGCAAGCAATAGCAAACCTGGGGCAGTATAAGCATCCACTTATTATAAATCTAACAGTAACGCTGTTAAGATAACTACAATTAAAACTCAAAAAGAATATGAATCCAAATTAAACATTTTATTTTTCACACCAAAACATCAGAACAGATTGATAAAAAGCATCATAAAAGATGGCACAGTGCTTCTTATGCTCTTTACAAACTTCATAAATACTTTCAAGTAACAAACAATGTTATAAAATTATCTAGATTTGTAATGTGACCATTACTCACTTTATACTTCTGAGTTGCTGCTGCTCAAATACCAGTCTCAAAATGGCCCCAAAACTGTTATTGTTTTATTCTATTGGCTCAGAAAAGTCACATGATAAAGTTAGCCATTTCTTTGTTCGTGAGACTGCAAAATCTTTGATTGCAAGAATTACGTGAGATTTCATTGCTGGAGCCTCTGTAGTTGTTGAAAACACTAGATTCTGTATTTTTTAAGACACTGACCACTTCTGAACATTTCTACTACTTATAACAAATAAATATGATGGTAATAATCATTTTTACCAAGTTTTAAAAAAATGTTACGATATTTTTACGATCTTTGATTGCGAGTGAGCAAATTCTTTGATGGTGACTTGGTTTGACCATGAGGATTGTTTGCGAGGCTACAAAATCTTTGACAGCAAGAATAACATGAGACTTCAGTGCTGAAGTCTCTCTAGTTCAACAAAAGGTTTAAATTTATATTTTTTTCAACACACTGACTACTCCTCAAGCTTACCACTACTTAGGAGGCATTAATATCACACCAATAATCATGTATACTACATTTTTAACAATGTTATTATATTCTTATGATCTTTGATCACAAGCATTCAAATTCTTTGACTGCGACTTGCTTTGACCGTAAGGATCGTTTGCGAGCCTGCAAATTCCTTGACCACGAGGATAACGCAAGATTTGAAGTTTGAAAGTAAATAGAAATAAAATAAACATTTTTATCAGTAACTTTCAATAATGTGTGTGGGCATATCTGTTTTCATGACTTATTGAACTTGCACATAGTATAAATTAAAATATTTCATCATGTGTGAAACAATAACAGTACTTTTGAATCTTTGATTGAGAGCAAGCAAAATCTTCGACTGTCACCAAGATTGATCGTGAGCATCATTCATAAGGTGACAATTTCTTTGTTTGTGAGAATAACATGAGATATAAACTGTTTTAAATGATTACCTGTAAAAAAATCTGTTTTTTAGACATTCTCACCACACCATATAGAAAGATGTGTATTTATACTTTAGAAGACCTGTCTACTGCAGTAACTATGCTAACTAAACATCTAGTGTTATTTTATTATGTTTTCATGTTTTTTGATCACGAGCGTGCAAATTCTTTGATCGTGACCATCTTTGATCACGAGGATCATTCGCAAGGCAACAGATTCTTAGGTCATGACAAAAACATCAAATTTGGCATGTACAACTCATGGAACTTTGTGTTGTTTCAGTTTCCTACTCAATTAACATCCCATCACTATAAATATCTAATAACATCGACCAACATTGCTAATAGTATACCTTCCAGACACTATTAAAAACACCAGTTGCACCTTCATGCACTGTCATACCGCTGTACACTATGTCCATTGAGTAATAGTACCCTGGTTATCCTGCCATTATTACAGGTTGAGATAAGTGGGCAAAAAATATTTAGCAAGTCACATTTAAGAATTCCACAACTTGCAACTTGGTTGTATGATGATATATCTGCCACTGTGCTTGCCACAGGTGGTCTTTCAACAACCATTACTGTTCTACAATGTGACCCAATATTCAGATTAGATCATGTGCACAAAATTGTTGAATCGGTCACACACTATGCTACAAATTTTAGCATTAACAAATGACATCTTTTGTAGTGTAGTATGCTGTCAATAGCCACGCAGTATGTACTTCTTATTAACCTATAGCACATAATTCTTACAGTACTTTCTGTCATCTTTTTCTTTTAGGAGACTACAACAGACAAGAGATTGAACACATACTTGAGCTCTTTCATCATGGCCATTTGCTGTAAAATTAAAGAACAAAGTAAAAGTGCAGGTGTAATGCTTGTTCATCGTCACGCCCATGTAAGCAGTAAGGTTGCAACATCTCAACAGAAGAAAAGAACATTTCTTCTGTTTCAAGTACATATCATAAGCGTACTACATTTAAACAAGACAACACCCCTCTAGTAAAACTGCAACCAGTAGACTCACTAGAGGAAGTCTGCAGATACAATGCCCATCACTGTCATCAATAAAGCATAGATCTGTGAGACAGAAAAACATGCTGGACGTGTCACTTCTGCCATTGCATAACACAGCAAGGCAAGTTTTTTCAAAAAACTTGCCCATAGAGTTAAAATTGGTTGTGTGATTTCTAGAATAGTAAGACACAAAGTGAACACACTGCGTACTAAGGTTGCATTAATGAAATTGCACTTGACAGTAAGACGATTTGTTAATGTAGCTCTAGCAATTTGTTCCCAGTTATGGGCTGAAATGATGTCAACTATTGATAAATTAAGTTTAAAGATTGAGGAGATGAGAAACAAAGTATTATCTTTTGAACACTTGAACAGAGAAAATATCTCTGTGGTGTTTCAGGAGACTGGTTTCATTCAGAGTACTCAGAAGCATTCTCCTGTGAAGAGATATGTCATGCACACAACAGAAACATTAGTTTGACAATTGATGAGCGTGGAAAAGTCCATAATGTCTTAGTTGTATCTCATGAAAGCTTTGACTTTCACAATGACACTGAAGTTGAACAGGTTGCAAGTAACCCAAAGTCGTCAGCTAAGAAATGGGCACATGACAGTACATGCAATGTCAGGGAAGAATCGATAATGTCCATTGAAACTTTCCTGTCAACATTTCTTACCAAAAAGATCTAAATGACATATAGACTGATTCACACCATTGACAAGTGAGATTCTGCCCTCACAGAAGCCTAATGTGGTCACTCTCTGCATGCTTAGAGACCATGAACTGTGTCAGTGTGTTCCATCACTCTCACATGCTAGCAGTACATAACTCTGGCATTCAAAAATTTGTACAAAGATTATAAAGAGTGAGATCTGTTGTTCAAGACTATATGCACTTTCAAGCACTGCTCGATGATGGAGATGTAGAAGTACTTATGGACTTCATCAAAGAGTTGCAAACAACTCATAGATTGTGGTTCTAATGCAACTGTTGGTGAACAGACAAACAGAATGCACAAATCACTGGTACAAGAAGCTCAGCTTCTCAAACATTTTGATGTGAGTTTGCTAGATTTGAACTTAGCAAGACAGAAAAATGTGATGTAATCTCATGATCATGTGGGTGCCTGTTCTACAAACACTTTTGTGTCAAAACAGACCTGCAGAACATTCCACATTGGAATGTGATGTGGGGTTCTTCATGCATACTTTCTTAAAGTCTGACTTTTGAATAAGTTGAAACTGTGTCACTTTTTCTTACTGTTATAACAAGATAAAGAGTGACACTTTACCCTCGGTCTGTGCTTAATAAGATGGAAATTGAACCAACTCCTCTTGAGATAGCAGTCTTGAACTTGTTCGAGAGGATTCTAATTCAAACCATGAAGCCATTTCAAACAATCATCAGGCTGAATACAAAGACGCCGAGACTGCCAAACAAAGAACTGTTACAGTTCTTTGAAGGTTGTGTTCTATATCTGCCTTTTGCCTTTGCAAGAAAATGTCAGCACTATTTCAGGATAATAGTGTAGTCATCTTGGTGAATGGTAATCAACAAAGGTGAAAACAATATGGCAGGACATAGTCAATGTTCAGAAGGTAAAGCATGCTTTGCAATACCTAAATGAGCATAATGTTTTTATGCTGACATTGACATCAATGCATTTGCTGGCCTTCAACGGTAATGTTGTGGAGAACTCTGACAAAGCAATACTGAAGAAGGTTGACAATGCCTCTTTTCAAAATGTCTATGAGCTATTGCACATACACTCATTGCATTGCAAGGAACCAGTGGTGGATAACACTGAACTATATCAATGAAGCAAATGGAGGCAACCTATAGGTATATGGGAGGCTACTCGAGAAGCTCGTTGTTTTCCTGATCTGTTTCACTTGGCTCAGGTGGTCAATTAGATGAATGAGAACTTCATGTTCCAGGAGCTGACTATAGGGCTCTAGAGTTCTACATAAGGATGGAAAGTTTTGAAGAAACATTGCATACCTCTTTCACCTTCTTTGGGAAAGTGAACTTAGTGTCCCATCTGCCAGTATTGCTCAGATAGTGAGACTTGGTACAGAGTTCACCAATATGACAGCTGCAAAATTATTACAGGTTGCAGAACAAAGATGAAATGCTGCAAGTCAGTCTTTGTTCCATTTTGTCCAGCATGCATGCCACTGAAGAATATTGGTACAGATGACACTCTGAAGTGATGTGCATGCTGAGAGTGTTTGGATCAGCAACATGGTTTGTAACACTGAGTTGTGCTGAATATTATTGGGATGATCTGCTTGATCTTCTCAGATGGGCAAACTTGATGTTGAGAACATCAAACTATGACTCTCAATGAACTATGTTCACTTGATCCAGTAATTATATCACGCTACTTCCACCACCGGTTCCACATTGTTTTTAAAGTTCATACTGTCTAAGACAAATCCTGCTCTTGGCGGTGTAGAGCACTACTTCTGGAGGATTGAGTACCAGCTGTTGGAGCTCCAAACATACATATGTTGTTGTGGATAAAAGATGCCCCACGTATTGATGACAATGAGACAAGTGAGATCCTAAGCTTACATTTGAAGTATGTCACATGTCAGATTCCAGACAAGTATGACAGTGCAACACTTTGAGAACTGGTCAAAAAACCATTGGTAGACATGACAAAAGGAGTCAAGGAGGATTTTAAAGTATGGGAGAAATTCCTTGGGAATATAATGGCTGCTCCTTCTGGAAGGAGGAATGGGTGTATAACACAGACCTCAATCTTTACACAGATGCAGCTTGGGGCCTAGGTATGGGACTATCTGAGGGACAGATGGCTAGGCAGAACCATGGCTACCGACTGGGTGAGGATGGTAAGGTAAAGATATAACATTGTTAGAGATCATGCCCATCTGGGCGTGCACCCTGGTTTGGGAGAGAAGAATTACTCGGATCAAAAAGTGACACTTTGGTGTGACAACAGAGCAGTGGTAGAGGTCCCAAAACAACAGGGGAGCCAGGTCAGAAATGGTCAAGCAAGTTTTGGATTCTGGTACTAAGGGTATTACAGTTGAACAGGTCATTCAAAGTGAAACACATAGAAGGGGTACACAATACCTGGCTGACAACCTTCCCATCTGCAGCTGATCATTTCTGGAGGCTGGCACCAACAGCAGAGGAACAAAATGACCATGCCAACGAACATATGGGGTGTGCTACAAGGAGCAGAAATGTGATTCCCACAGTTCATGAGCAACATGGACTCTGAGGGGCCTGGCTGGGACTGGCAAGCGTTCTCAACATCCGCGGGCAAACAATGGACCACATGGAGGTAAGTATCGCCCTCACAGAAGAACAATTGGGGAAGTTCAATCATGGTATTTCAATGGCAAACGCTGAAACGGGAGCCCACACCACAATGGGGTCTACTATATGGGATTAGTGTTATCTGCAGTCTAAAAGGATGCAGCTGATCCAACAAAATCAATGCTCATTAGAAGAGTGATGCAGGGATGGGGTGGTTAAAACAAGGGACAGTGGGATGATAGAAGACCAATAGGGGAACAGTGGCTGGCGAAACCGGAAGGATGTGTTACCGGCTACCGTGCAGATCAAGGCCCAGGCCCAGTTATCTTCACAACGATTTTATGTGGTGAATGCCTACGTGGCCCGCGAGAGTGAGTGGAGGTGGTAGGCCATGGCAGGCAAGACAAGAAAGGGGGATTAGGATGGGAATATATAAGCTGGGGGATGAAGGAGATATAGATCATGATTAAGAGATCAAAGATGGATCAAAAGTGACAAGGTTGCATGGTAATACTAAAGAAACATGTAGAGGGGCACAGTGCGCCTAGTGCAGACTTTGTAGGCTTCGCATGCAGAGCATGAGAATCGGACAGGGAGAATATTTGTGCCTGGTGATGGAAGTAGAGTCACAGGTTATCAAGTCACAGCATTGTTCAAGAAAGGCATGCACTTCTGGGAGGATCCGACAATTATTCTTCCCATCTCTTATGGATAGGGCCTGCGCCCTACAGTGGGCAGTGGCGGGAGATGGTGAATAATATTTTGAAAGGGGCACTGGTTGTTTAAGCAGTTATAAGAGATACACATCTCTAACACTGTAGTGTGGAGACTAACGACAATTTATGTTTTGTTAAGCAGGTATGGAGACACAAGGTAGGAGAGGTGACTATTATGGTAACAAACTAAGACCATATATAAAGATATTTATTTTGTTTAAACCCTATAGGAAGAGGGAGGAGCATGGAAGTCTGGATCTGTGGCCACTCTTTTATCTATTGGGCAGAAAGGAGAGCTGAGAAAAAGGCTGGGGGAAAGCAACTTTACCGGGATGTGAAAAAATGTAAATTGATATGACGTGGCATTCGAGGGATGAAATAGGCACAACTGCTCCCCACCTTCAAAGAGCTGAAGGAGCGGTGACCTATTCCAGGCTTAATTATTATACATTTAGGAGGTAATGACCTTGGGGGCAAGCCATGGGTGGACACATACATACAGATAAAAAGGGACCTAGAGACAATACAGCACTGGTGGCCTAGGATATGCCTTGCCTGGTTGTATATGATACCAAGAAGGGTTTGGAGATAGAGCACTTCTAGAGCTGTGGATAGGGCTAGGAGAAAGATGAACAGAAGGGTAGGGACACTGGTAAGAAAAAATGGGAGATGTAAGTAATACTGCAGGGTGTGGAAGAGTGGTAAAGATTTCTACAGGTCTGATGACATACACCCGTCAGATCTAGCCATAGATATGTTTAATACAGAGATGATGGGTTTTATAGAAGCATGGAGGTGGCATGCAAAAAATAATGGATAATAAAAATAAAAGAAGGAGGACTGGGAAGGAGGTTCCCTGAGGTATAAGGGACCAGTACCCTAAGTAAGGGGAAAGCCAGTTGTCCAATGCAAGCTGGAGACTGGCTGATGGGAAAAAAGGGGTGAAGGAGGGGAGGGAGAAAGAAAAGGAATAAGACAAAAAGAGGAAGAAGCTGAAGGTGAAAAGCAGTCTCAGTTTTCACCGTTACCTAACAGAAAAGGAGAAGAAGAAGGCACCCAGGTTTTCACCTGAGGGGGAAGAGAGGAAGAAACGAGGGATGAGCAGAGATTGATATATGGATGGAAATAAATGAAATTGTGAGAGATATAATAATAAAAGATGAGGAAATGGAACATGGAATTATGATATGTAAATAAATTGATTGCCAGTCTGAGCACAACAACAAACAATGGTCTCTTTTTATTTTGTGAGGAAAAGGGGGGAATCCTGGACAATGGAATTTTTCCTTTAAAGGGCAGATCGAGATTATCCTGGTGTACCTTCCCTTTCATCAAGCTGGTGTGCTCAGGAAGGGGAGGGAGGGAAAGGAGGGCCATGGGATAGAACAATGGCCAAGCAACAGGAAGGGAAGGGGCAACTGGAGGTATATACAGGGCAACAAGAGTGGCAGCAGCCACTTTGCTGGAGTTTTGTTGCCTCCCCACCCACCTGCAATATAGAGGAAGAGAGGAAGACAATCATAAGGGACTGTATGGTAGGTCTGTCAAGGCTGGATGACAGACGTGTCCCATGTAGGACAGTTATTGGACTGCCAAAGGTGGATGGCAGAAAATTAATATGGTTATGGCTCCGCCCAAGGTGGATGGCAGAAAATAGGGGAAAAAGAGGGGGAAGGAGGGGAGGGGAAAGAAAAAGGAATAAGATGAAAAGAGGAAGAAGCTGAAGGAGAAAAGCAGTCTCGGTTTCTCACTGCTACTCTAACAGAAAAAGGAGAAGAAGGAGGCACCCAGGTTTTTCACCTGGGGGAGCAAAGAGAGGGAAGAAAGATGGATGAACAGAGATTGATATATGGATGGAAATAAATGAAATTGTGAGAGATATAATAATAAAAGATAAGGAAATGGAACATGGAATTATGATATATAAATAAATTGATTGCCAATCTGACCACAACAACAAACGATGGTCTCTGTCTTTTTGTGAGGGAAAAGGGGAGAATCTGGGACAAAAGAGCATTGCTTTTGTTTTCATGGCATTAAGTAATAGTTTTTTGTTTAGGAGTTGGTGTTGCAGCAGGTTGAACTCAGATTGAAGGTCATTAAATGCAGATTGTAATGACGAGTGGCTTAAGTAAAGAACTATGTCATCTGCAAACAGATGAATGTTGGCCTTAGTTATGCTTTCATCAATATTGTTGATGTATATTGCAAATAAGATTGGTCCTCAGATAGAACTCGGGGAACACCTCTTAGGAGAGGTTTGAGAGTTGAGAGATCTCCTTCCACTTGCACCTGCTGGAAACGATCAGAGAGGTTGTTGTTGAACCACTGTAAAGATAATGGGTCAGCACCTAGTGAGGTCAGGGAAGAGAGTAGCAGAGAATGGTCGACAGTGTCGAAGGCCTTGATCAGGTCCAAGATTACGGCACAGGTGTAATTCCTGTTGTCTAGCTCTCTTTGCCAGTCATTAGTCACTTTGGCAAGTGCTGTGATGGTGCTATGTTTAGCTCTAAACCCTGACTGGACTGGTGTAAGCAGGTTATTAGTTTCTAGATACTGGCTCAGCTGGTTACTTACAACTTTTTCCAGTAAGTTTGACAAGACTGGGAAAATCGAAATTGGTCTATAATTATTTAGATCATAGGGGTTTCTGGACTTGAACAGGGGTATGATGTGCACTGTTTTCCATATTGAAGGAATGGATCCTTGAGTTAATGGTAGGTTAAATAAATGGGTTCTGGGCATGGTTAACACATGTATGGCCACCTTCAAGAAATATGGGTTGAGGGTATCTGCACCAGCACTTTTTTTAAATCCAGTTTTAGTAATAGGTCTTCAACTTTCAGAGTAGTAGGATGCAAGAAGACTGAATCAGTGACGCTAGGATCTGCACCTTAATTATCCACCTGAGAATGTATCAGATCTCTAGGGGACTTGTCGAAGGCCAAGCCTGCAGCATGCAGTGCGGATTATTGAAGGCATCCAGAACTTCCAGTCTGTCACTAATGGTGTTATTATTTAAGGAGATTTCATCAGGTACTGAGCCACTGGACATGTGACCAGACTAGTCCTTGATGGTTTCCAAAATTTTGTAGGATTTTTGGAGGCAGAGAGAAATTCAGAATGATAGTATGCAGCTTTTGCATCTCTAACCATTCTAGTACATGAGTTTCATGCCCTTTTGAACTTGCACCAGTCCGCAGCAGACTGGGTTTTGTGTGCTGTTTTCCATAGGTTATCTATTTTGGTCAACGCAGATTTTAATAATGGTGTGAACCATCTACATGCATTTTTTGCTATTCACACCTTAACTATAGGGGAATATTTATTTATGGCATCTAGGATAATTTTGCTGAATATGTCGAATGCTGATTGCGTGTTTTTTGCCAAATAGAACTCTTGCCAATGCAAGAAGTGTTTCAGTTCATTTATGTAGGCAGTGAGATCAAAGTTCCATCTAGATCTCTTGGCAGCAAACTTTAGCAGTAGTAGGTTTGTTGCTTGATCTTATGCAAGCAATAAATGAGTGATCACTGATATCACTGAAGAAGGTGCTGGGAAGGGAGAAGAGATGTGGTTTATTCACTAGGATAACATCTAGCAGGTAGCTGTTATCTACGTCTATTTATTTACTCAGTGTTGATTTGACAATGAGTTTGCATAATCCATGGCTGTCATAGAAAGCTACTTAGAGGAGCAGTAGTTTAGATAGCCAGTCTAAATTAAGATCCCCAAGAATAATTATTTCTGAAGATTGTTGTTCGATGATATTACTCAGATGAGGTAACAATTGTAGATTGGCAGAAGGAGGTCTATAGCACCCTATAATACATAATGTTGAAGTGTGCGAGATGGTGACTTCAAGAGACAGACATTCTTAAGCATTTGCAACAGATAAACTCTCCAGACAGGATGCTGTATACCTATGCTTGACATAGATGGCAACCTCTCCACCCTGGAGTGCTTGTCTGCTCTAAATAGTAAATAGGGATATTGACTTCCCTGTCAGAGGTGGCCAGTCTAAGCCAGGTTTCTGAAACCACTAGGATGTCTGGTTGATATAGAGAACCCAGGCCTGGTTCATGGAAAACTTTTTAACAGACTGCATACTTTAAAGTGGAGGAAACTCATGTCTTTCAGTGTGGCTAGGTCAGAGGGTGATGTGATTGCAGATCATGGCCCCAGATTGAGCTCCATATTTCCTGAGCACAGGAGAAGAAGGGTGAAAGTTTTCTTAGATTAGCTAGTAAGCTTCGTACTGGCCTACCCTTTACATCATTGTGGGCCATCGTCCTGGGGGGCGCAGCCCAACATTTTTTGCCCTTCCCACTAAGGGTGGCAGAGATGAGTACTCTGACTGCTATCTGTAGAGGTGATGCCTCTATGATGTTGGTGGAAGTCATAAGCTGAGGTGGTAATTCATTTCATGTACCAGCGTTAAAGGTAGTATGAAAATAGTGTTGAAGAATTGGAGAGTTGAAAAGGCATACATCCATGTAGGGACAGGAACTAGTTACAGGGCAGATCATGTTAGTATCCACAGTAATAAAGGCTTGAGGTGGCATATATTGGGCATGTGATATGAGATAGAAGAAGGACCAGAACAGGATCCACGATTTGACACACATAGTGGAATAAAGATTGGGGGGAGCTAGAGAGGAGTGAGCTAGAAAGGTGGGGCGGGGTTTATGTGTATTTAATCAGAACCGGGAGGGTGAGTGGGTAGTCAACAAAATTGGCAGCTAGGGCTCCCTTCCTGGAGGTAATCAGTCCCTGAGGGCAATTCCATACCTGCGTTTCTGTGAGGGGCTGGTGGCTTCAGACCTGGACTGTGGGTGGCAGTCTGGCAGGTTGGGTTCATCAGAGAACCATGGCTGTGGCTGTCAGACTACTTGGAAGGAAGGCAGAGGAGAATTAAATAAGAAAGTCAGAGGGGAGGGGCTACCGTGGAGCTAAAAGAAATGCAGACTGAAACTAAACAGGGGGTGTTGCAGACCATGATGTTAGGCAAGGTTCCTCCAAATCTGAGTGAGCAATACCAGGGCTATTTAAAAGACAATGCTAGCATAAAAAGGTGAAGGGGGTTTCAAAGGCTTGAGCTGAGATCGCTACTGGTCTTATGAGGAACACAATACAGGCATTTACATTTAATCAGAAAACTTCAGCTATAAAATACAAACAAGACAATTTTAACAGAAAACATAATCTAGCACAATATAATCAAACATTAACAGTGCAGAGTTATATGAAGCCAATCGGAGTGCTTCTGAGGTTGACTGCAGCCAGTGGGCCACAACAATAAAAGACTCTGCATTTAAACCCAGAGACAACTGTCCTCATGTAAAGAAAGCAAAAATTGGCAGCTAGGTCTCCCTTCCTGGAGGTAATCAGTCCCTGAGAGCAAGTCCGTACCTGCATTTCTGTGAGGGACTGGTGGCTTCAGACCTGGGCTACAGGTCGAGTTCATCAGAGAACCATGGCTGTGGCTATCAGACTACCTGTGTTTCTGTGAGGGGCTGGTGGCTTAGACCTGGAATGTGGGTGGCAGTCTGGCAGGTTGGGTTCATCAGAGAACCACGGCTGTGGCTCTCAGACTCTTCTCCAAGCACAATGTGGTACTACAAACCCCAGAATAGTTATCAATTAATGCTATTCCTTGAAATACCTCAAGAACATTTCCATAGCAGTATGTGTAAAATTTGTATTATAGTAAAAACTCAGCAGCAGTAGCTGTTGCCCCCCCCCCATGCATTTTGTGATGTATCCTGCTCTGAATTGGCTCCACTTTGGTACTATAAAAGGTAGGCAAACACCAATGATGCACAGTTGTACACATTCACTAATGCTAATTCATGCTGATTGTCTAGCAAGACCTCTTGGACAAGGCAAGAGGTGTGAAAGTACACTAGTTAATGGACAACAGATGCAACCCCCTTCCCTCATCTTCACAAAGGTACACAGATATCCTACATTTGACTCCACACAGTATACCACAGGTACCTCCCTATCCCATTCTGCGTGTCTCTCACACCATATCTATCGTTGGTCTCTCTAAGAATACTATTGTTACAGTATTGTTGCTTGATAGGCAAGGTAGTCCTGAGATACCGTGCAGCAACACTAACATTTCTATGCTACTCTGTCATCTATTTCCACCTCATCATGTTTCTCAAGGCCACACTATAGTTCAGATAATGTGATAATACTGTATGGTTCAATGCTGTAATGGATAGAAGTCCATAACTACACTTTACTTGTTACGCTGAAATAGCTATATCATCACAGCTGCCATGCTGCACTGTGTAAGTCACTACTGCAGCATGACAGCTTTGGATGCTGCTGCATACTTGCTTCCCTCAATCCACTTAAACTGTAACTTGCATTTCTTTTAAAACTTGAACTTGCAGAAATATCTGCAGCACACTGTGCCAGTAAAAAAATAAAAATAAAATGTCAACATTTATATTCTCTGATCTCTTCTCCAGCTGGTTTTGTCTGGTTTTCTATGCTGTGACTTTCCATACACAATAAAAGATTGTGTATGAGAGGTCCTTCACAAAAAATTGTTGTTCCTTCACGTTCCCTTTGAAACACAGTACCTCTCAAGCTGTGCTTGGAGATAATCTGTCACCAACTAAACAACTCAATACAAGAATATGCTTGTTATAATTGACCGTTCATACAGAATCATCTATGTAACAGAACTGTACCACAGATATCCCAGATGAACATACAGTAAATGTCTTCAACTGTAAATTTCAGAACAAGCAATATGAATACAAATGTATAAACTGTCACAATGTACATAAGTACTAGCTGTTATACCCATAGACAAATGTTCAAGCAAAACAACACAAAGTTATTATCTGTTCTTAGATTTCTATTCATGTAAAACAAATCTTAAATGTGTACATTGATCAAACACATAAGCAGACTTGTATAAATGAGCTATTATTAATTTTTTTAAACAAGTTCATTAATAACAAATGATTTATCAATCTAACAACAGTAAAACACTTGTATACTACCTTTCCAGCCACACACCAACATAGTTTAAGTGACAATACATCTTAATACACAGTGTCACTCAGTGGCTAAATATTTCTGAGATACAGTGGTCTTCCAAAGAAGTCCTATGAAGTACAGTATGTCTGTTCAATATCCTGATGCAACTGTTCATCTCTGTGAATTGGAGGTCTCAAATATCTAATGTAACTGAATATCATCAACATCAGACTAGCAAAAGGACTGCTGCAGTGCAACAGAATTTAACACAGCAGTGCAACTGTGACTTGATATCCAGCCATTAAGAATATCATAGACAATCAGAGATTTTACGTTGCTCTTCATGTACCTCCCATGAATAATATACACCATTTCTTGTCAAAAGTGTTAAAAAGTACAAGAAATAATATTGTGAGTGAACTTGTTGCACAGAGATATACACAAAAACATATAAAATTGATGAAACCTAGACACGTCACCAGCGGTCAGAGGGTAGAAACATGATTAAACATACCAACAGATACTCCACTGCTGCTAGTCTAGTTTCCTACAGAACATTTATCACCTGATGCAGCACTCTCGCTGTAAGGACAGCTATCAGAGCACTACATGTCTCTACTGAGTAGCATAAGAAACGGCATTGTGCCCATGTGACAACAGCATGTGTTAGAACACCACATGTTCAGTCACCAGCTGTTTTATTATCTAATTATACACGTTTCGGGCAATGCACTACTTGTATACTAAATTAAAAAATGTCACATTTATTACTTTGCATGTATTCATGAGTTCAGCATCTGTACTGAAAATCAGAAGGTGGTATGAAATAATTTGTCCTAACTTGTCTTCATCTGCTATGACTGAACTAAAATAATGATGTCAATGGCTTTGCTTCTGCTCTTACTCTCCACTCAAAATGTATTCTCTCATCTGGACAGTAAAGTCAGGCAAGCAATCTGTGGGTAAACCTATCCTACTGGTTAGTAGGTTACTTCTCTGCACATGGTATCAGTGAAGCATACCAATGATATCCATAGCTTTAGCTGGGCTGTGGCTCTGTAGCCAGCATGCACCACCTCATGTGTGTTAGTTTGCTGTGTTGGGTGGGAGCATTGCCTGGCTAAAGCCATGCAAGTAGTCAGTAAGCTAACTTGTGTGTAACTGTTATTAGCAATGTCTACAACCATCTGCATGTCTTAAGTTGCAGTGTGGGTGTGCAGTCACTATACAGAACCTGCTCTGTCCAGGGGGAGCTATAGTGCTATTTGTCAGTCCAAATGACTCTACTGAGTGACCACTACTCTTTAAAAAAAAAGTAAAAAACATGATAAAAGTTACTTATGTTCCTCAGCTGGAGGCACAACTGGTCCTGCAGCACCAGATGGATGACCTGCTGCTGCTGCTGGAGAATCCAGTGTCATCTCCAGA
Organism: Neoceratodus forsteri; assembly: GCA_016271365.2. Lineage (NCBI taxonomy): Eukaryota > Metazoa > Chordata > Ceratodontiformes > Ceratodontidae > Neoceratodus > Neoceratodus forsteri. The sequence continues at coordinate 1,385,680,006 of CM057458.1, read as the reverse complement.
GAGGGTTCTATCTCCACTATTTCTACACCCTCTGTGGAGTCTGCTCCTCCAGCAGCACCCTCCATAGATGGTTCGTCCTCTGTAAAAACACAGTAAAACACAAAAACATTACTTGTCTGTTAATATTACTATGACTATATATACTTCAGCAATAACACTTGTGCTAAATTCTTAATCCTGAGAACTCCAATAGTATCAACTGCACAGTTCACAACACAGTCCACACCTGCTGTGTGAATCAGTACAGTAACTATAATTGTTGCCTTGTTAGTAGCTGCAAACAAGATTACATAATCAGTAATATTAAGACCTCATCAACACAATCTGCTCCTCATTCTCCCCATCTTTCAGAGATACAGAATACTACAATGAGCAACTAAGCAGAATGATGTATTCTCCAGTATAGATATTCTGATACCCTGTGACCTGAAAAGCAAACCTTGAGTGGTCCATGGTAACCAGAACCCCAAATACACAAAAGGCACAATTTCTGCATATACGTCCTCATTTTCTCTTTTCCATGGTGGATACTTCTCGGTGAAAATGTTTTTTTTCTTACTTTTTTTTTCTTCTCAGGACAAGACCTACTCATACATATTCTAGAGGTTCTAGAATGCTCTCCTACAATAGTAGGATAGAACAGCATCCCATCACCTTGGAACTATAAACGAATTGCATTTACACACAGAGTGAAACTCAACACAGAATATTCCACTATTCACAACATATCAGGTAAGTGACAAGTAGTGCTCTCTAACTGACACAATGTGCCCCATCCACAGAAGAGTCAATTAGAGCTCAATGTAGTAAAGTGTTTAGTAGTGTGACCCACACAATATACCCCACTCCCATCCAAAAGTTACCTATATGATCACTGGATGACTATAGGTACATTAAACTATGCGTAGCTTCAGTAGACACTATCTCTAAAACAGTGAACATTTAAGCAATAAGGCACTCCAGGGTGTGGGTTATTGGAGGATTTACCCATGCCTTGTGTGGTCTATCATGAGGTGCAGCCAAGTGACTTAACTATACAAGAGTGTGTAATCCACCAATAACCACACCCTGTAGTGCCTTATTGATTATACAGTAGACCCATGTGGAAAATACATTTAAAATGTGTCTAAGTATGTCTTTTATAAATGCCATTGCTCAGCAGTGGGTTATTTAAGCAAATTTATCACTCCAGGGTGTGGATATACTGGACATTGACTTAAAAGATTGTCATCACTACATCATTCTAACTCACCAGCAGAGTCGAGCACAAGCAGCTGCTCAACATTAGCCCCTTGTGCTGCACCTTCCGGGAGTAATATCAGCTGGACATGATGGGAGGAAGCAGGAGGACTTGATGTAGTGGCTGAGTAACAGAAAAAAGAAATGACCATTATTTAAAACCATTTCATGATTAACATCAATAGCACTTTATTTTTTTCTTTTATTTTCACAATTTCTTTTTACCCTTCCTTTTTCCTGCCATCACAAGGCACTCGTTAAGACTGGTCATCATCACATCCAGACAACGTACTCAGGATGTACTCCTACAGTGCCCCCTCCCGACACCTGCACACCAGGCTCTGTCCTGCAATCAGTGGGCTGGTGTGAACAGTTCACTTGTGTTCTAGAACCACAAGGATATTTTTCCTGTTCTGTATTCCCCTCTCCCAACCCTCTGGGATGCTGGCACTTAGCAGCGATGTAAACACTGATGACATGGTTACACATGTATGTCTACCATGTTGCATAAAACATCCTCTTACCCAACTCTGATATCACAGCTGCTAATCCCTTCAAGGCCCAGTGCTTACACAGATTATCTATAAGAGTCTCAGATGCTGTGACATCCCAGGTATTCCACCCGAAGAACAAGATCATCCAATGGGACACTTGATCCTCCTTCTCACTGCCAAACCCTTGCTACCGAAGTCCATTCTCAGACCCGGGTCACCACTACAACACAAGGTGTGATGTCGAATGCCTCAACACTCAGTGCCACCATGCTGCCATTAATACCAGTAAAAAATTAAATACTTCATCCACCTCCATGTCGTATTTAGTCCAATACCACTGTGAACTGCATACCCCAAACTGTTAATGCAGCCATACTTCCTGTGTAAATGGGACCATGACTGTATGCTGGTGTCAAAGAACACAGTAGTCACATCTAGATCTTGACTTCCATTACCCTTTCATAGTGCAGGGACCTCTTTATATGTGTTAGCAATCAATGTAACACACAAACAAATAAATTACTATTAACAAATGATGTGACAAAAGTTCACAATTCCTAACCAGTAACACCTTCAGTTACCATCATAGTCACATTGTTACTTCCAATGTTTAAGTATTTTAACACATTACTTGCACAAGAAACTGTGTCAGGACTAGTATTGTTACTTTGTGTACTTTAACATGTCAGTAATGTAAACCTGTGAGTCAGAAACACAAGCACTACCTCCATGAGGACTGACAGGGAAAGTGTGCCACAGAACAGCAGCTTAAAAAATGTACTCCTAGCTCTACAGTTACCCACACTTCACTAAGCTGTAATATTTTACCAAACTGAAATTTCATATGTTTGTATGTTTAGTAGATAGAATATTGAAAACATTTAAAGGTTACTCAATGGCATGTCTTCTAAATGTAGTAAGTTCCGTAGCACTATACAACTCTCATAATGTAGCTTTTAAGAAGTAAATAAATCTTCGTGTCTGCCTGTTAGTTCAAAATAGCCCTATCACTGCAATAACAATCTACAGTCAATGGCTTGTTGCAATTAAATTGTGCCTGAAAGCTGAATTACCATATGAGAACTCCAGGACAATCACACAGCCTACCATAAACTATAAAATCAGGCAAAAACATTTGCATACTTAATTAAAAGAAAATCAAAGGAGGCATCTACTGACATGGCAACAAATACCACATAAAAAGAAATGAACCTGTCTATTTCCATTAGGACCATTGAGTTAAATATACTCACAAGATGGTGCGATCACCAAATTTAAGCTTCTGTTCCTCCCACATAGCATACGCTATGTCATACCACTCCCTCACACTCCTGCACATATCACCCGCCACAGACTTTGCCTTGAAAAATGTCTGGTGGGTAATCTTCCATTTCTCCTACACTCATCAGGTGATCTTACAATCTCCTTCTCTCCCAAAGCGTGACTAGCCTGCTATTTTAATTTCTAAATATCAAATCTGTCCCACTATAAGAGAATACTTCTTGTACTTGTTACAGTCTTCTAGCTCACACTGTACTGCTCAAACAGAAATATGTCTTCATGGCTTACCATAAATCTTAAAATAAATCTTTATATGCATGTCATACATCAAAACAATGTTTAACTACTGAATAAGTTGTTCACTTTGCACATCTTAATATAATGAGAGCTACTACCAATGGAATATCTCTTATCCAACTGCACCTGAATGGCCTATATCCACAGTTGTCTTTATTGTTGTTTAGAAAAAATCAATTTTAAAACCTCATTGGCTGAGACAGCCTCCAAGCTGGGCATTAATTTTTCAATAGATAGCCAACTAAAAAAAAAACAGTCCAAGTGCCTCTTCACAGAATGACATTCTGTGATGGGTCATCACCTAAGCGAAGTAATACCCTCCAGGATGGACATCATTGAGAAATGATGGACCTTCCTGAGGCTATAATACTGTGCACCTGTGGCATTGGGCCTCCTTAGAACCCTGAGCAGTCCAGTATTTCCTAATAATGTCCACCCTCTCAACTATTATTGCTTACATGTTTAACAATAAAAAAATAGTAATCTTTTAATTCAATAAATAACCTACCTTGCCCCGGGTGTGAATGAGGCTCAGGTTAGTTGCCCGCATGACAATGCATGGATCGGCATTGTCCTTCACAGCCTGAACAAGGGCCAGCACCACTCTGTCACTCCAGGATGTTGGCATTTTTCTCTCTGTAAAAAAAAATCATTTTAGAACAAAAATGTTAACATACTGTATATTATGGTGTCACCATCTCACATCTGTTTCTGTTTCTTAACACTCAAAATAGTATATTTCTAACAACTAATGAATAATAAACTTTCAATGACTGCATTATTCAAATAATTCAATGACCCCCCCTCGATCAGTGACACAGAATAGTGACATGGAAAGTACAAACTTTAACTATATATATATATATATATATATATATATGAATCTTGTGTGCATATTTGTCACACATTAGAAAACCAATAGATCAACTCTTCACTGACTTGGCTTGCCTGACAAATACTTGTTTCACACACTAGGTGTTGAGACCTGTTGTGGTGTCCTTTAATAATCAAATTCAATGTCTATTGTTAACATACTGAGTATGTGTTTCTAAAACATAAGGATGGTGAGGGACTATCTAACTATTCTATCACAAACATGCAATGACAGGCTACACACCACCATAATACCATGCATTGTCTCCAACTGCATAAACTATCATAAGCAAGACAACGGTATCATAGTGCACTGACAGTCAGAATGCACCACATGATTGTCTAATTTTCCTTACATGTCTGTATTCACCTCAGTTCACAGTTTCAATAATCTCACTAGCAGTAGTGGTGGTCAGTAGTGTGTGCTATACTGACAACTCCAAAATATTTAAAACATTACTGTTTCCATAGAATAGCATAATTCATTGCATCAAACTCTTGTATCTACTTAACACAGCAGAACCAACAAATATACGCTGACAAATATTGAATTAAAATAGTTCTAAAATCATCATACAATGCATCATCAGTGTACTGACCTGCTGAGCATTGAAAGAACATGATAAACAGCAGTACTTATATTTGAGTAGGTTAAACACAGAGATGTCTGCAAAGAAGTATCTGTAATCTGTTGAAACAAATAGATATAAACGTATTAGAGAACTGTCAATGGAAACAAGAAAAAACAATTGATATGTGACACACACAATACCACCCGACACCTCAAAAAAGAACATGTACTACACCTGGACTGCATAACCACAGGTAAAATAAAGTGATGCACATATATATTATTTATCTATCATATAACCTGCACATTGTTTGCAGCAATAAGAAATTGCACAGCCCCACCCAGGGAATACCTCTGTGACAACAGAACAAGTAGCTAAGACACAGTAATGAAGGGGGGAGTGCGGATGTTATCTGGGGCCCGAGCTCACGATGCTCCCACCTTAGGACCTGTCATTACACCTGGCTTTAGCTGATTTGCAAAACAGGTGCCCATTTCAAGTGACTTGTCCTATGCCCAAAAGTTCATAGTTACAAGCCTGCCAATTAGTACCTGGTCTTCATAGATATACAGCTCAGATAAACTGATATAGTAATAGTATAGTTCCGTTATACCAGATGTATACAAGTTACAACACTGAGCAGATTCACACCTTCAAGTAGGCAATACTCCAATAACCCAACTACACAGCATGAAATGAATGTTCAGTGTACTTGCACAGCAATAATAAAGACATGTACATCAATAGTATACATCCACAAAACCAGATTAACACATACTTCAACACTGAGAAGATGAACAGTAGCATCCAAACAATGCCACCTCCTACCACATACTAATTCTTTACTACAGAAAACAACATAACTGAAGCCATGAACACTAACATATAATTGTAACACTTTTTTGTATTTTTATTGTAGTTCTATTTGTCCACAACTGCAGCACCTTAGCAATGACACCATCCACTGATATGCCCCACCTGCAGGGAGAGCCACAATATCACTAACATGGTGTGACAAGTCTCTAACATAGCCATAGCCAATACACTGAAGGGCACCCTTTCCCTAAGCACTACACAAACACTGAAGCCACCCCACTAACCTTCCATGATACTGCTAACCACATGTCAGGGCACAACCATTTAACTCCTCTGTTCAACCCTCCTTCTTTCAATTTTCAAAGCAAAAAGACCACAGATAACAATAGTATCCATACACCAATATGTAGACATCCACCATGTATCCCCATCTTACATCCAGCCTGTAAACCTCTATGGCACTGGTTCAGCATAAGTGCATCATAGCAACTGCACAGCAGTTAAAACATTCAGCGGTTGCAGATCTTTAGTCACACTACAGATCCCCCCTCCCTTAAAATCAACTATACTCCATCCTCAGTGGATAGTCACATAGCAAGGAAAACTTCAGACTAGTAACAGTACACATACCTCTAACCACAAGAACACATGTCACAAAAGCAAACAGTTGCACAACAGCCAACCAGTATGTCACCCCCCCAAAACAGCTATTACATCCCCAGTACAAATCAACATCCCAGGCAACTGATGACCATGAGTCTAACACCTCCCTAATAGAAATAGCATGCACGGTATGTTGACCAAACACTCACACTGTAAGCTGTAGACAGTGCTGTGTATAGTGTAATATTTTCTATTTTTGACCATTTAGGTTGGCTCTTAAAAGAGCCATTTTGTCACTGTTAAGTCATGTGCTTGAGACATACAATTGTAAATGTACACAATCACAGAAGTGTAAGGATGTCATTTCAAAGGTCCCCAACAAAATGATATTACTTGTGCTTGATAGATGCACACCATCTTTAGATACAGCCAATATTTGTCATATGTAATTTGGGGTGACGAATGGTATGCATTCTCATAGCATGGAGGAATCCAGATATTTGTATGTTTACTTCCTGCATGATCTTTCAAGTGCAGGACAGTAATCTTCACCTCTCCAGATCATGCGCTGTGTAATATCTGAATACGAATTTTACAAGCTGGTAACATACTCATAATATGCTGCAAGTCAAACTGTGCAGCTTTAATCAAATCAATAGCACTTTTGTTCTCCAAATCATTATCTCCAAGATATATAAGGAGCATGTATGGTTCTGGGTGTGTCTCCAGCAACTGGTACATGATAGGCATGAGCTGCTCCCACCTCATGCCACCCATTCCAAACCAAGACACTGAGCATCCAGGTAGGTGCAAGTAATTCACAAAATGACTACCTCTACTGAAAGCTGCTGCCCTTCTCACCAAACTTGATCCCACTATGCATACACTCAGTCTTGATCTTTCTGCCATGCTGAGTAACAAAGCTCTAAAAGCTCAGATAAAGAAATATCAGAACTGTGCCTGTCTGACTACCAAGCACTACCAAGCCTAATCAGCAGAATGACCAGTATTCACTTGTATCTGTGAGATAAATACAGTCAAAACAATCACAAGTAATATTCTGATCCCAGATGGGCTCATACAACCTAAAAGATTTAACTATGTCTGTAAAGGCTGTTCCTATTGGTATTTTGTTTATTAAACATTATTTTTGTTTTGGTGGGAGAACACTGGCTGATCATTGGGCACACTTAATGACTTGTCAAGAAGACCAAATCCCATTGGTCAAACTTAGTAGTCATTATGCTCTGTGAGCTCAATTCTCTCTTTCTCAGCTAGCAGCTTGAGTGGTGAGTGGAACCAGACCTATGTACCTCATAGATATAATCTTCAACAGTATAAATGTCTACTATCTGTTTTCATTCCCTCAGTATACTATTATTGCAGCTGTGATTATTTAGTGCTTATTACGTATCAACATAGAATTAGCCATATTATATATATTAACTAGTAATAAGTTTGAATCTCTCTAACAACAGCCAAGCAGTCATGAGCATATTAGCCTAGGCAGCACAGAATGTAATTCCAGATAGCACTGAACTTGTGCTAAAATAAGTACATACTTAAACAAACTGTTGTACTATTCCCAGACAACAAGTAAGCAAGTAGCAGAAACTGCATTACCAATGAAATGAACTATATCTCCTTTCATGCAACAAGTGTTAAATATTGCAAATGTCTGATAAAAAAATGAAAAACTGGTGCAAGCAATAGCAAACCTGGGGCAGTATAAGCATCCACTTATTATAAATCTAACAGTAACGCTGTTAAGATAACTACAATTAAAACTCAAAAAGAATATGAATCCAAATTAAACATTTTATTTTTCACACCAAAACATCAGAACAGATTGATAAAAAGCATCATAAAAGATGGCACAGTGCTTCTTATGCTCTTTACAAACTTCATAAATGCTTTCCAAGTAACAAACAATGTTATAAAAATTATCTAGATTTGTAATGTGACCATTACTCACTTTATGCTTCTGGAGTTGCTGCTGCTCAAATACCAGTCTCAAAATGGCCCACAAACTGTTATTGTTTTATTCTATTGGCTCAGAAAAGTCACATGATAAAGTTAGCCATTTCTTTGTTCGTGAGACTGCAAAATCTTTGATTGCAAGAATTACGTGAGATTTCATTGCTGGAGCCTCTGTAGTTGTTGAAAACACTAGATTCTGTATTTTTTAAGACACTGACCACTTCTGAACATTTCTACTACTTATAACAAATAAATATGATGGTAATAATCATTTTTACCAAGTTTTAAAAAATGTTACGTATATTTTTACGATCTTTGATTGCAGTGAGCAAATTCTTTGATGGTGACTTGGTTTGACCATGAGGATTGTTTGCGAGGCTACAAAATCTTTGACAGCAAGAATACATGAGACTCAGTGTCTGAAGTCTCTAGTTCAACAAAAGGTTTAAATTTATATTTTTTCAACACACTGACTACTCCTCAAAGCTTACCACTACTTAGAGGCATTAATATCACACCAATAATCATGTATACTACATTTTTAACAATGTTATTATATTCTTATGATCTTTGATCACAAGCATTCAAATTCTTTGATCATGACTTGCTTTGACCGTATGATCGCTTATGAGCCTGCAAATTCCTTGACCACGAGGATAACGTAAGATTTGAAGTTTGAAAGTAAATAGAAATAAAATAAACATTTTTATCAGTAACTTTCAATAATGTGTGTGGGCATATCTGTTTTCATGACTTATTAAACTTGCACATAGTATAAATTAAAATATTTCATCATGTGTGAAACAATAACAGTACTTTTGAATCTTTGATTGAGAGCAAGCAAAATCTTCGACTGTCACCAAGATTGATCGTGAGCATCATTCATAAGGTGACAATTTCTTTGTTTGTGAGAATAACATGAGATATAAACTGTTTTAAATGATTACCTGTAAAAAAATCTGTTTTTTAGACATTCTCACCACACCATATAGAAAGATGTGTATTTATACTTTAGAAGACCTGTCTACTGCAGTAACTATGCTAACTAAACATCTAGTGTTATTTTATTATGTTTTCATGTTTTTTGATCACGAGCGTGCAAATTCTTTGATCGTGACCATCTTTGATCGCGAGGATCATTCGCAAGGCAACAGATTCTTAGGTCATGACAAAAACATCAAATTTGGCATGTACAACTCATGGAACTTTGTGTTGTTTCAGTTTCCTACTCAATTAACATCCCATCACTATAAATATCTAATAACATCGACCAACATTGCTATAGTATACCTTCCAGACACTATTAAAACACCAGTTGCACCTTCATGCACTGTCATACCGCTGTACACTATGTCCATTGAGTAATAGTACCCTGGTTATCCTGCCATTATTACAGGTTGAGATAAGTGGGCAAAAAATATTTAGCAAGTCACATTTAAGAATTCCACAACTTGCAACTTGGTTGTATGATGATATATCTGCCACTGTGCTTGCCACAGGTGGTCTTTCAACAACCATTACTGTTCTACAATGTGACCCAATATTCAGATTAGACTGCGGTGCACAAAATTGTTGAATCTGGTCACACACTATGCTACAAATTTTAGCATTAACAAATGACATCTTTTTGTAGTGTAGTATGCTGTCAATCGCTTACGCAGTATGTACTTCTTATTAACCTATAGCACATAATTCTTACAGTACTTTCTGTCATCTTTTTTCTTTCTTAGGAGACTACAACAGACAAGAGATTGAACACATACTTGAGCTCTTTCATCATGGCCATTTGCTGTAAAATTAAAGAACAAAGTAAAAGTGCCAGGTGTACTGCTTGTTCATCGTCACGCCATGTAAGCAGTAAAGGTGCAACATCTCAACAGAAGAAAAAGAACATTTCTTCTGTTTCAAGTACACATATCATAAAGCGTACACATTTAAACAAAGACAACACCCCCTCTAGTAAAACTGCAACCAGTAGACTCACTAGAGGAAGTCTGCAGATACAATGCCCATCACTGTCATCAATAAAGCATAGATCTGTGAGACAGAAAAACATGCTGGACGTGTCACTTCTGCCATTGCATAACACAGCAAGGCAAGTTTTTTCAAAAAACTTGCCCATAGAGTTAAAATTGGTTGTGTGATTTCTAGAATAGTAAGACACAAAGTGAACACACTGCGTACTAAGGTTGCATTAATGAAATTGCACTTGACAGTAAGACGATTTGTTAATGTAGCTCTAGCAATTTGTTCCCAGTTATGGGCTGAAATGATGTCAACTATTGATAAATTAAGTTTAAAGATTGAGGAGATGAGAAACAAAGTATTATCTTTTGAACACTTGAACAGAGAAAATATCTCTGTGGTGTTTCAAGGAGACTGGTTTCATTCAGAGTACTCAGAAGCATTCTCCTGTGAAGAGATATGTCATGCACACAACAGAAACATTAGTTTGACAATTGATGAGCGTGGAAAAGTCCATAATGTCTTAGTTGTATCTCATGAAAGCTTTGACTTTCACAATGACACTGAAGTTGAACAGGTTGCAAGTAACCCAAAGTCGTCAGCTAAGAAATGGGCACATGACAGTACATGCAATGTCAGGGAAGAATCGATAATGTCCATTGAAACTTTCCTGTCAACATTTCTTACCAAAAAGAGATCTAAATGACATAGACTGATTCACACCATTGACAAGTGTGAGATTCGCCCTCACAGAAGCCTAATGGGTCACTCTCTTGCATGCTTAGAGACCATGAACTGTGTCAGTGTGTTCCATCACTCTCACATGCTAGCAGTACATAACTCTGGCATTCAAAAATTTGTACAAAGATTATAAAGAGTGAGATCTGTTGTTCAAGACTATATGCACTTTCAAGCACTGCTCGATGATGGAGATGTAGAAGTACTTATGGACTTCATCAAAGAGTTGCAAACAACTCATAGATTGTGGTCTAATGCAACTGTTGGTGAACAGACAAACAGAATGCACAAATCACTGGTACAAGAAGCTCAGCTTCTCAAACATTTTGGTTGTGAGTTTGCTAGATTTGAACTTAGCAAGACAGAAAAATGTGATGTAATCTGCGCATCATGTGGGTGCCTGTTCTACAAACACTTTTGTGTCAAAACAGACCTGCAGAACATTCCACATTGGAATGTGATGTGGGGGTGTCTTCATGCATACTTTCTCTTAAAGTCTGACTTTGAATAAGTTGAAACTGTGTCACTCTTTTCTTACTGTTATAACAAGATAAAGAGTGACACTTTACCTCCTCGGTCTGTGCTTAATAAGATGGAAATTGAACCAACTCCTCTTGAGATAGCAGTCTTGAACTTGTTCGAGAGGATTCTAATTCAAACCATGAAGCCATTTCAAACAATCATCAGGCTGAATACAAAGACGCGAGACCTGCCAAACAAAGAACTGTTACAGTCTTTGAAGGGTTGTGTTCTATATCTGCCTTTGCCTTTGCAAGAAAATGTCAGCACTATTTCTCAGGATAATAGTGTAGTCATCTTGGTGAATGGTATATCAACAAAGGTGAAAACAATATGGCAGGACATAGTCAATGTTCAGAAGGTAAAGCATGCTTTGCAATACCTAAATGAGCATAATGTTTTTTATGCTGACATTGACATCAATGCATTTGCTGGCCTTTCAACGGGTAATGTTGTGGAGAACTCTGACAAAGCAATACTGAAGAAGGTTGACAATGCCTCTTTTCAAAATGTCTATGAGCTATTTGCCATACACTCATTGCATTGCAAGGAACCAGTGGTGGATAACACTGAACTATATCAAATGAAGCAAATGGAGGGCAATCCTATAGGTATATGGGAGGCTACTCGAGAAGCTCGTTGTTTTCCTGATCTGTTTCCACTTGGCTCAGGTGGTCAATTAGATGAATGAGAACTTCATGTTCCAGGAGCTGACTATAGGGCCTCTAGAGTTCTACATAAGGATGGAAAGTTTTGAAGAAACATTGCATACCTCTTTCACCTTCTTTGGGAAAGTGAACTTAGTGTCCTATCTGCCAGTATTGCTCGTACATTGAGACTTGGTACAGAGTTCACCAATATGACAGCTGCAAAATTACTACAGGTTGCAGAACAAAGATGAAATGCTGCAAGTCAGTCTTTGTTCCATTTTGTCCAGCATGCATGCTACTGAAGAATATTGGTACAGATGACACTCTGAAGTGATGTGCATGCTGAGAGTGTTTGGATCAGCAACATGGTTTGTAACACTGAGTTGTGCTGAATATTATTGGGATGATCTGCTTGATCTTCTCAGATGGGCAAACTCTGATGTTGAGAACATACAAACTATGACTCTCAATGAACTATGTTCACTTGATCCAGTAATTATATCACGTTACTTCCACCACCGGTTCCACATTGTTTTAAAGTTCATACTGTCTAAGACAAATCCTGCTCTTGGCAGTGTCGAGCACTACTTCTGGAGGATTGAGTACCAAGCTGTTGGAGCTCCAAACATACATATGTTGTTGTGGATAAAAGATGCCCCACGTATTGATGACAATGAGACAAGTGAGATCCTAAGCTTCATACTGAAGTATGTCACATGTCAGATTCCAGACAAGTATGACAGTGCAACACTTTGAGAACTGGTCCAAAAATTCCAACGACACCTGTGATGCAAGTACTGTACTGTTGTAGGACAGTAAAGAACAAAGGACAGTGGTACGCTCTATGCCGTTTTAGTTTCCCAAGGTGAGCTTGCCTGGATGCTTATCTCAATGATATATTTTCAGCCATGCAACACCACTTGAAGACAAAATCAACAAAGCGAGTGTATGAACTACCTCGCACAGACTCAGAAGTCTATATCAATGACTATAGCCCTTCTCTTCTGTTGATGTGGCAGGCAAACATTGATGTACAGTTTGTTGCCAATAATTCAATGGCTCTTGTCAGGTATGTAACATCTTACATCACTAAGCATGAGCAGACAAACCTGCAAGAAATGTGGGAAGAGTTGTCTAACTGTGATAGGTCAATGTCTTCTAGGCTATGGTCACTGGGGCTTAAAACTCTGTCACACCATGAGTGTGGAGCCTATAAAGCAAGTGACCGACTTACAGGTGTATGTCTATATGGCAAATCAGACTCCATTCATTTCTTGAATGTGAACTACAAGCAGAACAGGTGTTGTGTCCTTAAGAGCCATGAAGAGATTGAGGATCTGGCTGCTACATTGTCAACATCCACAAATATTCTCAAGAGCAACTTAATTGACAATTACTATCCACAGTGCTACAGTGCTATGGATGATCTCTGTCTCTTTGAAGTTGCTCAAAGGTATGACTGCAAGAGGGTGTTCTTTCTGACTCAGAGAAGAGCATATATAAAGTCACTGGTTTTGATGGCTCACTTGTAAAAAAGTGAAAACCATGGCTAACTTGACCACTGCAAACTCAGCTTGAATACAACAGAAAGCAAAGAACATTACTATTTTGCTCTATAGTTTCTGTTTAAGCCTTGAAGATCAGAATCTGAATTGAAAGGATTATCTGACACATATGAACAAGAGTTCATAGAAACTTATGATACCTTTAAGAGTCATGTTTCTGACACTTACATTGAAAGACTCGAAATGGAAAAAAAATCAGTTGGAGAATGCTAAGAAAGTTCTAGATGATGACACCCCAGTAACAACACAGGAAATGGTTGATGTTGAAGGAGAAGGGACTCTTGGTGCCCCTCTTCCTCCTAATGACCCAGCTGTCCTAATGTCAGAGGTACAGTAGAGGGCACAATGCAACAAAGCATGCAGTTCTCTGAGTCAGCTGCAGACATTGTTGAGAGGTTGAACTCACAACAAAAAGTTGTGTATCAGTCTGTATTACATGCTGTGCAACATGGTATTCAGCACAGTACCAGGCACTGTGTTTGTGAGGGGAGGGGCACACACCAGTGAGGATGTTTGTTAGTGGTGCTGCTGGTACTGGAAAAAGTTTCTTGATTGAAGCTTTAAGCAAAGGTGTGCGTGACCTTACTAACTCTGCAACCTGAGTTATTGCTGCTCCAACAGGTTTGGAAGCTTATAACATAGGTGGTATCACACTTCATAGATTATTTATGTTGCCAGTAGAGCATGGTAGGAGTGGTGATTACAGGAAATTTCCATATGACATTGACTCTGAATTGAGGCCAATGTTTGACAAGATGCATTTGCTGATAATAGATTAGATCAGCATGGTTTCAAATGTTCTCCTTACATATGTCCACCTCTGTCTACAGGAGATAATAAGCACCAATGATGACATACCATTTGGTGGCAAGACTATTATTGTTCTTGGGGATCTCCTGCAGCTGGCTCCTGTAAATGGCAAACATGTTTTCTGTACTCTTTACATTGAAGAGGCAAAGAAAACAATTGGATGCATTGGCAGAGTCCACGTGTGGGAGTTCTTCTCATATGTTGAACTCTCACAGAATATGTGACAGTGAGGTGACATGTCTTATAAAGCATTGCTTGATGAAGCTCACATTGGTGCACTGTCACCTACTCATGTGGAAATGCTAAGACAGCGCACGATCACTAGAAATAATGCTCCTATTCAGGATGCTTGTGATATCTTTGCACATGTACAGAAGTCTGGGGTACATGTTATATGTCTATTCCCAAGACTTAAATGATGTGCAGAGTTCAATGAGATCATGATGCAGAGAGAACAGCGGTCTATTGTCACTCTCACATGCAGAGATACCATAGATGGTATAACCCTATCATGAACAATGGCATAAAAAATGATTGAGCATCTCACAGAGCTGACAAGTGATGTGTCACATACTGCTGGCTTGGAAGTTGTCCTACCACTGTGTAGAAAAGCATGTATCGTGCTTCGCAGAAGCATAGATGTTGAGAGAGGGCTTGTCAATGGAGCCATGGGCTACATCCATGACTTCCAGTACAATGTGCAAACTACAACTGTGGAGTTTGTGGTTGCAAAGTTTGACAACTGTGAAACTCATCGACCAATAGACAGAGTTACTGTCAAGTCTGTGCTTGTGAAAGACATATATGTGACAAGGAAACAATTTCCATTGTGTGCTGCTAATGCAGTGTCCATACACAAGTAACAAGGCCTCAGCCTTGATAGTGCCATTGTAGATATAGGCACTGGTATATTCAAGGATGGGATGTATTATGTTGCTTTGTCTCGTGTTAGACAGTTGTCTGGACTACACATAGTAAATCTAGCAGAAAGTAAAATCCGTGCTGACACAACATGCATTGTTGAGTACAACAGATTATGTATATTGTACCAACCAAATGCTCCTTTGTTACCAGTTCCCAGATATGCATCAGGAACAGATATCCTGATGGATGAAGGGTGCAAACTAAAAAGAAAGCACATTAAGACTCCACAGTCATCGTCTCACCATTCAATGACTGAGCACTCTCTCTCCATAAACAGCTCACATCTCCACCTGTGAAGAAATGTATCGGGGTTAACACACTGCTAGTATTGGACAACACAGGAGTAAACTGCTATGCAAATGCTACAATGCAAGCACTTCTCCACATCCCTGAGTTTGCTAATGTGTTGAACTCAAGTCAGTTGTTGCCTCTGTCAGAAGCATTAAAGAGAGTCATTAGAGGTAGTCAAGAGCAGTAGCCAAGTTTACAAAGCTTCACTCCTCTATGACTAACTCTTGGAAAATATGCAGGACAATCAATGTTCACTGATAATGCCCAATAAGATGTCACAGAGTTCATGATGGGAAAGATAAACAGTCTAGCAGATGATGGAATTGATCTGCGTCAACACTTTAAAGTTGACTATGTATGCAAGTACACATGTTTGACATGCGGCTGCAAAGAACCACACACAACTCAGGACATGCTCTGGCTGTCTATGTCCATGAACAAAGAACTGCGAAGTTCTGTAAGTTGTTTGCAAATGCAGAAACTGGTTAGTTGTGCAGAAGATGTGGTTGTTCTTGCGTTTGCTCTCTGAGAGTTACTTCTTCAAGTTCATACATAATGATTGTATTGCAACGTTTTAACTCTCAAGGCATGAAAATCACAACACCAATTTCTCACTTCATTGCTGAGAGAACTATGTTCTCAGGAACTAAATTTGACATCCATGTAATTATCTTCCATCATGGCCTATCCATTCACTCTGGCCACTGTGTTATTTGGCAAAGGTTCAGAAAGGGATGGGTGGAGTGCAATGATACAGCATGCACTCTGAAAGAAAGACTCCCAAGGAATCTGAAAGATGCATACGTCATCATTCTTTGTTGCACCAATGTTGTACAACATGTGGAGGAGTGATGCCGTATAATCACAGTACCTCACTAAACCAGTATATTTGCAACAATAACACTCCATGGCCCAGATATTCAAACTGCGCTCAAAAGTAGCGCAACAGCAGGAGCAAGCACAAACCAGTTGCGCAAATGCGCAACAGGTGCGATATTCAAACATGGAGCAGAGCAAATTGCGCAAGCAACCAACGTCTCAATATTGCACATACTGCACCATCGCGCAACCAGGTAGGAGAGGCTGAGCCAAAATGCTGCGCTATGGCGCAACCATGGAAGCTCAGCTGAGCAGTGCAGAGCTGCCATAAGCGCAAGCACAGCCCCCCAGAGCAATGGAACTTGCGCATCCCAGGGAGGCAGGCTGGGGCCTACCAACGAACCATGCCACACATGGGCACGAACTCACTGCAGAACCCACACCACACTGGCACACCCCAAGCACAGCATCACTGGGGTGGGACTGGATGATCCACGTGCTCATGGGGACAAGCCAACTCAAAGCATCAGTAGAGCCATGACACCCAGCACAACCACTGGCAGGCAGAGAGTGCCACACCCAGGGGGTTGACAACCACAGTGCATCAGTCCCCCATACGCACAGCACAGCGTGCACCACGTGCCCCCAAGACACTGGCATGTGCAGTGACAGGCACTGCAGGAACACCATGCACCCCGTGCCACACGTCAACCCCATGCTGCAGAGAAGCACTGAACAGACCCACCCTGTGTGCACCCAGCAGTGGGTGGCAGCAGATGGCAAGAGCAACAGAAAGGCAATGCTATGCTGGTGATACCTCCCATGGACACACACACACTACACATATACCCAGGACCATAGTAGCCCAGATGGCATGCACACCTCTGCACGGAGCACCCAGAGCCAGTTGCAAAGCGAACACCAACACAGCAGTTGTACCAAAATAGAAATGTATATTTAAATAAAAACAGTGAACAACAAAGGTCGAACTATGTACAAGTTGGGGGACGGTAAAAGGCAGGGGTGTTCAAGGGAGGATAAAAACTTGGAGAGGGAAGGCAGGGTGAAAGGGATGGGTGAAGGTGAAATGAAAGAAAGGTGGGCTCTGCCTAGCTGACTCCTGCTCCTCCCCTGCTGGCGTCCCTCCTGTGCCTGCGCCTGCCATTCCCCTGGTGCTGTAGGGCTTGCAGGACCTCCTGGTTGTCCATCACCAGCTGGGTCAGGTGCCACAGATCATAGCCATGCGCCACAGCACACCTGAGGAGCCTGGAAAATGGGAACACAGTCAATGGCTGAGACTGACACAACCCTGAACACCACCCAACCTGCAGCCCATCCTAGCAATGTCTGCACATGTGATGGCATGCCACCCACAGTGAACATGCACATGGCCATCACAAACAGGCAGCACCAGCCATGCGCACCACCGCACACACACTGCCCACGTCAATCACAGTACAAACTAGGCTGTTACGTGATGTGGCAGCGTGGTGCGATACCTGATTTACAGCTATGTGCCCAGTGCATGCCTGGACCACTTGTGATGCATACACAGGCGTGTCGTGATGCTGCACTGTGATGCAGGTCACCTGTGTCACGTCCACATGCATGGAGACATAGACAATAGTCGGCAGATAAAGGGCCCATGGGACACCCAGTCTGGCCATTTGGCCTTGTAACGATCACTCTTTGTCCTATAAGTCCATTCCCTCACCCCTGACCTCCAGAAGTCCCTCATGGTGAACTCCATACATATATCCGTGACCAAGTCAGCCCCACCACATCCTCTGGCAGGGTGTTCCACCGGCTCCACCACCCATCATGTGAAGAAACACTTCTCATGTTCTCTTCAACAAGCCCCCAACTTGCATCCCATGCCTTCTAGTCCTGGAACATCCCTTACGCTTTACAATATTGTTTCCTGCACTCTGTTCCCCTGTACAATACTTGTATGTCCCATCATATCCCCACCCCTGCTCCTCCAAGAGTACATGTTCAGTTCCGTCAACCTGTCTGCATAGGACTTGTGATGCAATCCATGCACCATCCATATACGCCTCCTGTGAGCAGCTCTCCACCCAGTCCCTGTCCATACACAGGTATGTTCTCTGGAACTGTACACTGTACTCCAGTGTGGAACTCACTACTGTTTCGTGAGTAGTGGAACTATGACCTCCCTTTGGTTGTGTCCAGCATGGTTGGTGGTCCTGCCCCCAGCATGCAACAGCATCCATTGACGTAATGATACTCACACTTCCAGCAGCTCGGTCTGCCGCTGCTGCTGTTGTTGCTGCGCTGCGCTGCTGCTGTTGGCCTGACAGCCTGTGGCACTGGGGCCCTGGCATGGCCCACATCACCGTTGTCCGGCGTCCTCACCATCCGGCCTGTGGGAGACATATGGTGAGACAAACATCAGTGTGACTCAAAAGCAGAGTGCCCCCTGCCCCAGTGAGACTGCCTGCCCACACAGCCATAACCATCCATCGCACAGCTGCACACACTGACACACCGATGCACAGCCACCCAGGCACACACACACCCCTACAGAGAATATAGGTGAATAGATGGTACACTCATGTGGCCTAGGCACCAGGCCCCACCTGTACGCAGGCAGCGGCCGTCCAATAGTTCTGGGTCCCTCCGGCGGAGATCACTGTACGGTGCGGCACTGCTCCAGCAGACCGTGCCGCCAGTGACCCCGCAAGTCAGTGGGCCACTTGCTGCACAAATGGTCCTGGGTCGGTGAGGGGCCTCACCATATAGTCCCTCATAGTGGGGCTCCACTCAGGGCCACCAGGTTGGCCACTTCAACTGGGCTCCAGGACACCCTCCTCCTAGCCATGGCCTCAACTTTACAGCAGGCAATATGGCCCGGCTGCACTGTGACCCCATGTGGGTGTTGCGCATAGACCAGCACAGGCTCCAATCGCGCTGTTCACACAAGCGCCATCACTTTACATGGCGCTGTAACCAGACAGCGCAATGAGGACGATACCATGGCATGCCCACAGCGCCCAGGGGTCGAGAGGGCATACACAAGGTCACGGCAATGGCGCGAGGCTAGGCACAGCACCATGGGATGCCGCCGACCTGCCGCGACTGCTATGCAGAGCACCAGTGCCACAGTGGACTATCGGCGCAGAAGTGCCATAGCGCCATATAGTGCCCAGTGCTGTAGCACCACTGGCACAATGGTGGCCATGGCCAGAATCGCCTATCGCCTCAGCAGGTCTGCAGTGCAATCGACGCATGCGTAACCTGTCCGGGCATGCGCAATGCGTAGCACACAGCCACAAACATCGCCATCGGCTCAGCGGACCTTCCTATTGCGCTAAGCCAAATACGCGATATTCAGCCGACATATGCAAATCGGTTGATCAGCCATGCAAAGCGCGGTGGCGTGATTAGCATATCATTAAAGTTGCGCCACCTCATTTGCATGTGTTGCGCTTATTAAAATGTGACACTGGGTTGTGGCAGCCAGATTTGGTTATTGCAGGTGAGAGGTGAGTTACATGCTGTGTGATGCTCAGGACAATGCTCATGCAGGGGTGCTGGAGGATGTCATAGGTTGAGGGGGCTGAGCATGATGAGGGCACTTAGGAAGGGGCAGAGGGCACCCTTTCCATCAGTATCTGCCATGCGGAGAGGAAAGGGGGGGCTTCTGCCCCCCGCCTCCCCGGCCTGCAGCCATGCTCATGGGGAAATGCCGTGGACTGCACAGTGACAGGTGTCCACTTCCACCCATACAGATCACCATGACTGACAAGAACCAGGCTGAGGCTGTGGACGGCGGGCATAGGAGGAGGCCGAACTTCACCACAGCAGAGACTGAGGCCCTCTTCCAGGCCTACCTGGAGGATGAGCTGCTTTTGAGTGGGCGGAGGGGCACCCCTCAGCAGCGTGCAGCTGCATGGGAGGGGTAGCTGGCAGTCAACCTGCATGGAAGCCACCAGCGCTCCGTGCAGGAATGCCGCAAAGATGGGTACTGACGCGGGAGGATGAAGGAGAGGTGGCAGCCTTCAGGGTGGCACGTGCTGCCACTGGTGGGGACCACCGTGGTGTTGCAGCTGACCCGACCGAGGAGACACTGGTCACGGCCATGCAGCCGAGTGCCATTGCGGGTGTTCCAGGCGGAGGATTCCAGCGGGTGGAGGCCATCACTACACGGTATGACATGGTGATGTTGTGGGGGGGGGCTGTTGTTCACATGCACTCACATGTACTCTCTTTCTGTTTCAGATCCTGTTCGTCTGCAGGAGACGGTGGTGGTGGGTGCTGACAGTGAGGCAGACCTGCTGGACCAGAAGGAGGGACCATCCACCTCCGCCAGCAGCCTGCAGGCACTGCAGCAGCAGGCCCGCTGGCCCAACAACTCCGCCGGCAGTGATACGGGTGTAGGGGGTGCACAGCCTGTGTCACAGCAGTCTGGCATGCAGGTGTGCCAGCATGCTGTGCCTATGGCAGTGTACGCACCGGCACTATTGATGATAGCAGGCCTGCAATGGCCAGTGATAGTGTAAACCCAGGACACAAGGCAGGTCAGCACGCGTCTCTGGTCCCGTCCTGCTCCACACCCTGTGTACCAGCATGCTGGCACAGTCACAGGCTGGGCCTGTCAGCACCGTGGGGCAGCATGGCGTGGCTGAGCAGGTGTCTGGCACTGTTGACAGCACAGGGTGGAACAGGTGGACCTCGGGGGCTCCAGCAGTTGGAGGGCGGCAGCAGTTGCACACCAGGCCTGGGGGACAGCGTCAAGCAGTGGCACTTGTCCACCGCCCATAGATCTGCCCATACCTGGTCCTGGCCAGACAGCGGCCACCCTCAAGTGTGTGCACCAGGACCATCCACACCTGGGGTCACGATGCCATTGGGGCACAGTACCTTTGGACGCAGTACACTCTGCCTGCTGCAGGAGTCAGTACAGCTGCAGGGGTGGGTTGCAAGGTCCGTGGAGGCACTGACTGTGTCCGTGGAGCGGCATAGCAGGGAGTGTGCTCGGGACCGGGCCAAGATGGTCCATATGTGGACGGATGTGACCGCTGCCATTGACAGGCTGACCCAGGCAGTGGTCTCTGTGGTGACCGCATTGACCACACTGTCTGGTGACCCTGTACCATGCACCCCACACAGTGAGCACTCCACTCCCCGTTCCTGGCGTCATGTGACACCAGGCCTAGTCGATGCCGGTTTCTGCTGTGGCATCCCCAGCACCCCTGGTGCAAGTTTGTTTCGCGGATGCAGACCCCTGTGCGGGCAAGGTCGTCGGTCGCCAAGACTGGGGACCCTGGTGGTGCACTAGCACTCACCCGATGTAGCCCCTGTGCAGCCTGCCAGTGCTGCTAGGCCACGCGGGCCGCCTACGCATCCGTGGTGGCTGGGACAGTGTTCCCTGACTGAGCTGTCTCCCAATGCAGGCCCTGTCTGGTGCTGCCCTGTGTGCAATGTGTGTCATGGTGGCAGTGCACTGCTGGGTGCTCTGCTCACCAAGCTGACACACGGACTACCTGCACACCTCCCAACTGCTGTCCACAGGTGCGTGTGGATGATGATGCCTGCATTGCACTGTACACCAAGGTGCAAGGTTGCCCAGGTCCTGACACACGTACGTGGGACGGTCCAGGTGGTGAGGGTGGTTGGTGGTGCTGTGTTGGCGTGTCATTTCCACAGTGCTGTGCTGCTGCCCCGTATGCTGCCTAGTGTGTGTGTGTGTGTGTGTCCATGTGAGCTCACCCTCTGATGGTGTGTTGGTATGCCTGGACCCTTCAACCCCCTGACCTTCATGCACGGTGTGTTCCCTGTGTGCCTGTGGTTTGCATGGACAGTGTTGCCTGCACATGTCCCTTGACTTACCTGTGTTGTGCGTAGTGCTCTTCTGCAATGGTGTCCTGGTGCACCTGGGCCCTGCCGTGTCAGTCTGGGTCCCTCTGTCCTAGGGGTGGCTCATCACCCACATCACAGCGCCACTGGCGTCCCCATCGCTGTCCCCCTCTTGGACTGTGCGGCTATCCTGATGGTCTTTGGCCATGTTGTGCAGGATGCAACAGGCCAGGAATATCCCACAGGCCTTCTGAGGGTTGTACTGTAGGGCTCCGCGGAGGTGTCCAGGCATCGGAAGCATGCATGAGTATCTAACACCGCTCTATGATGTTCCGTGTTACGCGTTGCCTCATTGAAACCGTGCTGCGCTGGGGTCGTGGGGCGCTGGTATGGTGTGACAGCCAGGGACGAGTGGGTATCCACAGTCACCTGTGTGGAGATAGTGGAGATCAGTGTCAGGTCAGGTCCATATTGCCTATATCTCTGTGTGCCACTACCATGGCACCTGTGTCATTCCACCCTTGCACAGAGTTTGCATTCCATACATGTGTACTCACCCACTAGATGACCCATGGGGATGTTCCCACTCTCGAATCGATGGCACAGTGCAGATTGGTGCCATATGAAATCATGTGCTCCGCAGGAGTGTACAGACACATTGATGATGCGCGCCAGTGGCATCACCACCACCTGGCAGTTGACACCGAGAAGCCCTTTTGGTTGCGATACGCTTGGCCATTGGGCCAGGTGCGGCGAATGGCCACATGGGTACAGTCTATGGCCCCAGTTCATGCCAGGCATATGTGCTACCCTGTGGAACTCCTGCATGTTTGCTGCACGCCTGCAGCGGTGCTGGGGAAATGGATGCACTCCGAAGCATGAGGCAGCAGCGCTGAGGAATTGGGTGAGATGCGTGACGTGACCACCGCGTATGCCTGTGGTGTCACCTGTCGGCCTCTGGAAGGTGCCCGTGGTGAGCAGGCAACATGCAGGCTGTTCACCTTGGTCTCCACGGACAGAGCATGACTCTGCGTGAGGTGCCTGCATTACATCAGTACAGCTCACTGAGCCGTCTCAGTATTGCCCTGTTCCAGGCGGTGCCGGACCTGCAATCTCGACATCTGTGTACAGCTCATAGCTGATGCGGGCACGACACCGCTTGTCAGGGGCGTATCACCGACAGGCCGCCTCTGCCATTCCCCTGCAGCATGCTGTCTCACCCCTCATTACAGCTTCCATGTGGAAGCTGACACTGTCCATCTCCTGGCTCCTGCCCCCAGCTGCTGTTCCTGTGTTACCCCCACTGCCCCCACTGCTGCTTCCACTGCACGGGCACCCCCACTGGCCTCTCTGTCCTCCAGGACCCGCTGTCCCTCTCTGCCCTTCCTGCTCCTGTCTCTGTCTCTCTCTCTCTCTGTCTCTCTGTCTCTCTCCCCCGGTTTGCGGCCTGCTAGAGTTCTTGCGCCGCTTCCTTGAGCCTTTTTATTTTGGCTCACATCCGGTACAGCGCATCCTCCGGCTGAGCCACTCTTGCGCATTGCGCAAGTGTTCAGATATCGCATTGTGCACTTTATGCATGGACCCGCCCCCTTCGGTTGTGCATGCCTTCATTTCATTGCTAGCTGGCTCAGCGTGTTTTCGGTGGCGCAACTGGCCCGCCTATAAATCGCCATGAGAATGGCGCATTTTTTGGAGGTTAACGCAGCATAGCTCACCCACCCAGATATCTTGGGCCCATGTGCCTATTCCATCCAGATACTATTTTCTTTCCACCAATCTACATATGTATTTCTCTTTAATACAAGAAGTAACACCTTCCATCTAAAATTACAGCTGTGTAAAATGACCCATGGTGATCTATGTGTTCTACTTGTTGTACACTATCACCACAGCCCATGTTAAATGCTCTGATTTGTCTGCTACTGCAGAAGACAATTGCAATGATACACCAATGCAACTGACTGTGGTAGACAATTATGTGTTTATCACACTGTCATTCTCATATGTTGGATGCAAAAAACAGTACTGTTTTCATCATTTATTGCAATGCAATTGTCAAAAATTGTTTGTATAGTGATACTGAGCATTTGCAACTTTGATGTACTCACTACAAAAACTGCAGTGTTACTGCTCAAGTAGATTTGAGGGTATTGAGCTATAATCATTAGACAGTCAGTGAGTCATGTCTTTTTGCAGGTGCCTCAGTTAAGTCTGTATGTCTTAGCACATATTACTGTGCATTCAGTTGTTTCACAGTATAATCTTACATGGTGATGACAAATTCAGTAATCTACTAACATGCTTATCAGAGTTGCAACCACTGCTCTCCATATATTGTGTTGAGAACTATGCTTGTTAGAACAATACACATCAGGTTAAGTTCTCAATCCTTTCCCTGTTGTTGTCTACATTCTTGTCCTTAACTATGATACTTACTGAATTAACTTCTGTCAAATCCAAGCAGACTCAAGGGTGCTGGATATTACACACATATCAGTTAGTGAGTTATGTCTTGGCAGATGCAGTAATTACGCTTACATTAACAGCATGACTTCCTACATTATGGTGTCATCTGCTACCACCGAACTATATTTCTTGAACACTATCTGACATGATTATCTGTCACTGTTCTTGAACAGCACTCTCAATACTGAATATGACAAACTCTAACCCAAAAATGCAATTCAGATTTGTACATATGTATACAATGCTGAACTTCAAATTCAATATATATTGCTTAGCTTGACTCTGAGGTATTTCTGTTTTGTTTTAAAAAAATGCACGCATTCATTCATTAACTGTGCCAAAACTGCTGTATCCATGCATTTAATGTTATTGCATTGCATTAAGTGCTACTGTTCATATTGCTAATAGCTGAGTATAGAGATGTATACATCTGATTATCTGGCCTATTTACAATGTACAATTAATTTCTATATATCTGTGTAGATATGTACAACTGAAAATGCAACAGAAAATGTAACCAATGATTGTGTACTTCTCTTCCACAATGGAAATAAATGGTGTGCTCTTGCTTTAAGAGGATCGTCCATATTTTGGAGGTCAGATGAGGAATGTTTCCCAGTTCCACCAATGATCAATAGTTGTAAAAAACATTTATTAGCAGATAAACCAACCTTTTCAGCATCCATTACAAAAATGGCTGTGAAATGAGTATCCTCACCACACCATTATATTGTTAAATATGTAACAAATTGTTTAGTTGCTTTCAATTGTTTTTTACTTCTTGATATTGCTTGTCCCACTTTCAAATAAATAACTGTTAGTAGCAAAAAATAGTATTAAAATATACGTAGACATCAGATATAAACTACTATAATACAAAAAATTACAAATGTTACCATGTCTGTAATCTTACTACAAGACAATAAATACATAGGGGTACATTTAACTTAGTAATGTCTCTGTTGACATCAAACTAAAATTGTCTAATAACATATAAAATATTGTCACGTACTTTGACACAGTTAGCATAATCTACATATGTGGGTCTCCTATTAAAAAAATGTATCGTTATGCTCATGAGAACCACTAAATGTTTCTTACTATCGCATGTGCACATGCAGTCAATAATTAAATGGCATAAGAGCATTAACTAGGTAAATATCTAATTCTATTAAAATAACTTTTCTAAAAAAAGGTGTCAAATGGTGATAACCACATGTTAAATATTCAATTGTTATTCTCCATTCTCTTAACATCTAAGTGGGCAGTCTATTTCATCCAAAAATTGTGTCAATGGACACATTACTAATACTACTCAGCCATAAATGTAAGCAAGATAGAGCTTTGCTCACTACATGGTCTGTGTCATAATTGCTCACTACATGTTCTGTGTCATAAATGTCCATATGTAATCATTTATTAATTCTACATAAAATCTTTATTCTAAACATTATACATATTAAACAGTGTAGATTAAGGTAGTTAAATACCCCAAAACAGAAACACCTAGAAATGATCAAGAATATATACAAGGAACTGGGTTTTTTGTCCATCTCAAGAGCAACCAAACAATTCAGTCTAAAAATATTTAAATACTGAAGTAATGAAGTAATTATAAAACTTATCCTATGTGTCTTGAGTATAATTGAAAAGCAATTGTTGTCACAGAGGCATAGTATTGATCTACATGTGTCTTATTGGGCTGTGCCTATCCACTAACAACTCACTGCCTGCTCAAGGCTCTCTGATAGGCATTACCTGCCTCAGTCTGTGCAACCCTCAATTTTAACAACTACTCAGTATTTGATATATACATTGATACTATTCAAGATCATGCTATTACTTGAGCTGTACCTCTCCACTCAGTATGCACTCATGCCACTGAGTATGCAGAGAGGGGACAGAAGTGGAGAGGGCATCTCCTCAGGAAGGGGGGAGCAGAGCAGGAACAGGTGAGCTGACACTGTGCAACTCCTGAGTTCTAACTTCTTCAAGCTGACATTAAGTAGCAATGGAATCCATGTCCATACCACTATTTTCTTCTTCATCTGTACTCAAAAAAAAATTCATGCCCCTAAGTATGCAGAGAGTGGAGATCAGTGAAGTGAGGCTCTCCTCAGGGGGATGGGGAGGAGTGGAGCAGGGACAGGTATGCATCTCCTCCGAGTTCTAACTTCTGTGCAGCTGACATGAAGTAGCAATGGAATACATATCCACAACATTATTTGTGTTCTTCATCTGTACTCAAAAATGAATCCCTGGTCCATAAGTCTTCACACACTACCTGGTTAAGGCTGTACAACTGATCAGTCTTCTAACCTCTCTATAGTTGTAATGAGGCATGCCTAAAAAATCAAACAAAACATGCCCTGGGTTACTGTGCACTTACCCACACCTTGAGTGGTATCTCACAAGGAACAGCCAAGTTACTTCACAGCACACAAAAGTGGGAAATTCCACAATAACTCACATCCTGCACTGCCTCTTGCATATGTGTATGTGGGGGGTGAGGGGGGATATTGCATGACTCAGTCCACACAATTGCTCACTGTTGTAAGTTGTGTGTAGCTGATATGAAGAACGCATAAACAAATTAAACATATGTATTTGTGTTATGACTCTCAAATTACCATTCATTTCCAGGTCTAACAGATTCTGAACATTTGCTGACTGATCCCATGCAACTTGTAAATGTAGTATACATATGCACATACTACCACAGAGCAATACCATTGATATAAATAACCTTACTAGACCTCTAGCTCTGTATTCACTACACATTGGCTCTACGGGACAATCATTGTAAAAAAGAAAAACAGTATCTAATGAAAATTATTAGATATACTAAGAAATTTCCAACCAGTGAAAATTTTGTATATTTAAAAAAAAGTAAGGAAACTATATCACAAGTTTCTTGAAAATAAAAAAATTAGAATTCAAGCAACTGCAATGGGAAAAAATGTACGATATTATACGATCCAACAATACCAAGGCATTTTGGTTAATGGTCTCTGAGGGAGAAAGAACCAATTATTGCTCTTTATCAGTCCATATACCACAAGACACATGGATTATGCATATTAAAAAGCTACTTACTACTGACCCTCAGATACTTAGTTTGCATCAAACCATGCATAAGATCCTACTAGCTGAATACCAACCATTATCAGTTTTCTTTAAGGAAGTTGAAGATGCTGTATTTAAATTAGCTATAAACAAGGCCCCTGGTCTGGATCTCATTCCAGGTGAGATACATAAAAATCATATGAACTACTGGGTACCATTCTTCGTAAATTTCTTTAATCTCTGTTTCAGAGAAAGGTTCATTCTGCCATCATGGAACAGAAACATTATAGTTTCTTTACACAAAAAAGGATCTTATTAGTCGCCTTCAAACTATCGCCCTATAAGTCTTCTAGATACAAGTGGTAAACTTTTCTCTAGAATATTATTAAATAAACTTCAGATCTGGGTTGGAAAATACAATCCATTATCTAATTTTCAATCAGGGTTTATTCAGGGATGCTCAACCCTGGATAATATATATATATATATATATATATAAATATATATATATATATGTATTATCTCATCTTATTGAGAAATATAAGATTTATAAGAAAATGAAGCTCTGTGCACTGTTTGTAGACTTTTCTGCTGCATTAGATTCTGTGATAAGAGAATTGTTATGGGAAATTCTATATAAAAAAGGTTTACCCTTAGAATTATTATGACCTATTGTACTACTTCATTCAAACATGTAACACATCAGTGAAATTTGATAATGATGGCAATGATAAAGATTACTTTCAATCCAACAAAGGGGTTAAACAGGGGTGCTTACTAGCACCATTGCTATTCAATATTTATATAGAGTCTCTTCTTTCATTTGATGAATCTTTACCATTAGACTCCCCCAAAGTTAACAATGTTCCTGTTCCTATTTTGGCTTATGCAGACTATCTGGTGATACTCTCTCTTTCAAACACAGGACTACAAAGAAAAATGGATCAACTTAAAGTAAAATGTAACTATTTTCATCTTGGAATTAACTTAACTAAAACTAAAATAATGTTTTTTGGTAGCCAATCAATGGTTCCTAGAATTTATATTGAGAAACAACTAGTAGAGGTAGTGAAGACATATGTTTACCTGGGAGTTACATTTACAGCAAATGTTCTATGGAATGAACATATCAAAAAACAGATAGACAGGGCAAAACTAATTGTGAAAGGATTACTCTGTTTTAACTTCAAGTTTGGAGGATCAACTGTATTGCCTGCTGTTAGAGCTGGAGAAGCAGAAATCATTTCATCACTTGCCTATGGGGTGGAGTTTGGGGAACTAAAGAATATTTCCATCTAGAACTCCCCTTATCCTACTTCTATAAGGCCATATTACAGGTTCCCCTCTCCACCTTTAATTCAATAGTACATGCTGAGTTAGGCAGGATCCCAATAAAAGACATAACAAATCTAAGAATAGTCTCATATTGGCTGAGGCTAATAAATAAAAATGATAATAATAAAAGAACAGTACGAGTAGTATCACTTATCTTTATCTTTTAGAAAAAATTCACTGGAATACTGAAAGCTTTCATTCTCTTTGGTTAAACAAGTTGACCACTATTCTTAACAAATATCAATAATTATCATCTGTGGAAAGAGTTTAATAAGGGTATTTTGATCTCTATTCAATATAAAAACAAAATTAAAAAATATATTTTTAGATTAGCCCCCAAAAAAAAACAAATGGAGTCAGTCAAAAGCCAAAAACAGGCAATTTGCTTCAGTAAAAATAAAATTGACTCAGGAATCGAAAACTATCTGTTGTTACCTCACCCCAAAGCCTCCAAAAAGCAATTACTTGGGCTAGATTTGGAATTCTTATATCTAAGTGTATTTATTTCAGTCAGGGTAAAAACAATGAACAAAACACAGAGCTATTCTGCAAATGTAATAGGGGCTTCCACGAAACATTGGAGCACATAATAATACAATGCCACTTGTATTGTCATCTAAGAGACTCCCATTTTAAACAGTTTTTGACAAAATACCTAAATTTATATTATGATCCAGTTTTTATTCTGTTGCACCCCACAACCCTAGAGGATGCAATGATGATTGCTGAATGTATTGCATCTGTTATCCATTCAAAAAAAAAAAAAAGGAAATTATTAGCCCATAATATTTTATTTTATTGCACAAATATATTAAACTGGTAAAAGTTTGACTTATTTACATAATTTTTATTTTTACTTTATCTTCTTTTTTACTATGGTACATGCTTCTTTTAACTGTTGTTTTTATTTTAACTTTGTAATGTCCAAACTGTTATGTAATGGATGAACAAATAAATGATGATGATGATGATGATAATGATGATATGTTATCCCAGTATGACACACATCTCTGGAGTGTTTTATTGCTTTTATACAATTACTTATTTTTTTTTATATAGATTGTTTCTGCCTGGGTACACCGGGGGCAGCTGAGATCAACCCTGCCCATGCCTCCCAGGTCCGACTACCATTTCTGTGATTCTGTCATGCCCCATTACTGCACAGATTTCCCCCCATGGCAGGCCCAGGAAGGGAAGAGCCATCCTCCCTCACCCAGTAATTCACAAATCCAGACTAGGGTATCAGTGAGCCAGTGATGGAGCGGGATGAGGGTAGAGAGGCACTGCTTCATGTAGCCCACGGTCACCATTTTCCTCTGCTTTTCTCCCCAATGCCACAATGCATAAGCATGTGTGCATGGAGGCACACACACACCTACATAGCCATGGGCCCTATTTGCTGGTCGGACTCTGGTGCTGTCACTGGCCTCCACCAGATGGCAGCCATGGATTGGGACAACCGATCCCCCCTCCTCAGGAGAGGAGAGAAGTCCATCAGACACTTGATCTTCTCCTTCCCCTGCTGACCCCCGGCAACCCATGTTCATTCCTGAACATGGGTCACCCGTATGGTATGAGGTGTGGCATCCAGTGCTTCAACTCTCAGCACCACCGAGCTGGCTACAATGGCTTGTTTTTAATTCAAAAGAAAATAAAGAAAAAAACATTTTAAATACCTATTTTCTTAATTTTCATACGTGCAGGTATACTCTTGAGAAAAAAAAAATCCACACTTTGTATTTTCACTGCTAGGTGGTGCTGTTAAGACTTGCTGTCTGCTGTAAGAAGTTTCCCTAGACTGTGTGTGTGTGTGTGTGTGTGTGTGTGTGTGTGTGTGTGTGTGTGTCTGTCCTCTGCTGCCCTCCTGCTTGTTTGGTAAGACAATGTTTAGTGTTCTGATTTTCTGTCTCTCTCAATGTTTCCCCCTCGCCTTGGTCCTGATGCTGTTATGACATCTGCAAGTGAAATCATCCACTTCCCCCACCGCTTTGAGAATTGTGGCTGTTTCTAAGATGTGATATTGAGCTTTGAAGAAACACCTCCCATCTCACTATGGGGTTGCGTCCCTTACAGAAATATAAGAGCGCTGTGTGCATGCCAAATGCATGCCACATGCATAATTGTGCAATGTTTGCATACGGTTTGCATACACAAAATGAACATAAGCGAACCAGGTCTAAAAAGCAAATCAGGTTTGCATGCTGCAAGCTTGACGTGTACAGCAGGTAAGCTAGTGCGATCATCTTCTAAAAATCACATCAGTTTTGCATGTTGCACACTTGACATCAGTACAGCAGTTAAGCTGCTGTGAACATCATTTAAAATTCACATCAGGTTCACATGATGCACACTTGTTGTGTGTGCAGTAACTAAGATGGTGCAAATCTCATTTAAAAACAAGTTTGTCCAGAGCCAGTAGGGTTGCAGGTGAAGAATATTAGAGTAAAAATATTGAAATGCATCAAAGTTATGAGCCATAGTTTGCAAAATGTAACATAGGCTCATAAATGTGTTATTTTGTAGTATTTTTACACCAAATTTCCAACATAGCCTTGTTACAAAAAGATACAAAATAAGGTATGGGGGGAAGCATTTTGCAGAAAAAAAGGCACACAGGAACAAGGGGACCTGATATGAAGCTGGAATATGTGGGTAATTTCAGGAGAGATGTGAGGAAGTATTTCTTGAGAGAGAGAGAGAGAGAGAGAGAGAGAGAGAGAGAGAGAGGTGGATTCATGGAACCACATTTCATTGGAGGTGGCAGGAGAAATAACAGTAGTGGGGTTCCAGAATGCATGGGATAGGCACAAGGGAATCTCAGTGAAAAGGTGGAGGGAGAACCGAGCGAAGCTCATGTAGGGTCTGCGATGTTACTGTAGGCAAGGAAAAATGGGCAGGCGGGGGGGAAATGGTTCTTATCTGCAAGCAATCTTTTTCTTTCTATGTTTCTGATTCCAAAAGGGGGCACAATACACGGTGCAGGGCTGGTGATCAGGGAAGTAGGCCAGCCAGCTCTCAAACACAGAAGCAAAGAATCCAAAAGTCCTGAACACTCACTAAGGAAACTAGTAGCCTGGCACAGCATAATGCTGAAACTTCTTTAATGGCAGTAATATCATGAACCTCGTTAAGCATGCAATAATACCTGACAGGGTGGGTGGAACTAGGCTATACCTGTCTGCCCATGGGTGTAATGAGGCCCAACGCCACAGACAGAGGATCTTATAGCCCCTGGAAGGGCAAGTATGGCCCAATACCACCTACCCTGTTGCATATTATTGCACTTAGAAAATGTTTTTTAATTGTAAAAAAATCAGACAGACACAAAGTTTAAGTTTTGAAACTGTGAAGAATTTATTTTTTTAAACAGTTGAACTGTGGGACCAAAAAATAGTCCCTGGACAAATGAAATGAATGAAACAGTTTTTATTGTCTTGAAGTACTTTTTTGTTTTGAAGTTGAGAAGATTTGTTGTAGGTGATGAACTGTATCAGTGCTTGGAAGGTGCACTTGCTTGGAGCCAAGTTGGGGACTGGGTTAGATGGTGCTGGAGATGTCTCTGTGGGATTGCTTTCATGCTGCAATACTGGTTGTTTTTTGTTTGGATGAGTTTGGTGGTTGTTTACTGAAAGGTGTCCTAGTATTTTGCTTCATTCTTGTCTGTCTTCTTGTCTGGGTGCCCAGTAGTTTGCTAGGTTGGTTTCCTACTGGTGTTCTGTTACACTAGTTATTTATCTGCTGCTCAAGCCTGCATTGGAGTGTAGCTGGACTGCAGAAGCCCTTATGCTGTTGTTTGTATATCTTTTTGTCAGCTGAGCTTCCTCTCCGAGTTTTGTCATCATTGTGCTTAGGTAGTTTTTCCTTGGTGGTTCTTTTGCATGCCATTGGGGAAGAGTATCTAGTATGGTCTGCAGTTGTCTGATAGGATGGCAGTAGAATGTTGTTGCATTTTTGGGAAGCTTAGCCAGGTATTTCTCAGACGACTTTACTGGGCAAAGTGGATTGTTTGGGTCTTCGTACATGAAAAAATGTGGGAAATGTTGGGGGGCCCTTTGAAGTAAACACTCTTCGCTCAAGTTATTGTTCTTCAATCTTTCTTTTCATTTCCCTTCCCCCTACATTTCATTCGACTTTGAGCTTGTTCATAGGGTTTATTCTTTGTTACACATCTGTAAATACATTTATTTTATGTCCTTGATCAGCATATTTTTTGATATGATATTGTTACCTTTTTAATTCTTTGGTGCATACACATACCATTCAATAAAGATTATTGCTTGTGCACCCTTGTATATATTCTTAATTTTTCACAGGGTTAATTTATTTGTACTTGTTTAGATCCTAAGTTGCATCCTGAAAAGACATACACAGTATGTTAGTGAACACAGCACTGCTAAAAACTTGGAACAAGGTTTAACTATTGCCTGTAAAGCTTGTTCCCAATATTTCTTGGTTTGCAGCATACCTTATATATATTACTTCAAACTTCTTGTCTTTCTTGTAAAGATGTGTTTCTCAGGTTTTGTAGGTCTGTTTTGCTTAGAGGAGGGTGGTGGGTTGCACAGTCTTTTTCTTTCTTTTGTAGTATTTTAAGAACAGAGGTTAGGACGTTGTTTGCAGAGTGAAAGGTGGGTTCCCTTATTAGGCTCACATTTCTGCTGACATCTTGGCTGTTTATGTGTCTGTTGAGCCCTGCACAAAGAGAACATTAACCTGAAATTAAGTACTGGTGTCCTGCAGTTGTTCTTATTTATGCATAGAACTGGCACAGTACTTTGTTTATTATTTTAAGGGTGTCATTTTTCCAGTCTACAGTGATATTTTAGTGATGGCCCACTCTGAATACATTCATAGTCCAGTTCATGTTTATTCTGGCCTTTTTCCCTTCATGCTTGGCTTCTATGGTGTTCAGCTCTTCTGTGGTGACAGTGGCAAAATGGGGTTCTGGTGTTGGCATGTGGACTGTTTCTTTCTGGTGTGCATGCTGAAGAATGTTTTCCTGTTCAGTTTCTGTTGTCTGCAATAAAGTTGGCTGATGTAAGGTGCTGATAGCCTGTGGTTAGAAAATTAGAACAAAAGAGAGGATTAGGAAACTGACATAAGAATATATTCAAGAGAAAAAAAGACATAATTATATCTATGTTTTTTTTATTGTGGAAGCATCTTTATTTATGGTCAGCCTGGTAAGGTTTTCTTGTTTGGAAAATGATTTTTTTTCTCTAAAGGGGACTACATTTACTAGGAGGCACATCTTTTATTCTTAGCCCTTATTTGTATGGTTGTGTTTTGATTTATTTATTTATGTGCCACTATAACTTAATTTAAGAGTTAAACAAAGGTGGTAGACACTATGGGGCTTGGTGACATGATTGCCTGTAGTGTCAGCATTACTTGTACTGTTCTACCACCTGCTGTGTTCTTCTCCCAGGTTTGAAACACTGTCCTGCTTCAAACTGTTTTTATTGAGAAAACTGCATCTTTCAGTGGAGTGAAGTGCTTCAGAGCATCATTCTGCTCCAAACCTGTTAAGGCATTCATTCTGCTTCAGTGGAGGATACTTTCTTCAGCCACATCTTGCGGTGGCATCTGATATCAAAGCACAATCATGCTTCGGAGTTGCAGTGAGTATTAGGCTTTTTTTAAGAGCTGTATCTTGTAGGTTTGGAAAAGAATTGTGATGGGGGAGTTCTGAACTGTATCATGTGGTGGTTTCTCACATTGGACCTTAATTGTGATAGAGAACCCCGCAGAGTGGGGGTGGGGATTCAGAGCCACATGTTTTGGTGCCTCTGTTCGAACACTAAACTTGTAGAATACGTCACAGAGTGCTGGGGAGGGTTGCTTCAGAGTTGCATGTTGTGGTTGTGGCAACCAGTTAGCAGGACCCCCCCCAAGTGGTGTGGCTACTGTGAACATCTTTCTATACACTAAAGTGGCAGAGTAGTAATGAGGGTATCTTGTGGTGAATGCGCACAGATGGAGGATGTCTCGTGCTTGTATTCTGACTTAACTGTCACTAGATAGGACAGTGTGAAATGAACTGCTTTCTTTTGTGGGGGCATACTGAGTGAATTGTTATGAACATTTCTATACATTTGGCACAAGTGTTATTTTCTGACTGACCTGGAAGTGCTGTGTTGTGTCATGGCATGTTTCCAACTCCTGCTGTATGCCAGGTGCCTGTGTTGTTGTGTACTGCAGTTAATAAATCCACATGTCTCCAACTTTAAATCTTCATTAAGGGGGTGTACAAACTCTTTACCAGGCTGTGCATATGTGCACACATTACAATTGTAGCATTTAAAGAAACCTTTTGATTTGTACGGTAATCATTGGTTATTAATGATAGCTGCTTGTTTGTTTCAAATCAGCTATGGACCAATTGTCTCTCAGGCTGTTTGCTCTACTCAGATTAATGCATGGGGTATAACCTACTGCTGAAGTCACATAATTGTCACCAAGCAAGATAGGTTAGTTACAATAAATTATGCTGTCAATTTTACCTGCCAAATGATTGAATTTACTGACAAAAGTAACAGGACCATGTTCATAAATTTTATTTTTCTAGAGACTTTTCATTGTTCTTTTTTCAGTAAATCAGCTTTTTCTCTAGCATCTCTCAGTAATGGTTTGTAATACCCCATTGAGAAATCTCATCTCCTGTTCATTAGCCTGTCAGTCATATGGTTCAGATGAACTATATTTTTTAAAATCTTTTTTTGTGTTTTGATTACTTTTTCTCCTGCTGTCTCCAGTGGGTCACGTTCAGAAGGGATCCCCAGCCCCATACCCCCCAACAGCCACCACTGAACATCTTCCCCCAGGGCTTACCCCCTGGAGGGGTCAGCGGGGGATCCCCAGGCCCCCAATGAAGATTGACTCCATTTCTGGTCAGTGACCAGCTGGTTGGGGTGTGGGACCTATGAGCCCCTCCATCATCCAACTACTGGAGACATGTTTCCTCTTTTCTTTTCTCTTGGAGGAAAGGGTGTGCAATGATGCCAGTTGCGGTGTCATGCATGCTCCAGTGCATGGAACACCAGGCATCTGTCCCACCTTCATCCACCTTGTAGAGCATCAGTGTGTCATCCACCAGCCTCTCCTAGGGGCCAGACAAGCACCAATCACTGAGTCCCCCTTCCCCAGAGGAGGAGAGCTGTCCTTGCGTTGCTTAATCCTGCTCCTCCAAAGTCAACTCCTGGCAACTTGTTCACACTGTGAACATGGGTCGACGGTGTGGCAAGAGGCAAGGCATGATGCCTCACTCCTCCACACCACTGGGCTAGCCACTATTTTCTTTTTAGTCTAAAAAATTGAAGGGATATAATTTTTCAAAGGCATTGATTGTGTGCTATCTGCTCTCAGGACTACATTTGTAGCACTATTATTCTGAAGCACTGAGTATCATTTTTTTCTTCTTTGCCATGTTTCTCTCATGTCTCCTATCAGTAGAAATATCACATCTGAAAATAGAAGTATTGCAAGCAGCTGCCATGGAAATACGTGTGCCTTGAATTATGACACAAATAAGTGTTGCTGTGGTAGTCACTAAAATTCATAATGATATTCAGAGTTATAGCAAGCCATGGCTAGTCATGGTCTGTTCAACATACTGGATAAAGGCCAAGACTGGATATTATTATGGACTCCACCCTATTTCCCTTCCCCACTTCTCTACCTTTTAAAATACTAAACTTATCAGTATCTTGTTCAGTTCTTGAGTTTGCTACTTGTTGTTTTATTTCAATAGTAATCAGCATGATAGGCTTATGAGAACATTTATAAATACTGCAGTAGAAAGGGCTTTAATTGCCATTGAAATGCATTGCTTCCTGCAGCATACTGCAGCATTTTATGATATACCACAGTATTACTGTAGTGCTTCCTAGCCGATTCTGCTATTTGTTTTTTAGGTTCAAACTGATGACCTTAACTCATTGCCTGTACAGGAGCTCTCTGAAGTCACACCACTTGTCTCCTGTATAACGTTAACAGTAAATTCTGGACCTCTGTAAGCAAAACCAGGCTATAGCCAGCATGCCACAAACAAATTCTAATAGCTCATGAACCATAAGTGCTAGACACAAAATATGAGTGGCAAAGTTATTCACCACAAAATCACTTTTCCAATGGTAGCGTGAAAACAATATGTAATGTTTTTTTCTGTGCTGTTTGAAACAGCAAAAACATTTTTTTCACTGAAATAGGCAACATAAGCCATACAAACATATCATAAACAAATGCAAATAACTCCTAAAGTATACATGATATACACAAAATATCAGTAGCAAAGTTGTTCAGCACAAAATTACCTTTCCAACAGTGCTATGCAATCAAATATATACTATATTCTGTTATACTGTATATTAAAATATACAAGAGATGTCACCAGTCATTGCAAGGGCACATAGGAAGTCAGTAGCTGACTTCTATAGGCGTCATCAGGACACACCAGTGTATTTTACTCATGAGTACAGGTGTCTGCTAGGAGACAATGAGTTAATGAAATCAGCCTCTTATCATACCAGGGCATCTAACACTGTTTTTAATTTTTTGGTGCAGGGCTGACTGTGTTGGCCTGGGAGGGGTTTTGCAGGCTTTTGCAAGCAACTGGGAGGCCAGCTATGCCATCAGTGGTGCATAATATCATCATGTTCAGTGTAACAGCATGGCACACCAAGTGATGCGGTGATGCCTAGTGCATCATTTGTTTACTTGGCATGGTAGTGGTGGGTACCTCCATTAAAAAGAAGGCAGTGAGGATGGCCTGCAACGCATGTAGTATCAGCTACTGCTGATGGTGACCCTGTGTAACTGAACAGCCTTGCAACAGTATAAAGGTGTCTTTTAGAATCTTTAGTGCTTTGAGTGCAGCAGTCTTACAGATGTGATGCTAATACAGGCTAATGAGGTTATTTGATTTTGACTTTATGGGAAGTGTTATAGCAACACTGAACCACAAATATTAAAGATGTCATACAGTGACAAAATAATAATGCTGTGTTAGTTACTAACTGAATCATTTATATTATTATAAATAGTAATATTAGAACATGACTAATTTGGGCTCCATTATTTTACTGTTTTAACAAACTTAACAGGCACAGCTTATGGAGTGAGAGGGAACAGAACATCTACAGACATGTATTATGAAGAGAAAGGGAAGAAACTTTCAACTTTTTTGGGGGGTGGCCCCCAATCCTCATCAGAGCACAACCCTGTCCTGCC
The DNA here is from genome assembly GCA_016271365.2 of Neoceratodus forsteri. NCBI lineage: Eukaryota > Metazoa > Chordata > Ceratodontiformes > Ceratodontidae > Neoceratodus > Neoceratodus forsteri. Next base: position 1,385,641,655 of record CM057458.1, on the reverse strand, counting down.
TAATGTCCCCCCATGCCCAGGCTACCCCCTGGGTGGGGCTGCAGGATGAGTGTCCCAAAAAGAGACACTGCTGGCAAGCCCCAGCTTACCACCCAGGTTGGGGCCAAGGAAGCGGGACCCCTCTAGCAAACATTGGTGGCAGTGGAGATGGTGGCAGAGCAGGGTGTTATGTCTGGGGGCCAGCTGTCTTTCTGAATGCTGGATTCCTGGGGCAGGGATGTACAGTGATGTCCCGCATCCACCCTGCCCCCTAAGGTGATGGTGCTGACTGCAGTGGTATCCTCAGCCTAGGCCAGGACTCTATAAAGCATCAGACACTCTCCCCCCCAGAGAAGAAGAGCAGTCCCCAAGACTTTCAATCCTTTCTCCCTCCCAGGGCTATCCCTATGACTCCTGAGTCCATCATCAAGCCAGGGATGTCAGCACCACAAGCAGACACCTTGCAGCTGCTCTGGCAGGTGGGTCAGCAAAGAAAATCTCTATTAAACAAATATAAGGATACGAGAATGGAAGTGAGTTCTGAGAGTGCAGTGTATATTGTGTACTTTAAGAATTTAACTAGTTTAAAAAGAATCAGAATAAATATGACAGTGCAATAAACAAAAGCATTTATTGTGGCCCTTGTAGAATCATACAGGATTGTGGTTTGCATTGATTAGAAACCAAGAAAATATATGAAACAGCAGCTTTAAGGTATCATCTCTTATTTATTCATATTATATAGTTAAAAGAATAGATTATCATACAGAATAGTAGGCTGTTTACTGAAAGAATTAACGTTTTTGCTTAAGACTACACTCTCATATGAACATATGAAGAAGCCAACAGAATTAAACTTTTTGGTCTGTCTAGCCTGCTCATTGCCTAGGCTTCTTAGCTCAGTTCCTGCTCCCCTTTCCCTACCTTTCCACTACTTTCTTCCCCCTCCCTCCATTACCTTTATCTTCCCCCTGTATCTATCCCAGCATCTCTTGAAGCTGCCCACTGTCTTCAATGACATCACCACTTCTGTCAAAGCATTCCATTTTTCACCACCCTCTCTGTGAAGAAGTGTCTTCTAACCTCCCTCTTAAACACCCACCCTGCAGCTTTAGGCTGTGCCCCTTCAGGGTTTTGCTGAAGCCTCCCTGTTCACCTTAATAATCTCTTTCAAGTACTTGAAGGTTTCAATCATGTCCTACTTCTCCCCTCTCTCCTCCAGGGAGTAGATATTTAGGACCTTCTGCCTCTTCTCATATGATTTACCCTGCTGCAACACAATTATCTTCATAGCCCTGGCTAGATGCATCTTTTGTCAGGAGGGAAATCTTAAACTGCTATTCTTGTCATAATGATAACTTTTTTCATAGAATGGGCATCTCTGAAGAAACACCCCATTTTCCAGTTTAGTTACTACGGTGCTTCATCTTTAAAATTATTAGGAAATTAGTTTAAACATCTTACGACAGACAGTACAGGTATAATGCTTCAAAAATGGCGGAGTCAGCAGCACGACATTCCTTGCTTCCTTCCGTTCCCTCTCATTGTAAGGCAGCTGGTAAAAGTATAATTTTTCAGAAAAGGTGAGGTTAATAGCACACACATGTGTGTGTATGTGGGCAGCGGTCAGTGGTTTTCACTTGACGGATGGAACTGGCTAGGAGCGGAGCATCTTCAATGCTGTGATTCTCCTGATCTTGAACTTGAGGAGAGAAAAAGAAGCTGCTGCAAGACATGGGCCCTCATCTTATATTCTTTAGTTTGTTGCAAATCTCTATTACAAGGTATGTGCTTCATTCTGAACCCATTGTCTGTTGTTGACTGGAGTTTATGAGAAATGGGGGGGAGGGTAAATATACAGGCCTGTATTTTCAAAGATTTGTTGCAGATGCAGCAGCAAGTTGCATCACTTTTGTTTCACAGATCACATCTGTGTCTGTATCAGAAGGGTGCACGACCATCAGAAGATGGATGCACCACAATCTGTTGCCCCTGCACTTGCATCTAGATTAGTGATGCAAAAGGTGACACACACATGATGCATCCTACAAATATATTACAAATATGCTACAGTTATGATCCAAGTATAAGTGTTGTTTTGATGCAGCTATGAAAATATGATGCAGCTGTATGCTGCATCTGCATGATGCAAATTTAGCTGTCTTTACACAACTTTCATTTTCTTAGCTTTTGAAAGTACCACCTGCTGTGCTCTACAGTGTCTTTAAAGTTCTCCCAAATGTAATTAACATTAAAAATAATCCTTACTCCCACTAAATATATGAAAATAAGTAACAACAATGGCAAAACTTTAAAAATAAGAACTTGATTTTGCCAAACAGGTTTTACTTTTGTCTTTATAAATGATGCAGGAATTTTAAAATGATTCAAGCCCATGGGATCTACTGTTGAGTGTTTGTAAGCTAAAGCTAACCATTACCATTACCATCTTTCCAGATGTAGGAACTATTTAAAAAAAAAACACTTTGTGCTCCAAGATAAAATGGATACAGAAAATGCATACTTCTGCTTCTCTGCAATATGAAAGTTTCTAACAGAGACAGAATCCAGCACCAAGTCAATGTTTGGAATGGGTATCTTCTTTTTAAACCTTTTATGTATAAGATTTTATTTATATATAAATGCATAATATTGAGACAGTACAACCATAGATCATATTACAAGTACAAATGACAATAGCAACAAATTTCTCCACACTTCCAAACTTAAATCAAATAGTTATTACTCCTCCACCTCCCACACACACACACTTGACATCAAAGATGTAAGAAAGGTGAGAATGTCTGTAAAGTGAGAAATGTCACACTAAAGCAGCCCAGGCCCCCCATCCCCCACTGATACAGACATCTAATATGAAAGAAAGTCAGTAATCTTAGTAATGTGAGCCAGTGTAATATCAAATTTTATTGCCTCCCACCCCATCCAACATAGCAAAAAATAGAACCTATGAGAAGACTGCATTGATGCAGCAGAGGGCTTCACTGACTGTATAGAGAACTGTGATGCAACTGTTGTTAGCAAGGAATGAATGCAGAGTCCCTTTTTTCTGAAAGCAACAGGACTGCAGGACGCTGCCCACTGCAGCCCTAAAACACATCAGGTTTTTATTTTGCATACTACTGCTAGCAATTAGAGCCATTAAAGTGCGCTTTTCATTGATTTTCCATTTAAGTTAGGAAATGTCATCCATTCTGATCCTTTTGCAAGCTGTTTAACTCATTGCCTCCTAGAATACACCTGTAGGCAGCAGCAAATGCACTGCAGCATGTTCCAGAATGACTACAGAAGTCACCCTCAGACTTCCTGAGTGCTATAGTAACATCTAGAGACATCACTCACATGTTTTAGTATTACTTGCCAGCCAGAATTGATTAGAATTGACTGCACAGCACCATTAGAAAGGTAATGTTGTGCTGAACAACTTTACCTCTGACACTTTGTGTGTATCATGTTCACTTTAGGAGTTAGTCACATTTGTTTATGACATGGTGTGTATGGCAGACATTTTTTTTCATTAAGAACCACCTAAGCACTTTGAAGAAAACACACATTCTGGGTATCTCAGCCAGTATAAAACAAAAACTGAATTGAGCACAATTGATTGCATAGCACAGTTGGAAAATCAATTTTGTATGGAAAACTTCGGTGCTGATATGTTGTGTGTACCATGTGTACTTTAGGAATTATATGCATTTATTTATAGTATGGTGTATCTGGTTCAGATTAATCCCTCAAACCTCACCAATGCACCTTTACTAAAATGGGGAAAAAATATGTTTAATACTACAGAAATAGCTGTTTTTTTACAAACAAATTCTTAACACTACATTTAATGTCTGGATGCTTAATTTGGTGTTGATGCGTTACATATTCCCCAACAAAAAAAGAGGCTTATAGTGCATTTTTTAGTGGAAAAAATATTTTTTTTTGCTGTTTTGATCAGCATGAAAAAAAAAATTTAAATTACCTATTATTATTTGCATGCCACTGCTGGAAAGGTACTTTTATGATGAACAAGTCTGCCATTCATACTTTGTGTCTAGCACTTATGGTTTTTGTGCTATTAGCATTTGTTTGCGGCATGCTAATTATGGCTTGATTTTGCTTAGAAAGGCCCAGGATTCACTGTTAAAACTATACAGGAGACAAGTGCGGCAACTTCGGAGAGCTCCTGCGGAGGCAATGAGTTAATGGCTTTTTATTTTTGTCATTAAATTGCTATTAATTTGTAAAGTATTGTTTGTTTACTGCAGTAAATGCCTAGGATGTAATCCACCAACTCCCCTCATTCCAGATGTGCAAAGAGGGGCCTCTGTGTTGTGAAGCCTGAGCTTTTTGTTTTGGGCCATGCAAATCCTCTTATGCATATTTAGTGCTGCAAATGTGTTTCTCCATGACTGTTTTGGCTCACTTGCTTTCCTTTGTCATTCTGTATGAAGCATATACACTATAGCCATGCTCAGCACTCTTTGTGCTAAGTAAGATCATGGAAGCATGCACCATAACTCACATTTTGCCACTGAAATGAGGGACATGGACACTCAAAATGAGGGACAATGAGGGACACTAACCCTTACGATGATCAGGACACATTCTGAAACATCAAGATACAGTACCTCAGAACACAGTTGAAAAAATTGTATTTACTTGTATTAGCACCTAAGAATGAATTTCTACCATAAAGCAGGAGTGCCATAGGCCAGCCCAGTGGTGCAGAGGGCTGAGGCACTGACTGCCTTACCTTGCATTATGCTGGCAACCTGGGTTCAGTAACAGGTTTGGGTCATTGGGGAGTTAGCAGGGGGAGGAAGGTACAAGCAGGACTGAGCAACCACAGGGCAGCTCTCCTCTCTTGGGGTGGTCATCATCCCCCTGTAGTTCTGCTGCTACTAGGGGGAGGTCCAGTGGCTCACATAGGCTGGAGGGGTGGTAAGTTACTGGAGGTTCTCTTGAGCTATGATGTATGCATGCCTCCACATGCATGCTCCCAAATGAGAATGGGGATGGGCAAAAAAGAGGGAGATAACCCAAAAATGTACATATAAACAAAAAAGCAGTGGTGCTATTTAGATAGAGCAGAGGAAGCAGTTGCCCCCCCCCACATTTGTGCCTAGGTTGTTCTTATGGTGTGACAATAATGGCATTAAATTTGGATTTAATCTTTTGTACAAAAGTAACCCCCCCCGGCCTGTGTGCACTCATGCTACAGGTGCACTCCTGACTTGCTTGTGTCTGTATTGTGTTGTCCACTCTCCTCACCTATGAGCGGCGGTGCCATCACACATGATGTGCTGGAGCTCCAGCCAAGCAAGAGCATGAGTCATGGGAGTGGGACACTGTCTTTCCTGCCACAGAGTCGACAGGGTGCACACTACAGCTTGGAGGAGTCAGTGAGCACTGAACTCTCAATAGCAGTGTTGTGGCAGCATATTTTTGTTGATCTGCTCTTAGTGAGTCTCCATCTCCCCTGGTGGCTGAAGGGGGTGAGCTAGAAGCTAACTCGAGACTAGGCTACCTACTTACTCTACTAGGTTTGCCTTGCAAAAAAAAAACAGCATAGGCCCCCCCATGGCAGCAAGCTAGGGCTAGCAGCAGCAGTTACAGAGCTGTGGGCAGCCTTCATAGGCCTTGATCAGTGCAGTGTGGTAGCAGCCATGGCAGTAGCCAAGCAAGAAGCAAGCAACACAGGTTAGGTGGGTTCAGTTGGTGAGGTGATTTGGTCACAGACCACATTGGGGACCTGGGATGGTCGGTTCTGGAATCCAGCTTCTGGCAGAAGGACAGAGAAGGAGCAGAAATAAAACTGGGCTGATGGCATACTAAGAAAGGCTGCAGGTTCTGGCCAGATGGCTGGATAAGTAAAAGTAAATAATTTTTTTTACAGGGTGATTGGGAAAGTAGAAAGGATTGAAATATTGATGTATTTGTCATGTTTCTCTTCTTTTAGGTGGCTTCATGACCCATATGAAATGGGTATTGAATGGAAAGGAGTCAGGGAGATAACATTTTTGAGGGGGTCAGAACTTCAGCCAGGAAAACAAATTGGTTAGTAACTGGGTGGGTTTATGCCCAAATCTGTTGCACTGCTCCTGGGTATAGACAGATGAATCTTTTACATTTGACTTTTTCCTGATGTGCATATCACTTTTAGTCACAACAAATAAGTTTTACCTTTTAGAGACATTCCAGACATTCTGGAGCTTGCCGCCTAGGGGTTAACTTGTACCTGGCCTCCACTGGTTGCTGGCTCCCCTCTGCTAAAATCTGAAATGGTGACCCTGCAATAAAGTCTAAATTTACAGGGCATCCTATGTGTGAGCAATATGTTTTCCATGAGGGATGGATGAGGGACAGATCAGTTTTCAGAGGTAATATTAGGGCTGTCCCTTGCATTCAGGGACAGTTAAGGGTTATGGTATGCATAGGCTATTGGAGTCCCACTATAGTCAGGCTTATGCTCCCCAAAGAAGCTGAACTCCACATCCCCATGCTCAGGCACATTATGACATAGGGCAAGGGAGAGTGCAAGGGAGTGCCCCATTGAAATGAATGGAGGTATTTTTTATTACTATTATACACATTATTAATGGAAAGTTGGAGATTAATGAAGGCCACTGCTCAATGAACAAGGGCCTTGTTAGTAGAACAGTGGACTTCAGCATTCTCTAACTAACAATCACAATGAATAAAATGGTAATAAAAAATAACTCCCTTCATTTCAAGGGTTGTTGCCCCAGCACTCTGACCCATGGACATCACCTCTTAAAGACTCCTACCTCTGGCTCCCTAATACTCAAGTAAGAGACTCTCAACTTATATCTATACTTGGTGAGTTGTCTATAGCTGCATAGCTGCACCAACTACAGTGTGTGCGCATGGGGGGGGGTTTGGCCATGTTGCTGGGTGTTGAATTATTGCTACTTTGGTGTTTGCCTCTTAATTTCTGTTTGCCTGGAAGTATTTAAAACTATGGAGAGAAAACAGTGGAAGTACAGGTCAGGCAGAAGTAATTAAGCAGTTTTGTGGGTAGGTGTGTGTATTTGGTATGGGAAGAACCACACGTTTCCATTGGTGTGTGTGCTACCATTCAGCTGTGCAGCTCAGATGAGGGGTGGGTACAAGAAAACTAAATGTATAACAGTGGCTATAAGCATGCTGCATGCATGCATGCAAGCGTATGCAGATTTGTATTGAAGTACAAGTGAGCCATATGTATGCAAGCAGTATAACTTAGTGGTTAAAGGCACTGAACTGCAGGCCATGAGACCTGAAGACATAGATACATAGATACATAGACAGTGTCGGCAGATAAGGGCCTATGGCCCACCCAGTCTGCCCATCTGAGCTTGTAAGTTCAGTTTGTTTTCCTAGAAGTCTGTTTCCCCTTCCCCCTGACCTCTAGAATTCCTTTATGTCTATCCCATGCATTCTTAAATCCCGTGATTGTTTCAGCCCCCACCACTTCCTCTGGCAGGGTGTTCCACTTGTCCACCACCGTTCTGTGAAGAAATTCTTTCTCATGTTTCCTCTGAATCGTCCTCCCTCCAACTTCATCCCATGCCCTCTAGTCCTGGAACATCTTTTTCACTTAAAAATAGTGTTTTCCTGCACCCTGTTCCTCCCTGTAAGATACTTGTATGTCTCTATCATATCCCCTCTCTCCCTCCTCTCCTCCAGGGAGTACATGTTCAGTTCCTTCAACCTGTCTTCATAGGACTTATGATGCAATCCATGCACCATCTTTGTTGCCCTCCTCTGAACCTTCTCTACCCTGTCTATGTCCTTATGTAGGTATGGTCTCCAGAACTGTACACTGTACTCCAGGTGGGGCCTCACTAGTGTCTTGTACAGCGGAATTATGACCTCCCTTTGAATTTCATCAACCCCCACTTGTATACAGCATCATACTCAGCAAGTCACTTAACTTTTATGTGTGCAGCTACTTGCTTTTTGTACATATGCCACATGCATACAGTCTTTTCCAATTTAACATAAAAAGAATGCTTTCCACAGTTGATTGCTGCATTTAGTTTAGTTTTTGTTTACTGGATAGGTGCACTAGCCATGATAATGACTATTTTCAAGCACACACATGCAATTGGTTCCAATTTAAAATTTGAATCATGCTTGTCACATGGGTAGTTTTATGTGACCAGCAAGAAAACATTTCATATAATGATTTTTGTAAGACTATAATAGTAGAACTTTTACTAGGAGAACAGTTTCAATCCAGGAGAGGGTGGAAAATGAGTGAAGTGTGGTATTAACACACTTCTCATGTGCTGATTCAGTCTACCATTGGGCACTAATGGACTGCTGTGAAGCCGATCATAATCATGGCTTTTACATTTGGAATTGGGGAGTCTCTGCAAACAGGTGGCACTGTGACAAATAACTTGTAAATCTGATTTCATGGCTTTACATTTCACTGTGAGTTAAAACTTTTTTAAATAAAAAAAATGGATGTTTCCTGAGTGGGGACAGTGAGTAGAGTGGGGGACTACTATGAATCTGATTGCAAATGCATCTTTCATGTTGCTTCAACATAGGACATGTACTGATTTGTTTTTCATGTGAATGGGTTATTTGTGCGCTGGGACTAGATCTGTGATGTTGTTCTGGGATAGCATCACAGGTCTAGCTGCAGACTGACTAATCAGAGACCGTGATTCTTTCTTATTATTGTATAATTAAGCAATAATGCACAACAGGGAGTGGTATATCATGGGATATTATCTAGCCTCAGGTGGTTGGGCACAAGGCTGCAGGCCAAGTGCTTCCAACCACCCAAGAAGTGATGATATTCCATGATATACCACACCCTGGAGTGCATTATTGCTATCATGTATGGGCTCAAAAGTTTAATCAGTAAAACAAAATAAAATGCTTTTGAAATGCATTTGTTTGGGTGTCATAGGAGCACATTTTAATAAAAGAAGTTCCTGGAGGGCTCTGGACAGCAGGCTGTACTGTTGTAAGTAGAGTCTATGTAGTTGCTGCTCTGTGTCTCTGTACTATGCCAAGAAATTAACTGTGTTGTTGTGTTTGAGTTGTCCAGCTGCCTCGTGAAGATGTGTGTAAGTTTTTTAATTATATTTCAACCTTGAAAAGGAATAAGAACAGTGTGAAAGGGAACAATGGCAGTTTTCTGGTAAGTCACTCGGAGCGGTTACTAAAAGTTGATGCCAGACAGAAAAAGATAGTGGTAGTGTGGTCAGTTTGGGAGTTAATTCATTCATTTTAAGGAGTCGTTTGAGCTACACGCGTGACTCATGTCATCCCGCCCGATATAACAAGTTGTAGAATATTCCTTGTTGTGGCCATTCAACAGCACTTTCATTGTTGTACATTGACTGTTAGTGCTTTGCTGATTTTATCTTTTAACAGCTACTTGCAGATATTCTTCGCTTTGTGCCATGGGTCCTGGGTAGCGTTAGGATCAAAGGATTTTGTTGCCAGTGAGGATGCTGGTAGCTGGAGGTTTTCTGAAGCCATGATGATATCGCTCGATATCATCATGGCTTCAAAAACCTCTTGGCCAATCAGCTTCTTGTATTTACAATCCCCAGTTCATAATAAGTGTTACTTCACTATGTGACCCTGTTTTGACCCTATTCTCAAAATAGCTTAGCTATATGTATGAATCAGATGCAAACTCATTCAAGCTTTAGCTATTTTATGATACAAACTAAGCAGTTAACAATTACACTTGAATTCTTTAAACAAAGTAACATTTTTCTAATTAATGTCATTTCTTACCATGCAATTTAGAATTAGTAATTCAGCTTACACAGTACTTACTTTTTGTTCTGTTCCTCTTCTGTCAAATGGTGTTACTAATAATCTTCTAGTCATGAAGAGTTTCATTGAGGCACAGGCCATGAAGCATAGGAAGACCAGGGGCAGTTGTAAAATTCACAGGAAACCTTTTATTATTACCAATACCAGTAAAATAGACACAAAATTGTTTAGTATACAGTAACTATTTACAGAGGTGGTACAAACAGAGAAAACAAATTCCTTCATCTCAGCGTATCTCTAATTCCAAGTTTCAATCTCCCTAGCAAAACTATTGCTGCTCTTCATATAACAAGCCTTTGCCTTGGAACTCATTAAGGAGACATCCTGTTTTTCACAACATTTTCCTGTCAGTTTCTTTGCAGAGCAGGCTTACAAATAGAACAGGGTCCCAAGCTGGCCTCCTGCTGACAGCCCTGCAAAAGTTTGCAAACAAGCCTGTGAGGAGCTCAAATTGCATCTCAGGTTAACTCCCTAAATTCCAAATAGCTTTTTATTATCATTTCAACAGTACCATTATATACATTTCAAACCAAGAGATCCCAGTTTCATGTAAAGATTCACATGTTTTTATAACCACAGATATACATAGGAGAAGAAAAGACAGAAACAGCAAGTGAAAGTAAAGAGATAGAAAGAAGTAGAGAACTGTTAGACCATCAGAGTTATCAGTTCCCAGGTCTCATGAGGACATTTGGTTGTGCAACCAGACAGACAAGAAACAGATAAGGAAAGGATAGAACAGATCCTTGCATTTTAACTCTTTCTGCATAACAAATGGGACAGGGAACCAGACACAAATAGAAATGCTCAATTGCTATTTAATGTATATTAGAGGAATCTGAAACCCATTTAAAATTATAATGGGGGCCGATTCTCAACAGTCCAAAGAATGCTGCAAGCCCTGGGTGTGCAGAACATATATTATATGGTGCTTATGGCATTCCCTTGCCCACGATTAGGAGTCTTGATCCCTTGCACTGATTGCTGCAGGTTAGGCCAGCTTTTTCCTGGTCTAACAATCTGTGGCAATCTCAGGTATCCATTTTGCAAGGATTGTGCCAAATATTTGGCAAAAGCTGCCATAAAGTGGGAAAATTGTTGTCAATGCACCTGATCTTCTTGAATCGGGCACACTCTTTGACAAAGTTTTTGGCACAGCTGCTCTAACTACTGGGTTTGATGCTGGACTTGACCTAAGCCTTGCATTACGTTTTGTGAATCCAACCCATTGAATTTAAATGTTAATATTTTTGGGTGCTCAAATACTCAATTGCCTCATAAAAGATATATGCTCCTTCCTAAACTGGAAAAAGTTCTGATTTTGTGATACTTTATAACTCTTATAATGGGAAACAATGCAGTACGGTATGCAAATTAGCCATGCAAATTTATTTTTGTCTTGGTTCATAATGGTCCTTAAAATGTTCAACCACTTCATGAACTTCATGTTGAGGTGAACAGTTTATGAACTTGTTTCATAAACTGAGTTAGAGAACAACTGGTGAACTCTGATGGATGTCCATGAAAACTTCATGAACGTCCTTCAAAGTTCATGAGTTGATTATGTCTTCATGAAGATGTACTATTTTTGCCTTGACATGTATAGTAGGTATTTGTGTTCTGTCAGACCTACAGTTTGAAAATCTTAATAAAATCCCTAACAAAATGTGCTCATAAGAAACAATGCATGACTAAGGTGGATACATCCTACCCTCTTAAAAATGGTTTATTGATATCCACAGGTTAGTTAAGTTCATGCTGTAATGTATAAAATCACATATGCTATTCATCATCTGATGCTACTTTCTGTAAAGTTTATACCATAAATAAAAATAAAAAAAAAACATACAAGTTGTTGAACTTCATTTCTACGGGAAAAACATCCTAGTTAACAAATCAGATTTAAGTATTTTAATTGTTCACTGTATAATTCATTAAAAGCCACCAGATAATGCTTCATTGAAGAATTATCCTTATAAATAACATTAAAAATGCTTATGTGCATAAGGGTAAACAAAAAGAATGGGTGCAGTATATTCAGTTGAACTGAATCCATTAGTAAACAAAGTTCTTATTTCATACTGTACAAAGGGTGGGAACTGTGAAACTTAAAGCCGTGGGTACACAATAAGTGAATTCATTTATCCTCGTATAGAAACTTTATTACAACAGCAGTTGTTTATTCAAGGATGTCTTGCTACTTGTAGATTCACATTTCTTGAGCTGTAACTTTTTTTTATTTTACAGTTCAGATGCCTGACTATATTTTCTCTTCGGTACATTGTTTTAAATTTGTTCAGCAGATGTATCACTGCCATTTGAAAGGCTGACTATATTACCTGGTTTCTGTACTTTAAATATTTCATTTTGTATGCTCTAATAAGCAGGTGATCTTGTATGTTTGTGGCTTTATACCAGCACAGACAGCTCAATCATATATTTTAAAATAGTAATTTTGTTTGACCAGGAAAGACACACTAAGGTGTGATAACATGTTTCCGGATACATCCTGGAGGGTGGGTCACGTGGACCTGCTTTACTGTGCTAATGTAGGTTATGACACTGAGGGAAATTCCCTGCTCATTCAGTAGGTGGTTCCATATGTCATCAGTGTACTAGAAGCTGGGCAGAATGGAGGAAGAGAAGCTAGGGCAGTGGAGCTAACCTCCCTCCCTGCTTTAGAAAGCCTGGAGGCCTGCTAAGATGGGAATGACTGTGATAACAAACAAAATGAAGTTGGCACAGAATCTGATGCACCAGAGTACGGTCAGCAGCTGACAAAGGAGGAGATTCATTAGGCCTCTCAGATGGAAAATAAAAAGGTTTTGTGATGGCCTTAATGGAAAAAGAGATGGCAAAGCTGAAATAGGAGATGGATAGGCTTGCATAAAAAAAAATGCCAGGAGTCAGTGGTCCTATACATGCCATGTAGAGCAGAGATAAGCAATGAGAGAAAGCCTGAGACTAGTGGATCCCTGCAAGTGCGCGCGTGTGTCCAAACCTGCATTAACTAAAGTAGTTTGGAATTTGGGACTTTATAGAGGATGGAAAATGGCAGTAAAGATTCACCAAAGATACCCTGCTAAGACACAGACCAAAAAGTGGGCTCCTAAGGAGGCACTGCTTACAGCAGGAAGAGAAAGAGTGTCAGATGGGAAACCGTGGCTGCTGGCTGTCTTAATTACACTGTTATAGAGGAATCTGACAGTATGAAAGGAGAAACCAGAAAATCCGCTGTGTGGGTCAAATGAAAGAAGTGCAAGGAGACAGCATCACAAAAAAAAAAAAGAACTAATCACTGCAAACCAAGGTACAGATTTTTCTCTACTAATACCTGACATTTGTGACATTCTAACTGAACAGTTTGCACCAGTACAAACAATGCAGTTGCAGGGGATGCACTGGGCCATACTGAGCCTAGAAAGGAAAAAGGGCAGGGCTTGACACAGGCAGCACAAAGAAGTATGAAATCTGTCCTCACGGGATGGAAATACAGCAAAACATTACTTAATTAAGGGAGCTGCAAAACCAACAGTGCTGGGAGAAACAGCTGAGCCCCCTGTTTCAAACATGGTAGAACTCACTTTCATTAAAAAGTTGCCATTACTAGAAACAACACAGACTGGAGGGGCTACTGGTGGCACAGGACAAAATTTGTCATTCCAGATCACTGATCTTTTTTCATCAAAGGAGAACCTGCTCAAAGATGTAAAGCAGTATGTCCAAAACTAGAATAACAGATGGTCATCCATCTGTTACAGTGCAATAAATCCATTGAGGGGTCCCTGTGATGTCATAAATCTCGCTAGCATAGCTTGAAAGGTTTATTTATTACAGAAGTCCTGAGATGGATTTATGGCACCGGCATGGATACCCATGTATTATTTTTTGTAATATTAAGGTGTTTTTTTTAACACTTACCACCAGGCTTCTGGACTATGGTATCAGTGCTGCCAGGTCATGGTATCAGTTTCCATTAGTTGTGTTGTTGTTGTTACTGCACAGGAAGCTGAATTAAACATTTCTGTACACAGGCAGCACTCCCCCTCCTTACCAACTAACAAACTCCTCATAACCACCATCAATAAATTCAGTCCGCAACTACATAAATGTCAAGAATAAATTTAATTAAGGGATATGAGGAAAAAGGGTAGGAAAAAGTTAAATCAATTTTTAAGTCCTGGATCTTTTGGCTGTGACAGTTCAATCAGTCAGAGACTGATTCAGTCACTTGGGGAGAACATCTTTTACCTATGCCAGGAATTGCAATGGTTCTTAATGTTCCTGTTACTTGCCAGTAGAGGTTTGAAAGTTGTGACAGGAATAACCACTGGCAACAGCTGTATGTGAGTGCCAACTGTCTTTCAATCTGTAATACAATTGGTTTGACATCAGGACAATAGTATTATGGATTCTTGATGTCACAATGATGGTATTACAGATTTCTTTGTGACTGCTTTTTACGGGAAATGCAATGGTACCTATATATTTCAATATTTATTTATTCATTTATTTCAGATTGCAGATTAATACCTTTGAGCTGGGAGGACTCTTTTACAAAGGTTCCATGTCAAATCGATGAGAGATAAACAGACAATATAAAGGAGGCTTGCCATAAATTCCTTATAGAATCTCTGTGAGAAGAAAGATATTAAAAGATTCTATGAAATGTGTATGTTTCACAGCTTTATGTCTTCATACACACTTCTGGCAATACACCTTATACATTTTAGGACACTACCCCCACCACAAAGGTTCTGACAAAGGCACCATTAGACAAAAGATTCCGTAATAGAGACTCCCTTTGAAGTCACTCCCTATTAATAATAATAATAATACTTTATTCATTAAGCGCCTTTCAAGCACCAAGGCGCTGTACAGATAAATGATAAAATCAGAAAATACACATATAAAATCAAAGCAATCACAATAACCTCAAGCCATAAAAGCCTGGCTCCACAAATGGGTCTTTAGTTCCCACATAAAAGACTCCACAGTCGTGCATTTCCGAAGCCGATGAGGCAGAGAATTACAGAGGGTTGGGGCTATAAACACAAACGCCCGAGCCCCAGAAGATTTTAAAATAACCCTCGGAACCTCCAGCAACCCCTGATCAGCCAAATGGAGCTGTCATACAGGGCTGAGAGGAATCAGAAGCTCTTTCAGGTAGTCAGAGGCAAGTCCATGCAGGGCTTTGAAGGTCAAAAGACTTACTTTAAAGGTGATCTGCCATGGTATAGACAGCCAGTGCAGATCACCCAGCACAGGGGTAATGTGTGTCCTTCTGAATGCCCCTGTCAACAACCTTGCAACAGCATTCTGCACTAGCTGCAAGCGGTGGATATCAACCACAGAAAGCCCCAGTTACAGGGAGTTGCAGTAGTCAATGAGTGAGGTCACAAAGGTGTGGACCAACACATGTAAATTGCTGGATGGAACAAGGTGCTTCTCCCTGGCAATGTTCCTAAGATGGTAAAACATAGACATAATGACTGCTGACACATCATGATGAAGGATCAGCCCGTCATTGAGTGCCACTCCCAGGTCACACACCCATTAAGAGGTAAGGATCTGATTCCCCCCCAGAAATAAATCAGAGGGTTGATCAGACCCCGACCCCTCTATCCCATGACCGGGTCCACAATCATAACCTCAGTCTTGCTGGCATTCAACTTTAACCAACTCAAATTCATCCAGTCATGGATTTCAGTGAGGCAGCTATTAAATACCAAGAAAACACTAACCTGGTTGGGGGCAAAAGACAGGTAGAGCTGGGTATCATCAGCAAAACAGTGAAAACTCAGTCCATACTGTCTAACAATGTCTCCGAGGGGCAGCATACACACTGCAAACAACATGGGGGAAGCACCAAGCCCTGGGGAACACCACACTGCAATGAGAAAGGGTCAGAGGAAAAAATCCACGACACAACTCCCTGTGTTCTCCCCGATAGAAAAGATGAAAACCATCTGAGGACTATACTAGACAGTCCACAGATGGACCTCGGGCACTCGAGCAAAACTCCATGGTCTACAGTGTCAAACGCTGAAGAGAGATCATGGAGAACCAAGACGGAATAGTTTCTCTGATCTCTCACCATCAAGAGATCATTGAGCACCCAAACCAGAGCAATCTCGGTACTATGTCTCTTGCAAAACCAGACTGGAGAGGTTTGTAGATACTATGGATGGTCAAATGGTCCTCCAGCTGGTTTGCCACTACCTTCTCAATAAACTTTCCAATAAAGGAAAGGTCAGAGACAGGTCTGTAGTTGGCAAAAATATCTGGGTCCAGAGAAGCCTTCTTCAAAAGGGGAGTCACCACTGCTTCCTTTAGAGAGCTAGGAAACTACCAATTCTAAGGAGCACCAGATTATTTGAGCCAGAAATGGGCCCAAGATCTCAACACAACCCAAAATCAGGGAGGTTGGACCCAGATCTAAACTACAGCACACAGGGTGCATCCCCAGGATGGGATCTGCATTATATCCTCGAACATAGGCAGGTCAAAGGAACTCCAGGAGGCTGGGGATACCATGGCCAGATGCCGACCAACAGCTTCCTCCTTAGAGTGTGTCAGGTGGATCTCTGATCTGATGTCGGTAACCTTATTCACAAAGAATTGAGTGATCTCATCACACTCCTTTTGTGAAAAAGCTCAACGGAGATGGAGACAGGCTGGGTTGCACAGCCTGTCCACAGTTCTGACGAGCAGAGCCAGTCAATTCTGAGCAAAAGCATCTCCCTGGACAGGAATTCTGCCTTCTTACAGGAGATATCTGATTGGTAGAGCCAATACTACTCCTCCAAATTAAGGCAGTAGACTTCTAGAGCAGATTTCTGCCAACAATTCTCTAACCGTTGTCCCACATGTCTCAGCTCCCTCAAGGACCTGTCAAACCATGGGGCCCTAGGGCGAAAAGAGAGGGAATGAACATGGACAGGAGCAATTGAGTCAAGGGCCAAGGAAATGGCCTGATTATAAGCCAAAACTATGGATTCTGGACCCAAGCTGGCAGCAGGAAACTCTGATAGGTTCAGTACCGCCATCAGGTCTTCAGGGCACATGTCCCATAAAGGGCAATATCAAACCATCTCCACAGGGGCAGACCTACAAAGGGAGGCACAAAAATTGAAGCCCACAGTGAAATGATCAGACCAACTGACAGGTTCAACCACCAAATCATAAGCCTCTATCCCCAGGAGAAAAACTAAATCCAGAGAGTGACCCATGATTTTGAGTAGCTGAAGAAACAATCTGTGTAAGGCCCAGTGATGTCATCAAGTGGAGGAAGTGTTGACCAAAGGCTGAGAGATTGTCATCAACCCAGGCATTGAAGTCACCCAGAACCATCAATCTGGCAGACTCCAATGCCATATCGGCAACAAAGTCAGCCGCTTCCTGCAGGAATTGCCTCTCATCTCCTGGTGGACGGCAGAAAGAGGGTTATTCTGCAACCCACACCAGCTACTACGGTACACTCAAAGGATTCAGCTTCCTCAACTGATACAGCCGTGAGCCCCAATCTGCTCTTAAAGCAGACCACTACTCCCCCTCCCCCGTGATCCAATCTCGGGCAGTGAATCACCGAGTATCCATTTGGAAAAGCCACCTCCAAAATGGGGCCAGCATTTCCATCCAGCCAGGTGTCAGTGATGCAAGCCAGATCCGCTGTCCCAACAAAGTCAGCAATAACAGTGGACTTGTTTTTAATTGATCTGGCATTGCACAACATGACCTGAGTTGGACAAGGCTCTGGAGCCATCCCGACTACTTGCCCATCCAAACAAGTGGTGCCTTGGGTATGGAGACTAGACATGAATCTCCACTTTCTAGGCTACATTTCACCCCAGGGCGTCTTCTGGACCTGACCAGCCCTATATGAAAGGTCCATTCATTTGCTCTTCCGTGTCCATTTCCCCCACCACACTCACCCCAAACCCTCCTACGTACAATACCAAGTGCACGACAGCCCCGGTAGATAGAAAATGGGAAGGGAGGGGGTAAAAAGGGCCATTGAAACCAGCTGTACAAAGTAATTTTACTTACAAATGAGGACATCAGTGTATTAAATATTCTATAAATCCTGATTTGTTTGTTGAATTAAAGGACATATGGAGCGGGGGTTGAAGATTTATGGTCAAATTGAAACAGGCAGGTATATGCATTCAGCACCTGCCAAGGCTACTGCTTGGGGAGAGACAAAAGGCAATGCTTTTATCTCAACTAAGTAAAATTTTATTATGAATGTGGAAGTTGGCTGCATTTAAGTAGTGCATGTGACAAATTATAGTGTGGTCTCTGTCTAGATTATGGTCACGCCAGTCATCATTGCCCAGATCCTTTCTGATGCAATTTACAGTATGTGACAAGCAAGGCCATTTGTTTTGTCAGTGTCTATGACTTCACTCAGCTGGAAAGATGGATTAGATCAAGAACATATAACAGTACCGTCCCAAAAATATGGATCAGGGAGGGAGGGGGGAAGGGAACATTGTTTAACCAGGAGTAGCACACTAAGCTGAAGCTTGTTTTCAGATGTGACCTGGGAGCACAAGGAAGTTAACTGACTGCTCGGGATCACACAGTATGCACCTAGGCAGCTGTGGGATTTAAACCCTAGTCTTCAGATCTGCAGCTCAGAGCCTTAATCCACTGCACTATACTGCCTCATAGAAATGGATCAAGAAAACATCTAGTGATAGTGATTACTAAAGTTCAGGACCAAACCGATGCTACAAAGCAAGACAAAGGTTTGATATCATCAAATACAGTAGCAGAACAAGCCTTGTTGTCTGAGCCCCCTCCCATGAAATACAGCCACCTTTGGATATGGCACAAGACATAGTGGACTCAGTAACTGCTACATGTCAGCAAAGTGATGTTCCAAAAGTGGAAGAAAAACAGCATTGTTACCGGATGTACCCTCTAAGAATACCTCAGGAGATTTTATAAAAAAATGCAATCCCAGCTCTTTCTTTGGAAGGAAACATGACCATAGTTACCAGGAGGAGAAAATCACATTTTCAAAAGCTGATCCCATAAAGCCATCTTGAACCTTGAAAACAAGTTTGAACTGCTACAGGAAAGCAAAACTTGGGTTGATACTAAAGGGGAACGGGAGTCTCAGAAACTTCGCTTGATGCTTAATCCCAAAACATACCATCCATTTGGGGGAGTGAGGAGGGTATGTTTCATTTCTATTTTGTATTTGTGATTTGTTTTGGGGTGTAGATTGTTTTACTCCTCAGCTGTACTGGACATGGTATGATATTCATGATTTTTTTTGTATATTTTTCTTCTTTTATGAAAGGTAATAAAGTTTATTGAATTAAAAAAAAATCATTAATTAGACACAGAAGAATCACAATTTAAGCCACAAGTAACAGCAGTAAGAAATTCAAAGAGGATCCAGCTCACAAGGAGGGAGGAAAAACATGGAGCTGAACTGTGCTTTTGGAATTAGTTACACATTTGACCATGAATACTTTGTAATCCCTTAAAGTGGCATCCCTTAACATGAACAGTATTAGGAACATTAAAAGATAACTGTCAACCTTTTTTGTTTTATAGATTGCCAAGCAAGATACTATTTTCCCTCAAGATACCCATCTGAATGCTGACCCAGTAGCACAGCGGTAGAGCTATTGCCTGCTATGCCAGTGACACAGATTCATGAACAGTCCCAGGTCACTCATGAGCAGGCCAGCGGGGTAAGGGCTGAGTTTCCTTTAAACAGTTATTCCTCTTCTGGGGAGTATTTGCATCCTGCTGGTTGGCTGTCACCTGGAGGAATTTGGATGCCATTGCAGTAGGACTACTTGGAATGGGACCCCACAATCAGATGCCAGAGGTGTCTTCCTAGCGGTGGAGTATCCACATTGCATCACTGCCCACAGGTGGCTGTAAGATGTCCCACTCACCACACAGGCCTTGTGCTGATGTCTGTGTACCTCAGACCAGATCCTGTAGCAAGGACATCAGAGTAGGGTAAAACCTAGGGGTGTAGAGTAATCGGTCTGGTTGACTAGTACAGATAAGGGCAGGTTGGTGGAGAACATGATAGAAATAATAGATTGAAAAAAAAAGTTCCTTTGATAAAGGACTGAGTGTCCAAAATGTGTCAGGCAGCATTTCAATTTGTAGTTGGCACTGAATAAAATATTTTAATGTTTAATCAATTTTAAGAATGATGCTTTACTGATTGAGGTGAAGGGTGCCTGATTTTTTTCAGTTCTTTTATGAAAAAGATATATATCTGAAATAGTTATATAAAATTAGGAAGCTCAAAAAGCTTCATCCTGGGAACATATTTTTGGTCATAGAAATATAGAAACATTGAAAATGTAGTAGTAGTAACTCTATTTATAAGGCATCCTTCCCTGAAGGCTCAGGGCACCATACAGAAATGAAAGGCAATAAGTAAATAAAAACATTGAATAAATAACACTCTAAAAACATATATACAATAACTGAAGCAAGAGAAATAAAAAAAAAAAAACATGTTTTAATACCCAAATGCCTGGTTAAACAAGTATGTTTTAATCACCTTTTAAAGGCCTCCACTGAGGGGGCCTCCTTCAGTTCCCAGGGCAAGGCATTCCACAAAAGAGGGTCGGCTACTTCAAACACACAGTCTCCAGATGACATTAGCCAGGCTCTCAAGACTGAAAGGAGGCCTTCCTCAAAGGAATGAAGAGGGTACAAGGACTGAACAGGTTGCAGGAGCTCTGCCAGGTAGTCAGGGCTCCACCAACGTAGGGCTTTATAGGTTAGAAGTTCAACCTTGAAGGTAATTTGCCACTTTACCAGCAGACAGTGCAGATCCTGCAGTACTGGGGTCACATTGCTAGATCTCAAAAGGCCAGTCAGAAACCAGACTGCTGCAGTCTGCGCCAGCTACAAGTATCATAGAGTACCCACACTCACCCCAAGGTACAGCACATTAGATAGTTGACCCTCCATGTCATGAATGCTTGTACAATGATGGCAGAAAAGATCAAAGAAACATAGAAAGATAGAATTTGATGGCAGATAAAGACCGCTTGGCCCACCCAGTCTGCCCATTTCCCTTCCAAATGGATAAGCTGCAGATCCTAGTTAACCAGCAGCCTACTTCTTTCTGCCCCCACCCCTTAGAATTGCCTTATGACTGTCCCATGCATTCTTGAATTTCACCACTGTTTTTGACTCCACAACCTCCTCCAGAAGGGCATTCCATGCATCCACAACCCTCTCTGTAAAAAAAATACTTTCTTAAATTACCTCTGAGTCGACCTCCCTCTATCTTCAAATTGTGCCCCCTTGTTCTTGCACACCTCTTGTTTTGAAAGATGCTACCCTCTTGGACTTTGTTGATTCCCTTGAGGTACTTGAAAGTTTCTATCATGTCCCCCCTCTCCCTCCTTTCCTCGAGGCTATACATATTAAGCTCCTTAAATCTCTCTTCATATGTCTTCCGTGCAGACCCTGCACCATTTAGTTGCCCTCCTCTGGACAGCTTCCATCCTGTCTATGTCTTTACGGAGATTTGGTCGCAGAGAACTGCTCGCAATACTCAGATGGGGTCTGACCTGCTGTCTGTACAGAGGGATAATAACTTCCTGTTTTCTACTGGTGATGCCTCTCCTATGCATCCCAGTATCCCCTAACCCTCCTTGCTGCCCTCTCACATTGCTTGCCCACCTTTAGGTCATCTGATATGACTACCCCCAGGTCCCTTTCCATTTTTGTTGTTGTTAGTATCTCACCCCCCATTGTGTACTCTTCCCTGGTTTTTGTTTCCCAGGTGCATTACCTTGCACTTCTTAGCATTGAATCTAAGCTGCCATACATTTGACCATTCCTCTAACCTTATCAAGTCCCTTCTCATCCTTTCCACCCCACCTTGTGCATTAACTCTGTTGCAGATCTTCGTGTCATCTGCAAAGAGACATACTTTTCCTTCCAGTCCCTCTGCAATATTGCTTATAAAGACATTGAAGAGTACTGGTCCTAATACTGAACCTTGCAGTACCCCACTAGTTACCCCCCTTTCTTCAGAGTGGACTCCATTTGCAATTACTCTATGTGTCCTATTCTCCAGCCAATTCTTTACCCAGGCAGTCATCTTGGAACCCACTCCCAGGCTGGCTGACTT
Organism: Neoceratodus forsteri; assembly: GCA_016271365.2. Taxonomy (NCBI): domain Eukaryota; kingdom Metazoa; phylum Chordata; order Ceratodontiformes; family Ceratodontidae; genus Neoceratodus; species Neoceratodus forsteri. Next base: position 1,385,619,715 of record CM057458.1, on the reverse strand, counting down.
GTATATTAATTTTTTTGTGTGGGACTGTGTCAAATGCCTTGCTAAAGTCTAGGTAGGCCATGTCCACAGCCCCTCCCTGATCTACTACTTTGGTCATCCAGTCAAAGAAATCTATCAGATTTGTCTGGCATGATCTTCCTGCAGTGAATCCATGCTGCCTTGGGTCCTGTGTCCCTCTGGCCTCTAGATAATTGACAATTTTTCCTTCAGAAGTGATTCCATCATTTTCCCTACCACTGAGGTTAAACTAACAGGTCTGTAGTTTCCTGCTTCTGCCTTGCTCCCACTTTTGTGAAAGGGAATCACATCTGCCCTCCTCCAGTCCTTGGGTACCACCCCATCCTCCCATGATTTGTTAAAGAGGGTAGTCAGTGGTGTCACTAGTTCTACTCTTAGTTATTTTAGAATTCTGGGATGAATCCTATCAGGCCGCATTGCTTTGTCAACCTTCAGTTTTAAGAGTTCTTTCAGAACCCTTTCTTCTATAAATGGGCTGGTATCAACTTCTGTATCCAGAGTGTTTCTACTGTTTGTTTTAGGTACCTCCTCCTCTTCCTTTGTAAATACTGAGCAAAAATATTTGTTTAGTATCTCTGCCTTTTCACAGTCACCCTCTTCCCACCCTCCCTCCCTTTATTAAGTCTCACTATCTATTCCTTGGTCTTCCTTTGCTCCCTGATGTACCTATAAAAGGTTTTATCCCCCTTCTTAACTAAGTTGGCTATCCTTTCCTCGGTTTGGGCCTTTGCTGTTCTGACTGCCTTCCCAGCTTCCTTTTGCTTTAACTGATACAGTCCTCTGTCCTGCTCCTTCTGTGATTCCTTGTACTTCCTGAATGCTTTCTTTTTCTCTTGAACCTTCACTGCGACTTCCTTTGAGAACCATAGTGGTTTTTTACATCGTTTCATTTTGTTTATTTGCTTCACACAAAGGTTTGTTACCTCTGTGATGGCAGTTTTTATTATTCCCCATTGTTCTTCCACCCCTCCTTCCTGCCCATTTGATAGTGCATTCCTTAGGCACTCACCCATTTTGGCAAAGTCAGCCCTCCTAAAGTCCAGTACTTTTGCCTTTGTATGACTTGACCCTATTATTCTGTTTATTGTGAACCATACTGTTCGATGGTCGCTAGTTCCCAGATGGCTACCCACTTCTACATCTGTGATCCTCTCTTCATCTCCATTTGAGAGAACCAGGTCTAAGATTGCTCCCTCTCGAGTGGGCTCCAATACTAGTTGTCTAAGGCATGCCCCCTGTAGGGCATCTAGAATAACCTCACTCTTCGAAGTGGCTGCTGCAACTGCACTCCAGTTAACATCTGGCATATTCAGATCACCCATCAGCAATATCTCCCCTTTTTCTGACATTCTAAGTATACTTTCTATCATTTCCTTGTCCATTTCCTCCCCCTGAGAAGGGGGTCTGTATACAACCCCTGTGTGGATTGTGGTTCCATTGCCAGTCTCCAAATTTACCCACAGTGCTTCTTCTCCTCCCTGTTTACCCTTTTGTTCTGTTGCTTTGATTCCTTCCCTTATGTAAAGAGCTACTCCTTCTCCTCTTTTACCCTCCCTGTCCTTCCTCTAGATAGTGTATCCTGGTATGTTTATGTCCCACTCATGGTTTTGTGTGTACCAGGTTTCTGTGACTGCCATGATATCCAGATGTTCCTCCTCCATCAAGGCCACTAATTCAGGAAGCTTGTTACTCAGACTATGGGCATTGGTAGTCATTGCTCTCCATTTTTTGATGGCTTTACCTTCTGTTTCAGCATCCCCTATTGACCTTTCTGCTTCAGTCTTTTTCTCATTTAGTACCCTGTTTTGTAGGGAGAGGCTGGGATTTTCCTGCTGCTTATCAGTGCCTCCCTTGACTAGTTTAAAAGCTTGCCAATGAAGCATTTAAACCTACTGCTCAAAAGACTTGTTCCCTTCCTGGACAGATGCAGACCATCCTGCCAGTATAGGCTGGTGTCCCTCCAGGTGGAACCCCAGTCCCCAATGAAGCCAAACCCCTGTTCTCCACACCATTTTTTCAACCATTCATTAAACTACATGGTGCAAAGTACCCTCGCCTCACTCATGCCATTGACAGGCAGCACCTCTGAGAAGGATACTTTGTGTGCTACTTGTTTTTGGCCCTTCCCCAGTTCTACAAAGTCCTTCTGCACTGCTCTAATCTCATGTTGAGCCAAGTCATTTGTCTTTAGGTGGACAATGACATCCAGTTCAGACTCCTGTACAACTGTTCTCATGATCCTGAGGATGCGCTTCCTCTCCCTCCAAGCCATGGCACCAGGCAGGCACCTTACTTCAGTTTTCCCTGCTCCCCCCAGTTCTATCTCCCTAATAATTGAGTCTCCCACCAGGAGCTGCTTCCTTTCCTTGTGGTGTCCTCTGCCTCCTTCCTGTGGGCCTCCCTTGTGATAGTTGTCCTCAGCCTCCTTAGTCTCCTCTGTGGGTGCATCCATAGGGAAGCTATGCTCCTCCAGAATGGTGTATGGATTGTGGAGTGGAACAAATGACTGGGTGTGCCTCTGTTCTACCATCCTCACCCTCTCTGAGCCCACTGTTGTCCAACTACTGTGCTTTCTCCGCTACCTCTGAGGTAGTGGTGGTGGCTCTGGTGCTCCCTGGATGGGGGAGGTTCCCTTCCTACCATCCAGTGTGGCCTGAAGATGGGCAACTTCCTCCCTCAGGGCAGAGAGCTGTCTGCAAACAGGGTAGCATCTCAGCCTCCAGAAAGACTCCTGGAAGACTGCTGCCCCACAGCCCTTACATTGCACTACTCCCCACATGTTTATCTACTTTTTTTTTTGGTATTTGTGTGTGTTTGTGTGTGTGATTGGTTTGTTATATAGAATATATATATATATATATATATATATTATACAATGTGTATGCTTATATTGTCAGTGCAGTGTGCTAGAGAGGATATGACAGTGATATACACCTTGCACTCTTGAGGAAATGATGTCAGAACCCCAGGTATAAAGGAACTATTTCCAGGGTGGGTGGGGTGAGGATGGGAAGGGTTGGGCCTAAACTGTGCCCTCGCAAAACAATCAGCTAAAAGCTCTCACCCACCACTGCGATGAGTGCCTTCCTGTCAGCAAGATACCCTACTCAACAATTTGACAGAGAAAATACCCTGTTAATCAAACAGAGAAAAATCCAGACATCCAAGTCAGACACAGGTAAAACCTCCCCAGCCCCAAAACAGCCTGGTGGTTTGTGCTCTGAAAGCAGTCAGACCCAAAATAAGGTAGCTGTGCTTTAAACTCTTCCTGCACTGAAAATCTTAAGAATTGCAATATAGACTGTCTTTTCCTGTTAATTCTAAGTTCCTTATTTCACCTTTCAGTTAGAAGTAGCCTCCACCTGCAGAATATCTGCTCCAAACCAAAGTCAATGGTAAGGTTCACTTCCCTCTGTTGTGAGCACAACTCGCTTTCTTGCAAATCCTGTGTTCAGTATTGCAGCTTCCAGTCAGAGATAGTTTGACTTGAAAAATGTTAGCTGTTCTGAAGAGTTTGCTATAAAACACTTGCTTATAATACAATTGTTCTCAGGTCTGTTACCAAAGCTATTGGCTGATAAGCGTCTGTGATGTAAGCACTTCCTGCTAAAGTCTGGAATTTCCTTTTAAGGCATACACAGATAAACCCACAAAACAGTTTCCACCCCCTAGGGCACTTGTCTGGGTCAAATACACAACCTGTACCTGCACTTATTTCAGGATTTATGACAAATTCTTAGCCCAAGGTTTAAACTCTTCCTGCACTGAAAATCTTAAGAATTGTAACAAAGACTGTCTTTTCCTGATAATTTTAAGTTCCTTATTTCACCTTTCAGTTACAAGTAGCCTCCACCTGCAGAATATCTGCTCCAAACCAAAGTCAATGGTAAGGTTCACCTCCCTCTGTTGTGAGCACAACTCGCTTTCTTGCAAATCCTGTGTTCAGTATTGCAGCTTCCAACCAGAGATAGTTTGACTTCAAAAATGTTAGCTGTTCTATTCTGCACAGAATTCCTTATCTGCCCAGGAAGCTATTGTCCATACAAGGTTTTATCCCTCCTAATCTATCCCCTGCTCCCCTCTCTACTGATACCAACCTGAGCAACCACTAAACCCTTCACTCTGCCCCAGTCATGCTTGAAACCATTTATAGTCTTAGTGCCCATCACCTCCGCTGGCAGACTACTCTATGGCTCCACCACACTTTCTGTAAAATAGAACTTCCTCATATCCCTCTTAAACATTCCCCTTTGCCAGTTTTCAGTTGTGACTTCAGGTTCTTGACTCTGGGTTTCCAGTGATATTGGTGACTGCAAATGAGTGACTGTGTTTACAGTCACTCATTTGCAGTACTTGATATTTGAGCTACCTTGTAAGGTTAGTGAGGGAAAGATACAGTGAGGGTAGGGATGAGCAAGGGAGGTTACCATTAGTGTAGGACAGTGACAAGAAGGGGAGGAATAGGGAAGAGGGTTTGTATGGGGCAGTGCAGCATGCTGCTGCTAAGCTAGCCATGTGGTGTGGTGGTGAGGGTGGCTAGCTTTAATGCAGCAGGTACATGGTTCGGGGCTTGGGAGGGGTATATTTTTTTAGCTTGCACTTGAATTTCTATTTTGTGGGCCTGTTTCTCCCTCTCCGACATGCACCCCCCTGGAGTTGGTAATCTAAAATCAGGGGGGTGCAGATGTTGAAGCCCCCCATGATGGAGGGGTTTGGGGGGCACAGTCCCCCACATAAATGCTTGTTATGGTTGCTGGATGTGGTGTCATCAATAAGTGTACATCGTCAATTTACTTTTTGGCTATGTACACTCGCTGTAACAGTGATCACTGTTTTGTGACTGCCGTTATGACATGGAACCTTGATTCTATACTCCTGCTAAATATTTCCACACAGTTCACCTTGTTTATTCCCTTTGGGAATCTTGAAGATTTCTATCATATCCCCATTCTCTCACATAGTCTCCAATAAGTACATATTCAGTACTTTGAGATGACATACCGTATGCCCAGTTGACCCTAAATCATCTTGGTCACCCTGCATTGCACCATCTCCAGCCTCCCCTGTCCATCTTTAGGTGATGACTCAAGAACTCAGCACAGTATTCCATGTGTGACCTTTCCAGTAGTACCTCTTTTTTACTGTCAATACCTCTTCTGATACACCCCAGCATCCTAGTAGCCTTATTATAGGCTTTGTTACACTGGCTTGACTCTTGAGAGAGTCACTAATGATGACTGCCTGGTCCTTTCCCCTGCCATAGTGCTCATTTTAATCCTTCCCATCCAATACTCTGTCCTGGGTGTTTTCCCTAGGTGCATTACCTTGCATTTGTTGGCATTGAATTTCAACTGCCTATCCTTAGACCATCCATCTAGCCTTTGTAGAGCTCTCTGCATCCACCATCCCTTCATCACTATCTATCCTACCATAGAGCATCAAGTCATCTGTGATGGGACACAACTTGCCACAGATGCCTTCTCCAATGTTGCTGATTGACATACTGAAGAGGACTGGACCAGAACAGATCCCTGTGCACCCCACTTGTGACCTCCCTGTCATTGTATTAGACCCCGGTTTCCACCACTCTCTGATGTCTCTCCTTCAACCAGTTCTTTACCATATAACTATGTCCCTAACTGTGCCTAGGTCTGCCAGCTTCTTCAACAGTCTTCTGTATGGCACTGAGTTGAAAGTCTTGCTGAAATCAAAGTAGAGTAAATCTGCAGCATGGCCCTTAGCTATTAGCTTTGTTACCTAATAAAAAAAGAAACTAGCAGGCTGGTCTGACAAGACCTCCTTGCCACAAACTCATGTTGTTTACTATCCTGTAAATAATAATCCTTCAGTATTCCACAAGGTCCTTTTTAATCAGTGACTCCATCGGTTTACCCACTACAGAGGCAAAGCTGATAGATCGGTAATTCCCAAGTTCTCCTTGACCCCCCCTTGTTTAGTCAGAGTGTATCCACTGCCCTCCAGTATTTCAGAAATCTTCCTGTCTGAACTGAGCTGTTGAATAGCCCTGGTAGGGGTTCATCCAGTTCAGCAGCTAATTCCTTGAGTACCTTTGGGTGTATCCTATCTGTCCCTGGGGATTTATCCACTTTAAGGATTTCAAGCCATAAAGCCTGGTCTACAGGAGAGAAGAGTTATGCTAAGTGGACATAGTATTTTGTAGGCCAATTACCTTTGTAAAAATTTGATCAAATGACATCCTGGAAGAGCTTTATTGTTTGGTGTTGCTATAAATAATTTTCACCACAGATTAATCTATGTCTATGGTCCTTAAACAAAATCTTCCAGAACTGACTTTCTAAACCTAATAAAATCATTTTCTTCACATAACCTGGTGGATAATCTTGGAGAGGACTTTAATTGTAGTCTTACGACTGCATATGGCATCTCTGACTTCAAAACAGTATTGAGACACCATTTTGTAAGACTGCATGGCCAGAGTCATAGAGATGTATTGCTATTACAAAATAGAAGAAGAGGCTGTGGAGGCATATGACAGGATATCTAGACTGTGTCCTTGTGCGATGGAGTTGAATCACATTTTGTCCTTTCATCCACCACAGTGCTGTTCCTTTCTTACTCCCCATCCCCTCTACTGTGACACTATTTTCTTGCTCTGTGCTCACTTCTGGAACACTGGACTCCCATAAACAGTGGAAAGCTGGCAGTTAAAGTTCACTCTGTTACAGGTCTGATAGTTATATTACAACCTTATGTACAGCTCAGCAGTGTGTTGCTACAGTAAGTAACACACTGAACAGCTGACCTCCATAAACAGTGGAAAGCTGGTTTTCTTTCCACTGATCTCTGTTCTATCCACCTCCTTCAGTAATAGAACTGCTCAGCAGCACTCTGCCTCACATTCCATTCTCTTTTTCTCATGTTCTGTGGTCCAGTACTTCATCTTGATTCAGCATTACTGGTCTGTGTTTTTAAATCATGAAACCTGCCATAACCTCATGCACTTTTCTTCCTTTCCCTCAGAAAAGAGATTGCTACTGCTATTGCTACTGATTCTCCTAAAAAGTAAAAAAAAAACCTCTGCAGCCTGCATGCAGATGCTAGCTAGCTTGTTTTTTGCACATATACACCCTCACGTACGCGGCCACACGCGCACACACACACACACACACACACACACACACACACTTGCTTCAGTACCTGGCAGCTCAATTAAGATAGCAAGCTCCAGTGAGAGCGCCTATGACAGGGTTCTGTTACAGAGTATTTTCCTGCACTGACACATAAGTAAAAGGCACCTTCCTGATGTAAGTCGAGCTGTTCTAGCATGCTCTTTTCTCCTGGATTATGCCTTCTGATAGAAAAACAGTGTCTTTTCATGTCAATAGATCACACAAATAGCTGATCTAGCTGACTAGAATACAGTGTCAGACAGATAACATTTATGAATATTTACATGAGATGTAGTCTTTCAACTTTTTGCCCCCCCCTCCCCACACACCAGCCATGTCAGCACCACTTTAAATCTCTCTGTCTCCACTGAGGCAATGTTATGAGGTACCCCCTCCCCCACACACACACCTTAGGAGTTACAGGCTGTGAAGGGACACTGTCTGCTTTTATCTGACTGTTGTCCCTCATATCAAAAGGCAGAATTACATGAAGTAAAACATATGTATAAGCAGGATTTCTGACAAGAGGGAGTCAAGCCTTTATACGACAGACTACAGTAGTATACAAAATATACAGTACAAGTAAACATGGATCTGTTTACTGATACTGTATGTTCTGCAGCCTACTGAAGTCTGCTACAGAAAGGCTTGGCTTCGTCCTATCAGAAATCCTGCATATATATATATATATATATATATATATACATATTTTACTTCATGTCATAGATGTGAAAACAAAACAAAACACAAGGATCATCCATCTGTGGCAACACTGCCATTTGATACCATCAGATGCAGAAACCATGAGTTTCTCTTGTTTTAAGTATCCAACTGACCAAATAGCCTGCTAATGTATTGTGGTAATGAAATCAAAATAATAAACAGAAGTTTGACTTTTGAAATAGTTGATTTATTTTGGCATTATGATTATACAGTATTTACTTAATATGTCAGACAAAAGGAGGCCATATGCCCATCAAGCATGTCTCCTAATACCAAGTGGGTATATCATTTATTCCTCAATAGAATGATGAATTTGTCTAACTCTTGCTTGAAACTGTTAAATGGCCATACATTTATTAAATACTCAGGTAATAAGTTCCACAATATAGTTGCTGGCATACTGAAAAAAATCTGGTCAATGTGTTAGTGCTAAACCAACACCATTCCTGACTGTACTCCGGAGCTCTGTATCGAGGCTACTGTACTTCACATTGCAGGTAGATGCAGGATTTCACTGGAAATTAGATGTTGCAACTCATTTGAGCTGTCCTGGATAAGTCAATTGTAACCAACATTAGAATGCTCTTCATGATGTCAGAACCTCGCCAGCTATGTATTTTTATGCTGACGTCATAAATCCCTTCTACTGAAATTACAAACTGTGTAAATAACCACCTGTATTCACCATAGGCAAGATCCCTCTGAAAACAAGTTACTGCATCTCAGCTGGTCACGACTGAGAAAATACATTGTAACAATAGGTGCAATCTGGACCTCAGAGAAAATGAGATACTGCCTGTTAACTGACCAATTCTGAGTAACTACATTGTAAAAAATGTATGAAAGCAGGACCTCAGTAAAAATGAGATTTTGCCTTTTAGCTGTGCTAACTCTACTAAATATATTATAAAAATTTATAAAAGCAGGACCCTACTGAAAATGAAATATTGCAGCTTAGCTGCCCAATCCTGCTTATCACACTCACACACTTTGTGTGTGCACAACTGTTGTGACAGTGCGTGTGTGCTGTGTGTACAGTATTTTGAAGGAGTTATGTATATCCAGAATCAAAAACTCTGTTCACTGCATTACCTTGATGTTTATTGTTTTTTTTATTATTGCAGGGCATTAAATAAGCTGCAAAAACTGAATAGCAGTTTTGCACATGAAAGTGCTAATCAGTTTTGCCAATGTGTAGCACTTGCCTCAGTTTGACTAGCAAAATAAAAAAATACTAAAATGCATATACATGCAATTAAAAATAAATATTTTAACCTGAATAAAACCCTTTAGTTCTGTGTTTGCTTTATCCATTTCAATAATACCCAACACACACACACACACACACGCACTCTCTCTCTCTCTCTCTCTCTCTCTCTCTCTCTCTCTCTCTCTCTCTCTCTCTGTCTCTCTCTCTCTCTCCTCCTATCTTTCAAGGAGATGCAGACTGCTTTCAGGTACCCCAACAAATGAGGAACCAGTTGGCATACCTCTCAGCTGTCCCTAATTATGAGGGATGGCCCTCATTTTACCCCAGAATTGTTTTGTTCTTCAACCCTCACTCACAGAAAATGTACTGTCCACACAAATTCAGGCTTTAATGCAAAATTTCATAAAATTCTAAGATGCTGAATAAAAAAATAAATGTTATTCAAGTCCTTGCAATGTTTTTTTAACAGTGTTCTGAGCAGTTATCTTCATATTTAAGGATGTGTCCCTCATTTCATTGAAAGATTAGGAGGTATGCCAGCTCATAATAGCCCTGATCCCATGTACTGCAAAACCCTCTCCCCACTTGTTTTTGTACCATCACCACTCATGTCCCTTGCCAAAGCCCCTATCCCATATATGCCCAAACCCTTCCCACACCCATCTGGGCCCCTCCATCCTTCCAACCCATGCCCCCACAGACATTCATCATAAGTATTTAACTGTTCTCCAGTGATCTGCAGGATGCTGCCAATAGTTTGCTAATAGTCTCACTGCTGCCCGAATGCCAGCAGTCGCTCATGATACTGCAAAGCACTACTGGGATCAAATGCTGGCATTTGGGGCCACAGTGGTGAGACTGTTAGTACACTTTTGGCAGTACCCTGCAGGTCATTGGAGATAGGTAGCTACTTGTAGGTGAATGTCTGCGGGGACATAGATGGTGAGAGTGGTGGGGCTGAGATACTAGGGGAAGGGTCATGGAATGGATTACATTTTTTTGCAATCCAACAGTAAAAAATGGATCACATGACCAGCTATTTAATACCTTACTACTATGATGAAAATGTGGGACTGTTACATCACAATAATACAAGTACAACTAAGTCACACATCAGTTCTGTATCTCTTCCACAGTGTTAGTCATTGTCTTAATTTTTATTTTGTTACTGTAAGTTGATAACAATTTAATAGTTCTTTGGTCATTTCCATAACTTATTGATTTGGTAACTTATTTTAATTAATTTATTCTTAGGCATAATTGCCCTGTTTATTTTTGTTATGTTTATTCAATTTCTGTGCATTTTATATTTTATATTCTGTATTTTTATATCTGTTATATTTTCCCGTTCCCCCTTCCCCAGGGTGCATCTGAAAATGACCTGTTACCAGCTTAGTATGTCTTTCCAGGTAAAATCTTTGAAATACATACATACATAAATAATTCAGTCTCTTATCACATTAATGCATTAGCAGTGGTTGCAGCTCTGACCAGAGTTTGTTTTTAATCATTTACTAATGACTACAGGTTTATGTTGTGGTTATCACTGTTTGCAGAAGCAAAGGGGTCATACTTATTTTAGTAGTGCCCTTTCTTCTGAAATTGATGTCTTTCTTATATCTTAAAGTTTCTTGGTTACATAGTCATTGGTCTGTGTGAAAGAAATGTCAGACCATTTTTTGTTAGAATGCCAGCTTGAAGCCCCTGAGACTAAATCAATGGGTAATGGTGTCTGGAGATTGACTATTTTTACTTTAACAGAGGACCAAACACAATCATCATTGGGGATTTATAGTTAGCAAGGAGATTTGTAATGAGCATATACAGTATGTCCTTTTTGGCGCTGGTGAGAGGATTCAAAACAAGAATTTAAAGATCAACTGTATTCAAATTTCAAGCAAAAAAAGAGAAAATAACATTCCAAAACAAATACTTAGAACTTTGAATGCAATTTTTTTAATTTATTTTAACAATAGGAAAAGAAGGACGTTGTTTAGGTCCCACAAAAAAGAGATTCAAATAAATGAAATCATAGAAGTGCAATAGATCTTTCTCTCTGCATACTGGATTAAGGTATGGAATTAAAGGGAAGGATCAGATTTTTTATATTGTTTGTAGCCGCAGTGAATTAATAAGAGTACACCATAGTTTTTGTTTTGTTTTGTTTACTGGTATAAAGACAGTATTGGGTCAGTTTTGTTTAGATTTACAGGACATGCAGTCCTCAGGAGGTGTTTTGGGATGGAAATACCCATATTGCTGACTGTGGAGGAATTCTTGTGGGAGAGCTGTATTCTGAGGAACCACATTTTTCAACTGATAATCATTTTGTGAGCATTATGGGCAATTTGTCTGGAATAAAGTGAATGAATTTATCTTAAAATGCACCCACTTGATTCAAAATGGCTAGGGTACATCTAACTGGTGGTACAGTCAGTTAGTTTGATTTCTAGAAGTTTATTGGGCAACATACAGAATTTCCCACTGGTTTCAGTGTGTTCCACAAAATTGAATCCTATGGTTCACTAGACCTGGAAAAATATATCCCACTGTGCATTTTCAGTGACATGATGAAATGCATGAGAATGCAATTCTGTAACTATTCAGCACCAGTGAATGTAAAAGATAGAATTGTTGTGCATTTGTATTATGTGATTCTGCAGTTTTGGCATTTTAGAAGAGAAATTTTGAGTTTTTTTGTACTTTAAACCACATCAGGAGACAGAGAAAGAAGAAAAAGAGGAAGAAGAGGAAAAAGAAGAAGAATCAGCATTTACATAGTGCTTTTCATACACACTGTATCCTAAAGTGCTTTACAAGCAATGCTAGACTGGTAGTGAAATGAAAGAATGTGTAGTGGTGGCCAAATTGCACATCAACATCCACTCACAGCCAGGACAATTACATGAACTGGTTTATGAGAAGGGGAATGTTGGACAGGACACTGGAAATGTCTCCTACTCTTTGCAAAGAGTGCCCTGGGTTCTTTTACTTGCACCTGGACTCCTACCAGGATAGCACCAGGAAGGGTAGAAGGGACCTCGGTTTGATGTCTCATCCAAAGGACAGCACACCCCAGCAGTGCAGCAATCACCTAATACTGCACTTAGATGCCAGTCCAATCCTGGTGTGGGACGAGAACCCACAACCTTCTGGTCCAGAGGTGGATGTGTTATCAACTGAGCCATGCTGATACCAAAAGAGACAGCAAAAGTGATGACTCAGATGTTTTAATTGAATAATTTGACATAAACATTGCCTTGTCTTCTGTTCAGAGTCAAGGAAGTAGTGTCCCTAAACCAGGGTTCTATCTTCACCCTTTTTCTGTCCAGGAGATGAGCATTTTTTGTCTGTGAGGGCTCCAAAAATTCTGGAGCCTCATTTAGCTCTAAAAGGCAGGTGAGCAAATTTGGGTTAATATTGCAGCCTTGGTCAGTAGTGATGGACTGTAACAAGAACACAATGTTAAACAGCTGAAGCACCATTGGGTTGATCATCAGAGTTGGGACACCCATATACTAGAGAGCCCTGAAGGCACAGTGATAACATTGTATGTCAGCAGTAAACACCATCACCAGTTTGTTGGTGAGAATTATCATACTTATTCCTTTTACTTCTATTAACATGAACCACTATAAATTCTATAAATAATAATACATGACTGTATGGATGGTGTTGGCCAATACCCATCCTTGCAGCAGTGTAGTGAGGCCCAACTCCACATGCAGAGGGCCTTAAAACCCCTGAAGGGTGTTTTAGCAAATGACCCACCTTGTCATGCATTATTAGCTTTGAAAATGGGATTTTTTTTATTTTAAAATGAAATGTTTAAAAAAGTAAAACAAACCAAAAATTCAACAAGAGATTCATTGTTAAAGCTTCATGGTGATGTCACCATGCTGATGTATTGCTGTGAGTAGGGGGGGAGGAAGGACTGACAGGATTGTGACAGTGTGGTCTTCCACGTAATTGTTTAGTTAGGCTGCATCACTCATATTACTCTGCTGATCTCTTCATTTACTACAGCAGTGTGTGCATCTGCAACCCTGCTTGCAGTAGACAGCAGTATTTTTAAATCCCCTTTAATAATGGTGCCTATTAAAAGAGCTTAAGGCAGCACTTGCTGTAATTCCTATTGAAACACATTCATCATTTTAAGGGCACATAAGATAAATACTTTGGAACAGTTAACTTCCACTGCATTCCACTGTGTTGTATTCCAGTCCCTGCTTCAGCCTGATTCAACAAAAGCATACTCCTATTATGTACTTATAATTTGTTTTATTGCTGCATATTTACCTGATTCTGTGGTATATGTGTTGATTTCCTGCAAAATGTGTCTTTAAAGCAAATATACTTATAGTAGTTACATAGTTAATGAAGCTGTGTGCCTTTTCTAGCTGACTTTTTTTTTATTGCTTCTATCTCTTTTGCTCTCCGATTACCTTGAAACACATTTGAGCCTTAACCTTTGATTATCCTGGTCATTAATCTTTGGCCTTCTTAATCAAGCTTCACAGCATGTGAGGCTAGCTAGAATGTTAACAACTGTAGCTGTAGCAGTCTGTATATTGAGAACCCAAGTAGGATTGCCACCTGCCAGTTTCTTTACCAGGTGATCAGGTTTCAGGGTCCCTAACAGATAATCTGGTTTTGCTTAGTGATAGTCAGATTTTTGAGCCATTTTGAGTGCTCATATGCCTTAGAAATAGATTTATCATATCATCCCTTGTTTCAGCTGCATTTTCAGGTTACAGACAAGTTTTGTTGTCAATATAGCCCTTTCTCTGTAAAAAAAAAAAGCAGTCAATCTGAGAGATGTAAAGTATGGCAATTAAGACCATTAGCAGATTCATAAAGAACCCCAACGAAAACTCATTAGGTACATTTATGCCTGCATTCCATTTATATTTCATATTTTTCTCCTCCCCATTATTTATTACTATGGAAATTTGCATGAATATATGATATTTATCCCTTAGAGTTCCTTTAGAGTCCATCTGCCTCTATAGCTTACTCCCTACTTCAAGTCATAATCTTCTCTTGTGACATCACTCTCTGGTGCCATGGGAGTAACTGCTATATCACAAGCAGTGCCCTGTGACTTCAGGTACAGTGGGGAAAACAGCAGTAATAGACAGACTTTTCAGGAGCAAAGATCCTGTTTTCATACAAATGACTTCAGTAATAAATAATGGGGAGGAGGAATACAGCACTAATGTGAAATATAAGCTGAACTGTGTCTAAATATTAGGTTTTACTAATGTTCTCCTGAACATGTCACCAGCTCTTTAATCCTTTTCACTCTGTATCTCAAATGCAGAACAGCAGCAAAACTAGGCAAAAAGTCTGACCCTACTTTTTGTAACAGTAAAAGATTCAGCTGTCATCCACTTTTATTTGTTGGTAAACTTTTCCATCTGTAAAAGAATGTAAGTATTTTGAAATGGTTTAAATCATTTTTTATAAAATAGTTGTTTCCTCCAGTAAAAAGTATGTTAGCTTCTTTTGGCTTGAAAATAGTATTGTGGACATGAAAAGGAAATGGATCCAAGAAAAATATAAAGTACACATTATAGAAAGCAAGGACTTTGTTTATAATATATAATTGTATAATAGTTACTGGGCAGCATTTTTTTCCCATAGGGAAACCTGGTTATAATTTGCCATTATAACCAGCTGGACTGGTTATAACGGCAAGCATGTGCCAGGTTTCCCTCAGAGTAGTCATGCACAGTCCCCAGTCTCTGATCTTCACATTCCGTGCAGCAATGCCAAAGCACACTTTTGGTTCCCTCTTATTCGGTGGTAATTTACTTTTTTATTTATTTTTTTAAGTGAACTCTGTCTTGACTGAACCAAGGAAACAAAATAAAAGTAAAACTAGCACTGTGTTTCTCGTCAGCATGCGATTGCAGCTAAGTGAATGGCACAGACTGTCCCTGCCTTGTGAAGCTGGGAAAGATGCCGCAACTGCCACTCAGCGGTAAAATCAACTTTTCTATACATTTTAAAGAAAATATCCACATCCTTTTCCCCCCAACAAGTGTAGTACTGTAACTACGAAGACCGCAGACCACACAGAATCCAGACTGCTCTGCGGCTTCCTGAACAGCAATCTTATTTTATTTTTTATAATTGCTGAGGTGAAAAAGTGCACAGCAGCAATTATAAAAAATATAACATGGGGTTGTGTGTGTAAAACTTATTTTACACTCACCCTCATTATGGGATGCTTTTTATAAACCACTTGAGCTTTGCCCTCAGGGTTTATGTAGCATCCCAAATTACGAGTGTGTGTAAAATCTCATTACACACACTGCCCCATATATTATTCTGTATTTATTTACAGTATTTCCCCTATCCCTGCATGTTTACCTGGTAAAATTATTTCAGTAAATAAAGAAATAATTAGGAAGAACCCAGAAAAGCAAATTTAACAGGTATATCATGTTAACTATTCTGTTGAACTGCTGCTTTGTGCTGTCTTTTACTGTTCCATTAAAGTCTTCACTGATCGATCAAATGGCTTTTGAGGGGGAGGAATGCATGCTCAGTGAAGAAAAGGGGTGGGGCTTGGGTGGAGTTTAGGGTGTGGTTTAGTGCCCATTTTTTGCATCTTCCAAAGGTGGATGGCAGCCCTAGGCCCAGCAATCCTCAAACAGTTCACTGCCTCTCTGTGCATGCAGAGGTCCTGAACAAGCATGTAAGGCACTCTGGGTCAATCATGTCTGACCCCTCACTATAACATAGTAATTTAACATTCCAAGGGACTCTGGGTCCATCACGTCAAATCCCTCAATGTAACATAGTAACTTAATGTTGTAAGGGACTCTGGTCCATCATGTCCACCCCTCATTGTAGCATAGTAATTTAAGGTTGTCAGGGACTCCAGGTTCACCATGTCCAACCCATCACTGTAACATAGTAATTTAATTTTGCAAAGGAGTCTGGGTCCATTATGTACAATCCCTTACTGTAACATAATAATTAATGTTGAAAGGTACTCAAGGTCCATCATGTCCAACCCTCACTGTAACATAGTAAATAAAGGTTGTCAGGGTCTCTAGGTCTATCATGTTGAATCTCTCACTGTAACATAGTAATTTAATGTTGTAAGGGACACTAGGTCCATCATGTCCAACCCCTCACTGTAACATAGTAATTTAACATTGCAAGGGGCTCTGGGTCTATCATGTCCAGCCCCTTGGTGTAATATAGTAATTTATGTTGTAAGGGACAAGAGGTCCATCATGCCCAGCCCCTCACTGTAACATAGTAATTTATGTTGTAAGGGACAAGAAGTCCATCGTGTCCAACCCCTCACTGTATCATAGTAATTTAAGGTAATCAGGGACTCTAGGTTCCCCATGTCCAACCCATCGCTGTAACACAGTAATTTAATGTTGCAAAGGACTCAGGGTCCATCATGTGCAACCCTTCACTGTAACATAGTAATTAATGTTGAAAGGTACTCAAGGTCCATCATGTCCAACCCTCACTGTAACATAGTAAATTAAGGTTGTTAGGGACTCTAGGTACATCATGTCCAATTTCTCACTGTAACATAGTAATTTAAGGTTGTCAGGGATTCTAGGTCCATCATGTCCAACCCCTCATTGTAACATAGTAATTTAATGTTGTAATGGATTCTAGATCCAGCATGTCTAACTCCTTACTGATATATATTAATATAAAGACTCTAGATCCATATCCTCACTGTAACATAGTAATTTAATGTTGCAATGGACTCTAGGTCCTTCATGTCCTACCCCTCACTGTAACACTGTAATTTATGTTGTAAGGGACAAGAGGTCCATCATGTTCAATCCCTCACTGTATCATTGTAATTTAAGGTTGTCAGGGATTCTAGGTCCATCATGCCCAACCGCTCACTGTAACATAGTAATTTAATGTTGTAATGGATTCTTGGTCCAGCATGTCTAACTCCTTACTGTAATATAGTAATATAAAGACTCTAGATGCATCCCCTCACTGTAGCATAGTAATTTAATGTTGCAATGGACTTTAGGTCCTTCATGTCCAACCCCTTGCTGTAGCATATACATTTAATATTGTAAAAGGGCTATAAAGGGGGTCTTTCATGTCCAACCCCTCACTGTATCATATACATTTGATGTTGCAAAAGGGGTAAGGCTAGGGTTGGAGTTTAGAGTGTGGTTTATGTCCAGTTTTTGTCTCTTCCAAAGGTGGGTGGCAATCCTAGACCCAACAACCCTCAAACAGTTCCCTGCCCCTCTGTATATGCTGGCCAAGTATGTCAAATCTCTCACTGTTTAACAAAAGGTATTGTAAGTCTCAGGAGGTATCTGTATTCCAAAAGAGACTTGTTACTTTATTTTAATTAACTGAAGAAAAGTTAATCCCTCCTGATATAGGAAAATGAGTGGATTAAAATTTTATAAGACCACACCCACATTTCACCTGGCATCTGAGCAATCAACCTCAGCTTGTTGCAGGGGACTGATGAATGAGCTTCAACTATCCAGGGGTCCAGGGCACACCACTTTCATTGAGAAGGCTGGGAGTGGACACAGGAAATGGTGAGGGGCAAACACAGATGAGAATATCTGTGGCATCCAGATGCAAGACACATGCTGGTTAAGACACAGGTGAGGGATTTGTGACACAAACACAAAGCAGTCAGAGGCATATGTATCTTGGTTGTGTCTGAAAACTTAAAGTTGCCACTGTCAATATAGTTAGGCAGTCACCAGGAGCCAAACCCCAGTGCAGCTCCCTCCAACACTGGGTGCCCAATTCTAGGGTTGGATGGTAAACTAAAATTAAAAGTAAGTAGCCATTTGCTACTCAACCCTGGTGCCATGAAACTCCCCACATTCTGACACCAAGTGCCCAACCCTGGAGTTAGACAGTAAATGAAAAAAGTTAATAGACAATGACAGCCAAACCCTGCTGCTGCCAACCCTCCATTCTGACACTAGGTGCCCAGCCTCAGGTCCAAGAGTCAATGAAAAAAATTAAGCAAGCCATGGGAGCCCAACTCCAGTGATGTTTTAGAAAGAAATGTTAGTTTTTTGCATTAATCTATAATAGCATTGCCTCATGCTGTTCATGTACTATTGTACTTTTGTGTACGTGCCACTCATACATCACATAAAAAGCAGCTTCATTCCATATTTGGCAGTAAAACTTTAACCAGCTTCATAAAAAAAGCATATGCAAATTCATAGGATGACTACTAAAAACAATAAAAGTGTAATAGTACAATAAATAGCAGTGAGCAATGATGTGCCAGATTGGGGGTAAAAACCACTAATGTGTCAATCCAGAAGTGAAGCTTCATCAGAGTTAGTAACTTAATGCAGAAATACCCTTATGTTATCCACCACTACTGATGTGTACAAATTAAAAATGCTAAACAACAAATGTGATGCATCCTCAGCATACTTGGAGGCAGCTATAGCATTACAACCAGCAATTAAGGTAATGAAAAGTATAATATCAAACCTGGGATAAACTACCCACAAAGGATATTTTCACAGTTGGCTAGTGTGTGTAATTAGAAAAAAAAAGCTTTTCAAATAAACTTCAATATCAGGAAATATAAAAGTATATAGAAATCCATTTTGTGGATGTTGGAGTGAAGCACTGAGGATATAAAATGTATAAGTATTTATTTATTTATTTGTACATCGGTTTACAACCTTTGAGCCAGAAGCTCGTTTCCAAAGGTACCTCGTCACAAAGAAGACAAATACAGTACAACATTCAGTAACATCATTATAGATACAGCTTATTACATCATTGCAGACACAGTTTTGGAAGATATATGCAATAATTTCTATGTTACTACATGAGTATTACAGGTTTGGCATTCACAGGTTATTACAGTTATTTGGATAAGATCGAGAGATAAGCATACATTGGTTAAGTAGACAATTGGTCTACTGCAGATACTACTAGAGGTTGGCAGCAACAGGGGGCTATGGGACAAGGTAGGTGAAGAAGTTTGGGAGGTGATCCACTCAGTGAGTTTTGTCAGTTTTGTGGAGGAGCTACTCAGAGAGTTTTGTCTGATACAGTGAACTAGAGCACCTACAGCCAAGCACAGACACAGCTATGCATGTTGAATAGCTGACTTTGCAGTACTCTTTTGAAGTGGGAGATGGTAGGAGTATTGGTGATGGAGTTAGGGACAGTGTTGAACCAGGAGGGGGCTCTGTAGCAGAAGGAACATTGACTATGAGTAGTCCTGGTCCTAGGAACTAACAGGGTGGCCTTGGAGGAGCTACAAGTTTGGACTAAGGGTTGAACTAGGTGGATAGATGCTGTCAGTCTGGGTGGGGATAGTCCAAGGAGTTTTTTTTAGTTATGAGGCAGGTTTGGTATTGGAGCTGTTTGTCTAGGTTAAGCAGCTTAGCCAAGTCATATACCTGTCAGGTATGGGTTAGCCTGGGGGCTCCCGTAATTAATCTATAGGCCTTATTCAAGGTGAGTTGGATTTTATTGAGGGAGGTCGTGTCTGCGGCACCATAGACTGGCAGGCCATAGTCCACAAGGGACATGATTGAGGAGGTGACTGCTAGTCAGAGGGCATCGGGGGAGGCAGTGCTTGTAGTGGTAGAGGATACCTAGTTGTGTGTTTGTAGTTGAGGCTAGAGTATCAATGTAATCATGTAATGTGAGGTCTGAGTCAAAGGAGACCCTGAGGTACATGTACAGGTGAACTTGATCGAGAGAATGCTTGGAGCCAGGGAGGATGCGGAGTGGGAAATTACTGGATTTGTTTTGGGTATGGGCAAAGAGCATAGCTTTGTTTTTTTTTTAGATTGATTACAAGTCTGTGCTCTTTGAACCAGGCTTTAGCATTATTGAAGGCTAGTTGCAAGGTGTCTTGAAGAGAGATGGGGTTTGGTGGGTGGTGAAGATGACAGCATCATCTGCGTACAGCAGGATTTTACCCGTGCAGGCTCTGGGCATGGTATCGATGTAGAGTGAGAAGAGAAGTGGACCAAGAATGGAACCCTGAGGGACACTGGATCGGATAGGACATGTATTGGAGAGGGTCATATTAATTTTAACACACTTAGAGCAGTCAGACAAGTAACTGGAGCAACATTAAACAACTAAATGGGAGCATGGGAGTAACTGGAGCACCAGGAGACCGGGCCAGCGGCAAAGCCAGTGCAGTTGAGGGCATCCAACAGGAGGGGGGTGGGAGACAGTGTCAGAAGCCTTAGAGAGGTCAATAAACACTGCCCCTGATAGTGAGCCAGAGTCCAGGGAAGAATGAAGAAAATTTGAGAACTCAATAAGGGCAGTGCTTGTACTGTGACCTTCACAGAATCCATTTTGTTCATTGCAGAGGATGTTGTATTTGGTCAAGTAATTTGTAATTTGGGTAGCCACCAGTTTTTCTAGGGCTTTGGAAAGGGGCAGGAGGATGGAGATAGGCCAGTAATTCCCGGCTGAGGATCTGTCACCTCCTTTGTGTATGGGGGTAACTGTGGCTGTTTTCCAGGCTGAGGGGAATTGCCCCAAGCAGAGGGACTTATTGAGCATAGTAGTTAGTGGGGCAAGGACCTGGTCCAGGACCTGGCATAGGATACTTGGGTCCAGGGAGTCGCTGCCAATATTATTGTTCTTTAGGGCTTGAAGCAGGTGTGGCCTGGCCTCCTGGGAAGACACGCTGCATAAGTGGATGCTAGTATAGTGAAAGTCTGGGGTAGGTAGGGTGGGAGGAGGGTCAAAAAAGTCTCTAGGGAGGACTGAACTAAGGTCTGTGAAGGATGTGTTTAGGAAGTTGGCTATGCGGGCAGGGTCGGTGGAGATAGAGCCTTCAATGGTGATCTATGAGGAGGTGGAGAGTACATGCTCCCATTTAGTTGTTTAATGTTGCCCCAGAAAGTTCTGGCGCTCCCCCAGGAAGAGGTAAGCATAGCCTGATTGTGATCGGCTTTTGCTTTCCTGATGGCCCATGTACATTTGCTTCTAGCGGCATTGTAGGCCTGTCTATCCACAGCACGGCCTGTTTCAGAGGCCAGGTGCCAAAGGTTATCCCTCTGTTTGAGCAGTTGCAGCAGGGACGGGGTAATCCAGGGGGCATTATGAACGTTGAGGCGGACTGCCATAATCGGAGTGAAAATGTCACATGCTTTGTTTAAGGTTTGGCTGAAGAAGGTAAGGGCGGTATCTATATCAGGGGCATGGTGTATGGGAGACTAGTTAATTTGGGCAAGATGTTGCTTAAGGCCTTTTAAGCAACCTGGTCTGAGGTGACAACGTAGAGTGGGATGAGCCATAGGTTTGGGAGTGGGAGTGGTCCAGCAGAAAAGGATAGGAGAGTGGTCACTAAGAGAGTCCGGAAGGACATGGATATCATGGATTTGTTGAAGGTGGTTGGTGATGACCACATCTAGCAGGGTGCTGGTACCTTTCTTTGTGTTAACTCTAGTGGGCTGGGAGACTAGTTGGGACATGTTTATGGCTGTGAATGAGTCACGGGTGGTGTCAGCAGATGAACTGAGCCAGTTAACATTCAGGTCACCCACAAAGATTTGGTCAGCTGTGTGAGGTAGGGTTGAAAGATAATCAGTTAGCAAAGCCAGTGCCAGAGTTTGGTTTTAAGGGGAAATGTAGTCAGTGGTGAGATAGAGGGAACCCCTGGAGGGTTCGAGAGTCAGTTTGAGAGTTAGTGCCTGCACCCTGTAGGTGAGAACCGGGCCAGGGAGTGCCAGTCCAGTGAGAGAGTCCCTGTGTATATCGCATAACCCTCCCCCCTCTACCTACATGATCCTCCTGGTAGAGGGAGTACCCTGGAATAGAGACAAAGGAGTCTGGAGTGGATTTTGATAGTCAGGTTTCCAGCAGCATAATAACATCTGGCCTATGCAATGTGACCCAACATTGGAGGGAATCAAGTTTTTTCATCAGGCTGCATTATTCATAGATGAAAAGCAGAGCCCGGGTGACCCTGTAGGAGGGTTAGAGGGAGCTGGGCCAGGGTTTGGATGAATATTGCCTGTCAGGAGTAGTAGTATAACCACAGCCCTGGCCAGGGGATGGTAGAGGATGAGCTTTTGATAAGTATGCTGTGGGGAGGTGGGGTGCTTTTGGGCACAAGGGATGGGCAGGGTATTCCAGGCTGTGTAAGTGAGGATGATAAGTCTC
Source organism: Neoceratodus forsteri (assembly GCA_016271365.2). Taxonomy (NCBI): domain Eukaryota; kingdom Metazoa; phylum Chordata; order Ceratodontiformes; family Ceratodontidae; genus Neoceratodus; species Neoceratodus forsteri. The sequence goes on along the minus strand of CM057458.1, from coordinate 1,385,597,458 downwards.
CAGAGAGTGCCTGAGGAAGTAGTAGGGAGAGGACTGGGGGAGGGTCTTGAGGACTGGGGTAGATGATGAGAGTAGGGTGTGGTTGGCCTAGCTCCAGAACAATAGCAGGATCAGGTGCCTTTGTCCCTGGTGGGGTAGTAGGTTGGTGAGACAGTGGTGCCAGGGTGAGGATGAGGGCGAGGCATTTTAGTAAGACAGCTAACATATTGCTAGCGGTTTTGGCCGAGTAGTAGGTTGAGGTTGTTTTGTGTCCCTCAGCAAGTGTGGATGCCACTTTGGAATAGTGGTAGTGACGTGGACAGGGTACCAGGTTCAAGACCAACTCAGGGCAGTTGGTCACGGACCTAGATGAGAGCCGTGCTCCATGTTCTGGGGTCAGTACACAAGATATGCTTTGGACCAAAAAGGGGTGCGTAATAGTGACTCCTAGTGGTCACTCAAATAGGCTCAACAGTGATGGCAGGAGGTCCAAGCAAGGATGTAGTACAGAGGTGGGAGTGGGAGGGGGAGTCGGCAGGGTTTCTGTAGTTTAGGTAGATGAGAGAGGGTAGGTAGTTTGAAGGAATCCAGGAAAGGAGGTCACTCAGCAAGGGCTTGGGGGTGGAAGGGATGGGATCCAAGAGTGGGCTAGTTTAAGGATTGGGTGTGGAGGTGGTGTGGCAGGGAGCTGGGAGAGAGGGGAAGTGGATAGGTAGTTAGTGGGGTCCTGTAATAACAGGGGGGAGTAAATAACAGGGGGAGGCTTTCTGAGAATAGATGAGTTAGAGTCAGGATCTGAGGGTACCTCTAGTGGCTGGCAGGTATAACCTGCAAATGGGGACTTAGTATTTCCTGCAGCAGGAAGTGATGTCATCAGGCAGGGCCTATAAAACAAGGGATGACCCTGGGTGGGTGGGGCAGGTCGACGCGCACAGTGCATCGATGGGCTACCCCCCCCTCACAAGGATGCTGTAAAGGTTCTTTAAATTACCTCTACTGTGCACCCGCAATTGTATCCAGCTCCAGGAGGGAGCTCTGATGCTTCAGGCAGTCTACCGGCAGTTTCAGGGCTGGGGATACATTTTCTTTAGGACTGTGGAACCAATGAACTCTGCAGTATGATGATTCCAAATGTCAGGAATATATTATAAAATTAAAAAAATAGATAAAAAGCAGTGCATTATTATAGGAGATGCTCAGCCATAATGGATCTATGCCTGTGTTTGTGTGTGTGTGTATGTGGGGGGGGGTTGCTATAGCCCAAGTGTGAATGATTGCTTTGACTTGTGCACTTTCTGTAAGATATCTATAGACAATCTTTATTTCCAGTATATAAAGATGGCATACTTTCCAATAGAAGTGTTTTTATTGTATTATGACTAAATGAGCACCTGATATAATAATGTCCTGCTTTTTATTGTTTTTTAGAATATATGAATGACATTTGTAAATTGTATTGCAGAGTTCATTGGCTCCACAGTGCTACAGAAAATGTCACTCAAGAGAAGGAATAAATAATGGATGAACACCAGACCATTTTATATCCACAGTGCTTCACCTCAACATGTGCAAAATTGACTTCTATATAAATTTATATTTACTGATATTGTGGTTTATATGTAAAGCTTTTTTTTTAATAATTACATCTTCCAACCAATTGCTGAAAATATGCCTTGTGGGCAGTTAATACCAGGTTTGATGGAAACATTCAAATACCTGGGGGTCTAGATTGACTACAAATTGTCCTTCATTGATCACATTGATGAACTCACTAAGAAACTGCATCAAAGGCTCAGTATTTTCTTCAGGATCAAGCACTCACTAACCCAGAAGGCTAGAAAACTCCTAGTCCAAGCTACCTTCTTGCCTCTCCTAGACTATGCAGACTTCCTATATGGCCATAGTACTAGCACAGCTCTCTCCAAGCTTGATATCCTATACCACAGAGCCCTTAGGTTCATTTTGGATGTCCCTTATGACATGCACCACAGCATCCTATATTCTTCTGTAGGCTGGAGCTCCCTTAGCTTCAGGAGGCAAAAGAATGCTATTCTATAGACATCTAAGGCAATCATTCATAAATTACCTCAGTACCTCATAAGCTGCCTAACTCTTTGCATCCCAAGTGCCTATTCTATCAGAAGTCTTATCATCTTATCTCTGGCTATCCCTAAAGTTAAAACACACTTGGGTAGAGCCTCAGTAAGCTTCACTCTTCCTACGCTCTGGAATAAGATCCAGAAAACCTTAAGGCTCGCTACCCCGTCACATTCTCCCTCTTCAAATCCTTGTTCCTGAGGACCTTCTCTGAGGTCTGCCATTGTTTCAAGTCAAGGTCTTAACATCACAGTTTGTTGCTGCTTTAAATTCTGGACCTAAACCTCAACCATTGCCTGAGGCATCATTTGAGTCCTCCTTTCTGTCATTGTCCGAATAAAGGTCCCAACATCATGATCTGTCTTTGCTTCAAATATTGGACTTAAACCCCAACCATTTCCCGTGGCATCTGTTGTGTTCTACCTTCAAACAGTCCTTCCTCTCTAGGCCATCATGTCCAACCCTCTCCTGTCTCAGCTGACCTTCTCTCCCCACTCCCTATACCCCTTCCCCTTCCCACTCCACTTGCCAGGCCATGCCTACAGTACTTATCAAAGGACTCTTACATCTCAACCTTCTTCACACTTTGACACTAGAGGAACTGCCACTCCTGCTCATTATGACTCCTCCAATGATGTTTACTGTATAAACTTTAGCTCATTGTCTTATGTCCATATACCTGTATCCATGCAATTGTATTTAAATGGCATTACCTCTTGTTGAACCTGTTGCTATTTTCTGGTTCAAGTACCTTGTCACATGCAATGGTTATATGTTATTATGTTGTTATTATTACTGTGCAATTGTTATGTACGTTCACTCAACCTGTGATGTCTTAACCCTGTTGGCAATTGTTTTGCTCAAGGTCCATCTTGTAAATGAGCTTGTCTCAATGATGTTCCACCTGGCAAAATAAAGATTTTGATTGATGTTATACTTTTCATTACCTTTAGCCAGTTGTTACTTTATGAGCCTCGTCTTATCCTGAGGATGTGTTACATTAGTAACAAATTCTAATTTCTTATACTAGGTTCTTATACTTGGAGTTAGAATGGTAGAAGGTTTTCTAGCCCATAATAACCGTTCTCCACATTAGTGGGTCATATACCCAGAATTTGATAATAATCATCTGTCTACAGATTCTTTGAACCTACTGACTCAACCAATTTCAATCACCTCCATTGGCAATCTATTCCAAAGTCTGCCAGTTCTGTTAACAAAAGAGAAATATCCAGCATTATTCTTGCTGTATTTACCATGATTTGTTTTTTGTGTCCCCTCAAACCATCCTGCTTTATCTTGTAGAACAATATCTGATTCATTTTGTAGTTTAGTATCATTCATTACTCTATACATGACCATTAGATCTTCTCTGGCTCTTCTCAGCTGTAAAGAATAATCCTGTTTTATTTAAACTGTCCTTGTAACTATACTTACTAAGTGTTCCTATTAATTTAGTAAAGCGTCTTTGCATCTTTTATACTCTGTCCTTCTCCCCTACCATAAATGGGTTCAATAGCTGTGAACTGTAGTCTAAGAGGGATTTAACATATATTTTATATAATGTCATTAAGCATGCTGCACTTTTGTTTACAAAACATTTTCTTTTATTTCTAATCATTACTGTATATTTGGTTTCCTTATAACTATAGTTCTATGGTCTCTAAAACTCATACCTTCATCTGTCCATATGTCACAATCTTTTTCCAGTCTAGTCACTGCCACTTTATTACCCATTAGAGTATATTCTTGTTGAATGTTGTTTTTTCCCACATGCATCATCATGCACTTATTGACACTAAAGGGCATCCTATTGTTTATTGGCCATTTTTCAACATTTTCCAAATCATGTTTTAAGATCAGTTGTTCTCTCCTAGATGTGACTGATCCCTCCAACTTGATGTCATCAGCAAATTTGGTAACTTTAGTCTGTATACCTAGGTATAAGTCACTTATAAAAAGCGAAAACTACAATGGTCCCAACACAAACCCTTGTGGCACCCCACTGGACACTGCAATTAATTGGGAGCATTCCCCCCAAATCCTTACTTTTTGTGTCCTTCTATTGAGCCACTTGATGATCCAGTTTATCAGAGTTCTATCTATCTATGCCTATTTTCACCAGTTTCTGCACTAAGCCTATCTGTGGAACCTTATCGAATGCTTTGTGGAAATCCAGATATATTACATCCATTGGTACATTTTTGTTCTTTTCCTTATTTATATATTCATAGAAACTTAACAGGTTAGTAATACATCTCTGTTATTTTTATTAAATCCATGTTGTTTTACATAATCAAAGTCAAAGATTTTTAAGTGTTCTTCCATTTTATTATTAAGTATTAGTTCTGTGATCTTTTCTACAATGCATGTTAAACTAACAGGTCTATAATTTGATGTTAATAATTTATTACCCTTTTTAAATAGGGGTACCATTGTTGCTTTTTTCCAATCATCTGGTAATTCCCCATTTGCCAATGAAGCATTAATTATCATAGGTAGGGGGTCCTTAATATACTCAGTTGTTTCATGAATTAACATATGACTGATTTGATCCAGTCCTGCAAATGTATTTGTCTTAATTTTCTTCAGTAAGTCAAATATTTCCTCTTCAGTAACCTCCATTGATAGTTGTCCACAGATGTTGATATTTTCTCTTACTTCCCCACCCTGTTGAGGTTCAAACACTGTTCCAAAATATTCATTAAATAACTCTAACTATCACAATTGGATTATATATTTACTTATTATTTTCCAATATTGATCCTATTTTATTGTCCTTTCTATTCAGGGAGTTAATATACGAATGCAAACTCTTACTACCACTCTTAGTATTTGATACTTTAAATTCCACCTTATTTCTTTCTATCCTTATTTGTTTTTTTAAATCCTTTAATAACTTCTTAAACTGCCTGATGTTTACTTCTGATTCTTCATCTTTCATTTTCTTAAAGGCCTGCTTTGTTTATCACTTCATCTCAATACTTTATTAGTACACCTTATTCATTTCTTACCCTTTTTTCTGTAAAGTTTCAGGTTTTGTACATGCAGTTCTTCCAGTTGTAGTAATTTACATTTTAAAGCAGACCACATACTATTGATATTTATACCTTTACATTCATTTCTCCAATCCCATTCTTCTAAACCCTATTTAATTCTTATGAAATCTAACTTTTTTTAGTTCTTTAGTGCTATCTTACCCTTAATATCTCTTAGACTAGTCCTTTTTACAGTAAATTCCATTATATTGTGGTCGCTGTTACTTAAATACTCTCTAATTTTTATTTTACTTACAATCATCTCTTTATTAGCAATAAACAAATCCAATATAGTGTTTCTTCTTGCAGGCTTATTAATTATCTGTTTTAGCTATGTAGTATTCAACATTTCAACAAAATTGTTGTGTCTATGTGCTTCTTTATACAACTGATCCCAATTAATTTTTGGGTAATTAAATGCCCCTGATACTATGATATCCCACAATAGGGCCATTTCAGAAATTGCATTGTCTATTGTGATGTCTATTTCTCTTAATGATCCAGGGGGTCTGTAATGTACACTTACAGTATTAGGATATTTATATCCATAAGCTCTTTAAAGTTAACCATAATGATTCAGTGGTTGATTCTGGCAGCTTAATATATAATGTAGTATTGAAGGTATTTGCCACATACTGTATAGCAGGTTATATTCGCGTTCATAATATTTTCACCGTATTTGCTGATTTAATTTATCATAGAAAATATTCTGAATGCAAATATAACCTGTTAAGTAGCTGCTACCTCTGTAGCTGAAAAAAAAAACAGCTGTGAACCATTTCCATTGCTGCATGCTGTAGTTCAGTGCTACATGTGTCTGTATCCCAGGGCTGCAGCTGCAGAATACACTGCCTTAGTCTGCATCTTTTTTTTTAAATTTATTTTCACTATGGATCCGCATCTACACCAGCGTGAAAAGGAAATTGGCTTTACAATGTGCCCTTTTGTAGCCCCACACAGTGCTTTCCTTAGCAGGATACGGTACCTTCTCTTCACATGCTGTGAAGATTTTATGCACCAAACTTAATTAGTCCTGTCTGCATATATCATCCCAAGGAGCACAATGTAAATACACTAAACCTTTTTGGCAGGTGCCAGTTGCTATGGTTCTAATCATTTGAATGAACTGAAAATAAATATAGAAGTATTGTAATTATTTTTGATAAATACAGTACAGCTACACATTGGCTCTACTTCTCATCAATATTATTTTTTCAATAGCATAAAAATACTAGCATTGAGATGCTGGCAACAGTTGACACACTGACATGCTGACAACAGCGCTGTGTGAACAAGTAAGTTGTGTAACTGACGGGGTGCAGGGAGGTGTGCAAACTGTACTTCTGTCTCTGTGGTTTAAGTGGCCCAACAGATGTACAAATTAACAATTACTGGAGTGTGAGTACCTGCACAATTCAAGAACTTTTTACCACTGCACCATTTACAGTACTTGCAGGCGACCGCAACGTGAATATAATAGGGAACAAATATGTACAGTGACAGAGCACCCGCAAAAAAAATTTGACATGAATTCAAACTGCTATACAGTATATTGCTACATCTCTTCCTCTTTTGTCTTTCCTATCTTTACAGAAAAGGTGAAATCCTTCTATCTCCCTGTTCCATTCTATGACATCCTCCCACCAAGTTTCCATTATCATACAAATGTCAACATTTTCTCTGCAGAGCATTACCTCCAGTTCTGATTTTTTTCTTATGTTTAAACTTCTAGTCTTCAATTACTACATTTTTATCTCTCTCCCTCCTATCTTTTTATCTCTTCCACATATATTTATATTTGCTGCCATATGTCCCTTATTCTCATGTGTACATCTCTTTTCCCTTCTCCCCAGCTCTACTAGTTTAAAGCTTTGTTTACATATTTCTGAAGTGGGACTTCTAATTTCCTACTGCCTTTCTTACTTAAATGTAAACCATCTGGTTTATCTATGAATTCCTCTCAATGCCAGATGTAGCTGATTTTTTCTTGCAAGGTCCATTGTCTAAGCCAATTATTTAGCCGTTTTACTTTCTCTGAGAAATATTTACCTCCTCTATGTGCAGGCAAAATATTAGCAAAGTAAATCTCACTATTCAGTTTTCTAGCTTCTTCTTTAATTTACATAAACTCCTTTTGAATATCTATTCGTCCCTGTCTTCTCATATTGTTTATTCCTGCATGAAGTATTACTGTTGAAGTTCCATCTCTCTCTCTCTTACTATAGTCTTCATGTTTTTGATGTCACTAATTTTTGCCCCTGAAAAGTAACTGGATGTGACATACTTCTTGCTCCCACCCATTGTATACCTATCGGTATTTTTTATTATTGAATTGCCTAATATATATACCATTCTCTTATTTTTTGTTGGTTAAACATTCTTCTCCTCTTTCTGGTATATCTGCTTCATTCTGTTCCATTGTGTCCATCAGATGTACATTAATCCATGTTTCTTGAACAGTTCTATTCTCTGTCATGTTTGAAGCATCCTCTCCTTGCTTCCCATTAACTTTAATATGTGTTGAAGTCGATAACCCTTCTGTACTGCCACATGTCTCATTTGCTGCACCATCATCATGACTAATGTTGTTAATTTCTGCTTCTGCAACTGTTGTGTTCTCAGAAGTCATGTCCCCTTTGGAAATACTTCCTGGATCATTAGTACTGTTGCTACTATCTAGGAGACCTTCTGTGTTCTCATTATCAACATCTAGCAAGAGTCATGGTTCAAATGTGTTCTTCTTTCATATAGGACACTACATGCCATATTACATGTAATATGAAACATTTTTAAATAGAACATTTAACAAGTAAACACTGCACTAATTCCCGATATCATAAACTTTCACTAAAATCATTTTGTAGCCATATTGGCTCTGACACGAGTTTGTTTGAAAATTATGGCACTTACTAAACATTTTGCAGAGCAACACTTGGGAAACACTTTGAGTGTAGTCAGGAGGATATATGTGAATTCAGTCAGGTCAGATTGCAGAATGGCTGCAATGGGAGTAAGAGTAATAGCAGTGAAGGAGAATGTATGAGTGCTGTGTTTATTTTTTTATCTTACAGAGTAATGTGGAAGTCTGTTTTGCTGTAATATCTTTTTTGTTTTCTATTTGCAAGCTGGGGTTACATATGGATATCAGAGTAGTGAGGGACCAGCTAGAATGAGAATTGTCAAAATTATTTTTTTGTAAGTGTCTGGGTGACACTAGACATTTTTTCTTTGGTTGTTGTTGGCACATAAATAGAATGCCATTAGCCTATCGTATTATCAAATATCCTGCACATTTTCTAATAAAACATGTTCTGGTCAGAGCTAACATAGCTGATTCAGAAGGTTGAGTCTGAGTGAAAATGAATCAAAGCTCCTGCTGCAGCTGATGGCGTGCATGCACCAGCTCAACAAATCAAGAGGAACAACAGGCACGAGACTGCAATCCAGGAGTAACACCAATTTGTAGAGGTTAAAAAACCTAGACTGAGTCAATACCTAAAACTGCAGGAACATTTTATTAAGTTATAGCCGCACACAGATTGCTGTATTTACCTAGCACTTCTGACATCAATTAAATGTATTATAAATTATGTTGAAGATTTATGTTAAGAAATGTAACTCATATTTAAAATACCACTGTTATATTTTGTGGAAAATTAGAGAAACTCATGTGTAGAAATGGACTATGCAATCTGAACTTTAGAACTGTAGCATTAAAATTGTTTGCATGAGATGTTTTGTGGGAAAGATAGTAATTAAAATATTTAGAAATAAAGAATCCCAATTAGCCGAAAATTATGTCATAATTTATAATTTTGAGTATAGAGAATAGTGGATGGCCAGCCAAACAAACCAAGCCTGTGTTGTCACCGACCTTGGGAGTAGCCAGAACCCTGCTGGCAATGCAGGCTTGTTATGCATGTGACTGGGCATCCACTATTTTATACAGTATATTTTTTTATCTTAAAAATACATTCTTGCCCCCATACACAAAAGGCAAATAATTCTGGGAAATTTTAAAGTGAATAAACACACCCTACACCCAACTGCTAATACTCCTTGCCATGCTATTGACAATTTATTTGCTTTTAAAATCATTTGGAAAAATGCTTTCTTAATAAACAAACTCTGGGCAGAGCTGATATGGCTGTGGTGAGCTCTCACCTATACAGATAGCAGAGCTGCAGCAGCATGGCTCCCAGAGCAGCAGTGATAGTGGAGTGGCAGCAGCAGCATGGGTTACGGAGTGGCAGCAGTGACACTGGAGTGCCAGTCATGGTGTTTGCCACTCAAAAGATGGTAATGGGGGCAAAATTGTGCATGTGCAATTCTCGCACATGCACATATCTACCAGAAATGCACTCACAAAATAGTACACTGTGGGGAGGGGGTGACCATGCTGTGGAGGGGAGCTCTGTCATGAAAGACAGCACCTATGGGATCAGTAGTACATTAACATTACCGCATCACTGAAAGAGAATAAAAGGTTGCATTCTGGAGCCAACCATCTGTTTTCCTACAGCAATAGCCTAATATGTGCAGAGTTCCACCTACACAACCGTAAAAAGGAAGACCTGTGTGATGAATAAGAGCAAGATCTGCACTGATGTGCTTCCATTTAAATCAACACAGATTCACATATAGTGCAGATCATGCTAATGATTGCTTCCCATTTGCTTTCATTTTTGTAAGTAAGATTGTTTTTAAATGATTTTGAAAGCAACAGACTATCAGTGGCACTGGGTGGGGCATTAGTAGCTGAGTGCAGGGTGGATTTATTAGTTACAAGTAATTAAAAAGAGAGGATATGTTTTTTATGATGTCTGTCTAGTTTTAAAGAATATTTATTATCTATGGATGCTTGTAAATATTTTTCTTCATGTAATGTTTCTTTTTGTCTTATTTGAATTTGCTGTGCTATGTATGTTTGTCCAGTGCTCTCACCTGGTTATCAAAATGTGAATAAAAAAATAGAATGTTTCTGTGTTTGGGTCTACTTGTGCATGTGTGGTGAGGGGAGACAACAATTGTGAAAAGAACAGAGCACAGGTGGCACTGAATTTCCATTCTTATTAAAAAGTGATCACATCACAGACAAGTGCAACATCATTCTATGACCTTTGACCTGTGATACCAAAGCTTTTCAGTTTGGATGGAAAGCTATATAGAACAGACTGTAACTGTATAATATAGTGCTTTTCATACACACTGTAACCCTAAGTCTTTACAAACACCAAGTCACATACAGGTAGTAAGGGGTTATGTGCAGCACATGTACAGAGGCCACTGAGCACACTCATATGATACACACAGGCATACTACAATAAAATGGCAGTTTTCAAGTCACATGTCTGGAGGGCCACACAAAACATACTGATGGCCTTGCTCATTACGTTGTTCATCCCATTCCCTTAATACAACAGCTCTCCTTTCCTACATAGTACAGTAGAATAGCAAATTAAGTTCCTATTGTCTTCTCTCTTTTTGCTGGCAGGAAATGGCTAAAGGCTGGCATCAGCACAGTAGTAGAGTTACCATTCATAGGGCCAGTAACCTGAGTTCTGGAATAAGCCAAAGTCATTTGAACCTGGACAGAGAGTGCAGGACTGTGTTTCAAAAGACTCTCCCCTCATCCATAATGGGAGGGTCTCTGTCTTCACCATAGTGCTGCTACCTGGGTGAACACAGGTGGAATCAGAGCAGAGGTATACTGGGGGGATCTTCTGGCCTCACAGGAGGCATGCAGATGCAAATACTGCTGTTCTGAGCCCCATGTATGGATGGCCCCGGGATAGGGAGAAAATGGAACAAATAGCCCTAGCAGCAGTTTGGAGATAATCCCTTAGTGTACAGCATCTGGAAGACTGTACACCACTCCCACCTTGCTGCTTGATGCAACATTAGAAATTTGTGGAGATTGCTGCCCACTTCTGTCCCTGTCTGTGGTGTAGTGCCATGGCTTGATAGAAGTGGTATATTGCAGTCAGAGGTAAAAGAGGTCTGGTACTTTGGAGTAGCCTAAAGAAGAGCTGCACCTGAGATTGGAGAGAGCATAAATAATACATTGAACAAGCAATGGGGTGCTTACCATTTGCATAGTGTTTAAATAACATTTCATTGGAGTCGTGGGGTTGAGGGGGGTGCAGTCCTCCTGGCATGCCATATCCCCACAGAACATTTAATAGGATTTCATTGAATACCACTTGGTACCAGTAAGGACCCCCACCACACTGCAGAGGCTCCAACGACTGGAGGCTGGAGATGACAAGGATAAACAAGGTAGGATATGTGATTTTTGGATAGGCAAAGGGAGGCACATATCTCCTACTGCTGCCCTTAGGCAGATGTAGCTAATGGCCCCCTCCACCAGCCCTATGCCTCAAGGAGTTTGTGTCCAGGACCGGGCGAATATTGGCCTATGTCCCATGGCAAGCCACTGTCTCACCCAACCACACAGAGAAGTGTGCTGGTCAGGCATAGAGAAAATAGAGGGAACACACCAATATTGTGGATCCTGTGTAGTACCCGGGCTGTGTGTATGTGGTACATAAGAGGTGCTCCATGGCTTTTGCAACACCCCCACATGCATAATGGGGCAGTGAACCATTTGAGAAGTGGACCCTGAATATACCGGCTGCTGCAGCTACACAAACATAGTAATGACATGAGAAAAAAACTGTACATTGCACTATAAAGATATAGCTGTGAATCTTCCTCCTACCTTGGCACACTGGCTGTTAAGCTTGAAAAAATTGAAATAAAAAAGTATATGTGGAGAACACACTGAATAGCATAATAAAACTAGAAAGGTGAAGAATACTGTATAAAAACACAATGCCTTTAATATAGGTCTGGTCTGAACAGGAAAAAGCAAATAAAAGCATACCATTGCAAGCTGCAAGAAGGCTGAAGATAAACTACTAGGATAATCAAAGGTTAAAACTCAGTTCTGTCCCTAAGTGAGAATTATGATGATGAAAGCATTCATGCATAGAGACAGACACTGAGATAGTAACTGAACATCTGAACAACAGCTACAGCTCACAGTAGGAATTTCAACAGTTAAACAAGTATGACACACACAGCTTCACTGGCTTACATAATTAATATAAATATCTTATTTAAAAGATACATTTTTTCAATAAATCAACACTGTAGCAGCTTGCTGTGAATAACTGAGCTCTGTGTAGGAATGGATACTCCCTCAGCTGCTCTATAATTTGATTCAGCTCACAATAATGTTCACAGTCTGGCAGGCTATACATGGCAGGCTGCAATGGAATGGAAGAGGTATGTGTGTGTGTCTGTGTGTGTGCATATGTGTGTGTGTGTGTGTGTATGTGTGTGTGAGAGAGAGACAGAAAGAGAGAGACAGAGACAGAGAGAGCGTGGCTGGGCACATGCATTAGTTTAAACTAACTTATAGTGTTTTGTTGTTTTTAATGTTGTTAATGGTCACACTCTGGTAGGCTAGACCTTCTCTGTTCTCTCTTTGGAGACTCTTTCTGCTGCAAAGGTTCATGGGGCTTGCCTGTCCCAGAGCCATGCCTTCCATGGTGCTCTGTAATGTGTATGCTCTGTTTCATGGCATCACTTTTTCAAGAGCAAATTACTATATGAAAGAGCCCTTGTTTTTTTTTTTTAAAATTACTTACATTGTGAAATTCAGTTTAGTTAGCACTGTCCACAAAGTTATTTATCTTATATGCCCTCAAAATGACAAATATGCTTTTTAATAGGAATCAGAGCAATTACTCCCTAAAGCTCTCTTAACAGGCACAATTATTAAAAGAGCTGTAATAATGACTCAAAAGGAATTGATAGTTGAAGTAGCTAACTGAAACTTCCAGTCCAGCAATGAAATAGTGCAATCTAGTACAGGCAGGGGTGGGGGAAGGAACAGACTTAAACATATCATAGTCATAAATGGAGACAAAGTGTGGAGTTGTAAGTCATATCCAGTTGAAGAACCCAGGGGAAGAAGACAGTCTAGGTATCCTGTTTCAGTCCCTTCTCTCTCTCTCTCTACTTATAGCAGTACATCAGCATGGTGACATCACCATGCAGCCAACAAAATAAATGATTTCATTGCTGTATTTGTAATGCACTAGGATACCACTAATTTACAGGTTGTGGGGTGTTAACTCTGTGTAGCAGACCTGAGTTACTGCAGTTAGTGTCATCTAGCTGTGGTTCAGCAGCTTGCATTTATATTACATGTCCTCAAGCTGTTTAATACTGTGAAAAAAAGTCTCACACCAGGCTGGTGGTGCTCCTGGATATTCTGCAATAGACTTTTTCAAAAAAAGTCCAAGCACACACCACCTCACATTACACGGACACTGTCTAATAGGTTGAAAGTTGCATATTTATTATTAAAAAGCACAAAAATGGCTGACGTGTTTGGATCTAGTATGATTCCACAATGTGTTTGAGAAAAGATCATACTAGATCAGGTGTTTTTGTGATTTTTAATAATAAATATGCAACTTTTAACCTATTAGATGGTGTCCATGTAATATAAGGTGATGTGTGCTCAGCCTTTTTTGAAAGATGTCCTCAAGCTGCTTTTATTTAATTTATACAATTTCCTGTTTGTCCTATATCATTTTAATTACAGTCCTTTTGATGTTTGGCTGTATTCCAACTTAGTTAGTTGCTTGTCCAAGTGTACACCATGTTGTGTGCCACCCTGGCACCACTTTTAATTTTCTTAGTGGGTGGTATGGGGTCGAACTTTGTCCATCCTGGGTCCTTCTTGTATCATCTTATATCATCTTGCATTAAAGCATTGTAAGGGCAACGGTATTTTTTGGCAAGCCATCTTTTACTTTTGTCAGCCTAACAAACAATGGGGTGTTCAGAATCTGCTGATTCCATTCCATGGGCATTTGTGGGGTAAACAGAACATCCGATTTCAAATCCAAGTTTGTTCAAATGCCTACTATGGGCACTAGAGGCAGAACTGGAAGTCTGAGAAAGAAGTTTTCATTTTGTATCCTACTCTGAATAAGAATTTGAAAACCTCTTCCCACCCATTGAAATGCTGATAAAGGGCCAGGAAAAAAGCCCTCCCCCACCCTAATGTCCATGCCTCATCCACTTTCTTTAAATTCAAGCTCAAGTTTATTGCAGGAAGACTCCATTGAGCAAGCTCATTCCCAAGGAGGTCCTGGAGATAATACACAAACAGTGGCACATTATACAGTACAGCGCCGTGATAACCAAATATACAGAGTGCACACAAGGCTCTAAATTCAGTCAGTCTCATCATTGGATCAGTCAGGTCTCACAGTTGCTGGCAGGGGTTGGGCTGTATGGTAATACCAATGCCAAGACTAGAATTTGATTCATAATAGTGGTCTCACATGCATTCTTAGGGTATGAGAACCATGACTCAGTCAATAGTATATACATTTTTAAAAACCTTAGCCGAACATCCCTATTTCTGGGGAAGCTGTGCTTGAGACACTCTTCCTGGGATAAGGGTGTCTTATGCGCAGAGCAAAGGAGTGCTCCAATTAGTTGTGAATGGTCCCTCAAACTATAATGCAGAATGGTGGCATGTAGATGTACCGGGTGGAAACTGAACAACCAGGACATGTCTGTCACACTACTGAGATTTTGACCAACCTCCTCCCAACCAAGCAAGCATCAGCACACAACAAAAGCAACCCACCATGGATTGCTTACTGATCCCCTGTCCCTAGTCTGGGAGAAGGACCCCTCCCCACATCCAGTTCTGGTAGTAAACATGCAGTCCAATGGTCTGACCCATGACTTCCTACCCTTGACCCAGCATCCTCCCCCTCTCTCCAAAAAGTAGTTGCCATCCTGCCAACTGAGAACAAGCCCTGGGTTGCAGCAGGTGACATTTTTCAATGTTTACTTATAACTCTGCTATTGTTTGAGATTTTGACCCCCAAATTTTCAACATAGACATTTTTCTACCTCACCTTATTCTTGAACATGACAGGTGCCACAGTTCTTAATGGCAGGTTTAAATGCTACTAGGTTGAACATTTAAACTAGAAGAGAGAGAAGGCTGTTAAACCAAGAGAGGCAACAATTTTCCCCAAGATTATGAAGCAACAGGAAGAAAAGCCTGAAGAGAGTAAGCTCCTCCAGGGCAAGAGTACAAGAAGACAATGGTAGGGACAAGACAGAGAACAAGGGGATAATAAATCAGGAAAGCAAGAATAAATGAGTAAAGGAGACTGGTTATGGAGAAGGTAACAAGAGTCTAGGGAGTCATGGGGTGCTTTAGGGAACAGCACAAGATGGAGGGGGAAGCAGGTAAGCAGGTAGGGAGGAAGAAAGGTGTAGCAAGCCATGTGTGCAAATGCAAGAAGTCTGGGAAATAAAATTCTGGACCTGGAGTCTATTCTGAGGGAAGCTAGACTGGATTTGGTGGCCATAACAGAGTAAAGTTGCACTGACATCCACAACTGGGACATGATCATACTGAACTGCTCACTGTTCAGGACAGACACGGACAGGAGGAGGGGTTATACTACAGTATATGTGAGGGATGGAATCAAGGCCACAGAAGTACAGGGGCACCCAGAGGAAAAAGGACTGCAGATGCTGTGGGCCATCCTGGAGACAGGTGATAGAGCTGCTATACATACAGAGGTGGAATACAGACCTCAAGCACAGGGAGTGGAGTTGGTTAAGGCACTTGGGGAAGCCATCATCATGATAGCATGTAACAGAGAGATGTTGATAGTTGGAGACTTAAATCTGCCAGCTGTGTATGGGAGACTTCCAACTGCAGCTTCAGCTGGGATCAGGGCTGTCCTTGACTCATTACATGTTTTGTTTTTTTCTCAGGCAGCTAGTCAAGGAACCCACAAGGGACAGGGCAATGTTGGACCAGTGCTTAAAAAGTGGAACAGCCTGTACAGTGTGGTTTAACATTAAGACAGGAACAGAGACAAACCACACAAAGAAGAGGGTCCTGGACTTTAGGAGGTTGGATTTTAAAGAAATGGGAGACTGCCTCAGAAACTGCTTCATGCTAGGAAGGGGTAGAGGTACGGGGGGAGAATAATGGAGAGCGTTATTAAGGCAACCAACCTCTGTGTAAAGAAAGTGAGTAAAAGTATAAAGAAATTGGGACCTTTATGGTTCTGTAGGGAAGTGTCCAAAGTGGTGAGGGGAAAAAAAGTGTGGTATTTAGGAGGTATAAGAAATGCAAAGGAAGGGAGACAGGGAGGTATACTAAATAAAACAGAGGGCAGCAGGAAAGGCAGTGAGGGAAGCAAAGGTGCAGAAAGAGGAAAGTAGAGCCAAAGGCTAACCTAAAGGGGATAAGACTTTTTTCGGGCACATAAGTTAGAAGAGGAAAGCAAGGGGAGGGATAGTGAGGATAAGGAGGATGGCAGGGGGAGACTGTGCAGAAGAGAATCAAGAAAAAGCTGACATCCTGAACAGATACTTCTGCTCAGTCTTCACAGTGGATGGAGAATGGGGTGGACCACAAGTGAGCAGCAGGAACAAATGGGTCAGGTGGACACAAGTCCATTTTCAGAGTAAAAAGTCCTGAAAGGACTTACAGCTCTAAACATGGACAAGGCTACAGCATTGTATGGGATACACCCAAGAGTACCAAATGGTACCCAGTTAGAAGAGCGCAACATGAATAGCACCAGTCAAAACAGCACTGTAGAAACAACTAAATGAGGGCAGTTTCAGGGGTAAAATCACATGCAGCAATTACTGTGCCCCCCCATACCTACTAGCTCATTTGGAGGGACTGAAGCAAAGAAAGAAAAGTTTTGAGCTGCTCCTGTGGTGGAGAGAGTTGGGGCATAGACCGTTTGGCTGGCATGTGTTTGGAGAACAGGATTCTGTTCCTGATCTCTGAGATTTTTGTCTGTGAGCTAAGCGTACATTATTTTTCTAAGTCCCATCTCTCAGATCCCCCCTAGGAGTTTCAAAATTCTCCCGTAATCCAACTCTGACTCGGAGTTGATTATTTTAGTTATGGTTTGTGTTGAATTCCTGGTAGTGGTCCTCAGTGTGTGGATGACTACCATATCGATGCAGTGTTGTTTTCTTGGGAGCTGTTTCTGCAGATACCCTTGTTGCCATGCTGTTGTGAGCGGCACTGTTCATGTGTTTGCGTTTGTCACCTAGTGCCCCAAAAACAACTCTGGGAGGTTCTAGCTGCCCACTGATGGCCTCATTCATCAGCTCACTGGAAGCAAGTATGGTTTCTGGAGGACTACAGGGGAGCAGACATGGTCTCTCTCAATAAGTGTAGCAATAGGGAGAAGACTAGAAATTACAGGCCCATAAGTCTCACATCAGTGGTGGATAAAATAATGGAAACTCCTTAAAGGAAACACTGATAGAGTATTTTGAATCTGGTAGGTTACAAGACCAAAGGTAGCATGGATTCACAGTGGTGAGGGGGGTAGATTATGCTAGATGAATCTGATCAATTTCTTTAATAGGGTGAGCTGGAAAATAGATTAGGGAAGGCTGTGGCATGGCCTATCTGGACTTTAGCAAGGCCTTTGACACTCTGCCACACAGAAGACTGATAAAGAAATTAAGCTGCATTGGCATAGGACCCAAAGAGATGAACTGGGTGAGGAACTTGATAGCGGATATACAGTAGAGGGTGGTGTTTAACAGCATCCACTCTAATGAGGGGAGATTAACTAGTGGGATGCTGCAGGGCTCAGTAACAGGACCTGTCTTCTTCAGTGTCTTCATAAGTGGCATTGAAAAAGAACTGAAAGGAAAGGTATGTCTTTTTGCTGTTGACAACAAAATCTGTAATAGAGTGGACAGTCAGGAGGGGTGAAGGAATGCATAGGGACCTTGGGAAACTTGAAGAGTGGTCAAAAGAATAACAATTGAGGTTCAAGTGCCAAAAAGTACAATACCATGCATCTTGAGTACAGGAACCTAGGAGCTGAGTATAGAATGGGGGAGGTACTGACAGTCACTAAGCAGGAAAGGGACCTTGCAGTTATATCTGATGACCTCAAGGTGGCAGGGCAGTATGATAAAACAATGGGTAGAGCAAGTGGAATGCAAGGATGCATAGGGAGAGGCATATCCAGCAGACAGAGGGAGGTGGGGTTGCAATTGTATTGCTTGCTTATGAGAGCAGATAAGGAATATTGTGTCCAGTTCTGAAGGCTGCACCTCAGAAAGGACATAGACCAAGTGGATGCAGCCCAGAGGAGGGCAACTAAAATGGTACAGGGGTTACATCAAAAACCCTACAAAGAAAGACTGTGGGATCTCAATATATATACACCTTGGAGGAGAGGAGAGTGAGAGGGGGTATGATAGAAATCCACAAGTACCTTATTGTGATTGACAGGTTGTAGTTGGGGAGTCTCTTTCAATGGAAAAGAGCAACAGGATCAGAGGGCATATAAACAGAGTGTGCATATGTGTGTATGGGACGGTGTTAAGAGGGTTGTGAGGAAGTACTAATTTACTAAAAGAGTGTTGGACACCTGGAACTAACTGTCGGTGGCACTGGTGGAATTAAATACAGCAGGAGGCTTCAAGCATGTTTGGGATAGACATATGATAATATTAGTGAATTGGCAGGGAGGAGGGTGCATTGCAAGAGACCAGTTACGGACTGAAGAGACAGACTGGGTGGGTAAGCTGGGCCTTTTCAGCTTACAAATGTTTATATTTCTATGTATTCTTTTTCAAATAGTGCCCAAAACATGTATTCACAGTTGTGCGGCAAAATTATGTTTTGCACAGGATTTCGTATATGATCCCTGTCATGTTTATATGGCTGGGTAATAAAAAATCTGTGTTGAAAATGTCAGCTCAAAATCTCAAAAAAAATAGTGGTATGAAGAAATATTGACAGTTTGCGATGTTTACTCATAACTTTGCAGTTGTTTCACATTTTTTTTATAACCTTATATTTACGCTCCTAATCTGCCTGTTCCCTCCACTCTCTCAGACATCCTCTGTCTGTGGACTTCCAATCCATTCATGGTCTGCCCCTAGAGTGCCCCTGGTTCCACACACACACACCTGAAGATGCTCGGTATACCCCCCCCCCCAGGAAGGGGTGGAGAGGGATCCCCATGCTTACCTCTCCAAACCAACACACTGTGTCTGTGTGTGTACAGCTGGCACAGCGGAGTATGCACGATGAGCCAGGAGGAGTCCCTAAAGAGATGCCCTCACCTAGGAGGCACTGAGGTGTTTTTCCAGTCTCCTTCCCCCCGACATCAGCATGCAATGAGGGGCTATGAGCTAGGAGGCACACTGAGATGTACCTCCTGCTCCGCTCCTCTGCCAACATCCATCCAATGCTTTTATTGCTCTCCACCTTACCGGGTCATCCATCCGGGCTCCCCTAGGTGACGGCATTGCAGCTGGAGTCTGCAGTTAACCCCCGAGAAATAGATAAGCCATCTGGTGCTCTATCCTTCTCCTCCCTGGCCAACCCCTGGTGACCCGTGATCATTCCCGAACACAGGTCAGCGGCGTGGTACGAGGTAAGGCATCCAGCACCTCAGACCTCAGCACCACTGGGCTGGCTCATTGTTTTACATTTTGAACTGACATTTTCAAGTCTTTTTACTCCAGTACATGAACATGGCAGATGTAATATTCAAATGCCCCCCTCCCACAAACCCATTTTTGCCATCATTGCACAAAATCATGCTTCTTTTGGGACTTAATAAATGACTCCTGTCATATTCATGTGCTGTGGCAATAAAAATACAATCCTTAAAACATGGGATTACAATCTAAGAAAATAACATTGTTATGCTTGAACCTCTTCATGTCCCAATCATGACAATTGCACTGTTATAACTTGTGTTTTTCATATGATAATTCCAATGACTGCACTACCTTTACCCAGCAACTACACAGCAAATACAAGCAATCATGATTGGTGTTGGCCAGTACTTGTTTTGTATTATGTTTACGTGAGCAGTAAGGCATGACCAGATGCTGAGTTACTGTCCGTCCATTCTCATCATGAACTGAAAACAAGCATCTCCCAAACATAAGATGAACATGTTCAGTGGTGACATTGTCATATGCAAGAAATGTGCAAACCATGTTTGCCTAATCAGTTAACTTAGCAACATTTGCACATGTTCTTGTCGTTATGTGATACCATACAGACAGAAAGCTTGAAGGCAGAATGCTCTTGTGACTGTATGAGTTCTAGTTTGTTGTTTTCCACCACAGTAGGGGATACTCCAGGGTACACCTCCTAAGAAATAGACTTTGATGCTGCCCTTTTCAAGGAAACCCTTTCCACCCCACATTGACATCAAGATAAGGTAAACATGTGGTGGCATCCTCAGCTTAGATGCAAATAATAAATTATCTGCTGAATGGGACTCAGATGAGTAACTACTGTACTTACGTGGTTCTTCTGCTTACAATACTTAACAAACATTTATAAAAAAATGCATAAGATTAAATATTTTCCTTTTAATATTTGATCAATAGAAATATTTTGATTCAGATCATGATAGAGACTAGAACTATGATGTAATGATAACAGAATGTGATGGTGCATATGAGAAAAAATATCCATCAGGCAAGTAAGCACTGTCATAGTCAATCGATTCTGTATCTATTACTATGTACACATTTACACAACTTGAGGTACTGTAGAGTTTTAAGAAACAACAACTGTATGTAAGTTGGTGAGTACAGCATTTTTCAAAAGTGACAAGAAGGGATCACTTTAGCAAATATTTCTCATAATTATCAAATGGTATGGTATTCAGTATGGTACTACAGGGGCCTGATTTTAAAAGGACCTGAAATGGCCCAGGGACTAAGTCTCTGTATGTAGCTCCCTGGTGAGAGGAAAATTTCTGTACCTGCAGAACAGTGAGACAATTGCTAAACTAGGTAAGCAGGACTGTTAACGGTCACTGCCAAGTCCCAGTTAGACAAGGTGGGGGGCAGAAAGGAGGGAAAGAGGAAGGAGTGAGCAAGAGGGGATGGGAAGTAGGTTGGTACAGGAGAGGGTGGAGACTTTGTTAGTGTACAGCGATTATAGGGCTGTGAGACCTGCACAGGAAGTTTTAAAAGGGTGGGACACATGAGAACTGACTATTTTGCTACTACTGTTTTGACCCACCCTCCCTGTCCCAAGGAAGAGGTATTTGAGGCTATAAAAAGTAAATACTGGAAGTCAGAAGGCCAGGTGAAGTATGCTGAAGGTAGACTGCATAAAATGGCTGGACCCTGAAGTGCCAATATGGGAAACAAGGAAAAGACAGGATGAAAAAGGGGGTAGGAGAGGAGGGGGTAGGAAAGAACATGGTTTGGGTGTGCACCTAGGCCATAGAAGAGAATTTAATCCCACCATCTCCCAGGTGTACATTCGGGGGTCAATGACAGCAAACGCAGGTGTATGCACTAGCATTGCTGAGGGGAGTAGCAAGGGTTGCTCAGAATGAAAAGGTTAATGGACAGTGTTAAAAGGTTGAAATCAAAGAGGTTTGGGAAGCAGTATGCTAAGAAGAAATAAAATGGAAAAAGTTTACAGTTGTGCCCAGCGACATCATTTTCCGATGCATTACAATGTAGTGGAACATCCATCTTTCATCACGGCTCTTTGATATTGGGCGCATAACCTCCGCAGCACTGACTTCATCTATTCATTATTATTCATGTGTATTTCAATGCAACTTCATCTCCTTTCCATGGTGTTTCACTTTAAACTGTAAATGATGCACATGTCAGCTCCATGGTGATTCACTTTCTTTTCCTTACTGGTATTATGTGAAACTCCCCTATGTGTACTGTATTCCGGCTTCTGGAGATGTTCAGTGTACCCCTTGTGAAACATGAATCCTGAATTTTATGTTAATATCCTGTGTGATCAGAGACACCACAATTGCATGTGTTCTTCTTATGATGCCTGCCAAACAAATCATGGTCCCAAACAGCTCATAGATACATCCTCAAAAAAGCATTTTACTCTTTTTTGATGAACCTGGGCTTTTGGGGGCTTTCTGGCAACACCATGGTATACATGTATCCCAAATTCCTTGTCAATACCGTACAAAACGTATCCCTCCTTCTTTGTGATGTTTATGAGACATTCAAGTTGCACTTTGTCAAACAACACACAGCTGTACCTCAGGAAAACATTTTACTTAGTAAACCACAGCATACAGTAAAATGACCATGAATAAACAGACAAGAGTGGTACAGTTCAGTATTTCTTTAATTAATTTTTTGTTTTGTGCTTTAAGTACATACCTTTTTTAGTTTTTTACTTTTTTCTTTGTATTTTAAGTACTTTATTTATTTGTATTGAGAGATTGCAAGAGGTCCTATTCAAGTACTATTGTGCAGTCATGGTCTCCGGCAGTGGACCAGCCATTCCAGATCCTCCGAGGCCCCACTGTGCTTGTCCTTGGATTCACTGGTTGCCGTGTTAATTAGGGCCCTGTCGATAATGATGTATCACAGGGCATCCACCTCCTTCCCCTCTGATGGATGCAGGGCCATATTTCTGATCTCATCCTGCAAAACACAAGAAAAAGCACAAACAGTGCAGTTGCACTGTTGGACATATAGCCTGGTATAGTACTGAACAAACTACAGTGTGGCCATAGTAGGCCCATGATTTTTCCAGAATATCGCATGCAGGAAAACAACTACAATGTTCAGTATACAGCAAAAGTTCTTAAGCTGTACTGTACTGTACAGTAATTCTCTTGACTTGTGGACAACCACTGATTAACCCTGATCAGCCATAAATGTCAAGTACAGTATAGTTTCTTGAACCCAACAATTACTACAATAAACTGTAGATTAATAAATGAAAAGATAATTACTTACTCCATGAATATGGGTCACCACCCAGAGAACCTCGTATGCCCAGTACTCAGAGAGGATTTAAATGACCAGGATAGGTACCACGGGGATCAGTGCAGTGCCCTTGTGGCATTACCATCCATGCGGATACACTGTGGCCTGTTGCTGTCTCACATGTATGCTCCTCAGCTCCCCAGTTTGGCCCTGCAAGCAATAAAGAAATAAAATTAGTAACTGTACTGACATTATGTAGACTGAAATTAATTTATTACATAATAAAGCATTTACAAGCAGCCAATGGTACCTGTATATACAGAACAGTAATAATTTTGCCTGTGTAAAACATTGTGCTGCTACAATGTAGCAGGGACTTTTTATCATTTTCTACAATGGCAACATTACAAACTAGGCCATTGCACAACTGAAAGTACATTTTTACTACAGTACATACAGTGTAGTACTTATTGGAGTGGGCTGCTCTATATCCCACACCCAGTCCTCCAGGTCCCAGTAGATGCAGCCCTCCAGGGATAGGGCTGTCAGTAATGAATGGAGCCAGCACTAAGCCCCATGCCATAGTGAGGATGAGTGTGTTTTCCAAATTTCCCCCATCATTCAGGCACATCTAGCTATCACTTTAAGACTATGGGACAGATATTCAAAAGTGCACCCAGAACATGCGCAATGGAAAGCGCGGTGCAATACAAGTGCACCATAGGAATCTGACGCCATATTCAAAAGATGCTCCAGTGGCATGCGCAGGCACAAACCACACTGAATATAGCAAGAATGCACCACTGCACTACCAGACATGCACCGGAGCAACCAAGATTGCACAGGAGCATGACAGTAAACAGCAACAAGCAAGCTGAGCAAACACTACAGGA
The DNA here is from genome assembly GCA_016271365.2 of Neoceratodus forsteri. Classification (NCBI taxonomy): domain Eukaryota; kingdom Metazoa; phylum Chordata; order Ceratodontiformes; family Ceratodontidae; genus Neoceratodus; species Neoceratodus forsteri. The sequence goes on along the minus strand of CM057458.1, from coordinate 1,385,573,652 downwards.
AAAGGGGTACGCAGGCAAAGCAGCACAAGAGCAGAGTTCCACACCAGCCTTGGAAGACCCGAACCACAAGGGGACCATGGCCATGGTGCACAATACAGGCGCACAGCCATGGGGCCACAGTGAACATAGGTCACACAACAGAAACACAGGCCACCAAACATACCCTGCCACCCACCCAGATGGAAAGGAAGCTGGCAGGCCAAAGGCTCCGTACCACCACAACCCTGACAGGCAACACTGCATGAGACAAAGCCACTGGAATGGTGGGAGGGCAACAGGCATGTAAAGTGGTCAGAGGTACAAGAGACACACATGTACTGGGGAGCAGGGTGCACAAACCATGCCAACAAGCAGGAACATAGGGCGCAGCACCACACAGCACATCAGCACTGGCAAAGGCAACACTGCTGGTGGAGGGCAGACCAGCACAGGCAAACAGGGACATGAGGTAGTGGACTGCACACAGGTCAGGTGTACAGCCATAGCCTAAATGCCTTTGTCACATAGGCACACATCACATAGTAGCCTGTCCATGTGGAAGCACAACACAAAGGGCACAGCAGTGAGATGGAAGGGTCACACCCAAGAGAAGAATGGAAAAATATAAGCACAGTGCAGCTCCATACAGGCAAAGGAGATGCAGACATAGAGGTGCAATAACATAAACCTTTACTAACAAACCAAACCAGTAACAGTGGGGTGCCAACAGGGCATACAACATAAATACCAGAAAAGGAATGGTAAGATGGTGCAAAGTGGACAATAAGGGGAATGTGTTTGGGAGGAAGGAAATAGGAACATACATAACAGAAAAACAATCTGGAGTGAAGGGGAAATCCAGGGCACAGTGGTGAGAGGGGACAAGGTCACTGATGCAGATGCTGCTGTGAATCCCTCAGCTGGTGCACCTCCTGACTGAGTGCCCATGTTGTGCCAAGATGGTGTCAGCAAACATGGATCAGGATGTTCGTCCATGAGATATGCAGCTGCACCAGTCACTGTAGTTGACAGAGCCCAAAACTCAAGGCCTACCAGCATCTTCTTGCCTGAGTTCTGGTCTGGCCTACAAGAGGGGAAACAGAACAGGCAATAAGTTGCAGACCACAAGTAGCCCATGCCTCTCCATGTGTGTGCACAGTACAGATGAAATGCCCACAAGTGGACAGAACCAAAATTGGCATGTGCACAGCAGCCACCAACACAGGGGTGCACCACGGACAGACTGTATGGATGCTTGTAACAGACATGCACCCACACTTGTGCAGTGGATCACATAGTACCAGTGCAAGGACCCCCCCCCAGGTGCTACAGTAGTTCCCCTGCAGCAGTCACACACCATGGGATGTGCACACACTCCTACCCTACAAGTAACGATGATGGGATACCACCACACAGATGCCACATGCAAGGCCCACCCCCCTGTGAAACATGGCATAGGCAGTGGAGCCAGGAACTGTCCAATGCAGTGGCCACACATGGTGGCAGTGCCCCTTGCCATACCTCATACCACAACCCAGTGCTAGCAATGTCATAAAAATCATGCCACACACATACCTGCCTGTCTGTGTGCTGGTGCAGCCATGGCACCCCATCACTGTGACACCCCTCCATGTCTGTAGCCTCCCTGGCCCTCCTGCTGTCCTCCGGTCCTGTGAATGGAACAGAGAGATACAATGGACATGAGTGGCATGCCATGCACAGACCCACCCAGCATGGTCTCAGTGAACAGTGCTGGCACAGTATGGGAAAGTGCATGGGCCTGTGTGTGGGGCATAGTGTGTGGCCCAACATCAATGTGCACAGCACAGACATGCAGTGCAGCAATAAAGGGCACACCAGACACCAGCGATGTCCCCTGTCATGCATCCACTCAGGCAATTCACAGTACAGCACATGACATGGACAATGGTAGCATGCACAGTGCCATGGGACACCTATCTGGCTGTGGCACAGAACCCCATTGCTCCCTCTCCTGCAGCCATCAGAGCCTGTCTAGATCTCTCCTGCAGAGGTTCCCATATCAGTGTCAGCATTGCTCCCCAGTGCATGGCACCCTAGTCCACCACTCCAGACCAGCTGCTACACTATCCCATACTTGGGACCTTGGATCTTGGAGCTCAGCTACACTGAACAATTAGTCCATCAGAGGTGCAGCCAGGGCCACCAGATTTGCCATCTCCACATTGGTCCAGTTAACCACCCGGCACACAAGCTGACCTGTCCCCACTATCGCTGCCATCTGCCACACTTTGCCTGACCACATGTACATGCAAAGCCTGCATGTGGAACTGCACAGCACCTGATGTGCAAAACAGGGTCACATACCACAGCTGCGCAGCACTGAGATACGTGATAGACATGCGCAACCGACGCCTATCACGCAGTACCACACATGCATATAGCAGCACCTTAAGGTGGGAGTGAGGGGTCAGGGCTGTGACCCATGTACATGTACTGCATGACCCTGCACAACATCATGCATGCGCCACTCATACATAGGCTGGCAACGTGTGGTAGATGGTGTGGCACATCTGGCATGGTTGCACAATGTGAACAGACAGTGCAGCATGTGTACATGCATGGCATGCGCACATGTCCGCAAGCACAATAGGGAACTGTCGCGCATCATGCACAGGTGCGCTATAGGCCCCACATGACATAGTGCTGCCCATGGTGCACATGGCAGGCTCATAGCCATGAACCGCACATGTGCAGGAGATGCACCAGTGACCTGCTCTGGTGCATTATGATTGCGCAAAGCACAAATCTCTAATATTCAGCCAGCGTATGTAAATGGCCTCATGAGCAAATGACAGGTGTAGTCATGCACACTAGCATATTTAGGAGGGCAGCGGCCAAGGCCAGCTGCATACTGGGATGCATCACTAGGGGGATCACCTCCAGAAGGAGGGAAGTGATACTCGCTCTGTATAATTGCTTGGTAAGACCACACCTCGAGTACTGTGTGCAGTTTTGGAGGCCACACTTAAAGAGGGACATTGAACTCCTGGAGAGGGTCCAGAGGAGGTCAACCAAAATGATTTGGGGCTTGGGGGACAGGACCTATGGGGAGAGGCTCAAAGAGCTAAATATGTACACATTGGAAGAGAAAAGGGACTGGGGGGACATGATAGAGGTCTTCAGGTACATGAAGGGGTAAGTAGGGAGGAGCAGTCAGGGTGCTCCAAAGGAAGGCGGGGGGGGCATCTAGAGGGCATGGGTGGAAGCTGGAGGGGGGAGATTCAGGGGAGAAAGGAGGAGGAGGTGCTACTTCACTGAGAGGGTGGTGGAGCCATGGAATGCACTGTCCAGGGGGCTGGTGGAGGGGTTCAAGAGAGAGTGGGACAGGTACGGGTGAAGGGTTCTGGAAGCAAAGTCCTGTGCAATGAGAATATCCAGAACAGGGAAGGGAGAAGCCAGAGAGGGCGAGGGGGGTAGCAAGGTCAGCTCCCAGGGTGGGGGCTGACCAAACGAGCAGACACGAAAGACCATTAGGCCTATTCTGCTGGCATTCTAGTATGTTAGTCTATCACTACACTTGCACATTTGCTCATTTGCATGTGTTGAGTGATAGAAGTGCCACCACACTGTGCAGGTCAACAACAAGTATAGCAGCCACTTTGGTAAGTACCACCACACTGTGCTGTTTACTGCTAATGCTGTGCATATTGTCTGTGCTGTCATATTCCAGGTTAGGATGCCACACTGCTCATGGGGCCAGTGTCTGTCTGTACACAGGTAGCAACATGTCAGAGTTGGAGGGAGCTGACATGCATGAGCCTGCAGGAAAGCACAGGCCGAACTTTACAGGTGATGAACAGCAGGCCCTGTATGAGGCTTACCTCAACAGGGAAGGACTCCTGAGTGGGGCCACCGGCACCCCTCATGAGCATGTTAACAGGTGGGAGGAGGTGGCAACCTATGTAAATACCCATGGCAGACATAGTTGGTGTGCACAGGAGTGCAAAAAGAAGATGAAGACAGACCGTAGGTGAATTAAAGAAAAGTTAACCACCATCAGGGCATCCCACAGCAGGACAAGTGGAGGACTGTCCACTGCACCTGTACTGATGGCTGGAGAGGAGATGGTGGTGATGATCATCAACCAGGCCAAGACTGAGGGCATTCCAGGTGGTGACTTCCAGATGGGTGGCAGCCCTTCACAGCACTGTGAGTGTGTAGTCAATAGATTGGGGTGTGGGGGTGCATGCATACCAGTAGCATGCCAGCATGACTGGCAGTGCTACGTGACCATGTCCCCCAGTGGACTGTAGTGGTACATGCTGCACATGGGACCACCTAGCATGGCATTGGCCAGCTGTGAGCAGGGGGACTGAAGCGGGAACACTGTACTGTGGCTGTAGGACATGGTGTAGGGTATGCCATGCTGCATGGCTGCCCCAAGGTGATGCCTGTGCAGTGGATGGTTGAAGTGACTATGCATGGACAACAGAGGTCCAGGCAGCTGTGTAGCACTCCACAGATGTTGTGGGTTATGTTGATGAGGGCATGCGTGTCAGCCATGGGGGTGCTCCACCATGTGATGCCACAACACACCCTGGCTGGCAGTCCTGTGCAGTACCCATGTCATGCCTACAATAATGTGTGGTGCAGCACAGGTAGACCCCTTCAGCAAGCTGGCACGGTGCTGGCATGCACCACCCATCACACTGTCCACAGGGCTGTGGGAAGGAATCCACTGCATCCATTGATATTGCCTTCCTGTCTTCCAGTGTCATCACATTTCAGGGGTGCAATGCAGGATGTCACTGATGACACCAGACATGATGATGACCAGTCATCAACATCCACTGGCATCTGGCACACCGACCATCAGCGATGTGACAGTGTGGGGCTGTTGGACCTCCTGGGTCTGGGGGATGATGACCCACTTACAGATGCCAGATGACCTAGCGGTACTAGTACCAGAGACACAGGATGGTGTATTTATGGACAATGAGGATGATGACATGACACTGATCCTTGATGGCACAAGCCTGAGCATGCTGCCCAGGGACCAGAGCCATCCACAGGGGGTGTTTGACAGCACTGGCATTATGGCACCTGTGCAGGCATGACAGGACCATGGCCGCACAGTGATGTGTAGCACTACCACTGTTGCCAGCCATGTGGGGGGTGCTAGCAAGGCCACCAGTGCCCTGGTGATGGCCCAGAAGACATTTGTGCTGCAGCAGCAGGATGCAGTGTCCACTGTGCAGCACACCACAGTGGCCACCGATGGGGCATACGCACACTCCCTGCCACCTGTGCAGTCCCCCATGCAGCATCCCTAGACAAGGGATGTCACATGGCATTCCACCACACCACCAGCAGGCAAGCAACAGCCCCAGGATGTGCAAGGAGCTGACTGGCTGGGCGAGCACAGCAGGCTGCTGCGGGCATCAGTAGATAGCCAGGATATGCTCATAGTGGAGATGGAAGCATTGTGGGCAGAGGTGTCATCTGGCTGAGAGAGAGGCCATTAGACATGCCCAGCTGATAGATGAGATCTAGCAGCTATGGGAGGCCATGACCACTGTGCTGGACTGCATTGCCAGTGCCATTACTGCTGGATTTGCATCGCTGGCATCCTCCAGGCACAGCAGGGCACACAGACCTTCCTATAGTGCCACATCAACACCATGGTCATGAAGACAGGTGACCTCATCAAGGCTGACTTCGTGTTCTGATGTGCCCATCCCCAACACACCCTGTAGTACTTTCTTTATTGGTGTCTTCACACCCACGAGAACCCAGTCACATTCTCAGGCATCTACCCCTGTGAGTGCATTGGCAATGCCTCCTGTGCCTGTTGAGCAGGGAGTGGCTGCTGCACGGCCTGGACATGGCTTCCCATGTGGCTGTGGTGGCTGTGGCTCTGCTCAGTAGGCCTGCTGGGTGTGCTGTCCCATGCTGCTGACTGCTGCTGTTGTGTGGGGTACACATTGCTAGACTTGTCCATGTGCATTTCCCTCACATATATGTGGTGTGTGGCACATTCTACATGTGTGCATGCAGTTCTGCTGGGCCATGTGCCATGGGCATGATGAGGGCAGCACTGTGCCAACTCTGCCTGTGTGCTAGTGCAGTCACTCAGCTCCACGTCATGGCCAGTTGCACTGGTGTACATGGTGCCACCCCAGCCACTGCTCCTGACTGTGCTGACACCATGCCCCACTGTGTCCAGATGTGTGGTGTGTCCTTGTGATGCTGTGGCATGTGCAGGGCAGGGTGGGCTTGCTCTGTGTCTGGCACAGGTCCCATGTGTGCATGCATGCACCCATGACTGTGCACTGTGTTGTGGCAATGTGTGTGTGTGTGTGTGTGTGTGTGTGTGTTTCCTGTGCATGCTGTGAGTGTGCCCAGGTCCCTGCATGCTTCCCTGTGTGGCCATGCTACCCTATCTGTGTGTGTGGTGTTCCATGCATGCACAGCTGTCATGAGTTGTGCTCGCCTTTGGTTCCCAAAGTTCTCCTGTACAATTGTGTTACGTTGCCTCCTGTCATGTGCAGCTAGCCTGAGGTCCCTCCTCTGCAGTGACGGCTGTGCACCCCCATCTGGCTTGTCATCCCCATCATCATCACTGCTGTTGCCCTCATCCACCTGGACAGCTATCCCACAGTCAATGGCCATATTGTGCAGCATGCAGTAGGCCAGTAATAGACTACAGGCTTTCACAGGGCTGTACTCTAGGATAACTCCAGACCTGTCTAGGCAATGGGATTGCATGTTCAACATGCCAAAGACATGTTCAGTTATGTTCTATGTTGCGATGTGTGCCTTGTTGAACCATTCCTCTGAAACATTGGATGGGCGCCAGAAGGGGGGTGAGCAGCCAGGTGTGCAGGGGTAGGCGCTGTCACCTGTGGGCATATAACATACTGGTTAGCACATAGCATTGCTTATTCCCATGCACTCCCCCACTGCTGCCTATGGCCACCCACTTCTCCCCTGCCAATTATGCCTTTGTCTTCTCCACCCCTTTCTGGATGCTCTGTTGGCCTGTCCCATGCCCTACTCACCTAACAGGTGACCTATGGGGATCTCCCCATGCTCAAGACTCTGGCACAGGATGGAGCTCTGCCAGATGTATGCATCATGTGCACTCCCAGGGTGTGTGACACACATATTGATGATGTTCCCAGTGGCATTTCACACCACCTGGCAGTTGACTGAGGGGTACCCCTTTCTGTTCCTGTACATGGCCCCCTTTGGGCCAGGTGGTGTGCATATGGCCACATGGATGCAGTCAATGGCACCAATCACACCAGGAATGCGTGCCACCCTGTGGAAGTCCTGCATGTTTGCTGTACACTCTGTCTGTATGCTTGTGAATCTTATGTACTCTGAAGCATGTGGCAGCAGGGCACTGAGGAACTGTGTGAGGAGGTGGGACATGACTAACTGGGTGATGCCAGTGGTTGCCCCTACTGGCTTCTGAAATGTGCCCATGGCAAGCAGACACAGTGCTGCTGTCACCTTGGTCTCCACCATCATGGCCTGAATTCTTCTGGTGGGTGCCTGCATCTTGTCATGGAACAGCTCACAGTGCTGCCTCAGAATTGCCCTGTTCAAACAGTACTGGCTAATGATCTCTACTTCACTGTAGTCCTCAAAGATGAGGTGGACATGGTACCATCTCTGTTGGGCATACAGCTGACAGGCCTATCTTCAGTCATCTTGTTGTTCCTCCCTCCTCTCTCCTCCTCACACCCCTCATTACCTGTTCCATGAGAAATGGACCTGCATACATGACTGTGTGTTGCTGTGGTATGCATATCTGCTGTGTGTGTTTGAGCCTCCTTTTATATGCTCAGTCCTGTGTGGTGCAATTTGTGACTTGCTCCTCATTTGTGCAGTGGTTTTTAGTTGAATATGCCATTGCACAGCTTATTCATGGGTTCTCCCCCAGGTACTTGAGCTGCATGTATTACTGTTGTGCGTTTGCACATTTGAACTTGTAACGCACATTCTGGACAGTTGAATATGGCTCTGGGGCACATTTCTGTGGGTTGTCCATATGCAACTCAGTTGCGCATTGCGCAACCTCTTTGAATATCTGTCCCTATATGTACACCAGGATGCAGGGATGCATGTTCCATACTGTTGAAAATTTAAAGACGAAATGCACACTGAACAGAATATGTGTTATTAAGATGTCCACTTGAACTGTACTATAGTTTGATTGTTAATTGGTTTAATTCAATGGAAATGTATCAGGAACACTCTTTTATTGTTGTCTCCCCCCAACAAACCTACCCCATCCCAAAAAGACACAAACTGCATGGAAATGTCAATTGTATTGTGTGATTGTTAGCTTGTATACTGCACCATGTATATTGTTGACTGTTACCATGTACTCTTGCTCTATCTCTTCCCCTTATTCCCCTCCAGAATGCATCTAGCAATGAGCAGCACTGCTCAGCATGCTTTTCCTGGCTAAATTTTTAAATAAATAAAATACAAATACATAAATAAGCTGTTTCAAGCCCTACTGATTACTACTTTAATAATTCCATATGTCTGTTCAAAACTCACTATGCATACTGACAAACCTTAACACCTACAGAACAAGGCATGTCATACCTTCATAGTTTAATAACACAGCCTGAATCTGCTCTTCCGAAGTTGAAACCTGAAATTTTATTGATACTCTCCCTCAGCCAAGATTTGCAAACCTGAAATAATACCTCTGGAAGCTTTCTAGCTATATGTTATAATACAGTACGGCACCACCATGGTGTGGGATACCAAAAAACAACAAAGGTCAAAAAGAAATTTAATTTATAAGATTCATTCATTTAATCCAAAAAAACCCTCAACATTTTACATACTTGTCAGATTTCTGGTCTTTCTTGGGTTTCATAACTGTGCATTGGTTCTGTCCCTTATTAATTTCTTGGGGTTGTTGCCATCCTCCAAGTGTCCCCTTACAATTCATAGCACCTAGTGGCATATGGCTCTTGGTAAGGGCTTCTTTCCTCATATTCCATACAAATTTATGTGTTTTCCCAAGGAAAGATACTGATTTTGAGGCACTGGCTAGTATCTGAAAAACCAGAGCTGCCAGTTGCTCCAGCCTGTCATTGGCCCTTGTCACTAGTTTTAGTTCTCATGGCTCACTCATCGGCACAAATGACACTTCATGAGGAGAACATGTCATAGTAATGCTACTGTCCTTCATAGAAGGCACATGTAGCACATGTTAAAATCTGATGGAGTTTATTACTGCTGTACCATCACTGCACCCACTGTTTGGAATCTGCACACCAGATTCCAGAAGCTGTATGAATGAAACAGGTAATAATGACTCACATGGATGTGAATGCAATGGACTGCATGTGCCACTGTATAACTCTAACAGCTGGAGCATGAAATCCATCTTTCTCTGAAGGCTTATTACTATCTCAGCCATGCAACACAGTTCAGTTCTGAATATGGCCATTGGTCCTCCCTGTGCTTCTTCAGACACATCTGGAATTTACTCTTGTTCCTCCTTGAGTTGTTCAATTTGCTCATCCTGTTGTGTTCTTGTGTCTGTCTGGATTTGTTCATTTTCTACTTGATCCTCTTCATTTTTCTAATCCAGTTCTCTGTGAACCTGTGTCTGTTTTTTCCTTGCTTTCCTGCTCCATTTCATTATGTTTCATTGATGGTTCCTCCTCATTGTCCTACTCCATTTCTATGTTAATCTATTGTTGTTCTTCCTCAGTTTCCCGCTCTGTTTCTCTGTCAGTCTCTGGTTGTTCCTCCTCTGGCTGTTATTCCCATCCATCCTCACTATGTACCATGTATATAATCTTTTCTTCTTCACATATAGTATTTCCTTCACTGCTGCTTGATGTTCCAGTGTGCTCATTTTATCTAATAGCTTACACTGCTAAAAATAAATTACATTAGCATAGGAGAAAGGGCATACAGTAATGTATTGTTACAGATTGTACAGAAGTAGATAAACATTACCCAGACAAGATACATTAAAGCAGCAGGACTAGTTAAATGCAACATATTTTTTTTTAAACATTGAGCAGTCCCCTTCCCCCACAAGTTGTACCAACCTTGTATTTTTTTTCCTTCAACTTCCAGAGTTTTCTGGGTGAAAATGGTCTATTTACTGTAGAGCTCCTGCCAGTCTGTTTATGTTTTATGGAACTGGCTAAACCTCTGGCTAAGCTGTTCATTGGATCACTAGAAACAGGTGTGGTTCCAGAGGAGTGGAGGAGGGTACAAGTGGTACCCCTGCAGAAACGTGATAGCAAGGAGAAGGCAGGAAACTAATGCCCAGTCAGTTTAACTTTGATAGTAGGTATAATGATGAAAATTCTACTTTAGGAATGGCTGGTGGACTACCTAGAGACAAGGGGGCTGCTAGACCCAGGGCAACATGGATTCACTCCAGCGAGGTCATGCCAGACCAACTTGATTGATTTCTTCAAGTGGTTGACAAAGGAAATGGATCTCGGCAGAGTGGTAGACATGGCCTATCTGGACTTCAGGAAGGCCTTCAACACAGTCCCACACAGGAGACTAATCCACAAGCTGGCAAATCTGGGGGTGGGGACAGAAGTAGTCACATGGGTTAGAAACTGGTTGAGTAACAGAGCACAAAGAGTGGTGGTAAATCAGGATAGCACACAGGAAGGATGGGTAACAAGTGGTGTAGCTCAGGGATCAATGCTAGGACCAGTGCTCTTTAATGTTTTCATAAGCGATATTGCAGAGGGTTTAGAAGGGAGAGTTAGCCTATTCAGAGATGATACAAAGCTATGTAACAGGGTAGATACATAGAAAAGTATAGAAACAAATTCGGAGGAATATGAGGAGGCTAGAAATCTGGTCCAATGAATGGCGGTTGGGTTTCAGTGCAAAAAAGTGCAAGATTATGCACCTAGGGAGAGGGAACCCTAGGCTTGAGTATGAACTAGATGGGGTAACACTGGAGGCCACCACAGAGGAAAGGGATCTAGGCATAGTCATTGAAGACAACCTCAAAGTGGCTAATCAGTGTAACAAAGCAGTTGGAAAGGTTAACAGAATGTAAGGGTGCATAGATAGGGGTATAGCAAGTAGAAGAAGGAAACTGGTAGTACCATTGTACAACTCCCTAGTAAGGTCTCATCTGGAGCACTGTGTTCAGTTCAGAAGGCCCCATCTCCAAAAAGACATAGACAGGTTGGAGACAATACAGAGGAGGGTGACAAAAATGGTGTCAGGAAAGCAGCATAAGTCATATGAGGAGAGACTCAGAGCTCTAAATATGTAGTCCCTGGAGGAAAGGAGGGAGGGGTGGACATGATTGAATCTTCAAATATCTAAAGGGGATCAACAAGGTACCAGAGGGGGGCATCTTTCACATGAAGGGAAATTGCAGAATAAGAATGCACAGCATGAGACTAAAAGGTGGAAAACTTAGAGGGAACTTGAGGAAATTCTATTTTATTGAAAGGGTGTTGGAGAGATGGAACAGTCTCCTCCAGGAAGTGGTGGGGATGGCCATGGTTCAGGGATTCAAGAATGCGTGGGGTAGGTACATGGCAATTATCAAGCTAGGGGTGGGGGTGCTTGTAGCATCTAGGGTACCTTAAGCATTAGAAAGAGGAATAGGGAGACTGGATGGGCCAAAAGGCCCTTATCTGCTGACAACATCTATGTATCTATGTATTCACCATGCTGTGTGTCTCTGCAGTCTGACCTTTGCCACTGTTAGATGCAGTTCTACACCTTCTCTTCTAGTTTACTGTGTGTTCACAATCAGCACAATTCTGGCATATGGTGGTGGTTAGCATTGGCTCCACTAGCAACAACACTGACCGAAGGACAAGGTTTAAGGTGATGGCAACCAGCACATGGGAAATGATGAGATTAGGGATGTTGTACAATGGTGTTATGCCTATTAGCAGGGAGAGGAGACAAAGAAAAGCAAGAGTTAAGGAAGGTTATCAGAGGGAATAAAAAAAGACAATTACTGTTATGCAAAATATAAGTCTGAATGAAAACCTACTAGGCAGAAAGGTCAACCAGTGATAGAACACTGCACTTTTTCCTCACACTTTATTCTGTCTCACTGCAGTGAGTACAGACTCAGATAGCACTAGGTAATCATGAAGGTAAATTTCAGGGCAACAGAAGTAAACAAAGGATGAGCTGGGACGTGAAGGGGCAGGCAGCTGCAAATACAGCACTTGCCATATTTTCAGTGTCTCCACAATAGTAATACTTTTTAATAAAAATAAGAAAATTAAAAGCTTGGTTTCAGATAAAACTTTCAGTTCATGAAACCAAGTGAAGCTGGTCAAGTACATCAAAAAATAAAGGGAAACAAACACTTTTTACTTACTGTATCTAGTACTGATGCTTTCATACACTAGAAAACACATCAATCATGGATACAAAAATAAAGAAAATGAATGGAACTGTACTGTATCTTGGCTGTCTTTGTCCTTGGTTGCATTGGTGTCTTCTCTTCTTGTTATCCATAGATTTCCTCCTTTTGCATTTATTCAGTCTTTCAGTGTTCTCCTTCCCTGTTGTAGCAGACAGCCTGGTCACAGGTGGTGTCCTATTTGCCAGGTTGAGACTTCTTCTTAGTGGCTGAAAATGTATCTAATAGGAATTTCTCCTGTAGAAAACAGTTGTGTCCATGGTGCAATGGTTAGATGATACAACACTGATGATTGTTCAGAAAATATACAGTACAGTGGGCATCGTGGCACCTCTTTGGCCTTTCCTAGGTTGAGCAAAGATGGTATCTGATGACTTGGCACACAGTATAAACTTGTTATAGGCACATTCCCACATCACAATGGACCACAAGTGAAGTGACACAGTGCTCTTTGGTGTTTCCAAATAAATGACAAGCTTCCACAACTAGTCACTGTTTTGCTGTAATCACATCTGCTGTGACAATGCTGAAGAAAACACAAGCAGTGACCAATGCAGTCATCTGGATGACGACAACTGAAGAGGAAAGTGCGAGGAAGATTCAGATGTTTCCGAAGAGTACCTGGATCTCTATCATGGATAGTGGTCTGTGGGCACACTTGAAATGCCCAGATCAAGCTACATGTCCCAAAACCTGCCCTCTGCATGAGGTACACACTTAAGATATAAATGCCATAGTTACTCACCACATTGCATAAATTATTATAAAGTTAGAGAATTTTAATGTTGACATTCAGTATTTTATTTGATGTATATTACTGCGCTTAATGTACCTTACTTAAAATATTTTCCCTCTTTTTATTACACAGGAACACCATGCTACTTGTGGACAGTATGCTACCTCAGGATGATGAGACCACAGTGAGGGAAATTGTTGAATGTCTGACTGCTGAATATGCAGTAGTGGCATCTGTCTTCTCTATAAACCGGATGTGCCACCAGATGGGATGGACATACACGCAGGCACGGTAAAGCCACCCAAAAAAAGGGTAGCCATCAATATACAGTTTTTACATTTGTTCTTACATATAGTTTCATGACATACACATGACTTGTTTCCTTCAGCTTTTGCCCAATGATCAGCAGTGTGAACAATGTGAAGTGTGATGTGCACTCCAGGATGTGGATCAAGAACAAGGAGACATTCCATGACATAATATTGTCTGATAAAGCAACAGCCCCATTGGACAAGTTTGCTTTGATGATATTTTGTAAGAAGGACAGTGAGTCAATGAAGTCAAATCCATAACATCCTCTAGAGCTGCATGTCTGGGACTCCAGACCCAACTAAGGACATAGCACACTGCACATTTTTGAGGATTTGTAATGCCCAATTCTAGATGCCAAATGCTAAGACAGTTACTATCTCATTACATGGCCTGTGCTACTTTACCCGAACTTGGTTTATGCCCAGAGGAACCATGGAAGGTGAGTTCTTCAAGGAACATATCATCATGGAAACAGAGAGGAAATACATAAGGAAGAATATCCAGATGGAGATCTCCTCTTTCAGAACAATGACTCTAAAAATTCTGCACCAGCAGTGGCTATTGTTGCTGAAAGAATTAATTGGGTCATAACACCACCACAGTAAGTAGTGCACAGTAGACACATTAAAAAATAACCATTACAGTGGGGGTTATTTATTTATTTTTTTAATCCACCAAGTCTCCAGATATAAATCTGCTTGTGATGGTGTGGCATGCCATAAAAATGTTATTCCAGAGAAAGAAAACACAGACAAAGATAGGAACTAGATGATGCCATAAAGCAAATTTGGTAATCTTTAAAAAGAAGACACTGCAGATGGTACATTGCAGACTTGTATAATGTTTTGCCAAATGTGGTTCACAAGCAGGGGCAAACAACCTGACAGTGAGTCACACCATGGCTGTAATGTATAGAATTTGTTGTGTGGAATGATGTTTCTTTTTGCAGATTTGTTTTGTACTATACTTTATATGCTGTAATGGCTGTGATTGGTGTGTAAAGACCTGTACATGTGCTGGTATTGTGCTTTTCTTGTTTCTATTACAATGAAATTAACACATGCTCTTTATTAAATGAACAAAACAGAGCTGCAAGCTCCTCATACCCTATTGTGCAGCCGATAAACCTGAGTACAAGTGGAGCAAACAACCAGGCACCAGTGGAAAATGCCACAGAAGATCATGCACTGTTGCTTATGGTAATAAAAAAAATATATATTTTAAAGTTTAAAAGCATATCAGAGACCCCTACACAATCATACCTATGTTACATGACCTTTCTCAAGTGCTTTTCTTAGGTGTACCTGCCACCTACTGGGAGGAGATATTTGTCCACATTGATTTAGATAGATTCAATTATATAGTGCATCACTGTTTTATATCATATTAGATTGCATACCATAAGTGCAGAAAATGACAAAGTGCTAGTTTTCTAAAAAAAAACATAGTTATTGAAAGGTGTGTAAGGCAGCCCTATTACTTAACAATACATTTCACCATATACTTTTAAAATCAGTTGAATACCATCATATTAGTCCACATGGACATTATAGAGGTGTAATGACCTATTTTCAAAAATGGTAGCATCATTTCTGTGACATATAAGGTCCCCTTTCTAATGTGAAATGTCCTGTCCCATATGAGTGCTTACGAGCAAAAAGAAAATGCACATGTTTAAGTATAATAGACGGGTATCTGTGATGAATTTAAAAGGAGGATTCTGGCACAATTATTAAAAATGTTAATACATTTTGGCATTTTGACTTCTTCACCACTTGAACCTAGTCCATACATATAATGCCAAAGTATGATAAGATAGCAACCCTGATTTAAAACAATAAAATGTTCAGCATAGTCATAAACCAGAACAAGAATTAATGTACAAACAAACAGATAATGGGCATTAGAGGAAATACAACATGATTACAGGATTAGACCAAGGTACAGAAGATAAAAGTGGATGGGAAGAAGGAGTGAGTGTTGGGAGAGTAGGGGTGGGATGGGAAGGGAACACGTGAAATGGAAGGAGAAGGCAGGCAGGGGATGGAAAAGAGTAGGAGGAAAAAAGGAAGATTCAAAAACTATTTAACAATGGACCCAACCAGTTCAAATAAATCTCTTTATGAGAGACTTGACATGGCTCTGTCCTTGATAACATGAGTCCAGACTGGTAGGATGTGATCTGACTGTGTCCTTTGTTAAATAAAGGAATAATGCACTCCAGGGTGTGTGTCATGCTAGCATAACATCATGCCTTAAACTGGTTGGGCACAAGGTTGCAGGCCGAGTGCATCCAGCACCCAAGAAGTGATGTTATACTAGCATGACACACACCCTGGAGTGCATTATTCCTATTATACAATGGCTTATTTTTTAAACAAAATAAAAACAAAATTACAAAACAAAATGTTTAAATAGTTCTTTACTTGATTTTGTCGGGTAGAAATGCACTTACATAAAAATAAGTTCCTTTTTTATGTTTAGCCAGTAGGTGGAGCAGCTTGTGCATTATTGCTATCTTTTACCCACCCTCGCACTTTGTCATGGTTCTCCAGGCACAGTTTGTTGTTATGCTTTTGTGTTTTGGTCCCTGTTGTGGCTTACTTTCATTCATACCCCACCCCACCCCACACACATACACTGTGTGCAGGTAGCAGTTCTCCTGGTACCAGGAGATTATCATAAATTGAACTGCAAGTGAGCAGTATATGGAGGTCTCACCCATTTGCTGCTGTTGTCACCAGCTACCGCTGCTTTTATTTTAAGGACTGTCAAAGAAGAAAGGAGGTATCAAGGTGGTAGGGACAATGTAGGTTTTCATATATGCTGATCATTGCTAACTGAAAGGCATGACAGGAGAGATCATAGGATGTAAGGTTATTGTACTGGTTAATTGGAGGGATGGGTTTTATTTTATGATTTTACAAAATTGGCACTTCAAACAAGCACATGCACAAACACACAAAAAAGTGATATTTCTTTTCGGGAGGGGTTTAATATAAACTGCTGCTGCATTCTACTTTTGAGTGAAATAGGCAGCTGAGCTTTTATTTGGATTTCAGGGGGTGTAAATGTTTTATATACCTGCATCCCATACAACCAGGGAATTGAGGCCCTAAAGTATTTTCTAGCTGGTATATTGCACAATGATACTCCCCCTGCTAAATTCCTTTTAGACATAGCAGATTTTATTCTGCATTATAACTACTTCACATTTAATGAAAAATATTTTTTGCAAAACAGGGTTACAGCTATGGGGGCAACAGTTACGCCAACGTATGTGAATTTGTATTTGGGTTGGTGGGAGAGTAGGTATATTTTCAATACATCAAACAGATTTCTTGAGAGAATTATGTTCTAGAGCCACTGCATTGATGATGTGTTAATAGTGTGGCAAGGAACAGTATTGGAAGCAGTAGAATTTTTGAATGCACTGAATGAAAATTATATGAATTTACAGTTCACTTACAAACTTGACTGAACAAACAGAATTTTTGGATCTAACATTGTTTTCTGCCTGAAAAAATAGAAACAGCCTGTTACAGGAAGGCAACGGCTGGCAATTCCATATTGCTCACTAAAGTGCCCATCCATCAGCTGTAATTAAATCTGGTGGCCCACCTGAGAGTGACACCATGACAGCAAAACCCAAAAACAGACCATTATAGCCACAGTCATTGTAATGGTCTGTTTTTACCAATGTGGCTTCTCCCTGGGTTCTGCCCCTCCCTGGAACAACTCCAGCCTGGAGTTGATTATATTGAAATGCGGGGGTGCGGAGGGCATAGCCTCCCACAAAAAACACTCTCTTTATGACAGCACAATACCGGTGTTGGTATTGTGCCATCACTATGCGTGAGGTCAGCAAAGTTCCTGTTGACCACAGGTGGTGCTTCCAATTAAATCTATACTATATAGGCAATTTCTTAGGCTCAGGCAAAACTATTCCACAGATGATATATTTGAAACACATGCAAATGAAATGTTCATATGATTTCAGTATGGGGGGTTGATGAGACAACTCTGGAGGAAGCATTAGTATGGCTATGTCACAAAATAGGGACACCTTTTAAAACCAAAAACAATAGAAGTGGAAACAAAAAACAAAATTAACTTTATTCTGAAGTATAACTGTGTCACCCCAAAGATTAAAAATATTTTGTTGAGACATTGGAATATTTTGGAGCACTGTAGCATATCAAATCATTTTGATACAGCACCTACAGTTACATATAGCAAGGCTAAAAACATTGGAGATTTACTTTCAAATAGCCATTATGTCCTTGAAAGATCACATCCAAGCATCTGGCTACCCGAATGTTCAGATGGTTGTTTTAGATGTGGCCACTGCATTGCATGTAAGCATGTAGTGCAGAGGAAATAATTTATACATCCCACTAAAGAAATAATAGTAGAAATGTTTGATTTTGTCAATTGTTTAACTGGATTTATTGTGTATGTAACTGAATGTCCATGTAAGTTGCTATATGTGGGATGCATAATACAACATGCAAAAGAAAGATTCCTGGAGCATCTGAAAAATATTAGAAATAACCTCTAGTCCTCAGTAGCCATGCATTATATGTCTGAGCACAATAGCAACCAACGTGCACTCAGGTTCAGCTTTACAGAGCATATGAGACCTCTCCCCAGAAAGATAGATAGGAAACAGATTATTTTGCAAAAAGAACCCAAGTGGATATTTACCCTAGGTACCCTAACACCATCTGGACTGAACAAGGAACTTGAAGTTAGTGTGTATTTGTGATTTTTTGTTTCTTGTTGGTTTATGTCTTTTGTAAAAAAAAGTGGGATCTTGTAGTAGTGGGTGGGTGTCCTAATCGATCCTTTTGCAGCTTTTCATCCCATTTTTCACAATGCACCCTGCATTTACAACACCAACTTTTTTAAATTAGTTTGCTAACTTTGAAACATAATATGTTGTATTGACTAAATATCAACATTATTTTGCTGATCGGTTTATGTGGATCAAATTTTTCAACATATAATTTTTTGAAATAAATTAATAGTCATGTAAAAAATTTGCGACATTGCAGTATGTTAATACTGGATACAACAGTGAGAAGCTTAACAATAATTTTGCTGTTATACACATTTTTATATATTAAAAAAACAATATAAAAATTAGTGTCCAGTAAGAAATACTGCAATGAGGGCACATTAGTGGAATTTTAATGTAAAGTTTCACTTTTTTATAAGGTATTTTCACTATTTTATTTACGTTACCTTGATATGCTGTATTATAGCTACTGTATGAAAGAAATGAGAAAAAATCTCATACTAATCAGTATATAGAACTCTAAAATCTTTTTAGAAGCTATTAAATGAAGGTATAGAATGGAATTTTCTAGGTATCTAAACTATTAGTGTATCTCTTGACTATAAATGAAGTGACAGAGTTAAGAAATATACAATATTTCTATTGTAAAGTGCTATTCAAATAAAAAGGAAAAACTAAATTTTGTGCTAGTGCTTTAACAAAATTTTTAAAAGTCATAAGAGATATGAATGAATAATACAGCATAGATAATATTAGCTTTGTATGAAATTGCCTTTCACTTTAATGGTGGGAGCACTGTATTGGTTAACATGTTTTTTTTTTAAATTGCATCATGATTTCATGGGTCTATGAGATAATGCATTTTTGGCACTCTGACAACTCCAGCACACCAGAACAATGGTGCCAGGACAGATTTTTACTGCTTTTGTGGGGGGGGTTGTGCAACCCCACCCTCCCCCTTGTGGGGGGCTTCTCCACCCACACCCCATTACTTAAGGATTCTCAACTCCGGGGGGTGCATGTTGGGGAGGAGGAAAGCAGTAAAAATAAAAGGTTTGGGCCAGGCACAATAAAACATTGCACCAGTGCCTGGACCCGAACTCAATACCTCAGCCACCCCTGTCACTAGCCACTCCCTGACGCCATGACGCAGCTGGACCAGCAACCACAGCCCCATTCACTACACCCCCTCCCAGTCTACACTCACCATACTTGCTCCAACCCCCGGTGCATGTACATATAGCGACATCTTGTCGCCTAGTTCACCCACTCCCTCATCCAGTCACCCTACCTTTATGTCACTGTGAGTGGATTGCGTCAGGAAGGAGTCGCTGTAATGGACATCGCCCTTCCTCATGCACCCACTTCACGGGTTACCAGGTTTCATTTCTATTTAAGTGTGCACCTTGATCTGTGACTCAACCCCCCCAATCAAGAGGCTCCTTGTCCTTGAAACACCAAGAAAACTGCTTCATATGTATCTTTTATATTAAATTAAACTATTCAGCATTGAAGAACATTCTGTATGAATCATTGCTTTTTTATTTGTTTTTGGTGTACCTTGAAAAAGTGTTTGGTGGAAGAGTGCAAATAATTTGTGTGACTCTGTGGGGTCTCGGGTATGCTATTTAAACTTTAAAATATAATAAATGTTTAGCTCACCATAAGCAAACAGTGTGTGATCTTCTGTGGCATTTCTCACTGGTGCCTGGTTGTTTGCTCCAAATGCACTGTATTCTATATTGCACTGTATACTATATTACACATTATGTAGAAACATATTACATTATGAAATATTTTAATAATAACTCCCTTACAAACATACAGGTACTGTACATAATGAGCCCTCATAAAACACAGGAGTTAGGCCATATTTCATTAAGTGCTCCCAGGAGGAAGGGAACACATCTAAGGCCATGGTTTCCCAACACCTTCCACCACTGTTGTGCTTTTATCTCCTAGGTGCCTGGATGTTGAGAAATGACACTGCATGACAAAACTCTACAGTATTTTTATAAAACCAGAACACATGACTGTACTTCATAAA
Organism: Neoceratodus forsteri; assembly: GCA_016271365.2. NCBI lineage: Eukaryota > Metazoa > Chordata > Ceratodontiformes > Ceratodontidae > Neoceratodus > Neoceratodus forsteri. The sequence continues at coordinate 1,385,553,374 of CM057458.1, read as the reverse complement.
CAAAGCCCAGTCAGGAATCATATTTCCTTGCACAAATGCAAGTAATCATAAGCAGTAAAGTACATGTACACGCAAGCAATAATATCAGACTGGTTGGGCAGTATTGGGCAATACCAGATTACCTAGGGGTGTACTGAGGTCTGATACCACAGGTGGAGGGCCTTATAGCCCCTGGAAAGTCCGGTATTGTCCATACCACCCACCCTGGAGGGTATTATTGTGTTTAGAAAATGGGCCATTGTAGGTTATATTTGAAAACAAATGTTCATGTTAAAATGTTAAGACTCTTAAGTGTTTTATTTATTTTGTAAAAAAAAATTCCCACAACTGCATTATAGTGCTGTTTTTTTTTTGAGCTAGAGACTTGTGTCCTACTTGATCCTCTGTAATTTTGAGTTTTTGGAGTTAGTTGTCATGGTTACCCCAACCCCCACATACCCAGGGTTAAAAATTGGTACAATGATTTTGCTTCAGTGTTTTTTATTTATTTATTCATTCATTATTCATTTTTTTACAAGATCTGTTGCTTCTGTTTCCATGCTGGAGTATGACACATAGCTGGTGGATGGCCACATTATGTGGCTACTGAGGGACAGAGGAATGAAACATGTATAGAAGGAGTTTGAGTGTGGTGGCCAAAACATAACAAATTCAGGCTTTCAAAAACAGATACCTGTTGTCTATTTACTTTTGGCTTTGCTGTGCAGTGTCAACCTGGGTTACTGTGCAGGGATACTTTTTTGAGATCTCAACAATCAGGACAGTTGTGCCAAGGAGTGGTGGCAGTGGTTTTGGGCTTGCATGAAGCAGAAAAAGAAATGAAGCCTGGGAAAATACAAGTAGTTTTCTGGGTATGCTTATGGTTAGGTATGTAGTTTTAACTGGTGGTGGGGTAGTTAGCAGGGTCACTACACCAATTGTTACATGATCTGGAGAATCAGGCTAAGGAACAGTGTCAGACTTTCTTAACTTTGGCTCCCCAGACATAGAGACACATTGTTGGCTTGCACCAATTACTACATTGGCTGGCTTTTCAGGGAGTGGGAGCCACAACTTGCTCTGTCTAATTGTATCAGTCTTCTGTGGCTGAAAACATTGCATTTTATTGTACAAACATGTGTTTTGATATGTTCCTGATGGTTTGGGCACACATGGTGGTGGTGGTGGGGGGGGGAGGGATAGCCGCTTAATGTTTGGTTGGGAATCTCTATTTCAGATAAGAAAAAAATGACAGGTCTGCCATTTCAAAATTGTCAGTGCCCATTGATACTAGTGATAAGGTTGGTTTGGACAGGCACTTGTAATTGCCAGGTTCTGTTGTCTGGTAGCTACCAACCTCACCAGGGTGATCAGCCAATCAGAGCCTGGAGATTTCTTAGCCCATTTTCTAATAAACAGATATTCAATTGGGCAGTGGCCATATTTCATTAAGTGCTTCCAGGAGAAAAGGAAATACATCCAAGGCATGGTTTCCCAGACAATTCCACCCTGTGGTCTTTTTTCTCTCCTTAGTACTTTTGATGTGACATGGCACTGCACAGCGCCTGAACAAATTGTATTTGATAAAAGAAGCAATCGTGTACTTTATAAAGCCCCCTTCATAAAACATAGGCATGTGGCCACATTTCATTAAGTACTCCTGGAAGGATGGGTATACATCCAAGGTCATGGTTTCCCAGAGAATTACACCACTGACAGCTTTTTTCTCTCCTGAGTGCCTGGATGTCATGAAAAGACAGTGCCTGGCCAAACTGTATTTGATAAAACAAGCCATTATGTACCTTATCAACCCCATCTTAAAACACAGGAGTGTGACCACATTTCACAAAATACTGCAAGGAGGAAGGGGGGCACATTCAATGCCATGGTTTCTCAGAGAATTCTACACTTGGAACTTTTTTCCTCTCCTGAATGCCTCAATTGTGTGAAATGAAACTGCCTGGCCAAGATAAACATAAATAGCTTGTGGAGCCAAAACAGACAGACAGGGAAAATAATACTAATTTTAAGAAGTAGTCAGTCATAACTTTTTATTTCTGAAGTATTTTTCCTTTTCCTTTTGCTTATTAGAAAGTGTTCTGTGTGATAACATTGTGCTGGATATGTGGAGCAGCTCTTAACCTGGCAGATAATATATTGCATCTATCTCTATCCCCCCACTACATCATCAGCATTGTGATCTCACTGACAGTTATAACACAAGTGACGATCAGGCAGCCACTGAGTGGCTGTTCCTAAGCAGCAGTGATGTCACAGTCAGTAAGGTTACAATGCAGTGTAGATGCAGTGGGATGGGGGGATAGAGATAAATATGTCAGTTACCAGGCAGAGTGCTGTCACACACACCACACCTACTGACATCAAGCAAACAATCTTCTAATTAAACAAAGGGAAAACTAAAAGTACCTCTGATATAAAAGGTAATGTTTGACTGCTTTGAAAAACTAATATTAGTTTTAGGCAGTACATTAGCTCTTTAATAAAAATAAGCACACGTGTGCAGTACTTTATAAAGGAAAGGGGAAATTGTTTAACCAGGAAAGGCATACTAAGCCAGAACTTGTTTCTTGGTGTGACCTGGGAGCACAAGGAAATTAAGTAACTTACTCAGGCTCACACAGTACACAGAGGCTGATGGGATTCAAACACAGGTTTCCAGGATTGTAGTTCAGTGCCCTTAACCACTACACTATACTGCTTCCTATAATGCAGTAAGGAGCTCAAACTTGAAATTTCCATCTCTGTGAGCATAATTGTAGTATAATGATTTGAGATTTCCAACCACCCCCAAACAAGTTGTCATCTGGTCACCATGACAACATCACAGTTAGGTTGTGCTAAGTAGTTGTCACCTTATTTAGACTTTAATGACTGGTGCCCAAACCTGTGAAACAAGTGAGTTGGGGATGGAAGCACACAGGTAGGACACAATACTTAGATGCCAAGTCAAGTTTAAGCTCTGATTTCAGCAGGAGCAGAGAGGGGAAATAATGAGTGTTGAATGCAATACTATATTATGGCATTATATTTTTTGCATAAAATTCTTTACATGAAAATTTGAGATGAGACCCAAAGTACTCCGTGGACCATCGCTGGTGGAGAGGTGGGTTCAGGTTCTACCAATATGAAATACCTGTGTGCTTATGCACAATACCCATGTGAATTGAACAGTAATTATCTAATTACATGCACACAGTATTAAAAAAAACAAAAATGGGTTAACATTAAAGCTTTCAATATTGACAGTAATGTACTAAACACCTGCTGATTCCCAATGAGTAAGGTACATTCCAAGAATGAGAAACATAAAACACACTGCAGAGTACTGTATATGTATTTTAAAAATGGCTGAAACAGGACTGCAAATGCCTTGGAACCACTTCATAGTGGCATTCCCCAGACCATGCGGGTGAGTGTTCACTGCAGCCAATCAGTGTGAGTGGGTTCTGACTTTCAACCAAATGAGTACATACACATTATGATGTACTGCAACAAACGGTACAGTACAGTACTGCATTTGTAATACATGCATGCAAATAGACAGTACACAGTACAGTATAATCAAACTCTGGCAAGAGCCGATATAGCTGCAGCTGAGGAATTTGTGTTACAAATATTGAAAATTACCAGAGTTGTGAGCCTGCATTTGCACAATGTAATGTAGGCTCAAAAATTTGTTATTTTTAAATATTTTTACAGCAAAGTTTCAACATGACCATCTTATTACACTGCCTCATGAAAATCTTCATCTCCTGAACTAAAGATAATTTTGTGCAGGGACTATAAAATCACCTTTTAGGATGCAAAAATACATTTTGGGCAGGAATTCAAAAATGACAGCTGTCACATTTATGAGGTACTGTAGAGAAATGGCAATGTTGAGCATTTGGGGTAAAAATATTATATATTACCAAACTTATGAACCTGCCTATGCAAAAATCAACATAGCCTCATAACTTTGTTTTTTTTTTAATATTTGTACACCAAATTTATAACATAGCCTTCTTATGACCCTGCCTAATGAACAACAGCAGTGAAAATGTTCAACTTCCATTTGAAAGGTGATTTGTGCAGGAACCACAAAATCACCTCTCAGGATGTAAAAAAAAATGTTTTGGCCAGGATCTGAAAAATGAAAGCTATCACATTCATGAGGCGCTGTAAAGATATGGCTATGTTGTAAATTTGGGGTAAAAATATGGAAAATTAGCAAAGTTATGAGCCTGCGTTCACAAAATTCAATGTAGGCTCATAATTTTGTTGTTTTTTTAATATTTTTACACCAAATTTTCAACATAGCCTTCTTATGATCACACCTCATTAACAAGATCAGAGAAAATGTTCGACTCCTGCCCAAAAGGTGATTACATTCAGGAACCATTAAATCACCTTTCGGGACAGATTTGCCTAATGTCAGTGCAAGTTTTCATGAGATGGGGTTCCAAAAAATGCATGTTGAAAATCTAGGCCACAAATGTGCAAAAATGGTCATGTTAAACCTGTAAGTTTTAAACACCATTTAAATACATTGAACCACATACCTGTCTCTTTATTTCATAGTCCAGCTTTGAACAGTGAGGACATGTCTATGGTCCAGAGAGTATTATGGTATTGGACCCCCACTGGGTATGTAAGGGTTTTGGGGCAGTGCAGGGTGCTGGGTACTCAGTGAGAGGGTCAGGTGGGAAGACTGTAATGGACACAAAAGACATCGATGGATGGTTTTCTTTTTACAGGGTGAAAAAACAACTTAGGATTCCTGCACAGGTGGATTGGGCTCCCCAGTGTCACATGTATGTTTCTGGGGGGAGGGTGCTGAGAGGAGGGTTGGGTGGGCAGGAGGGAAAAACAGGGAGAAAAGGACAGAGGATTCCTGCACTAGGGGACTAGGAACCTCCAGTGAAATGGACCAAAGATTTCTGCACTGGGGATTGGGTACCCTCAGTGTGACTATAACATTTCTGGGGGGTGGGGACGGTGATTGCTGAAAGGAAGGGTTGGGTGGGTGGGGGAGTAAAGAGTATTAAGAAACAGTCATATCCGTGGTCATGCTGGCAGAAGTGTTGACAGAAGACTGCACAGTTTGCCATGACCAAGATGGCCACCAAACTCTATTGCGCATGCACAAGTAGTCATACATGTGCAATACAGGTTGTTGGCCATCTTGGATAAAGCAGACTATGCCATATTCCACCATGACCACCGACTGCAGAAAAATAGTGCTGTATGACTGATAATGGACAGTACACAATGCTTCATGAACATGGAGGTGATTGTGCAACAACTCGACACTGCTATTCAGTTGGAAAACATCTCCCTTTTCTGATTGCAGGAGGTCTGCAGGGCTCTGCCCACTACAGCCCTGAAAAGCAATGTTCAATCTTGTATTATTACAGGATGATGAGGGGTTGATAGTATTATTGTCTGACATCCTAAGAGGATGGAGGCCAGTAGGGCGAGGCCTAACCCTCAGTTGGGACCACTATGTGGACCCCTGCTACAGGGAGTGGCAAGTGGTAGGACACCAAGTGAGAATGACCACAGTAATAAAAGGCAAGGTGTCATAATATCATGAATGAAACAGCATGGCAAATAATGCCACAGGCAAAATGGTGTATGTTGAATTAAGGTCAAGAAAAACACTGATCACAACAAAGACAGCACACACCATTGAGAAAACTACCACTGCCATTTTTTCCAGGGGCTCCCCCCCACACCCCTGACATGGGGGCTTCACCACCCACACCCACCAGACTAAAAATAACTAGAGGGGTGTGGACTTCAGGGATGGGGTGAAGCTCTGGATAGGGGAAAATTCATTTTTCAAATTTAAAAAAAAGCCACATCACTATGAGACCTGGGGAAAACTGCACCCCGGCCCCAGGTCACCAATGTTACCAGATGCCGGTCCCTTAGCCACTCCACCATGGGATTGGCTAGGCCAGGCACTGCACCAGCAACCCTTTAACATCCTCCCAATAAGAGCATACAACAATGGGGTAGCAGTTATTCCCAAATGCTAAAAAAATCCTTGTTGCTGTATAAGGTTTAGAGCTATGTGCAGCACAGATATTGCCTTGATGTTCAGGTAGCACTATATTAACCTGGTACCATAGTAAAATATGTAAATGATGCACCTGTACTGTCTATGCAAAGTATCTAAAATACATCTTCACCTTCTGTCTTTCAGACTGACATTAACCAATAGGAATTCTGGATCCTGTGTACTAGACTGGGCTAGACATGGGCCAGCATTGTAAAGCACATACAGTACAGTATGATAAGAAAAAAAAGTACTTAAAATAGGAAACAAACAAGCAATAAAACTAAAGTACCTTAAGTATACAGTAGTACAAAACAAAAAAGTAAAACACTTAAAATACAAGGACATATAAGTACACTAAAGCAAATAAAAGAAAAAAATATATAATAAAACAAATATTGAACTGTACCACTTATGTTTGGGAATTCATGATTCTGTGTGCTGCAGTTTACTAAGTAAGGTGTTGTTCATGGGCTGCATCTGAGTGTTATTAGCTAAAGTGCAGCTTGAATGTCTCTTCTCAGGGACAGTCATGGTTTTACAAACATCAGACTGAAACAGTGCTAACTGTAGAATTTTTTGACAGCCCCTAACTTCCCTAATTGAAAACAAAGGGTAAAGTGTTTTTCATGAGGTGGTTTTATATGATGACTGTCAAGATACAGGGGGCGTTTTCTCCTCTGGTGGCATGTCTTTGTTTGACAGACATCAAATGTAATCACTAATAACTTTGGCTTGTCTAGTTATATTACCCTGCAATTCTGGATACATGTTCCCCAATGTGTTCACTAAATACCTCTTGAAGGCCATGCTGCAACAGAAAGGATAAAGTGGTTTTCAGGGGGTGGTTTTATGTCACGACTGCCAAGATTCAGGATGAGTTTTCTATTAAGAGGGCCTGCCTTTATTTGTCAGATATCACACAAAATAACTAATAACATTGCATTAACCTGAAATTCCAGATACAGTACATGTTCCACAAGGTGTTTACCAAATTTTGCCAAATGCACATGTTGCAGCAAAGAAGGTAAAGTGCTTTTCAGGGGCAATGGATTATTTTATGTGAACACCCCTTTGAAAATGTGAATAAACTGGTAAGGCTACCTATGGGTAGGAATTGAGACAGCATCTAAGAATAAGCATCTTGGCAGACCAAAATGGTAGTGGCATTACTGGCAGCCACAAAATGATGCAATAACACCAGATGCATGAAACAGCAGAACACAACATGATGCTTGGCTCAACAGTACTGTGTGTTTACATGTGGTGTTAACAAAGTTTGCTGGCTGAGCACCCCATGCAAAGAGTGGTGATCTTTGTTTTGGGAGAGAAGGCAATCCAATGACAACAAAGGTCAGCAGCTTAACCTGGTGGGCAGGATTGTTTTTTTCTGGATACTGCTGGGTGCCAGTTAGACAAGGAGGGGAGAAGAAAGGAGGGAGAGAACAAGGGAAGATGGAAGCAGGTTGGTTCAGAAGGAAGTGGAGACTGGATAAGTGTACAGTAATTACACTGTAGGTCTGGCAAACATATTCAGAAAGTTTAAAATGACTGGGACACATACTAACTGCATCTTTTGCTACTACTGGTCTGACAGAGTAGCACATCAGTGGACAGTGAGTAATTGAGTTATGGAAAAAGACAGGCTGGGGAGGACAAGTAGGGGATGCTATTTTGGGGAGTGGTGGAAGAGTTTGCAGCACTGTGCTCCAAAGTTTTTTGGAACAATTCTGATACTACCAGGACATGATTCTTTTCTGGTATTAGCATACTCCATTGCATAGGTTTTCTACTCGCAGAGTAACAATAAAGCTTGGGCATCATATAATGGCATTTATTAGCAGTTTTGTGTAGAATTGCAGAATAACATTTATTTAATACAGCATTGGAAGTTATGTGCAGAATGTTTGTACTGTGCAGCAAAGTTGCTGATTGTGACAGGCAGGTTAGCAGAGCTCGAGGTGTAATAGCAGCATTCTTTTTAACAGTCAGGAAGTAGAGTTGCATGTTGCTGGGTTTAATTAGGCTTGTATGTTCAAGGGTGTTTCTGAGCATGGTCAGAGACTCCCTGGGCACTGCACTCACTGTTGGGATGTCAAGCACCTGGGGGAGTTGCAAAGAGCTGCAAATCCAGACCATGGTTTGTCTGCAGGTTATGAGATCCTCACCCCCACCAACAGTTCTACAGTTGTGGTGCCAGGAAAGTTGCTGTGGTTCTGCTCCATAAGGAATGGGAGCAAACACTAGGGGAGGAAGTGACCATGGAGTGACTGGTTTGGGGGCAGCATGGAGTGGTGGGTTCTTTGCCAGTGACACATGCTGTGTTAGATGAAGGCTGAATGATGTGGCCCAGCAACTACATTTGTCTGTATGATACAGGTGCACTGACAATGCATCAGGCCTCATCCAACATCACATGACATGGCAACAGTTTATGCAAGCAGCATCAAATATGATGCAGATGCCAGCTAAGATAATGTAAGCAGCATCATAAAATGACTTAGTCATGACACCAGTGGCATAAAAATCCTGCATTGAGCCATAATGCTACCATCCAGAAGCTACTGCAGTGGCCAAAGCCATGAGTCAGGCCTGAACAAGCTATCAAGTATGATGCAAGCTGTGGAAGCTGCATCTGACTTGTGGCCCAAGATGAGGTCTTGCAACCCAGGATAATGTGAGACAGCAGAGGCATGAACTGCCCAGCTGGAGTGGAATCTAAAAGGGCAGCTGATGCGGGATCACATGGTGAGGCCCAACACTGCAGATGGGGGAGAAACTTTAGTTGAGGAAATGGTGCTGGGTCTGCATCCCAAACCCTATAAGAAGAGACTAATAGACCTCAATATATACACCCTGGAACAGAGGAGGGAGAGAGGTGATATTATAGAGGCCTTTAAATACTTCATGGGGGTTAATAAAGTACATGTGGGAAGTATTTTTTCAGAAGAAAAGGTGCTCAAGAACAACATGCTGTGAAACTGGAGGGTGGCAGATTCAGGAGAGATGTAAGGAACTACTTCTTCACAGAACAAGTGGTGGACTCCTGGAACAGCCTTCCAATGGAGGTGGTGGGGTGAAAATAGTGGTGGGGTTCAAGAATGCATGGAATAAGTACAAGGGAATCTAAGTGGAAAGAAAAGGGGAGAGAGAGAAAAAGCTGTAGCTCTGGCACAGTCTGCAGTAAAAGTGTAGGTATGGAGAAATGAGCGGACTCAGGATAAGCCAAATGATCCTTATCTGTCATCAAATTCTATGTTTCTACATTGAAGTGGGGAGGTCAAGTGGTAAGGACCAGCACTGATGGACAGAAGTAGCAGAATACAGGAGGTAGTAAAATAAAAGAAAACAATATTATGTACATAAAGATGAGAATTTTTGCATTTGGCCTACATGTAATCAAGGGTCCTCAGGCAGGGAACTAGAAGAGGTGATGCGTCCTACATTGAAGGTTAGGGGATGACTGCCCCCAGCCTCCACCATGCACAGCAAAGGATCCAGAGGGTAAAAAGGGAGGTAAAAACAGTAAGGGACCAGTGGGAAATGTTTCAAGCTGCAGGATGCATGGCTTTGTGCAATAGACATGAAAGAGAGGTAAAGGGCATGAGTGTAAAAAAGGCTGGTTACTCACATTTTGTTTCTGTCTCATGTTGGAGTTTGATAGGTATGGTTTCAAGGAAATAGACAGAGAACAGGGGACCAGCAAGACTTAGTCTGGTTAGAATGAAAGTTATAGTCTAGAAGGCAATGTCTATGATGATGTAAGAGCACTCCCTTTTGCACAGTTCCAAGGAGAAAGAAACCATGCAGAGAAAAGCAGGAGACAAAATAAAAGCTATGTGTTCCTGGTCCAAAGCAGCAAAGAAGCTGGAGCTGGCAATGGTACTGAGGGCACAAGCAGACGTGAGTAAGAATGATATTACAGATTTCACATTACAGGAATGCCTGGGGGGTACATGGATGAGATGATGAAGGGGGAAGGGGAAGAAAGGTTGAGGTACTATAAAGACTACAGAAAGAATTCAAAGAGTGAAGAGGGGTGCCTAAGGCATGCGGGGCAGCTGTTGGGGGGAGAAGAACTGATAGGGTAAGAAGGGGCACAATGAATGGTAGTGATAGGACACTCATGGGTCACTTTCAGGGTACAGTCACAAATCACAAATATAGTTTTACCCCCAGAGGTAACTGAAGATCAAAATCAACCCCTCATAGTACAGAATGATCATCCCAAATAAGTTACAGTTCCTAAAAAAAGGGAGAAAACTAAGAAAGAGCAGAAAGAAGATGTAAGTAAGGAAACAAGGGAAACATTGAAACTCAAGAAAAATGGAGGAGGGAAAATAACAACACTTTAGAAGATCAGCAGTCACTGGATTTTTTTGACAATGTTAATAACAAAGACACCTTACAAAACACTGTCTTTGATAATTGAGAACTCCCCTGTATACCACAAATAACAGATTCAGAAGTGATGATAGACCCATTCTTCAAGAAATCAGAACACTATGACTATATTATTCCTCAAAAAAGAGATTTAACTAGGCTAGAAATTTTTAGCCCAATTTCCCCATGGGAAGATCTGAGATTCCATGAACCTCCTAAAGGTGCTGCAAGTTATTAAGTTCTAGGGATATTACAAGGGACTTCAATAAAGAGGTGTTGAGTCACACAATAGACTCCACTATTTACAATAAGTACATTATCTGACTATCCTGTCTAAAGATATGGTCTATTACTCTGGTCATCCTCACATGGCCAGCATATTAATTATGGAGCACCTCACATTTTTAAAAGTGAGCTAGACAACCCAAGAATTGAAAAGCACCAGAATAGTGCTTCTATCATCTTTGTTAACTCATTACCTCCTGGAAACACCTTTAGGGGGCAGACAAATCATCCCCTTTGTCTCACACACTGACTTCAGTCAGCAGACAAAGACTTCATGTGCACCCTGGACACTTCTCAGATCATCCTAACTATTGCTCTATGTTACTTGCAAACTAAATTGATTAGAATTGACTACATAGCACTATTAAAATGTAATTTTGAGCTGAACAACTTTGCCACTGATACTTTGTGTGTAGCACATATACTTTAAGAGTTATTCACATTTGTTTATGGCATGGTGTGCATCACTCAACCCTCACTTAAGCATGTTCAATAAAATGGGAAAAAAATACATGTTTTATGTTAGAAAAAAATGCCCCTTTAAATGCAAAACTACTCTTGTACCTATGTCTAATGTAGCCACGCTTAATTTGGTGTTCCTATTTTAGATATTTTCCTACCAAAAAAGGGTTTATGTTGACTTTTTTATTTTGTAAAAATACTTTTTTTTACTATTTTGACTAATATAGAAAAAAAAAGAAATTGCTTAGCACCACTGGAAAGGTAATTTTGTGCTGAACAACTTTGATGCTTCTGCTCTGTGTGTAACACTTATGGTTCATGAGGTATTTACATTTGTTTGTGGCATGGTGATTATGGCTTGATTTTGCTTAGAAAGGAACAGGATGCAGTGCTAAGAGTATTCAGGATATAAGTGGTGGAACTCTCAAAGAGCTCCTGTAGAGTGAATGAGTTAAAAGAGATGTTGAAATACTTTCAAATGATAAAACCAATACGTGTTGCTGCTTCTATGATTTACCTCATAAAAAGGAAACTAGTTCTACTAATATTCGAAAAAAGAAAACAAGAATGAAGAAAGCTAAACAAAATCTAAAGTTGAGAATATGCAGCAACATGAGCAGTGATGGCTGGATGTTTTGCAAGCTACCAAAGCTGGAGGATCTGGCACAGGTCCAGCAGAGCAACAAAACACAAACAACTACTTACAAAGTTGTGTCCCTTGGATGATTTTGAAGCATACCTGACAACTTTTGAAAGAGTCCCCACAGCCTGCTAGTGGTCAAAGCAGAAAGGGGCAATCAGACTGGTAGCTTACCTAACAGGTAAAGCCCAACTTGCTAACAGTAACATGGACTCTGCCCAGTCAAAAAACAATGGTCTTATGAAAAGAGAAACCCTGAAAAGATATGACATCTGTTGAGTGACCTACACGAGATTTCAGTCCCTGAAGTACAATCCAGTCAATAATCTTCAAGAAGCCCATTACCTAACTCAAAGATCTCCTCATAAAATGACTCTAGCCAGAGGAAGAAAACAGTCCTACAGATCATTGCCATATTTGCAATGAAGTAATTAATCAACATCCTGCCTATAGACGTACAGCTTTGGGTAAATGAACACTGACCAGAAAGTGGGAAACAGGCTATTTCTTTGTCTGAGGACTATCACATGGCCAGACAGACCATGCAGCAGTGAAGTAACAGTCAATGACTGGTAAGTCCCTCTTTTCTCCAATTTAACTCCAGATTAGTTAAGAACTCCAGCGGGGGCAACAAATCTGCAACCAAAGTATTTATCTTCTAAAACTGTAATAAGCCAAGCCGTATTGCAAGAAACTTCCATAAAAATAAGGAGGGTAATACTGGAGCAGATTTGGCTTTAGCAAATTGGGACAAATATTTAACAGATGTCAAGGTAGGAAATAAGATAGTGAATGGACTTATTGATTCAGGAAGCAGACATATCCTAGTGCAAGTTGAAGTGCTGGGAAACTACTATGCAAAAGGACCAGGCACTGGAGTCATCTACATCCACAGGGATGCTTGATACTATCCCACCACTTAAGTTATTCTGAATATTAATGGGTGTTGCATCAAGTGATAATGTGGGTAGTACCTATGTTACTTGTACCTATGATAATTAAGCAACAACGCATGACAAGGTGTGTGTTATCAAGTAATAACATCACTCCTGGGGTGGGTTGAAACACGAGGTGAATCCAAGTGCTTCCACCACCCTAGGAGTGACGTTATTACACATTGTAAAATGAGTCAACAAAATGTCTCAAACTGAATGGCTGAAAGGACCTACTAGTAGTGTCCTTATCAGATGATATTTATGCCAACTGGCACTATTCTTCCCTGGGCAACCTCACAACAACTGTAAGTCAATAACCTAACTGAACTTCAAACTGTTTTACATGCAAGCACATAACCAGCCTCACACAGCTCACAAAACAACACCTCCATGTCCAAGCTGCTGGTCTGCCTGCCCCCTCCTCAACGTCTATTACTTCACCAAGCAAACAGAGCAATAGCATAGTAACAGATTTTAAATATGTTTTCCCTCATTTAAAAATGTCATTCTCACCTCTGCTACTCATGAAGCCTGTGTGGGCTGGACATAGCTTTTGAAGAAAAAAATTACCCACTCACTCCTCCACAACTCCCCAGACCAGTGCCGGTCTTGTACGACTTTTAAAAAAATAACCCCCCCCAAAGCTCTTAATTTTGTGTCATGCAAAGACACAGATGATTACAACAGCAGAACCATGCAATTCATAAAGTAGAAGGTCAATGTGTATGGTGACTGCTGATGGACATGCTCTGAACATGATGCAATCAATGTACAGTATATGAATACAAAGAAAAAAGTGAAATAAAAGCAAAAAGTGAGTGTGTCTGTGTGAACACTTCTTCCCATAACGGAGAAGTTCCCCTACCCCCATCGCTGCATACTAGTAAAACTCCAGCTGCCTGCATTTAAATAAAACTCATTATCAAGGTAAAAAATATTAAAAAAAAACATGCTATTCAGTGTTTCTGTGTGTGTGTGTGTGTGGGGTGGGTGGGTGGGGCATTAGAAACACAGAGGAAAACCAGTCGCCTCTAGTAACTTTTAATGAAAAAAAAAAATTCCAAAGCAGTAACAGGGACTATTTGTACTTACTTTTTTCAAATTATGTACTCATATTTCTTTCTGTTTTCCATTTACTCTTACCGGTATGTACATTTTTTATCAGCCAAAGTCTTTAACGTGGAGATCAATTTTATAAGTGCAATAACACACTCTGAGATGTGGCTTACGTGCTGATATAAGCATGCCCAGGGGCATAAGGCACTCAACACCAATGCCTCATGCCTTAGTACACCCCTGGGCATGCTCTTATCAGCACATAACCCATACCTCATTGTGTGTTATTGCTTGCACAGTGCATACCTTGGAGTGCCTTATTGCAATTATACAATGGCTCGATGTTATACAAAATAAAAAAAATATTTAAAAAAGGTTTTAGTAGATTTTTAGTGTAGCAATATATCTGTTTCTTAAGAGTAGCTTCAAATGGTCATTCTACAAATCAATACAGTGATGGTATTGTGTAATAACATCACTGTCTCAGGCTCACATTGACCAATCAGAGCCCTACAAATGTTCTTGCATTGTATAATTGAACATGACTTCCCAGAATTGACTGTGTTAATCTCAGAGAAAGTGAAACCTGCAGTTTCAGCATCAGTGCTAACAAGAGCACAGGCAAAAAAAAACCTGAGACAGTAAGGACACTTTTCCTTCTGGTGACTTTGATGCGGACTTGTCTGAGCCCAGCTCCAAGCTCTGGAAATCCACGAAAGAAGACACCTGAAAAAAAGCAGTGGCATCAAAAGACTGATGGACATAAGGGGTTAATATATGAAAATGCTGAAACTAAACTGATAACTGATTATGATTTTGTTTCTGAAAAAAACTAACAATGCTTCTCTCTAAGCTTATTTTAAGCAGCTGTTGGTGAAACAAAAACAGGATAAAACAATGTTTAAAAAAAAGTAAGGGGCAGCTGTACAGAGTTTGGGCTATTCCTCAGATGCAGGAACAGATAGAACAATTAGTCATACCAAAAAAGTATAGAACTGAGTTGTTACAGATAGCACATGTTAGTCATATGACTGGTCACTCAGGGAGGGATCGCACCCTTGCTAGATTGCTGTACAGATTTTGCTGGCCTGGGATTCATGAAGATGTTGCTACTTACAGTACTTCAGTTCTTTTGCTAAATGTCAGAATGTAACCCCAATGACTAAAAAAGACATGGTGTCTCTTGTGCCTTTACCCTTAATAGATGTGCCTTTTGAGAGAATCAGAAATGGATTTGGTTGGCCCCTTAGACAAAAGCAAAAAGGGTAATTTCTTCATTTTGCTAGTGACTTTGCTACTTGATACCCAGAGGCAATTTCAATACATACTGCCACAGCCCCAAAAGTAGCAGCACAGCTTTCCAAAATTTTCAATTGTGTGGGCATTCTTAAAGAGAGTATTACTGATCAGGGTAGTAATTCTGGTGTTGTATTACTGAAGGAGCTGTACCGACGACTAGGTATCACTGCCATAAGAACCTCCTCTTATTACCCTCAGACAGAATGTCATGATGAGCATTTTAATCAAACCATGAAATGCATATTAAAAAGGTTTGTAAAAGGAAAGGGAAAAATTGGGACCAATGCTTACCTTACCTGCTTTTTGCTTACAGAGAATTGCCACAAACCTCAACAGGTTTTTGATTTTAAATGCTGTATGGTAGACAACCTCGAGGATCATTAAATGTAATAAAGGAAGCATGGGCAGATAACCCCACTCAGAAAACAAATCTATTACATCTTATATGTAGAGATGCAGCAAATTTAAATTCCACTGACGAAGTGACTGCGAAGTGGGCACTTCGTGTTGCCACTCTGCTACGTGGAGTGGGCAATGCAAAGTACTCACTCTGCCTTGTCATTACCACTTCACATTAAGGCAGAATGGCAAAGCGAAGTAAGGCAAAGTCATTGTTTTTAATGGACTTTGCGTTCCTTATTATGATTCTAAGTGATCCACTTGGTGTTTCAGATTTGGCAGCCCCTCACACATCACATGGCTTACAGTACTGTAAGTCATGTGCTCTTTAGCTAGGCAGGAAGGAAGTGAGTCATACAAGCAGATACTTTTACTTTCTCCTGTGTAGACAGAGAGAGAGGAGTATGTTTTGTGACTGCTGATACTTTGAGATCAGAGAAAGGGGGAGATTTAAACTTTGATTTAGATCCAACAGCTTTTTTAAAAGCTAGATTTTTTTGTCTTCTCTGTACTCTTTTTTTACTTAATTTTTTCTTTCTGTAAATTTTATTTTTCTTACCTTTATAAGTAGTTAGTTGTTTGTCTCCCCCCTCCTAGAAGCAGGACCAGCGCCACTTTCTGTCCTGACTGTGAGGCAGTTGAACCACCACCACCACCACCACCACCAAGTCCAGCACCAGGTCCTCTGGAGCAGGATGTGCCTGTTCCCCCTGGCCCAGGTGTGGATCCCATCCCTGTTCAGCACCTTGACCAGTCAGCTGCCAGTTCATCTGACCCTCTCCTGCCTGTTCCTGGTCCTCCCCTCATTTCTGTTGTTTGGCAGTTTTTTGACTGTGTTGGGGGGGACAGCAGTGTGGTAAAGTGTTGCCTATGTGAGGTGGAGGTGCACCGTGGCTCCTGGGAGACTCTCCTGGGGAATGGGGGCCAGCACACCCATATGCTCAATCACTACCAGTTGGAGTGGCAGGCTGCCACAGAACAGACCATGCCTGCACCTGCTGATCATTCTGTGGCAGATGGTGCAGCTGTCCATGACAGCATCTCTAAGAAGAGAAGGGCCACAGCAGCACCTGCTACTCTACCAGGATCACATAGAGGGACATCAGTTGCAAATTATGTCCATGCTGGAACTGCTGCTGGATCACCATGGGATCCCACATGATTTTTTTTTCCCCTCACACCATGTGCCCCCCACACCTTCCTTGCTGTGTTATAAAATGTATTCCTCCACCATCCCCAACCCTTGGATGTAATTATGCCCTTTTTTGTTGTCTTCCGTATGCATGCCACTTTGTATTCTGAGCAGTGCAAGAATACTGTGCTAAACTACATGTGTACAGTCAGTCTTTTTTCCAGTCTGTGTATGTACTGCAGGTACTGTCCAAATCCCTGACTTAAAAACACTTATTAATGAGTACAATGGTGGGATGGTGAAGCCTAGAGAGATACTGCAAAACTGGCTTACAATACATCCAAGTAACTAGTAAAAAAATGTATATTGTGATTTGTAACGTAATTGTAAATTGTGATTTGTGACTGCATTTGTGACTGTGATGATGAAGAAATGCAAATGCCTATAGCTATACTTCCCTGGGCCCAGATGAGGTGTGGCACAAAACTTCTCGACTTAAAAACACTCATTGATGAGTATACTGGTGGGGTGGTGAAGTATGGAGAGATACTACAAAACAGGCTTAAAATACATCCAAGTAACTATTAAAATAAATAATGTGATTCATGACGTGATCATGAATCGTGATTTGTGACTGCGTTTGTGACTGTGATGATGAAGAAATGTGAATGCCTATGACTGTACTTCAATGGGCCCCAATGAGGTGTGGCACAAAACTCCCCTACTTAAAAACATTCATTAATGAGTACAATGGTGGGGTGGTGAATCATGGAGAGATACTACAAAACAGGCTTACAAAACATCCAAGTAACTATTAAAAAAAATTAATGTTATGATTCGTGACATGATCGTAAATCATGATTTGTGACTGCATTTGTGACTGTGATGATGAAGAACGTGATTTGTATCACAAGTGACTCATGATGATGGTCCTGACTTAAAAAAAGGCATATTGATCAGTACAATGTTCATGCAGAATTATGCACCACACCTGTCCAGTACTCTGAAGGGAAGCCAAAGAAACAACTGTGACTTAAGTTAGAGATGGAGATTGGGCCCTAGAGAGATGCAAATGCACAGACTGATTAAGATTGCACTGTGCACTGAAGATATGCAGATGGGTCTCGGGTCCCGGGTCCCGGGTCGTTCCTGAAAATAGGCATACTACTTGTCTAGTGTACTTACCCGGTAAACAAAAGCTAAATAAATAAATAAATAAGATGCAGAGGCACAACACCTAACTAGTGCTCACCATCAGAAATTCAAATCTGGAAAATAATTTCTTTGCTGGTTGTGGCACGCCGCGGGGGGGGGCAGTGTACTGCACTGCTGCAGTAACAGTCACTAGTACTAGTAAAGATACCACAAAGAAGTACAAAAAGTATACAGCTGCAGTGGATAGCAGGTTCACATTGCTGAAATTATGTGGCACAATAAAAGGTGTCTGATTTGATGACACGCATCACTCACATACTCGCACACACACTAAGTAATGTGTAGCAAACTGAAAATTTCAGTAATATAGCCACATATTTTAAATAAACTAAAATTATGCACTGCAGCACCACAACATTCGGCGAAAAAATGGCAAGAATTATTGAAAATATTATTGTGTGTACATTAACACAGTTATACAAGAAAAATATTAGCAAAACAGAAAGCACAGTCTTTTTCTCCAAGTTAATCTACCTACACCACAGATACACCCTTCCCCCAAAGCACACTTCGACTGTCTCTCAGTACACAGACTGAATAGTGTACATTAACATTCAAAATCCACACACAAACAATAAAAGCTCAATGATATGAGCACAGGAGGGTTTCCTATAATTGATGAACTAAAGTTTCAGCAAAACGAATGACCCCAAAACACTTTTTTAATGGCTTTTAGAAGGTTTGAATCACACAGCTCTCAGAGTAGATTGTCCCCTACAGCGTCATACACACACACTACCCCAAACTGAGGCTGTGCAAAACAATCTAGAGCCCATGCGACCTGAAATCCCATGAATCACTGCAAAATTCCTTTGGAGCTTAAAAACAAGGTGAAGTGAGGCGGAGTACATTGTTTTCAATGTACTTCACCTTAGGAATTGTGGTTTGGGAAGGCAGAGTAGTGTGAAGTCATTGTTTTCATTGAACTTCGCGTTACCCATTATAATACAAAGTACTCCACTTCACCTTGCGGAGCACTCTGCGAATTCTTCTTCACTCCTCAGATCACTTCGTGAAGTGAATTAGGCCACTTCACCAACAACTACTTATATGTGTGCCCTGAGAAAGAAACTGTCAAAATATATTGAAATTGCCCATAGTAATCAGAAAGAGGCCCCAAAAAATCAGAAGTTGTATCATGACCATGGGATAAAAGAAAACACTTTTGAGCCACGTGAGAAGGTCTTGCTACTGTTACCTACTACAGGAAATAAACTGTTAATGAAATGCAAGGGCCTTATAAAGTGCTTAGATGAAAACTGTGAGGCTAAAACCCCTGATAGGAAAAATCCTACCCAGACAGACTATGCTAACCTCCTAAAGAAACAGGTTGAAAAAACATCAAACTCTGCTTTACTAGTTTTACCAGAAACTTCTACAGAATATATTGATATAGCTTATAACAGACTGAAACAAATTGCAATTGCTGATGCTGTAAAGGTGACTGTTTTCTTAACCTTCGAAGAAGCTGCAGAAGTTTGTAACTTGGTGAAGACATTTCACAGTACTTTTACCACAGAGGATTACCAGAGAATTTAAAAGCAAACATTGTTAAGGAACTAAAAAAAAAATGAAACAGTTGGGTATCATAGAAGAGTCAAGAACTGCTTAGTCATCACCAGTGGGGACAGTAAATAAAAAAGAAGGGGTGTGATAATTTGCCTTGATTTTAGGAAACGGAATTGAGTGTCTGAATTTGGCAGTTATCCTATGCCTAGCACAGGTGATTTGGTGGACAGACTGGGAAATGTCAAGTACCACAGTACTAGAGATGCAGTGAAGTTTTAATTCACTGGTGAAGTGAATGCAAAGTGATCCACTTTGAATTCTTGTATCACTAAGCGAAATTTTCATAAAAAAGTCAAAATTCACCTTACCTCACATTGTTCACTTCGAGTTCACTTCATGTTCTAGTTTGATAAGGTGAAGTTGGTAAGTACTAGGCCACTGATCACATGCCTGACTGTGTCTGTGGGTCCACAGGTCACATGATTCAAGAAGGTAGTTAAATAGGCAGGAATTCAGTGTTTTACTTTCAAAAAAGTCTTCCTCAGTACCTACAGCAGTGGAATGGCTTGACTTACAGGTGCAATATCACCACTCACTGCCTGAATGGCATGTTCAGATGGCTTCAAAATTAATATTACTGAGTCCATGAGTCTCTGCTGTTCAGTTATCATAGACATTAAGGCCTCTGAACTGTCACAGCTAGTGTGCATAACTAGGTACTTGAAGATGGCTTTGTACTGCTCATACAACTGCTCTGCCATGTAAAGGGTCGAGCTCCATCTCATGACAACTTCAAGCTTAAGGCAGTGCTTAGGGAGGCTGTTTTGAATATGCAGCTGCCTAGGTTAGTCACGGGCCTTTCTAGAGCATGCAAAGTGGGCACAGATGAGGCATGCAACAGTCAGAATTTGCTTTGTTTCAGGGTACTGCAGAAACTCCTGTACCACAAGATTTAAACAGTGGACCATGCAGGGAACCCTCACAAAGCCATCATTGCTGATACATTTAACAATGTATGATCTATTATTACTAGCTATGAAGCCAGCTTTTAGGGAGAGGGCATGCAGCCATTCATCGATTTCTGTCAGTAGCAAGTCTAGTATGTTTTTACCTGTATGCGACCATGCTACACTACGCACTGCAAGCATGGCATGCTGTCTAATGCCATAAAGGTTGCTACCACCACAGTCTGACTTATTGCACTGCTTTCCCATTCCATCATCACAAACAATCCCTGGTAGCTGCATCCAATGTGCAGTAATACACAGATAGGAACTACGCACCATTTTACCACTTGTCTACAAATCTATGTTTAAGTGAATGTAAGGTGATATGGCATGTTGAAGGGCATGTCCTACAGACCCTGGCACTGTCCAATATAACTCAGGGACAGCACAGGTGGAAAAGTAGGTCCTGGATGGGATCTTTTATTTCAGACAGGTGCATGCCGCAAAACACCAGAATCCTATATTCTGCACAAAGGAGAATGGCAAAAATAAAATTGCCAGCATTTCCATTACTGCAGCACTGAGTTCATGAGCAACTGCATGATTTGGTGGGTATTTACTGTTCTGGGCAAAAAGGTTGTACAATGTGGGCTGTACTATTTGATGTTTTGCACGTGGCATGCCAAATGTCTCTTCTCTGCAAACTGACATGGAAAGGGTACCTTTGACATGTGATGGCAGGTGCATAGGTGATAAGCCAATAAATGTGGTTATTTTACCTGTTTTAAGCATGGGGTTGATGTACTACAATTACTACATGGGCCTCTGCCACTCTGACCACTACTTAAACATTCAAAAACATCTTCCTCCTCCTCATGCCTGTACTAATCCTCCAGTGTTATTTCATCACTTTTACTGACATGGTTACTTACACTAAAGGAAGGAGATACCATGCTCACTAAGGTGGCTAAGGGTGAATGTCCCACTGTGTCATTAGCTTACCTCTGGTACTGAGTCCACAGTGTCATGTGCCTGGTCTTGAGATAAGTATGCTGGCCCCCAGTGTCCAGATGGCTACCCTTTTTACCACGCTTCACACACACTTGGCAAAGCTGACAGATTGCCACTGTTTCATCACTACCATCTTATACAAAAAAATCTCAAATTAGGGATTTTGATGTTCTACTCTTCATATGTCACTTCTGGGATTGCATATAGAACAGCAGGTTTGGTGGCGATGAAATGTGGGGTGTATTGCATGAATTCTGGTGTTGTGCACACTTGGACTTTGACTGACCATCACAATCGATGACTATTACTTCAAGGTCAGCAACAGACACAGCTACATCAGAATGTTGAGGAGGGGGAGATTGACAAACAGACTGTTTAGAAATGGCCACCTTCACTTTTTTTTGTCCGGTTCCCAAATGGAGTCACTATCATCATCATCATCATAATCAATCATACACAACTTCACTTTAGATGCTGTCCTCCTGAGGAGATATTCCAACCACAGCCTCAATACTATCATCCACATTTTTTCATCAACATCAGAATGTTTGGATGACCCAACCTCAGGATGACTGGAAACATGAGACTGTGATTCACTAGCATGATCAGAATCATGTTCAACTACTGTGGGGAGTGGGACATCAACTACACTCAAGTCTGCGGATTCAACAACATTTTTCCCATCTGATAAGTTTGCCCAGGTTAAACTTAAAGCAATACTCATGCTGATATCAACCATGTCATCACTAACATTACTACCAGAATGGACAACAGCATCTCCAACCAGCACTGAAGTGACTGATTTCACTGTGAAAAACAGAGTCTGAGAAATCCCTTTTCTTGCAGCAACTACTACCTTTCCCCTTCTGCTGCATACTACTGCTACCATGACCGCTACTCTTAACATTGCTAGACTTGCTACTAGCCCCTGATGAACCAGCCTTATCATCACAACAACTTCCACCACTAATAGTCTTATTGGCAGCAGTGCCACAGCCAGAAACAGCTATGCATGAATGTCTCTTCACGGGCATTTTTTAAGTTTACACAGACAATGACCAGTAACTTATTATTTCAGCTGTTTTGTGGCAATGGGAAGTAAAAAAAATGCAAGTGTTACAGCGACACAGGCACACGTAACACAATCCCTGAACCAGTCTTCAAAAATACAAAAGTCACAAAACAATACCTTGCTTTGCGGGGGAGGGGGATATAGCTTTATCTGCACAGACAGAAGCAGGGGAAAAAAATTCCATACAGGCTGAGAAATTCAGAGTACTGCTATTGCAGTGCCACAATAAAATGTGTATCAATTTACACAACACACACACATTAAAGGTCAGCCACAGAAACTTTAACTGTTCAGTAAACTACAATACAGATAGTCTTTAAAATGACTGATAAATGCCCAGAACAGAAAAAAAAAACTATAAAAATTGAAGTTGTACTGTGTGTACCTGAACACACAAATAATAAAAAACTAGCCAACAAAAGTTGGAAAACTGCCTTTCTCACTAATCTCCCTTCAACACCACAGATCCGCCCCTTCCTCTGAAGTACACTTCTATAGTGTCTGTCACTACAGAGACTGAATGTACTAATTTAACATTAAATATTCGCACAAAATCAATAAATGCTCAACTATATAAACACATAAGGGGGGGCGTGGCTTGGCTCCTTGCAAGATGGCAGCGTAGTTTCTGAGCTCCTCACAACTATTGAATCCAGCCGCAACTTATCGCATCTAAAATAACTTCATTTGGACTCTGGGATATTTAATTGAAGAAATACACCTCTGCTGCCTAATCGATAACTTAATTTTGCTACCAGCATCAGATCTCTGTGTTTTAACTCGCGATCTTGCAGCTGCAGTGCAACATTCGCTATATCATCATGGCCTATTCCTGCACTCAAAAGGACCCCTTAAAAAATATCGAAGACATGTTTAATAAACTCTCCCTGGACATGCAAGACCTAAATCAGCAACACAACTAAATACACAAACTCTGGAGACTATTAACACAAAATTAGCTTTACGGAGAACAAAACACGTCTCAACGAAGTAGCAATACAAGAGCTTAAATCCACCGTTAGACTACAGGATCGTACCATCAAAGAATTGTTATCCCGAATCAATGATCTTGAAATCGGAACCGCAGGAATAATCTTCGGATCTTTGGATTTGAAGGCATAGAATCTGGTAATACTACTCAATTCCTATACAAAGTGTTTCCACAAACTCGGATTCAAAATGTAAAGAAGCGACTTAACAATCGAGCGATCTCACAGATCACTAGGCCCAAGACCTCCTGTTGATCAACGACCAAGACCTATAATTGCTAAATTCTTAAACTATGCTGTAACTGAAATTATTATGCGGAAAGCAAAAGAAATCGGCAGCTCTTTTGGAAAGGACACAAAATTTACATTTACTGTGATTTCTCTAGGAGTAGCTTCGCAAGCGAAAGCTTATACTCCAGCTCGACGTATGCTGCATCAGATGGGCTTACAGTTTCTCTTAGATATCCTGCCATAATGCGAGTTTATCAGGGAATTCTTTTCAGGATTTCAACAGTCCAATCCTTGACAGCCTTTCTTCGGAACTACTCAACCAATACTGGCAAGATTTTGATTCGGTCACAAGACAGTACAACGATAGCTCTCATACCACTACCAGTACTGTCTCTGGAAATAAGGCTGATACGTTCTAATTTTGGTGATGATATACCCAACTCTTCTAAATCTCCTCCGATGGATCCCTCTTCAAGCATCTCCCCATCCACTGCTATTCAGGATAATCTTTCCTCTAAATCTACTTTAATTCCCAACTGTATGGAAGATCATGTTTATCAAGATAAACCTTGTACTACCTCTGAAGTCACTTTATCTAATAGATATGTGCCTCTTCAAGACTTATCTACCTCGGGAGACTTAGTAGAAGAAGATTCTGCTACTCAGTTGGATTTGATACAGAATCACGATCCTGATGGCACTTCTTGGTCCTGTAGTGTGAGCAACACCCCTGTCAAAAACTTAGAACCTCCAAAAAAAAGACGTCGAGGGAAAAACAGACAAAAAGGCGATACTCCTCACAAAAATTAAGTTCCATGCCCTGTTATATTACTGTGTGCACATATAATGGCTGCTTTAGTTACGTGCAACTACAATTTCAATAGTTGCACATAATACCTAAGAGTTTCTGACTTACTTCACATACATGAATATTACTTAGTATGTGATAAAGTTTTGAAAATGTATAATACATTTTTTTTTTTTTAACTATATTGCACTTGCTTCTTGATCGTTGGAGTTATTCGTTGTTATAACTCTATTATATATCAAGATTATGGACTAGTCATAATATTAATCCTATCCTGACATAATTTGTACACAAATTAGGTGTTTATTATAAATATTTGTATAAATGGTTATGCGTCATCTGTAATACCAATCTTACTTTGATAATAATCAATACATTTTTGCAGTTTATATAATTCATGGTTTTTTTTCTCCAGCATTGTCTATTTTCTTCATTATATTGATCATATTTTTGTTAATTTATCATTGAAATGCTGGATTTATGATAGTTGTGACATAATAGACTCAGCTACTAAGCTTAGAACTCAGCTTTTAAAATTTATTGTTGGATATAATTTCTTATCCAACAACCTTTGCATTCTAACATCTTTCCTTCTTTTCTTTTCCTTCTTCACATAGATTTTGTTTATTTATATATTATTAATCTATTATATCTTGTTATCTCCTTTCTATTTACTACGCTCCTAGAGAACTGAGAAGGGTCTTGGCCTTTAAATAATTTTAACATTTCCTTTTCTTCTCCTTTGACTACTGTATTTTTCTTTCTTTTGACCGACCCTTTCTTCTCAGCTCATCATAAATGTTTTTTATTTATTATTGCCATTACACAATCGTTAGATACTGTACGTTTATTATGATTATACTAGAAGTGAGCTGCAAGAAATACAAGATACAGATATTTATTCTTTTTTCTTATATAATCTTTATTTATAACTCTGCCAGCAAACTATTGGTCTGTCACACATTGCATATGGACATATATTTACTCACTTAATTACTCTGGTGTGCTCCAGTCCCCTGGCACTCTTCTCAAAATAGTTTCACTGATACATTTATAGATGACAACTAATATTTCACTGTGTTCATGGAATGTCAGGGACTTAACACACCAATAAAATGCAAACAAGTTCTGAACCATCTTAAAAATACAAAATTCAAATTGCATGTATTACAAGAAACCAAACTGTTAGATGCAGATACTTCCAGATTAAAATGTCATTGGGTAGGTCAAGTATTTTCTGCCTCAGCTACATCAAAAAAGAGGCTTGCCATTCTAATTCATAAAATTTAAATTGAGGCCTACTACCATCTTAAAAGATATAGATGGTAGATGGCTCATAATTACCTTTGATACTCCCCTGGGTAAGATAACTATAGTTAATATTTATGCACCTAATTCTGACGATCCTTCCTTTTTTCTCAGTCTCCTACATACTCTAATTTCTGCTAATCTTGTGAATTCCTCTTTATTGATTGGTGGAGATTTTAATCTCACTCTGGATAAATATATGGATCGTAGTAGTAACTGTTCAGATAGTCATCCTCACAGTTTGAGGAAAGTTTCTCAAATAATGCAAGATCTCAGTTTAACTGATATTTGGAGAATTCTACATCCTAGACACAGGGATTATACCTTCTATTCTTCTCGACATCAAACTTACAGCAGAATCGATTATCTACTTACTTCTCCTACTATTACTGCTAATACTATAGACTCGGAAATCTTGCCATTAATTATCTCTGATCATGCCCCTGTTAAACTTGTGTTCAACTGGGGCACTTCTCTTACAAAAACTCCCCTTTGGCGTTTAGATCCTTTACTGTTAAAGGATCCGGAGTTCTTACCTTGGATTAAGGATCAAATAAATGAATATCTAATATTCAATGATCCTAAAGACACGTCTATGAGCGTCACATGGGAAGCACTTAAAGCCACATTGCGGGGTAAGATAATTGGTTTTTCGACACATAGAAGAAGGCTCAGGGAACAGCAAATTCATGATCTCGAAAAATTACTTAAACAAAAGCAAACCGCATATTTAAATTGCAACAACCCCGATCCCTCTTCATCTCTTCATTACGAAATTTTACAACTTCGTACTCAAATTAACGAGCTTATCTCTAGGAAAACAGAATTAGCATTGCTAAGAATAAAGCAAAAATTCTGGGAAGCAGGTGAGAAAGGTAGCAAAATTCTCGCTTACAGACTCAGAATGCAACAAGCAGAACGTCATATTGCTGCATTAAAAGATCATTCAGGAGAAATTTGCACTAGCAATAGTTCCATTAACAAAATAATGACATCCTTTTATAAAAATCTTTATTCTTCTCCTCCTTCTACTGTTAATTCAAGTGATATTTCTTCATTTCTGGATGAGCTTGTCTTTCCCCTGCTTTTAGAAGAAGAGCGACACACTTTAGAAATGCCCTTAACTACTGTTGAGGTTAAAAATGCTATATTATCTCTTAAGTCAGGTCATTCTCCAGGTGACGATGGTTTTTCTGTAGATTTTTATAAAATACTTGCTGAACAATTAGCCCCTATGTTATGCAGTGTTTATACGGAATCTATACATATTGGTCAGTTACCTCATACAATGACAGAAGCCATTATAACAGTTATTCCAAAGAAAGATAAGGATACTACCAATCCGGTGAATTATCGCCCTATATCATTGCTTAATACCGTCGGGAAGATTTTTGCCAAAATTCTTGCTAGTCGTCTAGAATCGTATATACCGAATATAATTCATAGATCCCAAACCGGTTTTATCAATGGGAGAACAGGCTCGGATCATTTACGTTCTTTATTTAACTTAATTCACAAAGCTAAATCCTCTCCACTCCCTGCCATTGCTATTTCTATAGACTTTGAAAAGCGTTTGATTCTCTCAGCTGAATTTTCTTTATCACGTGTTACCTCGATTTGGACTCCTGAAGCTTTCTGCTCTTGATTCAGCTTATTATACAAATCCTTTGCACGTGCTTACAAATTTCACTTTATCTCAATCTCTGGCTTTAAAAGAGGAACGCCAAGGTTGTCCTTTATCTCCTACTCTTTTATTCTCGCTCTTGAAACTCTCGCACTTTCTAAAACTTAATACAAACATTAAAGGTATTCCCATCGGCATACACGTTATACTTCATTATCACATGCTGATGATATGCTAGTTTTGATAGAGAATTTTGAATCATCTCAGCAACCTCTTTATGACTTGTTTACACGCTTTTCCTTCTCTCAGGTCTTAATATTAACTACCAAAAGACAGAAATTCTCCCATTAAATGCTTATTAGTGTTCTTTATCTTGTTCGCATTCCCAATTTAGATGGGCCTCACAATATATCACTTTTCTGGGAATTAAGATCTCATCAGACTTGAATAAGATTTGGGAACTAAATATTCCATTATTATTAAATGACGCTCAGAATATTTTGAATAGATGGAAAATCTTAATCTTTCATTCTCAGGTAAAATTTCTGCAATTAAAATGAATATTACTCCAAAAATTCTATATTTATTTGCCTGTATCCCGCTTAAAATCCCTTCCTTCTTTTTGCATAAAATTGATAAAATTATTGGAAACTTTCTATGGGAAGGACACATACCTAGATTTAGTCGCACTAAGTTAAGATCTCATTGGACTAAAGGGGGCTTTGGCCTCCCATGGTTTAATGCTTATTTTTGGGCATTTAGAGCCTCACAAATGATTAAATGGTTTATAAAACCAAACCGTAATACTCCGTTATGGTATGACATGGAGAAACTCACATCTTCTGGTTCGACTCCCAACAGTTTTATATATTTCAATTTTGTATCTAAACCTATACATAATCCCATTATCAAATCATCTATCTATTATTGGTTCAAGATGCATAAATGGCTTTAAAATTGATCCCATTCCATTAGATATACACCTATTTGGGGTAATCCTAAAATCACTCTAGATGATAAACCTATTTATTGTAAATCTTGGTCTCATAAAGGCATTCTCTTTCTTAAGGACTTACTAATGGATCATTGTAATACCCTAGACTCCTTTAGCAATTTGCAGATTAAATGGAACATTCCGAATACAGACTTTTGGAAATATTTACAGATCAGAGTGGCTATTTCTCATGCCACTATACAGCTTAATAACTCTCATAGATTACATCCATATATTAATAAGTGGGTTAATACCCCCAAAGGTTTAATAGGCACTATATATAAAGTAATTAGAGATGCACTTCCTAATCAATCTTTGTTGGCCAGAGATAAATGGAATCAGATACTCAATAAAGAGATAACTGATTCCTAATGGAATAAATGTTGGAAACTATGTCATATCTCCTTCAAAGATGTTCAGAGTAGACTAATCCAATATAAGATACTGCATTTATGGTACAATACCCTACTCATTTATTTAATATAGGTCTATTACCTAATAACAATTGTTGGAGATGTAACGCTCTAATGGTGACCTCTTACACTTGTTATGGTCATGTAATCTAATCTTTAACTTATGGCAAACAATTCACCAATTTGCCTCTAAGATTATTAGATGCCCTTTTCATTTGATCCAGAATTTTGTATATTAGGTATTACTGACCGTGTCTACAAATTTAACAATATATCAACATAAATGGCTTCAAATATTATTTATGCAAGTCAAGCGATCAATTCTACTTCGTTGGAAATCTCAATCAGTACCTACTCTTTCAGATATTTTAATATATCTAACAAATATCTCTTCATACGAGAGAATTTCATATCTAATTGCTGACAGACTGAATGAATACCAACTTTGCTGGCAGAGTTACTTAAATTTTCTTCAATCATAAATATTCATATTATTATAACATTTTTTTTCTTCTCTATAGTAGAGACTATTGCAGCTCCTTCTTTTTTCTTTTTACCGTTTCTCACTATAACTATCACAGGAAGTTTATAACTTTGTTATATTCTTTTTATTAATTCACTTGGGTGTAGTACGATAACTAATATATGTATTATATGAAAGCTAATACTTCAGATGTTATTTTCATCAAGACAATTTATTGCTTTCATCATGTTATTGTTTTCTAACTATTATATTCTGTATTACATTATTTCATTCGTGTAAACTATTTTAATGTACTATGCCTCGTTTACTCAAACTAATAAAAAGATTAACTGCAAAAAATAAACACATAAGCATTTCCTACAACCGATTTACTAAATTCTGACATACAATTTTGTGGCAAAAATATGTTTTTAAAGGTTTTTCAATGGTTTGAATCTCAGAGCTCTGAGAATAAACTGTCTCCAGCTTTCTACTACGCATACTACTCCGAACTGAGGATATGCAAAACAATATAGAGCCCATGCAACCTTAAACCCCATGAATCACTGCAAAATTCACCTTAACAAGCAGAAAAACAAGACAAAGTAACTCAAAGTCCATAGAGGGTAATGGGAACTTTGAGTTACTTTGTAATGCAAAGTTTTTCACTTTGCTATGTGGAAAATTATGCAAAATTCGAGTTCTACATGAAATACTATGCAGAGCAAATTTTAGCAACTTTGCCCACCTCTAATCAGTACCCTTGATCTCATCAAGGGTTACTGGCAAATACCCTGAGCTAAAGAATCCAGAGACAAAACTGCATTTGCCACTCCTATTGGATTCTATCAGTTTTCCACCATGCCTTTGGTTTACATAGCACACTCATTATATTCCAGTGGTACATGGATGTAATTTTTGCTACTCACACTGGTTATTGTGCTGCTTACCTGAATGATGTAGTGTACAGTACAGACCGCAAAAGTCACCTGGGACACTTAATGAGCAGTTTTCCAATCTATCAGAAAAGTAGGTCTGACCATTTATCCTACCAAATGTGCATTGAGAATACAGGAAACCAGATATTTGGGATATATTTTGATAAGTGCAAAAGTAAAGTCAGAGATTTTTAAGATAGAAGATGTAGCAGAGTCCTGTCCCTAAAACAAATAAACATGTCATTTTTTTAGGGCTGGCTGGTTACTATCGGAGATTCATTCCCAACTTAAGAAATGGTACCTGAATAATGTGAAATGGACCCCAGAGTGTGATGAGGCATTTCAGGCCATCAAGGCTACAACATGTTCAGTCTATCTTTTAAAAAGCCCAGACTTTGAGAAGCAATTTTGTTATAGACAGATGCATCAGAGGTAGGCCTAGGTGCAGTCTTGAGTCAGAATATAGATGGGCATATCCCATTTTATATATCAGTAGGAAATTGCATGACAGATAAAAAAGGAACTCCATCATTGAAAAGGAATGTCTTGCAGCAAAGTGGACCATGGTGTCCCTTAAGTTTCATTTGCTAAGAGATGACATTGTACTTATAACTGATCACTGTCCTCTCAGTTGGTTTAACCAAATGAAGAATAAAAATTCCAGAATCACAAGGTGGTACCAGGCACTACAGGCATTTAAATTCAAATTGATGTACACAGTTGGAAAAGAAAATGTCAGTGCTGATTTTCTGTCAAGATGTGGATCAGGAACTGAGAATTGTGAAGCTTAAAAAAAGTGTGAGTTTCAACTTAAGTGTTTGCTGTACTGGTTGTTATGAAAAAGAGAAACACTGCACATGGGCAGAATTGTAAAGGTTATAAGGTAACTTTAGCAGTGAATTAAAAGAAAGTTTTGGAAACCTATTTTATAAAACAGAAATATGTCCCCTTTTTGGGGGGAGGGTATGTGACAGGGTTGAATAAGACCCTGTCCCATTTGTTATGAAGAAAAAGTTAAATGCAGGGATCTGTTCTATCATCTCTTGTTACTAACATACTAAAATGCCAGCAGAATAGGCCTAACGGTCTTTCGTGTCTGCTCGTTTGGTCAGCCCCCACCCTGGGTGCTGACCTTGCTGTCCCCCTCGCCTTCTCTGGCTTCTCCCTTCCCAGTTCCGGATATTCTTGCTGCATTGGATTTTGCTTCCTGAACCCTTCCCTGTACCTGTCCCACCCCTCTTGAACCCCTCCACTGTCTCTGCTCTCCACCAGCCCCTAGGTAGTGCATTCCATGGCTCCACCACCCTCTCAGTGAAGTAGCACCTCCTCATTCCTCCTCCAGCTTCCACCCATGCCCTCTAGTGGCCCTTTCTCCTTCCTTTGAAGCACCCTGACTGTTCCTCCCTATTTACCCTCTTCATGTACCTGAAGACCCTATCATGTCCCCGGTCCCTTCTCTCTTCCAATGTGTACATATTTAGCTCTTCGAGCCTCTCCTCAGGTCCTGTCCCCAAGCCCCAAATCATTTTGGTTGCCCTCCTCTGACCCTCTCCAGGAGGTTAATGTCCCTCTTAAGTGTGGCCTTCAAAACTGCACGCAGTACTCCAGGTGCGGCCTCACCAAGCAGTTATACAGAGGGAGTATCACTTCCCTCCTTCTGGAGGTGATCCCCCTAGCGATGCATCCCAGCATCCTGTTGGCCTTGGCTGCTTCCCTCCTACAAGTCTCAGAGTTGTTCATCTTGACATCCACCACCACCCCCAGGTCCCTCTCAGCCATTGAGACTTGTAGTATTTCCCCAGGGTGTACACTTGGCCTGGGTTTCTGGCCCCCAGGTGGAGTACCTTGCATTTCCCTGCATTGAACCTCAGCTTCCACTTTCTAGACCATCTTTCCAGAGCCTCCAGGTCCCCCTGCATGGCCACCCTCCCCTCCTCCCCATCCACCACCGCCCCCAGTTTCGAGTCATCTGCAAAGAGACTCATCTCACTCCTGATTCCTGTCCTTATGTCAGATAAGCAAGAACAGAAGGGGGCCCAAGGACTGATCTCTGTGGGACCCTAATTAATGACCCCCTTGGGGATGAGACTATCCCACCAACTATGACCCTCTGGGTCCGGTCCTGGAGCCAATTGCCTATCCATCTGATCATCTGGTTCCCACCCATTTCTCCTAGCTTATCCAACAGGCCCACGTGAGGAACAGAGTCAAATGCCTTGCTGAAGTCTAGAAAGAGGACATCCACTGGTCTACCCAGGTCCAAGGCACTTGTCACCCAGTCATAGAACTCCACCAGGTTTATCTGACACGATTTCCCGGGATGAATCCATGCTGTCTATTGTCCAGGCACCCTGACTTATCCAGGTCCCCCCCTAGCCTCTCCTTGACAATGCCCTCCATCACCTTGCCCACCACCGATGTCAGGCTGACAGGCCTGTAGTTCCTGTGAGCTCCCTTGATCCCCCCTTGTGGATAGGCACTACATGCGCCACCTTCCAGTCTTGGGGCACCCACCCTGTCCTCAGAGAGATGGTGAAAAGCTCTGCCAGGGGTTTCGCCAGGACATCTGCAAGTTCCTTCAGCACTCTAGGATGTAATTTATCTGGCCCCGGTGCTTTCTCCGTCTTAAGGGAGCTGAGGGCTTCCCTCACTCTCTCTGCTGTTATTTCCACTTCTGGTACCTCTTCTCCCTGCTTAGCCCTCCCCCCACCTGCCAGTGATGCCCCCCCCTCTCCCCAGACCTGCCGATCGGTAAGGGTCCCCCCCTCCTCATTATCTCTGTCTCCTCCCATGTATGATGCAGCATCCCATTTTCCCAGAAACTGAGGTGAAGTACCATTTAGTACCAGCTCGCTCTCCGGGTCTTGTGCCCATCTCCTTGATTTAATCCTGCTAATCTGCCCCTTCACCCTTCATCTTTCCCCAATGTATCTAAAGAACCCCTTTTTCCTCTCCTATTTCCTGGCCAGGTTCTGCTCCTTCCTTGCCTTAGCTGCCCTCACCACTCTAGGTGCCCTTCTAGCCATCAGCTCATACTCCCTCGATCCCTTTCACCCTTGAGCACTTGAATTTTTATAGGCTGCTTTCTTTCCCTGCACCACCTCCTGGACCTCCCTGGTCCACCAACAGGGTTTTTGGGCCCTACCACATTTTCGTCTTACTCTTGCACAGGTGCTGGTAGCATCCTGCACCCTTCTCCTGATGATTTCCCACCTACTATCAGCGTCCATGTCTGACCCAATCCCATCCAAATGCTCATTAAGGATCCTTCCCATTTTCTTAAAATCTGCCCCCCTGAAGTCGGTTACTTCCATCTTTGTGCAGCCTTCTACCTATCCTAGGTCCAGGCAGAACCAGACAGTGGCATGGTCACTCCCCGCCAATGGGTCCCTTACCTCCAGACCCCCAATCTGGTCACTGTCTGCCAGGACCACATCCAGTACCCATGCCTCCCTGGTCGGTTCCCTCACCTGCTGAGTTAGGAATGCATCTTGAAAGACATCCAACAACCTCTGTTCCCTGGTCACAGAGGATGTCATAGTCTCCCAGTCTGTTCCTGGCATGTTTAACTCCCCTAACATCACCACCTTTCCTCTGCCCAGTCTGCAGTGTCTCCTAACTTCTGCCACCAGACTGTCCTCCAGCTCCTCTGCCAGGGCAGGGGGTCTATGCACCACTCCTATTTTTACTCTCTTGCCCCCCCCTTGTTATCAAGGTGACCCAAATCGCCTCCACGGTTCCCTCTGCCTCCTCTACTCCCCCTATGCCAATGCAGTTTGTGACTATCATTGCTACCCTTCCTCCCTTTCCCTCCCCCCTGTCCTTCCTGAACATAGTGTAACCCTCCAGGTTCAGGTCCCAGTCATGTGTTGCAGTGGCCCAAGGCTCAGTGACTGCTGCCGCATCCACTGCTCCCTCAGTTAACATCGCCTGGAGCTCAGGCATTTTATTGCCCAAGCTTCTGTCATTTAGCAGGACTACCTTCCACCCTTTCCCTATAGTTCCATTTCCCCTGCTCATGTTCCCATGGGGATTCTGTTTTCTCCTGGTCTGCAGTTTGCCAGTTGGCCTTTTCCTGCAATCCTCCTGGTCCCCAGGGGTGGAGACAGAGTCCTCCTTATCGGCACCCCTGACAGCCTTTTCTCCCATCCCACCCTTCACAAGTTTAAACCCCACTTTCACCAATGAACTCCTCTATTTTCAACTTAAGGATTCCTCTCCTCCAAATTGAGATGTAGTCTATCTCTAGCATACAGCTCCTTATCCTCCCAGGTCTCCCCAATCCCATCAACCCATACCCTCTGGCCTCACACCACCCCTGAGCCACTGGTTTATCTCCCTAATTTTCCTTTTGTATTCCCCACTAGCCCTTGGCACTGGCAGGATTTCTGAGAAGGAAACTGTGCATCCTATGTCATGACAGACCCTGGCGAGCTCCCTGAATCTTGCCTGTATCTCTAGCTCGCTATTTCCCCAATGTCATTTGTACCCAGGTGGACCAGTATGTCTGGGAACCCCAAAGTCCTTTGCCAGCTGATATACCTCATGCTTAGCCCTGCACCGTTAGTCCAGGGAAGCATCTTGTTTTAACTGGCCAGGCTTCTCCTCCTATCCCATTTGATACCCCTGATCATAGAATCCCCAGCAGGAGCACTCTGACCACTCCTTTTCCTCCATTCCCCCTTCCATGTCCCTCATCCTTTCTACCGCCCCTCCACCCAGCTGGCTCCTTGTTCCTCCCCCTATCTGGGTGCCACATGCCACCCCCTCCTTATTTACCATGGCCACTCCCTCCCCTCCAATCCTATGCCTCTCCTTCTCCTAAGTATCCTTCTGTACCTTGCTAATTCCCCCCTCACTGCTCACAACTGGTCCTTCTCCCCCATCTGCTAAACTAGCCTGACTCATCCTCCCTTCCTTCCTGTCTTCATTTAGTTCCTCCTTGCTCTTTGTGCTCCCTTGGCCTAAACCCTCAGCTCCCTTTACTGAATCCTCCTTGTACTTCTGGTCCTTCTCCTTTACCTTCCTCCCAACTGGTCCTTCTCCTTGCGCTTTCCTCCCTCTTCCCTGCCCTCCTGCTCTGATTCACTGCCCCCATTCTCCTGCATTCCAGGTCCCCCATTCTTCCTGCTATCTGGCCCCTGCCTCCTGCCTCCCACTCCCACACCCTTTCCGCCTCTAACCACCTCTGTCGTGGCTACATCACCCCTCATCCCTGAGCAGAAGAAGAGAATTAGTGGTTACTGAGTATAAGGTCTGATCCACCTCCCCGCCTTGCTTCCTTCTGTCCAGCACTGGCCATCTGCCTACTTCCCTGAGAATGTTGTCCCTCCGTCCCCCCTTTGTGAGGGTCCCCAGTTACCTGCCTGCTTCCTTGGTAGTGTCCTTTGGACCCTCTTCCAGGGTCCCTATGTGACCCTGAGTATTCTCCTGCACTCCTTTCCCTATACCCCCACCCTCAGTGCTTGGTGCAACCCTGTGGAGATTTCCAGCCCCTTTCCCAACCATACCACCCCCTCCCTCAGCTTTCTTCATCCCCCAACCTCCTCCCTAGTTGTGCTAGCTGGTAGCACACTAGGCAACCACCAAACTTCCAAGTCCAGTCCAGTATTATGGCTGCTCCACACCCTGTGCACCCCACCACCCTCCCAAAGATGCCGGCCCTAATGATGTGTGGTTCCATCCCCTTCCAAATAGGTTTCCTTGGGTGAGCCACCAGGTTCCCCCCTAGTCCAAGATACCCCTACTGCCTAATCGAGTCACCCACTAATCTTAGAGACAGTCCCACTGTACACCAGTAACTCTGTTACTAGGTGCAGTACAACACATTAAACTTATAAGGAAATGAACAACTCCCTAAGCCTCTCTCCCAGCCTTTAAATCCAACCCCAGTGGCTAGAACTACATGAGTTGCACCAGCAGCCTTTTCCTCCAATTGCAGGGCAGGTGTTCCCCTATAAATTTGCAGACTTCTGGGGAGGGAGGGTGGGGAGGGCGGGTCTTGGGCAGACACCTGACAAGAGAGAGTGTATCAGCCCTGTGTCTCCTCCAAGCCCTGCAGCTAAAGAACCAGGCCCAAGCAAATCCCACCAAATAGGTTTTAAATCAGAAGAAATAGGCCTCTACCAGCGCGGCCTGTTACACAGTGAAACATCTGCAAAAGAGCCCACTTACAGCCACCAAATCAGTTTACAAACATCCAGCATCCCCAAAACAATACCCTGCTAGCCCCTTAGAAGTAAGAAAGAAAGAACTAACCTACCAAGTAAAATCCACAAGAACCCTGTGAAAACAACAGCAGCAGCTACTGTCCTGGAACGAACTGATCCTGTCCCCTTCCAGTTCTTTCTGAGAAGACAAAGCAGCTAGCACCTCAACCTGATTCAGCCCTGCCTCCAGACAATTGGCTGAGTGAGACCTGGCCAGACCATTAACACCCTCCCCCACTATGAACTAACCTTTACAGCTAATGGAGTCAGCACAAGGAATCAAAATTCAAGTCAAAGTCTCTACATATGCTTGCTGCCAAAGGAAACAGGTCTCCAATTTAATCAGCTTCACTAACACCACATCAAAATAGGCTTGAAATTAACAGATATAGGTCTCCAATTCAAATAACCATCTCCAAGCAAATCCCACCAAATAGGTTTTAAATCAGAAGAAATAGGCCTCTACCAGCGCAGCCTGTTACACAGTGAAACATCCACAAAAAGAGCCCCACTTACAGCCACCAAATCAGTTTACAAACATCCAGAATCCCCCAAAACAATACCCTGCTAGCCCCTTAGAAGTAAGAAAGAAAAGAACTAACCTACCAAGTAAAATCCACAAGAACCCTGTGAAAACAACAACAGCAGCTACTGTCCTGGAACACAACTGATCCTGCCCCCTTCCAGTTCTTTCTGAGAAGACAAAGCAGCTAGCACCTCAACCTGATTCAGCCCTGCCTCCAGACAATTGCCTGAGTGAGACCTGGCCAGACCATTAACACCCTTCCCCCACTATGAACTAACCTTTACAGCTAATGGAGTCAGCACAAGGAATCAAAATTCAAGTCAAAGCTCCCAAAATATGTTTGCTGCCAAAGGAAACAGGTCTCCAATTTAATCAGCTGCACTAACACCACATCAAAATAGGCTTGAAATTAACAGATATAGGTCTCCAATTCAAATAAACATCTCCAAGCAAATCCCACCAAATAGGTTTTAAATCAGAAAAAATAGGCCTCTACCAGCGCAGCCTGTTACACAGTGAAACATCCACAAAAAGAGCCCCACTTACAGCCACCAAATCAGTTTACAAACATCCAGCATCCCCCAAAACAATACCCTGCTAGCCCCTTAGAAGTAAGAAAGAAAAGAACTAACCTACCAAGCAAAATCCACAAGAACCCTGTGAAAACAACAGCAGCAGCTACTGTCCTGGAACACAACTGATCCTGTCCCCTTCCAGTTCTTTCTGTCTCTTCTATGTCTGACTGCACAGTAAAATTTTCTTGTGAAACCTAGGAGCTGATCACTCTGACAGTCTCACTATTCTCCCCCACCCGCTATCTCCCTACCTTCACTTGCTATTTCTGTCTTTCCCTCCCACTTGCTTATCTGTGATTATAAAAATAAATGTGGATCAGTATGTGAAAGTGGTTCTCCAGTTTGAAAACGTATATAGTTATATTATTGAAATGATTGCAAATGGTACTTAGAATTACGTGGGTTAACCCTGAGATACAGTTTGACCTCCACAAGCTAATTTGCAGAGTTGTCAACAGGAGATTAGTTCAGAGACACAATGTTCTATTTTGTTGCACCTGCTAGGAAGGAAACTGACAAAGGTCTGATACATTTTGTAAGAAACAGGAGGTGTCTTGACAAGATCAGGATGCAGAAGTTTATTGCCAGGCATAGACTTTATATAAAATGAGCAGCAATGCTTTGTTAGAGAGAGAGAGAGAGAGAGATTGAAGTTTACATTTAGAGCTACACTCAGATGAAGGACTTTGTTTTGTGTGCACTGCCTGTATAAAGCTATCCTGCACAATTACAATTTTGTATTATATAGATATTGATAATAATGAAACCCTACTTGTGAATTTTATGACTTCTCCTGGTTTGCTTATGCTTTCTGACCTGCACCTTAACAACAGTATCCCACTACCCTGTCTAAAGATATGGTGAATGACTCTAACCATTCTCACATGGCCAGCCTGTTAATTATGGAGCACATTCACATTTTAATATGTGAGCTGGAAAACCAAAGTATTGAAAATCAGCAGAATAGTGCAGCTATCAGCTCCCTTAAAAGAGATGTTGAAGCGACTGCAAATGATAAAACCAATAAATGTTGCTGCTTCTATGATTAACTTCATAAAAAAGAAAACTAATTGTATTAATGCTCAAAAAAAGAAGACTGAAGAAAGCTAAACAAAATCTAAAGTTCCCCCATACAAACAGAAACTAGTCATGGACAAGGAGACCAAGACATCTCAGAAATCCTTAACAATGTTACATCTTTGTTTATGCTACATTCTGTTAAAAATACCATTCCTAAGGGGAATAATGGTTACATTAGTATTACACCTGAGCAGACAATGAAGCAAATTTTAAGTAATCCCATTCTTCTGCAGCAGGAGTTTCCTAGAACTACTACTCTTATTTTTGAACCTAGAGAAGATCTGGCTAGAACTAGTACTTATCCTCCTTATATAGGAGAACAAGAAAAGTCCCCACCTGACCAACTTTCTAAAGTGAGTCTACTGGGAAATTAATGGCTTCTTAAATTTAATGGCATTTTCCCTAAACTTATGAGACTCAAAACTCTTTAACAGAACTACTGTAATGTGCTATTTAAATGAAGGTGAGTAGGGAATAGATCAGAAAGATTGAGAGTATATGCTCTGAAGCATTTAGTGTAAGAGATAGGTTCCATATCCTAAAGATTATCTTATTATTGACTCATTTATCTCCTTATAGACTTACAACATGAATTATAGCAGACCTAGACTGAAACATCTAAGAGACCCTTACAAGAACTAGTCTGGCATGGGTGGATGAGACTTCTTGTTACTATACCTAATGATATCATCATGAATCTTAATCCCTGGAATAACTGAGAGTCAGAACCCATAATTTTAACTTCACATTGGTTAGCAGAAGGCAGATGAATTGAGGATTAGTCTATAGTGTAAAGTCTTATTTAAATTCCAGGATCTGCTAAGGCATAAATTGTACTGAAGCAGAGATCTTAAAAATTAGAAGGATATGTGGCATTAATACCTATGGACAAGTGAACATATCATATAGAAACAGACTTATAGCAGAGCAGATATTGCAATACAGGAGTATTTAGACTCTTTTGCTTGAAGATAGTAGATACATCATATTTATCTAGACCTCCTATCATTTTTAACTTGGACCTCCCAGTACAACAACCCAATTGTAATTGCTCTGTAGGAAATATATTGGCTATTCTCCTACCCTGTGAGATTGTCCTCAGACACTCAATAAACTGATTAAATTATTAAAACCTTGGAATGAAATAGGTATATAATTTTTGTCATGGAATGTGGCAGGTGTGTTAGGGAAGATAGTTAATTCTGAATAGTTGGATTTTCTCACTAAACATGATGTGCTGTATTATTTCAAGAAACCTGGCTTGTGAACTAGGACATGGGTTCCAAATTAAATTTCTGTCAGCTAAAGTAGGAAAAAAACAAGTTAGACCATTTGGAGGTCTGCTGATTACTTTTAGAATTGAGCCTGCAATTCAGATAGGAAAAATGTTACTCCACAATAACAACTTAATGGCTGTGTATATGGAAAATTAATGAGGATGAAATACTGTTATGCAGTGTATGCAACCTTCCCTTAGGGACAAGGTGGTCCTCTATTTCTATTTGTGATCTCTTAGAATCCACTTTATTAGATCAGACTGTGGTTTTAAACCCAGAGATAATTATAATGGCTGACATAAATACCAGAATTAGCCATTTAAATAGTGTGGAAAACTTAGATTAAGCAGTTGTGTCAAGCCACAAGACATTCTGAGAAGAAAACTATTAATGTTTTTGGGAAAAATATTGTTAAAGACATGCTATAATTTATCTCTTTGGGTACTTAATGGAAGACAGGATGAGACTCTTCAAGAAACCTTTACTTATTTTACAGGTTGTTACACTTTAGCTATTGATTATGCCATTTTAACTGCGCTTTACATAACTAAATTCAGTAAACGCAAGGCCTTACCCCAGAACCGATAGTGACCATCTTCCATTATGCCTAAAAAGAATTATCAATGGTACACATTTACAAGTAACTATATAGAAAAAAAATAATATGCAAAACAAGTGAAGGATAATTTGGCAACATATGCAAATAGAAAAAAATTCAACTCTTCTTAGTAGATGAATGCTGTTCTCAACTACAAATTGAGAAATTGCAGGACAATGATTCTTTGAAATAGCATTATGTATATGCTAAGTTACTGAACATTTGTCTTCTATTTTGTTATACTTTTTGCAAGCCAAATACATATAATAATAAGTAGAATGATATGGTACTAGGTCAATACTGTGCAAGCAAAACTGTGCAGCACTAACTGCACTGTGTAAAACGTGACTGAATTTACAATGACAGGGGTATAACAGCAGTAGAGAATTACCACTACCCCATTGCTGTACACTATTTACATGGAGTGATCAAGTTGCCATGTGTTAAGTGCTTGGTTGAGCTGCTTCTGTGGAGGAGTGGCTAAGACATCAGCACACAGCAGAACTGGGAGACCTGGGACCATGATTCAGTTCCCCCCAGGTTTCCCCATGCTGCTACTTTTGTATTAGAAAAAAAGATCCCCCTTCCCGAGTTTCTTCCCATTCCCTAGGTCCACCCCCCCACACACACAGATTGTGGGAGGTATGGGGGGTGTGGGAGGTAAAGTCCTCTGAAAAAAAAAGGAAGCCCATAGTTTTTAAGGCATGCGCTGTTTGTGTCATGTCAGTGTTTTACCCAGTGTTATTGCAGCGCATCCCCTTTTGCTTGCAGCATTCACTGCTGCATGGTTATGATACAGACTGCAAGATAGACAGAAGAAAAAAAACAATTTAATAAGGTTCTAGGAGCAGCAAGAAGTAATCCCTCTAGGTCAAAAATATACTTTTTTAAAATAATACCAGACCTCAAAATAACTCCT
The DNA here is from genome assembly GCA_016271365.2 of Neoceratodus forsteri. Classification (NCBI taxonomy): domain Eukaryota; kingdom Metazoa; phylum Chordata; order Ceratodontiformes; family Ceratodontidae; genus Neoceratodus; species Neoceratodus forsteri. The sequence continues at coordinate 1,385,512,034 of CM057458.1, read as the reverse complement.
TTCTCACTAGCAAAAGACAGTATTATCAGACTTTATTATGGAAGAAACAATTGGATTTAACAGCTTCTCCAAACTCTCAGTCTTTCTGAAGGCTTATTGCTCAGGGTTCAAATAAATGGTAAAACAATGTAGATTCACATACATATGCGAACATATGGGTCCAACATTATTCAGCACTGTTTTTTAATAATGATATTGTATTGGAATGCTGGGTTCCCATTTTGAAAACAGTAACTTAAACATTACCTAAAGTGAAATATTCTGGCAATAAAGTTTACTAGTAAAATAATAAAGTGACTGGTCCAGATGGCATTCTGTTGGATTTAATCAGCTACCTGAAAAGGGGCTTTAAAGCAGCAGTACAATGAAAAATGTTTTCCCAAAAAGCTAATTTCAGCAACATTTAATAAAAATGTTAGCATATCTGTCAGATCTACTTTTCTTGGTACCTCCTTTGCTGTACACTGTGAGTTTTCTTTTATTTTCTCAGTCCTAACTCTTGCCAGATCTACAATGCTATTTCTTAGGCAAGTGTGGCAACCTTCTTTTTTTCTTGAGAAACAAGCTGTATTGAAACATTTATTAAATACTTAAATTTTGGTGGAACTAAAAGTCTTACTGCCAAACAAAACTGGAAGATGCCAGAAAACATTTATACTGAAAAAAGGTAGGGTTACATTTTTGTTCAATTTTGTTGCACTGCTGCATTAATCATGCCATGTTTTTAAAGGACATTGTTAAACCCAATGATGTACAGGACAATTAGACTATTTGAGTCTGCATTCAAAATTCTCAACAGAGTTGTCTGTAACATGTAATCCATTTGAACCAGTATTCTCTGTTATTTGATTTACAATCTGGTTTTGTCAAAGGTGATTCCACTTTCGATTAGTGTTCATATTTCATCATTTATTAGTTAACTATGTTGTAGTTAGTGGTCAGGCAGTGTGTTTGGCTTTCATTGATCTAAGTAGAGTCTATGACTCTTTAAACTGTGACATACCAGGTAAAAAGTTGGTAGAAATTCTTTTAGTTAGCACCTACAAGTCATGAGTGACCTTTACACGTGCAATTGCTGCAGGGTAAGACACAATGGACAGAAACTTTAACTAATAAAAGCATGATAAATTCTGCTGTGAAACAAGCATATGTCCTTCTGCCTACCCTATTTAATGTTTATTTCAATGACATTATTTTGGATCTTGATAACAATGTTTTTTGTTACCCTAAAATAGGTTTTCATTCTTGCCTTGTCTTGACTTATGCCGATGATCTCATCCTGATTGTGTTAACACAAAAAACCTACAGAATCTAGTAAGCAATAGTGCATGACAGGGTGTGTGTTGTGCTGGGATAACATCATGCCTGGGGTGGTTGGGCATGTGTAGGTGTATATTTTTAAAAAAAGTCAATTGTTACTGCTGTTTGCCAGTGGATGGCATTGTTCTTATGCCCCTGCTTGACTTTGTCAATGTTTCAACTTCCTTATGCTAGCTGTTTGCCATTTGTTTTGTGCCTGCCACTTACCTGGTGACCCTCCTCACTCCCAGTTTGTGGTAATGTTCATAATGCACTTTGAGGCACTTTGGGGTGGATACTGAGTGCCAGTTGCTTAAGTTAAGTTTCATGAAGTCAGATGGTGAGTGCAAAACAGCTTCTTACTGATGTGTGTGGCTGCCAAGATGATTGCAAAGACTATGGTCAGCAGCTGAGTGGATTACAAGAGTAGCAAGAGAAAACTTATTAAAGGCGCATGTTTACATTAGTTAGAGGCAGAGCAGGGATGGAAGATGTCTGCAACTTTAAACAAATAAAAGTAACTGAATTTTCATGCCAAGTTTTTTTGTCTTGCACAGCAAGTGGCATCACTGAACCATGTGACAAGCAATTATGGTCTCCATGGTTCAATGAAGCTGCTTGGTTCATGGGAAAAAAACTGTCATGAAAATTAATTTTTTCCTGTCTGCTGCAATGTCTGTCTTTAAAAATATAATTGTGGATCATGTAACCACGTGTGGAAGAACAGATGAGGACTTCCATGAAGGCTAGCTGGAATTGGTGTAGTGGGTGCTGAGTGGGGTCCGTAAAGCTGACTTCATGGAGTGATCTACCTTAAGTAAAGTAAAGTAAATGTTTATTTATATAGCACCTTTCTAGAACCAAAGTACTTCACAATTAAAATACAACATACAAATATAAAATTTACACTAAATAATAAATACATCAGTGAATTAAAATTCATCTGGGAAGGCTAAATTAAAAAGATAGGTTTCCAGCTCAATTTTAAATCTATCGACAGTCAGGCATTCTCTGAACTGATGAGGCAGAGAATTCCACAGGGTAGGGGCCCCAAAATAAAAAAGTGTTGACACCAGATGTTTTTAAATGAACCCTGGGAATCTCTAGCAATCCCTCATTGGTGGATCGTAGAGGATGGACGGGGCTGTAGGGAGTCAGGAGATCTTGCAGGTAACTGGGTTCCTGTTCATGTAGGGCTTTAAATGTTAGCATGCCAACTTCAAAGGTGATCTGCCACTGAACAGGCATTCAGTACAGTCTGTGCAGTACAGGCATAATATGACTGTCCCGATGTACCAATCAAAAGCCTGGCCATAGCATTCTGCACTAGCTGCAAGTGGCAGATATCAACCCCAGGAAGACCTAGGTAGAGGGCATTGCAGTAGTCAAGCCAGGTGGTGATGAAGGCATGGACCAACATTGGCAGATCATCCAGAGGAACCAGTTGTTTCACCTGGGTGATATTCCTCAGATGGTAGAATAAGGATTTAACAATGGCCAACACCTGAGATTTCAGAGTCAAGCCATCATCAAAAATAACACCCAGGTGATGCACCAGGTCTGAGGAAGTGAGCTGAACACCATCAAACCATAAGTCTGGCACATGTCCAGTCCCCAAACCCATCCTCAGATGACCCAGGTCCACTACCAGCACTTCGGTCTTGTCCGGATTCAGTCTAGCCAGCTGGAGTGCATCCAATCCTTGATGTCAGTGAGACAGTTGTTTAGCACAGAGGCTGCATCAATCTGCCCAAGTAGAAAGAAAATATACAGTTGAGTATCATCTGCATAGCAGTGAAAACTTAAACTGTATTGCCTGATGATATCTGCTAATGGCAGTATATACACTGCAAACAACATGGGTGCCAATATGGAGCCCTGTGACACCCTGCAGGATGGGGGAAGGGTAACAGAGGAATAAATTCCAGTGATCACTCTCTGAGACCTGTCTGTAAGGAAGGATCAAAACCATTCAAGGACTGTGCCCAACAGCCCACAAAGGAGCCACAGGTGCTCTGAAAGCACAACATGGTTCACAGTGTCAAACGTTGTAGAGAGATCAAGAATGGCCAAGATGGTATGAGTCTTCCTATTTCTCTCTATTAGGAATTCATTCAGTACTAGGATAAGTGCAGTCTCGGTGCCATGTCTCTTCCTAAATTCAGACTAGAGAGCACCGTAGACACAGTGGGTCACAAGGTGATTGTTCAATTGCAATGCAACCACCTTCTCAATAACCTTACCAATGAAAAGCAGGTTAGTGACAGGCTGATAGTTAGCTGGACAGTCTGGATCCAAGGAGGGGTTTTAACAGTAGATGTAGTTGTCTGCGTGGTGGGACTGGACCCATGAAGTTATACTGGGATAACATCATCGGTCCAACCCAGTCCCATTGTATAATTAGACATTTTATATGACAGATGTACCACTCATGATCTAATTATTAATCAGGATAAAAGTAAAATGACTGTTAACATTAAAAGTAATTATAAAAAACTTAGGTAGATGGTATGTAAATGGAGACAAACTAGACATGGTGAAGGAGTATATATATTTAGAACTGCCTTTTAACTCTCGCTTAATGTAGGGCACCCAGATTAAGCTAGTTCAGAAAAAAACAGTGGAGGTATATTTTGATTTAATAGTAGATTTGGAGGTAATGCCATAGAAGCCCCTATTGGGGTCTGTAATTCCAAAACAATGACACAATTGATATATTGAACTGAAAATTGGGATCATGATCTCACAGACAACTTAGCTAAAACTATTAATTCATTCTAGAAAAAAACTTTAAAGACTTTCACATGCCATCCTAGGCTATTATGCTAGGATGGAGGTAGGACAAACCTCCATTAAAACCCTCGTAACCTGGTAATTACATAATATTTGTCTTGCTCTATAATCACATCAGGGATTATGGCTGATATGTATTTAAAAAATATGAAACACACCCTAGATAGTCTTTCTTAGGAAAACCTTGCAAGAAATGGGGAAGGGATACCTGTGACATTAGTTTTGAAATGGGATTGTTATCTCAAGAAGTTATAGTAAGCCTTTGAAACATAGATTAACTTATATTGATAAACAGTCATCATTTGATAAGCTTTTTTTAAACAAATTTTGTCCAATATTAGCCAGTATATAGTAGTATTAGTAGCATAGTTTTTATTCATAAAATGCGTATGAAAAGGATAAGTAGTACAAGCTCCATTGAGCTAAGGCTCATTTCCACAGAGGCCCTATTTTTACATACATAATATTGCACATATAAGTTACAATAAGTACAATACATACAAAAATCAGCATATATCACAAACTGTGAACTTTCTACAAATACATCATATATACAGCCTACAAGACAAAGTCAAGTGTGTAAATTCAGCTAATTTAAGATATAAAATATGTCTTTTTAAACATTGTGCTACTCTCCACAGCAATTCAATGGCATTGCTGATTTCTCATAATACCATCTTTTTATTGGTGCCATATCTATCTTGCATTGCGTAGAGAAATAGGCACAGAGTTCCACAACACTGGTCCCCTATACCAAACCGCTAACCTACCTATATTTAAACCATATTTTGGAATTATATATTCCAAACCATAAGCAGACCTTAGGCTTTCTCTTGTTTTCCTTACTATAAAATATTCCTGAATATATGGAGGCACTTTTCCTTTCTGTACTTTAAACATAAATGTTAGGATGTGCCACTCTCTCCTGTTCTTTAATCTTATCCAGTTTAATGATTTATGCAATTCACAATGGTGAGTTATCCTGGGGGCATTGAGGATGAACTGAACAAGCCTGTTATACATTGTATCCAGTTTGGCTAGTTCCACCCCCGAGGTCCTACACAGATCATATTTCCATAGCCCAATACTGGGAGCACCATGGTGTCTACTACCCTCCACCTTGTAGCATTGGACATAAAATATTTCAGTTTATACCACATAGCACAATTTTTTACCTATATTCAATAATAAAACCTCCAAATGTATTTTCCAATTTAAATTTTCATCTACAATAACTCCAAGATACTTATACTTACTAACTTGTTGTATCTGACCTCCTTCTTGGGAATACATCTTTAGCTCATCTTTCTTATTTCTATTGCAGGTGAACAACATTGATTGTTTTCTTTTTTGTATTTAAGCATAATTTACATTCTCTAAAAAAGCCTGCAAGTGATAAAAAGCCTCTTGTAATTTATTTTTCTATGTTAGTAGTGTTTTTACCCTCTACATAAATCACAGTATCATCTGCGTAAATGTGATAATTTATTGTAGGGTTCAAAAATAGTAAGTTGTTTATATATATGGTAAAAAGAAGTGGGCATATACTGGATCCTTGTGGTATCCCTGTTTTAATGTATAATGGTACAGATCTGCATTTTCCCAATTCTACCACTCGTTCTCTATCCAACAAATATGTTTTTAACAATTCATTCTCTATATCCCTCACCCCTATTTCATGGAATCTGGACAGGAGAATGCCATGGTGCAAAGTATCAAAAGCTTTAGATGAATCTATAAATATAACACCTACGGACATTCTCCTGTCCAGACTCCACTGCAAATCCCCCACTACCTTCATCAACACTGTATGTACTATGTACAGCTCTAAATCCTGACTGATAAGCATTCATTTGTTTATTGTATTCCTGGAAAAACTTAAATTGTGACACAACAATGTGCTCTAAGATCTTTGATACCACTGGCAAAAGAGATATAGGGCGGTAGTTGTTAATATTATATTGCTGTCCTCCCTTAAAGATTGGTACCACCTTAGATGTTTTCCAACCTTTAGGAAATTCACCAGTAGTCAAAGAAAGATAAAACAGGTATATTATTTGGTATGCAATACAGAGGGCTGCATATTTCAACAGTTTTGTCTGTATATTATCCAATCCTGTGGCTTTTTTAACATTCAGTTTCAAAAATTCATCCTTAACTTCATGTACCCTAATACTTGTAAACTTAAATGTTTTAGACCCATTCAAATGTTGAAAAACTTCTTCCTGCATTTTATTCCTATTACTAGAGGTATTAGATTCCAAAACTTGCATACCTACTTCTACAAAGAAGGTGTTAAATGCCTTTGCCACAATATGATTTAAAGAAACCACTTGCCCATCAATTTTGATCCTTCTTACCTGCTCCTTTTTAACATTTCCCATCAAATTAGCCATTGTTTTCCAGAAAAGTCTAGGATTTTGATTTATGTTACTATCCAATTTTTTTTTTGAAAAACATTTGCTTAATTTTCCTAATTTGTTTAATGTATTTATTTCTTGCCTGTCTATACTGAGTTGAGACTCCTGCAGCACCTAACAATTTTGCTTTATGCCACTTTTCATCACTTTCTTTTTTGTATTTATGTAATGTAGCATTATACTATTTTTTATTATTAGCGCTTACTCTTCTTTTATTTATCGGAACATGATGGTCACAAACTTTTACAAACTCTTCATAAATGTACAACCATGCTTTTAAGACTGTAGGTATCAAATGTAGTCTAGTCCGATCTATTTTCTCCATATCTAACATGAACTCAACATAGTCAAAATGTTTAAAGTTCCTCCACACAACCATCTGGACCCCTTTGCTAGGTTTTACATGCTTTTGAAGTACAAAAGTAACCTGATGATCAGAAAATGCATCGGGCAATACTCCACTATGAGATTATTCGGAAGGTCTGTTTGTAAAATTGAATCCAAAAATGTTGAATGTGATTGATTTTTACTATTTATCCTAGTAGGTTCTTCCAATAATTGAGTTAATTGTAGGCTCTCCTGAAAATCAGCTAGGCTATTTACTGGTTCTATCTGCAGCCAATTTATTTTTAAATCTCCTGTGATCAAGAGTTCATGTGTAGTATTTAAGTGCACAATAAATTCCTGTAGGCTGTAAAAAGTACTATTTTCTATTTTAGAGGGTTTATAAATTCCAGCAATCAGGATAGGTTTGAAAAAGGGAATCTTTACTTCAACAAATATTGCTTCTAATCCCCTATCTAATGAGTCACAACTTTTTTCCATGACTTCCAAATCAGCATTTGTATACACCAATAACCCCAACCCCTTTTGTTTCTATCTTTCCTAAAGTGTTGATATCCTTCCCTCTGTAAAGATCTATCACAATTTTTTACCCAACCAAGTTTCGGTAATGATTACAATATCTGGGCTATACTTACCTATCCAATCTTTAATTAAATCTAACTTATTTGACATACTATAAGCATTAAAGTGAACAACACTTAAATACTCCCCATTTAAAACCTCTGCATTTATATAATTAAAATATACAGGCCCAGGATTGGGATGGACGTCCCCACTTGTTAACAAAGTAAGAAGCATTACATACTTAAACACCGTTTGCCATTTTCTTTTATATTTTAAATGGTTAATCTTCTTAAGTATTTCTTGTACAGATTTTATCATTTGCAGCAGAAAAGATACCATATTTTTCTTTATAGCACCTGCTATATGCATTACAGCACCTGCTATAGCACTTGTTTTATCAGGTTCCTGTACATCATACTGTATGTGAAATTATCGCTGCTCATCCAATTCCAAAACCCAGTAAGAAAATGTTAAAATCCCATGACATTGTGCTCCTATGTAAATATTTATAATATCTGTCCTTATTTCTTAATACAGTACATTTTCCTGAGTTAACAGTTTGTGGACAATATACACAATAAAATAGTAAAAAGCACCAAGTCAATACATATACTTCCATAGTGTTGAAATTTAGACCAACCTTTGATGTAACACATTTTCTAACACTGATAAAACAAAATAAAAACACAACAGATACCTCTCTCCATTTCCCCATTTCTTTCTCCTCACTACAAGAGAAAGAACTTTGTCAATTTCTACCAAGTGACACTCACACCACTCATGCTCATGCCTGAGCCTGCGCTCAGCCAGGCCTGAGCATTTTAAATTGCCCTGCTCCTCCCCTTCTTGCCCTAGCAACCAATAGCTCCCCACAGAGCTCCCTCACCAGCTGTTTCTGATGATGGCAAGCTGTTTTAGGCATGGGGGAATGTTTAATTTCAAGCAGCACAGTTTGTATAACAGAAAGAGGAAATTATATTAGAACCATATTGGAAATTAGCTACAGACCCTGATATGAGGTCAACTATTAAGTTCTGTTTCAGAACTTTCCTCAGTAAAATCTTGGAAAAAAGGTACCACCCCTAGAACCCTACTTTTAGAGATTTATGTCCATGCAACCTTATGTACAAGGAAGACTTGACCCATGTGTTCCTGTATTGTCCTTTTTACAAAGCAGCAAGAAACAAATGGTTATGAATAAGTCTTAGAAATAGATTCTTAAAGTGGTAAAGAAGCACTGTTATGCCTATTCTTAACATCTGAGCATATAATTTCAATAGACTGGTGCTGAAAAAGGAGGCAGGGACGTTCCCAATGATGCAATATTTATCATACCTGGAGTGGGAGTCAATTAATGACTATATAGAAAGGGAGATGTTTCATATTCAATGTTGGACCAGGCGGTGGAAAAAATTAAAGCAAGGGATGTGCCTTGGCTGACAAAATGTGATACTGGGTTGCCATTCTAACTTTTTTCTGGTCCAGCCTTAGGATTTTGATTTGCTGAGTTTTCAGTGTAATGGGAAATATTAATTTGTTAAACCACTGCCAATGGGATGCTCTGTAACATGTACCACATTTGAAACCTTCAGCACATGGCAGGAGCAGGCATTCAAGAAGCAGAATAGTAGCAGGGAGGTAACAAACTACCAGGTTGATGTACTGTTTCTAGGGGAGAGTAAAAAAGAAGCAGGAAGGCTGCAGGAGAAGTTCAAAGTGTTGTGTGAGTATTTTGGTGTTCCACTGACTGAGTAAAAGGTGGTAGGTCCAGCCAGAATGCTGGAATTTTTAGGTATTGAACTCAGTATGTCAGGTGTCAGTTCCAACTGCCACATGAGAAGGTGCAAATACTGAGGGAATGTTTCTTAAGAGTGATGGCAGGAGGATGGTACAACTGGTGGTGGCACAGCAGCTGTAGAGGCACCTCAGTTTTGTATGCAAGCCACAGCCACTGGCAGGGCATTCATGCACCGGCTGGTCAGGGCGCTTTAGAAAGCAAAGAGACCACATAATTGGGTGCATGTCTCCAGAGGTGTAAAGCCCCTTTTGTGGGCCAGGATACATTTTGGCTAGTTTGGGATGTGGAGGTGCTCATAGTGATTTGTCTACTGTATCTCACCTGATGTGCTTCAGATCCAATTCCCACTTGACAGTCATTGGTTTTGCCAGGATCTTCTTGGTTCAGTTTTTGTGGTGATTGTCAGGTGTCATTGATCCAAACATTGTTTTCCTGCCATTCTAAAGAGAATAGTGGTGAAGCCACTCTTAAACAAGCCCTTTTTGGACCGAGACAACCTGGCCCATTAGAGGCCTGTATCTAACCTCCACTCTCTTGGGGAGGTTTATATGAAAGTGATGGTGATGCATCTGTAGGCTCTCTCTGAGCATTGTGATATATATGACACTTTAGTAAGCCCTTAGGACCCACCATGGCATGGATACATTGCTCACCCCAGTGTTCAATAATCTCCTCATTGCAAGGATCAACAGGGTATGGTAAACTCTTGCCCTCCTTTACCTCTCATCAGTGACATGGTAAGATAAAATGCTCTATATGGCTCAGGGTACAGGGACACCGAGCACATTGCTGCTAGAATAACAAAGACATTAAACACCTATCAAATTTTGCATGTCTAAAATAACATTAAATTAAAGCACAAATATGAACTAAAAATGTGTGGATAGCATATGCCTGTGATGCCACATAATCTATTTTTTGCTTGTGTGTAAACGGTACATAAAAAGCTCTAATGGGCACTTCCGGTGAGAGCACCACCTAGATGGTAGCTTGATTTCTGAGCTCCATACTACAGCGAAGATAATCCATCTCAATCAACAGCTTGCAGTGGGCATCCAACTCCCAAATCAGAAGAGTTGATCAATAATTGTGACAAAACATAAATCAAAGGACAAAACAGGCAACCAATAGCAAAAATATCACAAAACTCTGCTCGAATACATGCAGCCCACACAGTCCACAACAGCCTCAGCCCTACAGTGTTTGCTGCTGACCCAGACACTACAGCAGACTAGACCTGCACAATCACCTCCAAAGAGCTTTGCGCTACTCTACAAAAAATAAATACTATCTTAGAGAGGCTAGAAACTTGAGTTTTGGATGACCAACAAAAATTAGAAACACTGGAACATAAGACTGAGCAGCTGTAAAATGCTTTAACTGAATATACCGTAACAGTGGATATCCATAATGCAGCCTTACTGGACTTACATAGCAGAGAGCAAGCACTAGAGAGGCAACGGGAAGATTTGGAAAACCGAAACAGACAAAACAACATTCATATACATGGGTTGCTAGAAGGCATAGAATCTATTACAGTTCCTATATTTATAGAGTCCTTCCTCACTGAAATGTTGGGATGGCCTGAGGAGAAACACCTAAATATTATCAGGGCACACCGCTCACTAGTCATAAAGCCCAGAGATCCTAAGGCTAGACCCAGATCCCTGATAATAGCGTTTTGGAACTTTCGGGTCAAGGAAGAAATTTTGAGACTGGCCTGGGTAAAATAGAGATTCTGTTTGAGTATACCCAACTGTTTTTTGAACAAGATTACACCTCCCAACTACTGGCAGAAAGGAGAAAAGTGTTATCAGTGGTTCGTTCACTTCAAGCAAAGGGGGAGAAGGCATTTCTGAAGTAACCTGTCAAGATAAGAATATTCACAGAAAATGGCCCGAGGAGATTCCAGGACTTATCTTCAGCTAAAAAATTTCTGCTCACACTTGATGTTGTAGTGCCACAAGATGTCATCATTCAGCAATGAGGTCAAGTGCTGGAGCATTCCTGACAGGAACAAAAAGAAAGGGTCAACAGGATTGTTCAGGACCAGATAGCATGTGGGACAAGGTCTCTCACTTTCAGGATTCTCCCACAATGTCTCAAGAGGGCGCTGCTTCAGAAGACAGAGATAAATCTTCCAGGAGTACAGAAGAAGCAACAACATTGGGCAAACTGGCTTGAGGACTCATAGAAGACAGACTGTTGGGACTTATTTACTAGGGCCGTGAGTGTGCCTGTTGCAGGATTTTAGGCTGCTGCCATATGCCTTAAAGTGTGATTTGTGTTGTGAAGATGGGGCCTTGAATTTGTCCTGGAGGGAGACAAGTTAGTTTAGTTTGCTGTCTCCTTCCACACAGTAAACTATAATTTTCATTATGATGGATATATTTGCTTAAAGGCACCAGAGGAATGGCAAAATTGGTGATTGGTGGGGTGGACTGCTGGACACCTTGATGTCCTAGTGGCCTCCTTTGGTGGGGGCAGACCCCACTGTTGGCAGATTGGACAACAGTGTGGCCCAGAATAATGGAGGGAGAATAGGAGTTCTGCCAGGGTAGAGAAATGCCATGAACTTCTGATTTTTCACTCCATCAGAACCACCTTAGAATAACTGGGGATATTAGGCCCTGGTGGCCAGGTTGCTAGCTGTATTGGCAGGCACTGGTGTTGAGTCTTATCCCCCAACCCCAAGGCTTAATTGTCTAGGTAGGAGAGGATCTAGAGATCAGATTGACCTGTCATCAGGATGAGATCACTGACGAAGATCCCGCTGCTCAGTAAAATGAATTTCATGACAAGTGAAGACCTAGACTTAAGCAGCTATCTCTTAAATTCTTCTCTATTTGTCTGGCTCCCTGTTTGCCCTGGTGGTCTGCAGACTCCCGAGGAAGGTATATGAGGGCAATAACCCTATCCTAATATGTTTTGCATAGAAGAACATCTCAGTACTGCCTGGATGTCCTGGGCTGCTGTGGGGGATCTGACTCGAGCTAGGGTGGCTGACTGGGTGGGGGGGCAGGTATATTTGCCCTCAACTCCTCTCCTGAATCTATTAGCAAATCATGACCATTCCTGAAGCTATACACAAATTCCCTCTGGTCCACAGATGATACTATGCCAAAAGGTGGTGAGGTGGAATTTCTTGTGATTTTGGTCTATCTGAGCAGCAGTTTTGGGCAGCCAATATGCATTGGTGCAGTCCCAAATACTAGCCCTACCAGCTATTGGGTGATTTGAAGCCCAGGCTGGAGTGGAACCTCAAAAAATTGGTTTGGGGTATCTGTCCACATCTCCTAAAGCCAACATTGTGCAGAGTGTGGTGTCAGAACTGATACACCTTGGAGACACTAAGATGGTTAACGTGTTGTGGTTATGTTGTTTTTCTCTGGTATTGTTAAAGGTATTATTTTTACATCTACTATGCATATGGACTTCTAAAAGGATTGTTCTCTCCCTGTTTCAGACCATAGCCTATCATCTGGTCCTTTTCAATAATGGCTGACTTAAATATTATCACCCTGAATGTGAGGGGTATTAATAACCCAGTCAAATGAGCAAAGATTTTGCAGGAATTACAGTGACAGAAGGCAATGATTGCCTTTTTACAAGAGATCCATCTCACAGATATGGAACATCTTAAATTACGCACATCCTGAGTGGGAAAGGTATATGCATCCCGTTATGAAGCCACCCCCTTCCCCATTGTGGAGGAGTGGCCATTTTAGTTCAGAGGAATGCCCCCTTAGATATGACAAGTGTTAGAATGGACCCAGAAGGTAAATTTGTGCACCTGGAAGGAGTGTACCAAGGGCAGAAATGCACCCTTGTGAATTTATATGCTCCAAATGAAGAGGCCTCTTGGACTGCCTTCCTGGAGAAAGTAATTAAAGAAAGCATTGTAGACGCAGACAGTCTGATCATAATTGGGGGAATTTCAATGAGGTAATACGGGTGGAGGAAGATCTCTCAGGGTGTGCCCATGGGGGTCTTACCAGAACAGGTAGGCTTATTTCAAAACTTAATCAGGAGATGGGTCTCATGGAAACGTGGAAATTCCTACTCCCTAGAGGAAAAGATTTTACCTGTTATTCCTCTTGACACAAAGCGTATTCCAGAATTGACTACTTTCAAACCTCCAATAACTGGATTCAGAGAATCTCTAGTTGTGAGATAGGAAACATCATAATTTCTGACCATGCCCCAGTAGGACTCAGTCTCTCAATAGTAGCATCCCAGCCAGAATCCTGTTTAAGATTAAACACCAGCCATCTCACAAGAAAATTTTAAGGAAAGAATTACAAATGCAGTTCAATAATTTTTATAGCTCAGTCCCAGTGGAGACACAAGAGAGGGGATGCAATGGGATGCCCTGAAGTGTTGCTTATGGGGTGAAATTATCAGATATTTGGCCCAACTTGTGAAGGACAGAATACATACAAGGGTAGAGCTAGAAAAGAAAATAGTAGAACTAGAAGAGATACACCCCTCCAGACATGGGGGGACCATATAAAAGAAGAACTAAACAGAACTAGCAGGGAACTTAACCAATTACTGGACATACAAAGTGAAGGCCAATTGAGATACACCAGAGAAAAATTCTATAAGAATGGGAATAGAGCAGGTAGATTATTAACTTGGCAGTTAAGAAAATAAATAGCAAATAGGGTGGTGGTATGCATTAGAGATGAGAGAACTCATGTTGCGGTAACCTCCCAGACAGAAATAGCGCAGAAATTTTCAAAATTCCACTCAGAATTATATGACCAATCCACCCAACTGGATCACTGAACCAAAATACAACAGTTATTAGACTTCCTACCCATTCTTAAATTAGATGAAACATCTAGGCTAACTTTAAACTCCCCAATATCAAGACAAGAAGTAATAACTAAAATTAAAAACCTGATAAATGGTAAGGCCCCAGGGCTAGATGGGTTCTCTGGGGAATTGTTTAAGGAATTCTACTCCAAAATAATAGATCCACTGATATCGACTTATAGCAAAATTCTTTTAGACCATGAACAGGTCCCGCCATCGTGGAACCTACCACAAATTTCAGTAATTCCTAAGCCAGGGAAAGATGCTGAACCTTGCAGTTTCTAATGACCTACTTCATGCCTCTCTGCCGACATGAAAATTTTCATGGGGATTATGGCAGACAGACTGCAAACTTTTCTACCTAGATTAATACACCACAATCAAACTGGCTTCATAACGGGACAGTTTCTCCAGGACAGCATAAGTAGGTCCCTTAACATAATTTCCACCCAACATCACTCGACTAAGTTTCAGCTAACAATTAGTATGGATGCAGAAAAGGCTTTTGACAGGGTGAACTGGACCTTTATGTCATCTGCCTTGTCGAAATTTGGTCTGGGAGAGAATTTCATTTCAGTGGTAACCTCCCTTAAACATAAACTGGAGGGCAGGATGAGGGTAAATGTCTACTTATCAAAGCATATACCTTTGAAAAGGGGAACTAGGAAAGGTTTCCCCCTTCCCCTCTACTTTTTGCCTTGTCTTTGGAACCCCTAGCAATCTGGATCCATAATAACCCTAATATTAAAGAAGTAATGGTGGGAGGTGAAGAACAGAAGATAGCGCTCTATATGGACGACTCATTGTTTTTCAATCATTACCTTGCCTCTTGGAATCCCTCCAGTTTTTTGGAACTCTGGCAGGATATAAGATAAACCTCATTAAATCTGAAGCTTGGTTTTGAGTTGGGCTCCCCCAGTTAGATTTAAGGATGCATTTCCTTTTCTATGGGCCAAACGAAACACATTTCATTACTTAGGCAGATATAAGTACAATTTTTAAGAATAGCTATTTAAGTTATATAACACCCTACAAACAGATTTAGCATGATGGAAACTGCTGCCCCGTACACTATATGGAAGGATACACATGATTAAAATGAATGAACTACCAAGGTTTTTATTTTTATTTCAGATGTTCCCTATCAGTATCCCCACTTATTTTTGGAATGAACTGACCAAGGTTTTAAGTCAGTTTATATGGGATGGGAAAATGGCCTTGAATACCTTTACAAACCTTACAGAACTCTAGAGACAGGGGAGGTTTGGGCCTCCCTAATCTACGATTATACTATTTAGCAGCACAAGGATCCCGACTTAATGCACATGGCCACACAAAGAAAAGACTCTGGCTGGTACCCCCTTGAAGAGGCATCGATGTAGGGGAAAAAACTTTGGACCTTACCCACAAGCACCATCCACTCTAATACATGGTCTTTGACCTCTAATTCCTGCGTGAGACACTCATTCAAAATTATACTTAAACTACAGAAACTGACACACACCCCAAACTCATTATGTCTACTCTCTCTTATCCATCACGAGGATGAATTTTGTTCAGTACATACGGACTTGGATTTTGTATATTGGGAAAACAAAGGCCTTATGAGATTTGCCAAATTCCTAGACAGGACAGGCTGTCTTTCTTTCACTGTACTACAGGAAGAATTCTCCCTCCGCTGGGAAGATTTCTTTAGGTTTTTACAGGTTAGACACCTACTAACATCAGAGGACACTCTCTCAAAGATTAGTGGGGCTAAAACACCACTGGAGGAATACTGATGGGATATAATCAGAATTAAAGATAGGTTGAATTATATCTCTATACTATGTAAAGTACTTCTCCCACCTGTTAACCCACCGATACTGGAGGACATAAGAAAAAATGTGAGGAAGGCTGTGGGGCCACTATATCACAAATGAGTTAGGCACACAGATTTAAGAGAGGATGGCAGATTACCTCCTCTGCAAGTTGGAGGGAATTTAGCTGGAAAGTTACCACTCATTTTTTTAGAACTCCAGTTATCACAAAACACTTCTCACCACAAGCATCTCAGGCTTTTTGGTGACAGTGTGGTACACTCAGGGCAACACACTTTCATATCTTTTGGGACTGCCCCAAACTACATCATTTCTGGACACAGATTCATCAGAGCCTGGAACACCTGCTGGGATTTCCCTTCCCCTTTACATTTCAGGATCTAGTGTTAGGCTTACCAACCATATCGTCCAAAAAGAGGAAGGTGGTGGTACAGGGCCAAATATTAAGAGTAGTAGCCTTAAAGTTATTACAACCAGATGGCTTAAGAAAGACGCCCCCTCAAAAGAATATTGGGTGTCCAAAGTAGAAGAAGTGGAGCGGATGGAATCTATCACTCATAGATGTAGATTAGCCAGAGGTGCTGCCAGTTTCACTGGCACTGCAAGGCTGAATACTTATGTTTGTTGCAGCTACTGAAACTATTTTGTAAACCACTGTGTAAGCATTATACATATCAGAGTCCTAATTGGTGACTTGGAGCCCTCTGATACTAAGAAAGCAGGAAGAGGAGCTTTGTAGTCCAAGTCAGTGTTGCTGAGGACTACAAATCTCAGGGATCAGCTGTAAATTGAGGGAATTTCACTCCTCATAGCAGATATTAGTGGGACAGGAGATTTAAAAGCTCTTTTATACAGATTTAGTGCTTTTAAGTGCTTTTTACTAACTTTATCGGTGCAGTGTCCCCTATAGCTCTTCTGGGTCAGCTGGGCTGTATTTTACAATGCCCTATGATGAGCACTTGTTGTAGATTAGCCAGAGGTGCTGCCAGTTTTACTGGCACTGCAACACTGAATACTTTTGTTTGTTGTGGCTCCTGACATTATTTTGTAAACCATTGTGCGAGCATTATATATATCGGAGCCCTAATTGGTGACTCGGAGCCCTGTGATACTAAGGAAGCAGTAAGAGGAACTTTGTAGTCCATATCAGTGTTGCTGAGGACTACAAATCTTGGGGATAAGCTGTAAATAGAGGGAATTTCACTCCCTGTAGCAGATATTAGTGGGGCAGGTGATGTAAAAGCTCTTTTATACAGATTTAGTGCTTTTAAGCACTTTTTACTAACTATATCTGTGCACTGACCCCTAAAGCTCTTCTGCGTAACCTGGGCTGTATTCTACAACACGCTGCAGTGAGCAGGGTGAGCACTCAGCATCACACATGAAGACGTGTGCAAAGACACATGTGTCTTAGTGCATGTCAAGCAAATCAGGCATATCTGGTGATTTAGGCAGTGTATGCTGAACCGTCAGGTGAATTACAAAAAAAAAAAAAATACTGGTAGTGAAATAAAAGTGTTCCTGACACACTGTAGTAGGCAACACTGTTTAGAGCTGCCATGTAAGTATCCTTGTATAACTCAGTAAAAGAAAACTAGATATAATTTTAGGTATCTACAGTAATATTACTGGGTTAACTGAAAATAGAGGCACTAATTAATGGAGAATTTAAAACAGCTGTATGCACAGCAGCATCAGTTCAGTAAGAAAGTACACTGTAGTCAATACAAAGACCTTTCTCGGATTTTATCCTGATTGGTATAGGTTTATGTTGGGCACCTTCAGGTCTACAACTGTGTCATATTAAAGAGTTCTCTTGAATGCAAACTATAACACTTATGTGTATAACTGCACATTAAACTCATTTGGTTTGTGTGTTTTTTCAGTTTATTAATAGTATCAGTGGCAATTTAAGCAAGTTATAGTTAATACCAATTTAAAAATGAATACTAATGAGGGAATTGTCACCTTATCTACTGGGGAGATAGCTATGACATGCATTCTATGTCACATTTTCTGTCTAGAATCAAGTACAGAATTTGAAGGGTTAAAATGCTTGCAATGTATTGAGAATACTGATCTGAGAAATAAAAGTGAAGAACTAGAAAAAAATTATAGAATTGAAAGTACAAAAATGAATATTTAAACTCTAAATTAATTGAGACAAAAAAAAAACTGCCCTCATTCACTAGTGTCCCACATAAAACAAATGAAGATTTCTTGAAAAGAGGGAGGGAGGAAAATAATGAAAGTAGTGGTGAAAGGAGCCCAGTGATCAATAAAAGAAAAACTGAAAAAGGATGGAGAGCTATGGAATTTTCTATCCCATTAGAAAATAGATTCCAGCCCCTAGATGGTGACATGGAACATGATATGGGCTCACTCAATAAGTGTGACGCAAGTATTGACTGTAGCATAGGCAATTCAGGAGTCCATTATAGTAATAAACAGAACATTATGATAATAACTGCACAGGTACATAATGAAGAAAATAACATGAATATGTCCCAGACAACTTCCTTAGATAACAATTCAAATGCCTCATTAGTACCAAAGATCATAGATGGGGAAACCTTATGGATGTAGTAAAGAGAAAGTGTAGAAAATCCAGACAAGAACAAGGACAACATTGATATCAGGAACATAGACCATGCTATATGTAAGCAATAATACCCTCCAGGGTGGGCGGTATTATGCTATACCGGACTGCCCCAGGGGTGTAATGAGGCCTGACACCGCAGGCATAGGGCCTTATAGCCCCTGGAAGGTCTGGTATAGCACAATACCACCCACCCTGGAGGGTATCATTGTGCGTAGAAAATGGGCACTGTCAAAAAATTATGTTTAATAAGAAAAATGTTAATGAAAATTTAATTTCAAGTAAGATTTGTCACAAAATAGTTCCTCTGCCTGCATTTTTGGAGGTGGTTGCCATGGTCACACACACACACACACACACACACACACACACACACACACACAATCATCTTTCAGACTTACTTGCCCCCCCAAATGAGCATTTACTATTGTCCAGATCCAGTTTAAACCCAGAAACACAAGCAGGACTGTGGAGTACATCTGGCATTTAGATGGTGACCTCAGAAATCATGAACGTCTGTCTGCCTTGTTCAATGGATCATACCTGCTGCAGAATGTAACCAAGAAGGATGACGGGGAATACAGTGTAAGGGTATCTCTGAGGGAGCATCTTAGAGATGTTGTTAAAGTCATAGTAAATGGTATGTTAACCCATATACTGTAGATGAAGGAGAAAACAGAGTCAGAGTTTCAATAAGGGAGTATTCAAAACATTGCCATGCTCACTGTAAACCGGGTATACTGCCAGCTCAAACCAGACTTGAATTCAAAAGCAAAAAAAGCAGCATACAAAAAACATTCGGTTTTGGTGCAGTTACCGAGGAGAGGGTGTTCTGGCTGATTTTAGGCGTTTGCATTTAAAATGGGGCACAGAATCACAGTGGAGCGCGTGCCTCCTGATTTAAAATTTACATCAGGAGAGCAGCTGAGGTGGCAGGCAGGTGGCAAGGATGCTGTACATCAGCCGAGTACAGACATCGCTGAAGGTCCGTAGGTTTTGTGGGAGGAGGTCGAGCGAGGTGAAAGAGAAAATAAACCTGCAGAAAGCAGGTACATTCATGAGCTTTTGGTGGCTGGCATAAGCCAGTGGGGAGGGAGACTTCGCACAAGGAAGCTGACAGGACCAACGGCTTTCATTTACTCTTTGTCACTGTGACAGTGTGAGATCTTGGTCAGGCGAGTGGTGCCATACTTCAGAATATGGCTGTGACAATTTCTTATCTCTCCCGGATGCAGAATGAGTGTGCTTTCTCTTTTTTTTTTAATGAAGAAACAAGTAAGTAAGTAGTGTTGGGGGGGCTGTAGCTCTCGCTAAGCGAGAGAAACAACATGGCGGAGATTTGTAGTTTTCTGGGGTGCTTTCAGCCAATTACAAAGCAGGCTGGCACCACTGGAGAATGGTGTTTGGTGAAGGGGCACTGTTGGCTGACTCTCGTTTTTAGGTGGGCATCTATTGTCTGATAGATGCCCACCTAAATAAGTGTCTCAGCCAATCAGGAGAGAGCATTGTCTTTGCCCATTTTCTAAATATAATTAATGACGCTACTGAATCTTCCAGTTCAAGACAGGTAATAGTTTTGGGAGACTCTGTTATTAAGTATATAGTTGGAGACATATGAAAAAAGACAAACAGAATAGAATGTGTTCTAGCTTCAGGGAAGCATGGATTAGAGTTATTGAAAGAATAGTTCCAAATATTATGAAAGGTGTGGGAATTAATCCTCTGGTAGTGGTTCATGTTGGAACCAACGACATAAACAAATTTACAACTGATGACATCAAGTATAGTTACATATCCCTAGTCAATACACTGAAGGCAACCAAATCAGAAATTTGTCTGTCTGAAATACTGCCTGTCCCTCAAGCGTCTAGGAAAATAGAAGCAAAAATTTAAGAAGTGAATGAATGGCTAAGAAAATGGGCATTGAAAAACAATATAACCTACATCACACATTTGGAAAGATTCAATAATAATTACAGTCTTTTTAGTTGGGACGGACTACATCTCAATAAAAAGGTGAGCATTTATCTTGGAAAACAGATTCTTTCGGCTATTGAACAATGTTTAAACTAAACACAAGGGAGCAAAAAGGGAGGGTTACTACGGAACGTCTATCTCCTAGAAATAAACTTATATTTTTTATGTGTAATGCAAGCAGTCTAAATAATATAAAACTAATGGAATTAGTTGGGAGAATAGATCAGGAAAATCTGGATATAATAAAAATTACTGAGACTTGGTGGAATGAGGCATCTATATGGTTGAATGCTATCACAGGGTATAATTTGTTCTATAGAAATCAGATTAATAGAAAAGGTGGTGGGGTATGTATTTAGATAAAAAATACAATCATGACAAAAGAAATCCCTATTCAATCTGATGAGGAACTGGAGATAGAAGGATGATGTATACAGATACAGTATACAAATAAAAAGTTGACATTAATAAATGTCTATAGACCGCCTAATGCAGATATTGCTTATGATTCATCCCTGATCAAACTAATGACAGATCACATGGAAACAACAGATGTACTAATTATGGGGGATCCAAATTTGCTGGGCATAGATTGGCAACATCTAATTGTATCAACAAAGGCAGAACAGAATTTCTTAGAAACATTCCTTACCCTGGGATTAGACCAGATGGTTATAGAACCTACCTGTGAGAGAAATATCTTGGATCTTATTTTAACAAATACTCCAGAAATAATTAATAAGATTGAAAATGTCAAACCTCTGGGGTCTAGTGATCATAATGAAGTAATATTCTCCATAAAACAATACAAGAATAATATTAAACAAAACATATATCGATTTAATTACTACTGGGGGAATTACAATAAAATTAGGGAATCACTTTATGCAAATAACTGGAATTTACTATTTTCTAATATGTGTACTAATGAATGTTGGCAAATACTTAAGGATACAATATATGACTTGGAACAACTATACATTCCTATTACAAAACTAGTAGTCACAAGGGAAGAATACCTGTTTGGTTAACTCCTATCATACAAAAACAAATAAAAATAAAGGAAAAGGCATATAAAAAATTAAAACATGATCCAACTGAAAAAAATAAAATCAATTACAAAGAAGAACTTAAGATCACTAAAACCCTTATTAAAAGGGAGAGAAAGCAAATTGAGTATAAATTATTAACTACAAAAGGCAATATTAAGGCCTTCTATGCATATATTAATAATAATAAAAATACAAACTCTCCTATCACTACTGTAGCAAACGAAGGGATAGAAATTAATAACAGGCTTGATATAGGAAACACATTTAATAACTACTTTGGATCTGCTTTTACAAAAAAAAGATATCACTAGTAAAATGGAATATACATACATAAGTGAGTATGAGGCGATAACTATCAAGGAAATAAAAGATGCAGTTCAATCCCTAAAAGATAATTCTTCATCGGGTCCTGGCAAAATTAATATAATTTTTATAAAGCATACCTTGGATGCACCTCTGTGTCCTTTGAGCATTATTCTTAATAAATCTTATAGGAATAGAGAGGTACCAGAAGATTGGAGATCTGCTACAGTGATTCCAATACATAAAAAGGGTAATAAAAATAATACAAAATCACACATTCCCACACAGTGCAAAGCATCATGGGCTGCATCTGCAAATCACCACAGAATGTTATGCTGGTTCAACTTTAAGCAGAATTGCATGGTGCTGAAAGGCCTCACACATTTTGCAAAGGGTGCTAACAGATGACATAAACATGTGTTTTGTCCTACCAGGACTCATCAGTATGCCTCGTCTGTTTGACACCCCAGTGGAATGAACCAGCTACCTTAAGATGGTCTGTCTGGGTTATGTTGTGGTGAACCCATTAAAATAAAATCTATTTAAAAGACAAAGAACCTCTGTGCATAAACACTGAGGCAATAAAATAAAAATAATGTTGAAAATGATAGACCTATAAGTTTAACATCAATCTTGTGCAAAATTATGGAAAGAATATTAAAACAAAAAATGGAACAAGAAATAATAATTAAGGAATTGGTTGACAATACACAACATAGCTTTAGAAGAGGTAGGTCATGTACTACAAATTTAGTGACTTTTTACAAGAACATTAGTGCCAGTTTAGACAGAAATTTTCCAGCAAATATTATGTATTTAGATTTAAAAAAGGCATTTGTTAAGGTATCTCATGATTTACTACTTAAAAAGTTGATAGGGATGAAATTTAGCAGTTATACCATACGGTGGGTTGAGGAATGGTTAAAAAATAGATCACAGAAAGTTAGGATAGGATAGGATAGGATAGGACATAACCTCTAGCAGCATTTCAGTCACTAGTGGCGTACCACATGGTTCTGTCCTGGGACCTACACTCTTAGGTATATTTATCGGGGACTTACAGCTTGGTGTTTCCAATCAGATAAGCAAATTTGCTGATGAACCTAAAATCTCAGCGGAAGTAGATACGGAAATAAAAATAAATATATTAAAAAAGATCTCTTGATTATTGAAAAATGGGCACAAGAAAACAACATGGTTTTTAATACTGAAAAATTCTTAATTATGCACCTGGGGAGAAGAAACCCCAATACTGAGTATATCATATGTGAGTCTTACATTAAGACAGGGTGCCACTAACAAGATTTAGCAATTATAGTAAATAACACATTTAGTTGGAGCAATCAATGTAATAAAGTAATCCATACAGGTAACCACATTATTTCTGCTCACAAAAAATGTTTCATAACATGTAATAAGGAATGTAGTAAGAAATTGTATAAGTCATATATTAGACCCTATACAGAATATGCAGCCTCCTTTTGGGCCCCATATCTGGAAAAAGATAAAAAAATGGTGGAAAGCTTACAAAGAAGAGTGACAAAATTAAAACATGTACCAGAAATCAGGCATCTACCGTATCAAGAAAGGGTAAGTTCCTTAGGATTATACAATCTACAAATGAGGCAGGATAGAAGTGATCTACTTTTGTTATTTAATATCTTAAATGATGAAACTCTTGTAAATACCTGTGGTTTAAAATTCTCAGATAAAAAGTATTGATTGCGATGTAATAACAGGCAAATTCAAATACCAAGGGCATTTACAAATAAATGAAAATGTTACTTTACTCAAAGAGCTGCTGAGATTTGGAATATCTTACCACAATATATAGTGGACCAGCCATCATGTATGCAGTTTAAGACTGAACTGGTTAAACTTTTTCTGGGAAACTTTATGTAGATACCCCCCTACTGCTGTGGGGAAAGTGGTCTTGATGGGCCTAGTGCCTACTTCCACTTTTATTAACTGAGAGTAATTCCGACAGTAATACCATACATCTGGAAACTGAGAAGTTTGGAGACCGTGGGGTGCATGCCGGGAGTCCCAGAACTCATAGGGAAGGGGAAAAATCAAAAGGGCTAATAATAGATCAGAAGTGGGGAAAGGGAAGATGAGGTTATGGGGAGATTTACTATTTTATTTGGAAACTAGATAACTATTTTTAAGTGATCTCCTGGTGATCTAAGTGAACCAAGCCGGAAATAACAAGTTGTGTGGGAGCACCACTTCACACAAGGTGGCCCTTACCCCATTAAATCACTTCTTTTTCTGGCAGGTTGTGTGACTAATATCTGGGTACAAAGGCACCTGCTGACCATTTTGGAACAATGTTCTTCTCCTCTGTACCACTACCAAAGTAACATCTCTAGACCCCTCTCCATCCAGAACCATTATAATGGGTTTTGGTTCCTCAAGGTTAGCAGACCTGCCCCTCATCGCCACCCAGCAAGCTTTTGGAACACTCATAGATCTGTTTGTCTGGGAGTCTCAGTGCTTCTGATCTAGGAAACAGGGGAGATGATCCCCTTCACAGTGCTCTGTCATGCTGACTGCCCAGACATTTGAGACTGTCATTTGATTTTTCAAGTGACTCCATCTGTGACATCAGGTGGACATTTTATGAGATTTGTAGTCACACCTATAGCTAACAAATGTGGAAAATACATAATGATTTATTAAAAAAAAAATAACATCTGGAGCTAGGTAAATGGGACCTATTTAGTTATATTCCGGTGTTGCTGTTTTGAAAAATGCTGTGAAAATAATTTTGGGAACATGAATACCCTAGGTGCCCATCTTAGCTAGAGGAGCCATTTACACATGTTCTTTGTATGAGAACAGTGGCACTTTCTTGAACTCTGAAGCCATAGCCGGAGTTGTGCTGCCAGCTTCAGTTGCCCTTAGAAAAAGCAATCTCCTACCACACACCATCACATACACAGGCACACCTCATTTTGACTTTCTTATGTTTTACCAGTTTTTTAGGATTTCACCAACTGCAATAGTTTATATACTGTCAGCTAAAGGTATTGGTGTGTGGTCAATACTGCCTAGTAAACATCATGAGAAACATATGAGCTAATAAGAAGTTGTGCAGTGTCATATGGCGCAGTACCAGAACATGCTTCTGTTCCAGCTGCGTGCTCTACATCTGCTGAATGTGCACCCTGTCATGTGCTATCAGCATGGCTTAGAGATTAGAGTGAGAGTCTAAGGATAGCTGGGGCATGCCGGGGCCATGGTTTGAGTCACCCATCATCCAAAATGTAGTTTTTTTATTTTCCTGGTGCTTACATATCTTGTGTTTTTCCTATATGAATTTTAGAGTGGTGTGGGGAGTGAAACCACACAACTATGGAAAATTGCTCTTTTCTTGGAATTACGTAGGACCTCAGAGTGTGAGTCAAGTTGTGCAGCCCCCCTCCCAATAAAAACAACTGAATGTACATAAAGAGTAGTGTACCATGATGTATTGTTAAGGAGAATGTGCTGGTGTTGTGTGCTTGGTGCTTGCAGCAAGTTGTCTCGATATGAGTTATCAGTGGGGTACTGCTGAACAGCCATTTACTGTATCTGCTCTGATTTGTACCATGCTGATATCACATTTGCTGAGTTGTCATGGATCCCTGTCTAGTATGCCTTTTTCCCAATTCATGTTGCCCTGTTTACTCAACTTTCACTTAAGAGTGTCACATAAAAGTGTAATTTCTTCTCTATTACCTGGCAACCGACATCAAGATCTGTGCTTGTATGTTTGACTGTTTCTGTTTGACAGTTTTTTATTTTATTTTATTAATATCTAACTATAAAGAATGATTATCTAATGTGGATTTTAAGTAAAAGTGCCACATGCATAGCACAGTTAAATAATGCCATCAGTGACATACTTAACCAAAATAAAAATAAACAATAATAACATGAACTGTTTTTTTAAAAAGGTATTGGAATACATAGATTTCTTAATATTAATGAACTGTGGCTGTGAGTTGATGCATAGATAGGTGCATGTTAGAACTGATATTTAAAAGGAAAAAATAATTGTGCAGACTGATGAGCCTTTTTCTCACATAGGTGATAAACAAAATAAAATCTATCTTGCTGTATCATTTTCTACATCATGGTCCCTCTTATTCACAAACTTTACATCTCTTATTGATCTCTATTTTAACATTGTTTTCTCTCTTACTTTTAAATTATGCCCGATCATTTTCTCTCCTCTAATGTTTGGATCTCAATCTCTCCCTTTCTGTCTCTGTAGATGTATTTATTTCTACTACTAGCATTATTTCTAGTATTATTTGCTACTATTATGTATATGGATATATACAGATAAGCCCTCCAAGATGAAGCACAGCATTACAGGTTTACTGCATGACAAAGTAGCTCTACTGCAGAATTCCGCTGCTCTGTGCGTCATCCTGGAAGGTTTCACCATATATATATATACAGTATATATATATATATATATATATATATATATGTATATACAGTAGACATATGCAATACATAACCCACTCTAGAGTGTGCGATCGCACTCTGACATATGCACACCTTGCTGTGTATCAACTACCCAAGGCATGCATATATCAGAGCACAACCACACACCCTAGAGTGGGTTATCTATCTTATAAAATGGATAAATTGTTTTGGAGGGGGATAAAAGTGCTAGTACGCAGTCATGCTCTCATATATGCATGGTCACCTGATGGTGTTTGTCCAATGCCATTGATTCTTTTTTCTAGCCCATTTTATAAATATAGATATATACATTGCAGAAAACTTCATTAATGCACCAGCTAGGGTAAATTAATGCCACAAAAGTATGGGAAAGTGGCATTAAGGTTTCCAACTCTAATGCCCCCCACCCAGACCCCAAGAAGGAAAGGAAGAACATTAGGGTTTGGGATCTTCTGGGTCTTGGCAAATCAGTATTGAGGTGTTCCTTGGGAGCTGTCAACCCTAATACTCACCCCATTCCATGAGCAAACAACATCACACATGGCCTCCTTTCTTCAGGCAGGGCCAAAAGGGCCCTGTGTGAAGAAAGGTACAATAAATTGTCTTGGCAGCCTTTGATGAGACATACCTCCCCACCTTTGAAGAGTGTTTCATTATCATTATGTTGCAGTAGCTTGGAGCTGTACCTTGTGCATCAGATTGAAAGCTAGGGGCTGGGAGGGAATGGCGCACATTAGTGTTGACAACCCCTAAGGAAGACTCCACCACTGATTTGCCAAGACTCAGGAGACCCAAAGTGTTAATGATTTTTCCTTTTGCTTCTTGGGGGGATGGTTGTGGGATGTTAGAGTTGGCAACTATAATGACACATTTCCCTACTTTTGTGGCATTAAGTTACCTTAACCTTAGGCCTGGTTTTCTCATTTTATAACTCTTTATCACCACAGTTTTTCTGTTTTGGTTTTATTTATACTCACCATAGCTGCCACAGCTACAGCCCATCCTGTTTCCAGCTAAGAGGGTGTTATGAGTGACTGCCATCATGGCTGATGCAAGTGATGTTCCATAGTCAGCAGGAAGTAGTTGCACAAATGCTGGATGGCTGGTATTCTCCCTCCCTGGGACCATGCACCTCTGTCATGGGCCAGACTCCTAGCCGTCCATGGCACCGAATTCCAGAGACTCCATGCAAACTCAGGTGCCAGTGTAACAAGTTGCCACATCACCACAGGGTCAACTTGTTCCCATTTTAATCCAGTGCTACCCCCATGCAATTTTGCAACGTAGACACTCTTGATCATTGCAGCAAATGTGAGATGACAACAATACAAAGAAAGACACCTTTATTTGGCACAAAAAAGTAGAACAAAATCCTCAGCACTGAACTCCCTATGGAACTTCTTCTGAAAGGCCAGAGGCAGGGGGCAGGATTCTTTAAGTCTCAGAAGGTGCAAAACCTTCCCTAATTCCCCAAAACTCCCTTAGCTATGGAAAGAAAAACGAGTTTGCTCCAAGTGCTATTCACAAAACCCCTACAGCTGTGGGAAAAACCACTATGGACTGTGGAAAAAAGTGCAGCTGCAGAAGTCCCTCAGGACAAAAAGGTGTGTGATCAGTGGAGCACAGCCCCTGAAAGGCTATTCACAGCCAGGTTTTTCCCCGCAGCTGAGGAAAAAATGTTACACACAGTGGAAAGAGGTGTAACTCTCCCTCAGCACACTGCAATAGTGCCCCAGCAATTGGATTCAATTAAGGTGGAGGTGAACCACAGGTAATAGCATCTCAGTCAGTATAGCAGTGGCTGATGTTACAGCACTGAAAGCACACATTGCCAAACTATGTCAACAGGCATCGTCCACTAGACCCAGTGCAGTCCATGACAGAGCCCCACAAGCAGTAGAGCCTGACCAGCCAGCAGCGAGTGCTACCCACCAGGCTAAAGGAACACCCCAGGAAGGGATGACCAGCAGAGACAGTTAGCCACTGTGGTGCCAGGGTTTCACAGGTACCTGCAGTGCTGCTGTGATCCCAGTTGGGGACTGGTTGCTGGTCTCTGTGTGTGCTGTCAGCCTCATATTATAGCAGTACTGTTACAGTCTGCTGCTTCAGCTAGTGGTTCCCTATTGCTGTGCCTTCACAGCCTCTGCAGCTGCAGATTAGTAGCACTTGCACATGTCTTGCGGCAGCTAAATTGCCGCAGCTGCAGCACATTTTCCGGAAATCCGCAGCTGCACTGGTTTTCTTTGAGAATACAGTGTAGCTATGTTTCCGCACTGCAGCAAGCCTTTTTCTCATAGCTGCAGGAATTTCTGCTTTCTTTGAGAATCCTGCCCAGGATCTATAAATTCACACTTGTATCATTGATTTACAAATGTAATTTTTATAGCTTAAATATGTACAATTATAACAAACAGCAGACTCCTAAGTTAGAGGACATTAGCGGCACAACTTACAAAAAGTAGTCTATAATAAAATGTGCTACCAATAATTAGATAAATATGCAAATCAGAGGTGGAGGTGAAAGAGTTAAAAAGCAGATTAGCAATAAATGAATGTGAAGAGTGGATGTAAGGATATATGTACACCCCCAATACAAGAGTGATAGTCAATGAGTTTGAAAAGTGGCATTCAAGTGTAAAAGGTGTATTATCTGAGCTGCCCAATTTAAAAGACATTGCTAAATAAAAAAAATACAAATAATTAGAATAAACCTTTACATTTGCATGGTAAGAATTCTGGTTTATAATCTTTCCAGCCTCTTGAACTTGTATACTATCTAAAGTAAAAACACACTTTGGGGAAAAATTATTCTTTTTCCAAGGGCCCAAGATTTGGAATTTCCTTTCTGTTTGTTTGAAGCATAATCTATTCTGTCTAAGTCTTTTTCTCAAATTAAAATATGGTTACGGCCAGTTCCAGACCTAAGTCCTGCTGTACATAAAACAATCCTTGAATTCTAATATTCTGCCTTTGCAATCTGTAAAAAAATTGTTGTATGTGTTTTGTATCTGTGTCTTAGGTCCCACCACCTCATTATAAATATTTTATTTATTTAAACTTATGTTTACCAGATAAGCACAATGAGCCAGTGGCCCTTTCTCATGTGTGACCCAGGACCATACAAAACAGTCTTGATGTCACATAAAGTTTACACAGTACTGTACAAAACATGCAAACAATACAAAACGTAACATATTAGGACAAACATTTACATTCTGACTAAAAAGGTACTTCCTTAAATGTAATTTAAAAGTGTAAAAGTAATAATACTTAATGAGGATGTACTTGTTAACAATGAAACAAACTGAACTGTACCCAATCTTCCTGCTCCATTGATACCTTGCTATACCAATGTAGAACATATTGTCAAACCCCAATATCCTGTTCTTGGTCCCTTCTGGGTCTGTCTTAATACAGTGTTGCTGCTACTGCTGCTGCTGCCCTGCCATGCAATTGCCACAGCCAGTCTTCAGGTGAATGCCCTCCCTTGAGCAGTTGCTATGTAGTTAGAACTCCAGAGAAAAATCTCTCAGTATTTGTCTTCCTTGGTGATGATATGAACTGCCATAGCAAGGCCTGCACTGCCTTGGATTTTTTTAAACTGGAGTTTTTATTGGATATTGGTGGACTCTAGTGCAATGCTAAGAAGATCAGAATATGTCTGATCCATCCCATCATGTCTGCAGCTAGCACTGCACTCAACTCGGATCAGTCCCACCAGAAATCTCCCAGCATGGCCTTGCCTTGCACATGCTTGCACACAACCTGATGAAAAGGAACTCCCCCAAATAATATACCTTTGATAGTTTCTAGAAACCTGTGTGACAAGCCTATTCTTAAAATGCCCTGGGTCACAAAAACAAGAAGCAGCCCATGGATTACCCCATTAGTATGACTTTTCTGAAATAGTACCACCCATCTAATTTACAAGTTTCATCAGATCCCAATTATCAGGCAAATGGGGAACCATTAGCTGGTCAAGTCTTATGTTAATTTAGTTTTTTTTTCCTACAATATAGGCTTGTATCTAATTTGGCCAGCCTACTCCTTCCACTGATCTCCTCTCAGTCCTGTCACCCATCATACCAAGGACTCACCTGTCCATTGCTCCTATGACCCACAGCTTATGGTGGGGCTAAACTGGAACCCATACCCTTCTGAAACTGGATCCAGATGAAGGGTTCTGCTGTCAATGGTGCAAGGCCAGTGAGGGAGGTCAGCTTTATCCATCAGCAACTCTTTTTTCTATTACATCTTACTCCCTTCATCTCAGTATGTCATGAATTGGGTGGATTGTGTATGCCTATGATGTGTATACATGCGCTCTACATAGCAGCATTCCACCACCAGCTAAGGATAGCACCCTCTGTGTTTCCACTTATTTATTCCTAGGTGGCAATTACATTTTGGGGCACACTGCTTCCCTTTCACAGAGAAGAAAAGTGCCTACTGGATGCTTAATTATCCTCTACCCTAGCTGGCCCCAATGACCAGGGCTCATTTCTGTTTCCACCATGAGCACGTTCCCATCTGAGTG
The DNA here is from genome assembly GCA_016271365.2 of Neoceratodus forsteri. Lineage (NCBI taxonomy): Eukaryota > Metazoa > Chordata > Ceratodontiformes > Ceratodontidae > Neoceratodus > Neoceratodus forsteri. The sequence goes on along the minus strand of CM057458.1, from coordinate 1,385,481,245 downwards.
CACTCATCATCAAGGTACCAGGATTTTAATTTCATCACCCTTTTTTATGCAAGGAGCTGTGCCACACAACCCCCTCCACACACACATGTGGGGGGATGCACCACTCACAGTCCCCTAGCTATATATTCTAACTCTGGGGGGGATATCAGGGAAGGGTTTGCAAATTCTGAATTGTGACTTCCTAATGATGGGTGCACTTCGACCAGCACTCAGATGGCTGGAAGGGCTCAATTCCTAACCTAGGTCTTTGGCATAGTGGATGCTGGTGTTACTGCTGCACTGTTGGGCCAACTCTATGTAAATGCTGGGTAGTTGAGCTCCCTGATCATAATGTTTATTTTTTGTCTGTTGCTTATTCCACAGTGTACTTGTATCTAGGTATGGACTGCCCATCTGGGCATAAAAGATGGGGAATCATTCAGTAAGCCTCAGGATCCTATTTCAGGCTGAAGGAATATGAATTAGGGCAAAAGTGTTCTTATTCATGGAGTGACTACATTAAGACAAGTCAGTCTAAGCGATGAAAGGAAGGGTGAACTAGCAAGATGGATGTGTGTAAGGTTAAAAGTGGGAAGGGGATTAGGTGTTTATAACAGCAGAAGGACAAGGAGGAGAAAGCACATTTGTAATAGCCAAAAAAGCCAAAATGGCTGTAATCATTGTGGTGTGTATGATTCTATTGAAATCCTCACCATGCAAGAAAATATTTGCATACAGAAATGCCTTCAATTGTTGCAGCCATTGACAAGTAGCCAAGAAATGCAAAGTTATGCATTATCTCTGTGGAGTCCAAGTATCTGCATCAGAGGAGGAGAAGGACCTAAAAGTGATAATCACTAGTGATCTGAAGCACTCCATGCAGTGCAAGAAAGCAGCAGCAAAGGCAAACAAGATGCTGGGATGCATAGCTAGGGGGATCAGTAGTAGGAGAGAGGAGGTTATACTGCCCTTGTACAGGTCACTGGTAAGGCTGCATCTAGAGTATGGAGTTCAGTGTTGGTGCCCACACCTCAAAAAGAACATTAACCTGCTGGAGAAGGTACAGAGGAGGGCTACAAAGGTGATAGCCAGTCAGCAGGGCAAGGCATATGAGGAGAGGTTGAAGGCACTGAACATATACTCCCTGGGAGATAGGAGAGAGAGAGGAGACATGATTAGGACATTCAAGTACTTGAAAGGGATAAATAAGGTTGATAAGAAAAGTCTCTTTAAACTGAGTGGCAACCATATCACAAGGGGGCACAGTCTTACACTGGAGGGTAGGAGTTTTAGGAGGGAGGTCAGGAAGCACTTCCTCACAGAAAAGTGGTGGACACTTAGAATGCACAGCCAGAAGAGGTCATCTCATTGAAGACAGTGGGCAGCTTTAAGAGGGGCTGGATTGCCATGGGGGAAGGTAAGAATCATAGGTAGGGAGGATGGGAGGAGTGGGGAGGGAGGGCAGGAAAATTAGCTCAAGCTGTGGACCCTGCAATATGAGCAGACTTGATAGACAAAATTGCATTCTTCTGCAGGCGTCTTTGTATGTTTGTATAATGTATCTAGATATTCCTATGTAGATCTGTCACCAGACATCCCACTGAAATGAATGAGGGCTTCACAATAATATTTCTAGGTAGCTGTATCCCTACTTACAGAACATAAATCTGACTGCTACTGTAGGAAGGGTTTGCTTGATTAATGGGGAGGGATATTGAAAACCAAGCTTCCACATTACAGTACAATTTAAACTATCTCAGCAATTAGTTACATTATCATTCCTCAATAAGTTGCATAAGTGTTGCTAAATACAGCATAAAGCCTTGTAAAAACTGTCGTGAATGAATGAATGAATGAATAAATTGTTTCTTATAAATGCGCCTTTCTAAAACCAAGGTGCTGTACGTAAACCAAAATAAAAAAATACCAATTTAAAAAACATTCATAACAATCAAAATATTAAAAACCATAAAGCTAAAATACTTTAAATATTAAACTTCAATAAAATCTGAGTATAACAGACTAAATATTCATTTCAAACTAATCAGGATATGCGAGATTCAATCAATGTGTTTTAATTGCTGTCTTAAAACTCTGGATGGTCAGGCAATCTCTCACCAATGAGCTAGAGAATTCCACAGGGTCACAACTGCAAAAGCAAAAGATCAAGCCCCCAATGTCTTTAAATGGACCCTGGGAATCTCTAGCAATCCCTCATCACTGGATCAGAGAGGAAAGTGGGGTGGTAAGGGTGATGGAGATCTTGCAGGTAACAGGGTCTCCAGTCATGTAGGGCTTTATAGGTCAGTAATCCCACCCTGAAGGTCATCTGCCACTGTATAGGCAACCAGTGCAGTCCATGGAGCACAGGTGTTACAGTATATGACTGGTCCTAGAGATACCAGTCAATAACCTGGCTGCCGCATTCTGCACTAGCTACAAGTGGCAGATATCAACCCCTGGTAGCCCTAGGTAGAGGTCATTGCACTTGTCAAGGAAGGAGGTTATGAAGGCATGGACCAATGTTGGAAGATCATCAGGAGGAATCAGATGCTTCACCTGGGTGATATTCCTCAGATGGTAAAAAGAGGATCTGATGACGACTGACACCAGAGATTTTAAGGTCAAGCTATTATCAAAAATAACACCCACGTTCCGCAACTGATCTGAGGTAGTCAGATTGAACCCCCCCAGGGACAAAGCCTACAAGGTTGTCCTGCTGACAAACCTGCCTCCCAACTATCTGGGTCCACAACCAACACCTCAGTCTCAGCCGTGTTCAATGGCAGCCAGCTGGCATTCATCTAGTCCTGGATCTCAGCTAGGCAGTTGTTAAATACAGAGAGGATCACATCTTATCCAGGCACAAAGGACATGTACAGTTGAGTATCATTTGCATAGCAGTGAAAACTCAGACCATACTGCTTAATGATCTCTCCCAATGACAGCATATACACGGCAGAAAACATGGGTGACAGAATGGAGCCCTGTGGTATCCCACAGGACAGGGAGAGAGGGGCTGAAGAATTAATTCTAGACACCACTCTCTGAGTCCTACCTTTGAGGAAAGACCAAAACCATATGAGGATCATTCAAGATAGTCCACAGATGAACGACAGGTGCTCCTGCAACACACCATGGTCACAGTGTCAAATGCTGCAGAGGTAGATCAACTAAGACCAAGATGGAATGAATCTTCCAATCTCTCACTATTAGGAGGTAATTTAGCACCTGAACAAGAGCCATCTTGGTACTGTGCCTCTTCCTAAATACCAACTGGAGAGAATCATAGATATTGTGGCTGGAAAGATGACCACCCAGCTACATCACAACCACCTTCTCAATAACCATATCCAGAAAGAGTAGGTTAAAGACTTGTCTATAATTAGCCAGACAGTTGGGGTCAAGGGAGGGTTTTTTAAGGAGGAGTCGAACAACCTTTAGGTTATCTGAAAAGACCCCCTTCTCCAATGGCCTCTGGACTATCTCAGCTGGTACAGGGCAGATTACATCTATGCACCCTACAAGAAGGCATGTAGGACTCAGGTCCAGACTACACTTGGCTGGCTGCAAAGTCTGGACGACCCTCATGATATCCATGATTTCCAGCTGGCTGAAGTCAAACCAGGCAAACTGGCCATCCGCCACCTCCTGCCAACCTCTGCAATCCCCACTAGAAGGGGTCGGATGGATCCTGGACCTGATGGTGGCAACCTTATGTGTTTTCTAAGAGTTGCAACCCAGTTTTGTATTGCTCTGTGACAGAACTGCAGAAGATACCTTCATGGTGGGTTTCAAAAATATGCTATAAATATTGCTCTTTAAGTGGTTGAGGGTTAAAAAAAACAACACAATGCAACTTGCTGATATATTTCCAATTTTAAAAAAATGAAAACCAAACTAACTGGTATAACAGTTCAGTTTGAATTATGCTGTTATTCTACTAAATTCAAAATGGAGATCCCCACCTGCTAAGTGCTCAGGGGTGGTTGACTGCAAAATAATACATAGAAGCTGCACCACTTGAAATACCTTCCTCAACTATATTTTACTGGTGTGCGAAACAAAAGGATCCAAATTCCATTTTGGTTCATCACTATATGTTTAATGAAAATATATCAAAAGGAACCAAAACAAACAGAGCAAATCATGCTAGGGAGATTACAAAAGATCTTATGTTTCAGGTTCAGATAAGGTAATACTTCTCTGTGCATCAGATGTGTGAATGTATGTCAATACTAAACACAGCACATTAACTGCTGCTATATTGATTAAATAGCTAGCTACTATTTGTGTGAACAAGGAGACTTAGGATCAATCCATTGGCTTACAGTGTGACCTTAAGCAAGTAAATTTATGTTAATATGCTTCAGTATCTCCCAGGACTTCTCTGAAAACAAGGAGTTATAGCTGATAAAAAAAAAATAGGCAAAACATTTCAGGCATTCTGATTGGTTGTTAGCCATGCATTACAAGTGCCCTATGCATGGCTAAAACTAGAAATTCCATGTAGAATACACAGACCCATTTTACAAATGCAATAAGCCACTCTGGAGATGTGCATTAGACAGTTTTAATGAATGGCTAGGGGACTGAATACACTCGGCCTGCAGCCTTGTGCCTCACTTCACCACCTAGCTGTGCATTAGAACTGTCTAATGCATATCCTGTCATGTCTTATTGCTTACTTGTTAGATAGATAGACAGACATATACATGTAGATAGAAAGATAGATAGATGATAGATAGATAGACAGACAGACAGAAAGACAGATAGATAGATAGAAAAATAGGAAAAATAACAGCTTCACAATTTAAGAAAAAAATATCTACTGTTATAGTAAATGAAAATTACAAATCTGTAATAAAGGTAAATAACAATATATGTATTGAAAGCTTACAAATAGTGATGCATTACTAAACCCTAACTGTAACCATCCACAAGACACATGATTTGTGTAAAAGCAAAACGTGTGTGTGTGTGTGTGTGTGTGTGCAGTTTTGTGTGATGGGGAAGTGAATTTTGCTTTATAATTATTTTCCATTTGTTTATGCAACTCTTAAACTATTACCACTATATTCTGCTAGTCTTTGCTTCCCTTTCAGCTTCATCTGGTGTCAATAATATCTACATCTTCAAGTTCTTTGACTCCAGGCCTGATGTTGACCCCCTTCATTTTCTTCTGCCCTCCATCCTTGGTGTGGCTGGCTGGCTGGCTCAGCCTGGATTGCCTCTCTGTCTGTGCCTAGACCTGGTTCTGCCAGCTGGGCTTCCCCAGCACTGGCACAGTGCTAGCCTCAGCAATAGCATCAGCAGCTGAAGTCTCTGCTAGGAAACATATCAAAAAGATACTTGTCATTTGTATTTCTTTCCAGTTTTGCTGTTTGTGTTTAGGTAACAACTACTGAAGCAGAGTTGACCAGTAGGGCCCATATCCACTTCCATTGCACTTTATAAAATAAATTTCATATCAAAACAGGGCTATGCCATGTTAGCCCACAAAACCAGGAGAGAAACAAAAAGAGAATGTATTTGCAAGGTAAACATAATACATTATTAAACGAATGAGAAGTCAGAGATACAAGCTTTTAAGCCCTCTAGCACTGCCTCTTCATCAAATCCATTTATTGTATGGTTAAAAAGCCTTTGCAAACATATAAAACATAAAAAATGTTTAAAATACCTAAAAGTACATGACATTCACATTCATAAATACAATCATTAAAAGCTCAGCATTTCTATTAAATAGCAGTGATACAATGACTAGCAGCATAATTATAATCAAATGTTCATATGTGTCAATGTCTTTCATCGGCATTCAGTTATAATTATTTTCTTTCTCATTTCTTGAATTGCAAGGAAATACTTAGATTGCCTATTTAGGGACCATGTGTCTTCTGTTTAGATAAGTATATTGGTAAGCAAAAGTTTATCTGTCTGGTAGATATTGTTAACAAAGGTTCCTAACAAGTAAGGTCTTTGAATTTGGTACCATGTACAATTCCAAAGAACATGTACTAAATTTTCCTCCTCTTGATACCAACAGTCACACTCAGCAGAATATATGCCAGGTCTTTTATACCTGTAAGCCAAAACATTGCTATGGAACTGTTCAAATTTGAAGCTCAAAAATGAAAGTCTGTATCTGGGTTCCAGTATAATATCTAAATATAGTTTGTATCTGTGATAATAATTATTTGCTAACTATTTAGAATAATGTGATTTCTTTATATGTTCTAAATCATCAGTATTCCAGAATCTAATCACATTTTCTGTTACATAATTTTTTTATTTCAGGCTTCTGGTAATTCCCTTATTTACAGCCTGCCTGAGACTGGTCAGTTTATCTTTTATCAACAGTTTGGTGATATTATTAAACCAATATACATTTGTGTAACCATATCATGCCATTTTTCTTTCTCATTAAGGCACTGCCTGGCCAATTTATTTGGGTCTAATCTTGTACATTTTATCCAATAATTAATCCTGCTCTCAATTAGTGCGTTAATATTGTTAAACCTAACTCAGACCTCAGGCAGGCTGCTGGGCAGGAGCTACCCAGCCTTACTATTCTTTGCAATGATTTGTAAATGGGTACCATACATTTATAGACATTTTTCTCTTCCCAAACTTAACTCCATATAGAAGTTGGGATTCAAATTTTGATTTAATTACCTGTAACAGGGGCTTAATTGAGAATCCACCATATTTTAAGTTAAATCTGATAAGACCTGCTACTGACTGCTTTAATTTTTTCATTAATCCCTCAGTGTGGATAATCCATCTACAGTTATCTTGGAATACAAGCCTTAAATAAGTATAATTAGCAACAACTTCTAGTGCATCATTACCCACCAGCCAGCTACCTTTATTATTCCTTTGTCCAAATACTATCCTCTTGGAATTATTCATGTTAATTTTCTTCTTAAGTTTAGTTAATTTTTCAGTAATAAAGTTTAACTTATTCTGCAAACCCTTTGCTGTTAACGATAAAATAACTATGTAATCAGCATAAGCTAATAGTGGACATGACACTATGTTAACCTTTGGTGAGTCTTTATCACATTCATCGCAGCCATTTAACATACTGTTAATATAAAGTGAAACAAGAAGAGGGGCTAGTACACAGCCTTGCCTCACCCCTTTATTACTTTGAATTGAGATTGATAGGTGGCCCTTGTGGCCCATCCTTTCTTTGGCCCATGTATTTGAGTATAGTTGTGCAATAATTGCCACTATATTTTATTCAGTACTTCTTTTGAGTAATATTTCCAACAAATGCCCCCTAGAGATGCTATCGAAGGCAGTTGAATAATCAATAAATGCTGCATAAAGATTCTTCCCCCTTAACTTAATATATTTTTCAATTAGATGCTTTAGTACAAATATATTATCAATAATTGAGTAATTGAAATGGAATCCTGCCTGATATATTGAAATTACACCTGTTCTATCTACCTCCCTTTTAAGTCTCTCTAATATCATCTTAGAGAAAAAAATTTAATTTACATCCAGCAAGCTAATAGGCCTATACATAAGATGATCTGTTAGACTCTCTTTCTTATGTATTGGTACAATGTTAGCACCCACACATGTTTTTAGGCAATTGTTACTAATAATATACTTATTATAAAATATAGTAAGGAACTTGCTCCATGCAGGTGCTGCAGATAAAAAAGTTTCTGATGGGATCTCATCTGGTCCTGGTGCTTTCCATTTCTTTAGTGTGTATATTGCTAAATATACTTCATCCACAGTAACTAATGGGAAATTTGAATTGGTTTGAAAAACCAAATGAAGCCAGCCTTTCTCCAGTGGATCATAAAATATGCTAGCAAAATGTTCCCTTCATTTGTCCTCTGAGACACATATGTCTATATCTGTCTTAAGCTGATCAGTCCCTTTAGCTACTAATGTCCAAAATAATTTAACTTCTTTGTTCATAACTGCCATTGACATATTTTCCCATTGTTTTGTAAAACAAAACTGTTTTTTCTCAGAGATTAATTTGTTATGATTTCTTCTCTCTTTATTTAAAGCTACTAGCAGTTTTTTGGAACCCTTTTTTAAAGTTTTCTGTATAACTTTCGAATATTAGACTTGGCTTTTTTGCAGTCCTTATCAAATCAGGTGCTTCCATTACCTTCATGTATAGCAGAAGGTATCCTTTCTAGCATATTTCTAATTTCAGAAAATAAGGCATTTGTTTTAATGGATAGTGTATCAGAATTCATATTATAAAGGCTCTATTCTGGGTAGCTTACAACTGAGTCTTGGATACTATCCAATAATGCCAAATCCATTTTTTGGGTCCATATTACCCTTTTGGATACTCTAATTTTGGTAAAGGGTAATTTAGCTTTCTCTCCTGGAGTTTGTTCTCCCCAAACCTTAATACTCTCAAGGACAATCAGGAAGTGGTTATTCTCAGCTGTGACTGGAACAGAGAAGTTATACCAGTACTGCGGATATCCTGTCAAAAAGGCATAATCAATAATAGAAGCACCTCTAGTAGATACATAAGTACAATCACCATTCATATCCCCCTTAAGATGTCAATTTAGGGGGTATAGATAGAACTCCTGTAACATCTCAATTACTTGTTTTCCTGAGCTATTTATAACAGGATCTTTGTTTTTTCTTGATGGGATAAGGGGAAGTTCCAATATATCAATATTTAAAAATATAGGGTTATCCAACATGCCAACATAGCTACCAGTGTGGGTATTAAAATCACCAAGTAATAATATCTCAGCTTTTGGAAACTCTTGCACCATCTCCATTAATAAGTTTTTAAGAATAAACCAGAGTTTTCTTTCATAGAAAATTGAGTTCTCTGGGGGCATGAAGGAATTAATCAGAATCAGTTCCTGCATTTCCATTCTGAGAATAACTACTATAAAGTTGTTATATATCTTAGACACAACAGTCTTACATATTGTAAAAAAACAAAAACAAGGCACTGCATCAGCATGTGGTCTAAAAGCAAAACAAAATGGTTATATTAAATGCACACTGAAAATAGAAAATAAAGTTAAAATCTATGTTTTGACCTTAGGTCTTCTTCAGGAAACATCTAAAAGAGAAAAAAAAAACAAGTTAGTGCAGAGGAGAGGTAAAATGAGAGAAATACATATGTGGCAAAAGAAGAAAGGGGAGGCTCAGGGAGAAGAAGTGATAAATGGTAAGATTAAGAGAGAATCTGTGAAACAAAAAGGTGATGATGGGAAAGATAAAGCATAATGGGAGTGAAAGTGCTGGAAAGTTCCCAGGTGGGGACTAATTAACAGGGCCTAGTAAGAAGGCTGAAAGGTGACAAATGTGTGGGAAGGAGACAGAAATGGAGACTTATGATGAAAATGAAAAAAAAAAAAATGAGTACAAAAACAAATATATGCTGCCAATTTTAATAAAGGTTATCAGGCCTCCAGAGTGCCTTCCATATGTTACAGACCTCAGTCCTGGGAGATGAAAACCCTCATATCCATTCAATTGTACCATATCAACTGGAGAATGCCACAATTGCTGTATACTTATACTTTCAAAATCCAGTAAGACATTTATAAATTCACTGTCAACAGCCTTTGTGGACCAACCTGCAACATTCTATGATATAAATCTGAATCCAAATTCACGTTCTAGTATATATCTAGTTTTATTATCTTGGTTTTGATATAGTCATTCCTCCCCATATCTGGCCAGTTTCGTAAATCTATTAGAGAGTACCAGAGATTCTTGTTTCTCTTCCCTATTTTTTGATCTATCACATGGGGCTGATCCCTCTAATACAGTAGCATCTACAAGATTAAGACCAAGACTATCTAATTTTGTTGTTTGATTTAGAATCAGATTGGCCAGTTCTGAAGTGGAAACTACTATATTAATCTGATTTCCTAACTTAGCTCTTATGCTTAAAATAGAGTCAGTTTCCCCAGTTGGGAATGACAAAAAATTACCCAAAAGATAATTTATTGCCTGTGTCAATCTTTCACCATTTTCCCCCTTTAAAGGACCCATTCTAAACATTGTTAAGTTTTTTCTGTTTGGTTTCTACTTTCTGACTTAATCCTTATATATTAAATTAATCTCTCTTTGGAAATGAAAGAGTAAGTTGTTCATCCCTAATTAACCAGAGATTTATCCTTATGTAGTTAGTTGTTCTTGGTGAAACACATTTTATATCAATAATTGGGCTTGCGCTAATGGGGGCATTTTTAATTTCAGCAATAACATCCTCTACTATCTCAGTATCCATCTCTTTATTTAAAAATTCCACTATTTGTATTTCAGGATTTGTTGGATCAAAGCTGCCCCATTTTCCTGTCCCATCTAACCTAATGAGTGGGAAGAATTTCCTTCCCTTTCCTGATCTGCCATATGTGTTTCCTTCTCAGTGTCAGTAATTTCCAGGCAACTATATCCATCTTCCTCTACTTAGATGCTGACATCTGATTCTTTTCTCGGTGTTTGTGGGTTCTTTTCTACTATTTCTCTGAGCTGGGAATACAATGGAGCAATTTCTTGCTCAAGATTATTCAGTTGACTTTGTAGGTTACTTTCAAGTTTTTTTAGCTAGTATGGGACCTAAGTAATTTGTCCTTAAATTCTTCTCAGGTAATTTGCTACTACATTCTTCTATTACTTATTTTGGTTGTTGCATACTATTTCCTGATCTTGTTTCCTGTTCTTGTTGTCCAAGGTTACTTATTTTTCTTCTTTTGCTGCTCTCTTCTTCTTTGTTTTTTGGATTGTTTCCCTCCCTTTTGTTTGTTCATTCTGGGTAGACTATCAGGAATTATGATTACACTAAAATATGGCCTTAATTCAGCGGGGCTATTTTTGTATGGGATAGCAGGGGAAGACTCATCAATATTTTATTGATCAACTTTGAAAAAGTCATTACAGGTTGTACAAAAACAGATTTAAAAAATATAATTTTACTATATAATTGGATACAATAAATAAATACATACAGATACAGTTTAAAGTCTATTAATTTATACAAATTCTTATGAATAACAATTATTATAAAGCAGATAAGCACAATATTTTACTTAGACATAAGGGAAATCTTAAGATCTATTTTCATAAATTACTCAAAATTATCCTTTATTCTGATCTATTCTAAGAAATAATAATATATCTTCAAGCCAGATTTATTACTGGGCAAAGGTTTGATGTGTAGTTGTTTCCTTTCTATGCTATTACAAACCTGTGCAATATCCTCCAAATCTTTAAAATTAGCACTGTTTAAAAGCTAGTTATACTGGTATTGGGGTTCCATATCCAAAGTTGCCAAGATATCCGTAAGATACATCCTTCTATCAGAATTATACAATGGGCAAAACAACAGAAGGTGGACTAGATTATCTTCATCAAGTTTGCAGGCACATTTTTGTGAATCATCAGTGCCATAGTAATATCTTGAATATTGGCTTTCTATATAATCATATCTACATTTGGAATATAATTTTCTATGATATGGATTTTTAAGTTTCTTTAGATACTTGTCCATACCAAAATACCTCTTATTATTTTCTGCAAGCCAGTAACTTAGTTTGAAAATTTTAGCCCCACTTATTTCATTTTGTATATTTACATCTTTGATTCCAGTTTTAATCTTCACCTGAATTTCTGCTGGACAGATTGCATAACTTTGTGTTATACAAGCCAACAGACCATGTGGTTTAATAATTTTATCCACGATGTATATGCTTGGGAAGATAAATCCAGTTTTTCGGTGTGATACTGTTTCTTCGATGCACAATCTAGGTAGTCTCTTCTCTGACATTTTATGTGTTTTCAACCAATAGATAGACAGTCTTGAATCCATATCACATCTAATTGTTGTTTGGCCAAGGCTGCACTTTTTGTCAGTCTCAATAGGCTTTTATATATTTTATTCATGGCTGTTTCTTGGGCATCCACTTTTTATAAGCCCCAGATTTGTGCCCCATATAAAGTCTGGCTCTTTATTTTTGAATTGAGTACTTTTATCATACCCGTAACAGATTGACCCCCATATTTATATGAAAATTTCTCTATTACTGGGTACACTTTATTTATTTTTTGTACTATTCACTGGATATGTTTATACCATTTTCAATTATAAGAGACTCAATCCCCAGATAAATAAAACTTTTTACATACTCTATGTAATGCTTATTATGTTTTAAAACTGTTGTTTTGCCCTTATTAACCTGTTGACGGTTAAAAATCATGGGCCAGAATTTCAAAGACCCAGCGCAAGCTGTGACAATTAGAGCTTTTGCTGAGTGTGGGGCACCTGGGACCCTTCACCCAAATTTTATTTCTCAGGGTCTCAGTGCCTAAGTCAGATGGCTTGCGGCAAAGGGGGTGCTGCGCCTCATGTATGGTGCACTCACCCAGAATGCCACAATGGCCACAGAGAGTCTGCAGCACCCATGGACAGGGGCTGGCAACCAGGCAGTACCCCTCCAACCCCACTGTGCCAATGCCACCAGTGCTGCAACACTCCCCGGTACCCTGGTGGGCTAGTGCCTCCCTTCCCATCTCAGCACTCCCACCCCCATACCCAATCTGGTGACCAGCACAGCCCTCTACATGCCACCCCAGCTGGCCACTGCATGGGAAGTCTGTGTTCATACTAAATACAGTACACACATGGACTGCCCATTCACTGGCCAGCCATGGTGGCATATGGAGGGCTGTGCCGGTCACTAGATTGGGCAATGGGAGTGCTTAGATGGGTAGGGGGTTGGCAGGAAGCTTGGACATGGGTGTCGGGGACCATGATGGGGTGAGGGGGGCCACCAGGGATCATCCACCAGAGAGTGATCAGGGTGGGTCAAATTGTGGCACTTACAGGACAACCCCCAAGGAACTTTCTAAGTCCTCTTTGACCAGCTCTTCACTGGTCTAAGGGTACATGGTACTTGGTTCTGGGGGGGTCTTTCAAATTCCTGATCCTAGAGCTGCAGCAGTCTGGGTCTGCCACAAGCCCCCTGCACCATGCCACAGCCACTTTGATGGCACAAGGATGGCACTAGCACACTTTGGTGCAGGCAGCCTGCTGTGTGACGCAGGCTGCCTTTCAAATTCTCACTTGGCGCAGCTCTTGGCACAAGGTGCCCTTGTGTCAGACCTGTTTGATGCAAGCATCTTGCGTCAATCTAAGGCCTTTGAAATTCTGGCCCATATTTAGTCTTTGAAATGTTTATCTCAAGTCCTGCCTTAGTGCATTCTTGCACATATTTGTTTATACTCCTTTTAATACCTATATAGCTTGTTGCCATCAGAAATACATTGTCCTCATAAGCCAGGAAAGGGCACTGTCTGGAGCCCAAACTAGGCATGTGCAGCTTTGAGTCACTCAATGCTTTCAGTACCTTATTCAAAAATACATTAAATAGTATTGGAGAGACTACACAGCCTTGGCTCAAGCTAATGTTGGTTGAAAATTTAGATGGCTAGTCACTCTCTTTATTATAGTGAACTGAGGTTAAATTGTTACTATATAAGATTTTCAGCACATTTAATATAGATCTGTCTATTTTATAATTTTCCAGAACATCCCACAATGTTACCCTATCAACTCTGTCAAAAGCTGCTTTCAAATCTATAAACACACAGCATAACTTCTGTTTTTGGACGTTAATGTATTTATGTATAAGATGTGCAAATACAAAACATTGATCAAATGTGGAATGTTTTGGAAGAAACCCTGCTTGTGCCTCATTCAGTATGTCACTTTCTGGTAACCAAATCATTATTCTAGCATGTACAAGTTTTGTAAATAGTTTTTGAGATGTGTCAAGATAGTTTATGGGCCTATAGTTATTCAGATCTGTCTTTTCTCCTTTTTTTATGGAAAGGTATAATTATGTTCTCTCTCTCTCCAAGTTTTCAGTATTTTCCCTGTTTGAATTATATAATTAAATATATTTTTTAAGGCTGGTACCCACAAGTTAGGATCCTATATATCTATCGAGACCCCATCCAGATCTGGGGCCTTGTGTTTTTTTTTTTTAGCAAAACTAATGGCTAACATTATTTCTTGCTCAGTAATTTGACAACCAATAAATTCCCATTTTGTAGTAAACTGGCTAACCCCTGGGATTTGTGGGTAAAACAAAATTTGTATAATAGGATTCCCAGGTCTGAGAGTCTATGTGACTTTCAATGTTTTCTGGAAAATAATCCCAGCCATTTGCCACCATTTTCTAAAATTTCTTGTCCTCTTTTTTCTTTTTTCTGTCATTTCAAATTCTGCCTATATAACCTTCCTATATTCCTCCCTTTTATGTGAAAGAAGTTTTTTTATAATCTTTTCTTAATTTATTCAACCTAGTTTTATTTTGAGTTGTTATCCTTGTTTTTATATTTCAAGCACATTATTTATCTCTGCTTTATATCTTCTACATTCCAAGTCAAACCATTTGCTCCCCTTTTAACCCTATTAATTGAAACTTTAGTAATTATTGCTGAGATATTTTCTATAATTCTTTCAAAAGTCTCTAGACAAAAATCTATAGTTTCCTGTTGTATTATATTTATTAATGTCTCCCTTACTCCACATACATTAAGGAGTTTATTAGATTTTTGATTTTCTAAAAGATCCCATTTTACCATTTTCTAATCCTAATAATATGAATTTTATTACTTGGCCGTAAAGATGTTATTGGCCACAGAGCTATTTTTATTTCTAGAGGGCTATGCTCATTTTCTGATCTTGACCCTAATTTAAAATCTAGAACATTTATTATTAAGTTGATAGAGATCCAGCAGTGATCTATAATAGAGGCACCCTTTGGTCCTATATATGTGAATGCCCTACCTTGGTCATTCTGGAGCATCCATTAATCAGGATAAGATAATTATCTTCCAATTCTTTAATAATCTGTTTACCTCTGTCACATTCTTTTTGGTCCTTAGACCTTCTTTGCATAGTTAAAGTGTGAGGACACAGCTGCACAAGTGCTAGCTACTTCAATCGAGGGCTCCAGACTGTGTCCCACCCTGGCGTTAAAATCCCTCACCAGTACTAAACCACATAAAGGGTCTTTTAAAGTGGTCTTCTCTATCAGGTTAGGTAGTTTGGTTATGTCGCCATGGTAAAAAAAATATAGAACCTATCGGCCAAAGATATACACTAACAATTAAGGAAGTCTTATTCTGAGATGTCATGCAAATTGATAATATGCAATCTGAGTTCATTTCTATCTCTGTATAGTTTATTTGATCATAAACTTTACACCATGTTATCAGACCACTTGACATTCAACCATACTGTTTAGCTTTATTTGCTTTATTTTGACATGTTTTATATCTGTCCAAATGTATTTCATTAATCCATGTTTCTTGTACACTTATAAAGTTATATGTTACCAAATATTCCATAATGGAGGAGTCCACCAATTTATCCCTGATGCCTGCCACATTCCAAGATAGTAGATCATAATGTCCTTCTGTTTCTATAGATTTCTGTGTACAGCTATTCCCATTAATTAACCATCAGATGCTTGTGTTCTGTAATCCTTGGTATCTGTTGGCTGTTTTTATTAAATTCTACCATTGCCTATTATCTGGGTCTATCTGCTTATTTGTCTCTATATCTACCTCCCCATACATGTTTATGTTATATCTATCCAGCATTTCTGCTTGTGTTAAAATATAAAATATAACACTAGTCAGTTTTATTCCTTGTCCAGATTGTCACCTGACTATCTCTTTCCCATCATTTAGCTTTTTTGATCATTCCCTGTAAACTGTTATCTTTAGAAAGACTTTGCAGTAAATCCACTGTTTTCAACTTAAGATTAGTTTTTGTTTCTATTAAAAAATTCCCAGTTCTATAAATTGATATTGGGAAATCCCCACTTTCTGATTCCCAACTTTTGAGCTCTTTATAATATTCTGGAAATAATGTTCCAATACTGACAACATCATCCATTTCAAATCCTAATTTTCTCAATTTATCTTTTTGTTTTTGAATTACATTTAGAGCATACTATTGATCCAAGTGTGTTAATACTAATTCCATATTTATTAATGGCCTAATTATGCTCATTTTATTCAAGAGATTACCGTGTTTGGAACATCCTTGAATAATTGAGCTCAAAAATTGTTTTAAGTGTACATTCAATATCAACTTGGTTTCCTCAGGAATTATTGGAACAGTATAAAGGGACAGAACAAAGTCAATTTCCAGTGTTCTTTGTAATATCTCTCTAAGATTGCTCTCATTTTTATGTTCATTACTGCCTTCTGCCACCTCTCTTTTGTATTCCAATCCTCTATTTTTGATGGTTATTGGTATTTTTTCTTTGTTCATTCTGCTCATTTCCTCACTTATTCCTTCTTGTTCTTTTTCTCATTTCTCACTGGTTTTACTCTTCTGTTTCCTTTTTGCCTTGTTTGGTAATTTACTATCCTTGTTTTACTTTCTTTTATGGATTAACCCCTTTATTTGTCTTTTTTTTATTCATCTAGGTACTCAGATTTTGATTTTTTTCATCTCATTTTAATTTATTTGCCTGTTTCTCTGTTCTCCTTTCCCTTCATATTTCTTTTTTGTGAAAATTTCTCCATTTCACTGACCGTGAATTCTTCACTGTCATTTTTGTTCCAGCTCTTGTTATCTGGAGAGTTGTTTTTGTTCCATGTCAGTGATTCTGTGTAACAAGGCTTTACCGCCTGTGGCTTGTCATTAGTAAGGATTCTAGGGTGTCCCATTATTTTTTCTTTCTTTTTCTTTCTTGGCTAACACCATTGTCCCATACAGTAAATCAGAGTTTTCTGCTCTCAGTTCTATAATGAGGCTATCTTAATTTATCATAAGCCTGTGGGAGCATTATTAATTTACTACCTTCATTTATACTTTCTTTTGTCCCAATAGCTTCAGAATGCAATATATCTGATGTAATTTTAATATCATTCAGAGGTCTGGCCAACATAATTTCCTCTTCAAGAGAGGTTATTTCTCGAATTTGTTTTCTGAAAGAATTAAGTTTAATGCTCTGTTGTTCCTCTTGCGGTTCCTGCTGTGATAATTTTCTTAAAATATACTCAACCTTAACTTTATTTGCAATTACTTTTTATAAAAGACAAATCCTGCCTTGTTGTCATTAGCTGTTCATATATCACTGCATTTGCCAGTAATTGGTATTTTAATGCAGTAATGCATTCCCTAGTAAGTATTTCCAGAGGGGCAGACTTGTATCCATAGGACTCATCCATTGGGTTCCCTCATCTGTAAACTCTGCTTTGTACTGTTCTGCAGAATTAAATCCACTTCCTTGTTCACTAACATTTATGCTGTCACAAAAGGAACCATATCCTTGTTTCATATTTTGAATTTTCCTTATTTTTTGTTCTATCCGATTATTGAATTTGTTTTCCTTATATTCTCTATTGTTTTACTTACTTCATTATTAACAATTTTTATTAAACTTGTATTTTGAAAAGGTGTTTTATTTATTCTTTCAGAAGCAATATGAGTAACAACATCATAACTAAGGCCAGCATCCTTACTGCAAATTCTATTTTTGTTTTCACTTAGACTTTCAATTGATGTTACCAGATTCTGAGTTTCCTTCTGGTGTTTTGACATTGGACAACCCTCCTGCTTATACCAAAATTCCTTAAGTGATGGCTGAATCATTCTTGGCACGGGTTTAATGATTAATTTAACTGGTTTCTGGTTTATTAAGAGTTTCTGTGTCTGGACTGAGATGAACTCCAATACCCTAAAGTCCTTCCAGCCATTATCAATCAGTTCTTCTTTTTTTAACTGGATCTTTTTCATTATTTGAAAATCCCCCAACCTCCTGAGTAGGAGGTGATAATCTGGGCATCGTTGTTTTAATTTTAGTCACCCCTTTAATTGATTTCTTTTTGACTTGTTTAGTAGTTAGACCGTAATCAATTTCTGAAGTCAATTTGCCTACTTCTTATATTAACAGGGATTTATTTTGCCCTGTTACCCTCTGTTCAACAATTAATTTAGTTCAATCACAGAACAGGGCATGTTATCAACTCAGTTCTGCCAGTCAAAAGAGAAAAGGCAATCTCATAATTTGCTAGTTAAAAGAAAATAAGGAATGAAGAAGCACCAGCTTCAGTGATCAATATTAATATAGATCAATCTCTAAATTAGTAATACCAAGCAAATATGTATATAAACTCAAGCAATGTTCTCTTCTTCATACAAATAGTCACTTCGGTCATAAAGCCTCATGTGTCCTTCCTTTGAAAATCAAAACTGGACTAATTTCTTCTCAGTTCTTCAAAAGAAATATCAGCATTCTGTATTACTGTCTGTACAATTTTCCAGTCACCGGCTAGATTCTGGCCTAAATCCATAACTCTCTGATAATTTGAACATGGGGAACCTTAATTCTTCCACTTTCCCCCTTTTTACCAGCAGAAATATTCATGGCATAAGCCACTACTTCTTAATTTCCTTTTCCTTAATACTCTCAAAAGAAACAGGATTGAATATGTTAAATATGCTGAATATTCCTTCAAAATATCATCAGCAGGTCTAATGATTTTAGCATATAACATTTCCAGGTAAGCAAGCAGAAGCAACTTAGCTGTCTCCAGATACAAGCAGTTTCCTTCAACTTGCACTATGGAGAGAATACTACACAAAAACCAGTAATTTGAAGATAACATACAGTGCAAAATACAGCCTTCATTTGAAATACAAAAAAATATAAGTTATACCCTTTCAGTATATAGTATATAGTAAGTGTGCAGACTCACTAACGTTAATAACAGTTCACTTGTTAAGCTCTAAACTCTATAGTTCACTTGCACACAGTCTGCACCAGTTACGATAATATAGCAGACTCTAACTTGAATGAAATTATATAAAATCCTCATCAAAAGTACGAAAAAAATACATAAGATGCTTTAAAAGTTTAAAGAACTTACTATTTTCCTTTTAAAACACACAGCATTAAGCTAAAAAATTAAAACAGGTGCAACAGAAACATGTAAATCTCCCACACACATTGTTTTACTTCTTTATTTACTGTAGTCTGAAATTAGTGTAGCAGTTCACAGTTCACAGATCCAATAACAGGAAATAGCAGGGAATTACACAAAAAGTCGAGTTTAGAGCTGGGTTTCAAATGGGTTTCACATGGCTTTAAAATGGTTTGGGAGCTATTAAGACTAATAAAAAGCTAATAAAAAAACTAAAAGGAGCTAAACTCTTTAGAAATCATCAAATATGGCTCACTGTAATAGATGGAAAGGTGAGTAGCTCCCTTGTTCTGCCCTCTGTGCTCTCCTCTCAGCTACTGACAATGTATGAAACTCTAGGAGATGAGACTGCACTTTTAAGCTTGCAAGTCATGTGATAGTTTAGCCCAATTGCATCCCAAGGAAAGCAGATCTTATTTCCTGAGCTTTACATCTAATCAAAAATATACATATAAAACCAAAAAAGCATAAATCTGCCCTGCACTAAAAGTAGCAAAAAGAGCAAAAAATGGGAACGCAGAAAGTATCCTCAGTACCCATGCTGTGCTCAGACAGCAACTACATAAAAGTGGCTAGTCTAGACAAACTATCAAACAAACATTTCATATTCAAACACATAAAATATAACGCAAACACTAGAAGCATTGAAATACAGGATGGATTAAAAAAACAATTGTATTAATGCTGAAGTAGAGATGAGGCTTTTAGCAAAGATCCACTGGAGCAGGTCAGTAGTCTCCATGGGCTTTTCTGAGAACTCTCTCACTGAGAGGAGTCTCTTTTTCTCCATCTAAGATTCCATTCTCTTGCTCTCTCTCTCTCTCTCTATCTCTCTCTCTCTCTCTCTCTCTCTCTGAGGAGCTGTCAGAGGTCTGACTCCACCTCATGGTCCTTATAAAGTTCTTCACTGATCACACCAAAGAAGGACTGGGAAGGTTAATAAAACTTAATCCTGGTGTGTGGCAACTGTGGCATAGCTGTTCCAGGAAAATAACTTGCGTTTACTAACTCCTGCTGAAGCTAATTTCCTCACGTTAGCTCAGTGTGTTTCAAAGTCTTCCCTTCTCCTCACTGGATAGCCTATGATACTTCTAGTCAGAGAATGACAAGTAGCCAGTGAGGTCTCATCATCTTTTTCAATTTCTGGCTCCTTATTAACTGCAGTGAGGATCTGATCTAGCCTTGCCCTGTCACATGCCACCTCTTCTCTCAGGCATTCAATTACATTTCTGTTGATCACCAGCTGTTCCATTAAGATTAGGTACATGTTAACAGGGTTTCTCAATAGGATAATAAGATCCTCACTCAGGAGGCTGGGATTAAAAGGTTCTTTCACTTGGTCTAACCCTTCCTTTTGTTTTGCCCCACATTTATCACATTATACTGGTTCAGACTCTAGTTCCTTCAGTTTTTTGAGGCCATCAATTGTATACTGGTGGTCAACCAAGACCTCCTAATTTCCTATTCTATCTTCTATAGTCTCCATCTCTTTCTCAGCACTTTCATTATAGCTATTAACATGGCTGGTATTCTCACAAAAGGACCATAGTTGTGGGTTTTTCTCTAGATCCCCAAGGGTAGAATTATTACAATTCACCAGTTCCACATCCACCATCTCCACTTACTTTTGCTTATTAGAGAAGCTAATTTTCATTTGGCCAAGCAAATCACTAGAGTTCAACTGTTCATCAAAAATGTTCTACAATGCAATGTTTGATGGTCCAGTACAGTACCAGATTCAATCACAGTAGTCAGGATGGGAATATTTGATAGTACATTTGTATCAACCCTAGGGGTTGATGTTTTACTGGGGAAAGACTGCATGTGATCAATTTTAGTTTGCTTAGTACTCACTCTAATGTTTTTAATAGAGAGCCCTAACAGAGGGGATGTTTTATTGTGGTTTAATCTCTGCAGTCTAGTATTAACCATCTTCAATCAGACATTATTAATCTTCAGTATAATTAAACAATAAATCAGATATAAACAATGTAAACAATATAAACAGTATAAACAGATACCCCCTCTTAGTATGTTTAAGCAGAGATTAAAATCCTAGTGAGGCCAAAAATTAGGCTGTAAGTACAGCTATCTTCATATTAGTGTTATAACTAAGCCGGAATGAGTGAGATTACTGCAAAAACAGTGTCCCACACAGTTCTCTCAGTTTCGATCTTTTAGAGTTACAGTTCCAATTTGCATATAAATTAGCTCTCCATTTATTTCTTCCTTTTGTTTGTAACCTTCTATTCAGGCAGAACAGTCTATAAGAGCATCTCGGTTTCTTAGCGCTCCAAATTCCAAGTATTTTTGAGAAATAGAGTAGTAGATCTATATAGTTCCAATTACAAATAAAAGCAAAGTAGTGCCCAGATTTTATAGAGTACTTGTCTCCCGGGTACCCATGTCACAGAGTTTGCCAGGTTTTCAGGTCTTTATTCTCAGATAAAGTTGAATATGAGAGATGGTGCAGATAAGCAGATAAGTAGATCAGCAGATATACATCTTCAACAGGGATTCTCCTCAAAAAAGTTAGCTGTATTTTGCAGTTCTTTTCTGATTTGTCCTCTTTATCAATTATCCCATCAACACAGATTGATGCCACTAAAAATCACAAGAAATCACAAAAGAACATTGTTTAGTAAGAATAATATCTATAATGCATAAAATTAGCAGGCAGATACTTCTGCTATATTTACAATATACAAGTGCTATTAACAACTAACAATTAAAACAAAATATGAGCCTGTGCTTACTTCTATTTCTGAGATCACTTGCTCCTTTCAGTAAGCTACAGCTTATGCTCAGAAGGAAAGGAGGTCAATTATATAGGGACTTGAACAGAACAGCTGCGGCTCCTGAGGTACAGTTTACTCAAAAGACCGCAAAAGACCTTGTATGTTCTGCTCTGAACTAAAATTGCCCTACAGGCCCCCTGATAGTGCCACCAGAGTAAAACTGCACATTGGCTAAGCATTTAAACTACAGGACAAAACCTTCTTAACTTATGCAGTACGGAGATAAAGATAAAATGAGATTCTATTGCCTGCTGATGTATATGAAAAAGCTAACGCTACAGGGACATAATTGAATGACTACAGACTGGAGCTGTGTGCTGCTCTATCAGTCCTCCAGAGGTCATGTGACTGATTTACATATGGCACAATTTTTTTTTAAAGCCGAGTCAGAATAAAAATATAAAATAAATACAAACAGGAAAGCTAAAAGAAGTAAATAAAACCAATCACAAATAAACCTAATATTATTACTGAGGTCTTTCTAAGTGCTTTTAGCCCATCGATAATTACTGATCACAATAAGCACAATACACACAGGGCCGGATATTCAAAAGGGTTGCACTATGTGCAATAGGGTTGCGCCAGCGCAAGTCCGAAAATGCACCATTCTGTGATATTCAGCTAGAGGCAGTTGCGCCACTGAAAACATGCTGAGCAACAGCACAATGCAAATGAAGGCATGCGCAACCAAAGGGGGAGGATCAATGCATAAAGAGCACAATGCAGTATTCAAAGGCTTGTGCAATGCGCAACAATGGATCAGCCGGAAATTGCGCCACGGCGGAAATGAGCCAAAATAAAAAGGCTCAAGGAAGAGGCGCAAGAACCCGACAGAGAATGCTCATGAGGCAGCAAGGGAGAGTAGGCTCAGCAGCAGCCAGGGAGTAGGCAGGACAAAAAAAATGGCAGCAGAAGGCGTATGGGGCCTCAGAGTACGGAGGCCAGTCAGTGTACCTGGTGCAGTGGAGGTAGCAGTCAGGACAGCGGGGGGAACAGAACAACAACAGCTGGGGGGGCACAGGCCAGGGAGATGGACAGTGCCACCTTCCACATGGAAGCTTTAGTGAGGAGGATGAGAAGGCATGCTGCAGGGGCACGTGGCCATGGAAGGGCCCGTCAGTGGTACGCCACCAACAGGCAGTACTGTGCCTGCATCAGCTTTGAGCTGTATTCGGATGTTGAGATTGTGGGCCAGTACTGCCTGAAAAGGGCAATACTGAGGCGGCTCTGTGAGCTGTGCAGTGATGTGATGCAAGCACCCTCACGACAGAGTCACGCTCTGTCAGTGGAGACAAAGGTAACAACCTGCATGTGCCTGTTCACCACGGGTACGTTCCAGAGGCCAACAGGGGACACCACAGGCATAACACAGTCAGCCACATCACACATCCTCACCCAATTCCTCAGCGCACTGCTGCCACATGCTGCGGAGTACATCCATTTCCCCAGCACCACAGCAGAGCGTACAGCAAGCATGCAAGAGTTCCACAGGGTAGCACGCATGCCTGGCATGCTAGGGGCGATAGACTGCACCCATGTGGCTATTTGCATACCACCTGGCCCCAATGGGGCCGCACATCACAACTGGAAGGGGTTCTGTAGTGTCAACTGCCAGGTGGTGTGTGATGCCAGTGGGCGCATCATCAATGTCTGTGCCACACACCCTGGTGGAGCACATGATTCATTCATATGGTACCAATCTGCACTGTGCCATTGATTTAAGAGTGGGGACATCCCCACAGGACATCTAGTGGGTGAGTATGCAGGTAGGGGTGGCAAAGTTGGGGCAAAGGTGGGATAGCCACAGGTGCCACGGTAGTGGCACACAGGGCTAGGGGTAATATGGATCTGAACATGACACTACTCTCCACTATCTCCACACAGGTGACAGTGGATACCCACACCGTCCCTGGCTGCTCACACCCTACCAGTGCCCCACGACCCCGTCGCAGCAACACTTCAATAAGGCACATGCCACCACACACAACATCATCAAGTGGGTGTTTGGGATGCTGAAGGCATGCTTCCGATGCCTAGACACCTCTGGCGGTGTCCTACAGTACAGCCCCTCAAAGGCCTGTGGGATATTCCTGGCCTGTTGTATCTTGCACAACATGGCCAAAGACTGTGGTATAGCTGTACAGGTCGAGGAGGGGGACAGCAATGGGGACGCCGGTGATGCCGGTGATGATGGGGATGAGCAGCCCCCCCTTGGACAGCGTGACCCCAGACTGATCCGGCAGGCCCAGCTGCACCGGGACACCATCACAGAGGAGCATTTCGCACAACACAGGTAAGTCATGGGGCCATGTGCAACCAACACTGTCTAGGCACAACCCACATACACACAGGGTAACACACCAGGGGTGCATGACGGCAAGGGAAGTGGAAGGGTATAGGTGCACAAACACACCATCAGGGAGGGGTGAATAGTTACATGCTACATGGACACACACACACACACACACATATACACACACATGGCATGCAGTGCACAGGGGCAGTTGCACAGCAGAGCAGGAACAGACATGTCAAACACACAGATCCACAGACCACCCCCACCACCTGTACTGTCCATGTATGTGTGTCAGATGCTGGGCACCCTTGCACCTTGGTGTACAGTACAATGCAGGCATCATCATGCACACGTACCTGTGGACAGCAGTTGGGTGGGTGTGCAGGTGATCCGTGTGTTGGCGTGTTGGGCAGGGCACCCACCAGTGCAGTGCCCAGCAAGACACAAATTGCACACAGGGCAGCATCAGACAGGGCCCACACTGGGAGACAGGTCAGTCAGGTGGCACTGAGCCACGGCCACCACGGATGCGTGGGCAGCCCCGCCGTGACCCAGTCACACTGGCAGGTTGAGCATGAGCCACATGGGGTGGCACCGATGGACCACCAGGGGTCCCAGTGCACAAGCGTGACCTTGTCTGCACAGGGGTCTGCAGCATGCCGAACATACCTGCACCAGGGATGCTTGGGATGCCCACAGCAGAACCCGGCATCAACAGGCTGGGTGTCACACGATGCCGGGAACAGGGAGTGGAGTGTGTACTGCCTGGGGTGTGCGGTACAGGGGCATCTGACTGGGTGCCCAATGTGGCCACGACAGCGACCAATGACTGGGTCATCCTGTCTATGGCTGTGGTCACATCCAGCTGCATTTGGACCATCTCTGCCAGGATCATTGCATTGTCCCTGCTGTGCTGCTCCACAGCCACACACAGTGCCTCCACGGACGTTGCAACCCACATCTGCTGCTGTACTGATGCCCGCAGCAGGCGGGTGTGCTCGTCAAATGGGTCATCTGCCAAATCAGCAACCTGTCCACCAGGGGATGGAAGGGCCTGATGCTCAACACCCCTTGAGGGTGGGCGCTGTTCACTAGGACCAAGTATGGGCATGTCAACAGGCGGTGTGCATACGCCACTGCTGAACCTTGTACCCCCCAGAACCGGTGGGTGACTGCCGCTGCTGCCCCTCTGCCTGCTGTGCCCAAGGGACCAGTCTTTTCAATGCTGTTTCTGCAACAGTGCCAGGGACCTGCACAGCCACCGGTGCTGCCCAACCGGTGCTGACTGGCACAGCCTGGGACTGTGCTGACGTGCTGGCACACACGTTGGAACACGCTAGGTCCATAGGCACGGGCTGTCCTGCTGTGTGTCCATTCTGTGACACACACGTGTCACTGCCCATAGCGGCCATTGCATCATCAATGGTGCAAGTTCATGCCACAGCCTCAGCCACAGCATGCTGGCATGCTTGCATGCCAGAATGCTGGGACACAGGAAGGGCACCCCCCACACCTGACTCACCGACATCAGAGCTGGCAGCCAGGCGTGCACACTGGTGCAATGCACACCAGCTACCAGAAGAGGTGGATGGACCCTCCTCCAACTCTGGCTGCACGTCCACAGTGCATGGGCCCACCACCACTGTCCCCTGCAGGTGCACAGGATCTGTAACAGAAAGTGAGAACATGTTAGTGCATGGGATCAACCTTCCCCCCCACCCCCCACCAAGTCATATCGTGCAGTGATGGGCTTCCACCTGTCTGGAAGCCACCACCTGGAATGCCCTCAATGGCACTGCACTGCATGGATGCAGCAAGATGGTCCTCCACCGGGTTCAACTGCGCCACCTCTGGCTGGCCCCTACCTGTGGCAGCACATGCCACCCTGAGTGCTGCCACCTTCTCCTTAACCCGTCTCCTGTCTGTCCCCACCTTCTTCTTATATTCCTGCACAGAGCGCTGGTGGCTTCCGTGCAGATTCATGGTGCGAGCTAGCCCTGACCATGCAGCAGCATGGGCCTGAGGGGTGCCCCGCCATCCACTGAGTAGTAGCTCCTCATCCAGGTAGGCCTCATAGAGTGCCTCTGTTTTGGCCTTTGTGAAGTTGGGCCTCCTCTTCCACCCACCATCTTCCTCCTCACCCAGTCCTTGCTCGGCCATGTCAGGGTCTGTATGGATGGAAGAGGACACCTGTGACTGTGCAGTTCACAGCATTTTCCCATGACCATGGTCTATAACATCACACAGCATGCGACCCACCCATCACCTGCAGTAACCGAATGTGGCCACTGCAGATCACTGTCACACATTTATAGCGCAATGCATGCAAATCAGGAGTGGAGCAACTTTAATGGGATGCAAATCATGCCGCTGCGCCTTTGAATGGCTGATCAGCTGATTTGCATAAGACAGCTGAATATCGCGTTGTTGCGCTTTGCGCAATACGGTTGGGCCGGCTGAGCCTATGGCACAGTTCTGTGACTGCATAGTACACAGCACCGCACATGCCCAGGTACCTTACGCAGGTGTCTGCCGTGCTGATTACGTGTTGTGTGCGGTCAGCTATTCATGACACAGCCACCATTGTGCCAGTGGTGCTATAGCGCTGGTCACCACATGGCGCTGTGGCACAACTGCGCAATAGTCCATTGTGGCACTGGCATGCAGGTGACTCTCACGCTGGATGTGTAGATGTCCGATGATGCTGTGCGTGACCTTGCGCCACAGACATGACCTTGTGCCCTGACCTTTGCCCCCTTGTCACTGTACATCTGGCATGTGTGCAGCTCTATCGTGCTGTTCAGTAACAGCACGATAGGGACCGACGGTGCTGCCTGAACAGTATGATAGGGACAAACGGGGTTGTATTGTGCAACATTTCCACGTGGATCTGCCATGCTGTGGAGCACCATATTGCCTACTATCAGGTTGCTAGCATGGCACACAAGAGAGCTCCCGAGTGGAGTACCTTGGAGGTGGCCAACTTAGTGGCCGTGGCTGAGCCTCATTATGGGCCACTGTTTGGGGGGGAACCCCTACACTTGGCCCGCACCCAAGTGTGGCAGCAGGTGGCCACTGCACTGGAACAGGCCACAGGGTGGTGCAGGACAGCAGAGCAGAGCAGATACCACTACAGTGACCTGTGCAGGAGGGAGCAGGCACTGCTGGCACGCATCAGATCCCATGCCAGGAGGGGCATTGTGCCTAGGCCAGGTGGGTGACCCATCTATGCACCTGTATTGGCTGCAGGGGTATGACTGTGTACTGGGGCCAGAGTATGAGGGAGGGAGGGTTGTTCCATGGTTGGCTGTGTCAGTGTTTGCAGGTGTGTGATGCATGGGTCTGGCTGTGTGGGCAGGCACACTCATTGTTGCAGGGATCTGTCTATGTTTGGATCTCACTAATGTGCTTCTCAACATTTGTTTCCCACAGGCATGGAGGAGCGGAGGAGGGCCCAGACTGAGTCACACAGGGGTGCTGCAGGGGTGGCCGAGCAGAGGAGGCGGTGGTATGGGCCTGTCAGCAGCAGCAGCAGCAGCATCTGCAGCAGCGGCTGCCACAGCAGCAGCAGCGGCTAGATGAGGGTGAGTGTCATTACATCATGGATGCTATTGCATGCAATGGGGGGATGGGGCATGGTCACCATCCATGGATAACACTGCCATGCCTGCGAAGTGTGACAGTCACACTGTCCAGTGGCACTGCGTGTCTGTGAGTGCGTCACTGGTGGTCCATGCATGCACTGGGCACATGGCTGTGGCACTACCTTCCCAACACGTAGACACGTCACTGTACTGCCTTGGTTGTGCTGTGCTGGGCATGGGGGGTGTCGTGGCACACATGGCTGTTGCTGCATGGTTGGGCTTGGCCCATGCACGGTCACTGTGTGTGTGTGCAGTCCATCACTGGGTCAGGGCACTTGGCTGTATGCCATGCATACTGGGTGGGCTTCAGGGTTGTGTACAGTTCTAGCCATTGATTCTGTTCCCTTGCCCTAGGTGTACAGATCCTGCACAGGATTGAGCAGTCCATTGACCGCCTGATGGAGGTGTCACAAGAGACGCTCAGCATACTCAGGGAGATGAATCGGAGGGGTGTGCATCGACGGAGGAGACAACAGGGTCCGGGCCGTCCTGCAGATCTGCAGCCTGGGGGATAGTAGCTGCCCCACATCTACACCCTTTACCCTTCTCTCACAGCCTGCCTTCCCTCACCAAGTTCTTCACCCCTACCTTGTACATGTACCCCCACACCTATTTTGTATACTCATGTATATAGTGTTGTTGTTGTTCCTGTTGATGTTGATCTTCTGTTTTTCATTGAATATATCTATTTTGTTATGAATACTGTGGTGGTCTCTGATTTGCAGCTGGCTATCGGTGCTCAGTTGCAGTGGTGTGCATGGCATCTGGTGTGGTGAGGTCCTGGGATTGTGTGTGTGTCTGCGTGGGGGGGTGTCCCTGGTGTGGTGGTGGCTGTCAGCCAGTCTGGCCGTGTACTGCCACACTCCACTGTGGGCTCCTGGTGGGTCTGACTTGTGTGTTTATGTGGTACACATGGTTGCATTGTGCCAGGTGGGGGGGCATGGTGGTTCTGGCAATGCCAGTCACACTCATTGCTCATGGGTGGTGTCTTGGGGTTCCAGGGCATAGCATGCTGTGCACAGTGGGGGCTGTGGTACAGCTGGGTTGTCCGGCCCCTTTGTGTGGCAGTATTTGCTTGCCAGTGGGTGTGCTGGGGCGCCGTGGCCATGCTGTCCTTTGTAGGCTTGTCCCCATGGGCCAGTGGATTTTCCGTCCCTCCACCGGTGATGCTGTGCTTTGGGTGTGGGGGTGTGTTGTTGGTTCTACAGTGTATTTCTGTGCCCATCTGTGGCATGGGTGGTGGGCCCCTGCCTACCTCCTGGTTGTGCAGTTCCATTGCTCTGCTGCTGGGGTGGGATCTCTGCTTGCACTATGGCGCATCTCTACTGCTCAGCTGGGCTGGCCTTGTTGCACTATGGAGCAGCATATGTACTCAGCTTCCCCTACCTGGTTGTGCTATGGTGCAGGTTATGCGATATTCAGACATTGGCTGGTTGCGCAATTTGACTTGCTCCACGTTTGAATATCGCGTCTGTTGCGCATGTGCGCAATCGACGTGTGCTTGCTCCTGCTGTTGTGCACATTTTGGGTGCAGTTTGAATATCTGGCCAACAGAGTAAGGCTAAATAACAAAAACACTTCACTTTACAAAGCAGTTTCATGATAATTTTACAAACAAAAGGAATTAATACCGGATATAATACATCCCTTCCCCTCCTCTCATTCTCTTATTTGATTCCTTCAATAGTTCTCCATGAGCAAACTGGGGATTTCCACTTTCTTTGTGGCAGATCTCTGGCATTACCCTGACTGTTTCGAGCAGCCTTCTTTTACTCGCTGCAGTCCTCCCCCACCATCTCGTAGGGCTTCCTCCTGCAGTGGGAAAGAAAGGGAAAATGCTGAAAACTTCTGCAATGGAGGCTCACTTAAAGCTGTCCTGACAAGGAGACACACATCCATCGAGGTATAGATGGCATACCTTCTATAAATCTTTCATTTAGCAATGTCTCCCTACTTCTCTGTCCTCCTCCACAGGGCAGAGAGCGTGTAGTGCAGTGTCTATCTTCTACCTCCAGTTCACTCTTCCTCCTACAGTAGCCTTCAGAAGAATTACTAGAACATCCTCTGTTTGCTGCTTCATATGTCTTGCCTTGGCCATTCAGGTATCTCAAAATTCAAACCTCAGCTTCTTTGCTGCTTGAGACAAATTCCAACTGAATTTAAAACTTCAGAATGTTAGCCCTGGTAGCATGTGACTTCCTCTTATAGTTATGTACCTTATAAGGTGAGTAGAGTGTATGGATCATTCCATTACTAAGTATCGATCCTGGAGAAATTTCCCAGTCTGGATTCCTCTTCATGCCCTCCACCATGAATTGGCAATTCCCATCCTGCTACTTTCAGTTGGTCCCAAGGGTACCACAGTTCCACAGAATTGTCTGCTTACAGCCTAAGCACACTGGTAATCCATTCCATCCTTTCTATCTCAGCTACTCTTGTGTGCCATTGTTCCAGTGAGGGAGGACACAAGACCATTGCTCCATTAAGTTCCTTGCTTCCACTAGTTCAGTGGGAGTATCCCTCAAACCCTTCTCTCCAACATGCTTGCTGAGTCTGTGCTTAAAGGCTTCCACAATTTGCCCTTCTTCCGGTAAACCTTGAAAACTTATAGATTTAGCTTTTTATTAGCATAATAAAGGCATTGTGGACCAGATTCAGAAAGGTCCCCTGAATGGTGCAAGGGGCTTGTGCCATAAAAAATAGCTCACGGTGCAGCTTGCACCAAAATATGCACTGGGAGCAATTCACAATGGCAGCCTGCATCAAATGCAGGCTGCCTGCACCAAAGGGGGCATGTGCCAGCCTTGTGCCACAAAATGGGCTGTGACACAGCACTAGGGTGCTTGCAACAGATGCTGGCTGCCATATCCCCCAATTTGGAATTCACAAAGCTCTCTAAGAGGACAAAATTCTGAGTACCCTTAGACCAGTGTGGGCTGGTCTAAGGGTACTTAGACATGTGTCCTCTGGGAGGGTTTTGACATTTGTGGCAATGTGCCATGGTCCCCCCCCCAAATCCCTTTATATAAAATAAAATGTCCCTGGTGGACTAGCAGACCCTCCTCCCTAACCCTGATCTCTGCTATAAATACCCATATTTCCCTGGTGATCTAGTGGACCCCCTCCCTACCCCCAATCTCCACTATAAATATTTATCCCAATTTCCTTGGGGGTCTAGTGGCCCCCTGTCCCTGATCTCTGCTATAAATATGTTTACATATTTCCCTGGTGGTCTAGAGGACCCCCCTCCCAGCAGGCAGTGCCCCACCACCCTGCTCCCCCTGCCCCACACTAGAGCTGGTGACTGGCACATTCCTCTGCTCACCACCACAGCCAACTGCCAACTGAGCTCCTAGGGAGTGTGTACTGTAAACTGTATACAGTATGCACTCCTTGAAAGCTCCTTCAGCAGCTGGTCATGGTGGTGAATGGATGGCTGTGTGAGTTGCTGACTCTTGGATGAAACAGGGGGTGCAGGATTGTGGGTCACTGTTGTCAGGCTAGAGGTGGAGGGTCCACTACACCACCAGACAAATACCAAAACACATTTATAGCAG
This sequence comes from Neoceratodus forsteri, assembly GCA_016271365.2. NCBI lineage: Eukaryota > Metazoa > Chordata > Ceratodontiformes > Ceratodontidae > Neoceratodus > Neoceratodus forsteri. The sequence goes on along the minus strand of CM057458.1, from coordinate 1,385,449,996 downwards.
AGATCAGGGATGGGGATGGTCAGCTAGACCACCAGGGAAATAATAAATATTTTGAGTGGAAATCAGGGATAGGGAGGGGGGTCCGCTAGACCACCAGGGACCTTGGTTATTTTTGTAATTAACAGGGATTGGGGCAGGGGTGGACTGGCCACCAGGGACTGCTGTCCTTGGTGATATTGCCACACAGCTGCCCCACAGCCTGTGGCATACCTTCCCAATGTGCAGCCTGTTCAGTGCAGGGCCAAGGTTGCCACAAGCTGCAGAACTTTACCACTGGGACCCTACCTGATAGTGAATTGGGCACAGGGTTACTGGTGCACAGTCACTCAGTGCAAGTCACCATTGACGCAGCTTGTGCTGACCTCTGTGAATAGGGACCATTGTTTTTACCTAGCAAAAAGAGTCTCTTTTTGTTTCTCTCCCAATAGACTCGATGTAACATTTGGATTTCTTCATAAGAGCTGTAAGAGATTGCTTTACCTATGTGCTCAAGGAACATGAGTACATACAGTACCTCAGTTTAAAGTTTAGCTGTGTGGGCTACAGATGCACTTGGAACACAATAAAGTGATGACTCCTAAGAAACTGAAGCTGCTACAGTGGCTGAATGTGGACGGTGGACCATTTTCTTTTTGATCCAGTGTAGCTTGGCAGATATCTGAGCTGATAGCCAGCACCACTCAGCTTTTATGTGCACTTGCATGTTTTTTTTTTTCCATATTTATAATGAAGCAGTCTGAGTACAAGCTATGTGAATGTTCCTCACCCATGTCATGGAGGGACAACTTCCAGTAAGTGACAGGGTACTTCAGATGCCAATTCCAATTATTTCTTGGCCTCCCTGATTGAGAATAAGGATTTTATTAGTCAATTGCAATGGAAGCTTACTGATGTAGACAACTTTTATCACAGACTGAGTGGAGACCACCTCTACTTATTTCATGTCACTGTAGAACAAGCTTTAAAAAATAATAATTTTTGACTACCACTGACATGGTGCAGGTTTGAACTAATGTCCTAGGGGTGAAAGGTGAAGCCCACTTAAAATAGTGTTCTGTTTAAATAAGGGACCTGTTTAATACTGAACAATGGCATGGAAACCCTTTCCAAAGGCCATAAACCAATGCAATGATGTTTTAGACAATTTAAATTAAACAGTCATAATGAGACCCACTGCTAACAAGAGAAACATCACACATTTTGGTATGAGTATCATTATAAAGGTTTTGTAAATTTAATGTAGCCATGTTTTTCTCCAGCACACTAACACCTGGTTGCTTATACTGGAGACAGCTGTCTGACTACAAAAAGTTGCCATAAAGAATCATTAAAAAGTCATAAGAGAAAACATGTTTGCTTTTTATTCTATGGGAACATGGAGGCATCATTATTTTGACAGGAGGAGAGATAAATGACCTCATGCATTGTACTCTCTAGTTCAATACATTCTTTTGACTGAACATTCTCTGATGCTTCCCTGTGCAGTTGCAGATCACTGAAAATGCATTCTTCTATAATGAAAGAACAGTAAGGAAGCATATTTACTTTTTAAAACAAGTCAATAAAGTTCTTGTGAAATTATCCAGGTGACCTGATAAGCTTCACCTCTTAAACACAACACACCCTTTTATGTGCTGCATCATTTTCTTAACAGAAACTGACATTCCTCCTCTCCATCATGAGCGGTTGAGAAATATTGAGTCATGTAAACCACTCATACATGTGAAGCACTACAAAAATGACACTTTTTATGTACAAGTTGACCTGAGATGCTTTACACTAGGATTAAGGACAGAATATATGCATGTGGTTGTGGGCATTTGTTCTCTCTTGGTATCTTTTTTTAAGGATCTTACACTCTGCTCCCCCTGCAAACTGCCTCACCTGTATGCTTTCTCTGAGAGTAGTAAATGTTAGCAATGGGTTCAAAAGTTAGTACACTGCGTAGTCATTGCAAATCTAAAATATGTTGCAGATAAAACAGTTTGAAACCATAATTCAGGGCCATTCACAGGTCTGCACAAAACTCTGCTTGAAGTGACTCTGAGGTTCTGGTAAGTATCTGGTTCAATTTCAGCTGGTTACCATCTATATGCCCCCCCCAGTCACCCCTGAAAAAGGGACTTCTAGTCTCAGTGGGCCTACCCAGTCAACAAAATTCAATAAAATAAAATAAATAAATAATAAATAAGTCACTGTTTCCTCTCACCGAAAGTGCCATTTTGTAATTGTTGTGGGTACATTCTAGGGTCCAGGTAAGGCATTGATTCCTCCCACTGAGGGTGCCATTCTATAATTGTTGAAGGTAAAGTCAGAGATACAGGTAAAACACTGGTTCCTCCCACTGAAAGAGTCATTCTACAATTGTTGTGGGTAAACTATAGGGTACAGGAATGGCACTGGATCCTCCCACCTAGGGTGTAATTCTGTAATTGTTGGCGTAAACACTGGGGTACAGAGTGTCATTCTATAAATGTTGGAGGTCAACTCTAGGATACAGGCAAAACACTGGATTGTACAGCCAAGGGGGTCATTCTCTAATTGTTAGGATTACTGGGAGGGCAGAGAATGTCAGGTACTCTCTGTGGGGCAAGCCAGGTAAAAAAGGGAAGAACCAAATAGTTGGGAGGGGCCTGCATGACAGGTAGAGTGTGTGCTGTCATCAAGTATTTCAGAATACCTAGAAAAACACTGTCTGTTGTACCCTGATAAACAGGCCCAATTAGGGAATACAGCTTCAACATGTCTAGCAAATTGATGAGCAGCAAGTCAGGGGTACAAGGAAGTCATTGCTGGAAGATGTGGAGAGCAGCATGGAGACATGATGGGTAGGAGATTGTGACCTAGCGGGATGCAACTTCCGGTGAATAAACATTTTCAAGGTGGCCCTCTGAAAATGGCACTGCTGTCCAGTGTGCAGTAAGATTGCAGCACTCACTGTGAAACTAGCCTTGGTAATGATTGAACTTACCCTTTTGTAGGACTTCTCCGAGTGAAGGCTGTTGTAGGTAATCACTATTCCACTTTTCCATAGGACACCAAGAATCCAGAGTGGGAGGTGGACAGTAGTCAGTGGGGAGCAGCAGGTAAACAGTACACTCAAGCAGGGATGCAGACCCTGAGGGGGATGACAGAGAACTAGTCTGCTCCTTAATACATCCAGTCTTCCACTGAAGGCACTGGTGATGGAACCTCTTACTTCTCAGGCTAGCAGGTGCATTAATAGGGTAACATCTGCAGCAATCGCAGAGCCCAAAGGGAAGTGAAGATTGACATGGTACTCCTGGTAAGGGACTCCATCTTTAGCGGGAAAGAGGAGGTAGTGGGCATGGGGGACAAAGGATGCAGAATAGTCAGGTTCCTTGTGGGGCTACAGCTTAGAGTTAAGCACACAGTATGACTGACATGGGGCATGGCAAGAAGGATTACTGAATATCATTGCCCACCTAGCGATTAATAAACTGAGTAGTAGACATTTAGGGGAGGTAAAGTATGGCTTTTAAAAGCTGGGAAGTAGACTGAAGCTTGCAGTGATCTTGGTATCTTGGTATCCTTTACTGAGGTCTGGCATGTTTGTTTTGAGGGTGAGGGGATCCTTCTTTTTATCACTCACTTAAACCTTTGGCTAAAGAAGAGGGTACAGTGAAGACGTATTTAGGTCTGTGGTGTATTGGGACCACTCCTGGAGTCCCAAGAGGCTATACAAGAGAGATTGCATACATCTCTTCCATGGAAGGAAGTAGGGTGTTAGGGTGAAGGTTTACACAGTACATTGAGCCAATTTTAAACTAGCAGAAGGGAAGGCAGGTCAGTTGCAGATACACCTAGTTTACTGAAGGCCTCCCTCTAGTACTAGCAAAAATGAAGTGGACAGCAAGGCATTAAAAGGGTGGAGACAGAGAGGAACCAGAAACCGATATGGGGCAGGGGGTGGCAGACAGCTAGAAGAGGGATGGGTGAGGTGTTGTAGGGGTAGAGATAAGGATGAGGGTATGGTAGAGGGAAGATGGGTGGGAAGAAGTCACAGGTAGAAAGGAAGCAGGTGACATAGAGGGCTATGTGCACTAATGCCTGGGGCCCTGGGAATGAAACCAGTAACTTGCAGGTATTGATGACTGAAGCACAGATGGACCAAGGGCAATCATAAAGACATAGGCAACACAGTTCCATTGCTGTAAAGATAACAGTTGAAAGTTAAGGAAGGGGCTTGCTGAACTGAAAAAAGATAAAGCACCAGGACCAGATGATATGCACCTGAGAATGTTCAGGGAACTGGCATCAGAACTAGTTGAACTTTCGAAGGGGCTAATCAATAGCTCCTGGTAGAAGGAGTTGTTCTAACAGATAGGAGAGAAGCAATTGTGGTCCAACTTTTTTGGAGGGTAGGGAAGATCCAAGTAACTACATGTTTGCCACATTTAACACCATTGTAGGGAATGTGATGGAGAAGACAGAAGTCATGGAGAACATATTGACATACCTGAAGGCAGTGGGTCACTAGATAGTAAATAGCAAGAGTTTGTGGCAGTGCGGTCTTGTCAGACAAACCTGATAGTATTCCTTGACATGATTACGAGAGCAGTGGATAAAAGGCAGGCAGCTGATTTACTCTAAGTCAGCTTCTGCAAGGCATTCAACTTGGTGCCGCACAAGAGAATGGCAAAGGAGCTAGATGGGTTGGAGTGAGAAAAGAACTACTAAGGTGGTGGGAAATTGTTTGGGGGTAGGGGGACAGTGCAAGGTGGTGTTTAGTGGGGCAAATGAGGGGAAACAATGGTCACAATTGGGGTGCCAGAAGGGTTAGTCCCAGAAACTGACCTTTTCAATTGGTTTATCAGTGACATAGGATAAGGTATACAGATAGTTACACCAAGAAGGATTAGCCAGAGGGTGCAGTAATGGGGGAGAGGGTGGGAGGCAGTAATCCTACAGGGCACAGGGTGAGGTAGGAAATTATTTGGCTTATTGTGAAACTTGTAAACTATTTCAGTGGCCACCATAAGCAGTATGTTGCAATGATTGTTCTTGTGTGCCACTGAGTGCTCTAATTCTGCAGAGCACCCAGTTTTCTGTGCAGTTGGTTTGTTTGGTGCTGGGGAAATATTTCTGTAAAGTATCCAGTTTTCTGCACAGTTGGGGTAATGTTTCTGCTGTTGCTTTGGTGGCAGGTTATATAGCTGCTTGGCTGTATAATGCAAACATCACAGTACCTGTAGATGGAAGAGCAATGTTTAAGAGTTGGTGTGACATTATAAGTAGGGTCCTTGTGCTGGTGACAGCACTGAGCTCTCCATAATACCTGTGCTAATGCAATTAGATTCCCCCCAACCTTCCCACCAGAAAGAAAGTTTAGTCAATGCCAAGTTTTTTCTGAATCATGTAATAGTTCTAGAAATACCACCAACAGCATAACCTGAATTCAGTGTCACTTTGCTTCCTTATCTGTGTACCCCCTCCCCCCCACCGGACAAGCCTGAAGATAGGAAGAATTGACTAGCCCTCCTCCCCTGTCAACAAAAACGAAAGAAAAAGAAAGAAAGAAAGAAAGAAAGAAAGAAAGAAAGAAAGAAAGAAAGAAAGAAAGAAAGAAAGAAAGAAAGAAAAAGAAAGAATGGAGGAGAGGGGCCTGTGGGTAATAATATCAGACAAGTTGAATATATCACTACAGTGGATTATGGTAGTAGGGAGAGCAAACAGGATGCCTGAACGAATTGGAAGGGAATCAATATTTGTAGAAGCAAGATGATTCTGCCACTGTATAGGTTTCTGGTTCTTCCTCACCTGTAGTACTGTGTACAGCTCTGGAACCTGCACATGAAGAAGGAAAGGGACAAGGTAGAGACAGTGCAGAGGACAATATCCAAAAAGATCCTGGGTTAACAATCCAATCAAAGACTTATATGGAGAGGCTGAAAATCTCAACATGTAGAAACTGGAGACAGATGGGAGAGGATTTACATGACTGATATGGACAAACATCTCGATGGGATAAATAAAATAGACAGCAGAGAGTTGGTTATACTAGTGGGAACACAAGCCCTGGGGATACTCAACAAAGCTGATGGGTGGGAAATTTAAGAGGCACATAAGAATGCATTTCTTTATAAAGAAGATGATGGAGAACTTGACCAGATGGCCAAGGGAGGTAGTTAGTTGAACATTAGCTGAGGAAGTCAAGCATGAGTGGGGCAGTCATATGAGACAGGTAAGAACATTAGCAAAAGAAGATGTGGGAAAGGATGGCCTTTTTTCATTTTTATTATGTTGCTTGCACACATGTGCAAGAAACATAGTGCCATCATCCGAGTTTTTGGAGGTGTGTCAGCCCATCTTCCAATGCAGTCAGTCTGTTTGCAGGCAGGCCCCAGTTCCTCAATCACTGCTGCAGCTGTCTATGACAAGCTGAAAATGCAGTGGCATACAGTTGAAAGGAAGAGCTCCGCTTGGTGAGCAGTTTCCTCCTCCACACACACACACCGCAGCGCTTGTATACGCACATGCATGCTCATGCACCTTCCTCACTGTGTGTCGCAACGGGGTGCCCAATCCCCTCAGCTCCATGCCCCCCCAAAGCATCCAGGTGCCATGCTCAACTTAGTTACTAATGTTAAAGACAACAAAAAACAATTTTATAATTATATTGGTTCCATGAAAGAAAGAAATCATACAATTTGACCCTTTAACACCAATGACATACCTATTTTATTTTTTTGAAATTCAAGTTTATTAAATTTTCAAAATGAGAAAAACAACATTCACATAGGATGAAATAAACCAGTTGTCTACACCTGGTACAAAGTAAGAAAAGAAAATACAAAACCCACTACAACTCCCACCCCACCGCATCCCCCTCCCCACCCCTCCCCTTCAAGTCACCCTCCACCCCATCCCCAACCCAAGTGTGCCAATTAACCATATAGCCGAAAAAAAACATACCTATTTTCGATTAAACAACTACTGCTACAATTCTAAATGAGACATTTCTAAAAGTTTTTGAAACTAAGGAAGCTGCAAATATGCCGCTTCTAGTAAATAATTCTAGTTTTCCTGTTTTTACAAAAATGGAGGTTGCAAAACAAATTAAATCTTTAAAATCAAACAGCTCTCCTGGTCCTGATGGTATTCTACCCAGATTTAAAAAAAAAATTAGTCATTCAATTTCTGGTCCTCTAGCCGTGTTATTTAATTCATCAATCAGAGAAGGCAAAGTTGTTCAGGCTTGGAGGGAGGCTATAGTTACACCTATATATAAGGGTGGATCCAGACATGACCCTAACAATTATTGGCCCATAAGCCTGGCTTCCATCATAGGCAAAATTATTGAAAGATTGCTTAAAGCCCATATTATAGATCATTTAGAAAGAAATAAAATAATAGATATCTTTCAACATGGTTTTGTGACTAAAAGATCAGTTTTGACCAACCTACTACATTTTTTTGAACCAGTAAGAGCTGCATTGGACATGGGTGTTACGGTAGATGTAATATTTTTGGATTTTTGCAAAGCTTTTGATAAAGTGTCACATAAAGTCTTACTACAAGAATTGGTCAAAATTAAGTTGCAACCTAATATTATAAACTGGATACAGTCATGGTTGGAAAACAGAACTCAAAAGGTATCAGTCAAGGGTCACCTGTCTGCGATGGGTGTGGTGACTAGTGGTGTTCCCCAGGGCTCCGTCCTGGGTCCGATAGAATTTAATATTATGGTCTCTACACTGCCTACTACTGATAAGATATGGGTCACAAAATATGCTGATGACTGTAAAATGGGTAGTTTGGTAAGCACCTTTCATGATAAATGCTCCATACAAAATCATTTAAACAACCTATCAAACTGGGCAAAGGCTTATGGTATGTTTTTTAATGTTGACAAATGTAAAGTCTTACATTTGGGCAAAAATAACATCCCCTTCAATTATTCCTTAAACAATGTTTATCTAAAAGTATTTTGGAAGAAAAGGATTTGGGTGTCATAATCTCAGATAATTTAACTTTCGAAAAAAATAATATAATTAAAGTTAAAAAATGTAATAAAATAATTGGCTCTATTTTAAGAAATATCAAAAGTAGAGACTCCAAGGCTATTATGCCACTCTACACCAGTCTGGTACGTCCCCACTTGGAATACTGCTCTCAATTTTGTGCACTAACTTCTATAAGGGGTTTAAAACTCGCTGAGGGTGTTCAGTGTAAATTCACTAAAAAAGTATCATCTTTACATAGTAATAGTTATGAAGATAGATTAAAAAAACTTAACCTATTTTCTGTAAAATACAGACAAATAAGGGGTGACTTAATATTGGTATATCAAACCTTAAAAAATGATTATTTAAGAACCACAATTGGACTTACTACTGCTTCCAACATCAAATCAACTAGGAGTCATGGTTATAAACTCATTGGAGAAAAATGTATATCTACTAGAAGGAGTCTATTTTTCATACAGAGAGTTGTGGGTTTGTGGAATAACTTACCTGTAAGTGTTGTTAATAGTGATAATTTAAATACCTTTAAGCAAAGATTGGATAAACATATGGGAAACAAAAAATTAGATTTTCACCCATAGGACATATGGGTGGCGAGCATACAATGGGCATCCTTACATACGCCTTCATTGCTCGTACACTTCTATGAACCTATGAACCTATCAGCATGCTTGTTTAGTACACTTTTTGCTGCCAGCCAGCTAACCATCCATCCAGTTTTCAGCCACCCACCAATCCCCGAGACTTGCCTCTACTCCTTGGAGTGCACTCTGGTTTACCCCTTAGGGTAGTGCCAATGGGAGAGGGCCCCTCTACTCCCCAATGAAGACCTCAAACTGGTCTGGTGGGTTGAGTGCCTCAGACAGCTGTGTGGGGCATGGCAAAGCAGACGTCCTCCAATGCTCAGCCTGGCATTTTTTCAGGCTGCATCCCCGGAGTGTGTGGCATGGAATGACATGTGCCACATGGACAAACATCTGGCATGCCCCCCATGCATACAAGTTCTGACTGTCTGTCACCCCTAGCCTCCACTATGGGTCACTAGAACACCGGGTGCTTAACCATCCTTCCCTCCAGAGGATTAGAGCCATCCATAGGATGCTCAATCCTCCTCCCCCTGGTCATCCCTCTGATTCCCAGGCTCACTTCCAAACCCAGGTTGTCAGTGTCACTAGCAGTAGTGCTACTGCTGTGCTAGTGGATAGGTAGGACTGGGCAGACTTAATGGGCAGGATAGCATTTTTCAGCAAATAACTTCTATGTTTCTTGCTCAATGAAAATGATGTGTATTTCTCTAGTAGATTATAAATTGTATTTAAATATATGAATGGCTATTAAATAAAAAAAAAATTATTACATACAAAGTATAAAAACACTGCAACCAGAATACATATTAAATTAAATGATGATGCCATTCTGATAATTATACAATCTAATTTCAGTGTTACATCATATTATGTTAGCAATTAGTATCAAGATGATTTATTAGTTATAATAAAAGGGTGATATCAGTATAGAGTATTTTAAATTATGAACTGAGGATTGTAAATAGAGGAATCTGATTGGCTGAGAGCTCTTTGAAAGCCATGATGATATCGGGCTACATCATCATGGCTTCAAAAGAGCTCTGGCGCCATCAGCCTCCTTGCTCTCTACTGTCTGAGAACTATTTTTTCAAAATGTACTTCTACACCACCCAAAAACTCATTCATAAAACATTTTAAAACTTGTTTCTTTTATTTTTTTTTATTTATAAAACTTTAAACTCAGTTCATAATAGCAGTAAGTCACTCCAGGGTGTGGTATATCGTGGGATATTGTCACTTCCTGGGCGGTTGGATGCATCAGCCTGCAGCCTCATACCCAACCACCCATGGCATGATGATATCCCATAATATACCACACCCTGTCATGTCTTATTGCTTAATTATACAATGGGATAAATACAAACACAGAAATCCTATATTCTGACTGGCTGGCTTGCACCTTTCTGCAGTGATAAATCCTATGATAACCCACACAAAAGGTGCCAGCCAGCTGAATCTGGAATTCCCACCAAAATCACTCTGACCACCCCAAATAAGAAAGCATTGGCAATCTCAACTGTAAAAAATGTATCCACTCCTCCATCTTTGCTCCCTGCTGAACTGCAGCAGGAGATTCAAAAGCAATGAAAATATTAGATCACAGAACCCAATGGTCCCAAATCCCTACCAAAATACATAGAAAAATGGAGCTCCTAAAATAACTGTAAATGACAAACATACTTCTTTCAATGTCTGCTAAACTCCTGTCAGTTCTCCAGACAATGGCACAAATACAGACACTGAGCCTGCCAGCTGTTATGTTGCAGATGCTGCCTCCTTATACCGCCCTTGAACTGCAGTTGGTCCCAAAGCATCAGCAAAGTTTACAAAAAAAGGAAGAAAGAAAGAGGTATTCCCCGAGGTCTTGCTGATATCTTCTTGTGACTGCACAGTGAACCCAGAAGTACAAGGTCACTGAGAGTAGCCCATTAGCGCTAACATCATGTGGTCACACATAAAACTGAACAGTGAGTCAAAGTGTGACTGTGCCTACAAAACCCAAAAAGAAACAAAAGAGTATGATTGAGTTATGGGGCTATGCGTACAGTGATTAAAAAAACAGAAGCCTCATCATGGGGGGGGGGACGAAGAGTGCCATACCTAGTAACAGGGAACTATTTTTTTTTTGTGCAACAATTAATTCAACAAAAAATTAATTAAAGACCCAAAAACTTAATTTTTGTTTAACTTCTTGGTACAAAAGCTGACATGGCCCATAGTATAATTGCAATAAACCACTCCACAGTGAGGATTGCACTGGGATTTAACATGGCTGACCTGGATTTGACCACTTAGCCTATGGCCTCGTGGCCAAACCATGCCAGCCACGGTAAATCCCAGCATAACCCATACCCTGTCATGGTTTATTACTTAATTAAGCAGCTGTATTGGGCATAAGATACAATTAAGAACTGGTCTGTCTGGTAATTAAGCAATAATGTATGGCAGGCATGTGTTGTTCTGGGATAGTGTCACTTCTTGGGTGGTTAGGCATGAGGCTGTAGACCAACACACATCTAACACCAGAGAGGTAAGATCAGTCCCATAATAAATGCCCTTGAGTACATTATTACAATTATAAAATGGCTTGCTTGTGTAACAAAAACAAAAAAAGAAAGAGAAGAAAAAAGGTGAATAAATGCATTTTTAAAATACATTTTAGGTGCTTTTTGAATAGGTGTGATGTTGTGTTGACAGTCAGCACACAGACCAGTCAGAGCCCAGAAATTGTTCTTGCCATTTTATAATACAGATTATAAAATGGGTTTCAAAAATTGAGAAACCTGATTGGCTGAGAGCCATCTTTAACTGTGCTGTCATCTCAGCACAACAGCACTGCATGAAGATCCAGCAGCCTCTTCACAATAAAATCAATACTAAAATCAAAACTAACCACACATCCCTGATGGATGTACTAAGACATCCCAACACTTGTTTCCCCAACACCAGAATCCCAAAATGTAAAATCCTGACAGTGGAATTTTGCTAGTTTTTCATGTTTTGGGGGGAAGAGCCCCCCTGCACCCTTCAATGCAAGGGGCTCTGCCTTCCCATCCCCCATAATTAATATATCAAATTCTGGGAAGGGAGCACAAAATCCCACTGTCAGGATTTTGTGTTTCGGGAGTCTGGTGTTGGGCCACAGGGTGTCAGGGAAACAAGTGTCAGGTTCTTGTAGTGATGCTTCCCTGATTGCCATCACAAAGATGGCTACCACCTTTCATCACTAAAAACCTTCAACTAGGCCCTAAACATAAAAGTGCCTTAAAGAGCAGCTGATGCCTTTGGGAAAACTTTGAAAAACATAATTGTTGGACAACATTCCACTTGTATTTCATGTATCTTCTGTAGACTTCTCCCCTATATTATTTATTACTGGAGAAATTCTCAGAAAAATAAGATGTTTATCCCTTAGAGCTCATCTGCCTCTACGTCTTAGTCCCAACTTGAACTTATAATGCTCTGTTGTGACATCACAGTCTGTTGTCCTAGGAATAACTGTGATGTCACAAGCAGAGTATTATGGCATCAAGTTGGGAAGAAGCAATAGGAGCTAATGAACCCTCAAGGAACAACTATCCTGTTTTCATGCATATGACCTCAGTAATAAACAAAGAGGATAAGAATTACAGAGCTAATAAGAAATATATATATAGCTTCTTTGTGTCCAAATATGTTTTTCAAAGTTCTTCTTAGGGTGTTGATGGCTCTTTAAATTTAAAGGAATAATAAATAAATATTATTTGCCCTCATAATCCTCTTCGTATACGTACATAAATTAATTAAAAATGCCAAGTACTACAGTACTTACACTTTTACTTTATGCTGTTTTTTTCCTGATCAAGAAAAATCCCCCTCCTAACTTCACCTGCTTACCAGGAGAAATCTCAGCTGTATAACCTGCTACAGATAAAACAGAAGCCCTGGTTCTAGTTGAGGCTTTCTGCTGTGTGATTGTGGGGGTGAATATTCTACCAGAGCATAGCAGAGATTTAAATTCGTGTATTCCATTCATAGTAACAATTCCATTTACTTAATACATGGAAGATAAACACGGAACAGAGTGGGTAAAAAGTAGGAAATATAAAGAAGAAAGATGAAAGGCAAGGACACAGGTAAATGGGACTGGGCTGGGGAAAACAGAGGGTGGGGAACACAAAGGGTTTAAAGGATAATTTAGGAAAACACATAATAAAATGTGCATAATATTTGAAACTGAGATGGCAAATTTATGGGGGCTATTTTGTTTAGGTGGATGAACTTAAAAAAAAAACATCAAAATGTTCAACATTATTTTATTTATGTGCATTTTTCATACTCTCCCAAATAAATCTAGTTCCCATTTTATAATCACAATATGACACTCCAGTGTGTACTTTGTGATGGAATAATAGCAGTTCTCAGGTGGTTGAAGGCACCTGGCAATGCCTTATGCCTCACAACACACCCAAGGTGTGCCATTACCCCACCACAAGGCAAAGCCTGTCATGTCTTATTGCTTAATTATTAAATGGACATAAAAATCCAGCAACCTGATTGGCTGTGGTGCTAGGAACCCAGTGCTGATATCTCAGCAGCACTGGAAAAAAGATCTGTGACCTAACAGAACTGTGTACATTAAGCAAGCACAGCAGTATCAATACACCTCCATTCACTTACAGTACTTGTATCTCAACAGAAATGTAGCATCTGCCATCTACTGACCAAAAAGTAAAGTTAAAATAGTTAATTATGACTACTTTTTTCTTTTTCTCCTTTTCTTGCCTTTTTTTTCACTCATTTTTCTTATTAAAATTCAACATTATTTTTTTTTTAAATTGTTTCCTAGTGTATCCTAATGGACCCATTCCATTATCGCACTGAGGCATGACAGAGTGTACTTTACGATGGGATGACAACACTTTTCAGGGGCATAAACATTTGCCCTTTGGCCTAGGGCTTCACCCCCACCCATGGCATGCTGTTATCCTAGTATAAAGTACACCTTATCATGCATTCTAGCTTAAAGGAGAGCTACTGGCAAAAATCAAGCAACCACCACTGCACAGATTGGAACTTCAGGACTCCGGTCCCCCCTGCAGTCACAATATTCATGAACATGTTTAAATACCTCAAGACTCATAAAAACTGTGATAACATCCATTCCAGGCAGCATCTTCTAAGACATTGCTGTTCACCCCTGAGAGTGCACTGGTAGCAGTATGATATGATGATACACCTTTTCCCCCTTCCTCTATTGTGCCCTTATGTATGGAGATGTAATGATCTCTGTATCTCACATGCCCTGCTCTATTTTTATGGACTTTGCCTAAATGCCATGTGTATGCTATGTATACACATGAGGCCAGATATTCAAAAGAGTTGCGCCAGCCCAAGTCCAAACTTGCTCCATTCTGCGATATTCAGCAGGAGGCAGTTGCGCCACAGAAAACATGCTGAGCAACAGCGCAATGCAAATGAATGCATGCTGAACTGGAGGGGGAGGAACCATGCATAAACTGCACAGCCCAATATTCAGCCGGGCTGTGCAGAGTTGTGCAGGCACAACCTGCGCCTGCAGGACTTTGAGCCAAAAAAAAAGGCTTAAGTCGAGGGCCACCCACAGGTGAGTTGCATTGCAGGGCTTAACACAGCAGCTGCCACCCGTGGCTGGCCCCCAACCCAGTCCCTGTGCTCTCCACAGCCCTGTCACAAGCAGCAGGTACCTCTACCTGCCTGAGTCACAGAACACTGTGAGCCTCCCTCCTGTTTCCCCCTCACATTCCTTGTACTGGAATGCCCGATCGGTATGCATGTTTAATAAATCATTATCTCGGTGGTCCAGGCGGGACAATGCCGATCGCTGGCAGTATGTGATACTGGAGTAGCCTCTGGTGGCGGTGTCCCTACTTCCACTCATGAAGCCCCACTACCTTGCCCCCGGTAGACGAGAGTGAGTAGCCACTTGCCACCGCCAGCTGGGCCATCTAACTGACAGCCCGGTAGGGCTGCACGCCCATTGTGCAGAGCAAGAGCTACATGCTGTAGCCGATAGTCAAGACATGACAGTCCAGACTTGTGAACGACTATCCACAAAACTGGATCTGTCATAACGGTATGGCTGCATGCCCATTGGCTCTGCCTGCACCAATGGGCATGCAGTTCCCCACCGGCTGTCAGTTGAGCGGGCGCGGGCGGCAGGCAGGTGGGATGCTGCCACCCACTGGCTGTCGGGGAGCGGGGTGGTGGGGCTTCGTGGGTGGGTAGGGTGGGGGACACTAGCCACCAGGGCTATGTCTGGGGGTCACACATACTGCCCACGATCGGGCATTTCGTCCACTGACCACCAGGGATGTGAACGGGGGATTTATTAAACATACAGCCCGTGATCGGGCATTTCGGTCCACTGGACCACCAGGGATATGTACGGGAGGAGGGTGGGGAGCCACATTGATGCCCGCAATTGGGCTGGTTGGGGGGGGAGTACACTATGCCAGTGATCGGGCTGCAGGGGGGGTCGGTCCCTGAGGGCTGCTGCCTGGCAGGGCACCAGGTGCAAGTCCTCGGAGATCTGTGCATCTACATGCTAATGGCATGCAAATGGGGACATAATCACATGCAAATGGCCCCCCCTGTGCCTTGCATGAATTATAGCCCCATTTGCATGTCACCTTTTGAATATCCTGATTTTGCGCATGGCACAATAGTACTTGCGCCACTGCAAGTTGAATGCTCCACTCTGTCAACTTGCAGTGGCACAAGTTCCACTGCACCATGCACAGTGGCTGTGGCTGGGGGGGTGATATTCAAAGGAGTTGCTCAATAGCGCAATTCCTTTGAATATTGCCCAGGACACACCCCTGCGCAACTATTTTGCGCAGCTCAAGGGCTTGCACCTATGAATGGTGCAGTTTGAATATCCAGCCCATGGTATTTAGGCAAAGTCCATTAAAATAGAGCAGGGCGTGTAAGATATGGAGATTATTACATCTCCATACATAAGGGCACCATAGAGGAAGGAGCAAAGGGGCATCATCATATTGCATTGTTACCAGCGTAATTTCTGGATTGAGCAATGCCATCGTAGAAAATGTCACCTGGTACAGAGCTTATCACAGTTTTTATGAGTCTTGAGGTATTTAAACACTTTCTTTAATATTATGCCTGCAGGGGGTATCAGAGAACTGAAACTCCCATCTGTGCAGCTGTGGCTGCTTGATTTCTGCCAGTAGCTCCCCTTTAAATAATTGTTTTTCTCTAAGAGTTGTAATGTTTTTTTCTTTATAAATGGCAAGTTTCATGAGATGAATTGGATTATTGAAATTTAATAAGCATGTTACATTCTTATGAAGTATCAAGACTAGTTACTCAATAATGGGGTCAACAAGTAATTATCTTATTATTTCTTACCATAGACACCTGAAAAGAAAATGTTTCATATCCTCCATTTCCTTCAATTTACAAAGACAGTTTGGTGACTTCAGATGAGGTTTCTATTTGTAAGCTAGGACATTTAATTTTTTAAACATTAAGCAAGTGATTAATCTCTGGTGTACTGGGTTATTTAACATAGACAAATAATTCTCAAATGAAAGTAAGAACTGGCTTGTTTTCTGCCATCTAGAGACTAGATTCTTTGAATTGTGAGTCAGTATCTTTGAAATACAAATTAATGTATATGAATTATTTTTACACAACTGTATATTGTCAATGTTCTTTGTATGTTAGTTTTGTTATATGTGCATGTTATATTGTTATATGTGTATGTTATGTTGTTATATGTGTACGTTATATTGTGATATGTGTATGTTAGTATTGTTATATGTGTATGTTATATTGTTATATGTTTTTATTTATTTATTTAAAACTTTGTTAATCAGGTTAAAAAGCACTTGGCCACATGGCCCTTTTACAGGCTTGACCCGGGAAAAACAATACTGACAATCAGTATTGCATTTTATACAGGCAGACTTGTTAAAACAAAACTCCACAACATTACATACAATACCATACTATTTCTGTGCTATAATCCTAAAACAGATTATGGTATACATACATGGTACTTATAAATATACCTTTAAGTACATTTACAAATTGCCACTGAGTGTAGGTGTCTTTTTAATAGTATTTTACAAGGGTTTAACCTTTCCACATTTCTTATTTCATCAAGCAATTTATTCCAACTTTCTGTAGCACTATATTTGAAGGATTTTTGATTTTTTGAAGTTTTACAGAATGAAGGTTCCAACAAAACAGAAGAACAACATCTAAGCAGTCTAGGATTAATTCTTTGTTTAAAAGAAAATCATAGGGTCGTATATAGCACTATAAAGTGATTTATGCACAAAACATGATTTCTGAAGGATATCTCTTTGCTCCAGGGATAACCATCCCAACATATTGTATAAGCTACAATGATGTTCCCTATGTCTGGCCCTCAAGGCAAATCTACAGATAAAATTGTAGAGGTAATATCTTTGCTGTTTTACTTTTTCAGACACCTATCCCCAGATTAACCCTCCATAATCTAATATAGGCAGCAAACTTGCTACTGCAACAGTTTTCCTCTTGTCATCCATTAGAAAGTCCCTTACCACATATAAAGCACCAGTTCTTTTATGTATCTGATCGGTCACATTATTTAAATGAAATTTAAAAAGAAGGTGACTATCTAGAGTCACATCTAGATAACAAAATTCAATAAACATTTCAAGATTATATCCATCATTAGCTGTTATTTTAAAATCATCTCTCGACCTCCTTAACTTTGCAGGTGTACAAAAACGCATTCCCTTTATTTTTTTCTTATTTAGGACTTATATATTATCTTGTAACTATTCTGTCATTTTATTGTAATCCCTTTCTAAATTTGTTTTTATCGTATCAGTATTTGTATTGGTTACATACAATACTGCATTGTCTGCATACAAAGTCAAGGAGGATCCATTTCATATTGAGGTATCGATAGGGAGAAGGGCAGGGGTAAATGGAGAAAGTGACAAAGGCAAGAAGGACAGGGATGGGGCAAAAGGGGGTAAGGCCATCAGGAAATGGAGGGTAATGAGTACCAATGCCCATAGTCTGGGCAACAAGCTCCCTGAGCTGGTGGCCTTAATGGAAGAGGGATGCCTGGATATCGTAGCAGTCACAGAAACATGGTACACAGAGAACCATGACTGGGATGTTAACATACCAGGGTACATAACCCACCGGAGAGACAGGCAGGGGAGAAGAGGGGAGAGTAGCCTCTATGTAAAGGAAGGGATAAAAGCAAGTGAACAAAAGAGTAAACAGGGAGGAGGAGAGCACTGTGGGTCCTTGAGACTGGAAGGGCACCACAATCCGCACAGGGTTGTGTACAGACCCCCATGTCAGGGAAGGAATGGACAAGGATATGATGGAAGGCATTCTTAGAATGGCAGAGAAAGGGAGATACTGTTGATGGGAGACCTGAATATGCCAGATGTTAACTGGAGCATATTGCTGCAGCAACATCCAAGAACAGGGCCATTCTTGACGCCTACAGGTGGCAGACATTAGACAGCTAGTTTCCGAACCCACTCGTGAGGGAGCAATCTTAGACCCTCTAGACTCAAACGGGGGCAGTGAGAGGATCTCAGATCTAGAAGTGGGTTGCCATCTGGGGACAAGTGACCATCAAACAGTGTGGTTCATATTAAACTCAGCTACAGAGTCAAGCATCACAAAAGTGAGGGTACTGGACTTTAGGAGGGCTGACTTTGGCAAGATGGGAGAGTGCCTCAGAAAAGCACTAGCAAACAGACTAGAAGGAGATGTGGAGCAACAATGGGAATTATCAAACTGCCATCACAGAGGCAACAAGCCTTTGTGTGAAGCAAATAAACAAATCAAACAAAAGAAAAGCCACTATGGTTCTCAAGAGAGGTGGCTGTGAAAGTCAGGAAGAAAAGATGGCATTCCAGAAGTATAAGGAAACACAGAAGGAGCAGGACAGAGAGCTGTACCTGTTAAGGCAGAAAGAAGCAGGGAGGGAAGTCAGAATAGCAAAGGCCCAAACTTAGGAAAAGATAGCCAACCTCAGTTAAGAAGGGGATAAACCTTTATAGGTACATCAGCGAGCGAGAAAGACAAAGGGAGGGATAGTGAGGCTGAATAGAATAAACGGTGGTGGGCAGAGGGGACAGTGAAAAGCAGGAATGCTGGAACGAATATTTCTGCTCAGTATTCACAAAAGAGGAGGGGAGTGCCTAATCCAATTAACAGAAGCACTCTTGATAGGGGGTCGATCCCAGTCCTTTCACAGAAGAAAGGGTTCTGCAAGAACTCCTAAAACTGAAAGTGGACAAAGCAATGGGTCCTGATGGAATTCACCCCAGAATTCTAAAAGAATTAAGGAAGGAACTAGTGAAACCACTGGCTACTCTTTTAATAAATCATGGGAGGATGGTGTGGTACCCGAGGACTGGAGGAATGGATGTGATCCCCTCACTAAAGTGGGACCAAGACAGAGGCAGGAAACTACAGACCTGTCAGTCTGACCTCTGTGGTAGGGAAAGTGATGGAGTCACTCTGAAGGAAAGAATAGTTGAGTACCTAGAGGTCAGTGGAGCACAGGATCCAAGGCAGCATGGGTTCACAACGGAAGGTCATGTCAGATGAATCTAATAGATTTCTTTGACTGGGTGACCAAAGTAGTAGACCAGGGAGGGGCTGTGGACATGGCCTACCTAGACTTTAGCAAGGCATTTGACACAGTCCCACACAAAAGATTATTAGTCAAATTAACCAGCCTCGGAGTGGGTCCCAGGGTGGTAGCCTGGGTAAAACATTGGCTGGACAACAGGACACAGAAGGTAATTGTAAATGGAGTCCACTCTGAAGAAAGGGTGGTTACTAGTGGGATACCGCAGGGTTCAGTATTGGGTCCAGTCCTTTTTAATGTCTTCATCAGTGGCATTGCAGAGGGACTGGAAGGAAAAGTATGCCTTTTTGCAGATGACACAAAGATCTGCAACAGGGTTGATACACAAGGAGGCATGGAAAGGATGAAAAGGGACTTGGCAAGGTTGGAGGAATGGTCTGACGATGGCAGCTAGATTCAATGCAAAAAGTGCAAAATAATGCACCTGGGAAACAAGAACCCAGGGAAGAATACACAATGGTGGGGAGGTAGTAACAACAACAAAACAGAAAAGGGACCTGGGGGTAATCATATCAGATGACCTTAAGGTTAGCAAGCAATGTGAGAAGGCAGTAGGGAGGGCCGGGGGTATACTGGGATGTATAGAGAGAGGCATCAGCAGCAGAAAACAGGAAGTTGTTATCCCTCTGTACAGACAGTTGGTGAGACCCCATCTGGAATACTGTGTCCAGTTCTGGAGACCCCATCTCGAAAAGGACATAGGATAGAGGCAGTCCAGAGGAGGGCAACTAAAATGGTGCAGGGTCTGCAAGAGAAGCCATATGAGGAGAGACTAAAGGAGCTTAATATGTATACCCTTGAGGAAAGAAGGGAGAGGGGGGACATGATAGAAACTTTCAAGTACCTCAAGGGAATCAACAAAGTCCAAGAGGGTAGCATCTTTCAGAAAAAGAGACTTGCAAGAACAAGGGGACACAATTTAAAGATAGAAGGAGGACGGTTCAGGGGCAATGTGAGGCAGTATTATTTCACAGAGAGGGTAGTGGATGCATGGAACAGCCTTCCTGAGGAAGTTGTGGAGTCTAAAACTGTGGGAGAATTCAAGAATGCATGGGACAGACATAAGGCAATTCTTGTGGGGGGGCAGGAAGATATAGGCTGTTGGTTAAATAGGATCTGCAGCCTATCCTGTACGTAGGGAAATGGGCAGACTAGGTGGGCCTAGCGGTCCTTATCTGCCGTCAAAGTCTATGTTTCTATGTTTCTATGTAGGGCAGTTTGTTAATATAAAGGGAAAACAGCAAAGGCCTCCATACTTAATTTTCTGAAATCAAACACAGTATCATTTATCCTAACCTACTGTACTTTAAGGGTCAAGTAATCATGTAAGCATTCAATCACATGTCTCCCAAATCCCAGTACTTCCAATTTATGTATTAGTATCTGGTGGTCCACTAAGTCGAAGGCCTTGGTCAGGTCCATGAACACTGCACCCGTATACTTCCCCATATCCATATTTTCTTGCAAGTCATTCATGAACCTGACCAAGGCCATCGCCGTACCACACCCCTCATGAAAGCTATGTTATGCCTTCATGAGTACCCCATATTTGTTTAGGTACTTCAAAATTTGACAGTGCAGCAGCTTCTTCTGTATTTTCCCCATGATAGACAACAAATAAATTAGTCTATAGTTAACCGGAAGGTTTGCCTGACCCCCCCCCTTGAAAATTGGTATTACTATAGCTTTTTTCCATATATTTGGGATGATTTTTGTTTCAAGTGATATATTGAAAACTATTTGCAATGGTTTTGCTATCCCTCTTGCCATTCATTTTAGAAGTCTGGATTCTAGCTGATCAAACCCTGATCTCTTTGTTTCTTCCAATTTTGAAAATTCCAGAAAAACTTCTTTCCATGTGATTTTCTTAAAGTAAAATATGTGCATGTATAACAGGACTTTTGTTGAAAATAGAGGTTTCCTCTAATGATTGCTTCCGGTATAAAAATAACATTTTATCAATCAATCAATTCAATACCTTTTTAGCTACATATTGAAATCCAGCTACAAGGAAAAAACAGTAGGTACCAAAGCCAGATCTAAGCAGAGTATCTTGGAAAATAAGCCAACCATTCAAACTTTATGCTAATGTTAAAATAACAAAGGCTTTCTTTCAAGCAAAGGGCAGCAATTCTTTCATTTGATAGATTGCCACATGTCTCCAAAATATCAGTTATTGACCATAAGCAGTACTGACTCAGCTCTGCTATGACTAAAGATGATGGGGTAGAGACTGAAAGTTTGAATTGGGTTTAATAGTACTTAAGAATAAACTGTAAGATTGCTGTATTTTCCATTCCCCAAACCTCAGACATGTTTGTGAAGATAGTTTACACTTTATAACCTTCACAACACTTTTTACTTTTTCTCTAGCTTAACATTTTTTGAAGAAGAATCAGCATTTATATAGCACTTTTCATACACGTTGTATCCCAAAGCACTTTACAAGCAATGCTAGACTGGTAGTGAAGTGACTGAATGTGTAGTGTGTAGTGGTAGCAATTTTGCACATCAGCACCCACACACAGCTTTAGACAATTGCATGAACCAGTTTTATGGGAAGGGGAGTATTGGCCAAGAAATCTTGGAAAGTCCCCTACTCTTTCTGTGAAAAGTGCCTTGGGTTCTTTCATTTCCATCTGAACACCCACCAGGACATCACCAGTATGGGTAGAAGGGACCTTGGCTCAATGTCTCGTCTGAAGGATGGAACACCTGTACAGTACAGCACCCCCCAATACTGTACTCAGGTGCCAGCATTTTAGGTATGAGCCTAATCCCATTGTGGGATTATTTATTTAGTTTTTGTTGACCGGGTAAGTGCACTAGACAAATTCTGCCTATTTTCAGGCACGACCCAGGGAAGGGGGATACAGATGAATGCCAACTGACTTTGAACCAGATTAAGCTGTTGGTGGTATTTTAGTGAATGGGGGGAAATTTGGCCAGGGCACCAGGGAAATTCCCCATCTCATTTTGAGATGTGCCATGGGATCTTTAACATCCACCTGAACTACCACCAGAACAGGCAGATGGGACCTCGGTTTAATGTCTCATCCGAAAGACGACACCTCAGAAGTGCAGCACCCCACCCTCATGCTGCACTGCAGTGTCAGTACTAGGATATTAACCCAAGTGCCTGAGGTGGGGATAGAACTCACAGCCTTCTGATCTCCCAGTCTCAGAGGCAGGTGTGCTACCTAGTGACACTGACCTACGATCTTCTGGCCAGGAGGTGGATGTGCTAGCAACTGAGCCATGCTGACATGAAATTTATCTTTTTAAGTTAGATGGTCTGTCTGTAAATAGTATATTTTTGTAGTCTGGATTCAACAGGACTTCCAGTTTACTTATCCATTTTATTGAAAAAAACCTGGGTCTTAGAGAGCCTGGGGCAACACTATCACTGGTGTCACAGTTTCAAGCTGAATAATGCGTAATCCCTTATTTAGCTGTCAATGATTTTTACTGCTTCCTTTCCTGTTACTACCAAATAAAAAGCAGCGTGGCACACTATAAAAGTCAACATTGGAAGAAGGGTAATTCCCAGTGTACACACACAGTATTATACTTTAAATATTTATAAAATAATCGACAGGTAGGTGTGTACAACAAGGCTGTGTTTCCATTAAGGGAATTCTATGACATCATATACCTTGACAGTGAAGCTCAAGAGGTCAGTCATATCACAGAATCCCTAAGATGGAAACAGCCTTGCTTGTGCTCACTTAGCTATCTGTTATTTTATATAGTAAGTATTCTGACAGTGGCACAAGTAGTTTTAAATAAGGCTTTCTTGACAACAAAACTGATATTTCAATTACAAACCAAGTCTGGCCAGAGCCAATAGGGCTGTGAAGTGCTACCAAGTGATGAAAGTTACACATGTGCATAGAAATTATTCAATGCCCAGGTTTAACTTGGCCATATGTTGGAAGTGTTGCAGGAAATTTTCAACATGGCCTTTTTTGGAAGCCTCCTCATGAACAGTGCCAGTGACATTTTGTTCAATTGTCCCAAAAGGTGATTGTGCAGACCAAATGTGCTATTATGCACCACAGGTGTGAAAACATGGTTTGGGTAGGTTGCGGAAAATGACAGCTATACAGTTGTGAAGGAGGTGTACAAAAATGCCTATGTTAAAAATGTGAAGTGAAAATATAAAAAATTAGTGACTTTAGGAGCATGCGAAGAAACTGTGCAGTACATGCTCATAATGCAGTCATTTGTTGGAATTTTTTCACCAAATTTTCAACATGGCCTTTATTAGACCCCTCCTCATGAACAGTATCAGTATCATTTTGTTTAATTTTTCTGAAAGGTGATTGCACAGAGCAAACATGTTATTCAGTGCCACAGGTGCAAAAACCCATTTCAGACAGGTTGTAAAAAATGACAGCTGTACTGTTGTGAAGGAGGTGTGCAACAATGGCAATGTTAAAAATGTGGAGTGAAAATAATAAAAATTTGTGACATTAGAAGCATGCATAGAAACCATGCAATGCACGCTCATAACGTAGTAATTTTTGGTTTGTTGCACCAATTTGCAACATAAGTATTTTAGACCCCACCTCATGAACAGTGGCACTGTCATTTTATGAATGGGTCCTGAAAGGTGATTCCATGCAGTGACCACAAAATCACCTTTCAGGACACAGTAACAAAATCACAGTGACAGTTTTCATGAGGTTGGGTCCCAATAACCCCATGTTGAAAATTCGGGGTGACAATTCCAAAAAATGGCTGAGATATCAGCATAAATTGAAAATCCCATTGAACGGCTGTATAGCACACTTACCTTTAATTCTTCAGTTCATGGTTGGGCTTTGAAGAGCACAGATGTGTCCCGGTCCAAAGAAGATGACAGCACTGACCTCCGGAGGTAAGTATGGGGTAAGGGGCGTGCTGAGGTGGGTGCACAGTGGGAAGGTGGGGAGGGGGAGGGAGACTGCTGAGACATCGAGGGACCATTTTTTGTTTCACTGGGAGACAAAACCAACAACGAGGGACCATTTTCAAATTTACAGCAAAAGGACACAAAAAAAACATTTTAGCACACTGGGATGGGCTCCCAATGTGCTACAGTAATGCCAACATGGGGATTGGGCACCAAACAAAACAAATTCAGCACACTCAGGTGTGCCCCCAGTGTGCGACATAAAATGAGCATAACTTCAGGAGGGGAGCACAGTGTAGTAAATGGCATAGTGCCATATGCAACATGGTGGCACCGCAGAACTGCTTATGTGCACGACTCGTGCACATGCGTAGTGCACACATCAGAATGTGGAAGTAACAGCTCAAATAGTGTGCCTGTTATTCCGTACACCGATCATGGTGGAGGGCTTTCAGCTCCATTGGACATTCTGAAGGATTCTTCCAAAAGTCCAATGAAAGAGGTCATGAGCTTGGCCATTTTCAGAGCTAAAAAGCTCTCACAAAATGGCTATGGGCTCCTCCCACTGCCCTAAAAATGGAACTCAAGGAAACTGGTTTAACTGATGGCAGATGCAGCAGACATTCTTACATAACTCCCCTATAAATGGTGGTTCCCAAAAGTCTTTCTTGGGCTTGCTTAAATGCTCACAGCCAGGCTGGTGTTCTGTATCCGAGCAATTTAAAAGTGTTTGCATGTGAGTGCCCTGTTAGCCTCCATGCCTGTCTCTTTAAGAGCTGCCTATTTTGTGCTGTAAAATTAATCTGGGCAGGGGCCGAGTAGTTTCAGGCTCAAGTCCAGCCCGGGCTGCAGTGTTATCGCTCCATTCTGCCATTGCTAATTGTGCAGGGGGAACCCTATAAGGATCTGTGACCATTTACTGTTTATCGGCTTTAATAATAATATTGCAATTTGTCTAACCTGCCTTCCTTTGCAGCATGGGCATTTTTACATTGCACCACCATCTTGGTTTTGGACTGCCTATGGGGACCAATCAGTACCTTTGGGGACTCTAAAATGGTGTCTGTCCCCATGGGTCTTATGGAACTGAATTCCTGTAGGAATTGTAGTTTTTATACTTTGGAGCCTAAATGGACCTGGAGGGGGAACTCTAGCTGTGACAGACAGATGGAACAGCCATCTGAACCTTTTGGATTTTCTAAGGAAGTCCCGGTGCTGCCTGCAGCAGGAGCTCAGTCTAGAGTTGGAACTGACAGAGTGAATAGCTCGAGTGATTCAAGTAGTCGTTTCTGCATAGTCCGTGGGAGAGATTGGTGGAAAGGCTGAGTTTAGCCTATCTGCCTACTAACCCTTGAGAAGGGAATCTTTTGAAGGCTTATTAGTCAGACTGCATCTGAATTTGAGTGTGACAAAGTCACTGAAGAGTGACCAGATTTAAACCTGAAGAAGGCCGAAGATTCGCTGTACACGATCAGCCTGTCAGGACATCCAGTTGCCACAAAATTCCCATTTTGCTCAGAGACACTGATATTGCTGCCAGACTGCTATCCGCATTGTGGTATGGTGATTGCTTTACTATAAATGTGCTGTATGCTGTTAGTGGGTCATGATTTGGTTCCCCATTGTTTAATTATGTCACACTTGCTGGAAGCTGCATCCAGCATTACCAGACTGA
The DNA here is from genome assembly GCA_016271365.2 of Neoceratodus forsteri. Taxonomy (NCBI): domain Eukaryota; kingdom Metazoa; phylum Chordata; order Ceratodontiformes; family Ceratodontidae; genus Neoceratodus; species Neoceratodus forsteri. The sequence goes on along the minus strand of CM057458.1, from coordinate 1,385,424,186 downwards.
GATCCGAACTGTATCATCCAGCCTGGGCCTTGCCACACTGGCCCAGCCAGCTACTCATGCCACAGAGATCACCATCAATGAGAGACTCACCTGGGGATCAGCCCCCTGCTCAACATCTCGAACAGGAATGACACCTCAGTGCTTTATGTGGGTCCGGCTTCTCCTGGCAAACCAGCAAGTCATCCTACAAGTCTCCATTGTGTCAATCCTGTGTCCTGTACTGGGTAGTGTGAGTAAACAACAGGGTACCTCCCTGCAATAATAGCTCAATCAAAGTGTGTCAACTAATTTAGTTGTTTTGTATAATCATTATGAACTGAGCCTCCTGGCTCCAGATCACAAATTGTGGGTTATAGCGCATGACTTGTTTTTCCATCATAGGGCCCTGACCAGCTACAATGCCGGCCTACCGCAGGCAATGCTTCAGGCTAGCCTACCTCATCAGCTGGGTACCCAAAGTGTGTGTGACTGTGTTGAGGGACTCTAAAGTGCATGCCTTATAGCCAGATTGAATCAGTACTTCAACCAATTAACCTGATTATGCCCCTTCCTTGTTCCAGTCCCCTAAATAAATCAGATCTAACTCTTTTTGTATTTAATCTGACTGTGATTTCAGTTTGTACCAAAAACACTGTACTGTTCTTATCTGCTGTGCCTAATGTTGTTTTACAGGGGGCCTCCAGGGTCGAACTGGTGGAACCAGCCCTGGTAGTAAATGTAAACAGTGTGGGGATTTGTATACTGAATAGGGGCTACTGTGAAAGCATTGGTTGTGCATTGTTCAGACCACTAGAGGGGAAAGAGGGGGAGTTACAGTGTCCTGGAGGGCTATACCCAGGTTAGCTCAGTTACTAACAACACTGTTCTAAGGGAGGAGGCACCTATTTCCAGTACCCAGGCCCCTTAACCTGCAACTATCCAAGCAGGCAGGGATAGTAGCCCTTGGATAGCACCACCTAAGGGTTACACTTATAAACATTCTCCTACAAGGGGACATTTCATTTACACAGAAAATCAGATCTCAAGGAACCTCATTTTAACTAATGGCAGATATGAGTAACTGCAGTAAACATTCAGTTAAACATTTTCGTATGATCAATTAATTAGGCTTTTAAACTGTAAAATATTGAAACAGTGATGTTTGTTAAAATATTAAAATGTGGTTCTTATCTGCTGACAGCTACAGTTTTTGGATTTGTCTGATGGTTTTCTAGTTCTAGCATGAAGTTAGCTTGCTTACATACAGGTTTTGAAAAAAAAACTAAAGTCACTATCATGTTTATTGTACACTCAGTGCCAGGGGCATAACAAATCTGTGAAGACTTTGAAAACACTTAGTTATGGTGTGCAAGCAGCACAGTGGATGAAGACAGACAATGGAAAGGTGCTGTAGTATAGTAGTTACGTAGCTACTACACCACAACTTTGTTGACCGTTGATCTGTAGTAGTAGTACAGCTTTTGTGGCTGTATTATTTCCTATGCATCATAAGGGTTAACTATCTGCAATTGTTTCATAATGAAAGCACTGACAGTCAAGAAAAATATGTCCATAGAAATCTCCTTCACCAACTGCTTTGGATGCAGAAGAAGGGTGTCATTGAAACATTCATCCTGATTACATGTGCAGTCTTTATTTTGAAATAAGTTGAAAGAGTGACCCTTGTGACCAGGAAATTACAATCACAGTTGGCATCAGAACTCTGTTACACAACCTTCTCCCAAACTAAATGTCAAGCCGCTCTGTTCATTAGATGTGAGGACATTTACATAAAACCTGCATTTTATTCCTCTGCAGTTCATTTACAGCTGAGTCTGATTTATGAGCTGAGGTTGTATTCACCAGCTTGTTATATTATCTGTTGATGTGGAAATGACTACTCCACCCTTGCAGTCATCTATTTTACTGTTTCTTTCACCTTTGTGCATGACCTTGTACTTCTTCGTATCGCACTTTATCTGCCAAATCCTTAACAAGTTCTTCAGCCTTTCCAAATCCTTCTTCATGTCCCTTACCACCCACTTACACCACAAACATATGGAATTCAAGCTTCTTATGAAAGTAGTGTAACTGAGTATTTTGATGCCAGCTGTGAATATTTTGCTGCTACTGCTGGTGGCAAGACCCAATTTTTTTAAACAACATATCTTCTGACTGCCTGCACCTGGCTGTACCATTTCCTATTAAAAATCACTAGTCAATCAGTGCGTGTATACAAAGTCCTAAATACCATTAATAACATGGTCACAAGCACTCAGGACCAAATGATGAATGTTTTTACTGTTTGGAGAAATTCTGGAAAGAAGAATAAGTGACAATTTCAAAACTTGCAGAGCTTCCTGTTTCAATATTAGGCAGTTTCTAGAGCTTACAGAAGCCAGACCACGTGGCTGTCTCACTCTTTTGAGATAAAGAAGTGTAAACCAGACATATCTGAGCTGAGATCTGTTTCTGAGGTCATAGGTTTACTAACAAGACACTTTACAGTATATTACATTTTTGACATTTTTGGTCAGATTTTTGTCTGATTACTAATGATAAGTCAGGCTTGGTTTGATGACATGTCTTTTAGTCCTATGTTCCTAGGCTCAGGTCTATGTCAGCTACCAAGAAGGGCAGTCTACTGACATCTCTCTCACACATGCTGCTCACTGTATGCACAAAGCTGCTGTGTGTGGGTGTTATTTTAGAGGATGAAACAAGTGTTTTTTGATTTGTGCTGCTTTTGCTGCCATCCATTTCAGAGTCAGTAATCTGTGCAAGTGAGGAGGGCAGTTGGCTGATTCCCCACTCCCTTAGATCACTGTACACCACTTATCTGTGCAAGCAGGAAAGGTTCAATACAAATATTCCCGCAAACTCTGTTAAAGTCGCTGTTGCAGGGCTGTGAAGGGGTATACAATTGAATACAGTATGATGGACATATATTCTGTCATAGGCAGGCATCAGCCCCAAAGCTGATAGATACACATACCCAAGTCACTATTCCATTTTTCACAGTAGTAGTTTTAAATGCCCCCACATGTTCAGGACAAAGTCTACTCTCAGGATACATGGTTGTCTCAGAGTGCTTAAAAATGTGTAATTTGTGCATGTATGAGTTCAGGTCAGTTTGGGGCCACGCTGCTTAGACATACGTACTCATGATGCAAAGGCATTGGGCTGTCGAAACTTTATACAGGCTACAAAGTAAGAAGCTCAGGCTGACTAAAATCACATTTTGACTAAAAAATAACAATAAACCAATGAATACGGTGTCCTGAGAGTTAAGAGTTAAGACAGTGACCTTGATACATTCATTCCACAGGAAGGAGACAGATATACTCCCCAGCTCAAGCCAGAAGTTCAGGCTGGAGACTACATGAGATGCAGGCTGAAAAGGCTGTCTTATGCTAAATGGCTTCTGTTTAATCTTATACACCAATATTATTGCAATAAAGATTACTACTACCTTTTTGCAAGTCTGTGTGCCTTAATTGCTAACAAGACATGGTACCAGGAATGGTTTTGGGATCTTTATGAAACACACAAAAGAAGATTTCTAATGCCAGAACAAATCACACAGCACAGTGATAAACTGCTCAAGGACTGACATTTTGGTGGGCCGAGCTAATGGCCACAGCAGTCTGGAGAAATGGAGCTCATCGGAACACCACCAGAAATAGTTTGTGGGCAATTTACAAGACACATGGAAGCATTTCAAGCAGCATTTTGACTGTTAGTTAGAAGCTACAGGTGCAAATGAGAAACTGGGATCCCAAAAAGTAGCACTGTTGCTGACTACTGTAGGCTCAGAAGCTTTCTACACATACAATGCCTTTTAGTTATCAAATATAGACAAGAAGGACTATGAGAAAGTTACACAACAGTTTGAAGCATACTGTGTGTCAAGAAAAATGAGACTTTTGAGAAAGATGTCTTTAGATCCTGAATGCAAAAAGCAAACATATCCATTGAAGAATTTGTTACTGACTTGAGATTAAAAGCGCAGTCCTGTAATTTTTGCACATTGACATTCTCTCTGATCAGAGACCAAATAGCAATGGACTGCTCAGACCCACTAGTTAAGGAAAGACTTTTAAGAAATAGTGAATTAACTCTGAAATCACCAACTAAGACCTGTCAGGTTTCGCAACAAACTCGCATGCAGATGAAAGTCCTAACTGGGTCAAAGAACATCACAGAAGTTGTTGCTGTTCAAACCAATAAGAACAAACCCCAAGGCCACCTACAAGTTACAAGCAGCAAGAGAGCATACAAGAGACAGAACAAGAGAGGTATACTCAGAAAAAGGTAGTCAATAAAACTTGCTTGAACTCTGGGGAGCAACACAACTACAGAAACTGCCCTGCATATGGAAAACAGTGTAAACCCTGTGGAAAACTTAACCACTTCACAAGGTGCTGCAGAAAACAAAAAGCAGTCCAATCCCTTACAGAAACTACTGATTCAGATAGCACAGAGGAAATCTTCATAGGAGCCCTGGACAAACCAGGCAACATGCAAAGCAAGGAATGGACTATTCAACTAAATACCAGTAGCTTGAAAATACAATACATGACTGATACAGGTGCACAAATAAATGTGCTTCCTTCTTGACTGTGTCATCAGAGACTACTCAAACCACAGATAAAGAAAAATCCTACTGTCTTGAAGGCATGCAATGGACTAACCATACCCACAAAAGGGAACTGCACACTGAATCTCCACCACAAAGGCATGGTGAGTAAACACAACTTTGTTATTGTCAGTGGGGACAAGAAGCTAATTTTAGGCCTAAAGATCAGTCACAAATTGTGCTTGGTAGAAAAACTATTTGCAATACAAAGTGACAAGCCAGTCACTGATGATATTCTGTCTCCATACAAGGATGCATTAACAGGACAGGGGAAGCTATCTATAACACATAATATTACTGTGGATGCAAAGGCATTTCCTGTAGTGCATGCCACAAGCAAAGTCCCCGTGGCCCTAATACATCAATGGAGAAAAGAGCTGCAATGTTTAATAGATCTGGATGCCATAGAAAGGGTAGAAGAGCCAGCACCATGGGTCGTTACATTTGTGTCTGGACCATAAAGAGTTAAATGCATGTGTAAAAAGAGAACATTTTCACATTCCCACATGGTATGAAACATTGGATGAACTTTTGTGTGCAAAATATTTCTCAATACTGGGCACCTCTTCCAGATTCTGGCAAATACCCCTCACAAAAGAAAGCACACACCTCTGCACTTTTAACACTCCATATGGGAGGCACTGTTTCAAAGGATTACCATTTGGAATCTGCTCAGCACCAGAAGTTTATCACAGAACCGTGCAGCAACTGCTGGAAGGCATAGAAGAGGTTAATGTCTACCGAGGCGATATTCTGGTCTGGGGTTCATCACAAAAACAGCATGACAGCAGAGTGAGGCAGGTCCTACAAATGGCCTGGGAAGCAGGCCTTAAATTGAATAAGGAGAAATGTCAGATAAGAAAGACTGAAATAAAATACCTTGGGGAAATTCTTTCACAGCAAGGTGTGAAACCTGACCCAGCAAAAATTTACACTGTAAACAGGATGCCACAACAAAAGTTACAGCATAAAAACAGCAGCTGGAGGCCTGTTGTATGTGCATCAAGGACCTTCACGAAGACTGAGTACAGATACGCTCAGACTGAAAAGGAGATGCTGGCAATAGATTCTGGATGTGATGCCTTACATAACTACATTTATGGAACCCCTTTTGTGATTGAAACAGACCACAAACTACTGATTACCATTTCAATAGATATGTATGTCAGGCCCCACCTCAAATTCAGAGACTGTAAATTAAGTACACATCAGAAAACCAACTGAAAGCAGCAGATGCCTTGTCAAGAACCTGGGACAAATCACACAGAACCTCAACCCAAAGTGAGGATGCAGATGCAGACATACACATTAACAGAATAAAAACCTCAGGAGCAGTGTCAGTGCAGATGTGGGAAAGGATCAAAATTGCCACAACACAGGATCAAACGCTGCAGGCAATCATGTCAGCTATCAACCAAGGGTGGGAGGGACAATACACACCCACCAGGTATGTGCCATTTAAGTCTGAGTTATCTGAGATAGAATGAGTACTTCTCAAAGGTGACAGGATTGTGGTGTCTAGTAGTTTAAGAAAATAAATGCTACACAGAATTCATGAAGGACACATGGGTATGTAAAAATGTAAATGCAGGGTCAGACAGGTAGTATACTGGCCAGGAATCTCAAAAGATATAAAAAAAACACAGTACTGGCCTGACAGACATGTCAGAAATACAGTCCTGCTTTACAGGAGGAACTATTAATCTCGGACTCAGAAAAAGCAACTGTATGGGAAAGAGTGGGTGTTGAGTTGTTTACCCCAGGAGGCAGATAGTACCTGACTGTATTTGAGGCATTTTCCTGTTATCCCGCAGTTGTTAACTTAAAAAAAAAAAACAACATCAAACCAAGTGATAAAAGAACTGAAAGTAATATTTGCTAGATATGAGATACCACAGATCCTAAGAACAGACAATGGGACCCAATTTACAAGTACAGAATTCAAAACTTTTGCAAACTGCTATGGCTTCAGTCATGTCACTTCCAGACCCACCCACTCCAAGGAAATGGACTGGCAGAGTCAGTGGTCAGAGTCATAAAGACACTCCTAAAAAAGGCCATGGAGGACAAAACGGACCCCTCTATTGCATTATCGAATTACAGCGCCACACCACTAGAATGTGGCAAATCACCAGCAGAACTGCTATTGGGACACAGCTTTGGCAATAAAGAGGAATGTTACACAAAAATTTACATAGCCATGAAAGAGAGGACAATGCAATTTAGGAAACAACGTGAAAACTTTAACAAAACTGCTAAGGAGCACAGAATGCTACACTCCGGTGAACATGTCCACGTAAGAAGTGAGGGATGCTGGGGAGAACTGGCAGTCGTCCAGAGGATCATGGCACCAAGATCATACCTAGTACTCACTAGAAGTGGACAGCTGTTAAGATGGAATAGGAGACACTTAGTGCCAGTGCCTACAGGACAAGCTTCTGCAAAACTAGGGACAGTTCATATGGAGTCAGAGTGCATTCCTCAAGAAAACAGAAACAGGCCAGGGTGACAGGATGTGGAAAGCAGACAACCCATAATGCAGAACTCTGACCAAGAAGCAAACATGGAAGCTCCACACATTAAGCCACCAGACTCTCTGGCCAAAGTACCAGACAAGATGGAATCAAGCACTGCCATGTGAATGTACACTGAGACTAGTACTCAAGGGTCCTCCCAGCTTGCAGGCAGATTGAGGTTTGGAAGGCTAATTAAACAGCTGCAAAGACTTATTGAGACTTGTTAACTACCCACTACTAAATACCTATCTGTTATATACTTAGAGACATGTAAACCTATTTACAGTGAATGAATAATATAGCCTACAAGTAGAGGAGACTGTGCATGCCACTAGATAAGACATAGTGGGGGGTGGGGATGGATGAAACAGGGGTTTCTGGAACATGGGGGGCTCGGCACCTAACTAGGGATCTGAGGATCAAGCAGACTCGATAGATCATAAGGCCTAATCTGCTGGCAATTAGTTTGTTAGTATATTAGTATAGTTATAGGATTTCACAATAACCTCAGGTTAATATGTACTGTTTACTCTTCAGTTTATTTCTTTTTAGAAAACAGGGAATGTTCTGAGACTTTAGAGTTAAGACAGTGACCTTGATGCATTCATTCCACAGGAAGGAGACAGATATACTCCCTAGCTCAAGCCGGGAGTTCAAGCTGGAGAATACGTGAGATGCAGTCTGAAAGGACTGTCTCATGCTAAAAATATGTAGTTCAGTGGGTTGGGCTTGACTCACTGAGTTGGTTATTTTGTGTAATCCAGTTGCAAACTTAGTAGCATGTGTGACCAATGCATAGACTAACTCCCTTATACGGTAGCAGTGAATTTTTTGTTTAACAGCTGTTGCTACTGCTGATAGTTGAATTTGGAATTTGATAGGGATTTTCTTTAGGTGTGTTACACAAGCAACACATATATACCTGTTGAATTGACCATGTCTAATAAACTATGTAAACATGCTTAGTCCAGATCCAGCAAACATCATTTGCACCACTGTGCTCGAGTGGTGTGTAGAAAAGTGGGGCTGAAGGTCTGAGTTCATTTGCCATCCCAAAAATGTACCTCTTGTGTCAGACAAGTACTCCAAATAGCAATAAATTCAATAGCAACAGCATGTCTGAATGCTGCAGCATCCAGTGAGAGAACAGATAAGAAATGAGACTGCTCCTTATTGATCTAGCCCAGGTGTAAGACAAAGCAAAGTTCCTATAATGTTGCTTCAGATTCAGACGATAGGCGAAAATCACCGAACCAATGATGATGATGGCTGTTTTTACCTTGTGAGTCCAACAACCATTAATGTGACAGATGATGAGTGCTCCTGCCATTATCAAGATGGCCAGATTGGAGCGGGATTACAGCAACCAGTGAATGACATTCTGTTCTACTGGTAAAGGTAAGCATTCTTGGGTACTTTTCTCAATTGGGGGGCCTACATGGGGGACATGTTTGATTGTGTGACCTGGAGCAGGATGATGCATTATATGTGAGAGACAATATGCTAAGAACTCTTAGTGGATGATGATATGATGGGAAAATGTGGATAACTGTGATCTGTGACACTGAGATAAGTTATGATGCCCTTACCACTTCTGGATGAGAACAATGATTATCTTTAATGAATACACTGTATCCTACAGACAAACACAAGTATAATAAGACTTTTTTTTTTACTTTGTATATTAAGTACTACAGGTGGAGAAGGTTTAATTGTGCAATTGTTTCTGACAGTTATTAATCATGTGTTGCGTTTGGCTTTCTCATTGCAGGTATGCAATCATTTTATTCATTTTATTATTTATTCTGGCGAGGAGATGAGCAAAGATGTGTATGGTTTCAGTAGTGACCAGATACTTAAAAACAATCTATAAACACAAGATATATATACTGTATATATATATATATATATATATATATATATATATATATACACACACACACACTACCCCCTCGCCATAACAAATGCTTTGGGAGCCACGTTTGCTGTTTGTTATAGCACCTTGTTTAGTACAGTGAGGGACACAAAATGTCTGTGACAATACAGTACTGTACTGCTGTATCTATACAACTGCTACTGTCTGCTAGTGCACACTCTTGTGCCAGTACTCGTCCTAACTCAAACCTTGATTTAAACTTAGAAAAAAAAAACTTTTGATATTAGCTCTTTTTATGTCACACTAACCTGCTAGCCTGCTCAGTGTGCGCCCTTTCAACATGTTGCTCTAGCTCTCCCTTGTCCACCTAGATCTCCCTCTTATCCAGGTCAACATTTCCTCATCTGCTACAAGGAACTAAGTAGAGCCTGGGCACTAACTAATGTGTTGAGAGATTGGAATTCTGATTTGTAGCAGGCTGACAGTGTGCTACTTATAAGAAACACTGCATTAGAGACTACATTAGACAGAAAGGAAGCTAACACAGTGGCTCCCTGCTTCAGTTCCTCATTCATTAGACAGAAAGACTGACTGCTGTCTACTTTGGTTAGTGCAGTGACGTATTGGTAACAAGAAGTCTGACGGTGCCGCTCTGCTTTGGTTGATCATTCATTAGACAGAAAGGCTGACTGCTGTCTGCTTCGATTAGTGCTATGCTGTACTGGTAACTGGAGGTTCTGACGGTTGCTCTTTACTTTGGTTCCTCATGGTTCCTTGTGATAAAGCAGCTACTAACGTCAGGAGCCACAGTCCTCATTCGTTATATCAAGTTTTTGCTATAGCGGAGTTCTCTATAGAGACGGGTTACTGAATATATATATATATATATATATATATATATATATAGACACAAAATCACATGAATCTCTAATAACATTTATAACTCACACTTGACAATAGCCACTTTGTCAATTCAAACTTAAAAGTAGACATCCTGGAGCTGCTCAAGACATCAATTGGTAGTGTGTTATAATAGATAACAGATGTATCATCTGAGTGATAGATCCAGTTGCTGTGTAGTTCTGGTCCAGATCAGGGCAAAGAAAAATATGTGATTAATAATATTAATATGATTAAGACACTTACTGGATGAAAACTGAATTTGATAACACTGACATGGGATTCAGAAATATATTATCATGCCCTGACCAGATCCAGTCGATAATTAAGCAATAATACATGACAACGTATGTGTCATGATGAGATAACATCACGCCTCAAGTGGCTGGGCATGAGGCCACAGACTGAGTGCATGGGGCAGGCAGTGTAGCCTAGCTGTTAGAGTAATGAGTTATGAATGAGCTTGGTATATCCAGCAGATCTGGGTTTGATTCCCACAACCTCTACTTGCATACTGTGCGACTCTGAGCAAGTCACTTATTCTCCCCAGTGCTCCCAGGTGACCTCTGGAAACAGGCACTTGTGTTTAGTGGGCCTTATCCAGTTACCAAAGGCTAAAATAAAACCACAAACATCCTGCAGTGCATTATTGAAATTATAAATGGCTCACTTGCAAAAAGAAAATAAAGCAAAAAGGTAAAACATACATTTTTGAAATTCAGTTTTTAGTTGCTTTTTGAATAGGCATGAGGTTGTGCTGGAATGTCAACACTGTTGAAGGTCAGCACTGAACAATCAGAGCCCAGGAATTTTCCTTGTCCTTTGATAATGATCTTCAAGTAACACTCTATCCCACTGGTAGAGGCATTCTAGCGGATTCATTTTTTACTCAACAAGTGAGAAGGAACATTTTAACTGTATGTTGGTCAGCCATCAAACATGTTTTTCCCATCGTGTAACTACAGGTTTATATTACCTGGGTGATAGATACAGTTGGGGTCCTACCAACCTATGTCCAAACATTGTATTAACTTCTTTTTTTTTAGTTTTTACTACATTCACAGTGGTTCTTATCAGGATAAGATACCATATTCTACTGAATTCTGCAGATGTTTGCAATAAACACAGTGGCAGTTGTCATGCAGGAAACTATGACACACTGTGACACTGTGTCTGATCCTGGCAGACACCACTGTAGATGTGTATGTATGCATAACACTAGTGGTGAATAATCTTGTTCCATCATCCCAGCATGACATGGATAGATAATCACCCTTAATGACTCTGTTCCACGTTAGGGGATACTGAAAATCATCATCAGGATGTTTTGCTGCATGTATTGTCTGACAACAGCTTTATTTCTCCACATTTAAGAATATTGAACTCTAGGAATAGACTTCAAGATCATACAACATCAGCTGAAACCATCTAGACCATCATATTTAGTTCATTATAGATCTGACAAGACTTTTCAAGAAAAATGGGCAAAAACTAACAGCCTGGGTTTCCAATTTTTGGCTATAGACCGGGTGGGAAACACAAAGTTGATATGAACTATTGGTCTTAATTATTCATAATCTTCAAGTATTGTGTTCAGAGTTATGTAGTTTTTAACTGATATTTATTTTAAGTAACAATTTTGTTTAAAAGCATCCTGTATTTATAGTGCCACCAAAATGATGCATTTTCAGCAAAAATAGTTCATACATCACTTACCTCTAGGGGTTGCTTTAGTCTCTTGCTTACCTTGGTGGTTTGTCCAATGGAAGGAGTATAGCAGAAGCCCATCATACTGGACTTGCAGGCTGCTGCAGTGGGGGTGGATGGGCGATGAGAGTGCCTCACAGCTTCATGCTGCTTTCTGTCCAGGATTTTCCTGATCGATCCTTGTCCCTTTGCTATTTTTCTGTCATAATATCTGGGTCCCATTCAGGATATTGGAGGTAATAATACCTGATGCAAAAAATTCCTGTGAGACAACATTCTTAGAGTATCTTCGAAGTCAAACATTATGTTCAGAGTCATGGAGTTTTTCACTGATATTTATTTAAAGTACAATTTTTCATTTAAAAGTACACAGTAGTTACATTATAGTGCCACCAAAATGATGCATTTTCATGTAGAATGATTCATACATTTCAGTACCTCTCTGATACCTTCTTTAAACTGTGGTGTTCTAATGAAGTATACAAAAATAGAATAGATTAGTTTGATATTTTATCAAACTGACAGACTTTTAATATTGACTATTTTTTTTTTCATTTCTTTTTAGGCGGAACCAGCCTGCTCTGTTCGAGATTGTATTAAACCTGAGAGCTTTCTTTCATTTTTAATTCCATTTATTTTCCTAAAGTTCTAAAGATAGCAAAAATCAACTGTATTGTGGTAATCAATTTTTGTTGATGCAACCCCTTGGGTAGGTGAATGTCTGGCGGGAAGTTGCTCCACTAAAAACAGGCAAGGAGCAGGGTTAGAACATAGTACTCAAAACTTCATTTAATATGTTTTCTACTGTGTTACGTTCTGGATACAAACCATAAATGGTTTAAAAGACACAGTGTGGACAGAAACATAGAAATTGTTGGCAGATAAGGACTGCTAGGCCCATCCAGTCTGCCCGTAAATCCTACCCTTGTTTGAGGCCTCTGACCCTACTTGATCTACTGCTTTCTCCTCTCCTCTCCTTACCACTTCTAGGGTTCCCATATGACTGTCTCACACATGTTTAAATCCCTCCACTGGGCTTGCTCCCAGCACCTCCTGTTGCAGACTATTCCATGTGTCTACCACCCTTTCTGTGAAGAAACACTTCCTCACATTTTCCCTTACCTTGTCACCTTCCAGTTTCTTGTCATGTCCCTTCTTTCTTGTACTACTCCTCCTACATTGGAATATGTCGCTCACCCCCCCTTAGCACCTTGTTGATTTCTTTAAGGTACTTGAAGGTTTCTATCATGTCTTCCCACTCGCTTGTTTCCTACAGCGAGTACATATTGAGGTCTTATAATCTCTGCTCCTATGTTTTCTGGTGCAAGCCCTGTTCCATCTTTGTCACCCTATCTCAAGACCTCCTCCACCTTGTCAATGTCTTTACCAAGATGTGGCCTCCAGAATTGTACACAGTACTCTAGGTGAGGCCTCACTAGTGTTTCATACAATGGATTCACCACCTCCCTCCTTCAGCGAGTGATACCTCTGTCTATCCATCCCAGCATGCCCCTGGCCCACCCTGCAGCCTTTGTACTCTGCTTAGAGACCTTTTAGTTTTCAGAAATGATATTACCCAGGTCCCTTTCTTCTTTGGTGACCGTCAGTAACTTCCCCTCCAATCCTGTAGCTCCTGCAGGGTTCCCTTTTCCCAGGTGCATTATTTTGCATTTCATTAAAGTTTGAATTGATCCTCAGCTACCACACCTTGGACCACTCTTCAAGCTTCCCCAGGTCCCTCCTCATTTTCTCCACCCCATCTCATGTACCAGCCCTGTTACAGATCTTGGTATCATCTGTAAACAGGCAGACCTTTTCTCCGGCCCTTCCACTATGTCACTGATGAAGACATTAAACAGGACAGGCCCAAGGACTGATCCCTGAAGCACCCCACTGGTCACACCCTTCTCCCAAAACTGGATCCAGTTTACTACCACCCTCTGCCTCCCATCCATTAATTAGTTTCTGACTCAGTTTACCACCTTGTTGTCCATGCTCAGACTACCCATCTTGCTAACCAGCCCTTTATATGGGACAGTGTCGAAGACCTTGCAGAAATCAAGGTAGGGGACATCCACCACTCCCCCCTAATTTATCTCCTTTGTAACTCAGTCAAAAAATCTTCCAGGTTAATTTGCACTGACCTTCCTGCTGTGAATCCATGATGCCTTGAATATTGGACACCACTGGATTCCAAGTGTCCCACTATTCTTTTTTTAAGCAGTACCTCCATGATCTTACCCACTACTGAGGTGAGGCTGACAGGCCTATAGTTCCTTGCCTCCTCCCTGCTATCACTTTTGTGAAGAGGGACTACACGTGTCCTCTTCCAGTTCTCTGGAGCAACTCCTGTGTTGAGTGACTCAATGAACATAACTGCCAAAGGCACTACTAGCTCCCTCCACAGCTCCCATAATATCCTCGGGTGTAAGGCATAGGGTCCCATTGCTTTGTTCACTTTTAATTTTGTGAGCTCCTGAGTTCCTCCAGGACTCTCTCCACAATAAATGGACTGGTATTCACCTCCACCCCCTCCATCTGTTGCCCAGCTGTGGTCCCTGACGTTCTCCCTGTTCAGTGAATACTGAACAGAAGTATTTATTCAGAATTTCTGCCTTTTCCATGTCTACCTCCTTACACTTCCCCTTGTCCCTTCTGAGCCTTTCAACCCCCCTCAGCATTCCTTTTTTTGCTGATATACCTATAGAATGTCTTGTCCCCTTTCTTCACTGTCTGTGCTGATCTTTCCTTTGTCCATGCCTTTGTGCTCCTAGCATCCTTCCCCACTTCCCTTATACCCTTTATGTACATCTCTTTGTCTTCATCCTTTTGAGCCACTTTATATTTCCTGACACCCTCCCTTTTGACCCCTACATTGTCTGCCACATCTTTCAAGAACCATAGTGATTTCCTCCTTCTTTTGCCATTGCTTACCAACCTGATGCATTGGTTCATCTCCTCCTGTATGGCTCCTCGTAGGTGTTCTCATTGTTCCTCAACTCTCCCTCCTACCTTCCTCCCTCCTCACCAGGGCTTCCTTGCTACATCTCTCCATCTTAGCAAAGTATGCCCCTCTGAAATCTAAGACCCCTGCCTTTGTGTGACTTGACTGAGTCCCTGTCCCTATGTTAAACCACACTATATGGTGGTTGCTGGACCCTAGTTGACCTTCTAACTGGACTTCTGTGATTCTGTCACCACTGGTCATACTATGTCCAGAATCACCCTGTCTCTGATGGGATCAAGAACTATCTGCGTGAGGTCTGCCCCCTGTAGGGTATCTAGGATTTCTCAGCTCCTGGTTGAGGTAGTTGCCGGGGTGGTCCAATCCACATCTGACATATTGAAATCACCCAGCAGCACAACTTACCCTTTTGTTGATATCTTATGTATTTCATTCACTAGCTCCCTATCCACCTCCTCCCCATGTACTGGAGGCCTGTAGATCACCTCTGTGTGGATTTTTGTGCCATTACCAGGCTCAAGGGTGACCCACAGTACTTCAGCCACCTCCTGTCTACCCTGTGCCTCCGCCATCTTTACATGTTCTCTGACATACCACTCTCCCATTTCACTCCCCATAGCCCTCCTGAACAGAACATAACCTGATATATTTAAGTCCCATCCATAATCAGTGGTGTACCAAGTCTCTGTTATTGCTGCTATGTCCAGGTCCAGGTCCACCTCTACTAGCAAGGCCTCTGGGACAGGGCTTCAATGGAATACAATACAAATGTCCATAATTCTGTTCAATTTCCACTCCTGTCCATGTGTAGCACATTTGACTTAACCTATTTTTGTGCATGCAAATAAACTGTTTGCCCAATGACTATCATGAGGAGGTGAGTTGCCATTCTATTCTGGACTTTTGTTTTTTTGGTATTTGCCAGGGCTAACTCCCAAAGTTTCTTAACTTCTGATTTCAATAGGGGACCATCTTCACTCATTCCTAGGCACTGCACGGAATAATATGTGTCCAATCTACTGGTCACAATGTGTTTCATTTATTTTATTTATTCTTTGTTGATTGAGCAGGCATACTTGTGCCAGGTGACCTTTTCATGTACAACCCAGCAACCACAAGTACAGTGTGAAAGTAGCAAAAATATAATACAGTTCATAATACAATAACAGAACAAGTTGAATAGGATATATCAGTGGTGCAAAAAAGTAACACAACTGTGCAAATTTTATCATAGTGCAAATAGACAGAAATGAAGCAGTGTAAAGGATAACATGGAATAAAGCAAAAATAACAGTGATAAATCTGTACTGGTTATAAGGCACTTGTTTATTACTGTATATTATGTATTGCCTTCCAGAGATGGCTGTTTTTGGACACAATAAAGCTATGTAAATGAACAAGCTGTCTTCTGTACCACATTTAAATGTTCAGGTGTTTTTTGAGGGGTCTGGATAGTCTGTGTGAAAATGATAAGCAACCGCTTTCAAAATTCATATACAGGTATGCCAAAACCTACAAAACCCAAAGTCTTGAAGCTGCATAGAAATAAGGAATATTCATTAAGTTAGAGGGTTGGGGGGCTTATTTCTGATATTATATATCTTATTTGAATGTTTAGTTGTTTATTTATTGAATGTTGTTTACCTCAGAAGGCTGTCTGAGATAAAGTCCTGTTCTCAATCATTGTACCTTTCAACAAGATGGACAATAGCAGTAGTAAAAACTCACACTATATATCTACTGTATTACAACATAAATCATAACCTAGTGTGTAGGGCTCTTATTTACTTACATTTCTACAAACACGTTGAAGGACTGGACATGACATCAGTAGCCTTTACAAGCAAAGTTGCACTGAATGTGTTATACTGCTTGTTTGAATTAGCAGTTTCCCATTATGACTTTGAATTTGATATATGTGAGAATTTGTTTGGAGTGGAAAAAGTATTCTTTGGTGCAGTTTTGGATTGTTGTAGGTACTATTTGCAATATGAATGAGAAAATGGCCAAGGGAAGGGCAGGCTAAAGAGGTGGTCTAGTTGCTGAGCAGGTAGTGCAGCTAGGAAGATTGATAGTGCCTCTTATTTGATTATTGGTTAGATCACACAGTCTCTCTCTCTCTCCTCTCTCTCTCTCTCTCTCCAATGTGGAGGTTTCTAACAGATTTCATCTTTTTTTTTTTAGCATAGAAAATATTTATTAATTTGCTAAGCATACATACATAACAAGAGGCCACAAGAATGGCCTGACCCATACAAAACAATGTCAAGCTCTAAATTCACACAGACATTATAAGAAGACTGTAGAATATGCAATAATCATCTGAGACCAACTAAAGACCTCAAATACTAAACATTCTAAAGGCAGAATTACTAGCCATAACCATAAATTAACAAACAGGTTATAAAGGAGGATTACAGTGAGGAATTGGAGTTCTACAAAGAAATGAATGAAGGTAAGCTTCCCATCTGGCATTATGAATACAGGACAAACAATCTAATATAGCTAATCTAGCAAGTGCAGCATGCCAGCTACTATGGGGTAGTGGAGTTGGTTGGCGCCAGAGCACAAGTACCCGTCGCTTAGCTTCCAGAAGAGCAAGTGCGATCCATTGTCTCTTAGGCCGAGATAGGGCAGTGAGGGATGAAGTACCCCCTAGTAGAAGTTTGGGGTCAGATAAGTGTATCTGAATTCCAAAAATCATAGCGCAATCCTGAGTGATAGATGACCAGAAAGGTGAGTGCAGCGAACATGTCCAGAGAATGTGCAATAGGTGACCTCCAGAGTGTTGACATCGCCAACAGTTGGAGTGTTACAATAGGCCATGGGAGTGTAAGGATGCTGGCGTTCGATACCAGAACAACAATATTTTAAGCTGTATGAAATGGCTTTTAGTATCTGCATACATATAATGACAATCCTGAAGGTAACAGTTCCAGAATTCCAAGATATGGGTGTTCAAGACTGATGCCCATATTACCCTGCACACATTGGAGGGGTCTGCCTGCACATCCCTCCAAGTCTTGTAAAAGCACCCAGTAAGACCCCCACTAGAGGGTATTTCATGCCTGCAGGCCAACCATTCCCACTTTGGATCCATGTCCCTTCAGGGCTTGTGAGTCTGTATAGCACTGTGCATTTGAAGAAATCTCCAAAAATCGCTACCTGGGATCTGGAATTTCTGCTGCAGCTGGGCAAACGACATCAAAATTGAGGAGCCAGGCAGACACAAATCCTGTATATACCAGATTCCATAATAGATTTTGTCTTTTAACTGAGGATGGTAATTGACTGACATTGAACTAATGTGGAAATGAAAATACTACAGAAACTGACAACAGTGCTTGTACTATGCTGAATAATGGATATACTAGGAAACCTGATGAATTCACTAAGCGATATCTAAAAGATTTAACAATTATTACTTGGAATGTTGCTGGGCATATTAGAAAATTAGTTGATGCTGAATATGCAAACTATAGTATATTATGCATTTTGATATAATAAATTGATAGGAGACATGACATGGAAAGGAGCTGGATGATGCTCTTCAACTTAATGGATATCAGATCCTACATTGCTATGCAATTAAACATTCAAAGAAGGATAGACTGATTGGTTGCCTTATTATATGTTAAAGAATTTCAGATAATATTAAATACAATCTAAAGTACAGAGTAATTACATTATAGCATTAAATAAGTCATTGATTATTATGGTTAATGTTTACAACCCTCCTAAGAAATCATTTAACTATGACAAGGAATTATTTAATAAAATAGCTACAGAAATTTCTTCTATGCAAACAAAATATAATATTGTTGAAATATGTATAACGGATGATTTTAACATTAGATACCCCCCCCTATTAAATCTCATCTGGATAAAGATTTTCTGAATAGAGAAAAACAACTTGATATACATCCACAAGCTTCCATAGATCAAATAAATACAGAGAGAGAAGATAAATAGGAGAATTTGCTTTCAGACCTAGATCTTATAATATTAAATGGTAGAACTCCTTCAGATTGTAAGGGGAATGTACTCTTATATAAACTATAGAGGTACATCATTAATTGATTATATCGTAATTTCACTTTATGATTATCATGATTATTATGATCTAGAGATTATGATGAGATCTGATAGTGATCACCTTCCAATAGTTACAGTAAGAGAGCTGAATATTAAGCCTCAAGTAATACAGGAATCAAATACAGAAATAACTAACAACAAAAAAATAAGATGGCATATAGAAACATAGAAACACAGAATTTGACAGCAGATAAGGACCGCTTGGCCCACCCAGTCTGCCCATTTCCCTACCTAATGGATAAGTTGAAGATCCAAGTTAACTAACAGCCTACTTCTTCCTACCGCCCCCCCAGAATTGCCTTATGACTGTCCCATGCATTCTTGAAATCCACCACTGTTTCTGACTCCACAACCTCCACAGGAAGGCCGTTCCATGCATCCAAAACCCTCTCCATGAAGAAATGCTTCCTCACACTACCTCTGAGCCATCCTCCCTCAATCTTCAAAATTGTGCCCCCTTCTTCTTGCACACCTCTTTTTCTGAAAGATGCTACCTTCTTGGACTTTGTTGATTCCCTTGAGGTACTTGAAAGTTTCTATCACCCCCCCCTTCCTCAGGGCTATACATATTAAGCTCTTTAAGTCTCTCTTCATATGTCATCTGGTGCCGACCCAGCGTCATTTTAGTTGCCCTCCTCTAGACTGCCTCCATACAGTCTATGTCTTTGGGGAGATCGGGTCTCCAGAGCTGTATGCAGTACTCCAGATGGGGTCTCACCAGCTGTCTGTACAGAGGGATAACAACTTCCTGTTTTCTACTGGTGATGCCTCTCCCTATACATTCAAATATCCCCCAGCCCTCCTTTCTGCCCTCTTACATTGCTTGCCCACCTTTAAGTCATCTGATATGACTACCCCCAGGTCCCTTTCCATTTTTTTTGTTATTAGTATATCACCCCCCCATTGAGTACTCTTCCCCTGGGTTTGTATTTCCCAGGTGCATTACTTTGCACTTCTTAGCATTGAATCTAAGCTGCCATACATTTGACAATTCCTCCAGCCTTGCCAAGTCCTTTCATACCCTTTCCACTCCATCTTGGGTATCAACTCTGTTGCAGATCTTTGTGTCATCTGCAAAGAGACATACTTTTCCTTCCAATCCCTCTGCAGTGTCACTTACAAAGACATTAAAGAGGACCGGTCCTAGTACTGAACCCTGTGGTACCCCACTAGTAACCCCCATTTCTTCAGAGTGGACTCAGTTTACTTTTACCCTCTGTATCCTATTCTCCAGCCAATTTTATACCCAGGCTACCATCTTGGGACCCACTCCCAGGCTGGCCAGCTAGTATATTAACCTTTTGTGTTGGATTGTGTCAAATGCCTTGCTAAAATCTAGGTAGGCTATGTCCACAGCCCCTCCTTGATCTGCTACTTTGGTCACCCAGTCAAAGAAATCTATAGATGCATCTGACATGACCTTCCTGCTGTGAGTCCATGCTGCCTTGGTCCTGCACCCCTCTGGCATCTAGGTACACAACAGTTCTTTCCTTCAGAACTGATTCCATCATTTTCCCAATCACTGAGGTTAAACTAACAGGTCTGTAGTTTCCTGCTTCTGCCCTGCTCCCACTTTTGTGAAGTGGAATAGCATCTTCCCTCTTCCAGTCCTCAGGTACCACCCCATCCTCCCATGATTTGTTAAAGAGGGTAGTCAGTGGTGTCACTTGTGCTACCTTTAGTTCTTTTAGAACTCTGGGATGAATCCTATCAGGCCCCATTGTTTTGTCCACCTTCAGTTTTAAGAGTTCTTTCAGAACCCTTCCTTCTTTGAATGGGCTGGTAACATCTCCCATATCTAGAATGTTTCTATTGTTTTGTTTTGGTACTTCTCCCTCTTCATTTGTGAATACTGAGCAAAAATATTTGTTTAATATCTCAGCCTTTTCACAATCACTCTCTGTCTACCCCTTCCCCTTTATTATGCTTCACTATACCTCCCTTGGTCTTCCTTAGCTCCCTGATGTACCTATAAAAGGTTTTATCCCCCTTCTTAATTGTGTTGGATATCTTTTTCTCGGTTTGGGCCTTTGCTGTTTTGATTGCCTTCCCAGCTTCCTTTTGCTTTAACTGATACAACTCTCTGTCCTGCTCCTTCTGTGAATCCTTGTACTTCCTGAATGCTTTCTTTTTCTCCCTAATCTTCCCTGCCACCTCCTTTGAGAACCACATTGGTTTCTTACATTGTTTTGTTTTGTTTATTTGCCTCACACAAAGACTTGCTGCTTCTGTGATAGCAGTTTTGATTATTCCCCATTGTTCTTCCACCCCTCCTTCCTGCCCATTTGCTAGTACATTCCTTAGGCACTCACCCATTCTGTCAAAGTCAGCCCTCCTGAAGTCCAGTACCTTTTCCTTTGTATGGCTTGATTCTACTGCTGTGTTTGTTGTGAACCATACTGTTCAATGGTCGCTAGTTCCCAGAAAGCTAAACAAGTTTAAATCTGAAGACAGATTAACATTAACAGCTTGTTTTCAGACTATGCTTTTGCTGGACATAGAATGTGAATTAGATCCAGCAAATATATATACTTCCATTCTAAATGTTTATAATGTGATTTCAACAAATCATAATACTGTGCAACAATAACTTCCTTTAAAATATGAAAACTGATTTTATAAGACTTATTTGCCCAAAAAGAAAGAACTTGAAAAATAACTAGAAACATTAGAAAATTGCCTTCTAAAGAAAATTTAAGGGAGTTAAATACACTTAGAAAAGATTATAAGGAACATGTTAAATTACAGAAATTTGTCTATCAGAAAGAACAATGGGATAAGATGTTTAATGCTATTGAGGAGAAGGATGGCCAGGCATTTTGGAGGTTGGTATTCTATGACACATTACAATTTAAAACTCAAACTGATTCACACATACACCAGGATTGTTGGATTAAATACTATTCTGATATATTTACCAGAAACCCTGCATCTATTGGGATACTAAACATTTGACATTCTTAAATTCAATACCAACAGAAACAGTTAATCATTTTACCAGGATTACTTTGCAGGAAGTTGTAATTGCATCAAAAAGCTGTGAAAAGAATAAAGCACCTGGTCCTGATAATATAGTGGCTGATTTATATTTAGAAGATATAGAATGGTGGTCAAATTCAGATATTTTCAATAAATCTGTAATGTGTGACTATACACTGGCGACTTGGACAGGTAGTCATATTTTGCCAATTTTAAAAAGGTGACAGGGTCTTACTAAAAATACCACCAACACCTTAATCTGGTTCAAGGTCAGTTGGCATTCATCTGTATCCCCCTCCCCCGGGTCGTGCCTGAAAATAGGCAGGATTTGTCTAGTGCACTTACCCAGTCAACAAAAGCTAAATAAATACTAGAAAACTATCATCCAATCAGTCTTAATTGATACATTGGCTGACATTTATGCATAAATATTATTAAATAGGTTATTAGAATGTATCACACAATATGCAGGGTTATCTATCTTGCAGGCGAGTTCTAATAAGGGCTGTGGTACAACAACTCAAATATTCATTTTTCATCATCTATTAAAAAAATATTGCCTAATAAAGAAACAAAACCATTTGTTGCATTTGTGGATTTTAAATCTGCTTTTGATTCGATAGATCTAGGTTGAGATGTGTAACTTGGGTATTGATCCAAATTTAATAAAGAGGGTGGCCCAGTTAAAGGGGCGGGCCGTATTGTACAAAGGCCCAGACCAAAGAAAGGTAGTAGATGTGTGTTTAAACAAGTTGACTGGCAGGGTAAGGGAGGGGGGGGGAAGGCGGGGAGGAAATAGGAGCAGTAAATGAAGTAAGAGGGGGAGGAGTCATGAGGTCAGAACTGTGGTGAGGTGGGAATAATTGATTGGCTGGTGAGGGAGAGAGAGAAGGGCAAGCAACCAGGGTACATAAAGCTATGCACAGCCCTGGGAGCTCACACATTTTGCTTTAAGATAATTTCTCTGGAAAGCACATCAGTCTTGACAATTTTAGGAGTACTTGTTAGATTTGGCCAGTTGGCCATTTGTAGTGGTAGACATTTGGAGTTATTTAGCACAAACAATTTAACTAAAAGGAATTATTCATTAATAGTAGAAGGGTAATTGATAAGCAGGAGCAGTGACTGGGGCCATCTGCAAGTGAGTATTTTGGGAGTTTTCCTATTAAGAGGTAAGTGAGTTTTAAAAATGCGATGCCAGTAGCACTGTACAACTTCAAAAAAGAAAAAATTATATTATGTTGAAGAGGAATGTTTGCATAGGTAGGCTGGCCAGATTGGGGCCATTTCATTTCATCACAAGGCAGTCTGTGTGGAGAAGCTGCAGGCTAGGAGCTTGCAGGTCTATCATGGAGTTTGTTGGTGAAGAAAGGGAAGCAGTCAGGATTTGCCCTGCTGAAGCATGCTATCTAGAGGATCAATTTCAGAGAGTGGTAGGGTTTTCACTGCTGTGGAAGTGGGTGCTGCCAAGCAATGGGTTTTTCCTATGGGCGAGAGTTGGCCCGACTTTACTTGGAGTCAGAAAGTTTTTCTACCATTGGAGCTGTGGCCTGCCAATTGGGATAGAACCAGAATGGTGTGGAAGAGGCTTGAGCAGCTGGTGGGGGTCCAGGAACGGGCTCACATTGATGGCGTCTGACATCATCGCCATGTGCCCGACTGACTTGAGCATTAACAGTGGAAGACAGCAACAAGAGAAGATAAGGGGTTCTTTTTGGATGAAGGGGAAACATTTTCTGGGCAGGTAGCAAGAAGGAGACCATGAGTGGCCTAGTGTATTGCCAAATTGGCTGACTGGCTGGGGCCCAACAGGAGGCCACATGGCAAATGGTGTCTGATGTCATCCCCGTATGGTCAAGACAATGGCACACAGCATTACAATTCAGCCCATTTAGAACATCGGAGGGAAGGACAGGAATCCTATGGCAACATTTATTATACAACATGGAATTTTTTGCTGTCCAAACATCAGTGGACACCAAAGTAGAAGGACACAGGGATATTTTATCGATGATTGGGGGCAATTTTGTGAAAAGGAGGGCCATGAGTGGCCTAGTGAAAGGGCCCAAAGGAGACCGCATGGTTGATGGCATCTGACATCATCACCATGTGGTTGGGTGAAAGGAGCATGGCCTTACAAGCTGGGTCATCCAACTCATAAGAGGGAAAGGCCAGTTACAGTAATTAATTAACAGAAGTGGATAAGAAGAATGACAGCTTGTAAGGGAGAGGGACAAAAGGTGCTTGGGTGGATATTTGGGGACCCAGTTATGGGCTACAAGGCCAAGTAGGCCCAGGCATGTCCTGGCACCACTTTGTGTATAAAAAAAAACAGAAAACAGAGAAAATAGAACATAATAAGGATTAAAAGGGGAGAAAAGAGGAGGAGGAGCTTCTGTGTCATGGGGGGCATAGGAGGAGACCTCAGCACCAGAAACTGGGGGAGACTAGGCCATAATGGAGAGGAGGTGTTGGGTGAAAGGGGGACCACAAGAAACAATCAACTTTGATAACAGATATTTAACTGTGTGTTTGTGTCTCTACAGGTATCTGCAAGAGTGCAATATGGCTCCTAGGAGGATTAAAACAAGCAAGGAGGAGTGTTACCAGGCTGTATTGGAACTGGTAAGCAAGGCTAATAGGTTGTTGGAGGCTACGGACCCATCCAGCCCGGCAAAGGGCAAGAATAAAAAAAGGGGTACCAAGGAAGGGGAGAAGGACAGCAAGAAGGCACCTCAGTCACCACCGGCACCCAGGCTCATGGATCTCATCCCAGTTGACATACTGCCAGCTGAGACAATTCCTCCTCCTGCCCAGATGCCCCCTCTGGTGCTGGTCCCAGCACCACTGCCACTGCCAAGCACACCAGGCACCCTGGTTCTGACTCCTGCTCCCCCAGTGAAACCTTAGGCTCTAGTGCTAGATACGGACACCAGCCAGCTGGCCCCACTAACACAGCCTAGCCCACAGATGGACTCCAAGCCAAGTAATAAAGAGATCACACTGGAAAACAATGCAAGGGAGTATGTTGAACAGATGCTAAAAGCTATGGGGGGGGACACAGGTTTGGGACAACTAGAGAAAGTGCTGGGGGAAACCAGGAACAAAGATAAGGGAGAGATAGGTGGGGCAATGGGGGGGCAGTTGGTGAAAGGGTGCTAGGGGCTGAGATAGGGGCACCAGGTGTCTGTATAGGTGATCACATCCCACTGGCCAAAAAAAGAGAAAATCTGGAAGGGCGAATATGTAGACATATTTGTATTGGCCAACATACAATAGGTAACATGGAAACATATAAGGAGAAAGAGAGTTTTGAGAAGGACATGGCAGTAGTGGTGGTACTGTTAGGAAAATAAGAGGAGAAGAAGACAATGAGGGGGAAGAATTGGGATAATTGATTGATGGGTTTTACCCATTACACAGCTATAGTCATAGAAGAGAAGCCGGAACTTGCCACGCCTTTGTTAACTTATTCTCTCATTATCAAAAGCACCCATAAGAAAGTGGGGGTATAGCTGACTGAAGTATGATGAAAAATTTAGGAAGAGAATGGCTCATTTTGGGGATGTCAAATGGGATGCAAGGCAAATTGACCTGTGAATAGAGATTTGTATGGGCACTACAAGTGGGGACATTGAAGGAGACAAGAAGAAAGGGGCAAGGCAAAAGTACTGCTGGAGCTACAACTGAGCATTCTGCTCCTGGCCAAATTGCCATTTTCATCGTGCCTGCTGGAAATGCGGTGGTAGCCAACCGGCATCCAAATGTAGGTACAGCTGGGAAAAAGAGAGTGGAAATCATAATGCGGTATACAATCAGTCCTTTTGGGGTAACCAGATGGGGCATAGGGAACAGCATTGGGAAGGGGGGCTAGAGGCAGGGGATCAGGAAGGGGCAGGGGACAGGCCCTTTATGGTGGTCACCAAGATGGTCGAGGACTACACAGGGAGAACATTTCGGCTGGCTGCAACCCCTATTAAGACTGAAGTTTTAGCAGACTGGGAGAGGGTTTACCCAGATTCAGAGGCAGCCCACACATTAATAGACGGCTTTAGGAAGGGTTTCAGCCTGCATTTCCAAGGGGACAGAAAAAGGACCAGGGCAAAAAACTTGAAGTCAGTGCAGGTTAGAGAAATGATGCTGGAACAGAAGATTCAGAGGAGATATCAGTGGGGAGGGTGGAAGGCCCATTCAGCCATCCACCTCTACAAGAGTTGGGAAAATCCCCCTTAGGGCTAGTATCCAAGAAAAATCCTGGGGAATTCAGGGTGATACATTACCTGTGATATCTGGATGGTGACTCAGTCAAAGATTATATCAAAGAAGAGGATAGTAGGTGACTTACGCCACCTTGGAGGAGGCAGTTACATTGATTAGGGCAATGTGAGGGGCATGGCTGGCAAAAATGGACATACAGACAGCATTTCACCTGCTGCCAGTATGGCCTGAGGACGAGGACCTACTGGGATTCCAGATTGGGAAGAAATATTATTTCGATAAAGCCATGCCCATGGATTGCTTAGTCATGTGTGCCGTATTCAAGTTGTTCAGCACATGGTTGCAGTGGGCCTTCCAGATGATATATGGGTACAGGTCAGTGAGTCACTGCCTGGACAATTTTCTCTTGATTAGGGAAGGGATGCAACAGATGGAGGAGATATTGAAGGATTTTGAGGCAATGTGTAGGGAGCTCGGGGTTCTATTTTCTCCAGAGAAGATGGAGGGGACCAGTCAGATAATAGAATTCCTAGGCATTGAGATAGATATCATTGGGGAGCTTTTTAGGCTACCCAAGATCAAGGTAAACAAGTTAAGGACCCTGCTACAGGAGGTCAAGACTCAGTGCAGGGTGCAGCTTCAGCAGGTTCAGCAATTGTTGGGGCATTTGAATTTCACGTGTAGGGCCATAGCACCCAGGTGCATGTTTACACAATGCTTGGCTAGGATGTTGCATGGGGTTATTAGGCCTCAATACTGGGTAGACATAGCCAGGGGAACCAAAGAAGATCTACAGGTGTTGGAGACCTTATTGAGTGAGTACAATGGGAGGAACTTCTGTCAGGAAGAATGGGTCTTTAACACCGATCCACAGCTGTAAACGGATGCAGCTGGAGACATTGGGATGGGGGATTACTTTGGGGGAAAGTGGTTTGCAGTGGCCTGGCCCAGTGAGTAGGTGTAGACAGGGGTGACATGGGATATCACCTTCTTGGAAATAGTTCCCATATGGGTAGCAATGGAGGTGTAGGGAGAAGCATTTAGGAACTAGAAGGTCAAATTTCGGAGCAACAACAGGGCAAGTCGTGGATGTATTTAACAAATGAGGGGCAATGTCTGAAAGGATCATGAGAGTACTGAGGCAGCTGGTGTTAAGGGGACTGAGGCTGAACTTGTAATTTAGGGCTAGACACATTGATAGCGTAGATAAGGTGATAACTGATTGCCTCTCCTGCCTGCAGATGGACAAGTTTCGAGCCATCATTCCAAGAGCAGAACTGGGGCAGTCGACAATCCCAGACTATGTCTGGAAGATTGGATTGATGTAGCTGAACAATTGTTTCACAACTGCTGGTCCCCAAGGACCCTAAACCGTATGAAACCTCCTGGAAGGCATTCCAGACCTTTCGAGCACAAAATGGCTGCAAGGTAAGTGGGGTGGTATCAGGTAGTATAATTTTTTTAATTAATTTATTTATTTATTGAATTATTGGATTAAAACCTTTGAGCTACAAGCTCATTTACAAAGGTTCCATGTCAGGAAAATAAGGAGAATGTACAATAGTAAACACAGAGTAACAAAGAACTAAACAATTAACAATGGTAAAATAACTATTAAAGAACATGGGATAGGGGCAGAGCCTTAGCAGATAGGCAATGAAAGAACAGCAGGAGCAATAGCATGGGAGAGTAGGCGGAAGTGGAGGGTGGGAGGGTTTAAGAGTAAGGGGGAGGAAGAGGGGGTGTTCAGCTTGCAGTAACCATGGGTTAGGGGTCACCTTGTCAGAAAGAGGATGGGGAAGGGGAGGACGGGGTTGCTAGCATGGTGAGGGCATGGAGCCCTGGGGAAAAGAGGCAGGGTCTGTGACTGGGCAAGGGTCGGGAAAAGGGGTTGGGGGAAGGAGGGAAGTACAGTATAGTAGTGGAGTGAAGAAATAAGCTGTTTCCCATGATTTCCCAGTATAGTAGCGGGATGGAGAAATAAGCTGTTTCCCATGACCACGAGGGTTCACCTGGCAGCCATAGGACAGGTATGTACAATAAAGGGGTGGTTTGATCCTACAAAGCACAATGTTATAAAACTTATGATGCAGGGCTGGATTTGGAGTGGGGCAGGGAGCATGCAGGATCGCCCAAGACCACCTATGGAGGTGGTAGTAGAGCAGCTGTTGGGATATTGCACAGGATATGTACCTCTAGTAGTGAGGCAGTCTTTTTTCAGGCAGTATATGCCACCATGTACAGTGGGGCCTTTCAGGTCAGTCAGGTGATAGGGCAGAGGAAAACAAATAGTTCTGCAGGACTGCAGTTGGGAAACATGATATGGAAGGAGGAAGGCATCTCAGTGCTCCTTCAGTGGTCAAAGACTGACCAGGTGGGAAAAGGGCACAAGGTACTGCTGCAGAGGCATAAGAATGAGGAAGTATGTCCAGTGGGATCCCTGCATGCGGACATGGTAAGTTGACCGTGGGATAAGAACCCCTTGGGTAAGTTGACCGTGGGATAAGAACCCCTTGATGTTTTTTACATCGGGATGGGACCTCGGTCATGGATACTTAAAAAGGGACTGAATTTTATAGGGGAGGACCCGAGCAGATATTCCTCACATTCATTTCGCACTGGGGCAGCAACAGTGTTGGCAGCCCAGGGCAGCATCAATGGGGAAATAAAACAAAAAGGAAGTTAGTCTTCCAACTGTTTTAAAAGATATAGCCGTGTTGTGGAAAAACTGGGATAACGTTGTTTTTTTTTTTATCTCCAACCAAGCAGGTGGTGCATGGTATTATAAAGGTTGGGGGTGTAATTTACCCGGGTATCAGGGGGAGGAGGATAGTGTGATGAGGAACATAGCAAGGGCCGTAGATGGGTATCTAACTCTCTCTATGTTTATGATTCATACAGGATGGACAAAGAGGTTGGAGGCCTGGATTTGTGGACACTCCTTCATCCACTGGGCTTAGCAGTGGGCATCTGGAAGGCTCTGGGGAAAACAGTTACATTTGAACCTTAATAGCTGGGTTGTGAGGGCCTGAGGAGCCATCCCTCCCCAGAAAACACTTTGAGGGTCAAGAGGGCCTCCTCACTTGACCGCCTCTCCACTAGACTCATCGCCAGGAGAACCCCCCCCGCCCAGAGCACAGCAAGCCAGGTCGCGAGGGCCTGAGATGCTAGCCCTCCACAGAAAACACTTCGAGGGTCGAGAGTGCCTCCCCACTTGACCGCCCTCCCCACCGTACTCACCACCAGGAGGACCTTCCCCCCCGGAGTACAGCAAGCTGGTACGGAGCATGAAGCAAACCACAGCTGCCAGCATTTCAAGTCACGTGTGATTTTGGAGCCAAATATATTTCAAATGAACTAGAACTCTAACTCAGCAGCCGTTAAATTATAATTTTGCCTTAAATTCTATTTTTAGTTGGCGTAGCTCTACTGATAGTTTTTCTGAGCCCACTTTAAAGATGCTAGATGTTAATATAGATTTTGTGAGCCCTCTTTAAACATGCTAGATGTAAATATAATTCTCCCTAGTGTGTCTCTCTGAATATTTTTACGCTGCCTGCAGTGTGCACTGTTTAGACTGCGTAAGCTCACATAGGAGCTTTAATTCTCCAATTTCCTGGGATCAGTAGGTAGCTGTCGCTGAATTTTACCAGAAGGCATTCAATTAATGCAGTAAGCTTGTACTAGCGACCAACCTGTTTGGCAGCTCCGTCCCTCCGGCAACACATAAATAAATTCTCCTTTCTTCTCCCTCTCTCATAGCCAGGTTGCGAGGGCCTGAGATGTGAGCCTTCCCCAGAAAACACTTTGAGGGTCGAGAATGCCTCCCCACTTGACCTCCCTCCCCAACGGACTCACCACCAGGAGGCCCCCCCCCCCGGGAGCACAGCAAGGTATGGAGTATGAAGCAAACCGCAGCTGCCAGCATTTCAAGTCGGTGTGTGATTTTGGCCCCGCCACCCCCACCACCACCCTTGGTCGGCTGTCACTTATATAGTGGTTGTCAGGTGACTCGCCAGAACCAATCAGTCCACTTTCACACTAGCAGCTTATAAGATCCAACTACTAGCGGCCGCTACATCCAGTCCCAGCTTGTTGCTGCATTTAACTGGCAAAATGCTCCTTTATCTCCTCCTGCTTCTCTCCCTTGTGTTTCCTCTTGTTTTTCTCCCCCCAGCAACACAAACCCTATGGGAACTGAACCACCACCTCTATTACACCCTGCCCACTTCCCTGAACCCCCATCTACCACCACCCCTCAGCTACAGCCACACATGCCCACCCCCACTTGGGTGCTCAGTGCCTCTATCATCCCTCCCTCTTTTTCTCCAGAGCTCAGTCCTATGCAACTTGGCTACTTCTGCCACCTCCCCCACCCCACAAGAAACCCACTCCAAACACAAGTCCAGAAACTCATGGAATGTCGCCATACATTATTTCACACTGCTTCTCCTCTTGGCTGAGGATGTTGAATCTAACCCAGGTCCAATGCCCCTCACAGCCCCCCAACTCTCCTCAAGGGCCTCCAGCTACTACAACTAAACATCTGCAGCATCCTGAACAAAGTACTGGAGCTACAACTCACTGCCCAAACCCAACACCCAAACATCATTATATCAGAGACGTGGCTGAAACCACAGCATGTTGACTCAGCAGTAGCCATTCCTGGCTACGCACTGATCAGGCAGAACTGACCGGGCAAGAAGAAAGGAAGTGGTATTGCCATGTTCATCTTCTTCAGTATTCAGTTCACCCCAGTCCAGATCCCCGGACTTGTACCTCAAATTGAATCCTTGTTGGTTAAGCTCTCTCTACCACGCTCCTGCCCTGTGTACGTTTCGGGGACTTACTGCACCCCTGCTACCCCCTTACCCAGCATACTAGATCACCAAGCCACATTAAAGTCCGCTGCCATAGCTGGTGTGCTCCACATCCTCGGGGTCTTCAATTACAATTGGCTAGCAAGCGACAGCTCTAAAATTCGGACCAAAGTAAACTCCCTAAACCTCGCCCAACAAATCGATCAACCTACCTGACTAAACCCAAAAACACATAACCACTCACTCTTGAACTGGGCCCTCACATCCCACCCTCACAATATTATTAAAGCCGGTCTCCTCCCTGACTCCCTGAGTGATCACCACATGGTTTATATGGTCAGGAAAGTGCACAGACCTGCTAACCCCCACTCCCCCAGGATGCTCCTCATGAGATCCTAGAAATCCCTATGTCTACTTTCCCTCCTAAATGACCTAGCTCACATCGACTGGTCCTTCATTCAGAAGGCTCCAACTATCGACTACACTTTTGACATGTTCAGAAATAACTTTCTTGTTATATGGGACTACCATGCCCCCTCAAGGAGCACTAGAGTAAAGGGCTCCCACCTCACCTGGGTCACCGCCGACATCATAAGCAGATGCCGATCCAGGGACCAGGCCTGGAAAAAACATAAGCTATCCTGCTCCCTAGAATCCCTGCAAAGATACCACACTCTCTGCAACTTCTGCACCAAATCTATATGGCAGGCCAAAATGAACCACTTCAAGGCGGCTCTCTCCTCCAACCTTAGCCATCCTTCCAGCTTTTGGAAATCAATCAAAACGCTACTCACACCTCAGGCCAGCCACCAGCTCCAACCCTATCCATCCCTGGCAACATTGTCTCAGACCCTAGCAAAGTTGCCACTGCCTTCAATACCTTCTTTACCACCTGCGCTTTGTCTTTCCTTACCAACCACCTGCTCATCCCCCCACACCCAGCTCATCATTGAAAACCCAGCACTCCCCCCCGCCACCACTTTATCCTTCCACCCAGTCTCCCCAGCCAAAGTACTACATGCTCTATTTGCTCTCAACCCCAACAAAGGCAAATGTCCCTTAGGCCTGGATGCCAAACTACTTCACTTATCAGTCCCTGCCATTGCCACCCCACTAGCTGGCTTCTTAAACCTCTCTTTCTCCATGGCTCAAATCTCAGCCACTTGCAAGCAGGCGATTGCTATCCCCCTACCAAAGGAAGACGATCCCTCTGTGCCATCTCCTTACTCCCAATACAGGCCAAACTTCAGGAACACCTTGCCCTTGCCCAACTCACCCAATGTCTCAACTCTACCTCCTTCTTCACCCCTATCAGTCAGGGTTCCGCAAGTCTCACTTCACCATCACCACCCTCCTACGTCTCACAAATGACATCTCCTCATGGATGGACAAGGGGCATATCACCTCAGCTATTTTCATAGACCTGGCCTAGGCTTTTGACTCTGTCTCCCACCCCATGCTACTAGCAAAACTAAATGATGCAGGCCTCTCCAGCCTTGCTACTAGTTGGTTTAAGGCCTACTTGTCTGGCAGATACCAATCAGTGAAAATTGGCTCCCAATTATCTCCCCCCCTCCCTGTCACCATGGGGGTCCCCCAAGGTTCTGTCCTGGGCCCACTGCTATTTTCTATATTTCTAAATAACCTCCCGATGGCCTGCACAAATTCAGCCATACAAATGTATGTGGATGACACTGTACTGTATGCCTCCCCTAGTGTTGTTTTCGCTGCTCTCCAACAGGACTTCGATGCCGTACAGCTATGGTTCAGGTCAAACCAACTATTCCTAAATGCAAAGAAAACCCTCTTCCTGGCCTTTGACATGCAATCTCGCCTCTCCTGCCTTGCTGCTGCCCCCACTTTACATACCCTGGATGGCCCGCCCCCTGGAGTTTTGCAACTCTTATAGATACCTGGGAGTTTGGCTTGACCAACACCTTGACTTCTCTATTCACATCGACTTGCTACACAAAAAACTGCACCCCAAACTGGGTGCACTATACCACAACAAAGGGTGCTTGCCCACCATGGTCTGGAGGGAAATAGTGCACAAAATGATTCTCCCAATTTTTGATTACGGCGATGTGGTTTATGGTGCTGCACCCACATCCACCCTGGCCAGCCTGGACTCCCTCATTCACTCCATCTGTCACTTCATCCTGGATTCCTCCCAATGACCCATTACTGCAACCTGTAAAGCTCCCTAGCACTTCACTTGCTTATGTCCCACAGACTGATCCACTGCTCCAGTGTCATAGCTAAATTCTAGTCCAATTCCCTCCCCTCTTACCTCAGCACTGCCTTATCGGCCCAAGTCTCCCCAGCCTACTAATTCAGAAGCTCCGACTCTAGGCTTCTCCAAGTCCCATTCATGCACACAGCCAAGGGTCAATCAGGCCTTCAAATATCGCTTGCCCAAACTTTGGAACAATCTACCTGCGGACATCAGGATCACCACTAATCTAAGACTCCTTAACTCGCTTCTCTAAGCATACTTCTCAGACACATGCAACTGCTGCCACCAACCCTAAATTTCTATAAACCACATGCCCCTGCTAGTGCTGCATCATTACTCCCTCTAGCAGCTCCACAGGGTGGAAATTGTCTAAGGCATTTTGTTGATTTTGTTTTCGATTCATTGTGCCTAGTCATGTGTTTTGCACACTGCCTTTGTAACTACATGCTCTCTGCCTGCTTACTATATACCAGTTAAAACTTGTAAATTCCTGTATACCAAATGTTCTCTGCTTGTGCATACTCTGTACCTATGTAAACTATCTTGTAAATACCTGTCCTGAATGTACCCCTGCAACTCCTTAGGTAACATCTGTAAACGAGTGGTCCCCCCGCTCAGTATGCCCTCCTGGTAAATTTCTTAAATAAATTAATTAATTAGTTAATTAGTTAATTAATTAATAGGATCAAGCTGATCTGGAAAGGCATTCAGGGTGTGAGGTAGTTACAGCCGCTGCCACTGCCGATGGACATCAGAAAGGATCACAGTTGCCCAGACATTTTGATTATCCATTTAGGGGGCAACAACCTGGGTACTAGACCCTGGCTGGATATTTATTACCACATTAAAAATGACATTAATAAGATAAGAGAATGGTATCCAGAGGTTGCTCTGGCATGGTCCCAAGGAGGGTATGCAGACACACCAAAAAGCACAAGGCCATGTACAATACCAGAAAATTCATGGATTCCAGGGTGGGCAGGTCATTGGTGGAGATGGGGGTAAGGTCATATGCAGGGGCATGACAGAACAGGTGGCAGATTCTTATAGGGGTACAAGGTACACCTCTCTGGGCTAGGCATGGATTTTTTTAATTCTGAAATTGCAGATGCAATCAAGCCCTGGATGGAAAGGACTGGCTAAGAAAGGGGGGAAGTCCACTGTCCATAGGACGTGGGAGAGGGACTAGTGGAAAATTTGGGAAAGGGAGAATAGGCTAGGGGGAAAGGAGGGCGATAAACAAGAGATAAGAAATAACACGACAAGAAGCAGGTGTTCAGTGTGTAAGCTTGTACCCCTTGGGCAGAAGAAGAAAATAAGAAGAAAAGAAGAAAGCAGCCCCCAGGATATACATCTGGGGGGGGGGGTGGAAGAAGAAGATGAGAGAAGACAAAAAAATAAACTGACAGTAATCTTAACAAATGAAATGATGGCATTAATTAAATGGATTGAATTACACAATGGGTTATGGATTATGTTCAGTGTATATGGATATATTGGTTTGGAGTGAAGTGGATTTAAATCATAAGGATTTAAATAAAGTAATTGCCAATTCTGAGCACCCACCCACACATGCTGGCCTGGTGTTTTTCTTTGGAGGATCTGGGGACAATACTAATTAGGTGTCTTTATTCCAATATTTGGACTAGAATACAATATTCTAATAATGGTCTGTTAACAAAAGAAATTCCTACTGTTTGTGGTGTCTGACAAGGATGTGTATTGGCACATACTTTATTTAACATCTGTATAGACAAATTATTTGTTAACATGGCGTGCTGACTTTCATTCTCCTAAATTAGCTCAAATAATGATTCCCCTATTGGCTTACTCGGACAATATAGCTGTCTTTTCACTGACTGGATCAGGACTTCAGAGAAGTTTAGAGAAATTAAATTCTTTGTGTAAGAAACTAAATTTAATGCCTAACCCACAGAAAAGTGAGGTAATGATATTTAGATCATGACAAAGTATAAACGACTTTCATTATATGGTTCTCTACTGGCCTTTGTTACAGAATTCATTCTATCTTGGAGTTACATTTTCATCAACTATGAAGTGATATAAACATATTACTTTGATAGTGGATACAATGAATAAAATAACATCAGGCTTAAGAAGGTTTAATGCTAGATATTGAGGACATTCTGTATTACCAATGATTAAAGCAATAACTTCAAAATGAATCCCTCAAAGACTCTATTCTGCTGAATCGTGGGGTATTGCAGATTCATGAAAATTAGATGCAGTTGTAAACAGGACATACAAACAAACTCTGGGACTCCCCTTGAGCTCTTCAAATGCATTAGTTAGATCACAGTTAGGATAACTTTCTGTAAAGTAACTGATTCATATTTGTATTCTGTCTTTTTGGTTAAAATTAAAATTATCAGATCATGTATTACTGAAAATGTGTGACTAGAAAAAAGACTTGGTTAGAGAACAAACAATCTAATTGGCTCTTACAGATGGAATTGCTATTGGATTATTATAATCTAATGAATTTAAAACACTGGATGGATAGGGGATTATAGCTAATTTGGCCTATCCTAAAGTTATAAAAAATGTACTAATCAATAGAGCTAAAGAATATGATTCACATTTAATTATCGATCTGAAGGTTTCAAACTGGCTTGTTAATACAGAGGATTGTGTACGAACAAGCATGCACAACAAGGCAGTTGTGATCGAGAGGTTTCCATGGTAATCAGAGACTTCGAGAGCACAGCTCGAGAGGTCCATTACCAAGGAAACCTCAAGATCTCACAACTGCCTTGTTTGTGTATGGTTGCTCATACACAATCTTTTATAGTGTTTGGGCAACCATAAGCAGTACTCCGTGATCCCCAGAGCAAGTCTATGGCCAAAAAAGTCTTACTTTGGTGTCTGCCACCGCATGCTTGCTTCCTTATTGCTGTGGGTCTCTCAATTGTGCAAGTGTGAATGCATTGATCTTGTTGTGCTGCACTGGTGACGTACTCAGTGCAGCACAACAAGATCGTGACGCACCGAGTGCAGCACAACAATGCTGTTCCAAATGTGGA
Source organism: Neoceratodus forsteri (assembly GCA_016271365.2). Lineage (NCBI taxonomy): Eukaryota > Metazoa > Chordata > Ceratodontiformes > Ceratodontidae > Neoceratodus > Neoceratodus forsteri. The sequence goes on along the minus strand of CM057458.1, from coordinate 1,385,388,212 downwards.
TTTCCATGCAGAACAGCATTCCACCATACACTATAATACAAAAGAACATAGTCTAAAGTTTTTACTTAACTAATCTACATGATCCTGATTACAGAAAACGTATTACATAAGACTGATTCAAGACCTTTGCAAGTAACATTTTGATGGCTATATTTTCTAATGACCCACAAAGCTCGGGTTTTTGTTATTGTGGTATGAAAGAGCTTGAAATTTTACATCATGTAATATTGAAATGCTCTTGGTATTCTGATTTATGAACAAAACTTCTTGGAGAAGTAATTGGTTCTATGGTATTACCCATTCGATATATTTGAGATTTATTATTTAATTCAGAGGAAATCCATATTTTGGAGAAGCTATCATTGTATCTCTTACAAGCATCTCAAAGAAGGAAGAAAACACTAGCTGCCTGGTCTATAAAAGTGCCTTGAAATTTATAAAATTTGTAAATATTCTTACCAATGTTAGACAGCCCTGTTAGGGTCTGGATTTTTAACTGTATTAATGTATTTGTCTTAATTTCACAGTGTATTTTTATTATGTTGTTTGTTATGTCTATATTCTGTTGATATTGTAATGTCACTCTGTCAACAATAAACTATTTACAGTATCTATCTCTTTCTCCGATTGTTTTCAGATTAGCAAAAATAGTAACATTCTGGCCCGGATATTCAGAAATGCACCAAAGCCCAGCTCAAGTCCAGTGCAGCGCAAATCCAATGCACCATGGTGTAACTGGAGCCATATTCAGAGGTTGCACAGGCTGAACTGAACCAGCACAACATGGCTGAATATGGCAGAGTTGTGCCATGATGCAGAGTTGTGCTGTGGTACAAACAGAGGTGTGCTATGGCACACACAGAGATGCTCCAGTGCAACCGTGGCAGCAGAGCTGCAGAACAACAGAGGGGGGCAGGGTATGGAGGAACAGACCCAGGTACAGTGTCATGGCAGCACAGTAACAGGCCACAGGAGGCCTCCACCAGCAGGGCACAGCAAGGCACAAGCAGGCACTCTGACACTGGACCCCAGGACACAACAGTGGCATGCAGAGCAGGTGACAGGAAGTGCCAATGGCCAATGGAGGGTCACCAAGGGTGCCCCACCAGGCAGTCTGCTGGCCATGCCCCACCCCCTGAGACCATAGCAGGCCACACCCAGGACCATTCAGCCAAGCACACACGTGCCACATAGGCACACAGAGAACCCACCCAGTGGGCACTGACCAGGCCACGTGGCAGGCAGCATGGTAGACCACATAGGACAGGCCACACAATGCCAGGCAGAGGACCCCAACACAGTGTACGGACAGTACCCAACCATTGACCATGGCCATGAGCCACCACCATGCACACTCCCACCACACACCCCTGATCACCACCCCATAGGCACCCCAATGCACAGCCACTGATCCAGGGGATAGACACCACCACAGTGGGACAGACCACAGCACACAGCAGTGAACCACGGAAGCACAACATGCACCCCCTCACATGCACAGAACACGGATGGACACTGGGCCACTGCAACATGAAATGATGCCTCATGCCACCTGCAAAGCAGACACAGACACAGGTGGTATGCCAGACAATATATATGTATGGAACAACTATGTACTGAAACAGCAGGGGCTGGGGAAGGGTAAGGACAGAGAGGAAAGGGGACAGGGAACAGGGACTGTTCAGTGGGGGGGGACTGTAGGGAAAGGCCCAACAGAGGTAACAGAGGACATAGGGCAACCCTAGCAATGGTTTCAGCCAAATGCCCTGGCATGCCACCCCTCACTGCTCTTCACCACCAGCATGCCCTACATGGCTACTACCACCCCAAGTATGCCCAAGATCATGAGCAAGGTATGCTGCATGACACAGCCCAGCATCTGGCATGGTGGTGTCTGCACTGGACGTTGGACACCTATAGCAAGAGACAAGACAGGTGCCCAGTGCAATGGCCCAAGGAACCATGCCCACCCACAGTGTGCATGTGCATGATAGGGAACATGCCATCATGCACGAAGCACGCATTGCCAGACCTGCACAGCTTGCACTGTGCCAATACATCATGCTGTTTATTTTATTTATTTATTTGCTTTTGTTTACCAGGTAAGTCACACTAGACAGCCAAATGCCTATTTTCAGGTGTGACCCGGGAGGGTTACAAGCTTGGATAACAGGTACAGTGACATATAGGACTTGAACACAGGGGGCCGGATATTCAAAAGGGTTGCGTTATGCGCAACAGGGTTGCGCCAGCTCAAGTCCGAAAATGCGCCATTCTGCAATATTCAGCGGGAGGCAGTTGCGCCACTGAAAACATGCTGAGCAACAGCGCAATGCAAATGAAGGCATGCGGAACCAAAGGGGGAGGATCCATGCATAAAGAGCACAATGCGATATTCAAAGGCTTGCGCAATGCGCAACAGTGGATCAGCCGGAAGTGGCGCCACAGCGGGAAATGAGCCAAAATAAAAAGGCTCAAGGAAGAGGCGCAAGAACCCGACAGGGAATGCACATGAGGTAGCAAGGGAGAGTAGGCCACAGCAGCAGCCAGGGAGTAGGCAGGACAAACAAAGTGGCAGCTGAAGGCGGTGGGGCCACAGAGTACGCGACCAGTCAGTGTACCTGGTGCAGTGGAGGTAGCAGTTAGGACAGCGGGGGAACAGAACAACAACAGCTGGGGGGACACAGGCCAGGGAGATGGACAGCACCACCTTCCACATGGAAGCTGTAGTGAGGGGTGAGAAGGTATGCCGGGGGATGTGGCGTGGAAGGGCCGTCGGCGGTATCTCCAACAGGCAGTACTGCGTCACATCAGCTTTGAGCTGTATTCGGATGTTGAGATTGTGGGCCTGCACCGCCTGAACAGGGCAATACTGAGGTGGCTCTGTGAGCTGTGCAGTGATATTATGCAGGCACCCTCACGACGGAGTCACGATCTGTCAGTGGAGACAAAGTTAACAGCCTGCATGTGCCTGCTTGCCATGGGTACCTTCCAGAGACCAACAGGGGACACCACAGGCATAACACAGTCGGCCACGTCATGCATCCTCACCCAATTCCTCAGGGCACTGCTGCCACATGCTGCAGAGTACATCCAGTTCCCCAGCACCGCGGCAGAGCGTACAGCAAACATGCAGGAGTTCCACAGGGTAGCACATATGCCTGGCATGCTAGGGGCGATAGACTGCACCCATGTGGCTATTCATACGCCACCTGGCCCCGATGGGGCAGCATATCACAACCGGAAGGAGTTCTCTAGTGTCAACTGCCAGGTGGTGTGTGATGCCAGTAGGCGCATCATCAATGTCTGTGCCACACACCCTAGCAGAGCACATGACTCATTCATATGGTACCAATCTGCACTGTGCCATTGATTTGAGAGTGAGGACATCCCCACAGGACATCTAGTGGGTGAGTATGCATGTAGGGGTGGTAAAGTTGGGGAAAGGGTGGGACAGCCTTAGGTGCCACAATAGTGGCATACAGGGCTAGGGGCAATATGGATCTGAACATGACACTGGAAGACAGGTCAGTCAGGTGGCACTGAGCCACGGCCACCACAGTTGTGTGGGCGGCCCTGCCATGACCCAGCTGCTCTGGCAGGCTGAGCATGGGCCACATGGGGTGGCACTGATGGGCCACCAGAGGTCCCACTGCGCGAGCGTGACCTTGTCTGCACAGGGGTCTGCAGCATGCTGAACATACCTGCACCAGGGGTGCTCAGGATGCCCACAGCAGAACCCGGTGTCAACAGGCTTTGTGTCGCATGACGCCGGGAACGGGGAGCGGAGTGCGTACTGCGTGAGGTGCGCAGTACAGGGGCACCTGATTGGGTGTCCAATGTGGCCATGACAGCGACCAATGCCTGGGTCATCCTGTCTATGGCTGCAGTCACATCCAGTCACATTTGGACCATCTCTGCCAGGATCATTGCATTGTCCCTGCTGTGCCGCTCCACAGCCACACACAGTGCCTCCACGGATGTTGCAACCTGCATCTGCTGCTGTACTGATGCCCGCAGCAGGTGGGTGTGCTCGTCAAACGGGCCATCTGCCAAATTAGCAGCCTGTCCCCCAGGGGATGGAAGGGCCTGATGCTCAACACCCCTTGAGGGTGGGCGCTGTTCACCAGGACCAGGTATGGGCATGTCAACAGGTGGTGTGCATACACCACCGCTGAACCCTGAACCCCCAGACCTGATGGATGACTGCCGCTGCTGCCCCTCCGCCTGCTGTGCCCAAGGGACCAGTCCTTCCAATGCTGTGTCCGCAACAGTGCCAGGGACCTGCACAGCCACCGGTGCTGCCCCACCGGTGCTGACAGGCACAGCCTGGGACTGTGCTGACCTGCTGGCACACACATTGGAACCCACTAGGTCCATGAGCACGGGCTGTCCTGCTGTGTGTCCATTCTGTGACACACTCATGTCACTGCCCATAGCGGCCGTTGCATCATCAATGGTGCAAGTTCGCACCACAGCCTCAGCCACAGCGTGCTGGCATGCTTGCATGCCAGAACGCTGGGACACAGGAAGGGCACCCCCCACACCTGACTCACCGACATCAGAGCTGGCAGCCAGACATACACACTGGTGCAATGTACGCTGGCTACCAGCAGAGGTGGATGGACCCTCCTCCAACTCTAGCTGCATGTCTACAGTGCACGGGCCCACCACCACTGTCCCCTGCAGGTGCACAGGATCTGTAACAGAAAGTGAGAACATGTTAGTGCATGGGACCAACCTTCCCCCTCATCCCCCACCATGTCATACCGTGCAGCTTCCCCCTGTCTGGAAGCCACTGCCTGGAATGCCCTTGATGGCACTGCGCTGCATGGAAGCAGCAAGACGGTCCTCCACCGGGGTCAGCTGTGCCACCTCTGGCTGGCCCCCACCTGTGGCAGCACGTGCCGCCCTGAGTGCTGCCACTGTCTCCTTAACCTGTCTCCTGTCTGTCCCCACCTTATTCTTACATTCCTGCATGGAGCGCTGGTGACTTCCGTGCAGGTTCACGGTGCAAGCTACCCCCTCCCATGCAGCAGCATGGGCCTGAGGGGTGCCCCACCGTCCACTGAGTAGTGGCTCCTCATCCAGGTAGGCCTCATAGAGTGCCTCTGTTTCGGCCTTTGTGAAGTTGGGCCTCCTCTTCCACTCACCATTTTCCTCCTCACCCAGTCCTTGATCGGCCATGTCAGGGTCTGTATGGGTGGAAGAGGACACCTGTGACTGTGCAGTTCACAGCATTTTCCCATGACCATGGTCCATAGCATCACACAGCATGCAACCCACCCATCACCTGCAGTAACCTAATGTGGCCACTGCAGATCACTGTCGCACATTTATAGTGCAATGCATGCAAATCAGGAGTGGAGCAACTTTAATGGGATGCAAATCGCGCTGCTGCACCTTTGAATGGCTGATCAGCTGATTTGCATATGACGACTGAATATCGCTCTGTTGCACTTTGTCCAATACGGTTGGGCTGGCTGAGCCTATGGTGCAGTTCTGTGACTGTGTAGTACACAGCACCGTGCATGCCCAGGTACCTTACGTAGGTGTCTGCCACGCTGATTACGTGCTGTGCATGGTCAGCTATTCATGACATGGCCACCATTGTGCCAGTGGAGCTACAGCGCAGGTCACCACATGGTGCTGTGGCACAACTGTGCAATAGTCCACTGTGGCACTGGCATGCAGGCGACCTCTCACGCTGGACATGTAGACGTCCGATTGCACTGTGCGTGGCCTTGCACCGCTGACATGACCTTGTGCCCGACCTTTGCCCCGTGGCGCTTTACGTCGGGCATGTGTGCAGCTCTATTGCGTTGTTCGGTAACAGCGCGATAGGGACAGATGGCGCTGCCTGAACAGCGCAATAGGGACAGACGGGGTTGTATTACGCAACATTTCCATGTGAGTCTGCCATGCTGTGGAGTGCCATATTGCCTACTATCAGGTTGCTAGCATGGCACGCAGGAGAGCTCCCCAGTGGAGTACCTTGGAGGTGGCCAACTTAGTGGCCGTGGTTGAGCCTCTTTATGGGCCACTGTTTGTGGGGCAACCCCTACACTTGGCCCGCACCCATGTGTGGCAGCAGGTGGCCACTGCACTGGAGCAGGCCACAGGGTGGCACAGGATGGCAGAGCAGTGCAGGCACTGCTACAGTGACCTGCGCAGGAGGGAGCAGGCACTGCTGGCACACCTCAGGTTCCGTGCCAGGAGGGGCATTGTGCTTAGGCCAGGTGGGTAACCCATCTATGCACTTGTATTGTCCACAGGGGTATGACTGTGTATTGGGGCCAGAGCATGGGAGAGGATTGTTCCATGGTTGTCTGTGTCAGTGTTTGCAGGTGTGTGATGCATGGGTCTGGCTGTGTGGGCAGGCACACTCATTGGTGCAGGGGTCTGTCTGCATTTGGATCTCACTAATGTGCTTCTCAACATTTGTTTCTCACAGGCGTGGAGGAGAGGAGGAGGGCCAGGCTGAGTCACACAGGGATGCTGCAGGGGTGGCCGGTGGAGGAGGCAGCGGTATGGGCCCACATCAGCAGCAGCAGCAGCAGCATCTGCAGCAGCAGCCACCACAGCAGCAGCAGCAATGGCTGGATGAGGGTGAGTGTCATTACATCATGGATGCTACTGCATGCAATGGGGGGGATGGGGCATGGCCACCATCCATGGATAACACTGCCAGACCTGCGACGTGTGATAGTCAGCACTGTCCAGTGGCACTGCGTGTCTGTGAGTGCGTCACTGGTGGTCCATGCATGCACTGGCACATGGCTGTGGCACTACCTTCCCACCATGTATACATGTCACTGTACTGCCTTGCTGTGCTGTGCTGGGCATGGGGTGTGTGTCGGCACACATGGCTGTTGCTGCCTGGTTGGCTTGGCCCATGCACGGTCACTGTGTGTGTGCAGTCCATCACAGGGGCAGGGCACTTGGCTTATATGCCATGCATACTGGGTGGGCATCAGGGTTGTGTACAGTCCTAGCCATTGATTCTGTTCCCTTGCCCTAGGTGTACGGATCCTGCGCAGGATTGAGCAGGCCATCCACCACCTGATGGAGGTGTCAGAAGAGACATTCGCCATACTCAGGGAGATGAATCGGAGGGGTGTGCGTCGACGGAGGAGGCAACAGGGTCCGGGCCATCCTGCAGATCTGCAGCCTGGGGGACAGTAGCTGCCCCACATCTACACCCTTTACACTTTCCTCACACCCTGCCTTCCCTCACCAAGTTCTTCACCCCTACCCCACACCCACCCCTACCTTGTATCGGTACCCCCACACCTGTTTTGTATATACATGTATATAGTGTTATTGTTGTTCCTGTTGATGTTGTTCTTCTGTTTTTCATTGAATATCTGTTTTGTTATAAATACTGTGGTGGTCTCTGATTTGCAGCTGGCTATCGGTGCTCAGTTGCAGCGGTGTGCATGTCATCTGATGTGGTGAGGTCCTGGGATTGTGTGTGTGTCTGCGTGGGGGGGGTGTCCCTGGTGTGGTGGTGGCTGTCAGACGGTCTGGCCATGTACTGCCACACTCCACTGTGGGCTCCTGGTGGGTCTGGCTTGTATGGTTCTGTGGTACACACGGTTGCATTGTACCAGGTGGGGGGGCATGGTGGTTCCAGCAGTGCCAGTCACACTCACTGCCCATGGGTGGTGTCTTGGGGTTCCAGGGCATAGTGTGCTGTGCACAGTGGGGGCTATTGTACACCTGGGTTGTCTGGCCTCTTTGTGTGGCAGTATTTGCTTGCCAGTGGGTGTGCTGGGGCGTCATGGCCCTGCTGTGCATTGTAGGCTTGTCCCCATGAGCCAGTCGATTTTCCATCCTTCCACCGGTGATGCTGTGCTTCGGGTGTGGGGGTGTGTTGTTGCTTCTACAGTGTGTTCCTGTGCCCATCTGTGGCATGGGTGGTGGGCCCCTGCCTACCTCCCTGGTTGTGCAGTTCCATTGCTCTGCTGCAGGGGGGGGCTCCCTGCTTGCGCTATGGTGCATCTTGACTGCTCAGCTGGGCTGGCCTTGTTGTGCTATGGCGCGGCATATGTGCTCAGCTTCCCCTACCTGGTTGTGCTATGGCGCAGGTTGTGCGATATTCAGACATTGGCTGGTTGCGCAATTTGACTTGCTCCATGTTTGAATATCGCATCTGTTGCGCAAGTGCGCAATTGACTTGTGCTTGCTCCTGCTGTTGCACACATTTTGGGTGCAGTTTGAATATCTGGCCCAAAGAGTATTAGAATACAGAGAGAATTACATGTCATATAGTGAAAGAAGGTAACCAGTGAAAAGATACCTGCCCAGGGAGGGTTACAGATGGCCCGGGAGAGTTAAGATAGAGCATATACATATAGTGGGCGAGTCATAATTTACATACAGTGGTGATTGCAGGTACTAACAAAAAATTTACATACAGGGGTTATTGAAGGTACTGACAAAATAACATTACGTTAACCAAAAATAAATCTAGTCCAATGACCAGGAAAGTAAGAGCAGCGGTCCTGGAGTGTGCAATCCCACTGAGAGAGGATTGTTCAAGGGGCTATGATGCACAAGGACAGGTGAAGGAGTCCTTCAGGAATGCCCATAGAGATGTTTTGAACCCTGGATGGGAGGGGGTGGGTTGAATAAGAGCAGGAAACGAGTTCCATAGCTTGGGGGCATAGTTGGCAAATGCCCAATCGCCCGTAAAGGTACGTGTTCTAGGGACCACGCATTTTAGTGCCGCTCTTGACCTAAGGTGGTGGGAAGAGTTGCCGGGAAAGAAGGACAGAGTGAGGGCCAAGGGGGTGAATGTTCTAATGATATTGTCAATGAAAGTCCCTACTACGAAGGTGCGATGTTTCTCAGGGGGGAGCCACTCAAGGCATGTATAAAGGTCACAATAGTGAGTCAGGGAAGGGGTGGAGAGCGTGAAGCGGCAGATGCTGTTGTAGGCTGTATCCCATTTTGAGAGGTTGGATTTTGGCAAAGGGGTGATGGTCACTAGCCCATAACAAAGGGAAGGGAGGAGAACACCCCTGGCTAGGGCCATCCGAGTGGCCAGTGTGAGGCAGTGTTTGGCTCTGTATGCGAGTCCGAGTTTGACATTTGTAGTCTTGCAGATGTTCCTGATGTGCAGGGAAAGGTCCAGCTGGGGGTCTAGGGTCACATTAAGGTACTTGACAGCAGCAGTTATCTGCAGGGGCAGGTTGTCAGCCCTGCAAATCAGAAGGGGGGCAGGGCAGGAGTTTGTTCTATTCAGGGACCCGAAGAGCATAGCCTGTTTTTTTTTTAGGTTGATGACAAGCTTACGCTTGCACAGCCAGATCTGTATCCGCTTGAAGTCAGTGTTTAGTTGGGAATTGATGATGCTGATGTCTCGGGAGCTATCCAATAGGACAAGGTCATCAGTGTACACGGTCGCAAGCCCATGGGTGATGATGGATGGCAATTCATTGATGAAGAGGGAGAAGAGTGTCGGGCCGAGGACAGACCCCTGGGGGACTCCACATTGGACAGTGGTGAGGTTGGAGAGGGTCCTGTTGAAGTTTGTGTATTGCTTCCTATCAGTGAGGCAATTATGGAACCAGGCATGAGCGGGGTTCGAGAGTCCAAGGGAGAGCAGAGTGGCGCTGAGGAGGGAGTGATCAACCCTGTCAAAGTCCTTGGATAAGTCCACAAAAATCGTACCAGTGAGGTTGCCCTGATCGGTTGCAGTTCGGATCTGCAAGGTGACTACAGCGAGGGTGGTATCTGTGCTGTGCCCCTTCCTAAACCCGTGTTGGGCTGGGGAGAGGAGATTGTGCTCCTGTAGGTACTCTGTTAACTGAGAGGCCACAGCTTTCTCTAGGAGTTAAGATGCAGCTGAGAGAATAGCAATCGGCTGGTAGTTCAGGGGATCTTTCGGGTTTCCTTGTTTGAGGACAGGGGTGATCTTTGCTATTTTCCAGATGTTAGAGATGACACTGGTGGTAAGGGAGGCATTAAAGATATGCATCATTGGCCAGACTAGGAGGTGCGCAACTACCCTGAGGAGTTTTGGCTCGAGGTTATCGTGCCCTGGGCCGGTATGGGGGAGAGGCTAGTGAGCAGCCCCAGCGTCTCGGTGATAGACACCTGCTGTAGAAAGAAGGAGGGTCTGGGTGCCGGTCTGGGTCGAGCGGAGTTGGGCGGGAACTTTATAGGTGGGTTATAGTTTGAGGGCTTGGGGGCAGTGGGGGCAGGAGGAAGGGGGGTGGTCTGTTCGGTGAACATAGTGTTAAAGGTGTTTGCGATTGTGTGGGGGTTATTACAGCTGACCCCACTAATGAGCAGATTCATGGCTTATCCTCTCGCAGATCCCCTGACCACGCTTTTTATGTTCTGCCAAAAACTCCTTGGGCTGTTGGTTGAAGAGAGTAGCGCAGATCGGCAGAACTCACTTTTGGCACCCCTGATGGCTTTTTTGCAGGAGTTTCTGAGGCACTTGTAGGTGGCGAGATCGTTGGTGCTATGAGAGGCCTTATAGGTCTCTCAGCATTTGTCCCTGTTTCATTAGAGGGAGAATAGATCTCCATGGAGCCATTTGGTAATGGTACTTCGCACCCTCCTTCTAGTGAGGGGGCCATGCTTGTCCTGCGCTGGGATATATTTGGCTAGGAAAGCATCCAGTGCTAGATTTGGGTCCAAGGAGGAGGTGACCTCAGATCAATCCATAGATCTGAGGTCCCTAAGGAAGTTGGGCAGATGGAGCTTTGAGTAGTCCCTCATCTGTATCACTTTGCTAGGTATTTTAGCCTGAGGGATGCTCCAGGTACAAAAGGTGGGCGAGTGGTCCGAGATGACATTGGGTAGGATGCCCGAGGATGTGACTCTGTCAGGCCTGTTGGTCAGGACCCAGTCGATCAGTGATCCTTTACCCCCCCCCCGGGTGACAGTCTTCTTGGTTCTGTGATAACCTGGCTCAGAGCGAGGCCTGATAGCAACTGCTCATAGGATTTTGAATTGGGTCCCATCCAGTCAAGGTTGAGGTCTCCTATAATGAGTACCTCACTTGTCCCCACTCTGGAGCTGATGCAGTGTAGTAGTGAGGAGAGTCCAGGTATCCCACCTCTGGGAGGGTTATAGCAGCAAATTAGGTGAATTTTCTTTGTGAGTCCAAGAAGGAGAAGGGAGTGCAGGAACTCACATGTCGAGGGGGTGGTTGGTTGATGGTCAATGGTAGACACGTTGAGGTGGATTTTGTAATAAAGTAACACCCCACCCCCTCATTTGTTACCCTTGCGATCTCACTGGATGTGGCTATAGCCTGGCAGGGTACACGTAGCATCAGGAGTGTGGGGTTTTAGCCACGTTTCTGTGATGCCCAAAATATCCGGGTTATAGTGGGCAGCAGGCAGTGAGCTCAGCAAGGTTGCATGGAGGCTGCGGATATTTAGATGGATGATTTTAGCCTCAGACAGCAAGCCATGGGGGGGTTGAGGTGGCGCAGGGAGTCATCCTGTTTGTGAGTGGAAGCCCCACCCCAGGTGGGCCCAGGGGGAAGGGGGGTTAAAGAGAGGTGCATGCTAGTGGGAGGGGGGTTAGGTAGGGTGATGGAGGAACCTAGTTGGCCTGAAATTAGTTGATTAACTAGGTCTGCCCTGTAGTGCAGTACAGAGGAACCTAGTTGGCTTGAGATTAATTGATTAATTAGGTCTGCCCTTTTAGTGCAGTAGCCTGAAAAAAGAGAACTGTGCTGTTTTTTTTTTTTTTTTACTCACTAGTTAGCTAGGAGCATGGAATTATTTGAGTCTGCCCCTAGTGGCAGGTTAATATAACCTGCAAATGGAGAACTGAGCTGATGGGTCAAATCACCACAGCATGTGACTACTTTTAGCCTATTTAAGGCAGAGCTGACCAAGGGTGTTGGGGAGCCGAATGCGTAGTGTTCGGTGGGGCTAGAGCCTTGAGAATACGTGGCACAGCAATGTAGCAAGGAATCATCAAGTCTGATTCAAATTACCTCGCTGATTGAGCCTTCTCCTGTTCTCTGTTAAGCGAGGGGCGGGGAGGGACATAGAGCAACCTTGTGAACTCGGGGGTCCGGCTCTGTGGAGGAAAAGGGAGAGAGTGTTTTTTTGGTGTTCTTATAGGCAGTCTTGGGGGGGGGTGCATCTGGTGAAAGATGTATCGCAATATGTGGCACAGTTGCAGTTAAGCTGACAATGTGGGATAGTACAGAGAGACAGGATCACTTTGCAGCAGTTTGAAATTGGCGCCTAAAAACTGTATACCAGAATTAAAAAATGGGAAAACTGTATACCAGAATTTATAGAATTTTAACATGCATTGTAGTGCAGTTAGGCTGCTAATGGGAGATAGTACAAACAACAAGCTCACTTTGTAGCAGAATATGTGGCACAGCAACGTAGCAAGGAACTGTTGAATCTGATTCAAATGACCTCGCTGATGGAGCCTTCTCTGTTCTCTGGTAAGTGGGATGGGGATGGCCGTAGAGCACCCTCGTGACCTCGGGGGTCCGGCTCTCGCTGATTGAGCCTTCCCCTGTTCTCTGGTAAGTGGGGGGGCCATAGAGCACCCTCTCGACCTTGGGGTCTGGCTCTCTCGATTGAGCCTTCTCCTGTTCTCCGTAAGCGGGGGAGGCAGTAGAGCACCCTCGTGACCTCGGGGGTCCGGCTCGCGCTGATTGAGCCTTCTCCTGTTCTCTGGTAGGTGGGGAGGGCCAAAGAGCACCCTTGCAACCTTGGGGGTCTGGCTCTGTGCATGACTGACACCGTGTCAGTGCACTGAAGCCCCAAGCACCGTGCATGAGTGGGCATTGTGCCACCACTTACTCCAGTGCAATACCATTGCACACGGTGCAATAGCTTGATATTCAAACACTGCTTGCAAATGAGCTCATCAGCCAATGCGTGTTGCAGTGGGGTGCAATAGCATATCATTACCACTGTGCGCAACCTCATTTGCATGCGTTGCACCACTTAAGTGCCACTGAACAGCACAGGCCATGTACCGGTATTGCAGCCTTGAGAGGTGTGGTGGATGCCGCTGCAGCACAATGGGCACAGACAGCACTGCAGGGTGGGATGGACCAGGGTGATGCTGCCAGGGCCTCAGTGGGTATGCACTGTCACCGGTGTGGATCATGCCATGGTTAGCCCTTTGCTATGCTGTGCTGTGCCCCCTGCCTGTCCCTAGCACCCACACCACCATGCACACCTTGTCTACCCCCTTTCCCAGCACTGCGGTGCTCATCGCACCCTGCCTGTACCACACACACCCACTGGATGGCCTGTGGAGTCATCCCCATGGTCATATCCATGGCACAGTACAGGGTTGTGCTTGTTAAAGGCATCCTGTGCACTCCCAGGGTGTGTGGCGCAGGGACTGGTGTGCACCCCATGGCATCGCACACCACCAGGCAGGCAATGTTTGGGCACCCTTTCCTGTTGATATGCACCAGTCCCACAGGACCAGTCGGCATGCAGATACCCACAAGGGTACAAGCACTGGCCCCATTAATGCCAGGCATGCATGCCACCCTATGGCTGTCCTGTATCGCTGCTATATGCTCCACCTGTGTGCTGTGCAGATGGCTGTATTTCACAGCATGTGACAGAACAGCAGTGGGGCCCTGGTTGGGGAGGTGGGCCATGGCCACCTGGGTGATGCATGTGGTGTCCCCTGTTGGTTCTTGGCCGGTGCCCGTGGTGAGCAGGCACATGACTGCAGTCACCATCGTCTCCACGGACATGGCGTGGCACCATCTGGTGGGTGCCTGCAACTCCACACTACACAGCTCACAGGGCTGCCTCAGCATAGACCTGTTCAGGCCCACCATTTCGGTGTCACTCTGGTTCCCAATTGTGCTGTGGGCATGGCACTGCCTGTGTCAGGCATGCCACCACCAGGCCCTTCGTCAGCCACATAGCTGTTCCTCCTGCTGCCTCAAACCCCTTATTACCACCCCCATCAGGACAGGTACACTCACCATGTATCCTGCTGTCCAGTGTCCTCCTGGGTGGTCGGCTGCTGGCTGTGTGCCAGCCTGGTTCGCAGGCTTTGTGTCTGTGTGTGTGCCTCTCTCTTTCTCTCTCTCTGCCCCCTCCCTCTCCCACACCACCTCTCTGTCCCTCTCCCTATGTGTCTGGTCATGTGTTTGTCTGTCTCTCTGTAGCTCTTCCTCTCACTCCCACTCTTGGCGCAACTGCTGTTCGTGTGTTTTCGCCCTGTTTTACTAGGAACAAGTCTGGTTGGAGCAACTTTGATTTTCTCCACACTTGCACCATGATTTACAGTTGAATATGCCACTGCGCTGGATATTCATGGGACCACCCCCTGCACTTGTGCCTGCATACATTATAGTTGTGCATTGGTGCAATGGATTTTCTGCTGTGCACTGGTTGCCACTGAATATGGCTCCTTGGCACAATTCTGCATTGCCCCAGTGCAACTCAATTTTTCATCGCGCCTTTACTCTGGTATCAAGGGCCTCTGAGAGTAGTAAATTATAAAAGGGGGGCATAACATCTATAACCAGTGTGGGGGCTGCAACCAAAACAAAAAGTTATTTTCTGAGAATTACTCGGTTAGAAGTTCAGTGGCATACTGGGAAGGCAGTTTGCAAGAAAAACTGAGTGTACAATAGTTTCCATAAAACTACACAGGGATAGAACAGTTGCCTGAATTATTTAGAATACATAATGGGTTGTAGTGGAATAACTCATTTATACTTGTGAGTGATCCATTACTGAAAAATGAGGAAGCCACTAGTTGGTTATGAAGGTCTTAACAGTCTTGTATAGAGAAAAATGTGTTGTGCCACTACAACTCATTATGTGTTTGATATATAGCATGCCATTTTTGTTGTTCTATTTGCATTATACCTTGTTTTAGCTTAAAACTGTTTTTCTTTCCAGTGTAGACTTTATATCTGATCTGACCCATTATTGTCTGTATTCTTTTTCCAGCTTCAAAATGGAAAAAAATATATTCTTTGTGAAACAACATATGTTATAAGTGGAAATAAATATTTGTTTTCTAAAAAAAAATATTTATTAATTTGACTGATTGATGGATTGATTTATTTAGACTTTGTTGACTGGCTACAGTACATTGGGACAATGGCCATTTACAGGGGTGACCTGGACATTATGCAAGACAAGACAGTGGTACAGATAAGGATAAGTGTGTGAGCAATTGAATTCCAGTTAAAACAATTATCTTTCCTACATTCAAGAAGGTATTGTTTGTACAGTCATTACTCAACATTGGTGCGGTATTATAAAGTTCCAGTTGCAGTTCAAGTTTAATTTTATTTAATAAGAACAAGTGTAAAAACACAGTTTATGACATGCTAAAAATACATATAGTACAGAATAAGAAAGCATTTTCAGACTGCCTTTACAGAAAGTAATTTACCTAGTTTTAAAACCATGCTTTGCACAAAATTAGCAATAGCTAATAGAGTGCACAGATTTTGACTGTAAACAAATGTATTGCATATAACCTGATCTGCATCTGATTCCAATTTACATTAAATAAGTGAAATCCAGTTTTCCCCTTTCCTTTTCAGAGACTGGACAACACATGATTAAATGTACAACAGTAAGGCATGTTTTAACATTACATATACAAGAATTAAATTCAGGTGACATTGTCCAGAAACTACAGTTGTCTGCTAAATTACTTATCAGGCCCAAGCACAGTCTGGCTAAAACTTTCCTACTGTATGTGTAATTATACTGGCACAATCATGCCAGCATGGTTATGGTTGCCCGGCCACTTCTACGTTAAATCTAAAACTTTGCACTTTAATAACTTGCAAATGTATGAACGATGTGCCCAAAATTTCTCATGTGCCATCTGGTACTGTAGATCTCTAGATATGGCAAGTTTCTTTCTGGTCAGTAGTGTGGCTGCTGAGCTGCAGAGGACTAATAAATGTATAATTTACCATTTACTGTAGGTGCAAATTTTTGCTCAGCCACATCTCCAAAATGGGTTTGGGGTCTTGTCTGAAATTGTTAGGATATATTGGGTCTGGGCTGTAGATGTGCCTTTTGAAGGTTTGGTGAAAAAATACTAATCCATTCAAATGGTACAAAACTTTAAAGTTTCCAATTATAACTTATGGAAAAAATATATGTATGCCTCAAAAGCACTTTTTGCTTTTGCAAAAGTGTTTTTTATTTCCTCAAATGGGTTCAATAGCATTGTAAAACCACTATCTTGTTTTCAGTTAGTGACAGAAAAAAAATGCTGTAATTCAAAAAATACTGCCCCTTTGTAAACACCAACAGCTGTGTTTACCTATTTGTGGCCTGAGGAACACAATCCTGATGTTGTTATTTGTTAATAGTGGCTAGAAATATGTTTTTTTTCTCTAGGACACGGGTTTTGTCTCAAATTTGCAGCACAAGTTTTGCAAAACTACTGCAAATTGTTTCAGTTTTTGAGCAACTAATGACACTGTTGTGTGAAAACTGCCACAAATTTCTGCCACTTTTCACAAAAACTGCTGCAAATTTGTGGCACTACTTTAATAAAAAAAAAACGTTGGTGCCTGAAAAAAGTTCAAAAACAGTTCTGGCAATTTTCTTAAAAACAAACAAAATGCCAGAATCGGATTTCTTGGCCCCCGTTTAGGTAAACACCTGTTGGAGTTTACCTAATAAAAGGATATTTAATCCTTTTACTGTCTCCCAGGGGGGTTGAGGCATCTTTTAATCAAAAAAAAAGTTTCTGCTGACATCAAGGTGCCAGATCTCCATGTCGGCATACCAGTCCTCCCCCAGCCTGTGTGACATTGGGTAACCCACTCCCAGTGTCCCGAAATGTTTATTTGTCAAAAAAACACTTTTTTCTTACCAACATTGGGGTTCCCAATCTCTGCGTTGGCACTAGAACACTTCTCCCACCATTGTGTGACTCTGGGGAGCCCACTTCCAGTGTCCCCAGTTACGTCCAATACCAGCCACCAGTACTTTATTATTTTGCCAACAGCGGGGTGCCTAATCCCCATGTTGGCACTAGCCCACTACCAGTGTCCCCATTTATGTCCTACTCACCCCAGTACTGTGGGACACTTGGGAGCCCACCCCCAGTGTCCCAAAATATTGATTTATATGTCCATCTAAAAAAGAAAACAGTCCCTCATCATCTCCCTGTTCTCTACCCCATCCTTGTTTATTTATTTTTCCCCAGCATCATGGCACCCAATCCCCATGCTGGCAATGCAAACTCAACACCCTCAGCACTTTGGGCCACCAGGGAGTCCACTTCCAATGTTCCCAAGTATGTATAAAAGAGTTTCCTGTAAAGAAGAAAACTGTCTCCCGACATTTTTTCCCTGAAAAGAACAAAATGGCCCCTCATCATCTCCCCATCACCCCCCCATCCCAACCCTCCCTTCAGCAATCCACCAACCCACACACCCCTTGCCCTTTACTTACCACCAGAGATCATCTTCTGCCATCTTTTGTGGACCTGTATATGTGTGCACTGTTCAAACTGAACCATGAACTGAAGAATCAAGGTAAGTGCCATATAATGGCTGTGTATTTTTTCACCAAATATTCAACATGGGCTTTCTGGGACACCTTCACATGAACACTGGCACTGTTGTTTTGTTAATTGGACCCATAATGTGATTTTGTGGTCACTGCGTGAAATCACTTTTCAGGTCAGAGTAATGAAATGACATTGCAAGTGTTCATGAGGTGGGGTCCCAATAAGCCCATGTTGAAAATTTGGTGAAAAAATAGCAAGAAATGCCCGAGTTATGTGTGGTCGCTGAATGTTTTCTATGCATGTGCATAACTTTGGCAATTCATAATACTTTTACTCCAAATTTTCAGCATAACCATTTTTTCACATCACCTCATGAAAACTACAGCTGTCATTTTTCACATCCTGCCTGAAATGCATTTTCACACCTTTGGTGTGGAATGGCGCATTTGCTGCATTAAATCACCTTTTGGACTGAGTAACAGAATGACAGTGCCACCCTACTCACCCTCCACACACCAACAGGTGTCGGGGTGTGCCTTGGGGTTGTCGGCCCTAAATTCCACCCCAGTCTCTATACTGTACCATTTCAGATTCCATACAGATGGAGTTACTTACAAAGTTACTTTTGCTCTTATACTGACAATTGATATTATCTTGTATAATATTCTGTAACAGCACTGAAGGTCTTAAGGTTTACAGAATATAGAAAAGGGTTGAATGTATAGTTGGGAAAATGTCTCCAGATAGGTTGCATAATGTATAGATACAGTATGTGAAACAATTGCTCACACTAGGTAAACTTTACTTTACACTCTCCTAATGCTATATACTGTATAGAAACATTTTGATACATATTTTTGCTTGTTTTTAGCATACAGTACTATCAAATTTGATCATGTACTTAAGTAAGTATTGAATCTGAAGTTCTTGTTTTTATTAGACTGTATTCACAAACAGACTGAGACATTTAGAATTTATGTTAGTGAAGCTTTCTGCTTGAAGAGTTTTTATCTTATTCTGGGACATTAGACCTTGAATGGCTCCTAAGCTAAGAACAAACTGGTGAAATGTGATTCCTCTGATGGAAAATGTAGTTATGGTTTAAATTATTATTTTAAACTAACGAGAATTCTTTCTTTCTGGGGTTTTATGTATGATCTGGATATATATATATATATATATATATATATATATATATATATATATATATATATATATATATATATATATATATATATATATATATATATATATATAGCATGTAATTTTATAAATAACTGTCATAAGCTTCCAAAGAAGGACTTGGTTGGTCTAAAAGCTTAGGCACTTTGTTCTTTTTGTACCATCTATGTTGGTCCACTAAAAGGTATCAAACCATTTGCTTCTGGACTGATCAATGAATACAGTCATAGGCATTCAATACGCAAATTGCATTACACACAATGCTGCTGTGCACAGTTGCAATATGTAAACTGCAGTTTGTGTATTGAATGTCCACATTTTGTTCTGCACTCTTCTGTTCCTTTCCCTAGATGGTATTTTGTGGGCGTGGGTTAAATTCCCTGTAAGCCACTACTGAACTACAGACCATCTTGTCCCTTAGTTTCTATTCCCCCTCTTCTGATTAAGCTTGTATTCCTGTCACATCCTTGCTTGAAACTGCTTACCAATTTGGCCTTTGCCCTACTTCTTCCTGTAACTTGTTCTACTTGTCCAATATTCTTTACAAAAAAAGCTTGCAGACATCGTTCTTGAATCTCCCTCCCTGCTAGTTTAAGTGAGTAACCCCTTATCCCAGTATTTGAGCACAAGGAAAAAGTTCCTTGGCATTCCCCCTGTTTTATCCCATGAAGGTTCTTGTACATATCTATTATGTTAGCCCTTTTTCTTCTCTTGAGAGTGCACATGTCAAAGTCCTGTAGCCTCTCCTTGCATGACTTACCCCCTAGTTCCTAGATCAGATTGGTCGCCCTGTGCTTTACTGCATTCATTTTGTTACAGTCTTCCCTCAGGTGTGAATCCCACTATATTGTGTAGTACTCCAGATGTGGTCTCACCAATGACCTTTACAGTGGGAGGATTACCTCCTTACTTCTGCTGCTTCCCCTCCCTATACATCCCAACATCCATTTGCCATTCCCACAACTCTTTTACAGTGTGCTGTGGATTTTATGCTTTCTGATATCATGGCTACTAGGTTATTTTCCTCCTTGTTGCATTCTAGTACTATCACCCATATTTTGTTCTACACTCTTCTGTTCCTTTTCCTAATGTGCATCACCTTATTTTTTTACATAGTGGTACAGCTGCCAGATATTAGTCCAGTTCTCTAGCCTGCCCAGATTCTACCTAAATTCCCTTATCCCTTCATAGATGTCAACCGCCTTTATGGATATGTGTGCCATCTATAAAGGGGCAGACTTTTCCCTTTATGCCTTCCCCTATGTCACAATGAGTACATTGAAAAGGACAGGGCCCAGCACCAATCCCAGTGGTACTTTATTCATAATCTTCTTTAGGTCTGGCAACTCCCCATTTAGAATGAACATTTCAGTTCATCCCCTCAGCCAACTTTGTATCCAATCTGCCATTTGTTTCTCCACCCTTAAGTCCCTTAGCTTCTTGAAGGTACCGGGTCAATATAGTGATGGAATAATGTCACAAGCAAAACCACGCATGTTAAACAGCATGTGGCAAAACAGCTACAGGGGAG
Organism: Neoceratodus forsteri; assembly: GCA_016271365.2. Lineage (NCBI taxonomy): Eukaryota > Metazoa > Chordata > Ceratodontiformes > Ceratodontidae > Neoceratodus > Neoceratodus forsteri. Next base: position 1,385,368,018 of record CM057458.1, on the reverse strand, counting down.
AAAATGGTGCAGGCAAAATATAGTGAAGGCATAGGTAACGCTACCACTGTAGCTGTTGGCTGGGACACGGGATGCAGAGGATAAGAACTCTGCTGGATGGCACTCCTCTGGGCAACTGCCATGGCTTAGAGGATAGAGCCACAGGCAGTGAAGGCCAGAAAAGCATCTGTGGACTGGGGTTCGATTCCCATTCCTGGATTACCTATGTTTTTCCTTTTATTTTTGTTTTAAGTTTTGTTAGGCTGTGACAGTTCTCCCTCTGCCCAAGATTCTCCCCATCCCAGAGTTGCCCCCTCCCCTGGAGGTAGTTATTTTAATGTGGGGTGGTTCAGGGACCACAGACCCCAACAAACAGTAATTTTGTCTGTGTTTTTCTGTTTAGATGTTTTAGCACTCCGTGTTTTCATCAAGTGCTGTATTTGTTTTAGCTGTATTGACAGCATGGTATATGACTGTGCTGTTTATTTCTGACGGTGTTTTGACTCCATGACCTTCCTGAATCATCTGATATGGGGGACTGAGACAAAGGCCTTGACAAAATCTAAGTACACTACATCAACTGCTTGTCCCATGTTGATTGCCTGGGTCCTCCAGTCCTAGAAGTCAGTTAAATTTGTCTGGCAAGACCTCCCTCTCCTAAACCCATTCTGCCTAGGGTCTTGTAGCCCATTCCCTTTGTGGAAGCCCACTAGTTTCTCCCTTAATATGACCTCTGTTGTCTTCAGCACTATAGACTTCAGGATGGCTAGTCTATAGTTTCCTATGTCATCTTTCTTTCTGCTCTTGTGCAAAGAGAATCACATCAATTTCACCACAGTTCTTAGGGAACACCCCTGTAGCCAACGAGCAGCTGAATATGTCTGCAAATGGAGCTAATATGACTTCTGCATCCACCTTAAGAATCCTAGAGTGTAAGCCATCAAGTCCCATAGATTTATTTTTTTCAGCTGTTTTTCAACATCCATTCCCTCATTATTTTGCCCATGCTGCTTGCACACCTTCCCCAACTCTTTCCTTCTTACCTCACATTCTGGCAGTGGATCCTCTATTCCCTAGAAAATACTGAATAAAAGTATTTGTTCAGTATTTCTGCTTTATTTTTGTACCCTACCTTCCATTCTTTCTCTCTCCTAGATCACACTATGACCCCTTTGACCTTTTTATTTCCTTAAGTATATCTAGGAAGGCTTTTTCCCTTTGCTTTACCTCTTTTGCAAGCCTTAGTTCAATCTACACCTTTATTTTTATATCTGAATATAACTAGGTGGATGGAAGTGGTGTATGGAAGGAATTTAAATTGGAATTGCACTCGGGTGGAGGGAAGTTTTTATGTTACTAGACATCATGATTAACATTAATTATTATAGAGACTTTGCTGGACAACTGGGGGGGCGTAGGAATGAAGGTACTATAAGGGTGACTCTAACATGTTTTTAAAGTGGTGGTGGTGTGGGAGGAGAGTGGATTTGTGCCTCACGAGGGTAGGGGTGTTTTCACTTTAAATTTATTAAAATAAAAATTTGCAGCAGGTAGTTGAGACAAAGTCAGGAAATTCACCCCACTATATGTAGTGTGAAGTTTTGGATATCACCTCAATTATGACTGCAGATTTCAAATTCAATTCACAACACCCTTATCTAACATGCCAGATGTGGACTGGAAAGTTCCAATCATGGCATGTAAGCATTCTTATATACATTTAAATATTTGGGACTTTGCCACTGAAAGTCTTGGAAAAAAGGTATAGTAAAAACAACATTAGAATATTATCTGATCATCATATTTACCGAATGGGACATATGGAGTATCTCTGTCATGTCATCACACATTGTCCACTTTATAAAAATTCTAACATTAAGTGGCTGGGGAGCATTATGGCTAATCTTCACTTGAACAACAATTATTGTTTCTTTTTCAACTCTACTCATCTGGCTAAATTGCTAAAACTAGCATAGTTTTTTTTAAAAAAAACTTTATTTGCACAATGACAATGAATCTTGATGAGAATATTGACAATTGCTTATTATCCTCTATCAGTATAATAGCTATCATCCTTAGATTACTGGATTAATCAACTTGAAAAGTTTATCAAATAATTGAAATGCTAGTGTATGTTTCCATACTGTCTTGTAATTTATTATGCACTGTATCTATTTTTGTATACATCTCTCATTATCTTTGATGAATAAAACTAATGTTCATTAACTGACTACCCATTAATAACCTAAAGTATCACCTGCTAATGCTCAACTTCATTCTGTGATCTAATAATAGTTTACTCACAGAGAGTTGTTCAGCATTGTATCTTTAGCTCTGCTTCATTCTTTTACATTTGAGATTTTGGGACTCTCACATTTAAGGAATGCAGGTAACCAGGCCCAAACCTTTTGTGGGATACTCCCAATTACATGGAGCTTCAATGGCCTGTTTTCTTGGGAACAGGGTCATAATGTCGCAAGACATTATGCCGCATGGCAAAATTGTGCTGCCAATACAGCGCAATTTCTGCCATGAGGCATGAGTCTTTTTTCGATGGGGGGCTAGGACCCCCACCCCTGTTACAGATGTTGCATCCCTGGACCACCCCCAATGAAGATTCTCAACTCCGGGAAGGGGGGAGTTCAACTCGGGGAGCACACAAGTCAGAAAAAAATAAAGGTTTCTGGGACCGAGAATCAAACTTGGTCCCAGATGCAGTGCCTGGGTTCCTACTGCTGTGGCTCAGTCTTGTGAGCCATGGCAGCTGCTAGATGGAACCTGCTCCCAGCAGAGGTCTTATCCTCTGCCTGGGAAAGCACTACTGGTGCATTACCATGTACAGCAGTGTATGCAGTGTTGCACCAGTAGCACTAGCATACTACACTGTACCAGGTTACCCATAATGTTGTAAGCTATTAAAAGTTTGACATTATGACCTGGTAGGGTTTTCTTGCTGTGCATGTATCCTATTTGCAGCTATCAATTATTAATTATAAAGGAGTGGCTGGACCAGGGTGGGCTCAAGGAGGGAGAGGGTGGTGGAACAGAGTTGCATCCCTCCAGCTGTACCTCTTCACAATTCATTAACTCTTCTGGTGGATAGTGGTTCCTCTATGGAGGCACCTGCAGTGGAGACCAAGGAGGATGCTGGGAACCTTCACAAAGGAGACCCAAAGGAGGGTGGCATGGGACCCCACAGGGGAAGGAAACAACTCCTGGTGGGGGACTCAGTCATTAGGGGGGTAGAATTGGGGAGGATGGAGAGGAGAAGTAAGGTGCCTTCCTGGCACCACGGCTGGAGGGACAGGAAGCAAATCCTCAGGATCGTGGGAGGAGCTGCACGATGGAGGGAGCTGGATGTCATTTTCCACCTGGGGACAAATGACCTAGCTAGGAATGGGATCAGAGCAGTGCAAGAGGAGTTTGTAGAGTTGGGAAGGGGCCTTAGACAAGTAGCGCATACAGTAACCTTCTCAGAGGTGCTGCCTGTCTATGGCAAGGGAGATGCTAGGGCACTTCTCACCAGGGAATTCAATGAGTGGTTGAAAAACTGGTGTGGAGCTCAGGGTTTTGGCTTCATTGGGGACTGGGGGCCACCTGGAGGAATGCAGACCTATACTGGTGCGATGGTCTGCATCTGTCAGGGGAACCAGGATCTAGTGAGAAGGTTTAAATGCTTCATTGGCAAGCATTTAAACTAGCCAAGGGAGGCACTGAAAAGGAGCTGAGAATCCGAGCCTCCCCACAAAACATGGTGATTAGTGAGGTAAACACCAAGGTACAGAAGTTATTAGGGAGCAGAACAGATTTAAATGTAAAAAGCAAAGGCAGTAAGGACAGTAATGGGGCTAAAAGGCAAGGCTATCAAAAGGGAGGTGATGAGTATCAATGCCTGTAGTCTGTGTAACAAGCTCCCTGAACTAGTGGCCTTGATGGAAGAGGTTGCCTGGATATTGTGGCAGTCACAGAAACATGGTACATGGAGAACCATGACTGGGATGTCAACATACCAGGTACACAATCTACAGGAGGATAAGGAGGGTAAAGAGGAGGAGGTAGCTCTCTATGTAAAGGAAGGGATCAAAGCAACAGAACTAAAGAGTAAACAGGGAGCAGATGAGGCACTTTGGGTCACCCTGGAGACAGGAAATGGCACCACAATCCCATGGGGTTGTATACAGACCCCATCTCAGGAGGGAATGGACAAGGAAATGATAGAAAGCTTTCTTAGAATCGCAGAAAAAGGGGAGATATTGTTGATGGGGACCTGAATATGCCAGATGTTAACTGGAGCACCTTTGCTGCAGGTACATCCAGAGCAGGGTCATTCTTGATGCCCTACAGGGGCATGTCTCAGACAGCTAGTATTGGAACCGACTTGGGAGGGAGCAATCTTAGACCTGGTACTTTCAAATGGAGATGGAAAAGAATCTCAGATTTAGAAGTGGGTAGCATCTGGGAACAACTGACCACCAAACAGTGTGGTTCACGATAAACACAGCCATACAATCAAGCCATACAAAAGCAAGAGTAGTAGACTTTAGGAGGGCTGACTTTGGGAAAATGAGAGAGTGCCTCAGAAAACACTTGAAAACAGGCAAGAAGGAGGGTGGAGGAACAATGGGGAGTGATCAAACAGCCATCACAGGCAACAAGCCTCTCGAAAAAACATCAATAAAACACAAACAAGGAAAACGCTATGGTTCACAAAAGAGGTGGCAGGAAGGTTAGGAGAAAAGGGCAGCATCAGGAAATATAAGGAAACACAGAAGGAGCAGGACAGAGAACTTTATCAATTAAAGCAGAAAGAGGCTGGGAAGGTAGTCAGAATAGCAAGAGGCCCAACAGAAAGGATATCAATTCTGTTAAGAAGGATAAGACCTTTATAGGTACATTGAGATGGAAGAAAGACCAAAGGAGGATACTGAAGCTTAATAAAGGGAGGAATCTGGGTAGAGGGTGACAGTGAAAAGCAGGGTTACTGAATGAATATTTCTGCTCAGTATTCACAAAGGAAGAGGAGGGAGAGTTACCAAAACCAAACAAGAAAATACTCTGAAGACAGGGGTCAATACCAGTCCATTTACAGAAGAAAGGGTTCTGAAAGAACTAATAAAATTGAAGGTGGACAAAGCAATGGGGCCTGATGGGATTCACCCAAGAATTCTAAAGAACTAAGGTAGAACTAGTGACATCGCTGACTACTCTCTTTAACAAATCATGGGAGGATGGGGTGGTACCCAAGGACTGGAGGAGGGCAGATGTAATTCCTCTTCACAAAAGTGGAAGCAGGACAGAGGCAGGAAACTACAGACCAGTTAGTTTGTCCTCAGTGGTAGGGAAATGATGGAATCACTTCTGAAGGAAAGAATTGTTGAGTACCTAGAGGCCACTGGGGCACAGGACCTGAGGCAACATGGATTCACGATGGGAAGGTCGTGTCAGACGAATCTAATAGATTTCTTTGACTGGGTGACCAAAGTAGTAGATCAGGGAGCGGCTGTGGACATGGCCTACCTAGATTTTAGCAAGGCATTTGATACAGTCCCCACAAAAGATTAATACACAAGATAGCCAGCCTTGGAATGGGTCCCAAGGTGGTAGCCTGGATAAAAATTGGCTGAACAACAGGACACAAGGGTAGTAGTAAATGGAGTACACAGTGAAGAAAGGAGGGTTACTAGTGGGTACCGGAGGTTCAGTACTAGGACCGGTCCTTTTAATGTCTTTATAAGTGACATTGCAGAGGAACTGGAAGGAAAAGTATGTCTCTTTGCAGATGACACAAAGATCTGCAACAAGGTTGATGCACAGGATGGAGTGGAAAGGATGAGAAGGGACTTGGCAAGGTTGGAGGAATGGTCAAATGTATGGCAGCTCAGATTTAATGCAAAGAAGTGCAAGATAATGCACATGGGAAACAAAAACCCAGGGGAAGCATACACAATGGGGGGTGAGATACTGACAACAATAAAAATAGAAAGGGACCTGGGGGTAATTATATCAGATGACCTAAAGGTGGGCAAGCAATGTGAGAAGGCAGTAAGGAAGGCTGGAGGGATACTGGGATGCATAGGAAGAGGCATCAATAGTAGAAAACAGGAAGTTGTTATCCCTCTGTACAGACAGTTGGTGAGACCCCATCTGGAGTACTGTGTGGACTGGAACCCCATCTCCGAGAGACATAGACAGAGGAGGCTGTCCAGAGGAGGGCACCAAAATGGTGTGCAGTGTCTGCACCAGAAGACATATGGAAGAAAGACTAAAGGAGCTTAATATGTATACCCTTGAGGAAAAGAAGGAGAGGGACATGATAGAAACTTTCAAGTACCTTAAAGAGAATTAACAAAGTCAAAAGGGTGGCATCTTTCAGAAAAAGAGATGTGCAAGAACAAGGGGGCACAATTTGAAGATAGAGGGGGGACGGCTCAGGGGTAATGTGAGGAAGTATTTTTTCACTGAGAGGGTTGTGGATGCATGGAACAACCTCCCTGAGGAGGTCGTGGAGTCAAGAACAGTGGGGGACTTCAAGAATGCATGGGACAGGCATAGGGCAGTCCTAGGGGTGGGTAAGAGAAAGTAAGCTGTTGATTAACTAGGATCTGCAGCTTATCTGTTAGGTAGGAAAATGGGCAGACTAGGTGGGCCAAGCGGTCCTTATCTGCCGTCAAATTCTATGTTTCTATGTTTCTATGTTTCTAATTGCACTTACTGGATATCTTTATTAACATGTTGGGATGTCTTGATATCATTAATTCTGAATGTCTCTATTTAATGGAGGCAGTATAATGTAGTGGTTAAGAGCACTGAGCTGCAAACATGGGAGACCAGGGTTTGAATTCCACAACCCCCACTTACATGCTATGTGACATTGAGCAAGTCACATAACTTCTTTGTGCTCCCACCTGGAAACAAGCTTCAGCTTAATGTGCCTTTCCTAGTTAAGCAATTTCCCCTTTCCCTTTCCGTAATGTGTATCTATTTAAAAAAATGTTTATATAGTATATAATGTAATTTCCTAATCTTGTAAACTTGTATTGGCTTTGCTAAATTAATAAAAGATTTATCTATCTCATATACACTGTCACCCCACCACCCATTGGCACCCAGAACCCATGCCTCATTGCCAAAATAAGAATACATATAGATACACCCGCAAACAAATCTGTACCTCATAGCAATGACTAGCCATCCTCTCCAGTTAATTCACAGTAAATAAATTGGTGATGATATGCTAGTAGTATTAGCTAACTGCCCAGTGTGGAGTAATATTGCTAGAAGAAAAGAATGAAATCATGGAAAGTACTGGTAACAAAAAAGTACAGAGCAAAAAGGATCAGAAGTATGTCAAAGAAATAATTGAGGATGTCACCTGGAATTAACAAAAATAAATTTACAAAGTAAAACAGGAAGCTTTAGCACAATGTGCAAAACAATTAGCACCTAGAGTCAACAGGAAACAATAAATGTAAAAAGAAGACTCCGAGAAGCTGTTGGAGGGTTGGATCAATCTACCCAAGGCATTGCTCAGTGCAAAAACAGTAAAGAGCAATAAGAGAAGGAGAGATAGGAACAAATGGGTGGTCAAGAGATCAGGAAGGCAGGGGAGGAGAAAAGGTCAGTTCCTCTAAGGGGGTATATTCAACCTCACAGGGCAGCTTGGATACACTGAAAAGCCTTCTCCTGTTGGCAGTTTTCAGTGTCCATAGCCACATTAATACAAAACAACTCTATACCAGTTATGGTAAGATGACATTTTATTTAGAAACATACAGTCTGTCAGCAGAAAAAGGTCCATTGGCTCGTCTTGTCTGCTAATTCCAACCTGACTAATGCTGAATGAAAGAGCCCTAGAGGATCTTCACTCTTCACTTTTCCCTCCTCTTCTGGTGCTGTCTTTAACAAGTCCTTGTGCTGTATCTGTCCCATCCTCATTTGAATCCACCCACTGATTTCACGCAGACCACCTCCTCTTTCAACCTTAACCACCCTTCCAACACCCTCTCTGTGAAAAAGCACTTCTTGCCAGATCTGTTAAATCCGGCCCCCCCACTGCTTCATAGATTTGTCCCTGGTGTTTGTGTTCCCTTCTCAATCTTGACAATTCCATGCTATTTACTTTTTGTTTATCTCATGGAGGTATCTATATGCTTTTTTACTGGACCCAGCCCTTACCTAGTTACTCCAGACAGAGCAGGAGGTCCTGGTTCCAGCTTTAACCAGAACTATCAGAGCTTTGCTGGGGGAAGTCCTACTGGCAGCACCCTTAAAATGGATTGTGGTAAGGCCCATTCTCAGGAAGGTGGACAATCCAGTCAACTATCAACCTGTCCCCAGTCTTCTATTACTGGCACCAGTAGTTAAGAAAGATGTTGCTGTATAGCTAGTTGTCAAATGCAAAATGCCTTAAAAAGTTCCACCTAAATGCCAGCAGACTTGTAGCTAATTAAATGAATGTACTACTTGGGTTGCTCACTTCAATCCTGACATTGTTTATCTGAAAGAAACTTGACTCCAATCCCTGGCTTTGCAGCAGGCTTTACTTTTATTAGGCTTGACCATCCTGGTAAGAAACATGGCAGTGGCTTGCTTCTTTATTACAAGAGTGAACTAAATGTTTGCCTCATACAACATATGTATGTGTCTTCCAAAGGCTGAATTCCAACACTTACTGCTTTTCTGGGTAATACCAAGAAAAGTCACTTGATTTATGCTTATAATCTCCTGATGGTGGCTTTAGTGGATTATCCCATCTACCTGACAACATTAGTCAAAAGATTGCTTCACATGAGGTGCTGGTTATGGGTGACCTTAACTTGGACTAACTGGAGAAAAATACTAAACAGTATGAGCCTTGACTTGCTGACTTTGGCCTCAAGTGGCTGATTTCTGCTTCTATGTGATTCTCAACCTCTGGTGGGAAGCATACTTTTCTTGACTGAGTCATGTCAAACGGGATTGAGAGGACTCTAATGTCTGGAACCTTTTCTGATGCTATTTCTGACCATACCACTACCCAACTAAATGAGGACTGCCACCTAATTCGGACATGGCTATCTGCAAATAAGTGGGTCCTCAACCTAAAGAAAACTTAAATTATGCTTTTCAGGTCTTGGGCAAAAATCAGGTCATGCCCTGAACCCCTGGCAGTGTCCAGTATTGATGGTTTGTCCCTGGCCACTGCCTGTTCTTTTGAGTACCTTAGATTCACCCTCAGCCCCAAACTGGTTCACTCTTTGCACATCTCTAATGTGTATAGGGCTGTAAACAGTGAGATTGGCATAACTTATAGATCCAGACACTTCCTCACCCCCACCCCCCACTGTATATCTCATTCTTGCTAAGAGAGTAACTCCTACCTTCCCTTAAATATGGGCTCTTTGTCTGCACCAATGCTGCTAACTCCATCTTGTCATACTGAGATGTAATGTATAATATTGCATGTCATTTAACCCTCTCTGTAGCCTGTCTCACACACCATTTGTGAGCTTTATGACAAACGTGGATGGTCATCCCCCAAATAGTTGTGTTTTTGCCCTGGGGTGTTTTGAGGATAAGGTTCTTCTGGCTACCACCACTGCCATCCTGCCTGGGAAGCTAAAGGCTGTTAACCATGGTTATCCCTTACGATCCAGTGACATGTTCCTGCTGGCTCTCCCAAGAACTTGCACTACTATGGAAAATCAGGCCTTTGCTGCATGTGCTCCTAGGCTGTAGAGTTCCCTCTCTCTATCTGTTCAGGGTGTCTCCTCTCAATGCCTCTTTAAAAGATCCTTATGAAACTACTTGAAGGGCTGCTCTGGCTGCACTTTCCTGGGGTGACTGGCCCTTCCCTTAATCTAATGATTGTGGCCTAGGTATTTTTTCCTGTTGAGACTTGCTGTGCTTCTTGCGCTATGTATATTTGCTTTTTACTTGAGGTCTTGTGCTACTGCTGCACCAAATGTTTATGTTACCTCTTCTTACTGTACATATTTGTATTATGAACCAGTATTTAAAATGGGGATTACAAGAACAACAGAATTATGTATTTAGCAAGTTAGCAAAAGGAAAAGGAAGAGGAGACCATTATGGTTTTCCAAAGAGGTATCAAAGAAAGTGAAAGCCAAAAAGATTGCATTCAGGCAATACAAAAAGACACAGGCAGAAGGGGATAGGGAGAAGTACCAGGAGAAGCAAAGGGAGGCAGGGAGATCAGTAAGGTAAGCCAAAGCTCAGACAGAAGAACACATTGCAAAATCAGAGGGTAGAGGGGACAAAACCTTTTACAGGTACACAAGTGAAAAAAGAAAGACAAAGGGAGGGATAGTGAGACTGAAGGGGGCGGATGAGGGCCACGTGGAGGATGACAACAGTATAGCTGACATATTAAACAGATATTTCTGCTCAGTCTTTACTGAGGAAGAGGAGGGTAATGGGTCTGAAGGGAGTACAAGGGGTGAGAATGGTGCAGAAATGGACACAAGTCCCTTTACACGAGAAAGGGTCCTGAAGGAACTGGAAGTAATAAGAGTTGATAAAGCAATGGGGCCAGATGGGGTGTACCCTAGGGTCCTTAAAGAACTAAGAGAGGTGGTGGCTGAACCTCTGGCTATCCTGTTTAGCTGATCACTGAAAACAGGGGAGGTACCCAAAGACTGGAGGACAGCAGATGTAGTCCCCTTATACAAAAGTGGGAACAAAGACGCAGACGCAGAAGACAAAGATGCAGGGAACTACAGACCAGTCAGCCTTACCTCGGTAGTGGGGAAGATCATGGAAGCACTACTGAAGGAGAGATTGGTGGAATATCTGGTTGTCAATGGACTACAGGACCCAAGGCAGCATGGTTTCACCAAGGAGAGGTCATGTCAGACCAACCTCATTGAATTTTTTGACTGGGTGACTAGGAAGGTGGATCAGGGGAGGGCAGTGGACATGGCCTATCTGGACTTCAGCAAGGCCTTTGACACTGTGCCACATAGAAGACTATTACACAAACTGGGGAATATGGATGTGGGCAGGACAGTAGTGTGGTGGGTAGGTAACTGGCTGGGTGGCAGAACACAGAGGGTGGTGGTAAATGGCTGTCACTCCACAGTGGGAAGAGTGACCAGTGGGGTACCACAGGGATCAGTGCTGGGACCGGTCCTATTCAACATCTTTATCAGTGACATTGCACAGGACCTAGAAGGCAGAATTTCACTGTTCGCTGATGACACAAAGCTCTGTAACACAGTAGACACACCAGAGGGTGTAGACAGAATGAGAAGAGACCTGCAGAAACATGAAGAATGGTCAGGGGTTTGGAAGTTGAAATTCAATGCAAAGAAGTGCAAGGTAATGCATATGGGACACAAAAACCCTGGCACAATATATCAGTTGGGGGAGTGAGGATATAGCATGCACCAAGCAGGAAAGGGATCTTAGGGTTATCATCTCTGATGACCTCAAGGTAGGGAAACAGTGTGACAAGACAGCAGGTAAAGCAAATAGGATGCTGGGATGTATTGGCAGGGGCATCACCAGCAGTAAAAGGGAGGTCATAATTCCTCTATACAAGACACTAGTGAGGCCCCACCTGGAGTGCAGTGTACAGTTCTGGAGACCATACCTATGTAAGGACATGGACAGGGTAGAGAAGGTTCAGAGGAGGGCAACAAAGATGGTGCATGGATTGCATCACAAGTCCTATGAAGACAGGTTGAAGTAACTAAACATGTACTCCCTGGAGGAGAGGAAGGAGAGAGGGGATATGATAGAGACATACAAGTATCTCTCAGAGAGGAACAGGGTGCAGGAATACACTATTTTTAAGCGAAAAAGATGTTCCAGGACTAGAGGGCATGGGATGAAGCTGGAGAAAGGACGATTCAGAGGAACCATGAGGAAGAATTTCTTCACAGAACGGGTGGTTTACAAGTGGAACACCCTGCCAGAGGAAGTGGTGAGGGCTGAAAACAATCATGAGATTTAAGAATGCATGGGATAGACATAAAGGAATTCTGGAGGTCAGGGGTAAGGGGCAACAGACTTCTAGGAAAACATTAACTGAACTTACAAGCTCAAATGAGCAGACTGGGTGGGCCATAGGCCCTTATCTGCCGACACTGTCTATGTATCTATGTACCTTGGTATTGATTAATTGCCACCAATTACTATTCTTGTTGTATCTTCTGTACTGCAACTCATTTGCACTATCCTTGTTGTAACCTCCTGGAACACACCTGAAATAGGCATTTAATTCTCTAGTATGCTTTCCTGGTAAATAAAAACTAAGTAACTAAACAAGTAAATAGTGCACACCTGGAAGAAAATCATCTCTTTGAGCCACTTCAATAAGGTTTTCACAGTAAGCACAGCAAGGAGATAGCTCTGATCAGGTATGCAGTAATCTGTTCCTGGACAAGAGAACACAGGGAAATATCTGTTGTGATGCTCTTAGATCTATCAATTGCATTTGTCTCTGGAGACCATTTTGGATTACTGGTTAGATCTGAGGGGTTAGAAGGAGTGTGAGGTACTGTCTTGCAGTAGTTCCAGTCTTTGCTGCATGGTAGGGAGTAGTATATGGTGCTGAACAATTGTGGGTCACGGACGACTGCTCTTGTTTATGGGTCCTTCAAGTGTCTGTTATTTATCCTGCACTGTTTTCAGTCTACATGCATCTGCTAGAAAGGATCATTAGGAGCTACAGCATGGAATTTCACTGCAATGCAGATGATGCCGAGTTGTATGTGTCCTTTTCTTCAGACTGAACATCATTTATGCTGAGGTTAAAACATTGCTTGAAGGAGATCAGGGTTTGGCTGGCTTCAGACCAGTTCACACTAAATCTCTCTGAAACTGAGGTTCTAGTAGTGACCAGTGAGGAACAGTTATCAGCTATTCATTGGGACCTGACCCACCCTTGGTGGTGTTAGATTTAAGGTGGCATAGCTTTACAGTCAATTAGCATTTGTGTCTCACATGTGCTCTGTTGTCAGGAACTACTTTTACCTTTCAAAAAATAATGCCAGACTCTGTCCCCTCCTTGATACTGCTGACCTTGCCTCACTATTTAATACCCTCATATGTTCTCACCTTGACTAGTGTTGTGCACACTACAAGGGCTTACTTAGAGGTCAATTGCACCATCTTCAGCTGGTTATAAACATGGCAATAAGGCTCCTAATCTCTTCTTGTAGGTTGGATCACATACTCCCTCACCAAGGATTCTGCGCTGACTGCATGTGCACTGGTGCATTGACTTCTAGATTCTTTCAACAACCTACAAAGTCCCTGAATGGACTGGTTCCCAGGTATCACAGCAAGCTTCTGGCTTGCTAAATGCACCCATTAGGGTACTGAGATCCAATAAATGAAGCATCCTTTGGATCACAATGGCTAAATTAAAGTCAGTTGAGAGAAGGCTTTTGCACTGGCAGTGCAGATCCTATGGAATGCTGTGTTGGACAAGATACGCACTATGAAGAATATTTATACCTTTAAAACAAATTGCTACTAGTTTTGGTCAGTCTGCTGCTCTGTTTACTATGTAGTTTGGTATCTTAACTGTGTACTGGGTGGATGATGATATTCTGTTTTTAATTTTTTGGCTGTCTATGCATTTTCTCTGAAACATTTTTTCTCTGTTATTTTGAGTTTTTTTTGTACAGGTGCTTCAAGCATTGGAGGGGTGCCATAATATAATATAAAATAAAATTATACATACCTACAGTGCCTACCTCAATCATGCCCTCTCTCTACTTTCACATCTTAAGTGTATACATGTTTATATATCTACCAGTCTCTCCTTGTATAGCCTTTACTGCTGCCCCTGGACAATCCTGGTAACTCTCTGCTTTAGCACCTCCACTCCAACCCTGTATCTCTTTAGATGTGGACTCCAGAACTGAATACGGTACTCCAGATAAGAATAAATTAATTACCTTTTCAGATGTTCCAGTGTCTGTTGTCTTCTGCTTGCAATTCCCTTTCCTATGCAGTCCAACACCCTAGTTGCCCTACCCCAACTCTATTGTATTGTGCTGATTCCTTTAGACTTCCTGAAATTATAGTCCCTAGTCCTTTTCCTCCATAATGCTTTCCACTACTACCACTACGCCGTATTTATTGTTCACCCCTCTGAGCAGCCCCTTGCACTTCTTGACATTAATTTTCAACTGCCATACTTTTAACCTCCATTCTAATGTTCCAAAGTCCTCCTTCATAATTTTGACAACCTCATCAGTATCCACCAGGCCATAGCTGTTAGTATCATTTGTGAAATGGTATAGGCTGCCATGAATTTCTTTCCATATGTTGCAAATACTGATACTGAATAGGATCCGTGTTACATCCCACTGGTGATTCCCCTGACCCCAAAGAACTTCCCATTTATTACCACCCTCCCTGTGCTGTCACTTAACCAGTTTCTGACTCATCCAGTAAGTTTGTTCCATACATATAGGTCCTGCAAGTTCTTAACAAACCATCTATTTTGGCATAATTCTTATTTCAATATCAGCTTTAATCTTGATGAAATTCCTTCATTCCAATTCATGAGCAGGTTGCAGTTCTGAAATGTACCATATTGCTCATAGGCTTTCTCCCCCTAAGATAATGTTGTAACGGTCACTACAGTGTATCTACAGTAATCATCTCACAATATTTTTTTTGTTTTTTAACTTTCTTTCTACCTTTCCTTTCCCCAGGCTCCCCTTCTTCAGGAGACCCCACTGGAGTCTTGCCCCCAATTCTGTCACCTACTTGTGCCATCTGTGAATCCCCATGCAGCCTCAGTTCTACCCCTTGGGCGGGACAAGGTGGGGCCCTTACACCCTGAGCTTACTTGTGTGAGTTGGGCTCTGGGATTGGCCAAGCATGTAGGAGCCATGAGGGGTCTGCTCTGGGGCCCCATCTACCCTGAGCCTGGGAAGTGTTTATCCAGTGTTTCTGGGGGCATCACATGAACCCTGATGTCAAGGCTTTTAGCGATGATGTCCACAATGTCCTCCCCTGCTGCATCTCAATGCATGCTGTGCCTTAGACCTCCACTGGGGTCAGTTTTGCACCGGGATATCGACCCCCCTTCGGATGCTCAAGCCTTCTCCCCCGGCCGGCCCTTCATCTCCTCAGCATCTCACAATAGGTTTTTGAAATATTGCAAATAGCAAATCTTACATAATTTGACTAACATATTTTTTTAAACTGTGTGCCTATATCTGTGAAACAAAATAGCTGCTTCCATGGTGTGGGGGACTAGAAAGGAAACTATCAGGGAATTAACCCAGGGGTAGACAGTAAGTAGGAGTCACTGGATATTGTTTGCCTCTGTTCACTTTTCTACCTGTGTAACCTTGGTTTGATAAGTTTACTACTGTGTTATTTTTTTAATTTATTGTGCCATACCACTGATTTTATCTTATTTCTGTTCACCCCATCATGGGGTCATGTCTTGATGTTAAACAATGTCATATTGGAGTTGTTACCTTACTACAGTTATCAGTAGTGGCACTTAGACTGCCACGTTTTATGATACATCACAGAGCGAAGAAAGACCAAGGAAGGGATACTGAGGCTTAATAAAGGGAAGGGGAGGTGGGCAGAGAGGAACAGTGAAAAGGCAGAGATACTGAATGAATACTTTTGCTTGGTATTCAATAAAGAAGAAAAGCAGGAGAGACCTAACCAAAACAATAGAAACACTCTGAGCAGGGGGGTCAATACTAGTCCATTCACAGAAGAAAGGGTCCTAAAATAACTAAGACTCAAGGTGGACAAAGCAATTTGGCCTGACAGTATTTACCCCAGAATTTAAAAAGAACTAAGGGAGACCTAGTGACACCACTGACTACCTATTTTAACAAATCATGGGAAGAGGGTGTGGTACCTGAGGACTGGAGGAAGACAGATGTGATCCCCCTTCATAAGAGTGGGAGCAAGGCAGAGGCAAGAAACAATAAACCTGTTAGTTTGATCTCAGTGGTAGGGAAAATGATGGAATCACTTCTGAAGGAAAGAACTGTCAAGTACCTAGAGGCCAGTGGGGCACAAGACCCAAGGCAGGATGGATTCACAGCTGTAAGATCATGTCATATGAATCTAATAGATTTCTTTGACTGGGTGACCAGAGTTGTAGACCACGGAGGGAATATAGATATGGCCTACTTAGACTTTAGCAAGGCATTTGACACAGTACAACACACAAGATTAATAAACAAGTTAGTTAGCCTGGGAGTGGGTCCCAGGGTTGTAGCCAGGGTAACAAATTGGCTGGAAAATAAGATGCAGAGGATAACAGTAAATAAAGCATACCCTGGAGAAAGGGTAGTTACTAATGGGGTACCACAAGGTTCAGTACTCTAATGTCTTTACAAGAGACATTGCAGAGGGTCTGGAAGGAAATGTATGCCTCTTTGCAGACAACACAAAGATCTGCACTGGGTTGATATCCAAGGAGGTGTGGAAAGAATGAGTAGGGACTAGCAAGGTTGGAGCAATGCAAGACTATGGCAACTTAGTTTCAATGCAAAGAAGTGCAAAGTAATGCACATGGGAAACAAAAACTCAGAGGAAGAGCACACAATGGGAGAAGGTACAAACAACAACAACAATGGAAAGGGACCTGTGGGGTTCTATAACAGATGACCTAAAGGTAAGCAACCAACACATGAGAAGGCAGTAAGTGTGGGTCGGGGGATTCTGGGATGCACAGGGCATCACCAGTAGAAAGCAGGAAGTTGTTATTCCTCTGTACACACAGTTGGTTTGACCCCATCTGGAGTATTGCATGCAGTCCTGGAGACCCCATCTCCACAAGGACATTGACAGAATGAAGGCAGTCCAGAGAAGGATAACCAAAATGGTGCAAGGTCTGCATACAGAAGCCATAAGGAGAAAGACTAAAAGAGCTTAATATGTATACCCTTGAAGAAAAGGAGGGAGAGGAGGGACATATTAGAAACTTTCAAGTACCTCAATGGACTCAGCAAAGTACAAGATGGTAGCATATTCCAGAAAAAGAGATGCACAAGAACAAAGGGGCACAATTTGAAGATAGAGGGGTGAATTGCTTAAGGGAAATGTGTGGAAGTATTTTTTTAACAGAGAGGGTTGTGGATGTATGGAACAGCCTTCCTGAGGAGGTTGTGGGGTCAAAAACAGTTCGGGATTCAAGAATGTGTGGGACCAGCAGAAGGCCATTATCGTGGGGGGGGGGGTAGAGGGAAGTAGGCTGCTGGTTAACAAGGATCTGCAGCTTATCCAATAGGTAGGAAAATGAATGGGGAGACTAGGTGGGCCAAGCAGTCCTTATCTGCCATTAAAGTTTATGTTTCTATAAGTCACCACATAGTTGTTATATCTACTTGCCTAAAACTTCGTTACCACTGTTCTCCGACCCTGGGTCATACCGAGAAGTGAGCCCTGGCTCAGTGTCCTTTCCCCAGTTACCAATTTTCAAAGGAACAAGTAAGTAAACTGGAACAGAGTGAAAAAACATACAACAGGGTCTACATGGCAAGTGGGATAAGCCAGCTGGATCAGTGTGCAATTATGGAACAATATTAAAAAGCAGAATCTTGCCCTGAGGTTGTGGACTGGGTGAAACAATGGTTTCAGATAAGGTCTGGGGCTACAATGGTTGATAATTGTGAAGAGGTGCAGAGAACAAGATCCTGATTATAACCTATTTAGTGTCTGCATTTAAACATCACTATTGGGAGAGACACTTTAAAAAGAGAAACTGCCTCCAGGGCATAGGAACTAGAAGGAAACAGTCAAGAACTGAACCCAGAAGGGGTCAGTAAGTAAGAAAACAGAATAGACTGATAAAAAATACAGTCTACAATGTATCTGAGAGAAGCCTGCCAGAATACATGGGATAGACATAAGGGTATCCTGGATGTCAGGGGTAAGGGGCAATAGACTTTTAGAAAAACATAAAGGGAACTTACAAGATAAAATGGGCAGACTGCTTGGTTATCTGCTGACAGTATCAAAGTATCTATGTTTCACAATAGAACTGCATCATCAGAAAAACTCTGTTGACCTACTAGATAAAAATAAAAAATATTATAATTTGATAATGCTTATAAATCTTAAAACTCCACTAGTTATAAACATAATTTGCTTAAAGTTAAATAACCATTAGCAAAATCTGCTTGCATTTGCAACAGAAGGGACAATAAAGGCTTATTTTTTTGAGAAAACATAGGTGGGGTAAGCTGTGGTGAAACATGGTTGAACTATGGTGTATTTCTCTCTGAGCAAAGGGTAAATCTGAGAGCAGCAAGAGTAGTGCACATTTAGTGGCCATGTTATAAGAACTGTGTCTAGCCCTGTAGTTTGGGGGAAGGGTTCTAATTGTCTGGCCTGGTGCCTCAGCAACTTGATAATCGGAAGTGGGTCTGAGTCAGATTTGTGATAGCAGGTTCATTTTTAGCACCTTATATAAGACAAATTTTCAGGCAGGTGCTGCCTTATGCAGAATCTGTTTGTATTTGCAACAGGAGGGACAAAAAGGCTTGTTTTTTAGAGAGGGGTAAGCTGTGATTAAACTTGGTTGAACTAGTGTATTTCTTATAGAGTGGAGGATACATTTGAGAGCAGTCAGAGCATCCTACATTT
The DNA here is from genome assembly GCA_016271365.2 of Neoceratodus forsteri. NCBI lineage: Eukaryota > Metazoa > Chordata > Ceratodontiformes > Ceratodontidae > Neoceratodus > Neoceratodus forsteri. The sequence goes on along the minus strand of CM057458.1, from coordinate 1,385,349,448 downwards.
AGGGGTCATATTATAAGACCTGTGTCTAGCCAAGTAGTTGGGGTGGGGTGCTAGTTGTCTCGCCTAGGGTCTCACCTACTTGACAACTGATGTCCCACAGCCAATAGTGTACCACCAGGAAGGGAGCAGGTTCCTCCTGAAAGCAGCCACTGCCAATGTATCCCACACATTTGTGTCCAGTGAATGAGTGGAACAGTGAAGGAATGGATCAGGTGACTGGCATCAGCAGAAGGAAGTGGAGAAGTGGGGGACTCTACCAGTCAACTAGGGCAAGGTGCATGTTCACATATGTGTAGCAATCACTGCTGGGAAGGGTGGCATGTCAAAGGTAGTCCAAAACTAGGAATAGGAGCAACACCCAATCTAGTGTAGTATATAAAGATTTAAACAAGGTATGGAGGAGCACAAATAGATATACAAAAATATCTAAGGTAACACAGGGAGAATAGAGGTTGAGAATGCTGGGAGTAGTGCAGTGCAGTTGCTGTGCAGCAGCAGTTTTCAGAGAGGCTTCCTGGAGACTGTAGTTCTACCCCATCCACACACCTCTCTGGGTTGAGGAAGGAGAGCACTACACTCCAGGCCGAGTTGACTAGGATTGTGGGAACTGCTCTTCCCACCCAGAGACCACCAAGTCTGACACAGTTACCTCAGAGGATGCCAGTAAGGAGGAACAGCTGGGCTATGGTGGGCTTTGGATGGGGGATGGTGGTGAGACAGTGGCACACTCCTTAATTGGGAACACTACAAAATGTGCTATACCACTGTGGTGGGGCAGGACTGCTTGGAGGAAACACCTGTCATAGTGACCAAGGGGAATGTGGTGCCCTCTGTACTGGAGAACCAAAGGAGGGTTCCATGTCATAATACCAAATGCGTTATGGCGATCGCTATTATGGCAAGTGTATATCATTGAACAGCAATTTGGTGATATACACTTGCAGGCGATTGAGCACACACAATAAATTGTGTTCGGGGGGGCACAGCCCCCCCCCGTGGCCCCCCCTTTCATGGGGAGCTTTTCCCCCAGCACCTTCCTGATAATGGATTGTCAACTCTTGGGGGGGTGCATTTTGGGGAGGGGCCAAAGCCCAGTTTAAAAAACAACACAGCAGGAACACTAGAGGGTGATAATCCACTTCCCTATCTCTCCCCTTCCCCTTGCTATTTTCCTTTTCCGGTCTCCCTTCCCTCCTCTCACAGTTGCAGTCCTTGCTACCCTGGCAGTTCACCTATGATAATAGCATTGTAATATGGGTCCCTGTTTTGGTGGTCACTCACAATCACTGTTATCACTGGATACCCCCCCAAGGAGAATGGTAGAGGACCCAAGAGAAGGAGGAAGCAATTTCTTGTGGTGACTCAATTGTGAGGGGGATAGATTTGGGAATAGGAAAGGGGGAGAGGCAGGTTAGGTGCCTACATGGTGCCATGGCCCAGAGGGATGGGAAATGAATCATGATGATCACTTGGGCAGCAGGATGGGAGGAAGAGTTTGGTGCCAATGTCCATCTTGGTACTAATGACCTGGCTACGGATATGACTGGAATAGTAGAGGAGAAGGTTAGGGAGTTAGGGAGGGGTCTTTGACAGGTATCTTGTTCAATGGATTTTACAGAGGTGATCCCTGTGTACAACAAGAGACAAGTGAGAGAACTCCACAACAGAAGCTTCAACTCATGGCAGAAGAAATGGTGCAGACAGGAAGGGTTCAGCTACATTGGGGACTGGGGTCCCACATGGGAGTATAAGGGCCTATATAGGGGTGATGGCCTGCATCCATCAGGGATGGGAACCACAGGCTTCAGTGGATGGTTTAAATGTTACTTCGAAGAACTTTTAAACTAGCCAATGGGGGGTTGCAGAAAGAATCAAGGAATCAGAAACTGACTCCCTCCATAGGCTGAAGTAGACAGTAAGAAGAACTTGAGAAGAGAAGAATCCCCCGGGGTGCAAATTAATTTTATTTATTTATTTTTAGATATGACTTTGATAACCCGGTGAGTGCATTGATCCCAGGGACCATTTTCTGACGTGACCCAGGCCATAAAACATGGCGCAGGGTGACAATGGAGTACAAGGTAACAGTAATGCACATGAAACACATTTGATACAAGCAAAAGTAGTAAGCACAATATACATGTTTGATGCATAGGCCAATTTGAGAACAGTGAAAACAAGGTTTTAATATCAGACATGAGATTTGGTACAGAACGAACAAACCATAGGCACAGTGTGCAACGTGTGACTGCATTGTCCAGTGAGTACATAATACACAGAATACTCAGTAGTAAAGGGAGGAGGGTGGTAGAGGTACATGGGGAAAGGAACAGAAGCATTTAAAAGAAAGGTGGGAAGAAGGAAGGACAAAAAGGGAAAAAAAGGAGGGCAACAAGCAATGTGGAAACAAAATCTGGAAAGTCATGTGTGCAAATTCCAGAAGTCTAGGAAATAAGAATCTGACCTAAAGGCCATCAGGGCAGAGGCCAACCTAGATATTGAGGCTACCACTCAGTCTACCAGATGTGGATTGGAGCCTCCCAGCAGTGGCTTCAGCTAGAAGAAGGAACATCATGGACTCTCTGCAGGGGGCATTCATCATGCAACTATTCAGTGAACCCACTTGTGATGGGCAATACTGGACCTGATATTCACTAATAGGGACAGTGTTTCAGATGTCAAGGTGCGAGGCCACTTGGGGAACCAGTGATCAACATACAGTGTGGTTCAGTATAAAGACAGCTGTGGAATCAAACTACACAAGGGTGAGGGTCCTGGACGTCAGGAGGGCAGATTTTAAAAAGTGGGTGAATGCCTCAGGGATGACCTAGCAGGAGTGGGTGATCTGGGTGGGGTAGAGGAACAGTGGGTGAAGATAAAAGGAAGCCTAATAAAAGCAACAAACTTCTGTGTCAAACAAGTGAGCAGAAGCAAGAGGAAAAAGAGCCTGCTATAGTTCTCAGAAGAAGTGGCTAAAAAGGTAAAAGCTAAAAGGGTAGCATTCAGAAGGCATAAGGAGATAGAGAGAGAGAGAGAGAGAGAGAGAGGATAGAGAGGTGTATAGGGGGAAACAGAGAGAAGGAGGGAAAGCAGCAAGGAGATCAAAGCTACAAACTGAAGAGAGAATAGCCCAGGAGGTAATTAAAGGGGGCAAGACCTTTATTTTAGATATGTAAGTGAAAAGAAGAAGACCAGGGTGGGACTGTAAAAATATAAAAGGAAGGGAGAGGAAGTGCAGAGGGGGACCAGCAAATGGCAGACATCCTGAACAAATACTTTTTTTCAGTGTTCACAGAGGAAGGAAGAGTGGAGGGGCCAAAAAAAGTAGAAAAAGCTTTGGAGGGAAGGAGGTGGACACAAGTCCTTTTTTTGGAGGCAAGAGTCATGAAGGGACTTGCTACTCTGAAGGTGAACAAAGCAATGGCGATAGATGGGGTGCATCCAAGGGTATTGACGGAGCTTAGGGAATTACTGGCTGCACCTCTGACAGTTCTATTAAACAGTTCACTGGAAACAGGGGTGGTTCTGGAGGACCGGAGGAGGGCATATGTAGTCCTACCACACAAAAGTGGTAGCAGGGAGGAGGTTGGCAATTGTAGACCAGTAAGCCAGAGATTGATGGTGGGAATGTTAAAGGAATTAATGATTAAGGAAAGGATTGTGCTCTCCCACCTTTCTTTCAGGGTGTACATATTGAGGCTTCTCAGTCTCTTCTCATACGACTTCTGATGCAGCCCCCACACCATTTTAGTTGTTCTCCTCAAGACAGCCTCTACCCTATCTATGTTCCTCCTGAGATGTGGTCTGCAGAATTGGACATAGTATTGCAGCAGTGGTCTCACCAGTGATCTGTAGTGTGGAAACACCATCTCCCTCATACTGTTGGTGATAACCCTCCCTATGTACCCCAGCATCACACTGGTCCTTCGTACTGCCTTGTTGTACTGCCTCACCACCCTGAGGCCAGCAGATATGATTACTCTAAAGTAACTTTCCTATTTGGTAACTGTCAATATTGCTTCCTCCATTTTATACTCTATCTCTGGGTTTCTGCATCCTAGTTACGTTAAATTATATTTAATTTGCATTGAAACCCAGCTGCCATACCCATCATTACTGCATGAGTTAATTGAGGTCTCTACACATTCTCTACACCATCTGGAGTGTCCACGCTATTACACATTTTAGTGTTAGTGGCAAAAAGGCATATCTCCCTTTTAGATCTTCCACAATGTCACTTATAAAGATATTAAAGAGGACTGTTCCTAGTACTGAGTCCTGAGATACCCCGCTAGTTGTTCTTCCTTCCTCCAAGTCAGTTCCGTTTACCATCTACCTCTGCTGCATATCAATAAACCAATTTTTGTACCCTGTTTTTCACCTTAGGACCCACCCTCAAACTGTTCAGTTTCCTAAGCACTTCCTATGTGATACAGTGTGGAAGGCCTTGCTGAAGTCCAAACAGGCAATGTCCACCACCCCACTCTGATCTACTTCCCTGGTCAGATAGTTGAAGAAATTGATCAGGTTTATCTGACTTATACAATGGCAAGAGAATTTCTCCTTATCTGATTGGTCAGTGTGTGCCTGGGACAGTGATGTTATTGAACAATAACATCACTGCATTAAGTCCAGGCACACAAATGACCGCATTACAAACCATTAAATCATCCTCATCTCCCAACCTGCTGCAACTGCTCCGGTCAGCACGGTTTAAATGCTTTAACCCCCTCCCCCGACAACATCAGCACTCAGAAACACCATTTCCAGCAACAATAGAAGCAGTCACAGTACAGTAGGATAGAAAACTACTGTCATTCCCTTGTTTGCTATTTTTTTTATTTCCGAAGTGACTGGCTTCATTGAACTGCGATGACGCTAACTGCCGGTCACGCGGTTCAGTGACGCCGCTCACTTAAACACACATCGTCAGTCCAGTAGCAGACCCAATAAAACAAAGTCACAGAAACATTAAAACAAACCTTCTCTCCCACAAGAAACCTTCTCTTCCACAAAAGGAATAGCATGATGAATTCCACCAGCGATGCATATATGCGTTACCAACTTGCGTGCACGATCAGCTCTAGCGGTCCCTTGTTCCCATATGCACAGAAACCAAAATCAAACTAAAAGTAACCACCACAACTGCCTTGTGGCCACGGATGTGTGTGTGTGTGTGTCTGGGAGCTTGTGGAGGTGGGGGACCATGCACTGAAATTAAAACCCACACTGATAGGAAACACTGACGGTGAGGAAGTCAGCATGAAGCAGCAGTACCACCTACTGGACTACTTTTCCTTGTACCTACAATACATACCTCTAACAAAAAAATAAATGAATAAATAAAAATGTAATTTTTAACTTTTTATTATCATTTTAAAAAATTAGCCATTGTATAATAGCAATAAGGCACTCCCGGGATGTGTGTTATTGCGTAATAACGTCACTCCTGGGGTGGTGAAACATAGAAACATAGAATTTGACGGCAGATAAGGACCGCTTGGCCCACCTAGTCTGCCCATTTTCCTACCTAACAGATAAGCTGCAGATCCTAGTTAACCAACAGCTTACTTCCTCTTACCTGCCCCTAGGACTGCCTTACGCCTGTCCCATGCATTCTTGAAGTCCCCCACTGTTCTTGACTCACAACCTCCTCAGGGAGGCTGTTCCATGCATCCACAACCCTCTCAGTGAAAAAATACTTCCTCATATTACCTCTGAGCCATCCCCTCTATCTTCAAATTGTGCCCCTTGTTCTTGCATCTCTTTTTTGGAAGATGCTACCCTCTTGGACTTTGTTAATTCTCTTGAGGTACTTGAAAGTTTCTATCATGTCCCCTCTCTCCTTCTTTCCTCAAGAGTATACATATTAAGCTCCTTTAGTCTTTCTTCATTATGTCTTCTGGTGCAGACCCTGCACTATTTGATTGCCCTCCTCTGGACAGCCTCCGCTCTGTCTATGTATTTCTTGGAGATGGGGTCTCAGGCCAAGCCTGCGTGCTTGACCCATCCCAGGGTGATGTTATTGGACATGTACACACACCCTGCCGTGCCTTATTACTTAAATCACCTTCACCTCATGAATCTGTGCTGCCTTGGGTCTTGTAACCCACTGGGTTCAAAATACTCCACAATCCTTTCCTTTAACAGTGACTCCATTACTTTCTCCACAGCCGATGTCAGACGTACAGGCCTATAGTGCTTAGCTTCCTCCCTGCTACCAGTTTTATGAAATGTGATTACATCTGCCCTCCTCCAGTCCTCTGGAACCTGTCTTGTTTGCAGTGAGTTGTTGAATAGGGCTGCCAGAGGTACTGCCAGTACCTCCCTAAGCTCTCTCAACACCCTCAGGTGTATCCTGTCTGGTCACATAGATTTGTCTACTTTCAGATTTGCAAGTTCTTTCGGGACACTCTCCTCTGTAAAAGGACTTGTGTCTACCTCCTTCCCCCTAGTGTTGCAGGCGGCAGCTGCTTTTGTATGGTCCATCCTCTTTTCCTTCCACCTTGAAGTTGGAACAGACGTATCCGTTCAGGATACTTGCACTTTCATTATCCTCCTCTGCACAGTCCACCCTGCACTTTTTAACATCATTATTGATCCTCTTGTCTTCCTCTTTCCACTTATGTACCTAAAAAAGATCTTGTCCCCATTAGTTATTCCTATAGCTAACCTTTGCTCAGTTTACGCCTTTGCACTCTTCACCAGGTTTTCTGTTTCCCTCTGCTTCTCCTGGTACACATCCCTATCCTCTTTCTTCTGTGTCTCTTTCTACCTCCTGAATGTTCCCGTTCTAGTCATAATCTTTTCTCCCACTAACCTTAAGAACCATAGTGGACTCTTTTTTTTATCCTGTTTTTGCTCACTTCTTTTGTGCAGCGGCCTCTTGATTTCATTATGCCATCCTTTAACTGGGTCCACTGTTCCTCCACCCTACCCCCAACTAGGTAATCTCTGAGGCATTACCCTATATTTTTAAATCTGCTCTCCTGAAGTCCAGGACCCCTGTCCTTGTGTTGTTTGTTTATGCTGCCATCCTTATATTTAACCACACAGTACAATGATTTCCAGGTGGATTTCCACCATGACATCTGCAATACAGTCCCTTTTTGTGAATACCAGGTCCAGTATTGCATCATCATCAGTGGGCTCCCTGACTATTTGTCTAAGAATCACCACCTCTGCAGGGAGTTAAGGATGTCTCTGCCACTGGCTGAGACCACAAATGGAAGGCTCCAATCTACATCCAGAAGACAGAAGTCACCCACAAGAAGCACATCCCCTTTTTCTGCCATTGTGCTTATTATGGCTTCTCTCAGTTCCTTATCCAGTTTCTTCCTCTGTGCTGGAGGTCTGTAGATCACCCCAGTATAAACAGTGGCTCCAGCTCCAGTCTCCAGGTAGGTTACCCACAATACCTCCAGCCTCTCATTTCCCCCAGATTCCCTTTCTGCCACCTCGATACCTTCCTTATATACAGCACCACCCCTCCTGCCTTTCTCACCACCCTATCCTTCCTGAACTGAATATAGCCTGATATGGCCATGTGTCAGTCATGGTTGCCCTTGCACCATGTCTCAGCAAGAGCCACACTATCCAGGTCTGTCTCTGACAGCATAGCCTCTAGTGCTGGAATTTCATTTCCTAGACTCCTTTGCATTTACACACATGGTCTTCACACCTTCTTTTCACTCTGCCAGCAACCTCACCTCCTTCACCTTTGCTCTGCTCCTTTTCCCTTCTTTTATGCAAATCTTGTTCCTCTTCCCCTTATCCTCTACTACACTGTTATTTTCTTTGTCCTGCTCCGTAGGGGACTTTTCCCCCCTTGGGTCCTCCCTTCTTACTACTTCAGTCTATGGAGGCAGTTAATACCTTTCTTTTTCTTCTGCCACCCCCTTAGCCAGTTGAAAACTTCATCAATGTAACATTTAAACCCTTCACTGAGGACTGCGGTTGCCCTCCCAGACAGATTCAGGCCATCACCTCTGTACAGACCCATATACTTCTAGGTTGGTACCCAGTCATCAATGTAGCAGAACACCTTTTCTTTAAACCCTTTCTTCAATCATGAGTTGAAGCTCCTGATGCAGAGTACTCCAGCCTCCCCTGGTCATAGACAGGCAGCAACTCAACACAAGATACCATGCATGCTACCTGCCTAAGACCCCTCCCCAGTTCCCTAAAATGCACCTGCATAATTCCAGCCATATTCTGAGGTCATTAGTCCCCAGATAAACACTGACATCCAGCTTCTACAAGCTAACTAATGGCTTGGGGGGACAGCTTTGTTGGGCATACATAAATTACTTAACCTGGAGAAGAGAAGAGAAAACTGTGAAGTAACATGATTGTGGTGGTTTACATCCTAAAAGACAATATACGGGTTGGTATATACACAGACATGAAAGCCAGTGAGTTCAAGCAGAGTTAGAAATATGCACTCAAATAAGGGAATGCAGAATTAGAGAAAACATTAGAAAGTATCACTTTACATAGAGGGCTGTAACATATGGAAGTGACTATCAGGTGATATTCTGAAAGCAAGCATGATTCAGGCTTTCAAAGAAGGACTAGGTAGAATCTTCAGGAAGAAATAAAGCTATACAGCAAGATTGGCATTCAGCTGATTCAGTTGATAACCTCTTGGAACATTTGTCCATACTCAGATAGGGTCTAGTCACTACTGTGCTGAAAGACGGGGAGGCAAGATAGACCTTAAGTCGATTCTGTTACACCACCCTTATGTTACAGTATGGTCTGTGAAACTATGTAACTCTTGAAAGTGGTAGGGAGCAATCTAGAAGTTGAATTATTATTAGTAAGGTACATTCAGGAAAAAAATGAAAACAGAGGGGAATAGTCAGACTACTAGTAGTAGTAGTAGTATGTTTATTTGTATGGCACACTTTCCTTCAGGCTCAAAGCACCTCACGTCTCAAATCACAACAAACAGTTCAGAATTGTACAGGCAATTAAAAGCAGCAGTATAGCAAAACATACAGTAATAAGAATAACAAGAAACTGCATCATCAGCCTGTATATACACACACACTGGGCTATCATGAAACACCAAATGCTTCTCTAAATAGGTATACCTTCAGACCCCCTTCTGGCCACTAGAGTGCCTTCATTTCTATGCTGGCACATCAGGGTACTGATTTCAGGATTCACAACCCCTCCCTGAGGTCCGTACCCCCCTCAGAGTTAGAACACTAAGAAAGGGGATGGGATGAGGGGGTGTAGCCCCACACAGGGGTCAGCGACATCCTGACTTGGCACTCTGATGGCCAAGTGCACTAACACTGGTGCTTCCAATGGGTGCTGCCCTTCAGACCATCTTAAGGGCCTTTATTGAGGGAACTTCCCTTAGTGCTGTAGGTAACACATTCCAAAATAAAAGGTGAGCCACTTCACATGAATGATCTCCAGAAGATTTGACTCTGGCCCTCAGATTAGATAGAGGACCCCTTTTTGTGGAGTGGAAGGGGTCTAAGAATAGGTAGGGAGTCAAGAGCTCTGACAGGTAGCCAGGACCTAACCTGTATAGAGCCTTATAGGTTAGTAAACCAACCTTGAAGGTAACTCATTACATCACCGGCATCCACTACAATTCTCATAGCACTGCAATTACTTGACAAGACCTTGGTAGATCTGTCAACAAATTAGTCAATGTGTTCTGCATCAGCTGTAGGCATCACAGGGTGCCTCCATTTAGCTGAGTAAGAGCACATTGCTGTAGTCAAGCCTGGATCTCACTAATCCATGTACCAGCATCAGCAGGTCTTCATAGGTGATAAAGGATTTAATCTGATTGATGTTCCTCAGATGGTAAAAGACACTCCAGACTACAGCTGACAACAGAGCCTCAAATGTTAGTATCTCATCCCAAATGACACCAGAATTTTCTTCTTAGTGGAGCCACATACCTTGAGGACCCAAGATGAAGTCCCATCACTTCCTCAGCAACTTCTGTACTCTTCATACAACCCAGCTCAATCACCAATACCTCAGTCTTATCTGGAGAAAGTCTTAGCCAGTTAGATGCCATTCAGGCTTGGATCTCTCACAGGCACAGATTAAGTACCTCCATCGCATCAGATGTCCCTTGTGCAAATGACAGATACAGCTAAGTATAATTTGTGTAGCAGTGAAAACCCACCCTGTATCATCTGATGATGATCTTTTCCAGAAGTAGCATATGCACTGCAAACAATGTAGGAGAGATGACCGATCCATAGTGCACACCACAAAGCAAGGGCTCCCCTAGTAGAGTGAGGAAGGTAGTTAAAGATGATAAGCAGAAGGCATATGTACTAAACAATTACTTCTGGTTGGGAGTCACAGAAGAGGATGACGGACCTCTACTGGAGAGTGATATCAAGGCTGCCACACAGGAAAGGTTGTAACAGGAGATGGCCAGGGAGAGATAAGGACAGCTCAAATGAAAACGACAGTGGAAGCCCTTAGGGTAGATAAGGAACCAGGCCCAAACTCATGGTACCTAGGGAACTGGCTGCAGTATTGGTGGTACTTTTAAACTAACTATTTAATGATTCACTAAAGTTTGGAGTGGTGCCAGCAGATTGGAGGTCACCAATATAGAACCATTCCATGGGGAATACTGGAAGGATAGAGGCAACTACAAGCCTACCAATCTCATTGATGGATTTGTTTATTTGAAAATGATTTACCAGGTGAACTATACAGAGAGCAGTAGTCCTGTATACAGATATTACCTGGAGGGAGGTAAGGAGAATGGTGAGAGAGAGGAGGAGGGGAAGGGAGGGAGGGAGGTACAGGACTAGCAATAAGATAAGAAAAATACTAACAACACAAGTATATAATACCACATTGGAGTATATAATTCACACATAGATTACATTCAGTATAGATATGCTGATGGAGACCATAATCAAAGGAAGCTTGGTGGTCTTCACAGAGAATAAAAGACTGCAGGACAGCAAGCAGCATAGGTGGTTATGCCAGATCAACTTGATTCTGTTTTTTCAACTAGATCACTAATGTGGTAGAGGAAAGGCGATAGATTTGCTCCACTTTGACTCCAGGAAGTCTTTTGATTTGGTACCACACAGGAGGCTGTTGAAGAAGTTGGAAGACTTGGGAACAGAGTTTACTTAGGCTGGTAGGAAATTGGCTTGGGGAGGCAATAGAAGGTAGTAGTCAAGGGAGTTTAAGTTGAGGGAAAGGGAGGTCATGAGCAGGGTGCTGCAGGGATCAGCCCTGGGACCTGTCCTATTCAATACATTCATCAGTGACAGAAGAAAGTTATCTGGGGCAAGCTGTGTCTCCTTGCTGATGGCACAAAGCTTTGCAGCAAGGTAGACCATGAGAAAGGGATGGAGGAGCTCCAAATAGACTCAGAAAAGCTAGAGAGATGGTCTTAAATCTGGCTGTTGATATTCAATGACAAGACATGCTAAGGGAGATAAACCCATACACAGAATAGTGGATGGGAGGGGTTACACTGGCCATAACAACAGAGGACATGGATCTGGGTGTCATAATCAGTGACTACCTCAAGCAAGCAAGTCACTGTAACAAACTATAAAGTAAGATGTCAAGGATACTGGAGTGTATGTGTTTGAATAGTTGGAGATGTGAGGTGATAATGCCCCTATGAAGATCCCTGGTGAGGCCTCATCTGGAATATTGTACACAGTTCTGGAGTCATAAGCTCAGGAAGGATGTAGACTGTAGTTGGTGCAGAGGAGGGTCACCAAGATGATCCAGGACCAGGAAGGCAGATCTTATGAGGAATGACTGGTGGCCATAAATATGTATTCACTGGAGAGCAGGAATTGGGGGGAAGGCATGATAAAAGCAGAAAAGTTTCTAAAATATATAAACAAGGTGAATAGCAAGGACCTGTTAGTAAGAAATAGGGATACTGTCACAAGGAAGCATGATTGGAGGTTTGTGGGAGGTGGGGCAAGTTCAAGAGAAACTTGAGGAAGTGTTACCTTACCAGAAGGGTGGCAGAGCTGTGGAACAGATTGCATGCAGTAGTGGTGGGATCAGGTACCCGAAATGGGTTTATTCACAAATGAGAGCCAGCAAGAGGACTAACAGTCCCTTGGGGGAGTCATCAGGGGTTTAAGGGGAAGTGGGACACAACCCAGCAGCACAGCAGGTCAGTGAGGTTAGATAGTATAGTAAAAGCAGACTTGATAGACCTTCCATCACTTCTGCCATCAGATTCTATGCTATGCTTTATTCTTACATTTTCTTTTTGGAGGAAAGATAAAAGTGTGGGCAGCATTTTTCCAAGCAAACTGGGAAACGTGTTCTGGATCTGGCCAAGGCTCCTCGGTTTTAAGCTGCTAATGATGCCATGTTTCTCATAAATAGCACAATGTCAGTGTCAGCGTGGCTCAGTTGGTAGCACATCTGCCTCTGGACCAGAAGGTCGTGGGTTCTTGTCCCACACCGGTGTAACCTCCTTGTTATCAGGGGTTACTAGAATCCCAGTAAAACCTAGTGGTAGGCAGGGAAGGCAGCTTGTGAAACTCCAGTTGAATGGGTTTCACACTGTCTCACTCTGTTCTCAGTCACAGCTGAGACTTGAGAGATGATATCACTATAGAACTGTCGCAGCTGCATAAGCCACATTGGAATCTTCAGCACAGGGAGTGAGTTAGAACTTTGGGAGTTTTCAAAGTCAGTTGTCTGTTTACCTCCAAGCAGGAAGGAAGCAGTTGTCTGTTTACCGTCAAACTGAAAGGAGGTCTTCCGTTCTTGTATAACAGTGAAGGAAATGTGTTCCTGTTTACCTTTTGAAAGTGGTGGAGACCGCTGTCCAGGTCTCAGTGCCCCCTCCCTCCGGGGTGGAAGAAAAGTCCCTCCGTGGATTCCAGGGGCAATCCTCTATTTCCACTATAGAAGAAAGCTGCCTGCTTACAGTTTCTGTTCTTGTATAACAGTTAAAGAAGTGGTACTTCACCTGTGGGGCACCTGCAACAAAAGGGTGAGTGTTGTGCTCTATTGGAGAGGGCAAACAAAATGTTTTCTTCAGTTTGGGAATTATGAAGAAAAAGTTGGGATGTGCACTACTATTTGGGAGGCCTATTGTACTAGGACAAACAAATGGAGCAGTTAAAGTTTAAAGTCTGAATGGATTTCAAGTACTATTGTAGAGGGGGTGCTTCAGGTCATCCACCGTTCAATCTACATTTTAAAGTTCTAAGTTTATGTTTGTCCAGAGAAATGGCCGGGTATGGGCTGTGGGAGCTGGAGGTGGGAACACCCCCCACCTTTAGTAACCAGGTTCACCTCTATGGATTTCTACTGTGATTGCTACTTGCCTCATGCACTTGGCCAGTGATGAGGTGGGTACCCAGACATGGGTCGCAACTTGAAAATCTCTCTAGGAATCACAGACTCTAAGTGGTGTGGGGAGCCACAGGATGGGAAAATATACTCCTTGTTTGATGGGAGTCTCCTTGTTTGATGGGAGTTCGAAGGAAGTAAGAAATCAAATCTCTCTAAGAGTCACAGACTCTAAGTGGTGTGGGGAGCCACAGCTTGGGAAAATATACTTCTTGTGTGATGGGAGTCTCTCTAAGTAAAGTTGGGTTCATTCTTTAAATGGACCATCAGTCAAGTGGCCGGCAGGGGAGCTGGGCCAGTCAGGCTGTGTATCCAAAGCGCATGCAAGTCCAGGCTGAGTGCCTGGTGGGTCCAGAGCCAGACCATAGTAGAAATGTGTTCATTCTTCAAGTGGACCGCCTTGTAGTCTCTAATCTGCATATACAGTGAACGTAGCCCCTTGGGGGACCATCTATGCTTTGTTTATGTTCAGCTAGTTTCTGAATAAAGCCACACTGAAAAATCCCAATTCCTGGTTCTGGACATTACAGTTATTGCTTCCTGTATTTTGGATTTACTTGGGTGCCCCTGTGCAGGGTAGCCAAACCTAGGTCCCTTGTGCCAGGTAACCTCTTCCTCCCCGAACCCAGGTCCCCACCAGGTATTGCTGCCAATGCCAACATCATGTCACCTGTCATTTTAGTAAAAAGGTAGGGGTTAAGGGTTACAAAAATGGAGGCACCACTTTGGATTTTTTCGGAAAGGAAGGTGCTTGGGCAAGTTGGCTATCGTTTTGGCTATCTGGCAGTCAGTAGCCCAAAAAGCTGAAGCAATTTCCCTAGTGTGTTGCTGTGTGCTGTGAATCTTGTGCTGTTGTTTAAAAAATGCCAACTGTTTACCAAGGAGCTGTAAAGCCAAAGAGTGTGTCCTTGTCCTGCATCAAAATTGTTTACAGCATTTTTGTCAGTTTTTTAAATGAAGTTCTGTGAAGAAAAGTGTGGAAAACTAGGGGTAGCAATAGAGAAATTGTGCCCTGGATGTTTAAAATGCTTTTAAAATGAATTTCTGTGAAGAAAAGTGTGGAAAGCTAGGGGTAGCAACAGAGAAATTGTGCCCTGGACGTTTAAAATGCTTTTAAAATGAATTTCTGTGAAGGAAAGTGTGGACAACTAGGGGTAGCAACAGAGAAAATATGCCCTGGATGTTGGAAATGCTTTCTGTGCAAAGTTAGAGATTGCAGAGTTAATGGCAAAGTTACATGGTTGAAATGGGCTCCCGCTGTGGAGTCAGTTGAAAAAAAAAAAGTGTGCATTCTATAGTTTAAATTTGCCTGCTCGATGATCGCCGTGAGGAGAGGAGCCCTCACGAGGAAGATGAGGCTCATTTGCATGGCGTCATGTAGTTGGTCAGTTTGCCATTAGTCCCGCCCCTCAGCCAGCTCTTCTGTGACTGCTTCAGCATTCGAGAGAGAGACAGAGAGTAGTGCGTGTACGGGCAGTGGAGGAGCGTCACGAGGATTTCAACGCACTGTAAACATTCAAAAAGTGACTTTCTAGTTTAAAAATCGGGCTCAACCCACAAATCGATCGTGGGATCAGTGAATTTTGTGGTTAAAACTACGATCGCAGAGACTGCCCGCCCATTTGCATTCTGAGGCCTTTAAAATTCTGGCTGCAGGCCGTTTAACCCCATTGCTGCAAGTTGCTACAAATAACAGTGAGTAAACAATTTAAAACTGCTCAAACAGTGATTTTCAGAAAATGCCATATATAATGTGTGTGTAGCAGTAGTCGCTTTGCAAGTAGCAACTGTGTGATGTCTTGCTAGCAAATGCAAGTCTGTAAAGCCATTGAATGTGTGTATGGAAGTGAAAATAGCCTCAGTTTAAAGTTTGCAGCCAGAGAGAGACTGTGGGTTGTAAAAAAGTGCAACACTAGTAGAAGCAGGCAATCCTGTGCTGAAACCTGACGTTTTTAAGGGACTGTAATTAAATGAATGCTGCCAGCATGTGAAAAATCCAAGGAAAATCCTGTAAATGTGTGAAAAGCCAGATCAGAGCAAGTTGTGCAGTTTGAGTAAAAGTTATCAGTAGCTGATGTAAATCAGGTGCGCAGTGGCTTGACCCAGAGTCTAAATGTTGATGCACAGGAGTGCTGCCGCCGCCATTACAGGGTGGGGTAATAAAGTAAACACAGCAGAAGAGGAGCCATTTTAAAGTTACAGAGTGTGTTTATTAAAGTGGGACGTTCAGTTACAGTGAACTTTTGTTTATTTTTTCTGCAGTTATGGCCTCTGGACCAGCTCGTTACCCGGATCATGCCCAGGTTGTAGTAACAGCAGCAGTAAATAGACTGAGAGATATTGAAAAGTGGTGCTATGGAGGGCAACTCCCTCTTGATGTGGCAATTCTTAATTATCCAGTGCGTATATGCCAGATGTGCTTGAGTGCTGGAAGGGATGTCTTTATGATTCCTCACTGTGCTGGATGTCTACAAAAATATGGCTTGTATAAAGTGCCTCCAATTTGTTTGGCTCCTACATGGACAAAAATTCAGGAATCTGCAGTTGGTAGCACACAGCATCAGGCAGAGCCTGTGGAGGAAGGTCCCTCAGGGGAGTGTGGCACAAAGCTAGAGGGTGCAGAGTTAGAGACTGAATCTGAAGTTGAAGTTTTGGATGCTGGATCTCAGAAGGAAAGTTCAGATAAAACATCAATAGACCTCTGGGTGGGGGGCCTAGCCCAAGTCTCGCAGGTGAAGATGAGATGCGAGAGGCCTTTGAATGGGAGGTGTCGACCTCCGCTCCTAGTGATGAATGGATAGTTTTGGGGCTGAGAACGACTGCTCACTCCTGGGCTCAGATCCTCAGTGAAGAGGAAGATGAGGGGGAACCTATGTGGCTTCGTGAGAAAGGAACGGGTACACAGCCTCAAGATCTTGCCTCGGAGGAATGTGTTAAAGAAGGTGGTGATGCCACTGCCCTGGCTTTACAAGAAGAAGAAGTCAGGGATCTGTTTTTAATTTCTTTGAGGATGCAAAGCTGGCAGAACCAGGACTGGCCACCCCCAAGCCAGGCCAGTGGTCTCAGATTGATCAAAGCAAGTAAAGAGGAGAGACTGGTTCGTAGAAAGGCCAATGAAATCCATGGTATGACCTTTCCTACCTTTCCTCGGAGAGTCCGGAAGGAGATTGAGGACTGCAGGAAATCCTGGATCTGGGATGAAGCAATGAAACATGTGCATCCTGGGGCCAACCAGCATGTAAAGGATAGACTGTTCATTGAAAAGTATACACAGTGGAAGAGAGGCAGGACATTGTTTATGGACAGAGTGAGAATAGTGGATGGAGAGGGACATGAAGTCTCCCACTGTGTGAGTTATGTGCGCTCAGATGGGGTAATAATTCAAGCCCCTGACCCCCAGTACTATTGGCCTCAGTGCAAGAACCTCCCAGTAATTAAGCCCGTGCCTACAAAATGGAGAGCTGAGCAGTGGTAGTCAATACTGCCACACTAGACTGTGAAGTGCCCTTATTGATCCGCCAATATGAATAACCAAGGACTCAGGTGCTCCACATTCATCAGTCTATAGTGTACTGTCTTGTTCAGCAACCATCTACTGGCCCACCAGATGACTTCAGATCCAGAGAGGACACCAGCCCAGCTGTTTTCCTGTTCATCGCCTGGTAATCGGATGATGTCGGACCAGCTGTTTTTCTTTTTGTTCTTGTTCTAAGGTTCCTTCTCCAGAGATATCAGCCCAGCTGTTTCCAGATGTGCCCTCCTGTGGTTTCCAAGAAGATGTCCACCCAGCTGTATCAGAAGAAATGCTGCCAGGAAGAGTCTTCATCAGGGACCAGGTTGGTACCATTGGTATACTACAAATGGTTAGTAAGTCCAAAACCACTTTTTCTATCTTTATGACATTGCAGTACACACCCTATTGTACACACAGTACAATACAGTACATGCAGTACATGCAGTACACACCCTTTATGACATTGCAGTACCCACAGACTTCAAAAATGTGTGAACTGTCTGCAAAGACTCTCCCCTCCAGGATTTTGGTCTTCTAGAACTGTGTTTCATGGGGCTCCTGGCCCAGGAGAGACTCTTATTGGACTAGCCTTCGGGCCTTGTGGTCACTAGTTGGGACTTTTAGGGCACTCCATCCCCCAAATGTGTATTGTAAATAATGTCATTATTGTACTCTAATGTAAATACTGTTTTTCTACCTTTTTTTCTAAAAAAAAATTATTTTTTGGGATTGTTCAGTGTTTTTTGTATGGTAGGGGTTGTTGTTGTTTAGATAGACTGTTCATGCAGATTAGGAGTGTGTTTTGTTTTTGTCTTTTCTTACAGGTGTTCCTGGGAAGACAGAAGAGAAGACAAGAAGAGGAGGAGGGGCTCATCCGAGTTCCTCGTCAGTGCTTTATTGTGTAGAATTTAAAGTACTGTGTTGTTATTGCTATGGTTGTTACTGTGTTAACCCTTTTCCTTCCACAGGTGTGATTGTGGGGGTAGGAAGGAAGTGTTAATTAGTATTTTAATGTTGTAGTTGCAGGCTGCCCATGGTCAGGGAGGTCCCTGGGTTTTGTTTTTGTTTTGGGATGTTATGTTAAAGGCAGATAGATTTTCCCTAGAGGGTTAGGGGGATAGACAGGCGGTGGTCCTCAGTGGCCATAGGGACTACTATACTGATCTATCAGGGCCATGCTCTGGACGGTTCTACCAGAGCCACTAGGTGTCCATAGTAAGTGGATAGAGTAGAGGCTGATATGTCAGCCACAGGCCTCTAGGCCCTTAGTGTTGCCTGCCTGTGCTTGCACATAGTAGGAGGGGGCCTGATCACCCCCTCCGCAGGTAGCACATAGGGTGGAATGGCCTAAGGCTGGGTGCATAATGACTGGGGACAGTCATTTTCCTGGTCAAGGGTGAGTGTAACCTCCTTGTTATCCAGGGTTACTAGAATCCCAATAAGACCTAGTGGTAGGCAGGGAAGGTAGCTTGTGAAACTCCAGTTAAATGGGTTTCACTCTGTCTCACTCTGTTCTCAGTCACAGCTGAGACTTGAGAGATGACATCACTATAGAACTGTCGCAGCTGCATAAGCCACATTGGAATCTGCTGCTCAGGGAGTGAGTTAGAACTTTGGGAGTTTTCAAAGTCAGTTGTCTGTTTACCTCCAAGCAGGAAGGAAGCAGTTGTCTGTTTACCGTCAAACTGAAAGGAGGTCTTCCGTTCTTGTATAACAGTGAAGGAAATGTGTTCCTGTTTACCTTTTGAAAGTGGTGGAGACCGCTGTCCAGGTCTCGTGTGCCCCCCCTCCGGGGTGGAAGAAAACCATCCGTGGATCTCTAGGCAATCTCTATTTCCACTATAGAAGAAAGCTGCCTGTTTACAGTTTCTGTTCTTGTATAACAGTTAAAGAAGTGGTACTTCGCCTGTGGGGGCACCTGCAACGAAAGGGTGAGTGTTGTGCTCTATTGGAGAGGGCAAACAAAATGTTTTCTTCAGTTTGGGAATTATGAAGAAAAAGCTGATGTGCATTACTATTTGGGAGGCCTATTGTACTAGGACAAACAAATGGAGTAGTTAAAGTTTAAAGTCTGAATGGATTTCAAGTACTGTTGTAGAGGGGGTGCTTCAGGTCATCCACCCTTCAATCTACATTTTAAAGTTCTAAGTTTATGTTTGTCCAGAGAAATGGCCGGGTATGGGCTGTGGGAGCTGGAGGTGGAAACACCCCCCACCTTTAGTAACCAGGTCCACCTCTACGGATTTCTGCTGTGATTGCTACTTGATTCATGCACTTTGCCAGTGAAGAGGTGGGTACCCAGATGTGGGTCACAACTTGAAAATCTCTCTAGGAGTCACAGACTCTAACTGGTGTGGGGATCCACAGCTTGGGAAAATATACTCCTTGTTTGATGGGAGTCTCTCTAAGTAAAGTTGGATTCATTCTTTAAATGGACTGTCAGTCAAGTGGCCGGCAGGGGAGCTGGGCCAGTCGGGCTGTGTATCCAAAGCACATGCAAGTCTGGGCTGAGTGCCTGGTGGGTCCAGAGCTAGGCCATAGTAGAAATGTGTTCATTCTTCAAGTGGACTGCCTTGTAGTCTCTAATCTGCATATACAGTGAACGTAGCCCCTTGGGGGACCATCTATGCTTTGTTTATGTTCAGCTAGTTTATGAATAAAGCCACACTGAAAAATCCCAATTCCTGGTTCTGGACATTACAGTTATTGCTTCCTGTATTTTGGACTTACTTGGGTGCCCCTGTGCAGGCTAGCCAAACCTAGGTCACTTGTGCCAGGTAACCTCATCCTCCCCGAACCCAGGTCCCCACCAGGTATTGCTGCCAACGCCAACAGCATGCCACCTGTCATTTTAATAAAAAGGCAGGGGTGAGGGGTTATACCGGGATTGGACTTGCACCTAAAAATCGCTGGCATCTGAGTGCAGCATTGGGGGGGTGCTGTACTGCTGGGGTGTGCCGTCTTTCGGATGAGACGTTAAACCGAGGTCCCTTCTGCCCACTCTGGTGTTGTCCAGGTTGAAGTAAAAGAACCCAGGGCACTCTTTGCAAAGAGTAGGGAACATTCCCGGTGTCCTGGCCAGCATTCCCTTTCCCATAAACTGGTTCATGCAATTATCCCGGCAGTGTATGGGTGATGATGTGCGATATGGCCATCACCACACGTTCAGTCACTTCACTACCAGTCTAGCATTGCTTGTAAAGTGCTTTGAATGTGTGAAAAGTGCTATTTAAATGCTGATTCTTCTTCTTCAATTAGCTTTCGTGGTGAGGACTTTACCTTTTGGAGCCTGAATGCCCCTACTGGACAGCCAAAGAGCAGAAGTAGCAACAGCAGTGGAAGCAGGCACTAACGCTAGTGCTGCCAATGGGTGCAGCCCTTCGGTCCATCTTAAGGGTCTTTATTGAGGGAACTTCCCTTAGTGCTCTAGGTAACACATTCCAAAATAAAAGGTGAGCCACTTCACATGAATGATCTCCAGAAGATTACCACTATTTCTGGATGACTGTCAAAAGCAGTAACTGCTTACTTAGGGTGGAGAGAATCATGGAATAAGGTGAAAAGTAATGAGTAGAGTTTTATAGACACTGTTGTTCAGTATTTTACATACCATTTCACTTCAATTCCCAACTCACTGGGCTGGAATGAACATGGGCACAAGTTTAAAGAGCTTGTGTACTGCCAAAACTAATATTAGATTTTAAAAGCAGCCAACCATTACCTTTTATATCTGAGGTACTTTTTCTTTTCCCCTTACTTAATTATAAAACTGTTTTACCTGATGTTAGTATGTGAGATGTGTGGAACAGCTCTTAGCCTGACAGCTAACATATTTTGCTCTTCTGCCCCACACTACATCATCAGCATTGTGATCTCCCAAACTATGACATTACTGCTACTTAGGAACAGCAAGTGAGTGACTGCCAGGTCATTTACTTGTGATGTCACTGACAATGACATCATAATACTGATGATGTAATGTGGGGCAGTAGAGTTAGATAGTTCAGCTGCCAGTTTAAGAGCTGTTCCACACTTCCAGCACAATATTATCACATACAATACTTTCTGATGAGCTAAAGGAAAAATAAGATTATTTCAGAAATAAAACTTACAAATGACTACTATTTAAACTTCTTATTGTTTTCCTGTCTGCCTTTTTTGGCTCCATTAGCTCTTTAAATAGGATGACCCTGCAGATGTTTTTATGTTTGCAAAGGGAAATACTTTGAAATGCATGTCCATTAGCTGCATGTGTGTAGACAGGATGATAGCTTGGAACCCAAATTTGATGAGTGAAAGGGAAACGTTTGATGGGCCTCCCATCAAAACCCAGCAGCTTTTGAAAAGGTTCCTTAACTGGATAGGAAATAAACAGTTGACCTAAAAAGGGAAATATATTTTATGCATCCTGGTTATTTCCTTATAAATTAAAAGGAGTTTTAAAGTCAGAAAATTAAAACAGATATGACTTCTGTCTGACCAGTTTAGTCTATCTATGCTCTCTGTACCAGTGATTGTGTTTTGTTTTCTGACTTTTTTTAATAGGAAACAGTCAGCATGAACAGCCCCAGACTCGAATGTGTGGCTGGTCCCAGTGTGCACTTTGTGTACAAAAACATTTTAGTTTCTTACTGTTTACTGTAGTATAGTAGATTGTATCAGACTAATTTTGCTTAGTTCTAGGCTAACATCTTCTGTTACTACAAATCCCAAAATCCCCTACAGATGACATCAGAGCAGTAGGAGAATCAATAGACTGCAGTGCACGATGGAGCTTTTATAATCTCCAGTCAGATGTTTTCTAGGTCTGCTGTTCTCTGGGGGCTAAGTGCAGTCCTCTGTGACTGTACTTAGCCCACAGAGGACAGTGGGACCAGCAAACAGAGGATCAGAGCTTATATACTGTAAACTCTAAAATGCACTGCAGGCTATTGAATCTCCTTCTGCTGCCTACTGCTTTGATGTCAGTTGAATAGGATTCTGAAATTTGTAGTCACGGAAGATGTCAGCCTAGAACTAAGAAAAATGAGTCTGTTACAAGTTACTATACTAAAGTAAACAGTAAGTAAACCAAAATGATTTTGTACACAAAGTGCACATTGGAACCAATCCCACACTTCACTGTGGGGCCCTTGGTGCTGACCATCCCCCTTTCAGAATGCACACCTCCAGTTTCAGAGCAGGGATCTCCATTGCCTCATTGTTTCTGCTGCTGCTATCTGATCCTTTTGCCCAAGGTGCACCAACCCTCAGAAACTGTGACATAGGCTTGCCCAAGCTTAAATAGCTGTGAAGTGTAACATTTCCATAGCTGACTAGGTAGTAAATTCTAATACTTACTACACAGAAACATATAATGTTGGGGCAGACAAGGGCCGATTTGTTCACCCATTCTGCTAATTTTTTCCCTGCTATACTGTTACTGCAGACCCCACTTGATCTTCAGCTGCTCCACATCCCTACTTTTCTACCAAAATTCCTCTGTGCCTATCCCATGCATGTTTGAAGCCCACCGCTGATTTTCCCTCACTGTTTCTACTGGAAGACTGTTCCAGATATCCACTACTCTTTCAGTGTCAAAGTACTCCCTCATACCCTTCCTTAATTTCCCCTTTTCAGCTTCGTAACACGCCCCCTTGTTCTCATGCCCCATCTCTTCAGGAAACTGCTCCCCTCCTTTACCTTATTCACCCTGATGAGGTACTCATAGGACTTTTATCATGTGCCCCCTCCCTCATCTGTTCCAGATTGTACATATTGCTATCCCTCAGTCTCTTATCATAGGGCTCATGATTCAGCCCCTGCACCATTGTAGTTGCCCTCCTCCACCCTGACTATGTCCTTTATAAGATGCAGTCTACAGAAATGGACACGGTACTCCAAGTGGGGTATCACCAAAGATCAATACAGTGGTAACATCACCTCTTTCCTTTTGCTAGTGATTCCTCTCCCTGTGCACGCCAGCATCCATGCTACCCCTGCCTACTGCCATGCCACCTTGAGGTTATCAGATATGATAATCCCAAGGTCCCTTTCCTCATTAGTGACAGTTCATACCTCTTTCCAAATGTTATACACTGTCCCTGGGTGTCTGTGCCCTAGGTGCAGGATTTTAGCACTTTTTCGCATTGAAATCCAGCTTCCATACCCTCAACAACTCTTCAAGTTTCCTCAGGTCTCTACTTATTCTCCCCCCACTGAATATTTATTTATTTTCAAAAGTTTCACCAGGAGAGACATACTGAGCTTCAAATAATTTGTTTACAGATGCATCCTAGGGGGAGGGGAAAAAGGGGGATATAGGTACAGAATAGAGCAATTGATTATACAATAAAATAAAACATCATATAGAGATACAAAATTAGACAGTGCAAGCTATGTACATGTAACCTCCTCCCCCCACACACACAAATTTGAGGTTTACCTTGTTTTCGTCCTGGGCTCCTTCAGTGCCCAGGTTTAGATTTCTTCAATATATGCATTTTAGTTATCTTCTTCATTTAATCTCATTCCTTTTTATTTCATTTGAAGCTCTCATTGTTTTCTTTCAAACAAAGTTACGTTTCATGACCCCCTTTGTCCCTTCATCAGACTCGATGAGCTGCTCCTTATTTATTTATATAGCTGTAACAATATAAACATAAGTAATAAAATGTATTAATCTTCACCCCATGCTCTTTTTTCATAATCAATTCATTATTTTTATGCTGAAGAAATCTAAACCTGGGCAATCTCATTTTTCGGGTTGAGGACCAAACCACCTTTTAACTACATTTTGGAACCATCTAATTGTGTCACACTTCCAAAATAAAAATAAAAAGGGAACTGAGGAAAACATATAATAAATAAGTTCTGTCATTTCCTCATGGATGAGTCTTTTATGTTTCCCCGAAAATGAATTCTTGAAAAGAAGATTAAAAGAAGAAAAATGGAAGGAACGAAAAAAAGAAAGATTCTTTATTATACTGATTAATACAGATTCATAGAAATATGGCAAATGTTTCTGAGTTGGGAGACATGACAAATGTAAGATCAACAGCTTTGAGTATTAATCAGGATGAAGCAGATCGGGCCATGGGCCTGGTGAAAAGTAAAAGCCAAATTGAGAATATAGAAATTCCTAAAGCTTCAGTAAACAAATTAGAGCCCCCTAAAGAAAGAGAAGTCCATCTAAACTGTCATGATGTTACACTTCTTGAATAAAACAAAAGAAGATCCCTGAGAGTTTAAGGGTTCTGGTAAAGTCTCATTTTGGCCTTGTAACCTGAAGGTTTCCAAGCAAAGTGGGATTGAATAAGAATGAAATGTTCTTTTGACTTTATGTTGTTATAAATTGAAACCTTAACCACAGAACAAACCAAATTGCTGGAAGAAATTCAAGCATTAGAAGCCCAAATTAAAGAAACAATATAAACAGCACAATTAAAATATTTAATAGAACATATAGAGAAATCATTACAAGAATATAACAACCATATTAAAAGCATTAAATTACAACAATTTAGATGAGATGTCATTGATTACAAAGAAGGGAGAATTTACACTAGAAAGAAATCAGAATATCAAACTATAAAGGTAGAGAGTTCCGTGTTGAACTACCAACCTCATCAGATTAGAGAGTGCGGGACCATGGACAGCTTTAAAAGCAGCCTAAAAACACATCTATTAAAGCAGGCTTTCAGCAACTGGGGTCAGATATTCAAAGCTTTGCCTCTGGGTTAAGTGAACACTGCCTGGCATGCAAACTTAGCCTGGAGCACAAAGCAAACTATATTCAAAAGGAATAGCCCAGGGCAAATGGCTTCTGAATATAGCATGGGAATGAGGCTGTGCAAACTGGGCTGGGAGTGCAGGGCAAACATAGCCCTGGAATAAGACAGCACTGAATACAGCAACCAGGAAGTGCAAACCACAACAACAACACAGTGCACAGTGATGAGAGGGGAGGTAGTCAGGAACTATGTGGCCATTGTGTGTTCTGGCAAATGCATGGACCCAGTACAGCAGTAGGCAGCAGCACACATGAAAAAAACAGTGATCAAAACTGTATAATATTCCCTGAACCATTAGTGCTGTGCTGCTTTAGTGCAGAGCTAAGCGGTTTGCCCGGTGCAAACACGTTAGCCCATCGCTAAACTTTGACATATTCAAAAGTGACATGCAAATGAGCCTACTTAGATAGTATCTGGGCAAACAGCCACATTAGCATCTCATCATGCCTTGATTTGCATGCAGTTTTTCACAGTGTTACTGCAGGGTCCCACAGTTCCACCTGTAGGTCAGTCTGGAGGTGCAGGGGCTGGCCAGGTCTGACCACAGCTCCACCTGTAGGTCAGTCAGGCAGTGCATGATGATAGCTGCAGGCTTCATGTAAACAGTACAGCATAGCATAGCATATCATACCCCAGGGGACAACACAGTATAGGCACAGGTGGTGATAGTACTGCATGCAACCTTCACACTGTAGGTCATTCTACAGTGCACAGCCGGCACTACAGTAGTAAGAAGTCTGGTAGAGTGAGGAACGCAACACTGCCTATGTTATGTAGGGCAGTGATGACCACTGCACTGTACACAGTGACAGGCACAGCTTGCAGGTAATTACTGACAGTGGACAGTACTATCACACTGTTGTGTGATCCACAGATGCTGTACCTGTGGCATGGAATGCACACAGTGTCATGTACATGGCCGGCAGTGTGTGCTGTGACATCTGTACATTTTTGTGTTAGGTGCCTGGGGGGGGGCATGTAGGATCCAACAGGCACACAGGTTGTGGCGTAATCCCACTACTGGCCCATGTGCACTGAGTGATGTGTCCCAGCCTTGTGGCCACACCTGGGCTGTGGTGAGGTCTGGCCACCCACACACCCTTCTCTCACTGGCTACTATGCCCACAGTGCTGCATGTGTGTGCTGGCATCTGTTATGCACCACAGACATATGGTCTGCAGGTGTGTGCTATATGGCCACACTACCATGCTGTCACCTGTGGGTGAGATCACCCCTCACTGTTTGTGCTTGGCTCAGACTGGTGGCAGCTGATGGCTTCATGGTGGTGCCATCAGTGAGCAGCATGTGCCCTCCATGTCTGGCAGTTTCTAAGTGTCATACCAATATGTTACGGCCTCGCAAGCTGCGCTAATGCTGAAATAGCACCAGGCAAAGCTGTTTGCCCAGGGTTAAGACCAGATTTTCCTGAGCGGTGAATTGTACCACACTATGGGTCATGCTATATTATGCTAAACACCTTAGCATGGCACTAGTCACTGAATATCTCATAGCAAATTTATTCATGTTCACTATGCCCCTTGCATGTCATTATGCTTAGCCCAGCACTACTGCTGTTTGCCCGTGCTAGTTGGCCTTTTGAATATGGCAGACCCGCACTAATTTCATACTATTCCCATGAAAACTGTTTACGGACCATGCAAAGCTTTGAATATCTGGCCCCTGATGTTTTATGCTTTATGGGAAATTTTAATTGAAGCTGAATTTTTGTAAGATTTTATTGAATTGTTTTACGTATTTTATGTACAGCGTTTTGACACTGGAATTGCACTATATAAATAAAATTATTATCATTACAATATACAATCTAGAAGATACAGATACATCAGCTCAGTCATTGGATTCAGATAATTAAGAAAATAGACAAACCAGAGGAAATAGACCCAAACAATACTGTCCTAGAAACTTCAGAAGATACCAGGGCTTTAGGTCCTACTCCAGACAATACACATCCTATAGGAATTGTTACAACCAGGATTACTACAGAGAGGAATATTTTGACCCATATTATCAGAACTGGTCTAGAAGAGACAGGTCCTTTGAACAGGATTTTCCAAGACAAGCAGACAACCAAGAACCCTCTACATCAGAGGCAAGACAAAGAGAAAAGGAAAAAGATACAGGAGGACAAAACAAAAGAGGAGGCACAAAAATACATGAGACAATGTCCAAAATGAGACCAAACTAGTGGTATATAACCTCTCTGAGAGAATCTTGACATCAACAGAACTGAGTGTATTGAGTAAAGATTTATCTTTCAGTTTAACAGAAAAAAATAATCCATTTGAATTGAGATTATATATCTAGAGAAATTCTTCAGAAATTTGAGACTCAGAAATGTTTTTCACTTAAAGAAATGAATATTGATGATCCTGAAAGACAGAAGGACATATATAAATTGAAACAAACACTAGGCACAACTTCAACCTTTGATCCCATAGGTTTTACACCTCCTAATCTAAGTTCCTATACTGAAAAAGCCAACGGAGAGGTTGAATTAATAGTAAAAAATAACTCACAGAAGATGCACCATAACCTAAGGAAAGAAGAAAGAGAAGCCTTGGAATCTTTGGCAAAGGACAAAAATAAAACAATTAAATCAGCGGACAAAGGTGGCGCAATAGTTATACAAAATTATATGGCTTACCAAGGGGAGAGCTTAAGACAGCTCAATGACAGGAACACCTAAGAGAAAGTGACAAGTATCCCATTCAATATTCTGAAAGAAAACATAAGAGAGATCATTACAAAGCAACAGATAGAAAATTAATAGAATAATGGAAAAAACAGAGTTAATAAATGAACACCCTAAAATTCCACTCTTTTATTGCCTATCTAAAATATATAAAGAGGATAAAACCTCCTGGGAGACCCATAATTTCAGGTATCGAATCAATTACAGAACTATTATTCATTTTTGTGGATCATTATTATAAAGAGCTAGTACCTCAGATACCATCTTACATTCAAAACAGTAAACATTGTATTCAGATAATAGATGAAATGAATTAGGAATTTAATATGGAAACATACATCCTAGTAACCCGGAATGTTACGAATTTGTATATCTCCACACCTCATCAGGAGGAATTGACTGCTTTAAGAATTACACTTGAAATGAGATAATCGAACAAACCAGATTTGGAATTCCTATTGACTCTAACTGAGTTTGTACTAAAAAACAATTATTTCAAATTTGAAGAAAACAGCTTTAGACAATTAATAAGGACTGCAATGGGTGCACCTTTAGCATCAACATATGCAAATCTGTTCATGTAAGAATTTGAAAAAATACATATATTCAGATCAAAATGAATACAGAAGTCATCTGAAATGTTATAAATGCTTCATAGATGACATATAAATTTTTTCGGAAGACATGGTAGAAAGATTACAGGAATTTTGTTTTAATTATCTAAATAATGTGACACCATACTTAGGATTCACCTTCAACTATCAGAATATTGAAATTCCATATCTAGAACTGTTGCTAATAAAGGAAGGATCTAAAATTGCTACAGATTTATACTGTAAAGATTCAGACAAAAATACCCTTTTACACGTGAACAGTTTTCACCCTAAACAATTGAAAGACAGCATCCCATACAGTCAAATACTGTGGGTAAAGCAAAACAGTGGAACAGATAATAATTATAAGAAAAATATGGAAGATATGAAATACAGATTTGAACAAAGGGGATATGGAAGTGACACCTTAACATTAGCAGAAACAAGTTGTAATAATAAATCAAGTCCGGAAATACTGCAAGATACAAGAAATGAGAGGAACACAGACACAAGGCTACAGATCACAATGTCAATGCAGTATTCAGAATCTTTTGGTAAATAAAAAGTGCAATCCTGAAAAAGTAGATGTGTTACAGACAACTGACCATGGTAACAACATTTTTCATGAAAAGCCTTGGGTGACAGAGAAAAAAAACCCACTACAATAAAGAAGAAACTGGTAAGAACCCAACATTGGATGCCACCCCACCCCTTCCACATGGTTTCAAAGGGATCTGAGAGGATTGTTCCCTTGTGGAAATTGCACACACTGCAATAATGGACTACAAACCAAATTTATTAAAAGTACCTGCCAAGATAAGAAATTTGAGATGACACCTCATTACCTGCAACGCAGACTATGTGGTTTACTGTATCACATGTCCATGTTTACTGTATTACATAGGACAAACAACTAATAATAATAATAATAATAATAATAACTTTATTTATTTAGCTCCATTCAAATTTATCAAGGCGCTTTAAGTAAAATAGATAAAACAGAGTAAGATTAATCAACAGTATAAAACAGATACTCAATAAAATCCAGTATTCAATGTAATCAAATAGGGTAGGCTTGGTGCCACAGGTAGGTTTTTAATGCCTGTTTAAAGCCTCCCCACAGTCACGCACTCCCGTAGCTGATGGGGTAGAGAATTCCAAAGGGCTGGGGCCAGGTACATAAATGTACGGGCCCCCTGAAGATTTTAAAGATACCATTGGAATATCTAGCAACCCCTTGTCAGCCAAGTGGAGCAATCACTTGGGGCAGTACAGGGACAAAAGCTCTTTCAGGTAGCCTAGGCTGAGTCTGTGTAGGGGTTTGTAAGTCAGTAATCTGACTTTGAAGGTGATCCACCACTGAATCAGCAGCCAGTGCAGTTCATGCAGCAGTAGTGTGAAATGACACATCCAGGGAGTCTCCATCAACAACCGGGCTGCTGCATTCTGCACCAGCTGTGAGGCTGTGGCTATCAACTCCCAGTAGTCCTAAGTAGAGAGAGTTGCAGCAATCGATGCGCAAGGTCAGAAAGGCATGGATCAGCTTAGGAAGGTCACCAGATGGAACAAAGTGCTTGATCGAAGCAGTGTTCCTCAGGTGATAAAAGGATGACTTGATGACTGCCCACACCTGAGATTGGAGTGTCAGCCCATCGTTAAGCAGCACCCCTAGATCACACATCCATTCAGAGGCAAGGAGCTGGGAGCCCCCAGGAAAAACCTTGTGTGCTGACCAACTCCTGACCCCTCCATCCGGTGACCCCGATCCACAACCAGCACCTTAGTCTTTCCCGAGTTCAATTTCAGCCAGCTGGAATTCATCCAGTCCTGGATTTCAATGAGGCAGTTAATAAATACCAAGAGTGCACTATCCTGGTCAGGTGCAAAATACAGGTAGAGCTTGGCATCATCAGCATAGCAGTGAAACCTCAGCCCATACCATTTTACAATGTCTCCAAGGGCCAGCATATACACCACGAACAACATGGGGGACAGCACTGAGCCCTGAGGGATCCCACATGACAAAGAGAGAGAGTCAAAGGACTAGATCCTGATGCCACCCACTGAGTTCTGCCAGTGAGGAAGGACTAAAACCACCTGAGGACTGTACCAGTCAGGCGACAGATGAACCTCAGGCACTCAAGCATTACCCCATGGTCCACAGTGTCAAAGACTGAAGAAAGATCAAGGAGCACCAAGATGGAATGGCTTTTCCGATCTCTCACCATCAGGAGATCATTGAACACCTGAACCAACACAGTCTCGGTACTGTGCCTCTTTCGAAAACTGGATTGAAGGGGTTTGTAGATGTTATGGATGGTCAAATGGTTCTCCAGCTGTACAGCCACTACCTTCTCAATCACCTTCCCCACAAAGGGGAAGTTAGAGATAGGTCAGTAGTTCACAAAGCAGTCTGGGTCCAGAAAAGCTTTCTTCAGGAGGGGTGTAACCACCACCTATTTCAGGCAGCTAAGAAACACACCCGACTCAAGGAAGCACCAGAATATCCATGCCAGGACTGGGCCAATGATGTCACAACAACCCATAATCAGGGCAGATGGGCCCAGATCCAAACTACAGCACATAGGGCACATACCCTGGACAATCTGCATAACATCCATGAGCTCTGGCTAGTCAAAGGTACTCCAGGAGAAATGAGGGATAGTGGCCGAGCACCAATCAGTAGCATCCCCCACAGAGTGTGGCAATCAGATCTCTGCCCTGATATCAGCCACCTTATCTGCAAAGAACCGAGCAAGCTCATCACACTCAGACTGTGAAAAGGCTCTTCGAGACTGCAGGTAGGCTGGGTTGCACAGCCTATAATGCATGCTACAACTAGAGCATTAAAACAGAGAACAACTGAACATAAGAGCTGCATAAGGCAAGAGGATGAAATGTCACCTTTAGCCAGACATTTTAAAACATTTAAACATCAAGTTTCTTCTTTAAAATTCTTCAGATTGGAGAAAATTTACAGAAGCCAAAAGAGGGGGCAACAGGGACATGATTCTGGATCGGAGAGAAGCATGGTGGATCTACACTCTACAAACACACAAAAAACAATATGGACTGAATGAAAGTTTGGTGTGGGCAATATTTAAATGAAGAAATTTTGAACTGAAAAGATTCAGATAGATAATAGAGGATTGTCATTATATGACCTTTTGCATGTATAGGTGACCTTCCACCAAAGAAAAGACTGATATAGATGAAAGATTACTTATAATAGGGATTGAATTTCAGTCTGGTCTGTTGACTAAGAAACAAAAATTAAGAGAGCAAAAACTGACCTTTTGCAGTAACATTTAACCTTCAATTAGAAGAAGGTTTAGAGTAAAAAATATATATATTTATATATACATATTTATGCAATGGGGTTGACGTATATTCAGTGTGATAAATACGTTTATCTGAGTTACTGTATGTATAAATAAATTTATACATACAGTGACCATTTATATACACAGTTACTATGTCACAAATCTTTTTAGAAACATTTAGAATGTTTGGCCTCAGAAGCAATACTAACCATATTCAAATGGGAATAACCTTAAAACAAAAAACAGCATGGTGCTGTGAGTACGAAAATTGTTGAGCACAAAATTATCTACAAAATGAGTGGTGTTTCATGTATAGATACCGTATAGATTTTTTACAATTAGCAAAAAAGCAGAAGAAAATGTAATTTTTTGTACATTTTTTTGACAAACAAATGTGAATAACTTTAAAACAAAAAATGATAGCATGGTATTGTGATCACGAACAATGTTCAGCACAAAAATATGTACAAAATGAGTGGTGTTTCATTTATAAATACCTTTTAGTTTTTTTTTTATAATTAGTAAAAAACAGCATAAAATTTAATTTTCTTTTCCCTTTTTTGACAAACAAATGTGAATAACTTTGAAACAAAAAAGGTAGTGTAGTACTGTGAACATTACATTTGTTCAGTAAGAAATGTTCTACAAAATGAGTGGTGTTACATTTAATAGCAACCACTATGCTAGGCAGACATACTCTAGGAAAGTTAACCAAAACATCCAGAAATTATCATTTAAAATAAAGATAAACAGTCGAAAACAAATGTTCCTGCACTGATAGAAAGCATCCCTATTGCATAAATGAAATATACAATGGTGAGCTGTCAGATAAATGATTTATCTACACTTGTGCTATTTGACCTCGGACACCTCACTCGTGATTTACGCCACTCGTGAGGTTACCCAAGGTCAAACAGCACTTGTGTAGATAAATCGCTTATCTGACAGCTCACCACTGTATATCCTATATATATATATATATATATATATGAGGTTATAATACCCGGATTAAGTGAGTGTCTTGTTGGCGCTTAAAGTTAATGGAGAACGGAGATTGCACTAGAATTTATATTTATAGATATAATTTACCCTGTTTTAGATTGAGCCCATGAATAAATAGAAAATGTGGAGCTAGAAGTTAAAAATCAGTAAGTAAAGAAACAAACTGTCGTATGGATATACTGGTAAAAATATGTTGTTGGGCTACAAAGGACGTTCTAAGACTGACTTAAATTGCATCTCATGTCCCCCTAGATGGGCTGTGAGAAGCAACAGAAAACCAAAAAGATTTAAGATGTGAAAACTTCGAAATAAAATTAAAGCCCAGTAACTTGAGATACAATTATTAAACAGCTGAAGACTACACAAAATATGGTGAATACTAAAAATATCAGAACATTGAACCTTAATGTTAAATATATGTTTCCACAGATTTAAAGGATACCTAAACAACATTTTGATAACAAACTATTCACGAATATGGCTCTGTAGGTGACTAAATTAAAGGCTGCTGTATTCATTAATGCTAAAAATACATTTACATAATTTATCTAAATGTGGTCTCAGAACATTTAAAAATTGTAAAATCAGCCTTCCCATTTCAAAAAAACTGTCTTACTTGCTTCCTAAAATGACCGCCAAATGTGTTCTATGACGGCATCATTGGAGCCAAAGTCAGAGAGATATAGAGGATTGTGTATGAGTAAGCATACACAACAAGGCAGTTGTGATCGAGAGGTTTCCTTGGTAACCAGAGACCTCGAGAGTGTAGCTTGAGAGGTCCGTTACCATGGAAACCTCAAGATCATACAACAGCCTTGTTTGTGTATTTATTTATTTAGTTTATTTAGTTAAACATCAGTTTAGAAACCTTTGAGCCAGAAGCTCATTTACAAAGGTACCTCATCACAAAGAGGACATCAGAACAGTAGTACAAGGGACACAGTACTTACAAACAAAAAAGTTACAGTTCAATTACAATTTTGTTTCAATAGAATACAATCTCCAACGAAGCAAAAGATAACAAAAGGTGCAAAACTTATGGTCGGGGGAGAGCTGGTGGGAGTAGAAGGGAGGGAGATAGGGGAGGAGGAATTAGTAGGGAAAGGAAGGGGGAACCGCTCAGTGAGCATTGTCAAACAGAGTATATATTTTTTTTTACACTAGGCTAGCGGCAGTTGCATTTGCGAGAGCTAAGCAGGAAGTTTCTGAGCCTGGGCTTAAAGCAAGCTAAGGTTAGTGAGTTTGAGACACTGGCAGGAGGAGTTATACCAGTGGGGCGCAGTGGGAATGCCCTCTGACCTTGAGAGGTCCTGGCTCTTGGAATAACTAGGGTAGTTTTGATGAGCTGCACGTGATCAGGATCGTGCAGTACGGCGAATGGAGTTGGATAGGCCTATGGGGACAGGCCACGCAGGGCTTTAAAGGTGAGCTGGCATGTCTGATACATGAGTCGCTCTTCCAGGTTGAGTAGGGTAGCCAGGGTGTATGCTTGCTCATACACAATATTTTATAGTGTATGGGCAAGCATAATCAGCACTCCATGATCCCCCAAACAAGTAAAATAAGACTTAGTTAGGGATGCGTAGCAGCGCGCTGACTTCAGCATCTCTGTGGGCTGCTCATTTGAGCTTGTGCAAATGCATTCGATCTTGTTGTGCTGCACTGGTGACGAACTTTGTGCGGCACAACAAGACAGTGACGCACTGAGGCAAGCACAACAACACTGTTGGGAGCATGGATTTCCATGTTCAACAGTGTTCTACCATACACTATATATGGCTCTCTCTAGGGCTAACTAGTTCTTTTTTTCCATTTGCATAGAATTGTTTCACCCAAATGGTAAAAACCATGTGCATTATTTTATATAATACACATGTTAGACTATGGTTCTGTTCATTTTGTTTACTTTAACATTCTGAAAATGTATTTTAATCCAACCGACTTTCTCTGTGGCAAGCCACAGTGCGGAACACATCTTGAATAACCTGGTGGTCTAGTGGTTATGGTGGATCCAGGATGCTACAATGGGGGTGCTAGGGTGGTGTGCATGTTTAATATGCACTTTTTAACATTTTCATTAAACCTTTATATTTTCTGCTATTATTCTTTTCTGGTACATTTTTGACAGAACCTACAAATGTAATCCATAGTTTGATGTAAACATTTATACAATCAATAAATCAGACTTCTTCAGCAAAGTAAAATGCAGCAGCAGCAATCAAGTAAACCATCTCCATAACTTTCGGCACCCATCCTAAACTATCCCATCTAGAAGACCCCCATCTTCCACACTCTGGATGGATCCATCCTAGAATCCTACATCTCTTTCAGGTACCTGGGGGTTTGGCTTGATCAACACTTTGATTTCTATGCCCACAGTGACTCACTACAGAAAAAACTACACCCTAAATTAGGCGCACTTTACTGCAACAAAAGCAACCTTCCAACTTCAGTCAAGAGATAACTAGTCCTCAGAATGATCCTCCCAATTTTTTACTATGACAACGTGGTCTACAGTGTAGCCCTTCCATCCACCTTGGCCAGCCTGGATACCCTCTTTCATTCTTTCTGCTGGTTCATCCTTGACTGCCCACTTTCCATCCATCACTGTGACTTGTACAGCGCCCTTGCCTTCCCATCGCTGGAGTCTCGGCATAAACTGCACTGCACTAATCTCATTACCAAATACTGGTCAAATGCCCTCCCCCCATCTCAGCTGTGTACTAGCAACTCAACCCCCCAGCATACCCCCTCAGAGGTTTGGATTCCAAACAACTCCACGTCCCTTTCATGTGCACTTCAAAGGGCCAATTGGCCTTCAAACATTGGTTGTCCAAACTATGGAATGATTTACCTGCAGATATCAGGCTCTCCACTTTCCACTGAATTCTCAAACCACTTCTACTTGCCCACTTCTCAGATGTATGTAATTGCTACCTACAGCCTGGTCCTATCACCAGGGGCATCCAAATGCATCATAAATAATAACTAAAGCAACAAGCCTAGTATTTCTACAGTGCCAATATATTTTACCGCTCTACTGTTTTCACCCAGAAGTCTATGCCTAACCATGCCACAACTAACTATGCACTCTGTCCTGTGGACCATACCTCATAAATGTACATTTTACTGTCAACTTAGCTGCACCTACTGTACCTACAAATCTCACCCTGTATGTATCCACTCTCATCTGTTGCAATACCACTAGTAATTTCTCTCCCTGTTTGTATCCACTCTCAGCTGATTTATATACCACTGTTACTGAGTTGTCTACTGAACCTGCTGTCTATTCACTGTTGTACTGTACATTCTGTACTTATCTTGACCTATGTAACCCCCAGGTCACATCTGGAAACAAGCGGTCCCTGCTCAGTATGCTTATCTGGTAATCTCTTAAATAAATAAATAAATAAAAACATAAAAGTACATTAATATGTTGGAGGGTTGCAGCCACACCCTTCACCACCCCTAGAGCCACCACTTTTTTGCAGCAAAGTTCTTGCGCAGTCCAATGATAGAGTTCATACTTTCTCAAAATGCTTGACTTGTCTTCTTTTTCCATGGGAAATAATAATAATAAAAAGAAGAATCAGCATTTATATAGTAGTTTTCATACACATTGTATCCCAATGTGCTTTACAAGCAATACTAGACTGGTAGTGAAGTGACTAAACATGTAGTGGCAGCCATTTCATGCATTAATATCCACACATAACCTTGGACAATTGCATGCACTGGTTTTATTGGAAGGGGAATGTTGGCCAGATCAGTGGGGTCAGGTAGTGACCAAAGTGCTGGCAGCCCCACATCTTATTTTTTACAGTAATCGGCTCAGATTTCTCTCCTTCTGTCTTCCCCTTCCTTGAATATAGCATCTTACAAGAGTGGTCTTCTCAGACCCCCTCTAGTATTCATTCTTCACTATTCCTCCTCACACCAAAAACAAGTGAGCTCATCACCCTTCTGCATCATGAATGCAAGTAGTACAGTCCCCATTTTGTTTTGACATATCAAATATAAACATATCTTTCTAGTAATCCAGGCTCATAGCAGCAGGGAACAAGGAGAATGATTGGTTTTCCTAGCCTTGAAAGGTCCAGGCTACTTTTGATTAGGCACTATTAAATGATGGGTGTGCACATCATTATGCACATCATTTAATAGTGCCTTATCATAGGTGGCTTAGATCTTACATGGGTAAGAAAGCCTATTTTTTCCATTTGTGCCATGCTGCTATCAGTCTGGCTTGCTGGAAGATCATGTTTATTATTAATATGTAAATATAACATGGGAGACTATACTAACCACATTCATGATGCGGAAGGGTAGTGAGCTCACCAGTTTTGGTGTGGGGAGCAGGTGAGAAGAATGAATGCCAAAGAGGGACTGAAGAGGCCATTCCAGCAGGGTACAGCTATATTTATTTATTTATTTATTTAAGAGATTTACCAGATAAGCATACTGAGTGGGGTCCGCTTGTTTCCAGATGTGATCTGGGGGTTACATAGGTACAACTGTGTAGCAGACAGACACTGCAGTAGTTTGACAGTGGTTTCAGTAAGACAGCACAATACAGTGGTATACAAGAGCATGAGAGTGGATACATACAGAGAGGGATACAACAGGTCTGGAGAACTGGGTTGAAACAAATGTGGCAGTTGCGAAGTATGAACCACAGGTCAAAAGTGCATAGTTTGTAGTGATGGGTTAGTCTTGTGTTAGCGGGTGAGACAGTAAAACAGTAGATAGGCATCATGGGAGGAGTACTAGGCTTGTTACTTAGAAATGTGATTTAGGACCTTTTGAGATGCCCCTATTGGCAAGTCTCGGCTGTAGGTTGCAGTTGCATGCAACTGAGAAGTGGGCATTTAGGAGCGGTTTGAGAAGCCTAGGGGAGGAGGAGAGCCTAATGTCTGCTGGTAAGTTATTCCAGAGTTTGAGCAGCCGATGTTTAAAAGCCGATTGGCCCTTTGAAGAGTGCATGAAAGGGATTTGGAACTGTTTTGAGTCCGAGCCTCTGAGGGAGTATGCCGGGAGGGGATGCGTTGTCAGTTCGCAGTTGAGATAGGGGGGAGGGTGCTAGTCCAGTACTTTGCTATGATATTAGCACAATGTAGTTGACGCCAAGACTCCAGAGAAGGGAGGGCAAGGGTGCTGTACAGGTCGCAGTGGTGGGAGGAGGTTGGGCAGTCTAGGATGAAATGGCAGAAAGAGTGAAAGATGGGATCCAAGCTGGCCAAGGTGGATGGGGGGGCTGTGCTGTAGACCACATCATCGTAGTCGAAAATGAGGAGGATCATTTTGAGCACTAATTCTCGCTTGACTGAGGTTGGAAGGTTCCCTTTATTGTGGTAAAGTGCACCTAATTTAGGGTGTAGTTTTTTTTGTAGTGAGTCAATGTGGGCATGTAAGTCGTGGTGTTGATTGAGCCATACCCCCAGATACCAAAAGGAGGTGCAGAATTCCAGGGTGGATCCATCCTGAGTGTGGTAAATGGGGGGCATCTATACGGGAGAGTCTCTGCTGCGAGCTGAAGGTTAGGGAGGTGGTTTTCTTTGTGTTCAACACAAGTTGGTTGGACCTGAGCCAAGTTTGAACGGCATCAAAATCCCGTTGGAGAGATGAGTTTGTGTCCCCAATGGAGGGGCCGGAGGCATAAAGAACAGTATCATCTGTGTACATTTGTATGGCTGAGCTGGAGCAGACCAGAGGTAGCTCATTTAGAAATATGGAGAATAGTAGGGGACCCAGGACCGATCCCTGGGGAACCCCCATGTTGACTGGTAGTGGGTTGGATACATGAGGGCCAATTTTTACTGCCTGCTTCCTGCCTGTCAGGTAGGCTTGTAACCAGCTGGTGGCGAGATTAGAGAGGCCTGCATCTTGCAATTTTGCGATTAGTTTAGGGTGGGAGACCGTATCAAAAGCTTTGGCCAAGTCAATGAATATAGCCGAGGTAATATGGCCCTTGTCCGTTCCCGAGGAAATATCATTAGTGAGCCTTAGTAGTGCTGTGATGGTGGAGTGTGTTTTATGAAACTCGGACTGAAACGGGGTGAAGAAGGAGGTGGAGTCGAGGAAATGTGTAAGTTCGGAGAAGGCAAGGTGTTCTTGTAGCTTAGCCAGAACCGGTAGGAGGGAGATTGGGCGGTAGTTGTCAGGCGCTGATGGATCTCCACCCTTAGGTAGCGGGATGATTACTGCTTCCTTCCAGGCTGTAGGAATTCCTGCCTTGGAGAAAGATCGGTTTAAGAGGTCGGCAAGGGGGGTGGCTATTGCAGGGGCTGATAAGAAAAGGAGTTTGGAGTCCAGTCCTAGAGGGCACTTGCCTTTGTTGGGGTCGAGGGAGCATAGGGCGCATAGAACCTCAGCTGACGAGACAGGGTGAAAAGAGAAATTGGTTGCATGGGGGTTATGCAGGGGTATTCCAAGAGGGTTGTTTGCGGGTGTGGGGAATTGTTGGCTATCTAGGACAGTTTTGGCACAATTGGTAAAGAAGGAGTTGAAAGATGAGGCAACTTCACTGGGGCTGATATATTATTACTGTGTATGTTTAGGGTGGGGGTGGGTGGCTGGGCAGGGGGAGAGAGCAGGAATTTTATGGTTTTCCAGAATTTGGAGGGGTGGCTTAGATTAGTGGAGAGGGCCACCTGAAAGTAGTTTTTTTTGCCAGTCTTATGGCATTTGTGCAGTTATTTCGGAGGGAACGGTAATGCTGTAGAGAGGCCGGGGAGTCAGTTTGTCTATATTTTTTCCAGGCCTGGTCCCTAGCCCGACAGCGGCTGATAATGTCGGCAGAGACCCAAGGGAGATGAGCTTCCCTGACCCTTCTATTCCTTGAAGGGGCGTGATAGTCCCAGATGGCAAGAAATTGAGTTCTAAACATTTGAAAAGCATGGTCTATAGTGGGGGCCAAACGTATAAATGACCAGTCAACGAGAGAGAGGTTGTTTAAAAGGGAGTGGAGGCAGAGGGATTTGTAAGCATGCATACAGATTGTCCTTGGTGGGAGGTGGTTTGCGGGTCTGTGTACCCTCCTGATCATGTAGACCATATGGTGATCGCTCAAGGAATCAGGTAGGAGGCCAGCTTTAATTATCCTATGAGGGTGAGTAGTGAGAGCCCAGTCCAGGAGGGAGTGATTCCGTGTTGTGGGATTTAGGCGCGTGAGTTGTTCTATTAGTTGGGAGAGATTAAGGGAGTGAACCCTGCTGCGTAATTTGGAACAGTCAGATGCTAGCCAGTTATGGTTTAGGTCACTGAGGATGTGTAGTTCACCAGTGGCAGCTGTAGTTTTAAGATAGGCTAGATGTTCAATAATGGAGTTACCCGGTATAGCAGGGGCACAATAAATCCTGGCCACATATACCGGGGAGGTGTGCGGCAGAACTATTTTAACCATCTTAGTTTCTATGAGGGGATTCTGACATGGGATAAGGACAGGGGTGAAATGGAGCCCATTTGATATATACATGGCTATGCCGCCACCTTTCTTAGTTCCTTTGTGGTCCTGCCTAATTACAGAGTAACCTGGGATGGCTATTTCTGCTTCTGCATGGTAAGGTTTCAGCCAGGTTTCAGATATGATGCAAATATCAGGTTTAAGGGTAAGGGGAGTGACCTGCAGCTCCAGTATTTTATTTAGTAAGCTGCAGATGTTGAGGTGGATAAGGTTTATACCCTTAGGAAGGGTTTGGGGGGGTGAGATTTGATGATGAGCCAGGGTTTGTTTCAATGTCGCCAGCCAGGAGAAGCAGCAGGGTGAGATAGCACATAGCAGTGTGCCATGTATATCTTGGCTTGTATCTGGGACGGGAGATATGTGGGTTGCAGAGAGAGACAGAGTCCCCTAGATTACGTAGGGCAGATAGTGCATAGGGAAGGAGAAGGGGATGACTGAGGAGCTGATGAGCCAACTTTGGGTGGTTGTGTGAAACTGGCTCACTGTGGGAGAAGGTGGGGGTGGAGGAGGAGGAGAGATCGAGATACTGCTGGGGAGGTCTGGATTATTAAAGGGCCTGTTAGATGGAGGTAGTGATATGAGAGGCAGGGCAATGGCTAGGACAGCAATTTGGTAGAAGATCATACTTGTAAAAGTGATGAGATACAGGAAAAAAAGACACACTCTGCAATTTAGTAATAGCGGGGGGATCTGATAATCTGCAAACCTAAAAGTGGGCTGATAGGTTTTGGCACAGTCACCTGACCTCACAGATCCTAATAATTTAGAGTACCGACCAAGGGTGGTGGTGGTGATGGTGGGGAGCTGGCGCATAGCGCCGGTGGGGCAAAAAATGGCACAGCAGTACCGGCACGATGTGCTGGGTTCACACAGCTGAAGATTCAAAACTGCAGGAAAGGCACCAAAACAGACAAAAGAGCCTAGTCCTGCCTGCAGAAAAAACGATCGTCCTCTCACAACTTTTGTGGCTTCGGGGGGGTCCGATGCTATCCGTGCCCCAGGGAGAGCTCCAAACGTAGCCCTCGTGACCTCATGGGGGTTTTAGGGGGAGGGCAGCAGTACCCTACCCTCATGACCCAACTGTGTCGATAGAAGAGGACAGGGATTAGTTTATATACAGCAGAAGGGGCGGAGTTTCGATCAGGTATGTCCTATTCTGTATTACTGTTTGGGTACTCCGACTCTGTTACAGAGCAAACATTAATTTAAAACTAGGGCAGCTCCTCTGTTAAAGACAAGAGCAGCAAGCAGGTAATGCTTAATTTAGAGGATTAGGGAGCGAGGGCTAAATCCTTGTAATACTAAGTTATGGTCCTACAACAACAGTGCTCAGTAGAGCAATTGCCAGTTAAAGTAGACTGAATTGATGCTGGGTCTCTAAACAATAGCTATGGTATTCATTTGCTAACTCAGATAGGAAACAGTGCACAGTTATAGAATCTAGAAACACATGTAATTGGGAAGGTTACAAGAGTTTTTGCAAACAGTCTAGCAGCCTATGCAGGGGAAAAAATTACATTTCACGGCACTATTAAAGTAAAAGTGTCTCTTGCTTTTTCTGCAGTAAAATCAGGCAAAAACAGAAAAGTGTTAGCTTGAAACAGTCTCTAGATGTACGCCGACTGCAGTGCCTGTAACAAAAATGCGGCAGAGCAGTACCAGCGCGATGTGCTGGGTTCACACAGCCGAAGATTCAAAACTGCAGAAAAGGCACCAAAACAGACAAAAGAGCCTAGTCCTGCCTGCAGAAAAAACGATCATCCTCTCGTACCTTTTGTGGCTTCGGGGGGGGAGGGGTCTGATGTGATCCATGCCCCAGGGAGAGCTCCAAACGTAGCCCTCGCGACCTCATGGGGGTTTCAGGGGGAGGGCAGCAGTCCCCTACCCTACCCTCGTGACCCAACTTTTATGGCTTTGGGGGGGGAGTCCAATGTGATCCGTGCCCCAGGGAGAGCTCCAAACACAGCCCTCACGACCTCGTGGGGGTTTCAGGGGGAGGGCAGCAGTCCCCTACCCTACCCTCGCGACCCAACTTTTGTGGCTTTGGGGGGGGTTTGATGCGATCCGCGCCACAGGGATAGCTCCAAATGCAGCCCTCGTGACCTCATGGGGGTTTCAGGGGGAGGGCAGCAGTCCCCTACCCTACCCTCTCGACCCAATTCAGGTTGGTTGGAGACATGAAGGAGGTCACTGAGCAGATCACTGTGAGATCTGTAATGTGGGTCTGCCAGCATTGTAATCACTACCTGACTGTTGTTGAGAGTAGCCAGCTACGACAAATACTTAGAGTGGCAGGGATGCACCTAAATTATTACTTGAATTCAGTGTAGGGAGATTACCCTTGGGTGAGGGGAGGAGATGTTTGTTAGGGCAATATTGAGGGAGTTGTGTACAGCTCATTCAAGATTTGAAAGGGTGGTAGCCAGCCAACTTGCATTGTGGAGTAGAGCACAGAAAAGTACTTGAGATGACTTGCTGGGAACTGTCCTGCAGGGTTCTGCAGATCACAGGTAAAGGAGCAGACTGACACCGGAAGTCAGGTGGATCCGCTCAAGGTATTAGTATGTCTATCCTGCTAATAATATTGTTATCCATTGTGCTGTAAGTGCAGCCCTTATGAGGGCATGAACTGCACTTTTTCTGGTGGGTCATGATGCTTATTGCTTGGCCCTTCAGGAAGACCTAGTTGTTGGTTAATGAGGTGGGAAAAAACACAACAGGGAACTGTACATACTACTTTCACTGTACAGAAGGGTGGTGATCCACTCAATATTTACAGTGGGAGCAAAAGTCAAACATTGCGAATGTGGACTAGAGTGTAACTTGGGAGGCAGTTTTTAACAGTGCCAGCTGATGATGCATGACAGTATAGATGTGCACAACTCTCTGAGGTACAAGATTACAATCTGAGGTGTGATAATTCTCTTCATGAGACTGCAAGCTCATACGTGGCCCCAGACAGTACTAAGGACAGGGTATGGATGGTGGGGTGTTCAACAGAAGGCAGGCTAGGTGCAGGGGATTTATGTGGAAAAAAGAAAACCTTATTTCTGGATTACCAAGAGAGCATGAGCTTTGGAACTGAACAAGACAGGTACTTTGCTGTGTGACCCTGAGCAAGTCACTAAACTTCCTTGTGCTCCCAGGTCACACCTGTAAATAAGCTTTCAGTTTAGTGTAGCTCTCCTGGTTAACAAAAAACAAAATTTAGTGCATCATATAACC
The DNA here is from genome assembly GCA_016271365.2 of Neoceratodus forsteri. NCBI lineage: Eukaryota > Metazoa > Chordata > Ceratodontiformes > Ceratodontidae > Neoceratodus > Neoceratodus forsteri. The sequence goes on along the minus strand of CM057458.1, from coordinate 1,385,306,494 downwards.
ACTAGATCATCAGGCATGTGAAGTGTTTTACTATAATGCAGTTTGCCAAAGAAAAAGTCAGCTGGATTGCAAAACATTTTCCACAAATTAAGGTAAACAAAATCAACAAAATCATACCTTAACATGTGTACTGATCAGAATAATCCACGAGGTAATACTTGGTGTTGATCAATCTGGTACAACAATTCAAAATAAAGAGGGAAAGAAGAACTAGTTAGCACTATAGAAATATAGGTCGATTGCTGTCCCTGGCTCCAGTGATGTCATCATGACTCATCATTTAACACACTTGGCAGATACCTTAGGGAGAAACCAAGGCTGTTTTTGGAAAGTGAAAGACTGATGTTTACATTTTCCAAATGCTATGAAACTGTGTTTATGTTATTTACATAAATGCAGTTTTAGCATAAATGTAAACAGCAGCCTTTACTTTACCTCAGATTTTGAAATTTGCAGTTTTAAAAAACTGCTTGTTTGGGTACCTTTTAAAGAGAGGCATGGCTTCCCAATCACAAAAGTAGTGAGACTAATATATTGAAATAAGCAGATTTGTCCCCACCTTCAGTTAAATAAATAAAAATTATGAAATGATTATGAAAAAAGAACATAGGGTGAAGATTAATATATTTTATTACTTATGTTTATATTTTTACAGCTGTATAAATAAATAAGGAGCAGCTCATCGAGTCTGATGAAGAGACAAAGGGAGTCCTGAAACATAACTTTTTTTGAAAGAAAACAATGAGAGCTTCAAAAGAAATAAAAAGGAATGAGATGTATTAAATGAAAATAATTTAAATTTATATATTGAAGAAATCTAAACCTAAACAATCTCTTTTTTCGGGTTGAGGACCACATTACCTTTTAACTACATTTTGGAACCATCCAACTGTGGCACACTCCCCAAATAAAAATAATAAGGGAACCGAGGGAAACATATAACAAATAAGCTCCTTCAGTGCCCACTGCCAGGCTGACATCCTGTCATTGTTTGATCCTGCCCATTTACATGTGAGTGCCATGCTGAGTCTCTGTGCCTGCCCCTTTAAGAGCTAGCTAATATGTGTATAGTGAATGGTCTGAGCTGGGTCCAAGTGATTTAGGGCTTGCGACCAGCCAGACACCACTATCCTTGCTCCACTCTGCAGTCAATGATAGAGCAGAGAATGCCTGTATGGGAACTATACTTATTTACTGTTTAAACTTTTTTTTTATTTGAAATGGAGAAGTTTCTTTAACCTGCTTTCCTTGCAGCTATGTTTTGAAATGGAAGCCACCATGTTAAGTCTGGAACTTCCAGTAATTGGACCAATAGGACCCAGGGGATCTAAAATGGATCCTGGCCAAAGTGCCTTGTGGGAAAGAAAACTGTAATTTTTGTAGTTTTAGGTTGGCACCAAAACTGGCCTGGAGGGGGAGCCCTAATTGTGACTGACAGCTTTCTCAGTCAACCCAAATCTTGGATTACAAGTGAAATCCCTAGTGCTGCATGAGATAGTGGAACAGTTAGAGTTTGTATTTGAAGTGTGAGCAGCTGCTTCCTGAACGGAACATAGGGAAATCAACGGGGAAGAGGGCCAGCTTACCTCACTGCCTCATCTCTCCTGCATTGGACTGCCCGATATCAGATGCAGGAATCATCTGATTTAAGTCTGGAACTGCAGCAGCAAGTATTGTAGAGTTTGTAGCACCGCTTGTGTTTTGGACCAAAGAAGATGTTCCTGTGAAGCGATCGGCCCAGCTAGTGTGAGAGACTGATTTTGAATTGAGGAGTTTGCTCAGTGAATCTATTGCAATAGCACTCAGACTGTATCTGAACTGTAGACAGTTAGTGCTGTTTGATTTAAATGTGCTGTATCTTTCTCACGGGTCAAGATCTGCTTGTCCATGACACATCCTGGTGTGCCAGTTGGAGGCTTCACCAGCAAACAAAACTGAACTTGCTAATATGATTATCATGCTGGGCCTTTGCCATCTCAGCCCAGACCAACTGCCTTTTGCCAGGGACTGCATTTGGCAAGAGACCGGCTTCAGGGATCCAGCCCCTGTGCAAGAACAACTCACAGGTAGTGGCCACTGTAGGGGAAGGCAATGAAGAGGAGGTGTGTCATGTTGGCCCTACTTCCCCATGCTCATCGGTGAACACCATGAGGTCTCCATATCACCTGCAATTCCTCAACAATCTGGTAGTGTGAGTACAATCAGGGTAACTGATTGCAATGAGTTATTTAATCATCTGTGGTACCATCTGATTCCTTTAACTTTCTGGATTTTCAAAAAAACTGAGCAAACTAGTTCGGCTTATGAATAATCATCTTGTTGCACATGCTAACTGCCTTTCTTTCCATCATGTTCCCCAACAAAGGCTGGAATGCTGGCCACACCCTGGCAATGCTACTGGCTAGCCAGTTTTCATCTTGGGTACCCAGTGTTGTACAACTAGGTATGCCAAACCATTATTTAAATCAGAATACACATCATTCAATTAAATTAATTCTCCTTCCTTGTTCATGTCCCCTGAAGAAATCTGATTTTCTTGTTTCACATTTAACCTGGCTATTGTGCATATTATTAGTTGAGTTACATTACTGAAAGTGTGCAGTTGCCTTGTTAACCTTACTTTACAGGGGGTCTCCAGGGAAACTGCCAATGGTCCAACTCTGGGGGTAAGTGTAAAGGGTGTGTGCATATTATTCCTGCTATTTACTGACTGTGTGGTAACTACTGCTGTTACAGGTACTGCGCCAGTAGAAGGGGTTGGTGGGTGGTTCTAGCTTTCCAGAGGGCTATAGTAGGAAAGGGAGACACCCCCCGATATCATTACTCTGGCTGGAGACACCTTAATACTGAATCCATGGCCCTTAACCTATACTAAAACATACAGGCAGGGATAGTAACCTTGGGGATAGCGCAGCCTATGGGTTACATACATAAGAAGCATGCAACAACTAGGCACACCCAAAGAATAATACATTTCAAATATCAAATAACAAATAACAAGCAGCACAAGTCCTGGGAGAGAGGTATGTCCCATAGAAGCAGGAAAAGGAATCTTTAATGGTGTGCGGTAGAAAGGAATAAGGTATAGTGGGGAGGAATGCTGAAGTGGAAGAGAAAAGGAGGTAAAGAACTAGTGTGTAAGGGAGAGGGGAGGGAGGAGAGAGAGAGAGGGAAGGAAAGGGAGCGAAGGAGAAAGGTAGGAGTGCATCAGAAAAGAATAGGAGATGTAGGAGAGGGAGGAAGATGGAGAAGGAGAGGTGAAGGGTAAGAGTAGGAGTAGGGAGGAGGGAGGGAGGGAGGGCAAGGTGTGGAAGAAAACGGGGAGGAGGGAAGAGTGGATTGGAGAAAGGCTTTGACTAAGGGCATTCACAGGAGGGAGCAGTATGAACATGGAAAAGAGAGGAGAGAGAGAGAGTGTTCGGAAGATGCGGAGTGAATGGTTAGGGGAGAAAATTCCTCAGTTTAGGGGAGTGGAAAGAGAAAGCACCCTGACCAGCAAGCAATTTACAAGCAGGAAGCATGAGGGAACAATTGCCGAATATGGGGAGGAGGACAGTGGTGAGAGGAGAAAGCTGAGGAAGGGGGAAGAAATGCCAGCCAGAATTAAGAGATTAAAGAGACACAGTGGGTTAGGCAACTATTTTCCAGGGAGGGCCGGGAGAGAGATAGGGCAGAATACATAGAACAGTGGTGAGTGCGAGGATGGCAGTCCAAGGCAAACTCGCAGAAGGAGTGAAAGAGTGGGTCCAGTCTGGCAATAGTGGACTTTGGGACAGCACCGTAGACAATGTCACCATAATCAATAATGGGGAGGATCATTTTAGTGATGATATCTTGACAGATAGGACATGGGATGCAGCTTTTGTTTCTGTAAAGAACGTTGAGCATGGGATGGAGTTTTTTATGAACAGTGTCTACGTGCTGTGAAAAGTCAAGATGTCAGTCAAGATAGACCCCAAGGTACTTAAATGAGGGCACATCGCCAATTATATGTACCCTATTACAGATTTTAGTGTAATCTGCAAAGAGGCGCACCTTCTCTTTCCTCCAGCTCTTCTGCAATGTCTGCTATAAAGACATTGAAGAGAACTAGTTCCAGTACTGAGCAATGAAGTATTCCACTGTTCACTTCCCCTCATTAGAGTGAGTTCTGTTTACCACTATGCTCTGTACCCAGTTTACCACCTTTGGCCCAGTCCTGAACTGTCCTATTTCCTTATTAGTATCACTCGATGAAGTACCGTGTTGAAGGTCTTGCTGAAGCTCAAGTAGGCCACATCCACCCCCAACACACCCTGATCTATTTTCTTGGTACCCAATCAAAGAAATTAGTCAGATTAATCTGACAGGATCTTTGACAGTACAGTGACAAAAATGTTGTTGACCAACGGTACAACTAAACTTTAATGTCGACCACATTTGCGGTCGGCATAAAGATAGTCACTGCCTACCATGTGTTCTTTGGGGGGCTTCACCCCCCGAATCCCCAGAAAACAGTGCTGGGTCCAGTGTTGATGCTGCAGCGACTTGGCGCTGTTGTTGCTGTAGTGTCAGTCACTGTCAACATGTCACTGTTGGGGCGGAATACACATCTGACATGAACCCCCTTGTGAATCTGTTCTGCCTTGAGTCTTGTAACCCACTGGATTCAAAATATTCCATTAGCCAAAGAGTATCCATTAACTTCCCCACTAATGACTTTAGGCTGACAACCTATATTTACCAGCCTCTTCCCTGCTGTCACTTTTATGAAGCAGGACTACATCTGCCCTCCTCCAGTCTTCTGGAACCACTCCTGTTTCCAGTGAGTGCTGGAAAAGGGCTGTCAGAGGTGCAGCTACTACCTCCCTGAGCTCCCTCAATGTCCTTCTACTATCAGATTTGCAATTTCTCTTAGGGCTCTTTCCTCTTTGAATAGACCTGTATGTGCCTCCCTCTCCTGTGTTCCTGTTGCTTCTGTGTGGTCTGTCTCCTTACCATCCGCTGTGAAGGCTGAGTTGAGGTATCTGTTCAAGATATCTGATTTTTCTTGATTTTGCTCTACACAATCTCTCCCTTCCATTTTTAACCTCAAAATCTCTCCCCTTGTCTTCTTCTTTCAACTTATATATCTAAAAAATTTCTCTTCCAGTTTAGTTATCCCTTTGGCTATCCTTTCCTCTGTTAGCTCCTTTGTGCCCCTCACCTTCTCCCCTTCTTAACTTGCTTTTCCTGGCACACATCCCTATCCTCTTCCCACTTTATTTCCTTGTACATACTGAATGCTACCTCTTTAGCCTTCACCTTCACAGCCACTTCCCTCAAGAACCATCATGGTCTCTGTTTCCTCCTGTTTTTGCTCACTTCTCTCATGCAGAGGTTTGATGCCTTCATTGTGCCATCCCTTAATTTAGGTCACTGTTCCTTCATCCCATTCAGGTAATCCCCCATTAGGTAATCTCTGAGGCAGTCACCCATCTTTTTAAATTTACCCTCCTGATGTCCAGGAAATTCATCCTTATGTGGTTTGTCTCTGCCACCTACCTTATGTTAAATCAGACTGTGTGATGGCCGCTGTTCCCCAGATGGCATCCAACCTTCACATCTGCAATACTGTCCCTGTTTGTGAGCACTAGGTACTGTATTGCCCCATCTCGAGTGGGCTGTCTGACTCATTTCCTGAGAAATGCCTCCTACAGAGAATCTAGCATGGCTCTGCTTGTAGCCAAGGCCAGCCTGAGAGGCTGCAATCTACATTTGGCAGATTGAAGTCCCTTACCAGCAGCACCTCTCCCTTTTCCATCATTGTTCTTATGGCTTCCCCCCATGCCATATCTAGTTCTTCCCCCTGTCTTGGAGGTCTGTATATCACCCCAGTGTGGATTGTAATTCTAGCTCCTGTCTTCAGGATGACACACACAGCACCTCCAACTCTTCCTTTTCCCCCCGATTCCCTTGCATTTCCATTGCTTTGATATCCCCCCCACACATAGAGCACAACCCCGCCACCAGTCCTCCTCTCCTTATCCTTCCTCAAGTGAGTGTAGCCTGTTATGGCTATGTCTCAGTTGTGGCTCATGACTCAGTAATGGACACACAATCCAAGTTTGCCTCCACCATGATGGTCATTAGGTGTGGAGTTTTATTTTCAAGACTTGTTGATATTGCACACATGGCCCCTCCACACCTTGCTCCCACACTGCCCAGAACTCCCCTTCACCCTTGTGCCCTGCCTAATTTACCCTCTCTTTTTAGAACTTATGCTCCCACCCCCCCTTTTCAACTACTTATGTGCTTCACTAGTATGCCCACTGATAGTATATGGATTTTATTTAATTCTAGATGTTTGGAGTAAAATTTTGTCTTATGCTGGGTTGCACTGTTCTTTTCCACAATAATATGCTCTATTAATGATTTCAAAGATAAAACAAGCAGTCCATGAGATCCAAAAAACTGGAAGGTAAAAATTGACAGTTAAGCAATCAATCAGTCAATCATTCAATCTTTATTTTACCAGGTGAAACACCTTTGAGAGAGCTCATTTGCAAGGTGGACCTGGACAAATGCACATGAAAGCAAACAATGTACAGAGGAAAAAGATTGGTGTACAATCAAGGAATACAACGTAGACTAGGACATAAAACAGTACAGTATTAAGCAAGGTCTATATAGGCAAATATGTAAGAGGCAAAGAAAAAACATATTGCCAATATACATTATTATACAATAAGTACATGAACAGTTTACAAAAAGGGGTAGGAGGTGTGCTAGGAAGAAGAAGCAGTAATAAACAGGGAATCACAAGGCCTGGGGAGATGTCTAACACTTATTTCACTGGCCTCCGGGGGTGAAGTTACAGGATTCTATAAAAGAATGCCAGCTTCAGAGTTTTTTGTAATTTGTTCCATAAGTCAGGGTGTACCTAGCTTATAGACGCTTTACCAAAGCATGAATCAACTTTAGGGATGTATAAGGAGATAAATGAGAGGCTGCAGAAGGAGAAATTGCCCACAGCACATAGGGTCAAGCAGTTAGAGATACACAGGGGAAGCTTATGTGTGATAGCTCTAAAAGTCCAAAAGGTGGCATTGCTTTGCCTTCTGAACATGTGGGATGTCCAGCCTACTGCGGCATACAGAGAGTAGTGGTGGATGAGGTATGGCAGACCAGAGATAAGTCTCAAAGATCGGTGATAGAGCGAGTCAAGTTTAGAGAGTGCGGAGGCCGAGCCTTGGCTATAGAGGAAGTTGGCATAGTCTAATAAGGATAGAGAGGTGGTTTGGTCCAGTCTTTTTTTTTTTTGCGTCGTGGGATAGGAGATGTTTGATCTGGAAGAACAGGCCCAGTGTCTGCCTCAGCTTCTTTGATAGTTCCTCAGTAAGGTCAAAGAATATAAGCTTGTGGTCTATCCAAAGCCCCAGATATTGAAATTTTCTCACATATTCAATAGGTTCTCCCAGAAGTGATAGAATCTGCAGAGTTAAGCTATGTAGAGAAGGTTTTTGACCTATGGCAGAAGGTGAGAAAAGTATGGCCTTCATTTATTTTGCATTTAGAAGTAGTTTTTGGCTCAATTTGTATAACTGCAGCTGATTAAAGTCCACCTGTAGGTCCATACAGGCCTGCTCTGGGGTAGGTCTAGCAATGTATATGACCGTGTCATGAGCGAAGAGATGAATGTCGGCTGCTTTGATTCCAAAGTCATTGTTATTAATATAAAGAGTAAAGAGCAGTGGTCCTAAAATGGACCCTTGCGGCACACCTCTTAGGTGCAATTTTAGTGGAGAGAGATCCCCTTGGGCTTTAACCTGTTGGAATCTCCCAAAGAGGTAACCACTGAACCATTTCAAGGCAGAAGAGTCTATGCCAATGCTTTGAAGAGTGTCCAACAGCAAGCAATTGTCCACTGTATTGAATGCCTTGCTAAGATCAGGAAACTAGAACAAGAAGAAATGGATGTACTCTGCTGTATGTATTAATGTTCAAAACTTTATTTGCAATTTTCTTCTTACAAAAGATAGGCAACAGTTTCATGGTAAAAGCCGCTTCATCAGGCCCTGATTGTGTTGCTTAACATTTGTTTCATGTCCTTTGCTTCAATTTATATGAAGCATTCTTTCTACTTTATTATTTTTTTTTAAATCATGCAGCTCATATTCTAAAATCCATAGTATTCTGTCTGGCTCTTATCATGTAACTACACTACAGCGAGCAGATGGTCACTAATTCAGGCTCCTAGAAGGGGCTACAAACATTCTGCCCTATTTCTGAGTCTCTGTGCTTGCTATGTCTGTAGTGATCCAAATAATCAAAAATTCACACTCCCAAAGAGGGCTGTTAGCTTCCTGTGTAAGTACTGCATCTCAGCACTTTTAGTTTCTTAATGGTGTGCTGCATCTGCCTCGATCAATCCTTCTGATCAGGAAACAATGCACCTACCCATTTCTTGACATCCAAATAATTTTGCCAGTCATCGGTTACCTTTGCAAGTGCAGATATTGTACTGTGACAAGCTCAGAATCTTGTCTGGGCAGGGTTAAGCAGATTGGTGGAGTCCAAGTACTTCCTAAGGTGCATGTTAGCCACTTTCTCAAGCAGTTTAGAGAGGATGGGAAGTAAAGATATCGGTCTGTAATTGTTTAGATCACTTGGATCACCTGATTCGAATGGGGAATAACATGGGCAGTTTTCCAAATGGGAGGGAAGTCTCCTTGGGCAAGAGATAGATTAAAGAGGTGGGTGATGGGTGCTGATAATACATGTGAGGTGAGCTTCAGAAAATAGGGGTCGATAAGGTCAGCACCTGCACTTTTCCTAGTATCCAGTGCTAGCAGTAGAGCTTCCACTTGTTTCAATGGCACAGGGCTAAAGGAGAAGGCCATGCCAGGGATAGAGGTAATGCTAGTAGATCTAGCAGTATCCTAACAGCAAAGATGTATGCAGAGATTATAGGTGGGTGAGGAGTCAAAGGCAAGCCCAGCGGTGGCAAAGTGGCTGTTAAGCTGATCTAGGATTGTCTGTTTGTCAGTGAATGTGGAGCCGCCAGATTGGATTTTGGCCGGGAGAGAATTTACCTATTCATGCCCTTCTATATCCTTAATGGTCTTCCAAAACTGAGAAGCACACTTAGATGATGAGTTCAGCTCATGCTAAAAATACTTAACTTTTTTGGATCTGAAAAAATTAGCACAAGTGACCCTAGCCATTCCGAAAGCCAACCAGTCAGCAGGAAGCTTGGTTTAATGTGCTTTTTTCAAAAGAACATCCCTATTATGTAAAGCGGCCTTCAGGTTGACCATAAACCATGGGCACCATTTTTTTATTTGAGTGAATTTTAACCAATAGAGCATGTCTATCTATAGCCAGAAGTACAATCCTTTGAAAGGATTCATAAGCTTCACACACACTGACTTGGCTAGATAGAAATCTTGCCAACTAGAATTTTGCAGTTCAGTAAGGAATGCTAGAGGAGCAAAGTTACATTTGCTTATTTTGTATATATATATCAAAGAGGAGACTGATTTGGGAGCAGACCTCACACAAGCAATGGAACAATGGTCACTAAGGTCAGTGAAAACAACATCTGAATGGATGAAAAGGTGAGGCTTATTAACTAGAATAAGATCAATTAAGGTACTGTTGGCAGAGTTTTTCTTATTAGTGCATGTGACTTGAGGAATTTGTTGCATAAGGCCGAAGGTGTCACAAAGTTATTTAAGGAGTTCAGAGCTTGCTGAGAGCCAGTCAAGGTTGAGGACTGCCAAAATGATGTCTTCCGAGGTCGACATGTTCATTTCATTGCATACGTGGCCTAGCACCTTTAGGCCTGCCGTTGGTTGGTGATAACATCCAATAACACAAAAAGATTGGGAGGAAGAGAGATGAACCTTCAGGATCAAACTTTCAAACACCTTAGCAAAGAGGTTGAATTGGTAGTGGTCACCAAAAATGTATCTAGTATGTGTACAGCTATGTCATTCCCTCTGCTAGGTCGGTCAGTTCAGAAGACATTATAGGACAGAATGTTTATGGCAGAATCGAGAGTAGAAGGGCTGTCCCAAGTTTCAGTTAATACCAGTATGTCAGGCATAGTATGGAGGGTCCAGGACTGAATGGAATCAGACTTCTTCAGAAGACTACAAACATTAATTTGAAGGAATTTTATACCCTTGAGGTGAACTAAATCTGAGGGAGCTATTATTCAAGTGAATGATCCAGGGTTCAGTTTGACATTGCTCGAACAGAGTAATAATATCAGCAACATTTTACTCAGGGCACTTAGTAGAAGTTTAAGGATATGGGTACATTCTCTTTTGCAATGAGGAGAGAGCCTAGATGAAGATTAAGCACCTTGGTAGCTAACTGGTCCTAACACTACATAGAGCAGTACCCTAACCTCCCAAAAAACTGAGCAGAAGAGGGACAGATGGGGTACGACTGAGTGGTTAAAGTACGGTAAAAGGAAGACAGAGGTTCCAGGATTCCAAGGTGGCTGAAAGGAAGGTTCAAATAAAAAGAGGAAACCAGGTAGTGGATGGCAGTGCATGCCTTCCCCCAAAAGGAGTTATAATGTACTCTACCTGTAAACGGTCAGTATGTGGCTCTAGGGGGATGAGGAGGGAGGTAGATACAATGCAAAGTAACAATAAAGAGGTCTGCATTGTGTGGTCCTGGATACAGTGGGAATATAAGGCCACCAGACAGACATCAGAGTTTAAATATTGCTGTGCATAACACAGGAAAATAATAGTGGGTTATATGAGTGCTGTACAATGGTCATGAGAGAAGCTGAAATAATAAGCTGCTCCACAGAAGCTGATGAGCTAAGCTATATTACATAGCTGGAATGCAACTATCCCAGAATGCAATCTAGTTGCACTAGATTGGGAACATGCTTGGCAAGAAACAGTGTTGCTGTCACTTTAAGCTTGAGGAGCTGGCTGGAAGTAGCCTGTAGGAGTGAGCTAGTAAGCTGGGGGTGGGGTTTAAGTGTATTTAAACAGGACCAGGGGTGAATGGGTGGGCTGAAAAATCAAGATCCTAGGGCTCCCTTCCTGGAGGTAATCAGTCCCCGAGGGAGAGTCTGTACCTGGGCTTCTGTGAGGGGCTGGTGGCTTCAGACCCAGACCACGGATGGCAGTCTGGCAGGTTGGGTTCATCAGAGAACCACAGCTGTGGCACTTGGACCACCTGAAAAGAGAAGGACAGGGGGAAATTAAATATAGAGGCAGGGGGTGGGGGCTGTTCATGGATCTAAAAAATAGCTTAAACGGGTGTGGATTGCAGACTAAAATGTTAAGCAAGTGAAAACGAACCATAAAAGGAGCATAAAAGAAACTAAAATCAACAAGCCAACTCCCAAACTACAACTCCCTCAGCCCCCCACCCAGAGCACAGCAGATATCAATAATTTGGACACTTAGAACTGAACTAGTACCTAGGAGGTGCAAGCTGGCGAGGGCTACTATCTGGAAATCAGGGTATCCAGGGACTGCCAGTGGTCCCTATATAGCTCTAATTTATTCAATCTTTAGGCAATGTGCTTTTTTTCTGCCAAGGTCTGTGACAGCTCCTAATGCCATTCACGAAGCATTGGAATAGTATCATCCCACCAATGGCAAAGAATAATAAGCTTGGCAGTTATCGAAAAAAGAGCCATATGGGCCTTATGGGACCAGACAATGCTTGGGGGAAAATACCTGTGAGGCAAATTTGTGGGGTGAAAAAAGAATCTAGACCTAACCAGGGGTTGAGAAAGCACTGTATGTATGCCCAGAAAGGGGCAGCCTTGGGGCAACCCAAGGGAATATGTCTGAGAGAGCCATCCCCAGTGCCACTGACGTGGTTCAGCATGAGGTTGTTGTACTCCTGAGGTGCTGTCTTTCAGATAAGACATTAAACCAAGGTCCTGTCTGCTTGTTCTGGTGGTTGTTCAGGTGGATATTAAAGAACCTATGGCACTTCGTAAAAATAATGGGTGCAATCCCCCTGGTGTCATTTTTCACATTTATGAAAAATGCAACCATAAGCTTAATCTGGTTCAAGTGCAGCTGGTTACCATCAGTACCCCCTCCTCCCGTGATGAGGCTAAAAAAAGCAGAATTGTCTAGTCCTCCTTTATCAGCAAAAAAAAAAAAAAATAGGTAAATACAATCAAAATACGGATTCCACGATAGCCTTTAACCTAAAGGAACTCCTTGGTCCTCTCACTCTCTACCTTTCTCTTTTTGACTGTCTCACATTCATTTATTTCTCTCACTCATACTCTTTCTCTCTCTCTCTCTCTCTCTCTCTCTCTTTCTTCCACTCACTTTCTCTCTTATTACTCTGTATCTTATTGTCTCTCTCTCTCTCTCTGTCTGTCTGTTACAATGAAAATCATGCCAAGAAATTTCTTGGTTTGGGGTGGTGGCGGGTAAATTAATAAAATTAACCTAAAGGGAACACTGATTTATACTTTTAAATTGCCCATATGAAACCACAGCACTATCCCTTTTTGGGAGCACTTAATCTTGATTTGATACTGTCAAAACATTTAATTATTCACTGTTATATACTACCTAACTGTTCTGCACTTCCCTTATGCACTTTTTCATTGTTTTGCACAGCATTAAATTATGCATTAAGGGTGGAACTAGCAGAGCCATTATCAGAACTGTTTAGTGAGTCTCTGAGCACAGAAGAGGTCCCGAAAGACTAGAGAAGGGCTCATGTGATCCCGCTCCACAAGAGTGGTAGCAGGGAGGAGGCAGGAAACTACAGATCAGTCAGTCTTACCTCAGTAGTGGGCAAGATTATGGAGACACTCCTTAATGAAAGGATAGTGCTACACCTGGAATCCATAGGAGCACATGATCCAAGACAGCATGGGTTTACAAATGGAAGGTCCTGTCAAACTAATCTCATAGATTTCTTTGACTGGGTAACCAAAGTGGTGGACCAAGGGGAGCAGTTGATGTCGCCTACCTCGACTTCAGCAAAGCTTTCAATACTGTTCCACATAGAAGATTGATTAATAAGCTGGGTAGGCTCAGGGTGGGTTAGACGGTCAACTGTGTGGCAAACTGGTTGACAGGCAGAAAACAGAGTGGTGGTAAACGGTATACAGTCAGAAGAGATGCAAATCAGAAGTGGGGTACCTCAGGGATCAGTCCTGGGGCCAGTCCTCTTCAATATCTTCATCAGTGACAGTTTAGATGGACTGGAGGGTAAGGATTGTCTGTTTTCAGATGACACCAAGATCTGCAACTGAGTTGATGATCCAGATGGGGTGGGCAGAATTAGAAGAGATCTAGATAAACTTGCAAAATGGTCAGAAGAGTGGCAACTGGGGTTTAACACAAAGAAGTGCAAGATCATGCACATAGGGAAGAGAAACCCTGAAGCCACCTATTGTCTGGGAGGGGAGTTTCTGGCAGTCACAAGGGAAGAAAGGACTTGGGCGTCATCATCACTGATTACCTGAAATCATCCAAGCAGACCACTAAAGCAATAGGTAAGGCTATAGGGATGTTGGGGTGTATTAGTAGGGGTATCACAAGTTGTAAGAGGGAGGTAATAATCCCTCTTTACAAGACACTGGTTAAGCCCCATCTTGAGTACTGCGTACAGTACTGGAGGCCACACCTTCACAAGGACATTAACCAAATTGAGGCAGTCCAGAGAAGGGCAACCAAAATAGTGCAGGGACCACATCAGAAAGCATATGAGGACAGATTAACTGAGCTCAATATGTTTACCCTAAAGCAAAGGAGGGAGAGAGGTGATAAGATTGAAACATTGAAACACCTTAAGGGCATTAACAAGGTGAAAGAATCTAACATGTTTCAATATAAGAAAAATAGCGGGACAAGAGGATACAGCATGAGATTAGAGGGAGGCTGATTAAGGGGTAATGTGAGGATGTTCTTTTTCACAGAAAGGGTGGATGCATGGAATGGCCTACCTCAGGAAGTGGTGGATATGAAAACAGTGCAGATCTTCAAACAAGCATGGGATAGGCATAAGGGAGCAATACAGATGAGTATGAATAGATAGGCCATTGACAGAGCAAAGGCCAAAGGCACATTCATAAGGTAGAAAAAGAAATGGGCATACTGGATGGGTCTTGCAGTCCTTATTTGCCATCAACTTCTATGTTTCTATGTTTCTATGTATTTGCCATAGAACTGCTCTAATTTTAGTACTGAAACAACATTTTCATTAAAATCTCCTATTCATTGTGAAACTATGTAAACATGTTGCTGTCTTTCTTGACGTTACGCACTCATGCTTTCAAGAACTAAAAAAGGTAAATGGCAGCTGGCAAGAATAAACATATATTTTGACTGGCAATACTGTCAGCTTAGGGGTTGGGGCTAGTGAAGGATATCCTGAACAAGTACTGGTCAGTAAATTAGAGTGATGTGCACTTGACGATTTGGCAGAATGCAGTCCTATAATGCTTAGATGACCAACAAATATAAAAGATGCTGTGCTCACAACACAAGTCTACAGAACCCTTATCCTATACTGCGGTTAAAACTATTAAGTGCAGGACGTAGAAAGTATGCAAAATAAAGTTTTATGTAGTTACTTTCAGACAGGTGTGGATATAGATCATCCAAAGGGTGGTAAAATTAAAGCCTGGTAACTTATTTTTGTGATACAAATAGTTTATATCCTTAACTGCTTATGCAAATGTTTTTTGTGTGGATAGAACAATTCACAAGTTCAAAATCTGCATAAGCGAACAAATAAGAGCACAAGAGCCAGGGAACATAAAATATGCAACTGGTGGGCATGTGGAAAATAACCCTCTTGGGAAACATACTATTGAATCTTTGTTATAGAGAAAATATTCTTCAGTCACATTGGGGAAGTTGGAGAGATAAAATAGCCCTTAGCAGCTAGCCTGATAGAATAACCTTAACAGTTTTCTGATAAAATAGACCTTAGCAGATAGCCTGCCTGTCTCACTTCTCTTTCTACTAATATCCCCAACTAACCCACCCCTTCTCACTCCATTCCTCCTCCACTACTCACTAATTTTATCCTACCCTCTTACCCATCTCACTTCTCCCCTGCCCCCTCATCGCAACCCTCCACAATACCCTCCTCTCACTGTGGCTTTGCCTTAAACAAGGCCACACCCCTTCTTACCTCCTCCTCCCCCAAACTCCCTAACTCCCTGTTGTATTGTCTATATCAAGGCCCATTGGGCTATGTCCCTTTGTCTTGTTAATCCTATAACAATATTGTGATTTAACTTAGAACCTGTAATTGTTAGACACTTTAGGTGAATGGTTACATAACCAAGTTCCAGTCCTTTAACTGTTACTCATTGTACTGATTTTGTCATTTCATTTGGTGCATTATTTTATTATGTGTTTGTAATGTTCCAATATGACATGGGACCTTTGTAAAAAAAATCTCTTAGCTCAAAGGTATTTTGTAATCTAAGATTCAATATATACTGTAATTAAATAAATAAATAGAAGGATACCAAATGGACACTGAGAACAAGGGTGGCATGTTAACAAGTTTTGTAAAATATCCATACACAGCTGTGCAAAATATTAGACAAGTGCTAGGAGGTATTAAATGACCCCTTTCAAGTGTGTCATACATAGGGGTTCATGTGTGCACAATAAATATCCTGGACTTGGACCTTGATTTGCATTCAATTAAATCTGGTCAGTCTGCTGGATTGCTACACAGAGTGTGTATTAGCTGGACAAGAACATTATTTTTTCTTCATGAAACATATGCACAATTAAGGATTGCCAGATGTTATGTGCACAGGTGCAGCCACTTTGGAAACATTGCTGGATGTGTTTTTTAAGTTTGTGCTTTGGAATATCTTTGTTATGTACTGCTTGACTACTAGACAGTAAGAGTTAAGTTCTTTTATCATGGTTTCAGACTTTTGATTGCATGCCTGAGGACATCAGAAAGAGAACTGTGGCATTTGACATGTGCTGCTTGCTACTATCCAGGAGAGAACCAGAACTTTAGTAGACATGACCAAAACATGTATAGTTTGTGTTTTTAAAATTTTTACATATTCCTTACATTCTTGTTCCACATCAGAATTGTTTGCTGGACCCAATATTTAGAGTCGTCTAGTGGTTAAAGCAGTAAATTTATAACTGGGACAGTGGGGAGATCAGAGGTTCACAACCCACCAGAGTCAATTTGGTTCTTGTGGGGTTTGAATGTGTAATGCCAAATACTTTCTGACCTTGATCTAGTCAGTTAACTTGCAAGTGCTTCAGGCCACCCAGCTGTCTAACTGTGTGAAAAAGGTTAGACCCTGAGATAGTGGGGGAGTGGGTGCTATATCAGCAGTGCTAGTGCTCATTAATTTGGTAATCTGTTGCATCTATTTTCTCCAGTTACAGATGTCTCCAGCCCCCTCCACCCTTGCCATCATGGAGCAGACACTGGCTGTTGTGTTAATGGCAGCTATGAAGCAGAAGAAGTGCATACTGTAGAGCCTAGTTCAGTGTCACTGTTCCTCTTATTTGCAAAGATAAGTTATTTACTCTGTTTAGGTGCCCATACTTTGACAGTCCTTCAAAGTCTTGAAGGAAAGAGAGTGTGTTTGTGTGTGTGTGTGGGGGGTATTGATCAGATTTTTCTGTGTGTCTTTCTCTGTTATCTACCATTACCAGCTACTCATTTTAGTTCTTTTTTTAACAAGTGAGACACTGCTGTTTTTAAGTGGAGAGACTAAGATACTAAGTGACAGTTATCCGGAGCATGACATGACTTACTAGCTACAACTGGTGCTCACACCAGCTGTCATTTGGTTGAATAGTTCAGATAGTGATGTAATCATGATTTACAAGTATCTTTGCTTTGAAATAACCTTCCTTTTCTGACAAACAAGAAAACTTAAAAAATGACAGCGTCTCCTACTAAGAAATAAATACCTCTATAGCTCAACAGTGTTTTAATAGACAGTTTTTAATTTTATAATGTAATGAAAGTTCAGTAGTATTTCAGTGTTATCTATGCAACAGAGAGAAGGGAGTATTTCATTCAACTGGTGTCGTGATTTGCAATTGTGGAAGGATACACTGGAAACTCCGAAAATGTGTGCCTCGGTATCACATTTTTCCAGCTATAGTAAGATGGCTGCAGGCTCTGCCCACATCCATAAAAAGCACAATTCTATCAAAATACCACACATCAATTAACCTACTTTTGAAAAAAATTGGCAAAGTGGAATAGGTATCTTTATTTTAGTTTTAATTCTGTTTCTCTGGGCAACACAGTGTAACTGTTGGCATTTGGCAAATGCCAAAAGTCAAGATTACTGGACAAGCATGACACAGCAACACACTGCTGGCTTGTGCTACAGAAACCATGAAATACATCATTTACACTGTAGCCAATACCACAGTGCAACAGAGAAAACCAGGCACACAGTTGTTAATAAAGCATGACAGCACACAATATAATATTTCAGTAAAAGAATTAGTCGACAGGAAGAATACCATATGGTAAATAACAGTAATTAGTGCAGACACACAGGACTTCATTTGAAAATACAGACATTTGCCATTGATCTTTAACACATTGTCGGCCTGAATAAGTTTAAAGGAGAAATCTGGGGTATTTCTTGGAGTCCAGTTCAAAAACACTGGCTATGATGAGTTACTATGTTCATAACATTGTAAGAAAGGCATGCTGTTTATGAAATTGTAATGAAATTCATTTGCAATGCTATTAGGGCCAGTCATAAATATGTTATATAGTAAGAAGGAATGGGGATACAAGTAATTATTTTGGAAGTCCACACATGAATCACTTTCCAAAAAGCCTTTGGATGAGATCTACAAGACAATAAGGCAATAATTTTTTTTTTTTTTTATAGAACCTCTCCTTGGCTTGTTTAATTGCTAAAACATATTTACTTCTTAAGGCACAATATAAATCCCTGTCTTCATTCAGATCTGTCCTCTTTTTCCCCCATAGTTTATACCTGTTCTTATTGTTTAAGGAAGCATAATATCAAAGAGCACTAGGAGCTTGCATGCATCTATTGTAACCAGGGACATGCTTGTCATACTATATATACAGCATTCATCTACAAAAATGCCCATGCATCTCCCAGTGTCGTTACGAGTTCCAAATGCTCCCAGCTTTTGCTCTCTAAATCTGTAATAAAACTCAAGTAGGCATACACCTTGAATGGTCAATAATTACAGTATCCAATTGGCTCCATTTATTTATCCCTTTTACAAATGTAATAAAATGTATTTTGATTCTCACTAACAGCATTGGGGAAAAAACAGAATAATGATCTGGCTTATTAGTGAGAAAGAAATCAAAGATGGTGGATGCTTGTGGTTCTTTCAAGGTAATTAACGTTACATTGCTAATTAGTTATGTGAGTCCAAGGTCATAGACTAGGTCCTTTAAAAGGCAAGCCCCTGAGTTTTGAGCTGTTCCTATTCAACATTAGGTACCCATAATAGGTACTTTGTGTGTTTCTTTATATGGAGGCAATGGGCCTGATTTTCAAAGGCCATAGAATGATGAATGGTATTTTTGTCAAACAAAAATGATTCAATGGACAAGATGTATTGCATTAGTTGCGTCACTTCCAATTTTCTAATGGTGCTTGCTTGAAATCCATGTCTGCGTATGTCAGACTGGCCTGCACTAGCTTGCATCAAAATGCTGCTTGTGCCATGACAGAAAGGATGCCTGCAACAAATCAATGATGCTGCACCATCCCTTTATTTGGGATTTTCAAAGAATGTGGGCCCCACCTTTGTTCCAAACATTGCATGCAGAAGTTATACCAACTAGAGCTAGTCTAATTGACATTAGACCATATAAATAGGCCCACAGCATGCAGGCAGAGTTTAGTCATGTCTGAGGCATGACTGCAGGAACACAACTAGCAGAGTGTGAAATGACAATATGCCAGGAGAAGCGGCCCTAATAGGCATCATGTTGACCATTGCAAGGCAGCAGAGATGAGCTCATCAACTGACTTGCAGGATGCAAAAGCATGGCAGGCCATAAATATGGTAGAGATCTTACAGGGGATATCCTGTGAGGGTATACTGGAGGTGGACATCGTATATCTGAAGAACAAGTAGTGCATAGCATGATACTGGCTCAAGAGGGAAGCAATCATGGAGCTGTACTATAAGCTGAAAGGGGACTGCAGAGCAGAATACACAGAGGCCATCCTATACCAGTGTCAATTAAGGTCAGTGATGTACCCTTAGAATATCACAGTCCTGTGTCCAAATGTCTCAAATAAACACTGGAGGCAGTGCTACACAGAACACAGAGGTTCATCACATTCTTATAAGATGCACAGCGGTAGCAGGCAGTGAAGTGGGGTTATACACCATTGCGCACTACCCCATTGTATTGGGTGCAAAAAACTGTACTTGCCATAAAGGCACCAGAAACTGATGAGGATGCCTACAACAACAGAAACGGGTGCCACTTTATGAATATGAAAGTGGTATGTGACAGCCAATACTGCATCCTGGATGAAGTTATCCAGTTCCCTGGATCATGTCATGGTGCACACATATACAGACACAGTGGACTTTATGAGGCATTGGAACATGAAGTCATTCAGGATGGAAGGCTTATAGGTAGGTGCATGACCCATGCACCTATCTAGTATGACCTTGCAAAGCAGGATACAGAGGCATCACAATCACAGCCAGTAATGTTCACATGTTATGCTGGTGCTGTGAGCCACAAGTGAGTCATGTAGCTACAGCATGCACCCAGTCACATAGTGTGCACGGTACAGTGACGTAGATAAGCAGCCGGTAATGTACATGTTTTTATTTTAGCATATTTTACCAGGTAAACAAACAGCCCAGAAGGCTCATTTCCAGTTGCTGCCTGTGTGGGAAGGGGGGGTAGGTATGTACTGGGAAGAATACATTTACTCAACAAGGTCTTGGGAGTAACAAAGTACATTGACAAGACTGCATATGTACAGGAATGCATATGTGCCTATCTAGCACACAGTGTGGTAGGGGTCACATTCATTAGTACAGCATGAATACCATGTGGCGGATGTGGGGTTGGACAGAAGAAAGACCGTGGATGATAATGGTGGCAGTGGAGCCACCACATGCAGGGCTGCATGATCTGGCAGCAGGCCAGAAGTTGACTCTTCAACCACTATAGTAGTGAATGGTTCAATACATACATGCCACCATGGCTATCCAATGCATTCCATTACTATGGGAGACAGTGGGTATCCACAGCATCCATAGCTAATGACACTGATAAGACATCCAAGGACAGAGTGATAGAAGGTACAGTAAGTCACAACATGTTCAGTGATCAAGAGGATCTTTGGACTTCTGAAGATGTGATTTTGGTGCCTTGATAAATCAACAGATTGAGAGGGAACTGCAATCCACACCCACGATGGCAAACAAGATATTCCTGACATTCTGCATCCTGCATAACATTGCCATTGTGCACAGGATACACATGCCTGCAGTGGTATGCTCACCAGGGTGATGGGGATGATGATGTACAGTTAAGAGAAGGGCAGGGACTGCAGCAGCAGCTGGACACTGTGCCAGACCCCAACTGGTCCACAACTATTTCAGCTGACCAGACAACAGCTCCCCCAGGAAATCAAACTCACAGGTAGTGCAGCAACCTGTATAGTCCAAAGACAGTGCCCACTATCCAGCTGGGTCTCTAGAAAGACTGTTGGCCAGGCTGAAAGTCAGCCAGCCTTCCATCCAGTCATGGAGAATACATACCAGTCAGCCATACCTGCAGCTGGCTGTCCAACATCCCATCCAGCAGGCATCAAAGCTGCAAAGATGCCATTATGAATGTTTGTGACTGACAAGCAGCCGAACAGCTACAGACACTCCAACATAATAGGTGACTTTGGGAATATATGCACAGGAGGTGCCTTAGGCTGCTGCCTGGAGTTGCTTACATACAATAGTCATCAGTGTTTCTTATATTACGTGTTTTGCATGAAAGATGTCCTCTGACTACAGACATAATCATCCACCTAAGCACCATTCAGAGTGGGCGTAACATATTGCCCGTGGAAAGTGCCTAAGGCAGGTTAGTACTTAACCATGGTAGGTAGTATATGTGACAATCCTTGCAATATGTATACAGCTGGACACTCTGAGGTGTGGAATATTGCCTGAGAAGAGCACACCCCAGATGCATTATGAACCACAGGGTACTCTGGCCGAGTGCTTTTAGGACAGAGGAGCAACTATATTTAAGCAATAATGCATGACAGGGTGTGGTATATCATTGGATATTGTCACATCTTCGGTGTGTTTGAGGCATGAGGCTGTAGGCCGAGTGCATCATGTACCTAGGAAGTGATGATATCCTATGATATACCATACGCTGCAGTGCATTATTGCTATTATGAATTGGATCCACATATGCTGTAGTATAAAAAGATGTTTAAAAGGCAAAGGTTGTCATGGTTATTGTTATTTTTTGGGGGTGCAGATGTACATTTAAAAAAGCTCCTTTATTTTACATTATTTATTTATTTTTATTTATTTCGTTTTTGTTGACCGGGTAAGTGCACTAGACAAATCCTGCCTATTTTCAGGCACGACCAGGGGGAGGGGGATACAGATGAATGCCAACTGACCTTGAACCAGATTAAGCTGTTGGTGGTATTTTTAGTGAATGAGGGAACTTTGGCCTGGACACCAGGGAAATTCCCCTACTCTTTTCGATAAGTGCCATGGGATCTTTAACATCGACCTGAACTACCAGTAATCCAGGCAGATGGGACCTCAGTTTAACGTCTCATCTGAAAGATGGCACCTCAGAAGTGCAGCACCCCTCTCATGCTGCACTACAGTGTCAGTACTGGGATATTAACCCAAGTGCCAGATGTGGGAACTGAACCCACAGCCCTCTGATTTCCTTGCCTCAGAGGCAAGTGTGCTACCTACTGAGTCACTGACACTGCTCATATGGAAGTTTGTTCCAATAAGCAGCCAGACTATTTTGCAAAGTGAGGTCTCCAAGTCTGTTATATGTTCTTTGCATACGTATCCTTTGGTATGTTGATCTCAGTCTTACTGACTGAGAACTTAATGGTTAAATTTCAACCATCTGAGCTAATGGGTGACCATTATTTGGGAATATGATCCTATGGCAAAAAATTAGCCGCAAGTATTCTTTCTGATTTCCTGGTTGTAACCACCCTAACCTAGAAAATATATCACAGTGATGAGCGCCATAGTCATTTTTTGTTATAAATCTCCCCACTCTATAGTATATACAATCTAGTTTCCTTAACATTGTTTGAGTGGAATGTATGTATAACACTAAACCATATTCGAGAATGGGAATTAGTAGCTGTTTCACAAATTTTTTCTTCACTTCCACAGTAATATAACTGATACCCTTCTCAAGGCCTCCAGCCTCTGATTTACCTTTCAAATGTGTTGTTGAATATGATTTACAAATATCAATCTTATATCCACCTGTGTTCTCAAGTATTTATATTGTAGAGTGTTATGAATTTTGGATACATTTTTCAGTGAAAGTTGCAGCTCTATTCTATTTCTACTAGCTTGCCGTAATGAGAATCCTATTCTCTGAGTTTTCTTAGCATTCATAAGCAAACTTGAGTCTCCCACCCATTTTTCCATCGATAGCAAGTCCATCTTCAGCCATCTTTCCAGATCCTCCATGCTGTCGGCAGAGGCCACCAAAATGGTGTCATCTGCTTACAGCCTAATCCCGCATTGTTTGATCACTTGTGGCAAGTTGTTTACCTTTACATTAAATAAGACGGGGCCAAGTATTGAGCCCTATGGAACTCCTCTGTTTACTTCAATTAGGTCTGAAATGATGTCCCCACTGGAAACACATTGTTTTCAGTTTGATAAGTATGATTTGAACTATCTGAGGGGTTCCTCTTGTACACCCATCACTTCCAGCCTCACCAATAGGTCTCGATGTTGTACCAAGTCAAATGCCTTACTAAGATCCATGAACATCACCTCAGTACTCTTCCCTAAGTTAAGGGGGGTAGTTACTAAGTTGTTAAAATCCACTAGGGCGGGTGTTCATGGAATTTCCTGCTCTAAATCCATGTTGAAACTCTGTCAGCATCCCATATTGTTCTAAATATTGAGCTAGCTGGTAATGTACTCTTCTTTCTTGGACTTTTGATAAGATCAGGAGTAAAGCTATTGGTCTGTAGTTCATAGGGGCAGAGCTCTCACCTCCCTTATAAACTGGTATTATTTTCTCCAACTTCCAAATCTCTGGAACTACAGAAATATTCAGGCTCCCATTGAAAAGATAAGTAATAACTGGGGCCAGCAGGTCAGCTCCCATCTTCAGAAATTTAGCCTCTAGGCCATCCAGACCCTCTGATTTTGATCCATCCAGTTTTTGTAGTTCTTGCTCTACTTCTTTAATTGTTAAACTCTTAAATGTAAAGCTGGGTGCCTGTTGGCTCTTTCAGTCATACTCCCTTTTCTTGTTCCCATTGGTTATAATTTTAGTCACAGAGATGTCAGCTGTTTTTATCACGGGTTTTGGAATTTTTAAGTCTGGAAGATCGGAAAAATTAATATTAAAAATATTTCCTACTTCAGTTTGGTTCAATGTTGCCGCAGCGACAGGAATGTTGGCAACTTCTCCTATAGCGACACATGGTCAACGACATCCCTGATGCCACCAACTCTGGTCCCCGACCAGAAAATGCACCGACACACTATTGGTGTTCATGCGGGGGAACTTAAGGATTCCAATTGGCTGGATTCCTGGGGAGAATGACCAAACTCCAGAGTTGATGACTGGCATCGTTCCAGCAACCCAGTCTACACTGCGGGTGTCAACAGTTTGCTGTTGCTGTAACAGCGTCGATGTTACAATGGTATACCCTTCGGATGGGTCCTCTATTTAATTGGTTCCCTGGATCAAGTTCACAGACATTTTTGTTCTAACTGGATTTCTCAGATCCTATATATGTACTCCAATTTTTTTAGGACCATTTACTTTTCTTAAATTATTTAACTTATATTGTTTTTTTGTCAGATTAGTTTCTTTTTTACATTTATTCCTCCAGAATTTGTATCTATCCCAATCTTTTGTTGTTTTTGGTTCTAAGCTTTTTTCCAAACTCTGTTTCTAATACTTATTAGAGTTTTTAATTTGTCTGTTATCCATGGCATGTCACTTTCCTTACATGCTTTTAAGATTTTTGGAGCCTGTGTTTGTATTATGGCCCTTAATGAGTCCATAAACTCCTGTAATGCTGAATCAAGATCTGGGATCAAATATACCCTTTTCCAATTAAAACATTTTAAGCAGTTTCGATAATCTTCCCCTCTAAACATTTTTAAATCTCTAATCCATTAAGTTTTGTGCTGTGGTTTATATATATTTTTTTAATTCAATATACTTTATTGTCACTTTTTTTTTCATTATTGAAACAACAAGCAGCATTTATGGATGATGTGGTTACAGAAGGTTAGTGTTGTTGTGCAAATAAGAAAACATACAACAATAAGAGCATACATTACATACTACCCCCCACTAAATAAACCTCCCCCCCTCCCAGCTGCACAACATTGGTGTTAGGGCAAGGCATAGTGTGAGGGATTCTGCCTTGCCTAAGGCTTCCATAAGGCAAGAAGGGCCAACAAGGGTTCCCAAACCTTCTGGTATACTTGAGGTCTGTGTCATATGTGGGCAATGTATTTCTCTAATTGTATGGCCTGAAGGGTCTCCCAAAACCATTCCAGGACCGGGGGCAATGACTCCTCTATCCAATTTCTGAGCATAACCAATTATTTGACTGCTGCCACTAAGGATAAATGGTCTTTTCTTATTTTTGGGGATTCCTGGGGGATATATATTTAATAGGCAGCACTCCGGGGTAAACAACGGCTCAAGCCCAAGGAGTGCATCCAAGGCTTGTTTAATAGAATTGCAGAAAACCTGGGTGGGAGGGCAATCCCAGAGGAGATGATACAGTGGCTCAAAAGCTTGTTTGCAGTGGGGGTATTCTAGAGAGGTAATCTGACCTATCTTATAAAACTTTACTGGAGTATGATATAGGTTGTGCATGATGTTAAATTGGGTCAGACGTAGTCTGTCTTGCTTGATGTGCATGTAAATAGTGCTCCACACTTTCTTCCAAAATTCATGTTCTGCTGGGAGAGAAAGTTCTTGAACCCAGTAGTAGCAGGCCCCTAGTGCTAGACCGGGATCAGCTGCTAATAACTGCTTATATACTTTAGAGATGGCATGTGGCTGTTCTGCCCCCGGGATATCTGAGAAAGCCCCTTTGGAGGTTCCAAAATGTAGAATTTCAGACCCAGAAAGGTGAGAATTGAGTGCCTGATTTGCACATATTTAAAGAGATCACTGGGCCCTAGCTGGAAGGTTGATATGTTTTTAAGATTGCCACATTACATTGGGTTGGGTTATGATCACTTAATTTTAAAGGCAGTATCCCCCAACTGTTAACTTCCAAATCTGGAGAAACAAAAAATAAATCTAGTATAGAGCCCTGATCATCATTACTGGAACACTGTGTTGGGTATTGGATGATCTGTTCCATGCCTAATATTTCAAAGCTTTTTTTGAGTTTTCCTCCACTTGATTGCTTCCAATTTGTGTTAAAATCCCCAGTAAGTATGGATTTCTGGTCTTTTATTTTATCCAGTATCTTGTCAGCCAGGACATCAAAACATTTAATTTTTGTTTTGGGGGGTGCATAGAAAACTCCCACTACTAACTTAATGGAAAGAAGTTCCGCTATTAGGCAATCAATTCCCTCTACATTTTCAAATAAAATTATTCAGTATTGTCCCAAATTATTTTTAATATACAACATCACCCCAGCACCTCTTCTTCTTCTATCCATTCTTTCTACATTATAACCAGATACTTGCACATCTTTATTTTCTACCCCCTCATGTAACCACGATTCAGATATAGCCAGCAAATCTTGATCTATTTCTGCTGCCCATAATCTGAATTTGTCAATTTTATTAACAATGTTCCAAATATTCTCATGAGTTATAGAAATTCCTATTTTATTTTCAGGCTTGGATTTAGTTCTATGCTGCCATTTTGGGTCAGAAGCACAGATAACATTAAACTATTTGTCCCAAACCTGTTGATCAAAGAATTATTTTGCTTTATAGAGGACTGTCTGATTGCCAATCTCCATTCGTTAGTAAAATGATTTTGTCTCTTCACTGGGAGGCTCTCCTTCTGCTGTGAGTAGGGCCAAAACACTTTACTCCTCTTTCCTTTTCCTATGCTATTAGTACGCTTTTGTTGATTTGCTAACAAATAAAGCCCCAATTAAAGCTAACCCCCCTCAGAATTCCCAGACGCATTCTTTCTATAGTGTGGAGTTAGTGAAATGTTCTAACAACTTTTGTCTCCATGAGTGGCTCTTGCACCACTCAATCCGCTCATGCCACAGCATTCATGCCCATGGGTGATGCAGGGCTTTGTAGTCTCGAAGCCCCACCCCCACAACTCCCTGCCTGATTCATTTCACCAGCCACCAGTCCCCCCCCTCCAACAACTGGGAAACAACAGAAGACAGGTAAATGTTCTTTAAATGGAAACAGTCTATTGTAGGAGCAGATGCTATGTTTCTCAAGCAGGCACAGTTTTTCTAGTAGGCTCCAGGTTACAGTGGCCCTCAGCAGCTCTCACCTGTGGCCAGCGTTTTGTCCAGGGACTCCTTGGCTGAGTTGAGGAGATGGTGGGCAGTGCCGGGCTTTGTAGTCTCAAAACCCCACCCCCACAGCACCCAGCCCGATTCATTTGGTCTGCTGCCGGACCCCCTCTAACAACTAGGAAAAAGCAGAAGACAGGTAGATGTTCTTTAAATAGAAACAGTCTGTTGTAGGAGGAGATGCTATGTTTCTCAAGCAGGCACAGTTCTTGTAGTAGGCTTTCAGTTACAGTGGCCTTCAGCAGCTCTCACCTGTGGCCAGCATTCTTCCCCGGGACTCCTTGGCTGACTGATAAATAAAATATATATCTGATGTATTTTTTTTTTTGTTTGCTGATTAGATTTTCCACCTGGCAGTATTTGGCTAATGTGTGAAGCAGCACTCTGTTTGTTGGCTAAAAAAATTCAGTTCTGTTCTTCCCACTACATCATCAGAAATGTGACCAAACTCATTGAGGCACCACAGCATTTGCAGCCTGAGCAGTGACTTTGACAATTTACCAATCAAAATGCAGGAAATTGTGATATCACTAGTAACCAAAAAGAGCAAATCCCTGCTGCGTCATGTGAAAGAGAATAATCTGGCAGTGAGAAATGGTTATCCTTGGTTACTAGCGATGTCATAGTCAGTGTGGTCTCAGTGTTAATCATGTAATGGGAGTAATACAACTGACTTTGTTTTAACCTCCAGACAGAATGCTGCTCCACACATCACCCCAGTACTGCCTGGTGGCAAAATCTTCTAATTAGCAAACAGAAAAAAAGATACTTCAGATACAAGACGTGATAGTTGACTACATCTAAAAGTTCACACGGACATGAGTGGAAACTAACAAGAAGAAGGTTCAGAAGGGACATGAGGAAGTGTAATTTTGCAGAAAGAATCATGGAGTCATGTAACAGTCTGCCAGCTGAGGTGGTGGGTGTGAAAACCATTAGTGACTTCAAGCATGGGTGGGACAGAATGAAGAGTATAGTGGTTGTTTGTGGTGATAGAATCAGGGAGGAGACTGGGGGGATGGGGAGGGTGAGAACCTTGGAGGGAAGTACAGTAGGTCCCAGGGCTTAACAGGGAACTTGAGCAGAATGGATGGAACACTGGTAACGTTTTGCCATCATTGCCTATGTGTCAATATTTCTATATTATTATCCTTTCTTTAGTCCATAATTGCATTTATCATTTGTGAATGTGGCGCTTCATCAAAAGCATTCCTGAAGTCTAAAAAACTGACTTTCATTGGAAAGCCTCAGTCCAAAGCCTGACTGATTCTGTCACAAAAAGTTAGCAGGTTCATCAGAAAAGACCTCCTACCCATGAATCCATGCTGACTGAAGTTGTTTTAATGCAAATGCTTTACTGACTTAAGTGTTCTTTGAATATTAACACCATTAATTTCCCAATTATGACAGTAAGATATATAGGCCTATAATAGCTATATATCCTACATGGACCCATTTTGTTGATGACAGTGTTGGCCAGAACAATGGTGAACATACCCACTCTTAAGACTGGTGCTGTGGGATCTGTCACTTCCAGCTGGACAGCCCGCAGAGATGTGCACAAGGGACATTGGTTTAATATCTCATCCAAAGTAGGGCAAGTGGTCAAAAATTACAAACACATACATACATTTATGGTTGTGAACCATGTTAGGATGAATATGTATTCTGTGTAGACATGTCATATAGCATATGGATTACCCACTCAAACTATTACCCATGGCATCCTGTGACTAACCTGATAAGCAGAAACATATCCAGACTTACCTTGAAAGTTTGCATTGTTTTTTTTTCTTATCCATTGTGTCCACTGGTAGGCTGTTCTATAGGTTCACCACCTTCTGGGAGACATTTCACCTAACATTACTCCTGGATTTACCACTTCTGAGCTTCAGTGTGTGTTCCTGTGTCCTGCTGGAGGACACCCAATTAAGCATTTCTGTTTACTCTTGTTAACACCTTTGAGTACATGGAAGATTGAGATATGATAAAATATAATACTTACACTTCGGTTTACAGGAATTAAAAAGCAGTTAGCCCATAGATCAGATCATGTCCCCACTCAACCTCCTCTGTTTCAAGGTGAACATGTTAAGGATCATCAGCCTTTCCTCATTGCTTTTTCCCCTAAACTCTTGATCATGTTGGTGGCCCTGCATTGCACTCTTTTGACTATCTCAATGTGCTTTTTGTATTGAGGAACTCAGAACGTTATACAGTAAACCAGGTGGGGTCTAACCATGGTCTGAAGGAGTACTTCCCTGCCCTGTTAGTCATCCCTTTTTAATCCACACCATTATTCTGTTTGCCCTCTTGATAGTGGATTCACACTGTTTATTTTGGTTCAGCACAATATCTCTTATGACCCTAGGCCCTTGTCTTTCTTCACTGCAACAAGGGTTCCCCTTACACATTGTAGCATCCTTCCCAATTGTAGCACTTTGCATGGGGCTAGACTGAATCTGAAAGTTCAGTAGTCCTATCTAATGCCCAGATTGTTCAGCTCCTCCTGATGTTTGCACCCATCCTAAAGGAAGACTACCATCCTGGCAAACACAGTGTCACTTTCACTCCATAATAATGCTTGCAGATGTAGTCTTTCTGACTTAAGTTTATGCTGCCTCTATTTTTCATGCTCCTGCCTCTCCTTTCACTCCTAATTCTGATGTGGTTACTTCTGCTGCATTTCAGTCCTTTGTTACCATACTCTCATTTCTGACACTGATGCTTTCAGTCCTCTTTCTGTAGTTTGATCTGTCCCAAGGTAAACTCCATTCCTGTCCTCGTCATCTCAATATGGTTCTATTGCTCATCTGCCCCATTTCTGGGCTGTGATAAACACTAGATATAGGGGCACAATGCCATGAGACTCAGGAACAAAAACAATTCCAGCTGCTCATTACCTTGCATTTTCCCTGTCTTAGAGGTCTTTGCATCCTGTGGCTTTGTCCTTGGCATAGTGTCTACTTTCTGTCTAGCCCTGCATAAGCTCAAAGCAAAAAAAAAAAAACAACTAAAAACTAAACTGCACAGGGTTTGGGTTTTTATATTCCAGGTCTCTCTTTGCTGGGCCTACACCCAATAATTGATGCTCCCACAAGGAAAAGATCCCACCAAGGTCAATGAAATATTTTAGATATAATATTTAGATCACCAAACATTGTGATAAAAGAAACTCTGGTAGTGACACCAAATTGAGGAAATAATTGTCACATTGAATGTAAGGTAAAACTTTGTATTGAAAGGGTCTCTTCTGTAATCCTCTCATGGCTGGACCTTTAAAAATTTCAATATACAAAATTTTAGAAATCAGCTAATGTAAGTTAAAGAGACTTACCAGCCTCAGCATTAGCACCTACCAAATCAGTGCCATAGTCCTTGGAAATGGTCCTGCTGCTGCAATGTCTAAAAGTACTCCAACCGTTTTGGAATAATGGCACTCATAAAATTCTCCCACCGGGTCTCTCGTACTTCCTTGTTTGTTTAGCTGCCCACACTCCATGCCAATGCTCAGCAAAGTTATGACATGATGCCAGGGAGAGCACAGGGATGAGCTCCATTTTAGTCTATGGGGGATACCTTTCAAGACATTTTTCTATATTGTAAGGAGCAGTTAGTGATGAAGCGTGGGCACCGTTGGACTAACAAGACCCTTGTTAGTCAACCGGTACCCACACTTTATCATCAACTGCCCCTTACAATATAGAAAAATGCCTTGAAAGTTACTCCCCATAGACTAAAATGAAGCTCATCTCTTCGCTTTCCCTGGCATCACGTCATTTGCTGAGCACGAGGGCAGAGCACTGGCAGCTAAAAATCGGGAAGTACAAGAGACCCAGTGGGGAGAATTATACAAGTGATATTACTCCAAAATGGTTGGAGTACTTTTAAACATTGCAGCAGCAGGATCATTTCCAAGGACTAAGGCAACGATTCGGTATGGATAAAGAAACATTAACTTTACTTGATGGATATCTTTAATTGGTACAGACTTGAGTTAATACCAGATGTGGACTTGGTGGTAATGAAAGTCTTAACTTTCTTCATAGCAATATGATAGAAATGCCTCTTTCAAATCACACAAGCAGAGAAAAGATCACCTTCACTGGGTCAGTGAAAATTAAAAAAAGCTAATTAGATTGAAGGATAGGGACCAGAAAAAGGCAAACAGAACCTTAAAGGTGAAAGACTGGGACACTTTCAAACATCTTAGAAATACATGTAACAGCATGATAAATAAAAAAGTAAAAATAAACATACTATAAAAATAAAATACACCAATTTACATGCCTAGCCATGTACTGAACCTTATAAAACAGCTGGAAAGTGTAACTAAAAATGAAATAGACATCAGTTTTAGAAATGAGGAAGGAAGAGAGCTATCTGTGCAGCAGTCAGCAAATGTGCTAAATTGTTACTTTTGCAGTCTTTGGGACATTGACTTGGAAAATACAAATGCATCCATGCCAAACAAGGTAAACTGACTTTTCAAGAGGTTTCTCGTACAGACAGGGCTCCCAAGTTCTAATCTAATGCTTTTAAACCTTTTGATGTCCTGTGTGAAATTAACAACCATAAATAAAGCCACCAGTCCTGATCACATCAAAATAAAACTTTTGAAACACTCTGCTGATCTATTTACTCCAGTACTACCCAAACTCTAATCAAAGATTATAGCATTCTACCTTCTCAGAACATTTGAAATGTTCTAAATTAATCCTTGATGCAGAGGTTTGTTGCCTTCACCATTACAAGATGGCGACCATGCTAGGCCGGCGATCAGTTTAGCAGAGTAGTTATCTATTTTAGTTTTTAATTTTATTTTCATTGTGTTTTAATTTCATTTTATTTTATTTTATTTGTTGTTTTGTTAAATTCAAGTTAGGATTTCTTTCTCGTCTCTCTCCAAATACAACATTAGCACAATTTGCAAGTGAACTGCAAACGAAAGCCACGGTCATGTGTTTTTATCTTGACTGAGGGCTGTTGGACTGTAGACTGCTCATTTTAAGACTGTCGGTAAACATCTACCTGCTTGTGCCACTAGTCCTGTGTTGGCAGTTTTGGGTGCATCTTCCTGGTGCTTTTCGTGCAGCAACATTTTATAAGCTGCTGGAGTTTGTGTGTGGACTACTTGGAGAATTGTTGGAGCTGGACCACTGTGGAGGCAGCTTTCTAGGAGACACTGCCCAGTAATTTGTCTGGACTGCGTTGGGATTGTGAGCAAGCCATGGTCCGAGGGATTTGCAGTGTGTACATTTTGGAGAAAATGCTGCGGACTGTATTTTTGGACTGGAGTAAAGTGTAGCTGGAGGGAACTGTAGCGTTACATGTGGTAGAAGAAATGCTCAGAAGAGAGCAAAGATTGTGTGGTGTGGAAAGCCTAATGAATTTTATTTTTTAAGACTCAATGGTCTGATTTGGTCTTTTTGCCGTGGTGCTTGACTGGGATATGGGGAGTTTTCCAGAATGGGACTAACTACCGTGAAATTGTGGGTGGCCAGCCACAAAAGTCAGCTTCTGCCTGGGAGGTCTGGGTTTGGTCTGACCGGGGATCCGGACGGTGGGCCCAAGGTTTCTCCAAGGCTGCTTACTGGCCAGTCGGTGGGCTGGCAAAAAGTGGGGTGCTGAGGTGGTGGGGCTGACATTTCTTGTGGCAAGCCCTCGCAGAAGGATTTAAGGTGTCTGGCATGTCTTCAGTACCTGGACTGTCATTGAGCTCTGCACTTTTGAAGAAGTTCCGGTCTCATTTTGGAGGTTTCTTGCCATTTGGAGAGTACTTTTGTCAAACAAGTCAATTCAAATTTTTTCTGCAGTCAGATTTAAAATCTTTTCTCCTTTTATTGTGTTCCAGATAGTGAGAGTGCCCAGTTATTTTAGACCCCCCAGGTAGTATACTGTTTTAATTTTATTCTGCGATTTGGACTTCCTAAAAGTGACTTCTTATGGTGACTCAACACCCCTTTTTTGGACTACCATTTACGTTCTTTATTTAGAGACTGTGGAGTCTGAACTGGTTTTTAATTTCAATTTATTTTTATATTTTATTATAGTATAGTTTATTTTGGTTGGCTGAGAGTTTAGATTGATTTGTTTACTCCATCTGAATCTCCCCTCTTGGTGAGAGTGAGTGGGGAATTTTGGAAATGATGGGGTATAATTTGACTTGTTTTGATTGTTTTGTGCTTATTTCTTCCTCAGAGAGAGAGAGCTGCGGAAGTTGTGTATATTATTTATATTTTAAGTTTTGTTCGCAGGGTATTTTTTCCTTGCTCTGTGTTTTTGGGCCTGTGATATGTGTGGTAGATCTATGAACCCAGGTCGTGCACTATTCATCATCAGCTCTTCATGCCCTCCACCCTTTTTTCCTCCCACCTTTATTATTTTCTATCTATCAGCACTGTATAACACTGGACAGTGCCCAAGGGGGGTGGAGTGGGGCGGGGTGGAGGGTGTGAACAGCGGAGAATGGATGAGTGGGGTACTTGCATTGGGGTAGTTAGGCCCAGAAGATGCCCTGGGGAAAATGGATTTTGGAACATGGTCCACCATGTCTAGTCTCCATGCCCAAGGCTCCACCATTATGGGTGGGCAGGTGGTCAGGGTGGCCCAGGAGATCCATCCTACTCAAGTGTTGTTATGAAATGCAAGATCTATTAGGAGTAAGACTGCAATTATTGCAGATCTTGTGGGGACAAAAGATCTGTTGTGCATCACCGAGACCTGGCTGGATGAAAATGCTGGCCCCATACTTGAGGCTGCGATTTCGGCTGGGTAATTGGTGATACATCACCTGAGGTTGGACTGCAGGGAAGGAGGGGTTACAGTCTGTTTCAAGACTGAATTGGGTCTCATGAGTGCACCAGTTGAGGATGCTGGGTCTTTTGAGTGTACTGTAGTAGCATGTGTAGGTTGTAGGATAGCCCTTATCTATCGTCCACCCGGGGATGAGAAGCTATTCCTTGAGGAAGTAGTGGACTTCGTGATCGATCTGGCAGTTGAGTCACCTAGGCTGATGATCCTGGGAGACTTCAATGCCTGGATCGATGATGAACTCTCGAAATTTGGACAACACTTCCTCCAGTTGATGACATCACTGGGCCTTACACAGATTGTTATCTCTACTGCTCATAAACACGTCCACTTCCTTGACCTGGTTTTCCTCCTGGGGATCGAAGCTTCTGATGTGGGGGTGAAACCTGTCAGATGGTCCGATCACTACCCCGTGAGATTACATTTTTGCACCTCCTTTAGTAGGCCTACCCCTGTGGAGATGGTCAGGTACTGCTCTTTATGGGACCTGAGCCCTGAAGGCCTAGTGGCTGTGCTTGACCTATCAGAATTTCCTGTGGTAAGCAGGAACCCTGAGGCTTTGGCTCTGGCCTATAACAAGGTCATTACCACAGCACTGAATTCTGTAACTTCTGTCTGTGTTCATCCTCTCTCCCTCCACCCTCATTCCCCGTGGTTTGACAGGACTTTAAGGGAGTTGCGGTGACTAGGAGGAAGGTTAGAGCGTTGTTGGTGGAAATCTGCCCTGGAGGCCAACCATCTTAGACTACTGGAACATTATCAACTGTACCACTCTGCAATCTTCCACAAGAGGAAGAGTTACTGTCCAGGGTGATTGCTGCCACTCAGAACTGACTGACTCAGCTTTTTCAAACTGTAGACAGGCTGTGCAACTCAGTTGCCTGCAGGTTCAAAGAGCTTTTCCACAATTGGAGTGTGAGGAGCTTGCTTGGTTCTTTACTAATATGGTGGCTGACATCAGGGCGGAGATCCAATTGACATACTCTATGGGAGATGCTGGTGATCAGTGCCCGGCCACTGTCCTTCACTTCTCCTGGAGTATGTTCAACTGGCCAGAAATTGAGGATGTTATGCAGATTGTCCAGGATATGCACCCTTTGTGCTGTAGTTTGGATCCGGGCTCAACTTCTCTGATTATGGGTTGTTGTGACATAATTGGCCTGGTCCCAGCACAGGTAGTCTGGTGCTCCCTTGAGTCGGGTGAGTTTCCTAGCTACCTGAAGGAGGTGATGGTGACACTCCTCTTGAAGAAAGCTTCTCTGGACCCAGACTGTCTGGAAAACTACAGACCTATCTCTAACTTCCCCTTTGTGGGGAAGGTAATTGAGAAGGTAGTGGATGTACAGCTGGAGAGCCATTTGACCATCCATAACATCTACAAACCTCTCTAATCCAGTTTTCAAAAGAGGCACCGTACAGATACTGCACTAGTTTGGGTGCTCAGTGATCTCCTGATGGCAAGAGATCTGAAAAACCAGCCCATCTTGGTGCTCCTTGATCTCTCATCAGCCTTCGACACCATTGACCATGGGGTAATGCTTGAGCACCTGAGATTCATCTGTGGCCTGATTAGTTCAGTCTTCAGATGGTTTAAGTCCTTCCTCACTGGCAGAACTTATGGAGTGTTGTTGGGGATTTATTCCTCCAACCCTCTCTCTCTGTCATATGGGGTTCCTCAGGGCTCTGTGCTGTCCCCCATGTTGTTCGTGATGTATATGCTGCCCCTCGGAGACATTGTAAGATGTTATTGGCTGAGGTTTCACTGCTATGCTGATGATACCCAGCTGTACCTGTCTTTCACACCTGACCAGGATAGAGCACTCTTGGTATTTAGTAACTGCCTCACTGAAATCCAGGATTGGATGAATTCCAGCTGGCTGAAGTTGAAGACAGAGGTGCTGGTTGTTGATCCAGGTCTCTGGATATGGGGGAGGGGGTTGGGGCTTTTCAGCCCATGTTGCTTTTTCTGGAAGGCTGACAGCTCCTTGTCTCTGAACTGGTGTGGGATCTAGCAGTGATGCTTGACGATGGGCTGACACTACGATCTCAGGTGTCAGCTGTCATTAAGTCATCCTTTTACCATCTGAGGAACATTGCTAGGATCAAACACCTTGTTCCATCTGGTGATCTCCCCATGCTGATCCACACCTTTGTGACCTAGTACCTTAATTACTGCAACTCCCTGTACTTTGGGCTCCCAGGGGTTGATATCCACCACCTGCAGCTGGTGCAGAATGCTGTGGCCCAGTTGTTGATGGGGACTCCTCAGATTTCTCATATCACACCAGTGCTGTGCAAACTGCACTGGCTGCCAGTTAAGTGGTGGATCACCTTCAAAGTTGGATTACTGTCTTATAAAGCCCTACATGGACTTGGCCTGGATTACCTGAAAGAGCTGTCTCCTTACTGCCCTGAGCAATTTCTCTGCTCAGCTGGTGAGAGGATGCTAGAGGTTCCAAGGGTAGTTTTAAAATCCTCAGGGGCACGTGCATTTATGTACGTGGTCCCAGCCCTTTGGAATTCTGTACCCCATCGGCTTCAGGAGTGCGCAATCGTGGGGGGGGTTAAACAGGTACCGATGACCTATTTATGGAGCAGGGCATACTGTAATTAGTAACTTTAATTCCTGGATTTTATTCTGTATTTATATATTGTAGTTTTTACTTGTTGTTTTAGGTTTTGTAATGCACCTTGATAATCGAAAGGCGTATAATAATAAAGATATTATTTATAATTATTATTATTATTCACAATGCCCTCTTTTTGTTTGATCCACTTTTCCTCCACTGCCTCAGTCCTCTCTCCCTGCCATGTCATTCCTGAGGCATTCAGTCATCTTTTTAAAATAAGCCCTTCTGATATCTGGGACCCTTAGCACTGTGTGGTTAAATTTTGCAGCTGCCCTTATGATGAACCACACTGCATGATGATAGCTGGTCCCCAGATGGCTTCCCACCTTGATGTCTGCAACACTGGTGCTGAGAATAAGCACCAGATCCAGCATTGCCCCAGATCCATCATTGCCCCATTGCAAGTGGGTTCATTGACTAATTGCCTAAGGAATGCCCCCTGCCAAGGGTCCAGGATGTCCTTGCTTCTAGCTGAAGCTGCAGCATGGAGGTTCCAATCTAAATCTGGCAGATTGAGGTTACCCACCAGCAATGCCTCCCCTTTTCAGCCATTTTGTCAATTGCTCCTAACATTTCCTTATTTAAGTCTTTTCCCTGTGTTGGAGGCACGTAGACTACACCTATCTAAACAGTGGCTCCATTTCCAACTCTAGGGTGACAAAAAGCACCTGGTCCCACTAAAATGTTCATGTATTTCTGTTGCTTTTATGCTCTCCTTCACATAAAGTGCTACTCCCATCTTTTCCTTCCTACCCTGCCCTGCCCCTTCTGAACATTGTGTAGCCTGGTATGACCATGTTTCAGTCATAGTTGTCCATGCACCATGACTCTGCAATGTCCACAATATCCAGGACAGCCTTCACCATGATGGCCTTTAGGTCTGAGATCTTATTTAACAGACTTCTAGCATTATCATACATGGCCTTCCAGATTTTGTTAGCTCTTTGCTAGATAATTTCCACTTTTTCCAATTGTTCTCCCTTTTTCTTCTGAGTGCTCCTTTTTCCCTTTTGCCCTTTGTTAGCCCACTGCTTCTTTTATTACTTTGCATCCTGGTGGGATTCTCTCACCTCAGGATTTCCCTACTCTTTATCTCAGCCTGTGGAGGGTTCAGTTTCTGCCACCCTTTTTCTTCTGCTGCCCCCTTAGGCTAGTTTAAATGTTCCTTGAAGTAACATTTAAACTATCCATTGAGGACTGCAGTTTCCCTCCTGGGTGGATGCAGGCAATCACCTTTGCACAGGTAGCGGTAGATTTAACAAGACAACTTTTAAAATGGGGTCCTCATGTCCCAGTGTTACATCCTATCAGTAATAAAGGTTTTTATCTGTCTGTCTGTCTGTCTGTCTATCTATCTATCTATCTATCTATCTATCTATCTATCTATCTATCTACCCGACTAGAAAAGCATTGTACTGACTCACCATTAATTTGTGTGCCTAAAAACTACTTGTTATCTTGAGCATTGTTTCAAAATATTCTAACATTACTGCCACCAGTTTGACACAATCAAGTCTATTCATCACCTATCCCCTTACCCACAGTAAACCAAGCTCCCTTTAAACTGCTGAATCCAGTTCCTTAGTTTACAGTTACCCCTTTCTCATTACAAGCAAAATTCTATGAAGTCCACTTACATTAAACACTGAGACCTGTTTTACTAATGTGAAGGGCATTCTTGGTACTGTGCCTTAAAGGAACTTCCCTTCAACCTATTTTCTGTATACCTGCATAGTTTGTATGCATGAACAATGATTCCTTCTCTTACACCTCCCAAATTTCATCCTAATTTAAATTTAAATTTAAATAAAGTTGCTTCACTTTGTTCTGACCAGTTTGACTCCATTGCAAAGGTCATGACCCCACTTGTGCAAGGCATCATGGGAGCTGATGATGCATAAATGTGCGAGCCAGCAGAAGTGTTTCTGTCAGAGAGTTCTGTTGTATGTCTTCTGAAATCCTTATATTCTTGTCTTGTTCTGGCCATCACATTTTTCAAGGAAAGTTCCCTAATACTATTTGTTGTTTAAAGTGTATCTGAGTTGGAAAAATGCAGCTGGAAAGATACTTGTGTTTGTGACATTTTATTATTCGATTGATTAATTGTATTATGTGCTAGGATATATTTGCTTACTCACTTCGCATGAAGTCCCTGTGATGTGCAAATAAGCATTATCAGCTCTCGTGTTTCCTTTTATGAGTGGGGTCATGACCATAGCAATGTAATCAAACAGGTTTTCACACCAGGGCAGAACATAGTGAATCAACTTCATTTGAATTAAAATTAGTACAAAATTAGGTGGGTGTAAGAGAGTTAATCATTGTTCATGTCTGAAAACTGCAAAGGCATACAGAAAAAAAGGTGGAGGAGAATTTCCCTTTAAGGACATGGACACAGGTTATTAAGTAAGCTGTTACCTAGGATCATAGGTTCATAGTAAGTTACAGACAAGAAGAAACAGTATGCCTATCAAGCTTGTCTGCCAGTTTTAAAAATGTATATAACCATTTATTTCCCTATGCAACAAATATTGATCCAACCTATATTTAAAGATCTGAAAATGTCCACTATCCACAGCAGTTTTTGGTAGGATATTCCACAGAGTCACAAGTTTTTGGGAGAACCAACATTTTCTTCTCTCAGTTTTGAAATGTTTACTGTGGGGGCATGTGTGATTTTGTATTTCTTTGAAACTTGGCTTCCCAGCCAAATGCCCTTTGGGGTAACCCTTGCCTCAGTGCTTGCTCACAGCGGTTCTTTGTCTTTTAAATTTTTTGTTTTAATTCAGTTCACCACAACATAACCCAGGTAGACCATCTTAGGGTAGCTGGTTCATTCCACTGGGGTGTCAAACAGATGAGGCATACTGATGAGTCCTGGTAGGATGAAACACATGTCTGTGTCTTCTGTTGGCACCCTTTGCAAACTGTGTGAGAGGCCTTTCGGCACCATGCATTTCTGCTTAAAGTTGAACCAGCATAGTATTCTGTGGTGATTTGCATATGCAGCCCATGATGCTTAGCATTGTGGGGGCATGTGTGATTTTGTATTTCTTTAATTAATATTTATGCCCCCTTGTTATTTTCTCTATGGCGTTAAACTCCAACTGTAAACACATTCTAAAATTTTGGTCAGTTAGTAACTTATAGACTGTTATTAGGTCTCTCCTTAGACTCTCCTTTCAAGATTGTACAGTCATACATTTTTCAACCTCTCATTATAGTTTAAACCATCCATTCCCTTGATCATTTTAGTTTTCCTCCGCTGGACCTGTTCAATTTTATGTACATCATTTCTATTATGAAAAAAAAACAAAACTGTCCATAATACTCCAAGTGTGGTCATATGATTGACCTATAAATAGGTAGGATGACTTCACTATCCCAAACAGCACTAAGCCCTGTCACTTTGTGTTATAAACATGATACTTTACCAATAGGCATGGAGACAGACAGTCCCACATGCTTGAGGTACAAGGTGAGTGCTTAGCCAAAAACAAAGGAATGAAGCAAACAAACAAACAAGGCAATGTTCTGTGACAGAAAAAAATAAGAAATACTTGATAGTGAAACCAACCACAAATGTTATTCAGCTGAAACAAAAAGCACTAAGCCCCAGCACTTTGCACTGTAAACATGATGCTTCATCAGTAGGCATTTTTGGGAAAAAGACAAACAAATCACTGCACTCTCAGTATTAAGCAGGTGCTAAGCCAAAAGCAAAGGAATGAGGCAAACAAACAAAGCAATACTCTGTGATAGATAAAAATTAAAAACTGCTCAGTAGTGAAACTGACCATAAATTTTATTCTGCCAAAACAGACAGCACTAAGCCCCTGTGCTTTGCATTGTAGGCATGATGCAATCACAGCTCCTCTGCTGCTAATGAAAGGAAATCTGATTGGGCACAAGGAACTAAGGACTTCTCTGGACATCTGCCCAAATGAAACTGGATTCTAGCATGATTACACACACACACAAACACCAGGGGCTACAAAATATTTTTAAGGGCAGGATCACTTTAAAAAAAAATGTTGCCCATAAAGCAAACTGGTGGCCACCATCTCTTTGCCTCTGTCCCCTGTACACATGAAGATGGGGTCAGAAGGCAGAAATGCCAGCCAGGCAGACCACAGGAACCTGCAGCAGAGCCAGGAGTACTTGTGGCATACTAGAGGATTTAATTACTTTGCCTGTAAGTTCTGAAGCCAATCAGACTTCATGAGCAGCCACACAGGCCTTCACCAAGTGACTGACAAAGGAATAGACCAATTAGAGGGCCAGACTGCCTAAAGAAAAAATAAAGCTTTGCAGTAGCAAGTCAGCCTGCATGTGACACAACTGAGAGATAGA
Organism: Neoceratodus forsteri; assembly: GCA_016271365.2. Taxonomy (NCBI): domain Eukaryota; kingdom Metazoa; phylum Chordata; order Ceratodontiformes; family Ceratodontidae; genus Neoceratodus; species Neoceratodus forsteri. Next base: position 1,385,266,006 of record CM057458.1, on the reverse strand, counting down.
CTTACTATCTGCACTGTCTGTGCAGAACAAGTAGAGACATTTTGGAGGCAGATATGTGCTTTCAAAGATAGGAAACAGGAGACTACTAAATACAGCAATATAGATAAAAAAGTATCTAGTGACCGTAAGATTCTGTGAAGGTAAGTGACCCTTGAGCTATGATTCTTAAAATGTTCTGTGATACTTTGTCCTTAAACAGATCTAATGTCTTTAACCTAAGAGATTGCCACAGCCAGTCTAAGATATCACCACCAACTTATACAGCTTCATGACTGGACCACAGTATTAGTAATTGCCACTCAGTAGCACTGGTCAGGGTGTGGGTGCTCAGTAGGTGCTGTACCCAGAATAGAAAAACTAAACAGCCAAAAGAGCCAGTGCCATGCTGATCCTCCAGAGTCACCAAGAAACTGACAGACAGAGAAAGATAGAACCATGCTGATCACATAGAGCACTGAAACACTAAAAGACCAACTGATGGAGAGACTACAGTTCTGTGCAGTTATACTGAAGCTAAGCCAAACCAAAGGGAGCCTGAACCATCAGACTGCACCTGAGAGCTGGTACATACAGTGAGACATGCATTGCTTGTATTGAGGGTGTTGGTCCTACAACTTTAGTTCATTTTTTGTGCAAAAACTTTATTTTGAACTGGCTTGTTTGCCTTAAACACACAGCTAGGTAACTTGAGGGTTACAGTTTTGACCAACTGGCACTGAATCCAAACAGTACACTTTCATTTGGTATGTTGTTCATCACCTGAAATAACACCTTGCAAATGTGACTGTTGATATTCCTAAACTGATTCAATGCTTGGGTATCCATCAACTCTACAGGGACAAAGTTCAAAGCATATTCCTGCTGGCTGCCAGGAAAAAGGAGATCAGCACTCCACATCTCGATAAATAGTTATTTTAATCCAAAACGTGATTCAATCAGCTTAAAGAATTTAGCAGCAATTACATACGTGGGTTTCTTATCTTTTCTAAGGTCTATAGTGGTTCCAATAATGTGATAAAAAAGGCTCTTAGCATTCACCATTCTGCAGATCTAAATCACACACCATGCCAACTTCCACATGACAGTTAACATTTCAACATCTACACACTGACATCATCATCAAAGATGTTCTGATGATGATGTCAGTGATCTTAGAAAAGGTTACACCAGTGCAATGCCCACATAATTACAATTCTTATTCTGTGAAATTTTGTGGAATGTGCACAAAATTCTACCAAATTTAAAATTACAGTTATTTTGGTCTACTTTTCAGTTTGCATCAAAATAATACCACATTTAGCAGGTTTTCAGGTACTAATGACTTTTATAAGTATACCACATTTCAAAGACCTAGACTTAAAGTGAGCTGAGTCACGGGTTGCCAAACATTTAATCAAAATTTAATTTTTAGTTATTTCCATCTAATTTTAAAATTTATTATCCAAATGTCTTTATAGTTTCAGGATTTAGAGAAATGTACAACATGGGTATATGCAACAAGTTGTAAGTCTTAAAACTTAAAGGGGACTGTGGTATAGGTAGCCAAACATTTTGCCAAAATTTAGGTTTTCATTATTTTAGTATAATTTTGAAAGAGGTCATCAAAGTGTTATAACATTTTTCAGGTACTGTATGTGGGTTATTATTGCATTTACAGTATATATGTACCTAGTTTCATATTTCTAGCTTCAAAGGTGCCTGCGGTATATGCAGTTACAAATTTCCATGAAGTTTCACACAACAAAAATGACTGATTTTGACCACTTATACTTTTGAGACAATGTATACAAATGTCATGATGTTTAGCACAATTAGAACGCCTATCAGGAAGTAAACATGCTAAAGATCAGATCTCTAGCTCCATAGATGTCTGAAGCATGACCAAATTAATAAATGTAAAACACTCCATGGATTTTCACTAGATTTCAAATGTCAGTTATTCTGGTTCAGTTTTCAAAATGTGTATCTAAATGACACTAAATGTGGTGGGTGTACAGGTACCAATGGCTTTCATTAGTGTATCAATTTTCAGACTCCTAGATTCAAAAGGGTCTGAGTTATGGGTGGTCAAACATGTAATCAAATTTTAATTTTCAGTTATTTCCAACTAATTTTAACATTTCTTTTCCAAAAGTCTCCTTATTTTGAGGATTTAGAGAAATGTGCAACATGGAATGTGTACCAAGTTTTAGGTCTCAGGCTCTAGAGGGGTTGTGCTATAGGGAGCCAAATATTTTGCCAAGATTTAGATTTTATGTTAGCGTAATTTTAAACGTGTTCATAAAAATGTTATAGAATTTTGCAGGTTCATTGGTTATTACTACATGTATATATGTAACTAGTTTCAGATTTGTAGCACCAAAGGTGCTTGAGTTATACTGTACGTAGATAAAGATGATCGTGAAATTTCCCACAGAAGAAAAATAAAATGACAGACTTTGAGCACCTATACTTTTCAGGCAATGTGTCTTATTATCAATATTTTTGGCACACCTTCCAGCTGTCAGATCTCTAGCTCAACACACAGCTGAAATATGACTCAATTAATACATTTCAAAAATTCTGCAAATTTCCAATGAAATTCCATTGACTTTCACAGATTTTCGGTGGCACTCAGCAAATTTTGAATTTTCTCATTCTGCACAGTTCTACTATTGTGTGAGATGCATCATATTAAGTATGTACTGCATTTAAATTTATCTGGTGTTGCACAGTTTGGGTGTCATGTGGCTCAAATATGTGGGGCCACAGTGGGATAGTGTTGTTTCCTGGGGACAACACTCCATTTGTTATCTAGATCATTTAACTTCACTGGGTGGAGGTGCTGCACAAATTAATCTTGAACTTTAGATCATGAACCCCAATGGGAGTTTAGTGACCTAAGTCCTTCAAGCTTTTTGACCCTATAAGGAAGTAGTATTCCCTTACCAAATGTAAGTATGTAACTTTTAGTAGTATTTATAATGTACTTTAAAATTTCTCTAAGCATTTCACCATTTTAGGCTTTTAAAAATAATTTGTGATCCCAAGCCCCCAATTACATTTTTTATCAGAACAAAATTAGAAAATTTTTACCCATAAAATGAATGTTTATATATTATTCTCGTTAATAATAAGGGCACTTACATAGCAATAAGGCTTCTCTTGCATTCATTTCCCTCTATTTTTTTTTCAGTCAGGACATTTTTCCCTTGTGCCTGTCCTCTGTCTGCTTCAGGTGGCCACCCAACACCATCACCCCAGCCTGCAGCCCTCATCATGGCTCTTCAGTTACCCGTTTTTGTGTTATCCTTTGTGGTGTCACCCACACCCCCGCACAGGGGAGTTGAAGGGTGCAGGTGGCTGCATAATGCCTGAATGTACCCTGGTTTTATCCTGCAAATCCAAAATATTTTTCTGCCTCCATTTTATCTCCCTTCCAGGGCATACCTCTACAGAAATACAAGTGTGCAGCATGCATGCAGAATATATGCCACACACTTAATTGTTCAGTGCTTGAAAGTGGTTCACATTCATCAAGTAAACATAAGTGAATCTTATCTAAAAAAGATCCTCAGATTCACATGAAAAATTCACAATAAACAATTACTTCTTGTATAGAAGAGGGACTCTTGTACTTTTATCTGCTCTGCAACAGTCCCAGCTTAATCCTCCATATCTCACAGCCCACTGTTAGGGTGAGATTCCTGTTTTTTCATAGGGTTTTTGTCTTTGTCCTGCCCCCTTTGTCTCCAGGCCTCACAGTTACATCACCTGCCTTCTTCAAGACATACTCCATTAACCCATTTGTGAGGATATCATGCTTCCCCAGCAATAGTGGCAGTACTAGAATTTATTTATATCTGGTGCCCTTCCCTGTAGGCCCAGGGCACCATTACAATAAAAGAGAAACAAAATCAATTATCCATAGCAACAGAAAGTGTTTTACCATATTTTTTCCACCAGGTTTTGGATCCCTCAGCTAACTTATGGGAGCGGGACAAAATAGGTAGCAAAGAGACAAATGACCACTAAAAAATCTGATTAGCTATCAGATTTCAAATGTTATTGGCTAAGTGGTTACCTGCCAACAAAGTGATTTTCAAGGTCTTAAAAATGATGGCCACTAAAAATGTTAATGCAGCTACCAGATTTGAAAGCTAGCTGCCAAACTGACCACTTAATCACAAATGGATTTGTTTCAGCTGAGTATGCCATTCTCATCTGTGTAAAGTTTGTCAAGAGCTGGTTATCATCCTGTCCTGGCTCAGCTTTGTTGTTTTCCTTTTTTATCCTTCACACTACCCACTAATTTGAGGGTCCCTAAGTCTCTATGATGCACTCAGATGCCTCAGCAAATAGCTTATGTTAAAGTAATTTTTCTGGCCTACCACAAGGGCACATCAGTGCCAGACATGCACCCTCTCCTCTCCTGTGCCAGGAAGCACTGATATCAGCAGAATGGTTCCCCAGTCACAGTGGTCCAACTGCCTTAGTCACTTTTGAACCATAGTGGCCACCTTGGGATGGTCATTGTTTTCTTCTTGGCTACCTTCCATCATGTAGGGACTGTAGATCACAACACCTTACCTCAGCAGGGGACAGCAAATCATGCTGACAAGTTTACTCCTATGGGTTCAAAGTTTAAACACTGTTGATCAATTTTATGCAGTCCTCATCCCCACACCACCATGTGTGTATGTGGCTTTAGAAGATGACACTTGAATATTTAGTGGGAAACCAAAACACCATGTTGGGTGTTGGTTTATTCACACAAAAGTTACAAGTTACAGCACATACTGTATCCTAACCTGCACCTGATGAGTGCCCTTTAAAACTAAATCTGTACTAAGCATGTACTTTAATTCCTCTATATGTGATAGTAAATAGCATGTGCAGTCTCCTGGGAGATGGCAGCAAACTCAGCTGCAGTAATAATGTATTTTATTCATACAGTAGGTACAAGGAGATGCAGAGAGAGGAGGACAAGGAAGGGTATCTGGAAAAGCAGATGAAGGCAAGGAAAGCAGTCATGATTGCAAAGGCAAGAATGGAGGAGAAAATAGCCAACCACAGTAAAGGAAGGTGAGAAGACATTTTTTGGGTATGTTAGTGAAATGAGAAAGACCACAGGTGGGTTTGGAAGGTAAAAATGGGAAGGAGGGGAGGAACTGTGGGACAGGAACTGGTTGTAAGTGGACTATCACAGTCAAGATTAAAACTCAATAACCAACCTAGCAGAACCTGTAAGATTCTGCAGGAGATAACCTGATGGTAAAACACCACAAACACAGATGTGCAGAAAATCAGTTTATTTCTCCCTAGTAATAGTACAAAAGACAGAAGCATCAGTTAATCTTACCAACTAGAACACTGAAACAGTCATACAATAGCAAGAGAACAGCAAGAAGAAGGACCTGCTGTTATAACTATACTTTTCTACTGGGACTAAAGAACTAGAACTCTACTACTGGGACCTTCATTTTTGGGTAAAAAAGAGTTAGTGTGGTTGTCTGGGTTGGCAGAAGTGAATTGTTATCTTTGCAGTTATCTAGGTGTTTGAGTTGGCTGAAGAGAGTTATCTTTGCAGTTATCTAGGTGCAGAAAGAGTTGTAAATTAGGGGGAGTGGCTTAGCTGGAAGGAAGCCAGGCATTTTAGATTTAAAAACTGCCGTAGATAGCTTCTGACAGAGAACAGGCAGAGAACAGCAAGAGGAAGGAGCTGCTGTTATAACTATACTTCTCTACTGGGACTATATTGCCCCCCTTCCCACCCTTAGCTAGTTCTACTTTTATAGGCACAGGATTTGACTGACAACAGGAACTTACTGTTTGGGAGCAGGAAGTGAGTGATGACAGAGTCACAAAAGACTCATCATCCTAGAAGGAAAAGAGTAGCTCTCTGCCCCCCCCCAGTTGCTTTAGGTCTGACTCTGAGCAAGTAAGGAGACTACTGAGAAATACAGTATAGGAATTTCTTGTCTCAGACCAAGAAGATCAGGAGCTTAAAGGACACAGAGGCAGTAAGTAAGTAGTGAGAAAAAAATAAAATAAATAACAATAAATAAACAGAGGAAAGAGTAAGTATTCAAAACAACAGTTAAGGGGCCAGAAATAAGACATGATGGGAGTGGTGCAGTGCAGTGGCTGTGGAGCAGCAGTCTTCTGGGAGACATTCTAGAGGATGCAGTGTTGTCCCATCTGCAGGCACCTCTCTGGGCTGAGGGAGGAGGTTGCTCATCTCTAGACTGAGTTGGCCAGGATTTGGGGGACCTCCTCTCCCACCAGAGCCACTGCTGTTGCTTCAGAGGTTGCCAAGAAAGAGGAGTAGTTGGACCACAGTGGGCTCAGGGTGGGTGAGGGTGGTGGAACAGAGGCATATCCTTCCAGTTCTACCTTTCCACAATTCATATGTTGTTCTGGCAAAATGTGGTTCCTCTATATGGGCAACCACAGTGGAGGCCAAGAAGGATGCTGGGAACCTATACAAAGGAAAACCCATAGGAAAGTGGCATGGGATCCCACAGGGGAAGGAAACAACTCCTAATGGGGGAGTCCATTGTTAGGAGGGAAGAACTTTGGGAGGAAGGGGAGAGGAAGGTAAGGTGTCTGCCTGGTGCCATGACTTGGAGGGACAGGGAGCAAATCCTCAGGATCGTGGGAGCAGCTGCAGGGGAGAGGGAGCTGGATGTCATTGTCCAGCTAGGGACAAATGACCTGGCTGGGAAAGGGATCAGACCAGTGCAGGAAAAGTTTGTGGAGTTGGGAAGGGGCCTTAAACAAGTAACATGCAAAGTAACCCTCTCAGAGGTGCTGCCTGTCTATGGCATGGGTGAGGCTAGGGTGCTTGACACCATGTGATTCAAACAGTGGTTGAAAAACTGCTGCAGAGCTCAGGGGTTTGCCTTCATTAGGGACTGGGAGTCCACCTGGACTGATGCAGAACTATACTGGCATGGTGGTCTGAATCTGTCCAGAAGGGCAACCAAGATCCTAGGTGATGGGTTTAAATGCTTCACTGGCAAGCATTTAAACTAGATAGAAGAAAAAAGTTGGCTCAACAGCACAAAGGCACACAAATATTGTAGTAGCTTCAAAAATAGCAACTAGTTTATTACAAAGAGTATCCCCCAGGCACCAATAACATCAATGTTTCACACCACCCTGGCACTTTTTCAAGATGTCACCAGCATGAACACAACAACCAACATATATAATAGAAACTCACTAATTAATTAATGACATACAGATGTACACAATTATGCAATTAAAACCCCACTGAGAAAACTGAACATACTAAATGGATACTAGATAGTAAATATCACTATTTAAAGTGCACTTACAATGGCTAAGGTCTTATATAATTGTAATCATATATTTATATCCACAAAATCACATATGATTAGTCAAAAAGCAGCTGGTTTAATTAAAATAATTTTAAAACATGGCACTATTACTGAGAATGAACTTAAAAAAGATTTGATACAACATGAAGAAATATTTAATAGATTTTCTGCCCATCCAGACTATAATAATTTTAAAGCTAAACTCAACAACACACTAAAAGAGCAGGATGACAGGATGACAGGATAAGTAGGATTAAATAAAATAAATTTGAGAGAGACCGTCGCGATTATGAACGGGGTACTATATTTGATTGGAGTACTAAAAAGGGAGGTGTTCATTCTATCCTGCAAAGAAGAACATACACCGATTATTACATAAGCACATCAGGTTCTGATAGTGAGGAATACAGTGATGTGGGTAATAATAGTGAATTGAGATTATCCCCTTTTTTAGAGAGTGGAGAACAACAGACTGGGAATATGCCTGGTGGCGGATACAACAAAGAAAAGTATATTCAATGGAATATAGTACAGCAGCAACAGCAACTGCCCTGAGAGAGACCCAAATTGTACTGACATCACAGCCCCCCCCATTGGATCATGGTCCCAATCTGGACAATGTTGAACAACTTCATCTCGTCCACCTATATATCCCTCATTACCAATAATGCCAACTGTACAAATACAACAGGGCAGGGTACACAGAAGCTCAAGGCTAGCCCATTTTGCAGATGGGTTACCCGAAGGGAAACTAGAGGAAAGGGCAGATGAAAGACAGGGGAGATGCAGCAACAAAGGCTGGAGTGGAGACTTTCAAATGAGAGGAAGACACAAGAGGCTATGCGGAGCCCAGAAGGGGATCAGGAGAGGGAGGGGCAACCCCAGATACAACAACAGAGGCAGTCAGTATTTATAAATGATTTAAAGGAACACTTGGTAATAAACATTTCAAATTAGGTTTTAACAGACAGTGAAATGGCACTTTTGAATAAAGGTCTTTCTTTTGTTCCTACGGTTTGTAGTGAAGCTTTTGGTGCGGTTGTGGATGTTCAGCTTTTGGGCAGAAAACTTAATTTAAAGACATTTTATTACACTAATGATGACAAAGAATATTGATACTCCTGCCTCTTTTTCTGAAGAGAATATACAAGTTTGGAAAAAGAAATCTACATTCATACCTGTGATGAATCCAACAGTACAGGTTTTTGTCAGAAGAAGTGAACAGGATTTGAAAAAACTACATGAAATTCCATACACTCCCAAATTTTACAACTGCATGATAGGAGAGAAACTGGCTATTAATATGCTCCAGAAAAATCAGACCATCACCATATGACTGACCGACAAAGACGGAGCAGTGGTGGTGATGGACAAAGTTAAGTATGATTTGTCTATGTTGCAGCATCTGGATGATTTAACTTTTTATGGCATGTAAATTTGTACAAGTTGGTCATTGTATTCAGTTGCCAAATGAATTAGGAACGTTTGTGCAAAAAGATTTCATTTCATGTATTACAGAGGGCATTGTTTATCTTGCTACCTGCATGTGTAAATCTTTTTATGTTGGTATGACAACACATAGATTTAAAGATCGAATTTTAGAACACTTATCTTGTATTAGGACTAATAAAATGGAAAATGCATTGGCATACCACATTAGAACAGCAGAAGGTGAACATGTATTTAATTTTCAGGGTTTAGAAGCAGTGAAATTGGCATTAGAGGTGGCAACTTTGTTAATAAATTACAGATACATGAGACATAAGGACAATTTAAATTAAAAGCTGGACAGTATCCCAGTTTGAATGATGCTTTTCAATTGTCCCCTTTTTTAAATAATAGATGAAAATAGAAACATTTGAACATCTGGATATAAAGGTGGATAACAGATTATTTATTTATTTTTTACTATACATTTATGTTTAATATTTATGTATAGATACAAGGTTGCTGCATTCCAGAGTTCTTATGCCATGTTATAAGATTCGAACACGTTTTCCTATTGCATATGTTATAGTTAATGCATATGAAGGGGTATGAGGTTGCTTTTTTGTAGATACAATTTCTGTAGTGCTGTTTTGTTTAGGTGTATTTAACCATTGTTATGCTGTCATTATTAGAATGCACATTTTATCATATTGCTCTTTGTAACAAAATATTTGTAGGTTATGAATGATAGAATTAATTTATTGTTGTGATGTAAGTTGAACATGTATTTTAACTGCATACAGATTTTTAAATTTAGTCTTTTTTGATTAATCATATGTGATTTTGTGGATATAAATATATGATTACAATTACGTATGGCCTTAGCCATTGTAAATGCACTTTAAATAGTGATATTTACTATCTAGTATCCATTTTGTATGTTCATTTTTCTCAGTGGGGTTTTTAATTGCATAATTGTGTACACTTGTATGTCATTAATTAATTAGTGAGTTTCTATTATATATGTTGGTTGTTATGTTCATACTGCTGACTTCTTGAAAAAGCGCCAGGCCGGTGTGAAGCATTGATGTTATTGGTGCCTGGGGGGTGTTCTTTGTAATAAACTAGTTGCTATTTTTGAGGCTACTACAATATTTGCATGCCTTTGTGCTGTTGAGCCAACTTTTTTTTTCTTCTGTCAAGTCTTTGTTTAGTGTGTCTCCAGCTCATGTCTCCTGAGCCGTGTTTGTTTACGTTTGTGTCAAGCACTTAAACTAACCAAGAGGGGAGGCACTGGAAAGGAGCAGGAAAATCCTAACTACCCCCAAAATCAGGGTAGTAAGTGAGGTAAACACCATGATAGACACATCGATAGGGTGAAGAGCAGGGATAAATGGAGAAAACAATAAAGGCAATAAGGACAGAGATTTGGCAAAAAGGGGTAAGGCCATCAAGAAATGGAGGGTAATGAGTACCAATGCATGTAGTCTGGGGAACAGTCTTCCTGAACTGGTGACCTTGACAGAAGAAGGATGCCTGGATATCATGACAGTCACAGAAATGTAGTACACAGAGAACCATGACTGGGATGTTAACATACCATAGTACACAACCTACAGGAGAAACAGGGAGGGAAGAAAGGGGGGGAGGAGTAGCTCTGTATGTAATGGAAGGGATAAAAGCAATGGAACAAAAGAGTAAACAGGGAGGAGAGGAGGCCCCATGGGTCACCTTAAAGACTGGAAATGGTACCGCAATCTGCACAGGGGGTTGTATACAGACCCTCATCTCAGGGAGAGGGAATGGACAAGGATATGATAGAAGGCATCCTTAGGATGGCAGAGAAAGGGGAGCTATTGTTGATGGGGGACCTGAAAATGCCAGATGTTAACTGGAGCACCTTTGTTGCAGCCACATACAAGAGCAGGGCCATTCTCAATGCCCTACAGTGGGAATGCCTCAGACAGCTAGTGTTGGCACACACTCTGAAGGGAGCAATCTTAGATCTCATACTCTCAAATGGGGACAGTGAGAGACTCTCAGATCTAGAACTGGGTAGCCATATGGGAACGAGTGACCACCAAAGATTGTGGTTCATGATAAACTCAGCTGCAAAGTCAAGCCATACAAAAGCGAGGGTACTGGACTTCAGGAGGGCTGACTTTGGCAAGATGGGAGAGTGACTTAGAAAAGAACTAGCAAACAGGCAAGAAGGAGGGGTGGTGCAGCAATGGGGACACATCAAAACTACCATCACAGAGGCAATAAGCCTTTGTATGAAGCAAATAAACAAATTAAAATAAAGAAAAAAACACTGTGGTTTTTAAAAGAGGTGGCGGGGAAGGTTAGGGAGAAAAATACAGCATTTAGGAAGTATAAGGAAACACAGAAGGCACAGGACAGAGAAATGCACCATTTAAGGCAGAAGGAAACAGGGAAGACAGTCAGAATAGCAAAGGCCCAAACTGATGAAAAGATAGCCAACTCAGTTAAGAGGGGGGATAAAACCTTTTATAGGTACATTAGGGAATGTAGAAAGACAAAGGGAGGGGCAGTGAGGCTGAACTGAATGGAAGGTGGTGGGCAGAGAGAGACAGTGAAAAAGCAGAGATACTGAATGAATACTTCAGCTCAGTAGTCACAAAAGAGGAGGAGGGGGAGGTACCCAATCCAATTAACAGAAGCACTTTGAATAGGGGGGTCAATCCCTGTCCTTTCACAGAAGAAAGGGTTCAAAAAGAACTCTTAAAACTGAAGGTTGAAAAAGCAATGGGGACTGATGGGATTCACCCCAGAATTCTAAAAGAATTAAGGGGGAACTAGTGACACCACCAACTACCCTTTTTAACAAATCATGGGAGGATGGTGTGGTACCTGAGGACTGGAGGATGGCTGATGTAATTCCCCTTCACAAAAGTGGCAGAAAGACAGAGGCAGGAAGCTACAGACCTGTCAGTTTGACCTCTGTGGTAGGGAAAGTGATGGAATCACTTCTGAAGGAAATAACTGTTAAGTACCTAGAGGCCGGTGGGGCACAAGACTCAAGGCAGCAGGAGTTCACAGTGGAAAGGGCATGTCAGATGAATCCAATCAATTTCTTTGACTGGGTGACCAATGTAGTAGACCAGGGAGGGTCTGTGGACATGGCCTACCTAGACTTTAGCAGGGTGGTAGCCTAGGTAAAACATTGGCTAGACAACAGGACACAGAAGTTAATAATAAATGGAGTCCACTCTGAAGAAGGGGGGTTACTAGTGGGGTACCACAGGGTTCAGTACTAGGTCCAGTCCTTTTAAATTTCTTTATATGTGACATTGCAGAGGGACTGGAAGGAAAAGTATGCCCCTTTGCAGATGTCACAAAGATCTACAACAGGGTTGAGTCACAAGGGGAGGTGAAAAGGATGAGAAGGGACTTGGCAAGGTTTGAGGAATGGTCAGAAGTATGGCAGCTTGTATTCAATGCAAAGAAGTGCAAAATAATTCACCTGGGAAACAAACACCCAGGGGAAGAGTACAGAATTGGGGGGGGAGGTAGTAACAACAACAAAACTGGAAAGGGACCTGGGGGTAATCATATCAGATGACCTTAAGGTTGGCAAGCAATGTGAGAAGGCAGTAAGGAGGGCTGGGGATACTAGGATGTATAGGCAGAGGCATCAGCAACAGAAAACAGGAAGTTGTTATCCCTCTGTGCAGACAGTTGGTGAGACCCCATCTGGAGTACTACATCCAATTCTAGAGACCCCATCTCCACAAGGACAGAGACAGGATGGAGGCAGTCCAGAGGAGGGCAACTAAAATGGTGCAGGGTCTGCAAGACAAGCCATACTACAGGAGATTAAAGGACGTTAATGTGTATACTCTTAAGGAAAGGGGGGCATGATAGAAACTTTTAGTACCTCAGTAGAATCAACAAAGTCCAAGGTGGTAGCATTTTTCAGAAAAAGAGATGTGCTAGAACAAGGGGACACAATTGGAAGATAGAGGGGAATAGCTCAGAAGTAATGTGAGGAAGTATTTTTTTCACAGAGAGGGTGGTGGATGCATGAAACAGCCTTCCTGAGGAGGTTATGGGGTGTAAAACTGTGGGAGAATTCAAGAATGCATGGGACAGACAAAAGGCAATTCTTGTGAGGGGTAGGAAGGAATAGGCTGTTGGTTAACTAGGATCTGCAGCTTATCCAGTAAGTAAGGAAATGGGCAGACTAGGTGGGCCAGGTGGTCCTTATCTGCCATAAAAGTCTATGTTTCTACAGCAGATGTGGAAGCTGGGTGCTCCCAGGGATCCCAAAGGGTTTGGCCATGTATTAGGATTATATATTGCAGCTACAGTAGGAATGTCTCGTTACTGAAGTTATGATCTTATACATGTCAGTGGGCTTCTGTAATTGGTCTTCCACTGGACAATACAAGGGCATCTTGCATCCAGGAGGATGATTTTTGTAGCATTCTTCAGCAATGTGCTGACTAACTAGTTATTAGAACAATAGGCTTCTTCTCATATAATTTGCTAACTAAAGCATGCTGACTTCAGAACATAGGTGGCACTGCAGACCACAAATTATATTATATTATGTTAGGTTGCTAATATTGCAATTGTCTATAGATGTCCTTACAGACCACAAATACATATTTCTGTCTATTACATTAGGTTTCCACTGTATCTAAACAGGAGCTGTCTGAATAGCTCCTAATACAACAAATCTGTTGGTACATTAGTGAACTATTAGTATATATCATTATAGTAATATGCTTTGTCTGTTATGATAGCAATGATGGTTGTCATATGTAATGGCAGGGTAGGCTGGCCCAACATGTTCCCTCCTTGTTGCCTGGATACAAATACAACACTAACTAGGTGAGTAGGTAGGTTATTTCATTACAGAATGAGATTTCTAGAGAAATCTTAATTGATTTCTATCTTGAGTTAAGAGTTTTACATAAACAGAGCAGGATAATAACAAGAAAAATAATGAGAAACACTTGAATAACAACAAAATCTTTGCATGTAAGCTCTAACCATGTGTTGGATAGTGTGGTGCTGAGGTCACCATCATGAAATAGAGCATTTAATGAATTCCCTGCCTTGGTGACATTGTTACTTATGTGAACTAAATGTGTATCCTTTTTCTCTAGTAGAAACTTGAGATTCAGAGTAAGTGGGTCAATATGCATATTAAATACTGATAAATACTAGGCTAGAGCATACAGATAGTCAAGGTTACTATCAATATAATCATGTTCTGGGGTGGGAACTGGGATAATAACCTTATAGTTGTAGTTTAGTTTTATTCATTTGACTAAAAGTCACTATGAAACAACACAGAAAAATACATTGTACAATCTTTGAGCAGTTAAAATAAGCATAAACATTGAAAGCTTATATAAATAAATCACAGTCCTCCATAGAAACGTTTAAGCAAATATTTTTCCTTAGATTTACCAAATAACACTAGATTTATTACTCTAATAAATATCTTGGTAATAAAAAGATGAAACTGGGTTCAGACTTAATCTTCCATGCAGAAATAATAGCCCTCTGTGCCAACTCTTATAAGTTAATATAATAATTTACTGTCGGCATGGAAAACCATACTCATAAGGTAAATGGATTGTTCCAAAAACTTTAAGTTTATGAGTATCTTGATTAATAAATTATTTAATATTTAATAGCAAGCCTACCATACCTCATCATAAACTAGAGGTACCTCTGAGTATCAGACTACAATCTGCTGCACAAAGCCTCTTAATCACAATCTCTTATTCGGTTAATCCCAGGTACATTGACTTCAACCCACATAGAATCTAGCCACCACGGGATATATGTAAACTTCCTCTGAGGCCATTTGCAATCCTTCAGAGATACAGCCTACTTGGAACTGCTCATTTTAGAGCTAATGAACAGCTAAATGTATGTTTTAACTCAGATTCTTTTCCAGCCTTGTTCACTAGTTAAGTAACTTTACTGCAAATATCAAAATAATAATATCAATGAATAATTTGGCACAAACGCTTGGCCTCTTCCAGATAAAAACAGTTAAATAAACTGCTTAATTATTTTCTATCCCAACATTTTACCAGCATATTTCAGTTATGTAGGCTAATTGGTAATTTTGATTGTTAAAAATTGTATGTCTGGCAGCCTACAGTTTAAACAAATACCCTATTTAGGATTTGTTTTTACTTAATTAAAATTATAAAGAACATTATAAATTACCCTAAAATCAAACTATAAAACTATATAACAAATAAAATACTGTACAAACAATTATAACACTCCTCAAAGTTCATCGTCAATTGTTCCATACATTAAGTCATAAGGCATTAAGGGAATAAATCTCAACTAAGCACAGTTATAATTCCGCTATAGTCTGGATTCCACTCATTTTTAGAACAAACATTCAAGGCTCCATTGACTCTGCAGTCCATGAATCAATATATATAAAAAGCTCCTTTTCATGTTCCAGAGTCCATACAATTATATAGCAGGGAGAGATTAATTAACAATATGCAGAAAGAAATTGTGGTGCCAACCACTTCTGTTTGAAGTTCTAGAAACACCAAATTACATCCAGTAAGCAGATATTTTACCCTCAGGCATTTGACAAAACAGAAATGAATAAAACAAAATCAGACAGCTCCTTACCCAAGGTGCATTATACGCCTTCTCAGATATTAAAGAGTCCTTATTTGAGGATTCTTATTTACTCTAAAATGTGTTCCTCATAAATCTCAATCAATAGCACAGCTAATGTACACATCCCTTGGACAAGGTATCATATTTTGCCCCATTCAAGGAGTCCTATGAGTTAACTCAGCATTTTAAAGTCAAGAAATATATTGGTTATTCATAAACTACTAAACTCCATATGCTCCACAAGAGTGGTCCTGCCTGAAAAGCTTTAACTCATGGTTTTAATTTCTCAAACATAATCACCATAGCAATGTCCAGGTCACCACTTGAAAAGATAACAACATTTAAAATGACCATTTTAGTAATTTAATAGTGGCTCAGCCATCCCAGTTTTCTTCTTCCCAAGGGAATAGAAATATAAAGCAGTACCTTCTAGAGTGAATTACTCGGAGAAAAAATCACTTCAGGTCATTCTAGAATGAAGTAAAATCTTTAGGCTTTCCAACAGTAATATTTTATAAGTCTTTTATAGGTAAATACATGTTTGACCTGTATGTAATTTACAAACTGTCCCTCTCATGTCGGCAATCCTCTGTGTCCACTCCTTGATCTGTTCAGCACCATCGCACTTGTTCCTCAGGCCATCCGCCATGGGTTATGGATAACAACTTGACCAGAACCACCAAGCCCCTTCAGCACAAGCAGAGCAGCTTCACTCTCTGCAACCATTCACATGCACACAATCACAAGTACTCTCCTCAGAGACTAAAGTGCACCTGTAAAGAGAAACACAACAAAACCACTCCACTGAGTATAATAACTTCAAGAGTACTCAGTCTAGGAGATAATGGCAGCACCTAGGCAACATTAGTATACCTTTTTAAGGCAATAACATGCCTATAGGCCCTATAAGTATGATCATTATCCTAATCATCTAAATTGCTTTTAAGAGGACTAGCAAATGGGTAAGGCATTGTGCGATACATATTCAGCCCTCTTCTCCAGGTGTTGTAAATGCCAACTGCACTCCTTCCGAAAGTCACAGCATGGCGAGTTTCTGAAATAGAAAAAAATGCAACTAAATTGCCACAAAACAGAATTGTGTTGCAAGGGCGTCTTAAAAAATGCAACTAAGTGGACCCCAAAAAATGACTCGGGTTTCCTGGTGTCTTAGAACAAAGTGGCAGCATTTCTGCCCAAAACAGAGGAACATTAGGCTTTATGTTTGGGGCAAGCACAACTCTTTTTTCAGCACTCAGTGAGGAAAACTCAGCATAAACAGGTGCAGTTTGCTAAAATAACAGGAGTCTCATTCAACAAAAGAGCATTTTTCAATGAAAATGTTATAAAACACTCCAGTAAACACTGAGCTGCAGGGAGCAGAACAGCATTGTGGCCATCTTGTCGCTCCGCCCTCCTAATAACCATAGGGGCTATGAAAGAGCATTTCTGGGGCATGGAGAAGATGTTTGGAAAGGGTATGTCACATGCCAAAGTTCCATAGGAGAAAGATTGATGATTGGTCACAACACAGTTTTGTCCATCAGAGTTGTAGATCACATGAACTTGAGGAAGATGTGACTTCATGGGCTCAACAGGGCAGGTAATGGAAGTGTTTGTGATGCTGCTGGTGTGGATGTTGTCTTGAGATGCATTTCTGGAAGCTGTGTTGGAGGCGTTGAAGCTGGGTTGTGCTTGATTCGAAGATGGTCCTCCTTGATCCATAGAAGGCATTGCAAAAGCTGAAGAAAGTTAATTTCTGTCATCATTAAACTGTTATGACCAGTCCATTGTATCAGAGGAGTAACCACAAACTGGTGCTGTTATGTCAAAGACATCATATTAGCATAGCTAATTATATCGCTTTTTAGCACAACAGCCTGCATGCAGAGCAACCCATGAGTTGAGGGGAGGATGAAACACCAACAGAGGAGGTAGATTAATCCATTCTTTGTAGACACTGCCTTTAAGATGGCTCATGGAGTGGATATTGGTAAACTTGTCAAAAACTGAAAAATCCTTGTCAAAAACTTGAAGAGATACTGTAAATGTGACATACATGGTGTCCTTAATGCTACAATGATTGGCTGTGAAGTAAGGTCCTTAATTTGGGTGTGGTGTAATGCAACCCAAATTTCATGCAATATCCAAGGAAAAGGATACAGTCTTACTCATACACTTCATAGTACAGAAAAGGAAATTACAGTGAGGGCAATACCATTTAGCCATATGCTTATTTTGGATCAAATCTGTGATCTGCACTGTTTTCAGTTTTCGAAAGAGATTAGTGATAGTGCTGAGTGCAAAATTACCATAGGCTAAACATTTTATCTCCCTGCATATGTGCTGCTCCCTAAGTTTTTTATTATTGAATGCAATCAATTCATTCATTTTATAAGGAGTTTCATCAAACAATCTAGCAATATCATGCATATTATAAATAGTAAACCTTTCTTCTTGTGAAAGTCATTCTATACTGCGTAGCATGAGTACCCCATTATCTGCTAATTTAATGTTGAAGAGATTGTTATGTCTCTGAATTTTGGCCAGATCGGCATGATTCCAAACTGACATTCCTGAGCCAAACAAACCTGTTAGAGTGCAAGTTATTCTAGTCACTGCACCCAATGATTGACAATGATATTTAGGTTGAAACTCTCTATGGTGTCCCATTGTGTGGTGCCTTGTTACAGGGTCTTGAGCCCTAACTTGATATGCTACCATTAAATCCAATAACATCATAGAATGAGGATTAGATACATTAGTAGAAGCACACTGTCCAAACTTCATCATGTTCCAGTGTGTTAGGTTCAATACCACTAGCATGTGCATAAATTGCAAATTATTAAACAAAGTTCTAGGTATAGATGTTGATGCCAGGCCACATTCTGGGCCAGGCTCCAAGGTGGGGCAATGAAGAGGGGTATCTTTATTAGCTGGAGTCACTGTAAGGAAAAGAGCAATGAAAGCAACTGTGTGGTTTAAACATATTCTTTGTAGTTATTTTATGAAAACATGTGCAAAAGTCTTTATTGATCATTGCTGTGAGATTGTAAAGTCCTGTGTATTGTGATGTAACTTGACAGATGCACAAAGTTTCATTAAGGCAAATATGGGTATTGGGCCAAAAAAGTTTAAAAGTTCCTTTGGCAAGGCTGGCAACTGGAAGTTGCTGTCCATCAAGATTATCAGTTTTCAAGTCAATTGTTAAAGTAGACAATGGTGATGCAATAACAAGAGTACTGAGGTATGCATCCTGACCTGCTTGAACAGAAATATGAGTAGAGGGTAATTCAATGGTTATGCCCATACCAGGGGAAGGGGTACAATCTGGAAGAGGGGAGTAGGCCTGGTCATTGGGGTTCACGGCATGCAGAAAGGCATGGATATGTGTGTGGTATGTCTTCGTATGCTGAAGCGTCTTGTGGTAAGCCTCACTCTGCAGGAGCTTCTGGTGAGGGGTCAAATGGATGTCAGGTCTCTTGGCCATAAATCTAGGTATAAAAGGAACATCAGGAACCTCAGTCTGGACAGTCCCATCTTGGAATACCAAAGTCTTCAATCTTTGGGTTTACTGGAGCTACAAAAGGAAGAGAAGAAGGTGTAAGAAAATTATTGTTAGTAAATGGTGTTCCTTCTTCTGGGGGCAGAAGAAGGAGTGTCTTCACATCAGCTTCTCTCCACCATCTGTCATTTGGTCTTCTAGGCCAATAAACATTAAGTTTACCAGAACTGCTCAGCAGCTGAGAACAAAAAGCAAAAGAAACAGTTAAGCATACAAGGTGCTCCTTTCCCCTGAGACTGGAGGAAGGAGCATTTATACTGCATTTTGCTGTATGGGACTAATCACCTTTATAGAGCTTCAGCTGGGCTGCATGGTATCACTTATTAATTGGCTATCTTTTGCCATGAATGATTTGGACTTGGTACACAGTTGGACTCAGTTTATTGATATCAAATGGACTTGACCATTTGTTTACAAAAGCAAGTGCCAGTGAGACAAATTTCAGAATCATGACTCTGTCGCTTACTTGCCAGTTGACTTCTTTGACATGTTTATCAAAGTACTTCTTGGATTGCAGTTGGGCTTGGCCCAAGTTGTCTGAAGCAAACGTATGGGTATTTTCAAGGTTGTCTTTCAGTTGGTTGTCTACTGACACTGTCTGCTGTAGGGGCATTGTGGTCAATCGTCAAATGTTCTGGTAATCTCATTTGTCTACCAGTCATTACCTCAAAAGGGGTACATTGAGTAGATGCTGATGGGGTAGCTCTAATTGCCATTAGGAGTAAGGGCAACAAAGTATCCCAAGTCTTTCCAGTTTCAGTCGCAAACTAACACAGCATTATGTTATGTGTGTCTGTTTGCTTTTTCTACCTGTCCTGATGACTGAGAATAGTATGCTATGTGAAATTTTTAACTCCCAATAACTTCATGGTTTCCTGCATGAGTTCACCTGTGAATGTTGATGCTGTATCTGAATCTACCTTGAGCGGTAGGTCCCACTTGGCAAATACTTGCTCAACCAGAATTGTAGCAGTGGCTTTTTCTGTAGCACCCTTAACTGGAAAGGCCTTGACCCACTTTGAGACTAGGTCAGTGATCATAATGGTGAACTTGTTGTTTCTGGTGGTCAGAGGTAACGGTCCAAAGAAATCAATTTGGATGTTGTCCCATGGACCATAGTGTCTCTGGGGCAAGAGTTAGGCATTTTTCTTGCCTGGAATTGGGTTATTCTGTGCACAGGTAAGACAGTTGTCCACCTAATGCTGAACATCAAGTGTTATACCAGGCCACCAACCGATGATTTTCACTCTCTGGACTGTTTTGTCCACCCCTTGGTGTCCATGTGTAGGGGGTATCATGGACCTGATGAATGATTTTGGATCAAAGTGATTTGAGAATTAGCCAGAGTTTCTGATCACCTGAGTGATAGAAGATCAATTTTTGATCTTGAAACAGATGGAGGTTATATGCATGTTTCTTGAATGAATTATCTGCAGAAATTTCTTTCTGTGTCTTTGGAGAGATATTGGCATACCTCCTTAATCTCTGGGTCTGCTAGATGTAGCTCAGTCAGGTCCAGATGGACTTCATTGTTTCTTCTGTTTGCAGACACCATAGGTGTTGCACTGAAAGGAGGCATGGTCCATATCCCTTCCCCTCGGGCTCCTTCTTTGGCTAAAGAGTCCGCTCATTCATCATAGTAATGGAAGCATTCTGCTTTGAAGTGTTCTTTAACTTTTTGGATAAACAGTTTGAACACATATTGCTCAGCCAGGCCTGCAATGTAGATGAAAAAATCTCTGTACTTGACTGGGGTACCTTCAGATGAGGTAAAATCATAGTCCTTCCAGAAAGGAAGGAATTCTGTCAAGGAAAGACATACCCAAGATAAGTCAGAAAAAATGGTGGTATCTTCTTTTTCTTGCCCATCCATAATTTGTAAGGCTCAAGCGACAGCTGCAAGTTCTACATACTGTGATGATTTGTCACTGCACTTCCTTGACACTTCAGTAGTGTTACCTGTATGAACCAGGACCATAACTCCAAATCCTGATAATTTCACCCCCTCATCATATGTAGAGGAGCCATCTGTGAAGACACAGCACAGAGTAGTGGTATTTAAAGCTTTTCTGTTGCTGGGAGAAATGGCCCTGGTTCTGGTAGCAATGGTGACTCTAGGCAACATCCATGTGGTTTTCCTTGGTATAGGAGACCATGTACCAAGATGGAGGGCATTTTGGTGGGAAGTATGGTGTTGCCTCTATCTTGGCATAATAGAGATGAATGTGTGAGTCTGGTGTTAGACACATTGCAATCTTTGATTCTATCTGTCAATAGGAACTTGGTGGGGGCGTGGTTAGTGTGTAGCATGATGGAACAAAATCCTATTATGTATGCAAAGTGTTTGGCAGCCCAAAAGGTTGCCAGGAGGTTCTTTTTACACAAGGAATACTTCAGCTCTACCATACAGAGCATTTTGGAGGCATAATCAATAGGCCTCAGGGTGTAATTTGCCTTTTGAGCAAGGACTGCTGACATACCTACAGTACTTCAGAAGTAGCAGTCTCCAAATGGAATAGAAATTCTGAGTTTGAGTTAACTAATGCTGGAGCAGAGGCCAGGGCCTTTTTACAGAAGGTGATAGCACCAGTGTGCTCAGGACCCCATTGCCATGGGATTCCCCTTTTCAGGAGTTCATACAGAGGGGCGTCCTTCTGTACAACATTGCAAATTAGATCCCTGGAGTAATTGACCATACCCAGGAAATGTCTGAGGGTTGCCACACTGATGGGTAATGACAAATCCTGTAGGCCTTGAATTTTGTTTGCTGCAGGGCTCCTCCCATCTTTAGTTATGTGCAGGCCCAGAAATATCACTTATGGCTGACACAACTGTACCTTTGCAGGATTGCACTTGAGGACTGCTCTCTGTAGCAGTGTGAGAAGCTCATCTAGGAGTTCCAGATGCTTTTCCACATCCACTGTGGCTAGGAAAAGGTCATCTATGTACTGTAGGAGACATTCAGAGGTGGAAAAACCACTGATTGCATCCTTCATGTAGATGTGAAACAGTGAAGGACTATCATGGAGCCCTTGAGGGAGACAGTTCCATGTGTACTTGCATCTTTCAAATGTGAAGGCAAATTTGCATTGGCTCTCCTGGGCCAGGGGTAGGAACCAGAAACCATTGGTCATGTCCAATAGAACCACCTGTGTTCAGATTTTGGAAGTTTTAGCACATTAGGTGCAGATGCCACAGCTGGGGCACAGCTGGGGGTTACTTGATTGAGTCTATGGTAATCAATGGTGAGTCTCCAGCTATTGCTATGTTTCTTCACAGTCCAGGTGGGTGAATTGACTGTTGACCCACAAGACCATATCACTCCCTGTTGGACAAGTGAATCAACAGTGGCCTTCAGTGAGGGTATTGCTGCTGTTGGGAATAGGTATTGCTTCTGGCAAGGTAGGTCCTCAACAGTGACCTCAATGAAGGTAGCCATCCTTCCACATTCATGTTTGTTTCTGGCAAAGGCCTCTTGGTGCCTTTCAAGAATTGGTTAAATGTGAGGTAGCAGCTTGTGATGACATTGCATGTCAATAATGTCATACCATTTGTCACTGATGGTCACTACTGCCACAGATTCCATGTGATAATGGTGATCATGGAATAGCAGTCACCACTTGGGCGAGTGTACATTGCTAAAAATGAATCATGGTGATGTACACTTAGGTGAACTGCAAGAGGGTGCCCAATCTTTGTGTTTTGCAGGTGGCCTCACCCTCTACACCCCCCCCACTAAAGGATTCTCAACTCCAGGGGGGGTGCATGTTGGAGGTGAGTAAAACTGCAAAAAAAAAATTAAAACCCAAGCCGACTCAAAACACGATTGACCCAGAACTGAATCTAGCACCCTTCCAACCCCAACCTGCCACCTACACACCATGCAACATGGTCAGCTCAGCAGCCCACCACTGCACTACACCCCACAAACCCTCCCTCCTCTCCAGTCCATTGCACAGAGTGGCCCTTCCCTACCCCCCATGCATGTGTATACATAGTGACATCCTGTCACTATATTCACCTAGTGCTGTACACAGGTGCCATGATTGAGTCACCCTTTCTGGAAATGCTCACTCTTGGTCACCTTGTTCACGGGATACCACTGCCACCACATGTGAATCAGGAATGAGTAGAGGCCTCCTATCTAGAATAATAGCCTGTTGGATAAATACACAATGCATCCATATTGTGACAAAAAGTCTATCCCTAAGATGCTTTGGTGATGACATAAGACCATGAGGTCAAAATGATGTTCTACCGCCAAGCTGCTAATGGTAACTATTATAGATATGGATTGTTAGGTGGTGACCACGGTCCCCACAAAGGTCTGGGTGGAAAAAGTTCTCCCTGTAGATCATTGGGATCATTTTGCGTCATCTTGATGTAACACTGAGACAGTGGCTCACATGTCTAGAAGCAGTTCCTTTTGGTGGCCCCATACAAATGCTTCTATACATGATCAGCCAGTTTCATCATTCACCAGAGTAGTGATGATGCATACCAGGGCCTTGCAACATCATTTAGAATCCTCTTGGAATCCTCGTTTTCTGAAGGTGACTGAGCCTGTGCATCCTGGAGCATCTGGTATGTTCTTGGTAAGGAGATACCTGGGCCTCCTCTACCAGCTGCTCCTCTTGGTATGGAGGTGCTGATGGAGTAGTTCTATGGCCTAGGGCTGCAATAAGCTTTTACTGGAGAGTATCAGCCTTGTATTTCACCTGGGCCTCAAACTCTCAGAGCTGGTTATACTCCTGCTGCAACTCCTTGTAGCTAGGGCCTGGTCGTTTCAGGCTTTGGCCCTGGTAGTACAAGTTTTTGCTTCTGTTTTCCATCTCATTTTCTGGTTACTCTGTTTCTTGGGGTGGTAGGTCTGAGCCTGTTGTTTATCTTCCACCATGTACTGTTTGGTCAGCTCAGTGCCAGGCTGCACCACAGCCACCTTGACCTTCTGTCCGGAACCCTGATCTCACACATATAGCTGGTCTGCACATTCTGCTTTTTACATAATCTCAGCAAAAAGGTCTTCTCTTGGGAAAACAGAGGCCTCTATCTTTTCACAGAGAATGGGTAGCATGTTTTTCAAAAACACATTTTTGTACTCCACTGAGTTTCTGTTGGCTGGTTCATTTGCCATGTCCTTTCTGGTTCCATATGCCATCCAGAGATGGCTGTGATACTGGGGGGGGGTCTCTATCATACTGCTTGACTTAGGAGGCCATGGACATGTCCACTAGGTTGTGATTATGCATGGCCATCCGGTCCACTGCAATGTCATTGAACCCCCACCGTGGCATCATTACATATTACATCTGGCAGTTTGGCCCAGAGCATAGGGTCAACTGTCTCTTTCAAAACCTGTACTCTTTGCTAAACTGGCAGGCTAAGCATTTTGCACTACTTTTTCACTTTCTCTAAATGACAGCTCAAATTGTCATTAGGCCCCATTCAGCCTATCAGTGTTGCAAAGTTAGAGATGACTTAGGTGGACTGAAGAATGTGGGAGTACGCTCTGGTTGGGCCTATATGGTTCTCACCACCACCTCGACCATGCTAGACCTTTGGTTTGCTTAATTGACTATGCCCACAACCTCTTCCTGGTCACTTTTCTACAAGACAGCTATCGGAGGTGGGCTAGGCTGCTGCTCTCTGGAGTCCCAAGGACTGCCATCTTGGGTTTCCTCATCAACATCCCCTTCGTCATCAGCTGTGACATCAGGTTGATGGGTAGGGTGTAAGGCTATGCTTTCATGTGACCTTCAGGATATCAAATTGCTGATGTAACTGTGCATACCTCTGCCTCCATCTAATATGTTTTACTTTTGCATCTACGTGCTGTCTTGTTCTAAGATGCTTCGGTAAAACCCAGTAAGCGGTGCACACTTCATGATTTTCACTGATCTCCCTATCCAAATCTTCCTGATACTTATCCATTTCCTTTGACAGTTCTTCATTGTCTCTTTTCAGGGCATCATTTGTATCTGTCAGAATACCATTCATTTGCAAAGCCTGCTTCTTATCCTGATACATTCTCTCACAATCCTCTTTCAACCTAGCAATCTCTCTATCTTTCTCTAGCAGAGTATTACATAATTCTGTCTGTGTCACATGCCTGTGACTTTCCATCTCCTTTTCCCAAATCTTCTGTTGCTCACCTTTCTCTCATAGCATGGATTCAAGCTCTGTTTCCAGAGCTGACCCCCTCATCTTCACTGTCTGCAGGGCAGCATACAATGCTGCAACCAATACATCTTTATGGTTATACCTCTAAACTGTTAGTTTTGTTTCTGAGTACAGTGAACACACATACTGTATGGAGTGATCTTTGGATGATGCACTTCATGCAAAATCACCCCAACCTCCATGCAATGCTAAAAATTTTGCAACATCTAGTTTCAACTCAGCACTGATTGCTATTTTGACTTTCCTGTCCCCTTTCCGTATAAGCCAAGATGCTCAGAGTGGTCTGGAACACCCTGTACTTTCCCTGCTGGACAGTTACACTTTTGGAGTCATGGAACCTCTTGGACAAAGCCTTAGGATTGTTCCATGCAAATAAATGAACAGGAGGGCTCAAGAGTTTTAACACTCAATTACCAAAGGCTCAGCATATAAAGCAGAAGCAAGCAACTGCCAGTCTTCACAAAGTACACTTGCAAAATAGGGGTTAAATCACATTGCCTTGGCTGTAGCCTGCCCCCTTCTTTTTGCAAAGAATTTCTGTGAGCTGTTTTCCACAGCTGCTAGCAAGACCTTGAAGTAAAGGGAAAGGGGAAATTGTTTAACCAGGAAAGGCACACTAAGCCAAAGCTTGTTTCCAGGTGCAACCAGGGAGCACAAGGAAGTTAAGTGACCTGCTCTGGGTCACACAGCATGCAAGTGGGGGCTGTGGGATTCAAACCCAGGTCTCCAGGTTTGCAGCTTAGAACCCTAAACCTCTGTACTATATAGCCTCCTAGCAACCAGAAGCATGCAACTACCTGAACACTCCTCAGGTCGAGAAAATGTCTTTGCCCCTGAAAATCTCTTTATCCCCCATTTCCAAAATTCACACACACACCTGTAAATTACTCAAGTGCTTATTGTTCTATCACAATCAGGTCCTGCAACAAGGTCACCAATTGTAAGATTCTGCAGGAGATAACCTGACAGTAAAACACCACAAACACATATCTGCAGAAAATCAGTTTATTTCATCCTAATAATAATACAAAAGACAGAAGCACAAGATAAATCTTAGCAACTGGAACACAGAAACAGTCATACACCATGTGTAGAAGCTGGGTGCTCCCAAGGATCCCAAGGGATTTGGCCATGTACTAGGATTATATACTGCAGATAAAATGTTCCATTACCAGAGTTACGAGCTTGTAGACATCAATGTGTGTCTGTACTCGGTGTCCCATTGGATAATACATGGGTGCCTAGCACCCAGGATGATACTTTTTATTAGCATTCTTCAGCAATGTGCTGACTATCTAGTTATTAGAGTAATAGGCTACTTCTCATATAATTTGCTAACTAAAGCATGCTGACTTTGGAACATAGGTGGTGCTGCAGACCACAAAATATTTATGTTGTTAATATTGCAATTGTGAGTGAATATCCTTACAGACCACAAATACATATTTCAGACTAATACATTAGGTTTCAAGTTAAACAGGTTATTCCTGAATATGTCCTAATACAACAAATCTGTTAGTACATTAGTGAAACATTAGTATATAGCATTATAGTAGTATCCTTTGTCTGTTATGACAGCAATGATGGTTGTCATATGGGATGGCAGGGCAGGCTACTCCAACAAACCCATTTGGATCCAAACACTGAATCTTTTTGCATCTTTGGATACACCAGTAAACAAGGATGTTTCATTTGAGAATGGGGATGAGGTCCTGTGGACCCTAAGAAAGTTATGGAACCCATTTTGGAGAGAATTCTCCTTTGCTGTTTGACAAGTTGGAATGTGCACACACAGAGAATCCTACAGAAGAAGGGTCATTTACATTATGTTACTTTGAGAGGGGTAGTTAAAGTGAATCATCTGACTTACAGTACACGTGACTTTCCATGTGCCTTCACTAACCTGTTTATGTACATGCAACATGTTTACATGACCCCCAATCATTGCCCAGTATAGCCTATTGATACTGTATGGAAGGGGAACTTATTGAACCAGGAAAGGTAAACTAAGCTGAAATTTGTTTCCAGGTGTGACCTGGGAGCACAAGGAAGTTAAATTACTTGCTCAGGGTCACACAGTTTGTAAGTGGTGGCTGTGGGATTCAAACCCAGGTCTCCAGGTTTGCAGCTCAGTGCTCTTAACCACTGTGCTATACTGCCTCTTCCAATGCCCAATTCCAATCAGCTAGGGCTGTAAATGTTGTGGGACAGGATGTTAAGAATGAAAACAATGATAAGGCAGGAAATATTTGCCCAGTCAAGATATCCATTATTGATTAAATAGAAGCAATGCTCTAGACAGCTTGCCAATGAGTACATATGTCCTGTGCATTTTTGCTTGGACTCTGTTGATACACAGACATCAAGAAATTGGGAGAGAGAGAGTGTAATCTCCCCAATGGTGGGGCTTACATTATGCTCTATGGAGTCCACCAGCCTTGCTGTCCATCACTGCTGCTCCCCCGTCCCCTGAATGCCTAGTACTGCTGTGGAGACATGATCAGGAGTGAAAGGAGAGAATGCTGAAATATTTAGCATGTCTGGTGCCATTAAAGTATGCAGCTCTGCTGCCGCACATCACTGCAACAGCTCAGACAAACACATCCATGCACTTACAGTACTAAGTGGGTGCTAAGCCAAAATCAAAGTAATAAAGCTAACAAAAAAGGCAACATTCTATGATACAAAAAAAAAAAATACTTACAGTAATTGTAAAACCACCCAAACATTTAATTCTGCTGACATTTTCCCTTTCACATGTTAGTATATGGGTGAATTTCTTAACTACAGGCAGCATATAACACTACCTTGAGTGTTTCAGACTACCATCCACCCTAACTCCCAAAATTGCAACCAGAATCTCTTAAAATTGAGTCTCTCATGGTGTATTTTGTATTTGGATTATTGTTCCCAAAATGTATCATTGTACATTTATTTGGATTGCATTTCATCTTACTCAACCGTGACCAGCTGTATAGGTCATTTAATTCTCCCTGGAACCTATCTTCGCTTTCTAGAGTATCTACTAAATGGCCTATTTTTGCATCATCTGCAAATTGTGTCAGCCACCCTTTTTGAGACACCTGCATGCTAGAAATATATTTACTGAAAAGCATTGGTCCCAGAACAAATCCCAATGAAACTCCACTAGTCACTTATACCTCTTTTGATTCATAACCATTAAACTGCACTAGTTGCATTCTATCCATTAACCAGGATTGGATCCATTTTATTAGCATAAAATCTAGTTTGATGTTAATAAGACACTTGACTAATTATGCATGTGGTACAGTATCAAATACCTCACTGAAATCCAACTAGATGACATCCACTGGTTTTCTGTCATTCACGCTTTCAATAAAATTTACTAGATTCATTAGGCATGATCTCCCCTACCTAAATCCATGTTACACTGTATCCCATAAGTTGTTTGTTGTCATTTATAGAGGTGTTTATTTTGTTCCTAATGAATGTTTCTAGTAACTTTCTGCAAACAAAGTGTGAATGAGACACCCAACCTCAAAAATGTTGAGATGTGATTTCTTCTACTGGCTTTTTTCTTTTTCAATCTTCATAAAGTTGTTTTTTATACATCATGTGGGTATAAACAGCATCAAATGAAATACATTTTTCACAGTGTAACTTTTCAAGACAATCCTGTCCCTTCATCAGACTTTTCCACTTTGTGCTGCAATGAAACAACTTAATAGATACATTGTAACTTCCAATTCTCAAAATAAATACATTTTGTCTCATGTTTTCAAATTTATGTATTTTTATAGAGGGGGAACAGACCTGTTTATTAAATATTCTACTTTCTGTATTGGAATGTTATTGTTCTTGCATGCTGGCCTGTCATTAATAAACAAAAATGATTTTTAAAAGTTTTTTTTTTCAATATTTTATTTTTTTTGCTATTCTGTTTGAAATGTAACTAGCATAGATCAACAAACTCAATACAAATAGTCTAGGTACCTTGTTAAAGAATCTCTGGAGCTTTTAAATCCCTTTTCTAATAAGGTGGGGCTTCACTTGCTCTGAAATGTAATTTCGATATTTTAATGCCCTCACAAATCTTTTTAAACTCTTTTCAAAATTCAAGTGCTCTAAACAAAATCAGTTTTATAATTAAATGCCTTTACCTATAGTCTTATAGGTGCATGGTTTCCTGTGTGGTTCTGTCTTCAATTTATTCGAACCATCGCAAGGTTAGTCACTGTGAAATGGCAGAACACAGTGCATTACTGTACTTGTTTTTGTCTTACTTGGGATCGAGTGACAAAATGAAAAATGTTCAGAATAGGGTTACCTTATAGCCAGTATTACTCTCTTGATCCTAGTTAATTCAAGGTCGAGCTCTTTAGTAAGCTGAGCGGTGCTGTTAACTTCTAATTGTTTTTGAATCTGCTGCTATTATTCAGGATGCCAAACTGTACCTGTGCTTCTGAGGTTTGGAGATGAAGAGGCTGGGCCTTTTGGAGTGTGATGATGTCACAGAAGTGACATTTGGGGCAGCCCAGTGACTGTGGAAAGTGACCCTAGGAAAAGAGTAGTCGGTCCTGCTTTTGCTCCAGTTAAGCTCTAGGACTTAATATATTTACTTGTCAGGGCTTTTATTTACCCGGAGGTCCCTTTTTCAGGGGCGACCCAGGAGTAACAATTACATACAGGTAACAGATCAGTACACTCAGGTAATTATAATGTTATTTGACAATAAAAGACTTCATAGGATTACAAGCGGTAAGTAGTGGAGGACATACAGGCAGTAAGAACATAGGAGTTACACATAGTGAAAACATTTTACATATCAAGTTCATGTTGAGATTGAGTGTGCAAGCAGTTGCTAAGGACATATGGTACCTTCCTTATGAGCATAGTGGAAGGGGGATATGTTGGAACATAAGTGCTCCCCATCCTTTGAGGGAGGTGCATTGACCTACCGGGATGGCTTTATATGGTCAGGTCCTGTAACATAGGCATATGCTCCTATCGAGCAAGTGTGCCTTAAGCTTTGTCCGGAAGCTGGTGACAGACTCTGCCTCCCGTACCTCAAGGGGGAGGTTGTTCCAGATGGGAGGGGCGGTGTACGCGAAGGACCTGGACCCAGCTTTAGTCCTAGTCTTGGGAACCACAAGGAGGGTTTGGCCTGAGGTACGTAGATTCTGTGGGTTAATTTTAATGCTAATGAGACCATTCAGGCTAGGGGGAGGTGTGGGACCCAATAACTTAAATGTAAGGCAGAGGGTTGGGTAGATGAGGCAAGCTTCCAGAGATGGCCACCTGAGCCTTGTTTGGGCCTCACAGTGGTGAATCCTCGGGTGTGACAGAGTGTCAAAGCAGACTATCTTGTTGTACAAGGTCTGCAGCCTACCTAGCTCCATCGTGGCCACGCCCTGGAGAACCGGGGCCGCATAGGTGAGCTTTGGGAGAAGTACGCTAGCTGCAATGGCTACCCTAACTTCAGGGATAATCTGGTCCTTTAGTCTGTAGAGGATTTCGAGTTTCCCATGGATGGCTTTGGTGATTTGGTCTATGTGATTTTTTAGTGTGAAGCCTTGGTCCAGGGTAAGTCCAAGGTATTTGGTGGAGGTAACCACCTCAAGTTTTCACCCCGGACTAAAGGTGTAGGAGCAGTGACCTCATGATCCCAGGGATCTAGCCCAAACAGCATCACCTTCATTTTGTTGGTGCTTAAAACCATTTTGTTCAGAGTGAGCCAGTCCTCCATCTGAAGGATGTCCTCTTGGAGGGCTGTCTCCAGCTCTGTTAAGTTATGGGAGGCTCTGTAAATGACAGCATCATCCACATACTGGATAACGCTGCTGCTCCCCACAGTGTGTGTGCAGCTCATTTATGAACAGTGTGAAAAGAAGGGGGCCGAGTATTGACCCTTGTGGTACCCCTTCTTTGAGTGGTGCTAGCTTGGAGACATTATCCTTCCACTTGACCCTCTGGGTACGTCCAGAGAGATAACTCTCGAACCATCCCAGTGCATGGGTGTCAAGGCCAAGTGAGCACATTTTTTGTAGTAGGAGTTTGTGGTTTACCAAGTCGAACACTTTAGAGAGGTCAATAAAGACCACGCCTGTACTGACCCTTGAGTCGTTATTGCTCAGTACTTCTGCCGAGAATTTGGTTAGCGCAGTATCTGTCCCATGCTTGGCTCTGAAGCCATGCTGTGACAGAGAGATTACCCCAGTGGGTTTCCAGGTATTCTCGGAGTTGAGAGTAGACTAGCTTCTCCTGTACTTTCACAATAGCACACAGCAAGGAGATAGGCCTGTAGTTCCCTATGGGCTCTGTTGACCCTCCCTTGTGTATGAGAATCACTAGAGCCTGCTTCCAAAGCTCAGGTACAGACCCCTCCATAATAGTCCGGTTTATCAGCCAGGTTAGGGGCTTAGTTAGTGCTGGGGCTCCATCCTTGAGGATTCTAGTCTGGATCCCGTCAGGGCCCCCTGATCCTCTCGAGTGCAGGGATTTAAGGATGATCAAAACCTCCTTTACCCTAACTAGCCTCAAGTGAAACAAAGGGCGGTCTAGGTCTGGGGGCCGTTGTGCATTAGGCTCACTCCTGTTGTCAGGGGGTCCAATCTTGAATGCATCCAGGTTCATGAAGTAGCTGTTAAGTGCCTCTGCAATGAGTGATCCCTCATCAATTAATTGCCCATTAGCCATGATTGGGCTGGGTGTAGTTTTTTTGTTCCCTTTGAGGAGTTCATTAATATGCGATCAGAAGAACCTGGGATTGCCTAGGTTAGTTTTTTGAAGGTTGGCGATATAGTCTTTTTTAGCTATCTTTATGGCATGCTTGCGTTGGTTTCTAAGGGCCCTATAGCTGGCTAAGTCCGCAGGTAGCATTGATTTCCTGAACTTTTTCCAGGCCTTGTCATGGGTGGACATCAGAGCTTTTAGAGAGGGCAAGATCCACTAGACCAGCTTCCCTTTACTCTGTGGGTTTCATTGGAGCTAAAAGGTCAGTGATTCTGGTGAGGGTTGTCTCGAAAAATTTAATGGCCTCCTCCAGGTTAGGTAGGTGTCTTATAGGGCTCCAGTCGATGCCATTTAAGTAGCCATTGAATTGGTCAGGATGGAAGTTAGAGTAGTCCCTAGTAGTAATCATTCTGGGTAGGACTTTATTCGCACTATTCTTCCAGATGGCAAATATCGGTGAGTGGTCGCTCAAGGCATCGGCCAGGGTGCCAGCCATTTTTACATTACTGGGGGTTGAAGCCAGGACCCAGTCAATTATAGAGTGCCTTCCCAATTTATGGTTCATTCTGGTCAGTAAAGAGATGACTTGGGCAAGGTGGGAGTCATGTAATATTCCGTTTATGGCAGACTTCGCCTCTTGGGCCCAATTTAGATTGAAGTTGCCCAATAAGATAAGCTCAGATGCAGTATCTACTGCTGGGTCATTCAGGAGCGTGTCCAGAGAGCCGAGAGCATTGGTGGGGGGCTATATGTGCAGCCTACTGTAGGTGCTTAGCACCACCTAGTCTGAGCTGTAAGAAGACTGCTTCTATGTCCTGGGTCGTGCCGTGGGGCAAGCTAACAAGCGAGGATGTAATCGTGTCCTTTACATATATAAGAACCCCCCCCTTTTTCGAGGGTCTGTCCTTTCTGTAGAAGGCGTATCCAGAGGCAGCTACCTCGTGATCCAGAATGTGGGGCTTTAACCAAGTCTCAGAGACTGCTAGTATGTCTGGTTTGTGTACTCCCAGCCATGCTTGGACTTCATGGATCTTAGGTCTCAGGCTGCAAATGTTCATATGCACCAACCTCAGACCCTTGGCTCCATCCCAGACCTTATCTAAGGGGGAGGAAATTGATACATTAGGCGTCCCTGGGCCTGGGTTTGGTTGGATGTCCCCCGCCAGTAGCAACAGCACTGCTAGCAAGCGCCAGAGAGTGAGGGTTAGGGATGGTAAAGCGGTAAAGTCAGACAGGGGGTTAAGCTCCTAGTGAGGAGAAGAGATCTGTAGAGGATCCCTTTCCTAGAGAATTCATGCACCACTAGGAGTAAGATGTTGCACCTAGGAGAAGGACAGCTGTAGTGTCTTACCGTGTGCTTTCCCAACCCCTCACAGGCATACGGGAAGGGGGGGGCGGTAGGCACTACTAACAAGCCAGTCTGTCCCTAGGAGAGCCAGAATATATATTGATGCCAGGAAGATGCCCTTGTTCCAGTTCCCAGGATTCATCTTGCAACTTTTCTGGGTTCCTCACTTGGATCTCAGGTGCCTGGCCTAGTAGATCGTGGAACCTGGTTCTGGTGACTAATCCCTGTGGTTGCACTCGCATGCAGCACATCTCAAGCGGATACCAGAGCAGGTTCAGGCCACCAGACTGGTTATGTTAGACGAACGCGGCTCACTACCTTTAAGATCAAGATTCCCTGTCTGATCTGCTATTAGTTAACACGATTAACTCTAGTGGGGAAACATCAAAATCAGGCCAACAAGTAGGGGTACAATTAGCATTTCCCAGTGAGGCAATAAAGATACAAAGTTCCCTGTCTAACTCTGGAATTGAAGGCTAGTTATCAACTGTAGTGCAGGGAACCCTCTAACCAGAACTTATCTATCAGCAGGAGTTGGTAAGATTTAAAACTATGCAATCACAATTCCTTTTTTTAAGCAGCAAGTCAGTAGGCTAACAGTTAAAACTATGTAATCACAGTTACTTTTTTAAGCAGCAAATCAGTAGGCTAACAGTGATTAGGTCCTGTAGCTATGTAGCTGTAGGAGACAGAAGATTCTGAGACTAGCTAGGTAGCAGCAGGAGTCATTAGTGTCAGAGTCAAGGGCAGTATTGTCCAGAGTGATATGCTACTTCGCGGTGAGGCTATCCATTATGGTTGAAAGTTCTGCCCCAAGGGAGAAAGGGGCACCCTGCGGTATGTCAGGCAGCTGCAGGAGGAGAGAGAGAGGCAGATCTATGGCAAATTCATGCTTCTGCAGGTCGTAGCTTAGGGAGTAGTGGGCTGCGGATGTCGCCGGGGAGCTTCTCCTAGGATAGTAAGCCTCAGGACCACGATTGGAGGATAGCATACAATAGAAACATAGAAACATAGAATTTGACGGCAGATAAGGACCGCTTGGCCCACCTAGTCTGCCCATTTTCCTACCTAACAGATAAGCTGCAAATTCTAGTTAACCAACAGCTTACTTCCTCCTACCCCCCACTAGGACTGCCTTATGCCTGTCCCATGCATTCTTGAAGTCCCCCACTGTTCTTGACTCCACGACCTCCTCAGGGAGGCTGTTCCATGCATCCACAACCCTCTCAGTGAAAAAATACTTCCTCACATTACCTCTGAGCCATCCCCCTATATCTTCAAATTGTGCCCCCTTGTTCTTGCACATCTCTTTTTCTGGAAGATGCTACCCTCTTGGACTTTGTTAATTCCCTTGAGGTACTTGAAAGTTTCTATCATGTCCCCTCTCTCCCTCCTTTCCTCTAGGGTATACATATTAAGCCCCTTTAGTCTTTCTTCATATGTCTTCTGGTGCAGACCCTGCACCATTTTGGTTGCCCTCTCTGGACAGCTTCCACTCTGTCTATGTTTTGTGGAGATGGGGTCTCAGAACTGCACACAGTACTCCAGATGGGGTCTCACCAACTGTCTGTACAGAGGGATAACAACTTCCTGTTTTCTACTATTGATGCCTCTTCCTATGCATCCCAGTATCCCCCTGCCTTCCTTACTGCCTTCTCACATTGCTTGCCCACCTTTAGGTCATCTGATATAATTACCCCCAGGTCCCTTTCTATTTTTACTGTTGTCAGTATCTCACCCCCATTGTGTACACTTCCCTGGGTTTTGTTTCCCATGTGCATTACCTTGCACTTCTTTGCATTGAATCTGAGCTGCCATACATTTGACCATTCCTCCAGCCTTGCAAGTCCCTTCTCATCCTTTCCACTCCATCTTGTGTATCAACCCTGTTGCAGATCTTTGTGTCATCTGCAAAGAGACATACTTTTCCTTCCAGTTCCTCTGCAATGTCACTTATAAAGACATTAAAAAGGACCGGTCCCAGTACTGAACCCTGTGGTACCCCACTAGTAACCCTCCTTTCTTCACTGTGTATTCCATTTACTACTACCCTTTGTGTCCTGTTGTATAGCCAATTTTTTATCCAGGCTACCACCTTGGGACCCACTCCAAGGCTGGCTATCTTGTGAATTAATCTTTTGTGT
Organism: Neoceratodus forsteri; assembly: GCA_016271365.2. Classification (NCBI taxonomy): domain Eukaryota; kingdom Metazoa; phylum Chordata; order Ceratodontiformes; family Ceratodontidae; genus Neoceratodus; species Neoceratodus forsteri. The sequence goes on along the minus strand of CM057458.1, from coordinate 1,385,230,666 downwards.
GGGACTGTATCAAATGCCTTGCTAAAATCTAGGTAGGCCATGTCCACAGCCCCTCCCTGGTCTACTACTTTGGTCACCCAGTCAAAGAAATCTATTAGATTAGTCTGACACGACCTTCCCATCGTGAATCCATGCTGCCTTGGGTCCTGTGCCCCACTGGCCTTTAGCCAGTACTCAGCCTACTTCAGCCTACTTAAGACCGCACTGCCTCAGGGCAGGTGGGCGGAAATTTAAAACAACAAAGTAGCGAGTGCAGACCCTTGTAGCTCTCTGCTTGCTGGAGCAGTATTTCTGGTAGATCAGCAGGCAGATGGTCCGAGGGAGGTCCGCCCAGCTAGTTGAGCTGCCGGCGCCTCGACCCCCGGGATTTGATCGTGGGTTTGGGCTTGAGGGGGGGGACCCAGTTTAGCAAGTTGCCCTCCTGCCCCAGTCCGTTCCATAGTAGCATGCTGTGTGAGTGTGGCAGCCTTTTAAATTCACAGCTGCATCACCGACGACCTTTCCAGCCAATCGCTCCTGTCCTCTGAATGCTGGCACCAAACTTAAAACAAAAGAAGCGAGTACAGACCCTTGTAGCTCTTCGCTTGCTGGAGCGGTATTTCTGGTAGATCAGCAGGCAGATGGTCCGAGGGAAGTCCGCCCGGCTAGTGTAGCTGCCGGCACCTCGACCCCAGGATTCGATCATGGGTTTGGACTCGGGGGGGGGGGACCCGGTTCAGCAAGTCGCCCTCCTGCCCCAGTCCATATAATAAGTTTTTCTCCTTGCATTTCTACTTAGTTGGGATGGAGTGAGTCTGACCAAAGCTCCTGTTAGGTACATAAACCAAATTTCAGTGTCTATAAGAGACTTGGGGCCAGATATTCAAAACTTTGCCCAGGGGCTAAATTAGCATTGCCCAGCGGGCAAACTTAGCCCAGAGCAGAAAACAAGCTATATTCAAAGGAATAGCCTGGTGCAAAACCAGCTGAATATAGCAAGCAAAGGAAGTCGGGCAAACAGGGCCAGGAGTGCAGTGCAAAAAATTGCCTGGGAATAAGACAGCACTGAATATAGCAACAGGGAAGTGCACACTGCAACTGCAGTTCATTAGACTCTGTAGCAAGCCATTGTTGCAGGTGGAGTACATTGTGTGTGATTGCACAGAGATGTCTCACATGTATTGCAAACAACAATGTAAGCCACACACTGTAGAACTGTGCTATGCTGAATTGAGGTTTGCCTGGGGATAATGTGATTGCACAGTGCTAACACATTAACCCAGTACAAGCTGGTTAATCCAGGGCAAACTGGAGCCATATTCAAAGCTCCCATGCAAATGAGCATACTTAGGTAATCCATGGGCAAACAGACACATTTGCATCTCATTATGTGCTGTTTAGCATACATTACCATGCAGCTTACCCGGTGCTACTGCATGGTGCACACAGCTCCACCTTTTGGTTGGAATGGAAGTACATGCTAGACACTGCAGGCCAAGGCATGCCCACAGCAACCGCTGTTGGTTGGAATGGTCTACAGAGCAATATAGCCATATACACACACACACACACACACACATATATATGTGTACGTGTATGTATATGTTTATATATATGTGTCTGTGTGTGTAGATATATATATATATATATATATGTATGTATATATATATATATATCTACACACACTGTCTGCGGCCACACACACCCTGGAGGACAACCAACATACCTCTCGTGTGTCCCTCATTACAAGGATCATCCTTGATTTGGCCACTTCCAACTGCTCTCTTCCTCATCTGTCCCTCATGGAAAAGGTGTGGCCCACACAGTGAATGTGCTGTGTATTCAGACTGTACTGCATGAATACTGTACAGTACATAGCACTAAACCTGCATTATATATTGTATGGGTAAACACTATGGTGTCACAGTGTCCTGACCCTGTATTTCCATGATTGAGGATAGGTTCCTCATTCTGAGGGTCTGTGTCCCTTGTTGTTCCTCATCTTGAGTATCCAAATATGTCCATGTTCCTCATTCCATTGACACAGGGCTGAGAGGTATGACAGCCCTCCCCTTATCAATCCCCAACACCACAGCACAGAATAACTTGGTGGTCTAGTAGTCCCCCCACCCCCTAACATGAATCCTGACCACCATTCATGGTTAAATAAAAGATTTCTCTGGTACTCTAGTGGTCCCCACCCACAGTGTACCTCCCCCTACCCCCAAACACGTCATACCTCTGGAGCCAGTGACAAACTCAGCCTCCTCTCTCCACCATGGCTGGCCACCGACTGCGGCATTCAGGGTGCTACTGAACTGAATAGGCGCACCTGTTCATTCAGTAGCACTCCTGAATACCACAGTCAGAGTCAGCCGTATGTGGAGAGATGAGAAAACAAAACCAGTCTGAGCTCCATGAGTATCGAAGTGTTCAGGGGTAATGGGAGTAGAGATGCAAAAAATTTAAACTCCGCTGGTGAAGTGCCCAAGAAGTGGGCACTTTGCGTTGTCACTCCACTACGTGAAGTGGCCAATGCAAAAGGCTCACTTCACCTTGTAATTATTACTTCGAGTTGTCATTCCACCTTAACACAAAGTAAGGTGAAGTGACAACAATATTGGCAGCCCTTCACACACACAGTCACCAAAATTAATGTGCGTCCCCAAAATTCTCAAGACTTGTGTCCAGAAAACTGCCCAGTGCTGAGGAAGTGTAATGCAAAGTCTCCCAAAATTAATGGCGTCCTAAGATGTCATGCATGCAGTAGTCACACACAGTCACCAGAATTAATGTGCATCCCCAAAATGCTACTGTCTTATGTCCAGAATATTCCCCAGTGCCGATGAAGTGAAATGAGAGCTTAACAAGAAATGCAAAGTCTCCCAAAATTAATGGTGCATTCTGTCATGCACGCAGTGGTTACACACAGTCACCAGAATTAATGTGCATCCACAAAATGCTACTGTCTTGTGTCCAGAAAATTACCCAGTGCTGATGAAGTGAAATGGAGGGTAACAAAAATGCAGTCTCCAAGAATTAAAGGTGCATTCCGTCATGTGTGCAGTGGTCACATACAGTCACCAGAATTAAAGTGCATCCCAAAAATCCTACTGTCTTATGCCCAGAAAATTCCCCAGTGTTGATGAAGTGAAATGAGAGCGTAACAAGAAATGCAAAGTCTCCCAGAATTTATGGTGTACTATAAACACACAGACAGATTAAGATTGCGCTGAGCACTCAAGAGATGCAGACGCAAAGGCACAAAAACACCTAACCAGTGCTCATAAGTCACAAATCCAAATCTGAAAAAGAATACCTTTTGTCGGTTTGGAGGGGGTAGTGCAGGGCAGTAACAGTTCACTACCAGTAAAGATACTAAACCAGTATAAAAAAATGTGTGCAGGTGCATCAAACCAAGGGGACTGGGAGCAAAGAAGGAGAGAGAGAGGATGGACTCGGACAGGAGCGATAGATTCCAGAGCCATAGTAACAACCTTATTATAGGCCAGAACCAGGGCCTCTGGGCTCCTGTTTGCCTCAGGAATTGCTGATAGGTCAAGTACCGCCACAATGCCATCAGAGCTCATATCCCATAATGGGTGGCATCTGATCATCTCCACAGAGGTTGGCCTACAAAGGGGAGTGCAAATACTGAAACCCACAGTGTAGTGATCGGATAATCCAACCGGTTCCACCCCCAGATCAGAGGCTTCAATCCCCAGGAGGAAGACTAAGTCAAGAGAGTGACCATGTTTGGAGCAGCAGAGGTAACAATCTAGCATACTAAAATACCAGCAGAATAGGCCTAATGGTCTTCCGTGTCTACTCGTTTGGTCAGCTCCCACCCTGGGAGCTGACCTTTCTGCCCCCCTCTCCCTCTCTGGCTTCTCCATTCCCAGTCTCGGATATTCTCACTGCACTGGTTTTTGCTTCCAGAACCCTTCCACTGTACCTGTCCTACCCCCTCTTGAACCCCTCCACCTTCTCTGCCTCCACCAGCCCCCAGGGCAGCACATTCCATGGCTCCACCACTCTCTCAGTGAAGTAGCACCTCTTCCTTTCTCCTCTGAATCTCCCCCCCTCCAGCTTCCATCCATGCCATCTAGTTGCCCCCTCCTTCCTTTGGAGCACCCTGACTGCTCCTCCTCTATTTACCCCCTTCATGTACCTGAAGACCTCTATCATGTCCCCCCGGTCCCTTCTCTCTTCCAATGTGTACATATTTAGCTCTTCGAGCCTCTCCCCATAGGTCCTATCCCCCAAGCCCCAAATCATTCTGATGCCCTCCTCTGGACTCTCTCCAGGAGTTCAATGTCCCTTTAAATGTGGCCTCCAAAACTGCACACAGTACCCGAGGTGCGGCCTCACCAAGCAGTTATACAGTGGGAGTATCACCTCCCTCCTTCTGGAGATGATCCCCTAGCGATGCATCCAAGCATCCTGTTGGCCTTTGTCACTGCCCTCCCACAAGTCTCTGAGTTGTTCATCTTGACATCCACCACCACCCCAGGTCCCTCTCAGCCATCAAGACTTGTAACATCCCCCCACAAGGGTGTACACTTGGCCCAGGTTTCTGGCTCCCAGGTACAGTACCTTGCATTTCCCTGCATTGAACCTCAGCTTCCACTTTCTAGACCACCTTTCCAGAGCCTTCAGGTCCCCCTGTAGGGCCAACCTCCCCTCCTCCCCATCCATCACTGCCCCCAGTTTTGAGTCATCCTGATACCCTTCCTTATGTCAGAGATGTAAGCGTTGAATGGGAGGGGCCCAAGGACCGATCCCTGAGGGACTCCACTAATGAGCCTCCTTGGGGATGAGACTATCCTGCCAACCAAGACACTCTGGGTCCAGTCCTGGAGTCAATTGCCTATCCATCTGATCATCTGGTTCCCCACCCCCATTTCTCCCAGCTTATCCAACAGGCCCCATGAAGAACAGGTCAAATGCCTTGCTGAAGTCAAGAAAGAGGATGTCCACCAGTCTGCAGATCAAGGCACTCATCACCCCGATCATAGAACTCCACAAGTTTGTCTGTGTAGTTCTCTAGAGACTAAATCATACTTTGTCTACCGTCCAGGCACCCAACTTTTCCAGGTCCCCCCATAGTCTCTCCTTGACAATGCCCTCCATCACCTTGCCCACCACCGATGTCAGGCTGACAGGCCTGTAGTTCCCTGCCACCTCCCTTGATCCCCCCTTGTGAATAGGCACTATATGCACCACCTTCCAGTCCTGGGGCACCCACCCTGACCTCAGAGAGATGCTGAAGAGCTCCACCAGGGGTTTCGCCAGGACATCCGCCAGTTCCTTTTGCACTCTGGGATGTAATTCATCTGGCCCTAGTGCTTTCTCCATCTTAAGGGACCTGAGGCCTTCCCTCACTCTCTCTGCCATGATTTCCACCTCCACTACCTCTTCCCCCTGCTTTGCCTTCCCTCCACCTGCCAGTGTTGCCCCTCCTCCCCAGACCCACTGATCGGTAAGGGTCCCCCCTTCAGTTTCACCATCTCCTCCCATGTATGATGCAGCTCCCCCATTTTTCTTGGTGAAAACTGAGGTGAAGTACTCATTTAGTACCTCAGCCTGCTCTCCCGGGTCTTGAGCCCATCCCTCCCCTGTTTTAATCCTGTTAATCTGCCCCTTCACCCTTCATTTTTCCCCAATGTATCTAAAGAACCCTTGTTCCCTCTCCTAATTTCCATGGCCAGGCTCTGCTCCTTCCTTGTCTTAGCTGTCCTCATCACCCTAGTGACCCTTCTGGCCATCAGCTCATACTCCCCTCAGTCCCTTTCACTCCTTGAGCACTTGAATTGCCTATAGGCTGCCTTCTTTCCCCTCACCACCTCCTGAACCTCCCTGGTCCACCAGCAGGGTTTTCGGGCCCTACCGCATTTTCGTCTTACTCTTGTGTAGATGCTGGTAGCATTCTGCACCCCTCTCCTGATGATTTCCCACCTAATATCAGTGTCCATGTCTGACCCAATCCCATCCAAGTGCTCCTTAAGGATCCTTCCATTTTTCCTTGAAATCCACCCCCTGAAGTCAGTTCCCTCCGTCTTTGTGCAGCCTTCTACCCCTCCTAGGTTCAGGTAGAACCAGACCATGGCATGGTCGCTCCCCGCCAATGGGTCCCTTATCTCCAGGCCTCCAATCTGGTCACTGTCTTCCAGGACCACATCCAGTATCCTCTCCTCCCTGGTCAGTTCCCCCACCTGCTGAGTTAGGAACGCATCCTGAAAGACATCCAACAACCTCTGTTCTCTGGCCACCGAGGATGTCATAGTCTCCCAGTCTGTTCCTGGCATGTTTAAGTCCCCCAACACCACCACCCTTCCCCTTTCCAATCTGCAGTGTCTCTGAACAGATGCCACCAGACTCTGCTCCAGCTCCTCCGCCAGTGTAGGGGGGGGTCTATACACCACTCCTAGTTTTACTCTCTTGCCCCCCCTTGTTATCAAGGTGGCCCAAATTGCCTCCACAGTTCCCTCTGCCTCCTCCACTCCTCCTATGGCAATGCAGTTTTTGACTATTACTGCTACCCCTCCTCCCCTTCCTTCCCCCCGCCCTTCCTGAACATGGTGTAACCCTCCAGGTTCAGGTCCCAGTCATGCCCTGCAGTGGCCCAGGTCTCAGTGACCACTGCCACATCCACCTCTCCCTCAGTTAGCATCCCCTGGAGCTCAGGCATTTTATTGCCTAAGCTTCTGGCATTTAGCAGGAGTACCTTCCACCCATTCCTTATACTTCCATTTCCCCTGCTCATGTTCCTTTGGGGATTCTGCAGTCCCCTGGTCTGCACCTTACCAGCCGGCCTTTTCCTGCATTCCTGTAACTCCCCGGGGGGGGTGGAGACAGAGTACCTCCTTTAGTGGACCCCCCCCTCAACAGCCTTTTCTTCCATCCCTCCCCCCTTCACAAGTTTAAACCCCACCTTTCACCAATGAACCCCTCTATTTTCAACTTAGGATTTCCTTCCCTCCAATTGAGATGGAGCCTATCTCTAGCATACAGCCCCTTATCCTCCCAGGTCTCCCCCAATCCCCCATCAATCCATACCCTCTGACCCCACACCACTCCCTGAGCCACTGGTTTATCACCCTAATCTTCCTCTTGTGTTCCCTACTAGCCCTTGGCACTGACAGGATTTCTAAGAAGGAAATTGCACATCCTATATCATGACAGACCCTGGCAAGCTCCCTGAACCTTGCCTGTATCTGTAGCTCACTATTTCCCTCAATGTCATTGGTACCCAGGTGGACCAGTATGTCCGGAGAACCTCCACAGTCCTTTGCCAGCTGATATACCTCATGCTTTGCCCTGTGCACAGTTAGTTCAGGGAAGCATTTTGTTCTAACCAGGCAGGCTTCTCCCTCCCTATCCCATTTGATCCCCCTGATCATGGAATCACCCAACAGAAGCACTCTGGCCACCCCTTTTCCTCCATTTGCCCACTTCCATGTCCATTATCCTTTCTACCGGCCCCTTCCCCCAGCTGACCCCTTGTTCCTCCCCCTATCTGGGTGCCACCTGCCATCCCCTCCTTATTTACCCTGGCCACCCCTTCCACTCCAATCCTATGCCTCTCATCTTCCTGAATATCTTTCTGTACCTTGCTACCCCCACCATTACTGCTCATGACTGGTCCTTCTCCCCCATCTGCTAAACTAGCATGGCTCATCCTTCCTTCCTTCCTGTCTCTGTTCATCCCCCCTTGCTTGTCGTGCTCCCCTGGCCTAAACCCTCAGCTACCTTTACTCTATCCTCCTTGTACTTCTGGTCCTTCTCCTAGCTCTTTCCTCCCAACTGGTCCTTCGTCTTGCGCTTTCCTCCCTCTACCCCCCTCCTACTCCTGCTCTGATCCCCTGCTCCCCCTGTTTTCCCACATTCCAAGTTCCCCCTTTTCCTCCTGCTATCCATCCCCCACCTCCTGCCCCTACTCCCTTTCCATCTCTAACCGCCCCTGTCATTGCTACATCACTCCCTTCATCCTCAAGCAGAAGAAGAAAATTGAAGGGTTTACTGAGCTTAAGGTCCGATCCACCTCCCCCCATTGCTTCCTTCTGTCCAGCCCCAGCCATCTGCCTACTTCCCTGAGAATGTCCTCCCTTTGGCCCCTGTCTGTGAGGATCCCCAGTTACCTGCCTGCTTCCTTGGTAGTGTCCTCCTTTTGGGCCCTATCTGCCAGAGTCCCTATGCAACCCCAGAGTACTCTCCTGGACTCCTTTCCCTATGCCTCCACCCCTAGTGCTTGGTGCAACCCCGTGAAAGAGCCCCTGCCCTATTCCCCAACCATACCTCCCCTTTCCCCCAGCTGTCTCCTAATCCCCTCAACCTCCTCCCTAAGCTGTGCCAGCTTGTAGCACACTGGGCAACCACTGAACTTCCAAGTCCAGTCCAGTATCAGGCCCAGTGATGTCTTCAACTGGAGGAAATGCTGTCAAAATTGCAAGGGTTTATCATTGACCCAGGCATTGAAGTCACCCAGGACCATCAGCCTGGGTGACTCAAATACCATGTCGATCATGAAGTCCACTTCTTCCTGGAGGAATCACTTTTCATCCCTGGGTGGACGGTAGATGACAGTGATCCTACAGCCTACACCTGCTACTACAGTACACTCAAATGACTTGGCCTTCTCAACTGGTACACTTGTGAGGCCCCGATCAGTCTTGAAACTCACTTCTTCCCCCCCCATGGTCCAATCTCAAGCGGTGTATCACTGAGTGCCCAGCCAGAGTCACAGCCTCCAATGTGGGGCCGGCATTTTCATCCAACCAGGTCTTGGTGATGCAAGCCAGATCAGCTGTCCTAACAAGATCTGCAATAATTGCAGGCTTGTTTTTAATGGATCTGGCATTGCATAACACTGCTCGAGTTGGACAGGATTCCAAGGCCAGCTGAGCTACCTGCCTATCAGTAATGGTGGTGCCCTTGGGTATGGAAACCAGGCATGGAGGACCATGTTCCAGAATCCATTTCACCCCAGGGCATCTTCTGGACCTAACAACCCCAATGTGAAAGTTCTGTTCATTCATTCTCTGCTGTTCACAGTCCCCGCCCATCCCCCTGATGGGCAATACCCAGTGCTCTGCTGCGCTAATAGACTGAAAACTGTAAAGAGGAGGAGACAAAAGGGTGGAGGCTGCAAAGTGCAGAGGATGAATAGCACACAATCTGGGGGGGCAGGCCTGCAACGCATGTTACTAATGCCGAATCAGAGGAACTAAGCCCAAGCACAAAACACCCAACAATTAACAAAATAAACACATAAACCAATCCCAAACAATAAACAAATGATACAATTCAATACTCCATCATCTCTCACTTGGTGCAGGATCAAATACAAATGAATAAAATGATAAAACAATCAAACAGCCAAAACAGAAAATTAAGCCCACCCCTTCAGGAAACTCCTCTCTCTCTCTCTCTCTCTCTCTCTCTCTCTCTCTCACTGAGAGGATGGCATTTGAAACAATTATAAAAGTAAATCAAACTGGAAAGTATATAACCCTACCCCAACCCCCAACCCATACAATAAACTATAATATATTAAAAATGATAATAACCAATGCCTAATGGCCACTTAAACTAGGGTTGTAAGGCCAGTCACCAGAGTCACAAATGAAGATAAATCCACTTCAGGAGTTAAATTCACAACAAAATAAATGTTATAACTTCCCAGACTGTAACTAAAACCAGTTTCAATGTGCAAATGGGTTATAAGTGCATCTCCTCTCACTGTGGTGCACTAGTCAGAGACTTTAATGCAAAATGTCTTCAGACCCCCTCAGGTACTCTCGCTACCTGAAAGACCCTTTAAATCATCAGGCACTCTGACTGCCTGAAAGTCAAAAGGTTCAATTCACCAAAAATAAGTAACCATCTTAGAAGACACAGTCCTCATGAAAGAATTCCTCTTGGTGATGTTAAACACAGGAAGGGATCCAGGGTCTAGTGGTCAGAGTGCACATGGGGGCCCAAAAAACCCCGTCCACAGGGACCAGTGTCAGACCCTCCCACTGTACCGGCATGTGATCCTGCCAAAGTCCAACTCGGGTGTCAGCACAAACTTCTGTACCAACAGGAAACTCAGTTGTAAGGCAGCCCAGGTAGCCATAATCATGCCCAGCACCAGAAAAGCAGGTGAAACCTCCAATGAATCCTCCAATGAACTCCATACCAGCCTCACAGTACCGCCTCCTCCAGGTAGGTCTCACTTCCACTCCTCAGTGTATAAATCTTTTTAATTTTATTTTAGTTTTATCTTCACACAAATAAAAGGCAACAGTTTCATGGTAAAAGCCACTTCATCAGGCCCAGACTGTGTTGCTACAGTAAAAAACATAAAAAAACACAATTTTAGTATAAATGGTCTTAATTGCCTGATGGAACAAGGCTATCAATGTATACAACTCATAATTATATGCTGTGTGATGATTTTAGTTAATATTTTCTTCAAATATTATAACATTTTATTTTAAATAAATGCTTCAAAATGAAAATTCATTCTCAATACTAATCATTCTTAAATAAACCCAAAAAATTTGCATCATGGTCTCAATAAGTCCATTGAAAATCTAAATATACCTTCAATATATACTGTAGTTCTTAACCTTCAATTCAAGTTATAGGTCTTTAGATGTTCAGACAAAGTCAACAGTTAAGATCCCTAAAAAAAGAAAAAATCTTATTAAATTCAATATCAATAAATAAGGATTTAGTAGTTGCCGTATTGGTCCTTGCAAGAATAGATCCAGAAGCAAATTATTTGATACCTTTTAATGGACCAACATAGATGTAACAACAAGAACAAAGTGCTCTAGCTTTCGGACCAACCAGTCCTTCTTCAGAAGCTCATGGCAGTTGTTTAGAAAATACAATACTTATAACAGCTAGAAAATGCAGAGAAAAACAGAAAAAAATCCTCATTGGTTTAAAATACTCATTAAAAAAAAAACAGAAGATGATGTCAGAGAAGTTTAACAGTACCATACTGCCTTCAGCCAGAAGCAACCCTGGGTGCTTGGTGGAACACACATACAAAGAATCCTAATGCATATAAATTTAATTGACATAAGATAACACTGCTGAAGCAGATAACTCCTAAATCAAGCTATGAGTGTCACAGTTAGTATAAGGATGTGATTGCTGAAAGGCAACCCCCACCCAGATTAAAGACAAACTAAGATCATTATAGGGCTCATGAAGTTTCAATGTCTGCATTATACACAAGAATTTACCAGTAAAGTTGTCTAAAAACATCAGTGCACACTGTGTGATGTGTAAAACCTAGCTGGACCTGTCACCCAGCTGTACTCTCCAGCTAGATATAAGGCCCAAGAAATTTCAAAAACCTCAGGACTATATAAATGATAATTTAAATATAAATTGATAATATTAGTGTCAAACAAAAAACTCTAGTCGAGGAACCTCAGGGAATTAAGACCATGTAGCCTGATATGTACTGATGTCAATATACACTGAGAATGTAACAACTTGATGTACCATAAGTGTCTAAGGAATCTGAAAAAGAGATAAAAATGTAATTTCTCTCCTCCTCTTCATACAAACAATACACCCTAACCCACCCCACATCACCACAATGTGGGAGGGGGGAGATACACAGCTTTAAAGAGATGTTGTCTCTCTCTCTCTTTCTCCCCCTTTTTTTCCTCTCTCTCTCTCTCTCTCTCCCCCTCCTCCAAGGGTATTCTGTCTGTAGCTGTCTTTTCTTTATATTGAAGTAGTTGTTGTCTTGGTACTTGCGTTGCCCGTTCTGTTATCCTGTCAAGTTCCCTGGAAGAGTGTCCCTGCTCAATAAAGGTGTTTTTCAACATAGCCAAATGTGTATCTCTGTCATCTCTGTCATGATGCCATCCTCTCAGTGACAGCAAAAAAAAAAAAGGGGGGGAGAGAGAGAGAGAGGAGACAACATCTCCTTAAAGCTATGTATCTTCCCCACCCACATTATGGTGATGTGGGGTGGGTTAGGGTGTATTGTTTGTATGAAGAGGAGGAGAGAAATTACATTTTTATCTCTTTTTCAGATTCCTTAGACACTTGTGGTACATCAAGTTGTTACATTCTCAGTGTATATTGACATCAGTACATATCAGGCTACATGGTCTTAATTTCTTGAGGTTCCTTGACTAGAGTTTTTTGTTTGACACTAATATTATCAATTTATATTTAAATTATCATTTATATAGTCCTGAGGTTTTTGAAATTTCTTGGGCCTTGTATCTAGCTGGAGACTACAGCTGGGTGACAGGTCCAGCTAGGTTTTACACATCACACAGTGTGCACTGATGTTTTTAGACAACTTAGCTGGTAAATTCTTGTCTATAATGCAGACATTGAAACTTCATGAGCCCTATAACAATCTTAGTTTGTCTTTAATCTGGGTGGGGGTTGCCTTTCAATAATCACATCCTTGTACTAACTGTGACACTCATAGCTTGATTTAGGAGTTATCTGCTTCAGCAGTGTTATCTTATGTCAATTAAATTTATATGCATTAGGATTCTTTGTATGTGTGTTCCACCAAGCACCCAGGGTTGCTTCTGGCTGAAGGCAGTACGGTACTGTTAAACTTCTCTGACATCATCTTCTGATTTTTTTTTTAAATGAGTATTTTAAACCAATGGGGATTTTTTTCTGTTTTTCTCTGCATTATCTAGCTGTTATAAGTATTGTATTTTCTAAACAACTGCCATGAGCTTCTGAAGAAGGACTGGTTGATCCGAAAGCTAGAGCACTTTGTTCTCGTTGTTACATCTATGTTGGTCCATTAAAAGGTATCAAATCATTTGCTTCTGGATCTATATCAATAAATATTAATTACTATAGTTGAGTTACTATACCTCACTTACTTCTAGTTTCTCCTTTTAGATTTGTAGCCTTCAGTATGTCGTCTGGCCTCGTTTATAATAGCTGAATTGGAACAAATACATTTCTATTTTGATTTTACTAGACACAACATGAATCATTACCATTATGAAATATTTTATGTACCTACAAACATCAATTAGTCTTCTGAGGAGGAGGCTGTATATACTTTCACAAATTATTCTTGTTCTGAAATAGACATGATATTTTATTTAATTAAGGTTGAAAAAACATAAACGATTAGCCAGAAAAGATAATATATTGAGGTACTTACCGCTATAGCTGTAGCAATATAAAGATTTTTTTAATTTCCCAATTGGGTTGCTTTTTAGACTCTTGCGTCTCAGCGCTCTAAAGTAAACCAAAAAATTACAGCTTTAAAGACACTTCCTGCTTCTACTATATTAAACAATTAATTAATTTTTCTCTCTTATTTCTTAATCAAATCCACACTACAGTTCTTGTGTCTCAACACTTTAGAAGTCACTGGCCAGAGCCAGAAAAAAATAGGTTTAAAAGGCTTACTCCATCAAGACTGGTCCCCTATCTTCAATGCAACCAACGTAAACACTGTTCTTGACCACTTCATAAACATCTTCACTGTGGTCTGTGACACGTATGCTCCTATTAAGAAATGCAAAGTCAAATCACTCAGTAACTCTTGGCTCAGAGGTGACCTCCTGAGGGTGCTAAAAACAAGGTACCACCTATGGGAGCTGGCCAGAAACTCTGGAAGGCAAAACGACATCCAAAACTACAAACTTGCCCGCAATGACTGCACCAGAACCATCTGGCAAATGAAGTCCACCTACTGTAAGCATGCCCTCAAAAACTCCTGGGGCAATGGTCAGGAATTCTGGAAGAACATGAAGGAACTCACAGGGAATCCACTCCAAACCCCCCCATCAATACTCAACATCAACAGAACCACAACCCGCCACCCAAAAACCATTGCGGATACCTTTAACAAAGCCTTTACCAACCTCAGCGCTGTCCTACCCCAGGACTACTTCAAAGATGGTGAAGCCCCCCTGTCCACAATGAACACTACTCCCACCAGCTCCCCCCACTTTTACCTCAAAGCAGTCAAGGCTCACCAAGTACGCAAACATGTTACCAAAGCCCTTGGTAAATCAAGATTCAGTAATGACTCCCTCGAACTCACAAAATCCTATCTCTCACACTTGATGAAGTGCTTAGTCCTCCGACCAGAATTTTCAACCTCTCCCTCAGCCTTAGCCAGTTCCCAGAAAGATGAAAATCTGCCACTGTCACCCCAGTCAATAAAAGTGGTGACAAACTGCCCATGATAACTACAGACCTATCTCCCTACTACCCCCACTCTCCAAGGCACTAGAATGCATCATCTCGGACCAGCTTACAGAATACCTGGATACGTACAACATCCTGTGCAAGCAACAACACGGGTTCCGCAAAGGTCACGGCACCTCCACAGCCCTACTTGAATTCACCGGCGCAATTCACAATGGACTTGACTCTGGTGAACCACCAGGTTCAATCTACATTGACTTAACTAAAGCCTTCAACACCATCAGTCACTGCCTCCTGCTTGTTTAGCTTCAGAACACTGGGCTGTCAACTGACTCCATTGGCTGGTTTAAGAGCTACATTGAAGAATGGCCCCAAACAGTAAGAATTGCTGATACACTCTAGGACCCTAGATCGGTTTGCTCAGGAGTCCCCCAGTGCTCCATTCTGGGACCCCTCCTCTTCAGCCTATTCTTAAACTCACTACCATACAGCTGCCCAGAACAAATAATTATCTATGCTGACAATGCTGTGATCCTCACCTCGGACCCTGATCCAGTCCAATTACAAAATAAACTTCAGCGGGCCTTCTCCTCCATCGAATCCTGGTTCCTAAATCAAAAAATGCTTCTCAATAAGAAAAAAAACAAGTCTATAGTCTTCTGCAGCCCCACAACAAAAACAAACAACTCCACCTCTCCATTGAAACCGACCAAGGAGCCATCCTAGAGCAAACACAATTATTCAAGTACCTTGGCATCACCCTTGATCCACACCTCTCCTATGCTGTCCATATCAGCAATGTTGAAAAGTCTGCCAATGTGAGCTTATGCATATTATTCCAGCACAGGAAATACCTAACCCCAGAAGCACTGTCAGTGGCCGTCCAAAACTCCATCGTCAGTATCATAGACTATGGTCTTATCATATATGGGTCTGCAACTACCACTACTCTCAAAAGTATCATGACCTCCCTGAATAAGGCCTGTCATCTCATCACTGGCTCACATCGCCATACCCACATATGTGACCTTTATTCCCAATCTGGATGGCTTCAAATGGACAAATGCATAAAATACCAAACCTGCATCACGGCCAAGAGAATTATAATGGGGCTTGCCCCACCTGGTGTCTGTGTGTTCCTTAATCCTAGACATAGGAATGTCTCTACAAGGAGATCCAATTCCCATCTGCTACATATCCCACGATGTCGAATAACCCAAGGACAAAGATCATTCACCTATCGGGCATCCAACTGGCTCAACTCTCTTGGCAGTGACATAGCAACAGCTCCAACACTTGGCCTCTTCAAGTCCAAGCTGCACCTCTCACTGCTTGTATCCTGCAATTGCCCATCTTAACATTTCCACCATTCCAGCTGCACATGCCCCAGCACCCAGCACTTACAATCAGTCTTTGCACCCCTAGCACCTTACCTGTCATATTCCCTCAACAAGGCCCCCCTGGCTGCACTGTCTCCCACCTTCACTCACCTCTCCCTGTATTTCCACTCCTGCCCCTGACCCAACCACCTCCCATACTCCACCTTACCCTTACCCCCTCGATCTCCTACCCTCACTTCCCCCTCAACCACTCCCACTTCCCTTGTCTTGCTCATAGCTCAAGTCTTTGTACTGGTTATTACATGTCAATGACTATATGTTTGTAACTAAAAATGATGACTGTTGCACACTCTGATGTGGAACCTTTGTAAAAAAGCTTTGGCTCAAAGGTATTGCAATCCTAGATTGAAATAAATAAATAAAAATAAATACTTATACAACTGTTATAACTCAAATTACTTCTGCTTTCATGCTCCCTCGAGCTGAAATTTACATTTAGCGTTTGTGTCTCAGTGCTCTGAAATAGCATAATTATATATTATAATTCTTCCAATAGGTGCTGAACTTTGTATTTAAATCAAAAGTTTAAGGTCACTTACTTCAATCATTTTCTGGTGTGCCGTATCTGCCTCGCTCTATTGTAATGATAGATGTTAGTGCACAGCGTGCCATGCTATCGTTTTTCATTTTAAAGCTCTTTGCATTTGTTTGTTGCAAAAAATGACCAAAAAATTATTTTCTGATATTTTTTGCTAATTATAAAAAAACTAAAAGTTATATACAAATGAAACATCACTCATTTTGTAAATTTTTTTATGTTGAACAAATGCCAAGCTAACAGTACCATTTTTTGTTTTAAAGTTATTTGCATTTGTTTGTTGAAAAAGTAACAACTGAATTTTCTGCTGCTTTTTCCTAATTAAAAAAACTAAAATGTATCTATTAATGCTACTTAATTCATTTTGTAGATATGTTTGTGCTTAACAATATTCATGCTCACAGTACCATGCTATCATTTTTCATTTTAAAGTTATTCACATTTGAATACAGTTAGAAGAGCTAAAATACATCTGCACAGCTGGCATCTCTCTCATTTATGACATCATCATGGCAGTCATTTTAGAATTCTGAAAGCAGAATTTTTGAATCAGAAGAAGCTGTGTTTGCAATTTTCAGATGCTATGAAATTGTATTTATCTACTTTAATAAATGCAGTTTCATTATAAATGTAAACAACAGCCTCTCCTTTACAAGTCTATGGAGTAATTTACAAAAAATGTATAAAAAAGATGGTTCAGGTATCCTTTAAAGATGACATCCAACCTACAGAGATGAGTAACATTTGCACCCCATAAATTAAATCTACATAATCAATTAAGGGTAAAATTATAGTGTTGACAAATCTGGCTCTGGAATTAGAAGGAAGAGCATGACAAACTCTAAAAATAGCCTCTAGTCATTGTCCAACCCTGCTAATTATTGAAGAAATGTGTGTTTTCCAAGATGGATACAATTCAAACCTCACACCAAGATACTTGTACCTCTCTACTACTTCCAAGGTCACAAGATCCTGGGTTTTAATCACCAAACAAGCTTCCTGCACCTCTAGTCTCTTGGGTGAACCAAAAATCATTACTTGGGTTTTCTTAGAATTTAACAGAAGTTTACTATTAACGAAACAATCCAGTATCTAACCAAAATTATCTTGGAATAACCCCTGGACCACACCCATGGTCTTCCTGACATAGTAAATAACTGTCGTCTGCATAAAGATGCACAATATGCATTCTGTAGTTTCTCACCAATATTATTAATAAACACGGAGAACAGGAGTGGGCCCAGAACTGACCCTGGGGAACCCCATTTACAATGGGGCTTAACATCTGATCTTGTCCCGTGATACTCCTCTGTCTGCTTCCTCTGTCCAAGATATCTTCCAAACCATTTATTCACCTTACCCTGAAAACCCATCACACTCAGTCTCTCCAGTAAAAGTATTTGGCTGATCATGCCAAAGGCCTTGGAGAAGTCATTAAGCACTGCCCCAACCATACACCCTCTGTCTATGGTAAGCTATGTATCCTTTGCCACTTTCAGGGCTGCAGTAGTAGTGTGCCTTGTTCTAAATCCTGACTGTCTGCTGTTCAGCAGTTTATGTTTTTCTATGTAGGCCTATCATTTGCTTGGCCACTAGCTTCTCCAGAACCTTCAATATATTTGGCAGTAGGGAATCTGGCCTATTGTTAGACTAGATATTTAATTGTAATTATGATAATATAATGTAAAGTAAGAGACAATGTGAGGGTTTTGTTGGATTCGTTTTTTTTACTAGTAGTTGATAAAATTAAAAGAAAATAATGAGCCTG
The DNA here is from genome assembly GCA_016271365.2 of Neoceratodus forsteri. Lineage (NCBI taxonomy): Eukaryota > Metazoa > Chordata > Ceratodontiformes > Ceratodontidae > Neoceratodus > Neoceratodus forsteri. Next base: position 1,385,212,818 of record CM057458.1, on the reverse strand, counting down.
CCCAGTGGCACTGAGGGTTGAGGTGCTGGATGCCATACCTCGCACCATGCCAGCAACCCAGGTTTGGGAATGAGCCCCAGTCATCGGGAGTTGGCAGGGGACGACTAGGATTGGGTGTCTTCAGACTGCTCTCCTAGCCCTGGGGAGAGATGGGGAGATCCACTGCACTGTAGTGGCCTCTGGGGAAGCCCGGTGGCACTACCAGTGCTGGTGCATCTGGGAGGGAGAGCGGCAGACGTCAACACCCTGTGCCTAGATGTTAATGCATGTTCATGTTCCCATGGGCACTACAGAGGAAAAAAGCTGGGCTTGATGGCTGTGCTTCCGCCAACCTGGAGGCCTGTCATGGAATTCAGTCAGGGGGTCTGGGCTAGCCTGGGACAGAGAGGTGAGAGGAGACCCTTTGACAGGCTGGAGTGGCTGTACTGGACCCCCCATGTATCGATTGAGACTGCTGTTCCTCGGGTTGGTGGGGGCCGGTGGCTGGATGCCCCCGCTGGTGTGCTGCAGAAGGTGCAGAAATATAAAGAATGAAAAAAAAAGAAAATAATGAGTATTATATGTAAACAAACAAATGAATACACAATACATATTGTCAAGGCATCTAAAGGCTCCAAACCTTCATTCCAAAACATATATACTTGCTAGGAACATCCTGTTTCAGAAAAATTGAGTCATAGATACAACTCTTTTTTTGTACAGTCTTGACCAGTAAAAGTACACAGAGCAGTGTCAGTTCATTTTCTGATATATATATATATGGGGGGTAAATTACATGTACCTGTTTTATTGATAAGAGAGTGTTGGCCAAGACACCTGGAAAATCCCCTACTCTTAAAATTCCCATATTGTCCATTAGAGAGACCCCTTGTCTGTCTATCAGCCAGTCAAGATGGTAAACACAATGGAAGAAAGAGTAGGACATAGCTTGGATTCATATCTCACTAATACAGTTCCTGACACTCAAATGAGCAATGGCATGGGAATAGAAATGACTGTACATAAAATTGATGATGTTTCAGTTCTGCACCTGTATGCTGGAGATACAAACAATAAAAGAATCTCTTTGGAAGTCAAATAATTCATTACTGAAGGGAGAAAACATTTATACAATGTTGAATATTCTATTTAGAGCCTGCACCTCCATCCAATGTGGGTATGGCTCCATCTTGAAGTGGTGGCTTGCATCTAAGTAAGACTTCAAATAATTTCCTTTTTTAAAAAAAGCAAGCAGTGCAGCAAATACAGAATAAGTAGTTGCATTACATAACTTTAAGATCACACCTGCAAAAAACTGATATCTAGAACATATACAGAAAAATGTACTGTCTAGCGACAGATGGGAAATATTAAAATGGAAATGGTTAAATATCAATATAGAAGAGCACAACCCCTGAGACAAGTCCTACAGTTTGGCAATTAAGGGAAAAAACATGACTTGGACATATTTAAAGGATGTAATTATTTATTTAGGAAATCGGAATTACAACCTTTTGAGTCATAGATTTGTTTCCAAGGGCTCAATGTCAGAACATGATTGATCATGTATCAAAAGAAGAGATAACAGGCTTATCAGCAACAGAATAGTTTATACTGAACCTGAAGAAACAAGATCTATTATGCACACCTGCTGTATATTAACAAAATGTTTGGTACTCCTTCTGTAGCAGAGTGGACTTAATCTTTTATGCTAGACATCAAGGGCCCAATAGTCAAAACTTAGTCTCGGGACAAAATTAGCACTGCCCAACATGCAAAAATAGCCTGGAATCATTTACACACTATATTCAAAGGAATAGCCCAGGGCTAAATCAGTTGAATATATCATGCAAGCAAAGGCAAGCAAACAGGGCTGAAAGTGCAGTGTAAAAATAGCCCAGCAAATAAGACAGCGCTGAATATAGCAACCATGCAGTACAAACTGCAACAGCAGCCTAGTGTACAGAAGTGGAGTAAGGCAGTGTTTCAGTAGGTGGACAATGTGGGTGCTAGCAAAGAAGTGGTGCACAACAACTGCAAATAGCATTGCAGGTCAAATACTGCAGAACCATGCTATGGTTCAGACAGGTTTGCCCTAAGCTAACACATTAACCCAGTGCAGACACATTTTCCCAGCACAGTTTGCTATATTCAAAGCTCCTATGCAAATGAGCCTACTTAGGCAATCCTAGGGCAAACAACCACATTAGCATCTCATTCCAACCTGTTTTGCATGCATTACCATGTGGATTGCTGGCACTATTTCATGGTGCACACAGTTCCACCTGTATGTCAGACTGGAAATAAAGGTCAGTGGCTGCAGGCTGGGTTTGTACTCAGCACCACCTGTATGTCAGCCTGGAACAACAGGATGGCAGATGCAGGCTGGGTTTGAACACAGCAGCATAGACTCTTGTGGCCCAGGGGACTAGCACCACAGGAATGGGTGGTTGTGCTGCATGCCACGGACATATTGTTAGTCCTGCTACAGTGAGTATCAGATGGTACAGTACCATAATAGCCAGTATTGTGAGGGACACAGCAATGCCTACAGTATGTCAGGCAACAATAACTACTGCTATCCACACAGTGACATGCAAAGCTGGCAGGTGTGGTCTGACAGTGGACACCACAGTCATACTGTCCTGTGGCCAACATATGCTGCACCAGTGACATGGGATTCTCACACTAACATGAACATGGCTGGTAGTGTGTGTTGGGGAGTCTACACTGGTGTGCAGTATGTGCCCCAGAGGAGTGCAGACACATATCATCAGACAGGTACACCAATATCAGGGGCATTCCCTTCACTGGCACATGTGCACTATGTGGATGGCCTCAGCAATGTGGCAGCATCTGCTATGCTGTACTGCCTGGCCACCTGTACACCCTCCCCTCAGCCATTTCCCCAGTGGTACATTTGTGTGCTGGAATGTGGAGGTGTACCTCTATGGGGGGGCAGGAGGTATGCTGCATGGATGCACTGATAAGGTGTCCACTGGGTGCTGGGGCATCCATAAATGCCTGGCAGGGCCAGAACCGGAGACAGATGATGGCGATGTGGGTGGTGCCATCTGTGTGCAGCAGCATGTCTCTTCCTTGGCATATAGAGTGGCCCAAGGTGGTTATTGGCCCTTCTGCCTCCTCATTGTCTGCAGTTATCAAGTACACCATGCTGCTGTTGTTGTTGCATAACACCTTGTAGCATGTTGCTGCTGTGTCTATGCCTCCTTCCTAGTTTTACCAGGAGTAAAGACTCCCTTTTCATAGGTGGTTAATTTGCACCGCACTACATGTCATGCTAATGCATGTTATATGGCGCTATGGCTTTGAATATACCATTGCACCTTTATGCATGTCTCCACCCCTCACTTTGCCCTGTGAATACATTACCTTTTCGCGCCAGCACTAACACATTGCACCAGTGCTATTTGGCATTTTAAATATGCCAGTCTGGCACAATTGCAGTACAATCCCAGTGTAAATGGTTTGCACCTGGCACAAAGTTTTGAATATCTGGCCCCAAGTTACCTCAATAGTCAGATAAAATAAAAGAAAATTTAGCAGCTTCTATAACTGAAAATGAAGCCCTACAAGCAATAAAAAATTAAACCATATCTCCACACCCAGGGAGGACAGATTAACATCAAAATTCTATAAAACATTTTCAGAGTAATTAAGCCCAGCCTTAACAGACCTTTACAATAAAGTACTGTCATCAGAATCTTTACTAAGCAGTATCTCTGAGGCCATTATTTTTTAAGGTAATAAGACAAACCTGGAGAACTGGAAACCTATCAGTCTTCTGAATTTGGATTTAAAAATGCTGTCTAGGATTCCAGCCAATAGATTGACTAAAGTAGCTTATGTATTACTTGCTCCTTTTTAAATAAATGCAGTATCACACCATTCCATGTTTGGCAATTTAATTTTCAGCCAGAAACTGATCGAGAAAGGTAAAGTTAACACAGTTTCAGTCTTCCTGCTCTTGCTTGATCAATAAAAGGCATACAATAGGGTATGTCATGGATTCATTTTTAAAATGTTGCAACATTACAGCATACCTAGATCATTTATAAGCCGAACTGGCACCCTGTACAATGATACAAGTATTACACCTTTTGTAAATGGGTGGCTAGGAAAACGTATAATGGCATATAAAGGTGTGAGACAGTGCTGTCAATTAAGCCTACTTCTGTAAGTATTTTCATTAAACTCTCTAACAAGAAGGTACAAATGTTACACAGCATATAGGCAATTCAAGTCAATCTAGGGACAGTGGCAGTTCAAGTGCTAACAAATGAGATTATATCTGTCTGTGTTTGAAGAATGAAACATTAGGACCTGGAGTTGTGAATATGGTTCAGCAATTTGACAGTATATCACTGCTAAACAAAATTATAACAAAAACTGAGGGATTCGTATAAAAGGAGGTAGATGAGTATATTGCAAAACAAGTAGCTAATATATCAGTGACTGAAGCTCTCTTGAGAATTTTAGACATAACTTTTGGGACTAAAAATGATGCCCTTCATAACTGGGACTCTTAGTTGGCAGTGTCTACTTTCAAAGCAAACAGACTCTTATCCAAATGGAAAAGAGTATTTATTTTATAAACATTGATCTTACCTGTATTATTACACCTTAAACATGTGTTTCCACTTCTGATATCACTAGAAGTAAAACTATACAGTTTGTTTTTTTTCCAACAGTTATGGGGTAGTTGATTAAACCTCATAAAAAATGACACATACCCAGACTATTACAAGAGAGGAATTAGCAGGATTAGTCCAGTAGTGTTTTTTCATAGCATTTTTATTTTATTTTTTTGCTTCATAGCTTTGGACACATATTATCTAACACATTTAAATTATGAACTCATCTAGTTGCAGAATGGCTTCTTCCACTCAAGAAAAATGGTCCAAATGGTGTTTAAAAATACCTCATTCTCCTGGTGAAATATGAATCCCACTAGGATAACTATTGGTCTTAGTAAAGATAAGGCAGTGGCATATCACACCAAATCAAGTTACCTTCCAAACTACAAAACAAGTATATACATCTGTGTTACATACCGATTTTTCTCCCACACTACAACTTCCTTTTTGTCCACAAGGAAGACAGAAAGCAGCCTTTAGCAAAATAACAGACACAAGGATTCTCATATCCATGTGTGATGTTAATTGGTTGTCATGTTATGGCAAACAAGTTAAAAACTACCTTAAGCACAAAGCAATTGAGGAGCAAAAATGCCATCAACCCATGTGCTCAGAAGAGCTAGAAACACAAGAACATTTTTTCTTACTTTGTTGAACTACTATGGAGTCTCTAGACAACTTAATACTGGAATGGGTTGATACTACAATCTCCTCATAACATATGAAATGGTAGTTCAAGGACTGTATCATAGAAACATAGAATTTATTGGCAGATAAGGGCTGCTTGGCCCACCCAGACTGCCTAGATGTTCCCTGCTTTATCTAGCTCTGCAGATCCTAACTGGTCTCTGGTGACTATCACTCCACCCTGTCTATTTACTATTCCCTTATGTCTGTCCAATACATGCTTGAAGCCCCACTGTTTTTGCCTCAGCCACTTCTGCTGGTAGTCTGTTCCATGCAATCAAGAAAGGGTTTTAAATTTAAAGACAGCTTAGCTATGGGGACCTTAAAGACTGGTATATACTTTTCAAGGCTGGTAAAGGATGGGGAACTCCAAAGAGTGGTTTGCTTGTACAGTGGCACTAACGTAATGACATTGGTACCTAAAAGGGTTTATAAGTAGGAGTAAAACAAAAGTTAGGCATAAGGATTGGACACTGCTGAGAGCCATGTAGGAAAAAGTTATGGTTAGTAACCACACAATACTGTCCTCCCATATTATATGTGACCTTTTCTTGTGATGCCCCTCCAATTTGATGAGGTGCACTGGGCAAGTGAAGCTGCCAGGTACGTTTGGACCCTCAGTTGTTGGTACTGGCTGACAAGTAGTATTGGACTATCCACACATGGGTGCGATAATATCAAACACATCACAATGAAAAAGGTATCAATAACTTCTGATGTCACATCAGGCAATATGAGGTGCTACCCATTGGTTTTACTTTGGGTGGTATACTACCATGCTGAGAAGGTCAAACCTTTCCTTACAAATGTATCCTTCTAAGTGACCAGCTGAATGAATAGAGGCTAGCCTGTCAAATATGGCTATATCCTTATCAAATAGTGGGAGAGGTAAAGTAAAGATTATAAACATGGTCTCAGGCAGTGTACAAATCCCTGCTTGTAAACATGTTCCATTGATTACTGTAGGATGGGGTGTTACTGATCCCAAATTCCTAACAGTACTCAAGGGTAAATGGGCACACATTTCTGAACACTCCAGGCTACCCTTACAATTCTGACAATATCATCTCAGCAGGCAATTGCCTTATAAAACATCAGGTACCCTATCCTCCAATAGCTTGGTAATAGTAGTAAGAACATTGGCTATATAAGCAGAAAAAATTATTTCATGGCCTGACATTTTGGACTTGGCTTTCACATTATTGACTGCCACCAGTTCCATGATTTTAGCTTGAGTTTCTTAAAACAGTTTAGTGATATCATACATACTGTAAATAGTAAACATTTCTGTTTTTTATGCTAGGCTGTCAATCCCATGTATAATAGGTTTGGTAACAATATATGCATTTTTATGTTCAAAATAATGTACATGCCTTTTTATGGTCTCCATGTCAGCCCTATTTCATATGGACAAGCTGGGTGCAAATAGGCCTGAGACGGTACCAGTAATTCATTTCAGGCCTCAAACTTGCATGGTGTGGAAGTCTCCATCTTAGGGACTCCTTTCTTGCATAGCTATGAGATCTTGGGCTCTGGCATGATATGACACAAACATATCCAAAACCAAATTTTTGTATAATAAAAAACATCAGTAGAAACACAAGGATGACTATGTTCAATCATAAACTAATGAGAAAAATTCAAAATCAAAGGAATATACATAAACTGCATATTATTCCATAAAGTCCCCAGAATAGACGTAGCAGTAAAAGCACTGAGTGACCTTGGTCACACTTCAGGGCACAGTTCTGTCTCTTCAAGAGTTTTTGATTCAGATGAGTGCATAATGTTGGGATCTAATAGTGGCACTCTAAGGACCCTCAATATTATATGTGTCACCTCCTGTGGGTTTGGCTTTCCATCACATGCTTGCTTAACAGTCAGTTGATGCACTGGATTGATCTACAATGATGACTTATTTCCATACAAATGTATGTGCTCTTGGTAGTGTGATCCAGAGATCTGGTATAAACCTGGTGTCTCCTGAGTATGAGCCAGCAAGGCACTTCTAAAAAGTGCATGATTGTCTGACATCTGCTGCCACCATATCAATTGTGCCATGATGGAGGAAGTGTAGGTGACTGGTAGTAGAACCAAATCCTGTTATGCACTGTTACCACTCACTGGTGCATCTTCACCTGCCTATGTGGTTCAGAATTTTTGTAAGGATGCTGAATGTTGGGGAGACCCATGGAAATATGTTAAGAAACAGTTTTGTTTAGAGTCAGATAAGAAATTTAAGAACAAACAAAAAAGGTTATTGTATGTTCAGTTTGTACATGACATGCCAAGAACTGGACATTAAAATGAGAAGTATGAAAAACAATTTGACCAAAATGAAACAACCTTTGTCATACAACGATCACAATACCAACTCCATTATGGACTAGCTGACTAATTTGACAGCATTCACAAAGCATTATCTTGGCAGCATAGATGATAATCATATAAGAGGTTTATGCAAAGGACTTTATTTAACATGTCAAATTTTAAATACACACACACACACACACACACACACACACACACACACACACACACACACACACACTGCTTCAGAAATGCAGGGCAGAGCCTTGGCTTTTAGTGCTGTGTGGCAAAGGCTTGCCAGTTCCCTAAAAGACATATTGTTTTCTTTTTCCATCTAGTTTTTCTCACATTCTTCACACAAAGACTGTTTGCACTAATTTTTCTCTTCCTTATTATTCCCCTCAACCCATCTTTGGCAATCACCCCCTTTGAGGCACTTTCTGTGGCAGCCTCCTATTTCTTTAAAATCTTCCCTCCTAAATTCCAGGATCCTCATCTCATGTAGTTTGCCTTTGCTCTTATCTTTATACCCTCCCCCCCGAATGGAAAAAATATCGCAAAAGTATACCATGTTTATTCTTAAATATCACAAAAGCACAGTATGCTATGTTCATTCTTCTCCATGTGTAAGTACTATTTATGATATGCAAGATGTGCCTTCAGCTTCTAGCAAAGGTGCTGGATACTGGTGACATAGTGTCCATGATACAAAATGCATTGAAAAATATGCCATGCTGAATTACAATCCTTCTCACAACAACAATTTTTACTTTTATTGCAGCACTGTACATGCATTTATAACTCATCAAGGTAATGAAGACATCCCATGCATTTCTATGCTTAAAGAATATTTGATTCAAAAATAATGGAAAAAGTATAAATAAGAAATCATTTTTTCTTTTTGCTTTGTATCAGTATGTGACCCACATTAGTTAATTATAGACACAGTTAGATTTGTATTTGACACAGTCCCACACAAAAGATTAATAAACAAGTTAGCCAGCCTAGGAATGGGTCCCAGGGTGGTAGCCTGGGTAAAAAAAATGTCTGGACAACAGGACACAGAGGATAATAGTAAACAGAGTGCACTCTGAAGAAAGGGGGGTTACTAGCAGGGTACCACAGTGTTCAGTTCTGGGATCAGTCCTTTTTAATGTCTTTATAAGTGGCATTGCAGAGGGACTGGAAGGAAAAGTATGTCTCTTTGCAGATGACACAAAGATCTTCAACAGGGTTGATACACAAGGGGTGTGTGGAAATGATGAGAAGAGACATGGCAAGGTTGGAGGAATGATCAAAAGTATGGCAGCTTTGATTCAATGCAAAGAACTGCAAAGTAATACACATGGGAAACAAAAACCCAGGGAAGAGTACACAATAGGGGGGAGGTACTAACAACAACAAAAATGGAAAAGGACCTGGGGTAGTCATATCGGATAACCTAATGGTATGCAAGTGATGTGAGAAGGCAGTAAGGAGGGCTGGGGAGATACTGGGATGCATAGAGAGAGAAAGGCATCACCAGTAGAAAACAAGAAGTTGTTATCCCTCTTTACAGACAGTTGGCGAGACCCCATCTGGAGTATTGCGTGCAGTTCTGGAGACCCCATCTCCACAAGGACATAGACAGGTTGGAGGCAGTCCAGAGGAGGGCAACTAAAATGGTGCAGGGTTTGCACCAGAAGCCATATGAAGAGAGACTAAAGGAACTTAATATGTATACCCTCAAGGAAAGGGAAGGGGGGACATGATAGAAACTTTTAAGTACCTCAAGGGAATCAACAAAGTCCAAGAGGGTAGCATCTTTCAGAAAAAGAAATGTGCAAGAACAAGGGGGCACAATTTGAAGATAGAGGGGGGATGGCTCAGGGGTAACATGTGGAAGTGTTTTTTTCAAAGAAAGTTTAGTAGACACATGGAACAGCCATCCTGAAGTGGTCATGGAGCCAAAAACAGTGGGGGAATTCAAAATTGCATGGGACAAACATGATGCAGTTATGGTGGGGGGTAGGAAAAAGTAGGCTGTTGGTTAACTAGGATCTGCAGCTTATCAAATAGGTAGGGAAATGGGCAGACAGTGTTGGCCATGTGGTCCTTATCTGATGTCAAAGTCTATGTTTCTATGTTGGATTTCAACTATGTGCTTTTTATATTTGGCAGTAGGTCTTGTCTTAAAATATACACTTTATTTTCTCTTTTGTACTAAGTTTGATCTTGTTATGGAATGTGTAAAGCATTGTTATGTTTGATTTTTCTTCAGTAAAATATTCCCCTACTCTTAAAATCAGTTCAGTTGTACAGTATCTTCATTTTCCACCTCTGCACCAGTGATGGGCAGAAAGAATCCCATTTTAACATCTCCATGACATGGCACCTCTGCAGTACAGCCCTTCCATGTAGTGCTGTACTGCAGTGTTAGTAATAGGAATTAGCCCATGCTCCTAATGTGGGACTAGATTCACTGCTGGAATTATGCTGGGGCTTGCCAGCGCTGATCCTTGGTAGCTCTCCAAGGAGTCCCGGTAGTTATGAAAAATATCTCTATGCAGTAGGGCTGGTGCCATGTCCCTGATAGCTATTCCTTCAATGTGAGCTCACAGTTTAAACTGACAATCAAAGTACTGCTTTCATGCATAGTTGAGATAGCAGCTGTATGCTGTAATGAACAAAGAGTACGTGCTGTGACAGGTCAGGCTGGGTTCCCACTCAAAAAGTAAAAGATTTACAGCCATCCTTGAACTCCTCAAAGAAACAGACTTTCCATCGAACATCTGAGAAGTGCAATGTTGATTAAATGGAATGGCTCACCCTTGTCTGAGTTTTATCCCAAACTGTTTGTGAATTCCAAGGTAACGAGGGGTAATACACTGTCAACAGCATGGAAAACTGGTGAGCAATACAAAAAAAACAAAACAAGACAATCGTAATCTCTGGAACCTTTAAAACTATAGCGTTGATAGAGAAAACATGACATTTTACCATTTAGTTTCATTTAGTTGTCAGTTCACATAAAATCTTTTAGGCAAGTACCAATTTTCAAAGGATTCAGAGTAAGGCACAGACATTTAAATACAGTACATACACAGATAACAGTGTACAGATTTTGGATTATGTCATATTATTTTAGGCAAATCTAGAGCAGTATACAAGAATACATTGTCAGGAATACAGTATGTTCATAGGAAACATTTACGTATTCCAGAAGCAGTAAACGTGTCCAACAGCTGAACTTTAAATGATGCAGCTCAGGTGTGTAATTTAGGTAATTATATGCTCTAGGGCTATGCTGCTGTATAGTGCATTTTACTCAGTTTGTAACTGCGTTTTCTTTGTTTTATCTTGATGTAATTTAGCATGTCAAAAGCCTGCTGACCACCATCCTCCAGCCATGGCTCTCCCTTGCCCCACATTTGTACTGTGTACCCAGCCCCCCCCCATCCACCATTACCAATTTACAATATTGTTCTTACTCTGTACTTGTATTGCTTTTGTGCATTTGCAAATTTATTCTAACTTTATACACCTTATTTTATTTTATTTCTCTGCATCTGGTATGTGCTTTTCGTACAGTTGTTATTGTTTTGTATTTATTACATCTTGTTAAATTGTACTGTTCCCCCAACCTTCCTACCCCCCCAAAATAAATACATGAATAAGTAAGTGTATCTTGTTGCCTTTTTTCTTATTTTGTACCCCCTTGTTTCACTCTCCTGGATGGCACCTAGAAATGAGCTTTAGCTTAGTGTGTCTTTTCCAGTTGCCAGTAGCTTATAAGTAAGTAAGTAACATGCCAGGCTCAAATACACAGTTTTCAGAAAATGCATTAAAAGCCATGTAACACAAGGCTCTGCACTGTATGCTTATATTTGCTAAGAAAACAATAGGTTACACAAACCAATGAGTACTATTTAGTGCTTCTGTCTGACCCATTGGTGTGTGTTACACACCAGGTTAAAACAGCCACAGATGGTCCCTGATCCAAACATTTTAGCCCCCCCCCCCCAGCTCTGGAAATATAATTCCAACACTGACTACAATCCATTGATCTTCTGATCTTCTAATCCAGATGCAAGCATACAAGCAGTGAACTATTGACATTGACAGGTTTTAAATGTTTAGCAATATTTTAAAAATATACATCCCTCTTAATAATGTATCAACATAACAGTGCATATGTACAAAAATAACACACGGCACACCAGAAAGAGAAACGTGTAATGAATTATGCATGCAGCAAATATTTTAAAGACAAATTGCTTGCTAAAAAGCTCAACCTTAGATTTTTTAATGTCTCATTACCATTTAGGCAGGCCAGCTTCTCAGTCACAATCTAAATGGGGTCTGGTCATTGCACAGAAACTAGTCCTGTGTGTCTCTGTTTCTCTTTAGATGGACTATTGCTCTGACATGGAAATGTCAAAGATTAAAGGAAAGTTCCCTCAACCTTTTTTTAAATGAAGTTACTTCACTCTGTTCTACCCAGATATGCAAACATGTTTGATGCCATTGCAAAGGACATGACTCCACTTATAAAAGGAAACATGGCAGCTGATACAGTGTATTTGCACATCAAGTAGTCTGGGAGTAAGCAAAGAGCTCCTAGCACTGAATTAATTAGTTAAATAACAAAACTTCACAAACACCAGTATCCTTCCAGCTGCATTGTTGTAACTCAGATACACTTTAAACAACAAAAAGCAGTAGGGAACTTACCTTGAAAAGTCTGATCACCAGCACAAGGCAAAATGCAAGAACTTCAGAAGACATAAAATGGAAAAGACTGACAGTAGCACTTCTTCTGACTTGTGCATGTATGCATCATCAACTCCCATGATGCCTTGATCGAGTGAGGTCATGATCTTTGCAATGGCAGCAAGCAGGTTTTAACACCAGTGCAGAACAGAGTGAAACAACTTCATTTAAATGTAAATTTAAATTAGGATGAAATTGGGGGAGGGAGTGAATTATTGTTCATGGCTACAAACTACACAGGTATCAGAAAATAGGTTGAAGGGACTTTTCCTTTAAATATAGTTTCTCTACTTTGAAGTACCCCACTTCAAAGGGACATTTAATCTTCAATTAGCATTCATAACACTGAGTTATGATTGTCAAAGCATCATATAATGGCCATAATTAATGGGATTAGGATGCCAGTCTGTTAGTTGGTTATCTTCTAATAGAATAGGAAGATTAAGGGGTGAGCTGAGGTGACAAGCATTTTTTATTACATGATTGCCCCACTTTAGGAAGAAGTAAACCACTGAAAATGATGACATTCTAGTTACGTAAAATTTGAAGAAATAACAGAACATTTTAAAAAATCATATACAATCTATTTTTCTATTGCTATGAAAAATAGACTCATTCACCAAGCATTTAAAAGGTTCACAGTATTTTTATCCTTGTTTCATAAAGAAAACATAAATAACCATGCAGCTGGTACCAGTGTTTTGTGACCACTGGTCTCTTTATTAGGACACAATACAATCATTATAGCCTACTTTGTTTCTTCTAGGCTCCAGAAGAAAAAGGGTTTTTCAAGGACTTGTGAGTACTTTCTTCTTCCAAACACTGTGAGTGCTGTTTAGTAAACAAATGTCAATTTCTGTTATGACTAGTCTCCTTGTGCCTCTGTCCAGTCTAGGATAAACAAAAATGGCATCAGAGATTATACTGTGCTCTCATGAAGTGAACAGCGGGCAGGAAATGTTGTCACCAGCTGCAGTGATTTGTTTCCTTCATGAAATCAGAATAAAATATTGAGAGTTGTTTAAATGTTTGGTGCGTCTATTCTCTGCAGTAATAGGGCTTTAACAGGAAGCAAGGATGCATGGAGCAGACTCCATACACTCTCACTTTATCTTTCCAGGAATGAGGCCAAACTGAGATTGTTGCAGCTCACAGACATTATGTTTAGCAAACCGTCATGTGAAAAAGTGTTATTAAAATATATGTACTGTCATGTATTGTGCATTTTATAGAAACTGCAGTAACTTGAGTCAAGCATTTCACAGTGACTCAGCATTCAATTTAAAAAATATTTATTTTTATTTATTTATTTAAAAATTGGTAACCGGGAAGGACACACTGAGCCAAGGTTTGTTTCCAGGTGTGACCCAGGGAAAAGGGGAAGGGGAGAACACAGTTACAAATAAATACAGCCAGTCAGGTGACATGGTTACAAGGATAATGACTTAAAGTGGATACGTTGAGTACAGTACAGACAAAACAGCAACACATTGCAGATGTATGACAAATAAAATAGCATGCAAATCATCCATATAATTGGGCCTGCTCAAAAAGTACATATTGCCAGTATGAAGGGAGGTTGACCTGGTGATGCGAGGAGAGTCAAAACAGCTTGATAAATGTCACCGAAATTGGCAGAATCATGAAGCTGGTGGGGTGGGGTAAAGGTAAGAGGTGATCAAAAGCACAGGGAAGGGTATGAAAGGCTTCAAAAAGAGGGTTGGCAGGACCAGGGGGAAGGAGGACAAGTTTTAGCTGGTGTCTAAGGGAGGGAAAGGAAGGAGGGGGAAATATGGATAGAGGAGGTTAGCTTGTTCCAGAGGGAGGGGAGGTGGTATGAAAAAGCAGATTTCCCATCTGAGGAGTGTGGGTTGGGAAGGCAGAATGTGTGCAGGTCCCTTGAGCATGGGAAGTAAGAGGAAGTGGGAATGGGTTAGAGGACATGTAGTAGGTATGAGGGGAGGGACCTAAACCAGTATTTAGAGATGAGGGAAGTGCAGTAATACTGGCAACAGGAGAGAAGAGGGAGAATGGATAGGGAGGGAAAATGGGACAGTGGTAGGTATGAGAGGGTGTGTTGGTAGAAAAGCAGCAGAAGGCATTGCAGAGAGTTTTGGGTCTGTCAAGTGAAGTGGAGGGATGGTGCCATAAACCACATCCACATAGTCAAAACCCAGAAGAACCGTTTTGGTGATCAGCTTCCAGTGGACCTGGGTCAAAATGCATTCTTTACTGCAGTACAGGGCACCAAGTTTGGAGCCAGGATTGACATGGATGGATAGCATCAATGTGGGCAGAGAAGACAAGCCTGCTATTTAATCACACACCAAAGTACTTGAAAGTTTGAACTACTTCAACTGGGGTCCCATCCAGCATGGAGAAGGATGGGAGGGGGGTTAGCCAGGCCAGCTTCTGGCTGGTACCAAAGGTCATAGACACAGTTTTTTTTGTGCATTGTTCTGAAGTTGGTTGGACTGGAACCTGTGCAGAAAACTGTGAAGTTTTGCAGCAGCAAGACTTCACAGATACAGTTCAGGCACCTGAGGCATACACAACTGTATCACCAGCATTCATATGTGAATATGTAAGTTGGCATAGGCTAAAGGGAGGTCATTTAGGAAGATGGAGAAGAGGAAAGATCCACACTGAAGTTTTGCAGGGAACAGCCTGGATAGGGAAAGGTGAGGAATGGGTGCCTCCTACCTGTACTGACTGCTGACGGCTCAAGAAACAGGACCTGAACCAATCAACAGCAGGGGCTGAGAAGCTAGCAAAACTCTGCTTATCCAGGATGAATGAATGGGGCATCGAATCAAGGGCTCTGGCCAGGTAAATGAGTATGGCCATTGCGATGTACCCCTGAGCCATCAATGGGAGGGTGGATTCAGTGACCCTAAGTAGGAGGAAGACAGTGAAATGGTCCTTCCTAAAGCCAGACAGAAAGGGAGAGAGGAAGCTGGAGGAGTGGAGGAAGTCTGCTAGCCCTGAGTAGAAAAGTTGCTCCTGCAGCCTTGCAAGAGAAGGGAAGAGGGCGATAGGGCAGAAGTTGCTAGGAGTGATGGGATCACCCCACCATTGTGTATGAGGAGAACCTTGGCAATCTTACAAGACTGCATGACAGGTCAAAGGGTAAAGGAGAGATTAACAAAGTGAGTAAAGGGGGGAGTCAATGGCAGAAGCTGACAAATAAAGAAGTTTGGGTCCACATCATCCACGCAAGATCTGGAATGTTTGAGTGCGGAAAGGGCTAGCAGGGTCTCTTGGTGAGTGATGGGGGAATATCAAACACCTGGCGGAGTGAGGTACAGTGGACCTAGCCACTATGCAATGCTATAATTTGCAGTACATGACATGTCACAAAATATTGCATGACAGAAGGACTTAACTGCCTTTAAATTACGATGTTCCCTGCAGTATACTACAGCATTTTGTGATACACGGCAGCATTACTGTATTGCATCCTGGCTGGCTCCACTGTAAGAGTAATGGAGGAGAAAGAGGGAGGGGAGAGGAGCCAGGAAGTGGGAGGAGAGAGAGCACAAGTGGTGAAAAACTAATTTGCGTGAGCAGTAACAGAGGCCGGGTCAGATACTGATGAGCCATTAACTGTGAACCACAATAAAGTTCAAAACCCGAAATTTCCTTCACAAAGAAATTATCATTAGAAAGAGTTATCGCCACGCCCCCTGGGTCTGTGTGGTGGCTGCTTGTGTTTGTCTGTGTCTGTAGCTTAGTTTTTGTGGATTTACATGTTTTTCTGCTTGTGGTAACTATACCATTCTTGCTCACTACATTCGTGAAAGTCTCCTGGACTGGATTTCTGCAAAAAAATCATCATCAGGTATCTTTATTTTCATTTTAAAATCAACTTTTTGGAAGCTATCCCAAGCAAAACACAAGTGAAGCAACTACATCTGACAAACTTGGTGACTCTGGGTCCTGCTGGAATCCACATTTTCGTCTGACCTGCTCCATGATCTGTATGTGGGCTTTTCAGCAACCTGTTTGAATGACAAAGCATACAGACAAAGGGATTTCACATCCTGCATATGTGCAGGCAAAGTTAATCACCTTCAGGAATTTTAACATTTCAGTGACTCTGGACCTCAGCTGTTGATCATTCTTTTGGCTTTTGACTTAACCAGCAGGTACTTATCTGCAAGCGACTGGGTGCAACTGACAAGCTACAACAAGGATAAATGGGCATATCATCCTCTATTACTAACAATCTCCTTGCTCTGCGTCCCTAGACACCTGCACTGGTCCAAGCCGCATAAGCCTCAGAAGTGTAATTCAATTGACTACAAAGTACAGCAACTGTCTCTTAAACTCCTACTCTTGATATCAGGAAGTGTCCACTCAAATCCTGGCCCTGTCTCCTACAGTACAACAAAGCCTGCCAAAATGGAGGGGGGGCTCAAAATTGCTACCTTAAACATCTGCAGTCTCCTCCCAAAACTGGCCTCCCTTCAAATCTTTGCCAGCCAACACAACCCGGATATCCTTGCCATCATCGAAACTTGGCTGACACCTAATACTCCGGATCATGCCATCTCTATACAAGGCTACAAGATATTCAGGCTGGATAGGACCTCAAAAAGGGGTGATGGATGTGCAATCTACATAAAGGACTACCTCACCTGTCTCCCTGGTTCTTATCCCACCACAGAAACCTCAGTGCAACTCCTCCCTGTCAAGATACTACTTGGTGCCCAAAACGAAGTCCTCATGATTGCTGCTGTCTATATCCCACCAAAAGATCCTGATTCAGGCCTACAGGCTGTCCTCAAGTTCGTAAGTACACAACCTTCTGACATCGAACTCTTTCTCCTTGGGGATTTTAATATAAATTGGCTTGCTCCTGATGCAGGGTCAAACAAAGATGCCATCCTAGCAGCAAATTTAACACAAGTGGTAAACTCCCCTACCAGGAAAAACTACAAATCAGGGACCAGCACCCTCATTGACTGGATCCTTACCAGCCACCCTACCCATATAACCAATGTAAGTGTTCTCCTGACTCGCTCAGTGATCACTCTCCAATAATATGTACCTGGACAAATAAGTTTCGTAGCCGCCTCAAAAACCATCTATGGCAGAGTCCTACCTTATGGCAACCTTACTCATCTCAAGACCTGTCTTAGGCAGATAGACTGGTCCTTGATTTACAAAACTCAAGATGTTGACCTAGCCCTTGATTACTTTATTACTACTTTCAACACTGCCTGTGACACCTATGCACCAGTAAAAAGCGCAAAATCAAAGCATCACAAATCCTGGCTCACAGCAAAGCTATTGGCACAACTCAAAAGTAGGGATCACCTCTGGGCCACTGCAAGAGCTACTGGCACACTGTCGGACATTCAAAAGTATAAACAGGCTCGCAACCACTGTACTAAACAGATCCGCTTGATGAAGAGCTCCTACTTCAAGAATGCCCTCTCCAACTCCTGGGGCGAAGGGAAATCCTTCTGGGACAACATAAAGAATATCATGGGTCAGCAGTCCAAATCCTCTCCTACAATAATGAATGTGGATGGAACCACTACATTAGACCCAGAGATCATTGCAAACACCCTAAATGATACCTTCATGGACCTTAGTTGTGTCCTCTCATCTGATTTCTTTACTGATGCTGACCCTCCAATTTCTACTTCTACTACTGTCTCTCCAACCAAACCACCCTTCCATTTCAAACTAGTAAAGGCACATGAAGTCTATAAATATGTAAAGAAGGCCATTTCTAAGTCTCGAGCAAGCAGCAACACTATTGACCTTAAACTTCTGTCCCTCACTCTGGAGGAAGTACTGCTCCCCCTCACAAAAATTTTCAATCTCTCCCTCTGCTACAGCCAATTCCCTAGGAAATGGAAGGCTGCAGTTGTCACTCCGGTGCACAAAAGTGGTGATAAGTCACTGCCTGGTAACTATCGCCCGTTATCAATACTACCACCTCTCTAAGGCCCTTGAGCGGCGGTGGCGGACCAACTTTCAGACTACCTAGAAAAGCACAACATCCTATGCACTCAGCAGCATGGATTTAGGAAAGGGCACAGCATATCGACTGCCCTACTTGAATTCTCAGGAGCAATCCACAATGCCACGGACAAAGGAAACCTAACTGGAGCAGTCTACATTGACTTAACCAAGGCATTTGATACAGTTCACCATGGCCTACTTATCAAACAACTTCTATCCCTAGGGCTCTCACAGGGTCCTGGTGACTGGGTAAAAAATTACCTTGCTCAGCGCTCTTAATCTGTAAAAGTAGCTGGAGTTCTCTCAGACTCAAAACCGGTTCGCTCAGGAGTTCCCCAGGGATCCATCCTGGGTCCCCTCCTTTTCAGCCTTTCCCTAAACTCCCTCCACAAATCCTGCCCTGAACAATTAATCCTCTATGCCGATGATGCCGTGATTCTTGCCACTCATAAAGATCCGAACCTCTTACGCCTCAACCTTCAGCGTGCTTTTTCCAAAGTTGAGACGTGGTTCCTTGAACATAAGCTGGTTCTAAACCACAAAAAAACTAAATCCATGCTCTTCTCTAACCCGCAAAACAAGAAGCGGCAAGTCCCACTCACCATTAATACATACCTGGGAAATACCCTTGAACAAGTGCCAATTTTCAAATATCATGGAATCAACTTTGATCAAGGCCTAACCTTTGCAACTCACATTGATAGTACAGCAAAAACTATTAATCAGCGAATTGGGATTCTGTATCGGAACCGACAGCTTCTTACCCATTCTGCACTGAGGATTGCCATCCAATCTTCTATCATCTCAGTCGTTGACTATGGCTTAGTTATATAAGGATCTGCCACTACTACAGCACTTAGTCGCATTACAACATCCCTAAATAAGGCCTGTCGGCTACTCACTGGTGCACATCGACGTACCCACACATGTGAACTCTATGCTGACTCAGGTTGGTTGCAACTCTCAAACCGGATAAAGTACCTTACCTGCCTGATGGTGAAAAAATCCACTCTGGGCCTCACTCCACCCTGTATCAAAGACCTGTTATGCCCGAGCGCTAGCACCCGTTTTACCAGAAGATCAGAACACCAGCCTCTCCAAGTCCCCCGATGCGGACTTCCAGGGCAAAGATCATTTGCCTATCGTGCCCCCAGCTGGCTAAATGCCCTCAGCACTCATATTACTGCCTCCACCTCTCTAGGTATTTTCAAATCAAGGCTTTCTCTCACCTTGCCACCTCCAGCTCCTGTGACTGCCCTGATTAAACCTCCTATTTTCTCACTACCCACCCTGTTCCGTTATTTGACAAAGACATGTTTGGAAACCTTTTCTCCTGCTATTGTCTGCTCCCCACTCCTTTCACTTAACCTCTCTGTTCTGGACTTTTTCCCTATTTGTTTCTCCTAATCTGGCATGACCTCTTTCTTGTAATAACAATAATGTGATTATTGATATCTCATGTCCTTTTGCACAAGTGATTTGATATGTATTTGTATATGTTTTCTTGCTCTTGACACAACACAAATTGTTGTGTTATCTATGTAACCTTTTGTACTGTACCTAATTGACGTGGAACATTTGTAAAAGAGCCTCTGGCTCAAAGGTAGTAATTCCTAGAACAATAAACTAAACTATCTTTTGACCTTTTAGGAGTAGGAACTTAATTTTCTTTCAATGAAAACTTTTAGTCAAGTCTGATATAGTCAAGACATGTCAATACACTTTTGATACACTGTATCACTACACAAGTACACATGGAAATGAATCAACATGCGATCACTTAAAAAAAAACATTCTGTGTAAATGCATATTCATATATTTCAATGCTTATTAATGTATGGGAACTATATTCAGGTGAACAGTATTATGGTGGTTTGGAATAGGAGGTGCCTGGGGTAGACGAAGCCTTGAGAGGGGCCTGGTATGTTTGGTTCCTGTCCCTAGGGCTCCCACTGGACCACATGGGCAGGTAGCTAGAGGGCCTGCAATCTCTGCTAGTCCTCTTTGAGCAGTGCTGTGCAATGCCAGGTCAATGAGGAACAAGACTGCTATTATGGTAGACTTGAGCTCCTTGGTTGATCTGGCCTATATCATCAAGACCTGACTGGGGGACAATGCTGGGCCTGTATTGGAAGCATCGTTCCCCGCTGAGTATTCGGTGGTGCTCTGCCTGAGGAGGGAATACAGGGGTAGGGGAGTGGTCATCTGTTTTAGATCCAGCGTGAACTTCTTTGTGCACCCAGTCGGCTGTACCTTGTCGTTTGAATGTGTGGCAGTACGTGTGGGTCCAGGTGCAGGTTGTAGGATTCTCTTCATTTACTGTCCTCCTGGATGGGGGATAAAATTCCTACAGGAAGTAACAGACTTCATCGCCAACAAGGTGTTGGAGTTTTCTAGATGGTTAATTCTGGAGGATTTTAATGCATGGTTCGAAACTGAATACTCACCTTTTGGTTATGACCTCCTCCAGACAATGACATCTCTGGGCCAGACACAGTTAGTTACCACTGTGACCCATCAATTGGGCCACACCTTGGACTTGGTATTCTCACTGGGGCTTGATGTCCCTAGGGCTCCACTCCCTCTCCTAGTATCCCCTCTTCATCAAACTCCTTCTCCTTCTCAAGACTCTCACCCTGACACCTTGGATGCACTACATGTGCTTAACTCCTCCAAAGGCTGCTCACCCAATAGCTTGAATCCCAAGCCGTTATATCTATCAGCTCCTGCCATCTCTGCTCCACTGTCAGAACTTCTAAACCTCTCTTTCACTATGGCTACTATCCCATCTGTATGGAAGCATGCCACTGTACTCCCCCTGCCTAAGGGTGGTGATCCCTCTACTCCTGCTATTTATCACCCCATTTCTCTCCTTCCAACCCTTGCTAAGATCCAAGAACCTCTGGTCCTCTCACAACTCTCTTCCTGTCTCTCTGATTCTAATTTCTTCACGCTGTACCAATGTGGTTTCCAGAAGAATCACTCCAATACTTCCTCTCTGACAGGCTCACTGACTCCATCCTCTCAGGCATGAACAGTGGCCATATCACATCAGCTATTTTTGTAGACTTAGCAAAGGCTCTCAACACTGTCTCCCACACCTTTCTACTAAACTCCCTCTCCTCAGCTGATTTAACTGACTGCCACTTGCTGATTCAGCACTTACCTGGTAGGTAGGGCCCAGTCGGTCAGACTAGCTGACTCCACTTCACCTCCCCTACCCATCAACACTGACATACCTCGGGGTCCATTTTGGGTCCTATCTTATTCTCCATATTCCTAAATGACCTTCCCTCAGTCTGCTTATCCAACCCTATTCATATGTATGCAGATGACACTGTCCACTTCTCATCAGGGCAGTCCCCCATTGATGTAGAAACCAGACTTAAGCATGACTTCAATAAAGTTCAGCACTGGTTCTGCTCCCATCAACTCTCCCTTAACACCAAAAAAACAGTCTCAATGACCTTTGGCACTAGGCAGACTCTCACTCGGCTCCCCTCCCTGCCCTCCTTCCATACCCTAGACGGGACAGCCCTTGAGGACACCTCATCCTTCAGGTACTTGGGGGGTTGGCTTGACCAACATCTCAGCCTCTCTGGTCATGTGGATGCCATCCTGAAGAAACTGTGCCCAAAGCTTTGCACCTTATACAAGAACCATAGCTGCCTCCTGCTACTGGCTAGAAGCAAACTTGTCCAGAAGATGATCCTACCTATTTTTGATTACTGTGATGTAGTCTACAGTGCCACTCCCAAGTCTTCTCTAACCAGATTGGACACCCTTTTATCTCCTTCTGTCACTTCATTCGTGACTCCTTCCCTTGCACACACCACTGTAACCTATACCACTCCCTGGCTTTTCTCCTATTAGAAAATCACTGCCACCTCCACTGTGCCAAATTCATGTCTAAATTTTGGTTTGGTATGCTCCCCTCATACCTAACCTCCTCTGTTTTCGTTCTCCCCCCTCCAGACCATTCCCTTAGTTCATATGACTCTTGCCTATTGGTAGTTCCTCATTGGTCTACCGCTGTTGGCCAAATAGCCTTCTCACATCACTTCCCCAAACTTTGGAACTCTCCCTCCTCAGATTCACCTACCATCCTCCCCTCACTTCATCTCCTTAGCTCTTCAGAACTTCCTCTCGGTAAAATGTACCTGTGGATAATCTCCCCTCTCCCTAATCTCTGCTCTGATCACCTGTTAACTGAGTCAATGTTAGTCAATCCCTTCTCTTAAGCTGTATATGAGATGTTAGCACTTAACTTGTTACAGCCCTTAAATGTTATTATCTTTTGTAATTCAGCACTGTTTACAATATCATGTGTCACTTTATTATTTGTACCAAAATCTTGTTTGGATGTTTGTGTATTTGTATTCCTCTATACTCTCTCCCCCAGGACACACTGTGAGATGAGAAACTTGTTTGTTCAGTGTGCCTTTCCTGGAGAAACATTTCAATAAATAAATAAATAAATAAATATCACTAACATCAAGCTTTTTTGAGTCATTTGGTACTATCACTTCACAGTGGAGTTCTCGTTTGGGGCTCCCCTGAGAGTCTGTACCCTGTTGAGATGGTCCACTACCACCCTTTAAGGGGTTTCTCCCCAGAGGGACTTTTGGCGGTAGTAGATTTTTCTAGCGTGAGTACTGCATATGCGACTGTCACTGGTGAGGTGGTAGCGGCCTATAATGGGGCCATTGCTAAGGCACTTGATGCCATCACACTGGTCTGTATATGATCCAGGTCTTCACTTTTAAGAGACCCATGGTTTGATGGGGCTCTCAAGGAGATAAAGACCAGGGGTCAGAAGTTGTAGCATTGTTGGTGGAGAACCCAGTCCACGAAGGATAGACTGGCCTTGAGAAATAATTATGATGACTAACAAGGGACAATCAACCATAAGAAGGCAGAGTTCCTTTCCAGAGAGCTTGCTGCTGGAAAGAAGAGACCCACTTAGCTGTTTTGGACTGTGGATAGACTGTTTTGTCCAGTCTGTCTACAGCTAAAAAAAGCTTCTTCAGTCGCACTGTGCTAAGAGTTTGTTCTGTTTTTTTCAGACAGCATGTCCTCCATCTGGGCAGAGGTCTCCCCAGCGGGACATGATATGTCCCTCAATAGTCGGCCTGGTTGGAGCAGAGGCACTGCTATTGTTTGGAGGGAGTTTTGGCCAGTGGATGTGGCTGTGGTCATTGCAGTGATTTTGAAGCTGCAGCCCACATGTTGTGAACTGGACCCTGGCCCAACCCATCTCCTTGTGGGAGGGGCTAAGGCCATTGATCCAGTGTTCACCAGGATAGTCTGGTGTTGCTCTTAGAGGGATGCTTTCCTGATGCCTCGAAGGAGGCCTTGGTAAAGACCCTTCTGAAGAAACCATTGCTCGACCCTGATGTCCTGGCAAATTATAGACCTATCTCCAACCTCCCATTTTTATAGAAGGTTGTTCAGTAAGTGGTGGCTGTGCAGGTTGAGGCACACCTCTTGGCCTTTGACATCTATGAGCCTTCCCAGTCAGGTTTCAGAGCTAGGCATTGCACAGAGATGGCACTAGTTCAGGTGCAAAATTACCTCCTCAGGAGGAGGAATAGAGGAGCATGGTCAATTTTCATTCTCCTCGATCTCTCATCAGCATTCAGCACTGTGGACCATGTTGTGCTTTTGGATCACCTTAGAGTATATGGTGGACTCACCAGAGCAGTCATTCAATGTTTTGAGTCCTATCTCACTGATAGGAAGCAACAAGTGGCGATGGGGAATTTCTCCTCCTCCTCCTCGAAGCCCCTGTCATGTAGAGTGCCTCAAGGTTTGATCCTTTTGCTCATGCTGTTTGTGGTGTAAATGCTTCCCCTGAGAAAGCTCATTAGATAGTGCAGTCTGGGATTCAACAGCTATGCAGATGATATCCAGATATATATGTAATTTGCCCCTGAAGTTGAGGGTGCCACTGAAGAGTTAAATAAATGCCTGGCTGAGTTTCAGGGCTGTATGTCTTCTAGCTGCCTGAGGCTGAACCCTGACAAGATGGAGGCACTGGTTAGGCATGTGCAAGAAAAAAATGTTGCAGGTGGAATTCAAGCAAAAGTCTGACTTTCATTTCGTTGAAAGTTCAGAAAACCATTTCCGCACTTTTGCAGAAATTCTGCCTGCGATTGCTGCCCCATATCTGACCCAGTTCCCCTCAAAAATAAGCCTTGATGGCTAGTGGTTCCTCTCCCCACCTGCTCCACAAGTACACAGAATATCCCTGGAGGCCAGAGGTCCCTCCCCCATTGGATCAGCCACTGGACCTGAAAAAAGGACCTGGTGGTTGTGATCCCTTCACCCACCCCATCACCTTACCGACAATTGCCCTGGTGGCTAGTGGTTTCTCCCCTCCACCTCACCCACCCAAAGTGTCCTGTAAACCCCCATCCCTATCTCTGTCCATACTGTTTAAAAAAATTCCCTGGTGGTCTAGTGGTTTCAATCACCCTCCACAATCCCTGTCCCTGAATATATATATATATATATATATATATATATATATATATATATATATATATATATATATATATTTGTACAAGAACATGCTCATACATTGACAGCTCAGTGGGTGGGTCGACCATGGTGGAGAGGAGGGCTGTGCCAGTCTGTCTGTTGGGGGTTGGGATGGGGTGGGAGCAAGTGGTGGGACATCTGCTGGGGTGGGGGGCACTAGACCAACAAGGAATTAAATATATATTCAGGGACTGGAAATCAGGGATGTGGATGGGGTTGAAATCACTAGACCACCAAGGAATTTTTTTAAGCAGTATGGATGGAGATAGGAATTGGGGGGGTGGGGTCACTGGACACTTTGAGTGGGTGAGATGGAGATGATGAGGTGGGGAGAGGGATCGCAACTACTGCTTTTTTTTTCAGGTCCAGTGGGTGATCCGATGGGGGAAGGACCACTAGCCACCAGGGATATTCTGTGTACTTATGTGGTGGGTGGGGGAGGGACCACTGGCCACCAGAGCTTAGTTTTTCCTGTAACCGGGTGAAAATTCACCCATAGCTTTCATGGAAGATTTCCACTCTGCCACAGGTAGAATTTCAGAAACTTCTGTAAAATTTCCATGATTTTCATGGAAGTTCTTCCAAAGCAGAAAACCTCACTTTCACCTGTCCCTAGTGCTATTGATTGAGACTGGTCGAAGGCATGATCGGAATGCCTCCAGAGTGGTGACAGGTTTGGTCCTGAGATTTACTTTGTTGATGGCTTCACCCAGGGTGAATAATTTGGGTGTCATCCTTGATGAGAGGCTGACTCTTGAAGCCCTAGTGTATTCTGTTGTCAAAAGTGGTTTCTACCACCAAAGGAATGTCACCCAAATTAAATACCATATTCTGCTAAAAGACTTGCCATTACTGGTACATGCCTTTGTGACTTCCAGGCTGAACTACTTTAATGCTCTGTACTTTGGGGTCAATGGAGGGATCCTCTGCTGACTGCAACTGGTGCAGAACATGGTGACCAGGTTGCTGGTGGGCCTGCCAAGGTCCTGCCATGTGACCTCAGTCCTGTGAGATCTGCACTGGCTGCCTGTCAGGTGGAGGATCATCTTCAAGGTGGACTTGCTCACCTATAAGGTCCTGTATGGCCTGGGCCCTGGTTACCTGTCTGACCTCCTTACTCCAGCCATCCTGATATGTTACCTCCACTCCTCCAACTGGTGGTTCTGAGTGCCAGGCTGAAAACCTCAGGAGATAACTCCTTTGAGGTGGCTGGCCCTCTGGAACTCGCTGCCAAAATCTCTGAGGGAGGCCTCAACAGTGGAGGCACTTAAAGGGGGCCTGAAGACCTACCTTTTCAATAAAACATTTTTGGATAGTTTTTAAACTGATTTTGTATAATTTATTAATTTATTTATTATAATTGTATTGTTTATTTTATGCAGTCTTTAGCCCAGCTTTCTACTTGTAATGTCACCTAGTCTCTGGGATTGGGTGCCAAATATAAATAAAACTTTACTTACTACTTACTTAACATGACTTGACCATGTTGCACAGACTCCAAGCTTTCTTGAAAAAAAATTAAAAAACAATGCACTGTATCTATTCCTAGTGGTTTCGAAGTTAGTCGTTCTTAAAAAAAAAAATCTTTAGAAAGGGATAACTTTGGCACTGTTAGAGCAACACACTTGATTTACATAAAACAAATAAAGCTTAGGATCAGTGCAGCATACTGTATGTTGAGAAAGGGATAGATTTTATACTGTTATTGGTAGGAAGTAACTTTGTTTCAAAATGAAAAATTAGGGTCGGCCTAATAAAGGCAAGACATTATGAGCCAGATATTCAAAGCTTTGCGTGGTCTGCAAACAGTTTGCATGGGAATAGCGTGGGATTAGCACTGGTCTGCTATATTCAAAAGGCCAACTAGTGCGGGCAAACAGCAGTAGCACCGGACTAAGCATAATGATATGCAAGGGGCATAGTGAACACGAATAAATTCACTATGAGATATTCAGCGACTAGTGCCGCGCTAAGCTGTTTAGCACGACATAGCGTGACCCATAGCGTGGTACAATTTACCACCCAGGAAAAGCTGGTCTTAACCCTGGGCAAACAGCTTTGCATGCTTTGCGCGGTGCTATCTCAGCATTAGCGTGGCTTGCGCGGCCCTAACATATGAGTATGACACTTAGAAACTGCCAGACATGGAGGACGTATGCTGCTCACTGATGGCACCACCATAATGCCATCAGCTGCCACCAGTTCGAGCCAAGCATAGACAGTGAGGGGTGATCTGACCCACAGGGGACAGCATGGTAGTGTGGCCATATAACATACATCTGCAGACCATACGTCTGTGGTGTGTAACAAATGCCAGCACACACATGCAGCACCATGGGCATGGTGGCCAGTGAGGGGAGTGTGTATGGGTGGCCAGACCTCACCACAGCCCAGGTGTGGCCACAAGGCTGGGACACATCGCTCAGTGCACATGGGCCAGTAGTGGGATTATGCCACCACCTGTGTGCCTGTCGGATCCTACATGCCCCCCTTGCCACCTACCACACAACTGTACAAATGTCACAGCACACACTGCCGACCATGTACATGACACTGTGTGCATCCCATGCCACAAGTGCAGCATCTATGGATCACACAACAGCGTGATAGTACTGTCCACTGTCAGTAATTACCTGCAAGCTGTGCCTGTCACTGTGTACAGTGCAATGGTCATCACCACCCTACATACCATAGGCAGTGTTGTGTCCCTCACACTACCAGCTCTCTTGCTACTGTAATGTCTGTTGTGCTCTGTAGCATGACCTACAGTGTGAAGGTTGCATGCAGCACTACCACCACCTGTGCCTATGCTGTGTTATCCCCTGGGGTATGATATGCTATGCTATGCTGTACTGTTTACGTGAAGCCTGCAGTTATCATCATGCACTGCCTGACTGACCTACAGGTGGAGCTGCGGTCAGACCTTGCCAGCCCCTGTACCTCCAGACTCACCTACAGGTGGAGCTGTGGCACTCTGCAGTAACGCTGTGCAAACTGCGTGCACATCAGGGCATGATGAGATGCTAATGTGGCTGTTTGCCCAGAGACTAGCTAAGTAGGCTCATTTGCATGTCACTTTTGAATATGGCAAAGTTTAGCGTGGGGCTAATGTGTTTGCACTGGGCAAACCGCTTAGCTCCGCGCTAAAGCCGCTCTAATGTGTTAGTGCGATGCTAACGGTTCGAGGAATATTATACAATTTTGATCACTGTTTTTTCATGTGTGCTGCTGCCTGCAGCTGTACTGGGTCCATGCATTTGACGGAACACACATTGGCCACATAGTTCCTCTCTACCTGCTCTCACATCGCTGTGCACTATGTTGTTGTTGTGGTTTGCACTTCCTGGTTGCTGTATTCAGTGCTGTCTTATGCCAGGGCTATGTTTGTCCTGCACTCCCAGCCCAGTTTGCACGGCCTCATTCCCATGCTATATTCAGAAGCTGTTTTCCCTGGGTTATTCCTTTTGGATATAGCTTGCTTTGTGCTCCAGGCTAAGTTTGCATGCCAGGCAGTGTTAACTTAACCCAGGGGCAAAGCTTTGAGTATCTGGCCCTCCATGTTTGAAAAAGTTGAGAATGTTGCAATGCATCACTATATTTTCAATTAAAAAACATTACTGTTACATGTGTATTTATTTATTTATATATTTATTTGTATTAATACATCTGGGGCCAGATACTTAAAGCTTTGCACCCAGTGAAAATCTGTAGTGCTGGAATAGTGCCAAATTTGTGCTGAACTGCAATATTCAAAAGCCCTTTTAGCACCAGTGCTGTGTGATAGTGCCAACACTAAAAGTTAAAGTATGCAGAAGAGGGAGAGAGGTAGGGGTTGGCCATGAATGCCGGTGCATTGGCATACTCAAAATAGTAGTGCCACACTACAGGTTGTTACGCCACTGGTAGCGTGGCACTAAATACTGCCTGCAAAAAGCATGCAGTAAGTGGCGGTAAAACCCAAAGTAATTTAAATGGCACTTCAAATTATTACCATAGTAATTCAAAGTGTACCTTCTAATTACCACCAAGTTCAAATCCTGGTAGTCTAGTATTCTCCTCCCCACTTCAGCCCTTTTTTATTGCCGATGGGGATACCCAATCCCTCTGTCAGCATCATGATTCCCTCTCAACTCATTTGACACATTGGGAGCATACTCCAGTGTGCCCAGATGTATGTTTTACTGTCTATGTTTGTAAATAAAGAAAACCATCCCCAACATCTTTTTACTTCTACGCAGGATCCTGCATCAAACTTCTGTGGTCTGGCCCAACAAATCCACCAACATTGGGGTGCCCAATCCCCATGTCAGCATCATGTCCCCCCGCTCCTCAACTCATGTGGCACACTGGGAGCCCACCCCAGTGCACCCAAAAGTTATTTTATTTTTTATTTATTGCCTTGCTGATGGGGGTGCCCAATCCCCCTATCAGCAGCATGTATCACCCCCAACTCATGTGGCACACTGGAAGCCCACCCCAGGTGTGCCCACATTTATTCATTTATTGTTTGTTCCTGTAAACAAAGAAAACCATCCCCCGACATGTTATTTGTTTTTTATTTTAACCTGGAAAAAAGAAAACAGTCCATCATTGTCTTCCCAGTCCCCCTCCTCCATCTTCACCCTCCCACTGAGCAACCACCTCCCTGCACCCACCAGCACCCCATACTTACAGTGGTTGTTATAGAAATGTTCCATGGTACCACAGTATTTTCTGGCAACTACAGAAAAAAATGCGGATTTACAGCTACCAAGGTAAAAAAAAATGTTCTTCCATGGGATTTTTTACCGTGGTATTATTTACTGTGGTTGCTGGAAAATATATATATATATATATGTAAAGATAGATACATACACACAGGTATACAGTCCTCTACAGTGTCCCTCAGTACAGGGGACATCCCTCTTTGTTCCTCTCACTATAGTTCTGACCTGCATTTTTCCCTCCTGGGAACAGTGGTGCACACACAGAGACTGTACTGTGCATCCAGACTTTCAAGCAGGGAGTTCTATTTTTCTGTGATGCTATATAACTCTTACCCAGTGTACATTTGAAGGTAATGGTTTCCATTGTGTCTTGAGTTTGTGTCTCCATGTTTGTGGATGTACCTCTCATTATGGGGATCGGTGTCCCTCTTTGTTCCACTTTCAGTGTCTGTGCCCCTCATTCCAGTGCTGACCGGGTGGGAGGTATGCACTGCATATGCCTGCTGAGATCCATGGCCTGCAGCAAACAAACTATTTCTCAAGGCTGGCATACAGGTGGAGCTGTGTGCATGCCCTGGCCTGCAGCTTTTAGCCTGTATGTCCAGTCTGACCTATAGGTGGAGCTGTGGGCACCATCCAGTCTGCAGTTTTCGATCTTTAGTTCCAGTCTGACCTACAGGTGGAGCTGTGTGCACCATGGAATAGCACTGCACAATCTTCATGCTAATGTATGCTAAGCTGGCCTTAATGAGATGCTAATGTGGCTGTTTGCACACAGATGCCCAAATATTCAAAAGAGTTGAGCCATGCGCAATAGGGTTGCGCCTGCGCAAGTCTGAAATTGTGCCATTCTATGATATTCAGCAGGAGGCAGTTGTGCACCCAAAAACATGCTGAGCAACAGTGCAATGATAATGAAGGCATGCGCAACCGAAGGGGGAGGAACCATGCATAAATGGCGCAGTGCGATATTCAACGACTTGCACCATGTGCAATAGGGGACCAAGCGGAAGTTGCACCATAGTGGAAATGAGCCAAAATAAAAAGGAGCAAGGGAGAGGTGCAAGAACGCTACAGGGAAGCCACATGAGGCAGAACTCTAGCCAGACAGACAGAGCAGGAGGCACAAACAGGGCAGGCCAGGGAAAAGGCAGTCTGAACAGCCAGGCACAGGGAAGGTGTGGGGAGCCACACAGCACAGAGGCCAGCACAGGCAGGTGTACCCGGTGCAGGGGAAGTAGCAGCCAGGACAGTGGGGGGAATACAGCAACAGCTGCCGGGGGGGTGAACACAAGCCAGGGACATGGCCAGTGCCACCTTCCAAATGGAGGCCGTTATGAGGGGGGGTGAGAAGGTGGACGGCAGGGGGGCATGGCCATGGAAGGGCCTGTCGGCGGTATGCCCCCAACAGGCAGTACCGAGCCCGCACCAGCTTTGAGCTGTACACTGATACTGAGATTGTGGGCCGGTACCACCTGAATAGGGCAATTCTGAGGCAGCTCTGTGAGCTGTGCAGTGATGTGATGCAGGCACCCACATGACGGAGCCATGCCCTGTCAGTGGAGACTAAAGGTAACAGCCTGCATGTGCTTGCTCGCCATGGGTACCTTCCAGAGACCAGCTGGCAACACCACAGGCATAACCCAGTCGGCCACGTCACGCCACCTCACCCAATTCCTCAGCGCACTGCTGCCACATGCTGTGAAGTACATCCATTTCCCCAGCACAGCGGCAGAGCACACAGCAAACATACAGGAGTTCCACAGGGTAGCATGTATGCTTGGCATGCTAGGGGCAATAGACTGCACCCATGTGGCCATACGCACACCACCTGGCCCCGAGGGGGCCGCATACATAAATCGCAAGGGCTATGCCAGCATCAACTGCCAGGTGGTGTGTGATGCCAGGGGGTGCATAATCAATGTCTGTGCCACGCACCCTGGGGGGAGCACATGATTCATTCAGCTGGCACCAGTCAGCACTGTGCCACAGATTTGAGAGTGGGGACATCCCCACTGGACACCTACTGGGTGAGTATGCAAACCACATGGACAATCATAGGGCCTGGGGGGGGCATGGCCAGAGGTGGCATGGGTAGTGGCCTACATGGCCTGATCACAAAACTAACCTCTGCCCTCTACACACAGGTGACAGTGGATACCCACTCCATCTCTGGCTGCTCACACCCTACCAGTGGCCCTCGACCCCATCGCAGCAACGTTACAATGAGGCACACGCCACCACACGTAATGTCATCAAGTGGGTGTTCAGGATGCTGAAGGCATGCTTCCGTTGCCTGGGCACCTCTGGCGATGCCCTACAGTACAGCCCCACAAAGGCCTGTGGGCTATTCCTGGCCTGTTGCATCCTGCACAACATGGCCAATGAATGTGGGATAGCCGTACAGGTCAAAGAGGGGGACAGTGATGGGGACGATGGGGACGCCGGTGATGATGGTGATGGGCAGGCCCCCCTTGGCTGACGGGAACCCCGACTGCTCCAGCTGGCACAGCTGCACCAGGACACCATCACAGAGGAGCACTTCAGTCAACCCAGGTAAGTCATGGGGCCATGCGCAACCCCCAGTGGCTAAGGCACAACCCACAAACATGCATGGACACACACCAAGGATGCATGCCATCAAGGGAAGTGGCAGGGCACAGAAGCACTCACACAACCCGGGATGGGTGAGGATTAACATGCCACATGGACAGACACACACACACACATGCTCACAAACAATGCAACAAACTTGCACAGAGGGCAGGAGGCACACTGACCCAGAACGCACACCCTAGCAACACACATGTCCACAGGCCACCATGCACACTGCCTGTCCATGTGCATGTGTCAGATGCTGAGCACCATTGCACTTTGGTGTACAGTGCAATGCAGGCATCATCATGCACACGCAACTGCGGACAGCAGCCGGGAGGGTGTGTAGGTGGACTGTGTGTCTGTGTGCAGGGCCGGATACCCACCCATGCACTGCCCACTGAAACACACAATGCACACAGGGAAGCACCAGACAGCAGCCGCGCTGGGAGACAGGTCAGCCACGTGACACAGTGCCACGGCCACCATGGATGCATGGGTGGCCCCGCTGAGACCCACCAGCACTGACAGGCTGACTACTGGCCTCATGGGGTGGCACCGATGGTCCCCCAGGGGTTCCACTGCATGAATGCAACCGTGTTCATGCAGGGGTCTGCAGCACACTGAACATGCATGTACCAGGAGTGCTCGGGATGCCCACAGCTTAACCTGGCATCGACAGGGTGGGAGTCGCACCATGCCGGGAATGGGGGGGTGGATAGTGCACTGCGTGGTGTCCGCGATGCATGGGCACCTGAATGTGTGCCCATTGTGGCCATGACAGCAATGAATGCCTGTACATGCCTGTCAATGGCAGCGGTCACATCCTCCCGCAAATGGTCCATCCCTGCCAGGATCAGTGTGGTGTCCCTGCTGCGATGCTCCTCTGCCCACTTCAGAGCCACACGCAGTGCATCCATGGATGTTGCAAGCAGCATCTGCTGCTGGACCGATGCTTGCAGTAGGCAGGTGTGCTCATCCAAGAGGTCATCAGCCTCCTCGGCATCCTGTCCCTCAGGGTGTGTACAGCCCCGATGATCAGCACCCCTTGAGGGTGGGTGCTGCGCACCAGAACCAGGTTTGGGCATGTCCACAGGCTGTGCACAGATGCCGCCACTGAACCCTGTACCCCCAAGCCCATTGGGCGACTGCTGATGCTGCCCCTCCAGCTGCTGCTCCCCAGGGCTCAGTGGTGCTGCCGCAGTGGCCGCAACAGTCCCACTGTCCTGAACAGACACCAGTGCTGCCCTGCCCAACTGGTGCTGACAGGCACAACCTGGGACTGTGCTGGCATGCAGGCCTCCACAGCGGCATGACCCACAGCCATGGGCACGAATTGCCCTGTTTTGTGGCCATCCCGTGACACACATGTGTCACTGCCCATGACGGTCATGTCATCATCACTCGTGATGGACTCTGCACCGGCCACAGTCACAGCATGCTGGCATCCGTGGATGCCAGCATGCTGGGACACAGGCAGGGCTTCCTCCACACCTGTTACAATGTCATCAGTGTGAACAGCCAGGCGGCCCCACTGTCGCGGTGATCCACGTATACCTGTGGAGGTGGATGGTCCTTCCCCCAACTCCAGCTGACTGTCCGCAGTGGACAGGCCCACCACTGCTGTCCCATGCAGATGCTCAGGATCTGTAAGGGAAAGCAAAGTCACGTTAGTGGCGTGTGACCTACCCTGCACCCCATAGACAGACCATGACTTACCATGCAGTGATGGGCCACCACACGTCTGGAAGCCACCACCCAGAACACCCTCAATGGCACTGCGCTGCATGCTTCCAGCAAGCCTCTCCTCCTGTGGGGTCAACTGTACCACCTCCGGCTGTCCCCCACCTGTTGCAGCACATGCTGCCCTGATGGCAGCCACCTTCTCCTTTATCCTCCTCCTGTCCATGCCCATCTTTTTTTTACTCTCCTGCATAGAGTGCTGGTGGCTGCCATGCAGGTTCACAGCACGTGCCACCTCCTCCCATGCAGCAGCATGGGCCTGAGGTGTTCCCCGCCGTCCACTGAGAAGTGGCTCCTGATCCAGGTAGGCCTCGAACAGGGCCTCGGTTTCGGCCTTTGTAAAGTTAGGCCTCCTCCTCCTCCTCCCACCACTGTGTTCCTCCTCTCCAACAACCTGCTTGGTCATTATGTAGCCTATAAGAATGGCAGTTGTTACCTGTGACTGTGCAGTCCCATGCATGTCCCTGAATCCACAGTCCACACTCCCAAACAGCATGCAACTCACCAATAGACTGCAGTAACTGACTATGGCCACTGCAGCACATTGTCACACTTTATAGTGCAATCCATGCAAATGAGATGAGGAGCAACTTAAGTAGATGCAAATTGCAGTGCTGCGCCATTGAATGGCTGATTAGATGATTTGCATATGACTGAATATCATGCTGTTGCACTTGCACAATTGTGCTGAACGTGCTGATCAATGGCGCAGTTCTGTGACATCGTAGTACATCTCACTGTGCATGACCAGGTTGCTGATGCAGGTGTCTGCCGTGCTGATGATGTGCTGTGCATGGTAGGCAATGCAGGGCACGGCCACCATTGTGCCAGTGGCGCTATAGCGATGATCACTACATGGCGCTGTGGCACTGGGCCTTCATAGGTGCAATAGCCCAACTACTCGGTAGTCCGCCATGGCGCTGGCACACAGGCAGCCAATCGCACTACATGCATTGTCTTCCAATGGCGCTGTGCGTGGCCATGCGCCAGAGACCCTTGACCTTGTGCCCGACCTTTGCACCCCAGGCGCCATGTGTCAGGCATGGGTGTACCTCTATCATGCTGTTCGGTAACAGCGCGATAGAGAATGGCAGTGCTGTACCGCGCAGCAACTGCACGTGGGGAGCCGTGCTGCAGAGCACCGTATTGCCTACTATAACTGGAAGGATGGCACGCAGACAGGCAGCACAGTGGTCTGCGATTGAGTTGGCGAATCTGGTGGCAATTGTGGAGCCACACCATGGGCCTCTCTTAGGGGAGGTGCCCCTGGACAGGGCCAGGACCCAGGTGTGGCAGGAGGTAGCCACTGCCCTGGAGGAGGCCACTGGATGGGGGAGGAGCACGGAGCAGTGCAGGCACTGCTATGGGGACCTGCGGAGGAGGGAGCCGGAGCTACTGGCATGACTGCGTGCACGTGCCAGGAGTGGCACGGTGCCACATACAGGTAGGGTTTCCGTCAACACACTTTTATCATCCATATGGGTAACAGTGTTGTATGTGTCCAGCACATAGGGAGGGACTGTCAGGGTTGGCTGTGGCGGTGTCACAGGGTGTGGGGTGGGTGGGTCTTGCTGGGTGGGAGGCACACACCTTGGGGCAGGGAGACTTTGCTTCGGGATCGTACTGATGTTCTTCTCTCCTTTTCCCCACAGGCCCAGACAAACGCCGCCGGTTGAGAGAGGAGCAGCGGAGGGAGGAGGACGGTGCAGCCAGGCGGGGCATGGGCCATCACCGCCCACATGACCGGCCAGATGAGGGTGAGTGCCATACATCCATGATTACTATTGCATGCTGTGTGACAGGGTGGGCAGCGGGGCATGGCCACCATTCATCGACATCACTGCCATGTACGCAACATCTTACAGTCAACGCTGTCCAGTGGCAATGCATGTCTGGGAGTGCATCAATGGTAGTCCATGTGTGCACCAGGTGCATGGTTGTGCCACTGCCTTTGCACCACATAGCCATGTCACTAAATGGCCACGGTGGTGCTGTGCGTAACTTGGCTGGTGGGTGTGTGCAGCGTTCCGCATGGCTGTATGTGCATGGGTGGGCAGGTCCTGTGGACGTGATCACTGCGGGTGGTCACACATCATCACAGTGGTATGTCCCATGGCCGTATGACATGCACAGTGGGTGGGCTGTATGGGGTTGTGCATTCACACCTATTGACTGTGCTCCCTTGTCCTAGGTACCCACCATCTACGGGGCATCAGGGAGGCTGTGAGAGAACTGCTACTGTAGGCCCGGGAATCGCTGGACATCCTCAGGTGGTTAGATAGCACCGGGGTACTGAGGAGGCACAGAGGCTGGAGGAGTCACAGCACGGAACGGCGCTCCCGCTGAGGATCTCTCAGTCCCTGTGTTCCCTACCCCCTGGACCCACCCTCACACCCCTCCTTTCCCATCCATTTGTCACCCCTGCCCTACCCCCACCTTGTTTGTGGCCCCCAAACATTGTATATAGTTTTTTAATATTGTAAATAGTTGAATTTTATATTTGTGCAATACATTTAATTTTGATATGAATACTGTGGTGGTCTCTGATTTGCAGTGGGCTATAGGTGCTCAGCTGCAGTGGTGTGCATGGCGTCAGGGGTGGTGCAGTCATGGGTATGTGTGTGTGTGTCCGTGTGGAGGTGACTATGGTGTGGGGGTAGCTATCAGTCAGTGTCTGTGGTGTGTGTGTTGTGCCCTGTGCACTGGATGACTGTGTGCAGTGGTCCATGGCGCATGCTCTGTGTCCTTGGTGCACCCATCAGCCCATCCATAGCCTGTGCAGCTGACACACATGCATGTCTGTGACCTGCACAGTCCACTGGCATGTCAGTGGTGGCAGCCCCTGCAGGGCGGCCACTGTACCCGTCACTTTGCTGGGTTGCCCCTGTCACTGGTGTGGTGCATCCCTGGCTCAGGTGGCACTGTGGGCACCACAGTCATTGTCCCACCTCCATGCTGTGCCTTGTGTGTGTTGCAGGGGGATGTGCCCCACTGTCTGTGACTTGTGCTCCGGGTGACTGCTGGTGGTGTATGGGTCCACAGTGCCTGCGCAGGGTGGCTGGCACTCCAGTGCCATGGAGGACTGTGGTTTGTGTGTACACAGCTTACATGGGCCCACAATGGGGGCTTGGTTGCCCCACCACTGCGTCCCTGTGTTGGTGTGCCTGTGGGTATGGGTGGCTGTCTGTCCATACACTGTGTGTCATCCGGTGTGGTGCATGCTTCCATGCAGCACTGTGGGTGGCTGTGCTGGCTGTTGTGGCCAGTGGTGTGTCGGGGTGTGTCACTGGACTACTATGCAGGGTGCTGTACCACTGGTGGTGGTGTCAAGGGCACACCCTGTCCCGTGTGGGGTACTTCTTGTGCCGATGCATGGTTGGTCTCTCAGCAGTACCTCGGGGGGGGACTGTGCATGGTGGCACTGTGTCTGCTGTTGTTGCATTGCTGTGTGCTGCCACCCACTGATGGGTGCTCATGGTGGGGCTGGCTTGCATGGTTCTGTGGTGCACAGGGTTGCAGTGTCACAGTGGGGGTGGTGGCATGCATGGGGTTTCCTGCAGTGGTGGTCACTGCTCATGGGAGGGTGTCTGGGGGTCACAGTGCAGGGTGTGCTCTGCACTGGGGGGGATGGTGTGGCACGGGGTGGTCTGCCCTCTTTGTGTGCCAGTCACAGCTTGCCGGTAGGTGTGATGGGGCACCATGGCCTGGCTGTGGGTTGTTTGCTTGTCTCCATGGGCCAGTGGTTATTCCAGCCCTCCCCCAGTTTTGCAGTGCTTGGGGTGTGGGGGGATGATGTCTGTTCTGCTGTGTGTTCCTGTGCCCATCTCTGGCATGGGTGGTGGTCCCCTACCTCCCTGGTTGTGCAGTTACATTGCTCTGCTGCTGGGGGACTCCCTGGTTGCACTATGGCACCTCTGGACTGCTCAGCTGAACATCCCTTGTTGCGCTATGGCGCATCAGATCTGCTCAGCTTCCCCTCCCTAGTTGCGCTATAGTGCAGGTGGTGCTGAAATTCATTCTCGGACTGTGAAACAATTTGGCCAGCTCCGTTTTTGAATATCACTTCTCTTGTTCATGGGCGCAATAGACTTGTGCTTGCTCCTGCTATTGCGCACTTTTTGGGCGCAGTTTGAATATCTGGACCAGATTGCCTAAGTAGGCTCATTTGCATAGGAGCTTTCAATATTGCAAACTTTTGCCCATGGCTAATGTGTTTGCACTGGGCTAATGTGTTAGCACTGTGCAATCGGGTTAGCCCCAAACAATCCTCTCAAAAGCATGGCACAGTTCTGCAGTGTGTGGCCTGCATTACTGTTTGTAGTTGTTGTGCAACACTTCATTGCTATCACACACACACACTGTCCATCAACTTCAGCTCTGCCTTACTCCACCTCTGTCTCCACTGAGCTGCTGTTGCATTTTGCACTTCACTGTTGCAATATTCAGAGCTGTCTTATTTGCCAGGCTATTTTAGCACTGCACTTCCAGCCCTGTTTGCACTGCTTCCTTTGCATGCTATATTCAGCAAGTTTAGCCCCGGGGCTATTCCTTTGAATATAGCTTGCTACTGGTTCAGGGCTAATTTAGCATACTGTGCAGTGCTAATTTTGCCCCAGATCTAAGTTTTGAATATCTGGCCCCAAGTTGTCTATATCTCTGGAATACTTCCAGCTACAGATGAGTTCAAAACCTGATTTGAAAATGCTGTTCTGGGCTTTGCAGCTGTGATGGACACTGGGCATAAATGTGTCCCCCAAAATCGTAGATCACCACAACATAGATAAGATACACACTTGATCCATCAATGCACACTGGAATACACTGATATACTGTACGTTCAATTTCTTTGTTTATATTTTTTTGACCAGGCATTGTACATTTCTGAATGTGTCCTGGAGAGTGTGTTATGTGGACCCATTTTATTCATGGGGGGAATGTTGTTCAGGACACCCTTTCTTTCCCCATGTATTGTACCTCACAATATACTCCAACAACACCAGTCATAAAAATGTTGCACCATTCTGCACATTCAAGACAGCTGCCTGCTTAGTCAATTAGATTGTTGCAGGTAAAAGGAAGCAGCCAATTGGGATGAAGCATTTTGGACAGATTACCCCTCTTACATGTTATAGTCAATAATCATCTGGTTTAGTTCCCTAAAATGCTGTGTGACTCGAGATTTCACTTGAGGCCAGAGTCACTCACCAGCTAGTGGGGTTGTGAGGGAGTTGGGCAGCAGCTCTGCCTCTCACACAAGCACTGGACTTTAAAATGTTGCACCTCTGAGAGGGTTTGATATGTCCCCATCTGTAGATGATCAGACTCTTCCAGGTCAAGGGACTAGCCAATCAGGCTATAGCTTTTCCAAAAGCCGACACCGTTCCTCTACCCTCATCATCCCATTAATGGCAATCATCTCTTTGGGAGGCAGTCAAAGTGCAATTGCAGGAGCTTAAGGGAATCACACTGGGGTCATCAATGTAAGACAGCACATCTGTAGGAGATACGACCCCAAGAGTTTTACTCCTTGTATAGTTTCTACCTTGAACCTCTGTATGGCTCTCATCTGACTTTAGCATGTAATGTACTCTGAAGTTTTCTTTGTTCTGTGATAGGTGAACCTTATATCTCTTTGGCCGGTGTTGGTTAAATCCAGCCTGTTTTAATGCAGCTGTAATTTTTAGTACTGCTACTGTCTTTTATTGTTGATCACAAACCACCTGCTAATATGTAATTTTGTGTCTCTAGCAAGTCAAATATTCAGTCTGTTAAGTTGCTTTTATTGCAGTTTGGCATTTTCTATTGCTAGCTATTTCAGCTGTATGTGTACATTAGTTTCAGTATATGGCTGGAACTGTACTCTGCTCTCAATATATATTGCAGCCAACCAAAGATTACCTAATAGTTTAGGTATACAGTAGCTTACTGTACCTTAGTTGACTGTCGATTGACTCTAATAACCCTCAAAAACCATAACAAGAATATTTTATCAGTAGCTTACCTTAGCTGACTCTTGGTTGACTCTATTAACCCTCAAAAACCCTAGCAAAAATATCTTATTCTTCTACTTAATACCACTAGTTTTGTCACTTCCTACTGGTGTCCTACTTTTAACCTAAGGTCTTATAGAGTTGATCTCTGTGGGAATGTTTTGCTTTCCTGTTTCTCAATGGTTTTGCTACTTCTCTGATTACTACGGTTACTGGTTCTCTAGCTTGCCTCTCAATCTTTACATTGTTTTGCTGCTGACTTTATTTTTTTCTTTCAGAAATATAAATTTTTACTGCCAACCTGACCCCAGTCATTACTGGTTCCCCAGCCCCATCACCTGCCTTCCCTGGTGCTTACCTGCTGCTGCTGAATGTCCTCTGCAAAAGAACATAGGGAGAGCCCAATCACTGCCAGTGTGGGGCCTGCTAGGGACCAGGCTGCCATCCTGCCAGTGTCAAGAATGTTCCCCTCTGGTTCTCTCCCTGGGCCTGCATCAAGTGCAATGATGCATTGTGCTCACTCCTCTGTGGAAGTGCCTCCTAGCATCTGATGAGCAGGCACAATCCTTGATGTCCTTTCCGTGCTGCCACCTAGAACCTCTAGGTGGCAGCTCCTGACCAAGATGTCCTTTCCCTGTCCCCGAAGAATAGTTGTCCTAGGGATACTCAATCCTTCCTTCACTGTTGTCCCCCAAGTGACCTGTATCCATTCCCAAACCTGAGTTACTGGTGTGGCAGGAGGTGAGGCATCTGCCATTAACTTTAGTAGAACAGAAGGTCAGGACCACACCTGACTCCTAAGGTGCTACTGAGCTACAGAAACACTAAAACTACAAACAAACAGTGTGCACAAGGTACTAGAGCTGTAAAATATTTAATGGTGCAAGGAACCAATGACCAGAAACCAGTACAGGCCCTGAAGAAGACTCATCAAAGTTGATACATGGGGGTACCTGGTCAGCAGTTCCTTGCATGCTTTAAATCTCTGACTCCCACATGATTACTGTACGTGCAAAATTAAAATACTTGAGACAATAAATACA
Organism: Neoceratodus forsteri; assembly: GCA_016271365.2. NCBI lineage: Eukaryota > Metazoa > Chordata > Ceratodontiformes > Ceratodontidae > Neoceratodus > Neoceratodus forsteri. The sequence continues at coordinate 1,385,171,833 of CM057458.1, read as the reverse complement.
ACAAAGCATAAATGAAAAATTCTAAGAACTACTAAACAGGGCCATGATTTTCTTTAGGATAAAAAAATATGGGAAAAAATCCTTATATAAAATGTGAGCCCGTATAGTAGGAGGAAAATCCTTGAGCTAATTTTCACTCTGAGTCTCTCTGTTCATCCTTTAAGTTTTCCTGGGTATTCTGCAGATTACACATCCTGCCTTTTTTTTTCCTTCCCTTCATGCTGATTTTTCTACCCTCTTTTGTTTTCTCACAACTGTGCTGTTCTTTCCTCTCTCCTCTCTACTGTCCTTTCTCTTGTCAGACTTCTTTTGTGGTGCAAATCCTGGTGCCGCAGCACCCCCCCTCCCCCCACCATGGTGTCTCTGCTACCTCAGCTTCGAGAGCACAGGCTCTTCCACCACATGGACTCCTCTTTTCCCAAAAACTTATAAAATAAAATGTGCCTCTACAATCCCTGCTTTTGCAGGTCCTCTTCAGACAGTACTTCATGTAGCACCCATCTTGGTCCACCAGCCAGAAACCAAAAGACTGTCAGTAATGTTATGTTCTTCAAGCAGGGTTCACTTCTATTTCTTTATTAAATTATTTCAAAATTGATGACCAGAAGAGGCGCACTGAGCTAAGGCTCATTTCCAGGTGTGACCTGGGGGAGAGGGGAAATGGGCAGTGCAAAGTAAATAGAATAACAATGTAAATATGACATACATGAATGGAACATTATGTTATGAATACTTAAGGTACACAGAGTTTTTGATTACAGTAATACAATTCAGGAAACAGTCAGATGACCATATAATTAGGTTAAATAAGCATTTAAGACTATGTAGTAAAGACATGGGGTACAAAGATAAGAGCATAAGATACCAGGAGAGTGCAACAATAATGATACAATTGAAAAGAGAAAATTAGGGATGTGCAGCAGGCAATCAAACATGGCAGTGGAGGTTAGGAAAAGCAGAACTCTGGATCATGGGGAGGATGAAGGGCAGAAGCATGGAGGAGGGGTGGATTGGAGCATTTTAAGTAGTGCTGGGAGGGAGATAGTCTAAGGGAGTCTGGGAGAGAGTTCCAGAGAGACGGTAAGTGGTAGGAGAAGGCTGCTGCATTAAACAGGATGTAGGATGGGTCAGAGAGGAGGTGCGGGTATCTCAGGAATGAAGAGGTTAGGAAGATGGAAAAAAGGGAACAAGGGTAGATGGTGAGGTATGAGGGAAGGAATCCAAACCAGAATTTGGAGATGAGAATGGTGGAATGGTGCTAACAGAGCAGATGTAGGGCGGAAAGGGAGAAGTAAGAGTAGAAGGAGCAGTGGTGATTGTGGGAGGGGCATTTAAGGCAACGCAACAGAAGGTATTATATAGTCTCCAACCTGGTTAGCGAAGAGGCAGGGGTGGATCTGAAAACCACATTTGCATAATTGAAGCTAGGTAGGATCATTTTTGTGACAAGTTTCCAGTGGATGGTCAGGGGGAGGGAATCTGTTTCTGAACATGGCTCCAAGCTTGGGACTTTGTTCATACCCTTAAGGTATTTAAAGGTTTTGATCATGTCACCCCTCTCCTTTGTATCCTCCAAGGAGTATGCTCTGGTCTCTGAGTCTTTCCTCATACGACCTGCCTTGCTATCCCTGGATCATCTTGGTCACCCTTCCCTGGACAATCTCCAGTTAGTTGATGTCTTTCTTTAAGTAAGGGCTCCAGTACTGTACACTGTACTCCTGATGCGGCCTAACCAGTGAACTGTAGAGTGGCAGGATGACCTCTACGTTTGTACCAGTTATACTCCTGGCTATACATTGCAGCATCGAATTTTACTTTGCTGTTGCTCTCTTGCAGTTTACTGAGTGTTTCATGTCACTTGTGCTGATCACACCCAAGTCTTTCTTCTTCACTATCTTGGTGACCGTCACACCACCTAGTCAGTAAGTGGTCTCTGGGTTCTTCGTCCCCTGTGTGCATTACCTTACATTTTCGGATGTTGAATCCCAGCTGCAAGATACTTAACCATCTCACTAGTTTAGACAAATCCTCCCTAATGTCCTGTCTTCCTTCTTCTGTATCCACTCTCCCATAGAGCTTTGTGTCATATGCAACAACGCAGATTTTGCCTTTTATTCCATCTGCAATGTTGCTGATGAATACGTTGAATAACACTGGTCTGAGCACTGAGCCCTCTGGAATCCCCAGTGGAATTCCACAGAAAGTATTAAAAATTTTATATTAATGCCCACAGCTTAATGGCTAACAAGCCTGAGCTTAATGCCTTGGTTAGGTCTCTCTATATGGCCTTGCTGAACTTTACTCAATCCCTCTATACCAAACTTGGCCTGCTCATTGCATGGTTATGATTTTCTGAATAAAGATATAGGCTCTTCTAAGCAGAGGGGGTGGAATACTAGTCAAAGACCACATCAGCTTGTATAGTTCTTTAAGTGGTATCATCCTCAACTCTAAGTGGATTCTATGCACAATACAATAAAATGCCTATTCTCTGTGTATATCAGCATGTAGGCATCCCCAAGTCAAAACCCTCACAACATGCACTAATGGTGTGCCTGCCCCTTCCCTGCCTGATCCCTCTGCAATTCTTGCAGCTATATCTGGGGGAGTGTCCAGGTGTGTACCCACATTCCACACACTTCATGAAGGTGTGGAGTGTCAGGTGAGGGTGTGCAGGCTAAGCAGGCAGGTACTCAACCATAGCTACTGCACACCACCCCCACAAAGTACACCTACTGATCATGGAAGAACCTAAGCTCCCTGCCGTACTGCCGCAGCCTAAGGGCAGGCAGGGACGTCTGGTTTCAGCCATTCAGGCACGCTTCCAACACTTGCAATATTACCTTCTCATGCCATCCTACAATCTTATGCTCTGTGAGGAGCAGGGGATTCACTTGTATATTGGAATGGGCATCTGATTGGTTGCCTGCCTATGTCCACTGATCTACCCATGCACATCAGTGCACAGGGAATGTGGGGCTGCAGACAGGCCTGCATTGGAGCATAAGCAATAGTGTGAATATATTCACTCTAGTTTGCTGTTGGGACACTTAAAGAAATTACGTATTGTATTTGTCCATAATCCTCCTCATGATAGTTAAACTGGACTCACTTCACTTCTTGATTTTTTATCCTATGTCATATTAAACAACAAAACTATTTTACTGGGTGACTTTACTCTGGACCTTACCTGTGACAAGCACAAATCTTATAAGTCTACAATTTAGGCAAATAAAATCTTGTACAACTTATTATTATATCTATTAGGATATAGGAACATACAAAATTGACAGCAGATAAAGGCCTTATGGTCTATCAAGTCTGCTTAATTGTGCAGCTAGCAGCCCTTATACTGCAGCTGCCCCTCCTCCCTCCTCCCACGCCCATTGACTTTTCCCTTACCCTGTCCCATACTCTTTTGAAGCAGCCCACTGTTCTACAGGATATCACTTCCTCTGGCAATGCGTTCCACCCAGACACTACCCTCTACATAAAAAAGTGTCTCCTTATTTCAATCCTGAACCTTCACCCTTCCAGTCTCAGATTGTGCCCTCGAGTGTTACTCCACCTCCTTAATTTGAAAAGCTCTTCCGTGCCCATCTTATGAATTCCCTTCATGTACTTGAAAGTTTCAGTCATGCCCCCCCCCCATCCCTCCTCTCTTCTAGGGAGTACATGTTCAACTTCATCAGCCTGCTTTCATAGGCTAAGTCCCCTAGCCCGTGGATCATTTTTGTTGCCCTATGCTGAACCCCTCCAGTAACCTAATGTCCTGTGAGGAGAAGACCATCCCCATTTGCAAACGTCTCATACTATTGCTCTCCGTGTGGAGTAAGTGTGTCTCTTGTAAAAACACTATATCTGCTTTCACCACATCTGCATGTTTCAAGATTTGATACTGCTTGGATTTCTGTCATGCTCCTTTGACATTCCAGCTTAGAAATTTAATAACCTTATATGATGCCATGATCCTTAATATTAACCCGGTGCAATGATCTGCTCTGCCCTATCCGGTGTCCCCAACTTCCAATCCTAAAGTCTTGTGCTCCCAGCCCCCCTTCTCCCCAGCCAAGTAAAGCCCGCAAGTAAAGAGCCCCTCCAATAACCTCTGTACCCCCCCGTCCAACCCATCCCCTCCCCCAAAGCCCACCACATTATCGGGTCCATGATAACAGCTCGCATCACTGTGTCTCTTCCCGCTCTGCCACCCCCTACCCACCCCCAAAACCAGAGCATTGCACGCCCTTAACTTCTTAAACACTAAATAAAGTATCAGTAATCCCTTAACAAATAACATAGGACTATTACTGGAGGGCACTGGACATAGAATCCAAAACCCAGACCAAGGCCCTCCTAGTTAACATCTAACTGAACTCAGGTTTGTATCCCTGGGGCACTCCCAAGAGGCAATGCTCAGCCCCTCTAAAACAACCCATGAGCCCTAATAATGCCTTAGGGTAACATGAGCCTCAAGAGCAACTATGCTCTACTGCTGTTAATTTAATCTTAGCCAGAAAGGGTATGGAAACACCCATCCCATGCTTGCAACATCCAGACCTACCCACTGTAACTTTAAATAAAAGTGTGCCCAAACACGTGATTCTGGAGCCCTCGGACTGCAACGCTCCTGTAGTGCAATGCCAAACTAGTGGAGGGCACCATATAGCATTAGCCCCCCTAGTCCCACCCCCAAGAGCACTGATTACAACCATCCCCTTGTGTTAACATCTGTTCAAGTGATGCCTTCGAGTTAGGCACCAAGTAACCAGTTTTAAGTCAATGGAATGTTCCTCCATGTCAGAGTCCAAATAGACGATGGCCAGTGTTCACATAATGCCACCATACACACAGATTGCATGTATCTGAAGGGACCATCGAGAGATTCGGTTCAGTCACTGGCATTCCTTCAATAACTTTGCCCCGGGTAACTCAAGAAAAGGCCATACATTTTTTCATTGATGCAACAGGTGAGAGTTCAAAAACTTTTGACCAACGATGAGAAAGGGACCATAATGAGAGGAACCAAACCCTTATTTGGGCTTAAACAGGGTGGGTAATGCAAGCTGAAGCGCGGCAGAGGCCGTGTCCGAGTCCTCGTACTTCTTCCAAGAGTCGGTGATGTAGATGTGTAATATGGCCGGGTGCACCATTTTAAACTTGATACCCGCCGCGATTAGCTTGGAGACAAGCGGATGAAAGGATGCTCTCCGTTGCTGAACCGATAGCGGTAGGTCTTGAGCCACTCTTAGGTTTGCACCTTCACATTGCAGGACCTTAGCCTCCTTAGCCTTCTGTAGAAAGATCTGCCTCTCCTGGTAGTTTAAAAATTTGGCCATGAAGATACGAGGGCGTGCTCCTTGTGGTGGCATAGGTCGGAGGGCGTGATGCGCTCTTTCAATATTGTAGCAGGGGCCAAAGGGCGAAGGGTCCGCTACTTTCTCGACGAGCTTCTGGAAAAACTTCACTGGTCACCTCCTTCCTCCTTTTTGGGCAAGCCGATCAGAACGACATTATTTCACCGACTTCTGCCCTCGAGGTCTTCTACCTTTGAGTCCAGGCTTGAGATACGATGGTTTATGTGCGCAATCATGGGGTTGATCTTATCAGCACGCTTCTCCAGAGATCTAACCCGCGCTTCATTATCTGCAATTTTCCTTGTCAGATCTTCTAGAGTAGAGGTAATACTCTTGATTTCAGATGCCATTTCTGCCATTTCTGCCTTAAATGGGCAAAATTCCTCCAGGAATCTTGCCGTGGTTAGCAGTTCTTCCCCTCCAGTACCAGGGCTGCAGGACTGGGTAGGCTGTTGCGGTGAGGCCCATGATTTCTTCGGGGCCTTCTCTGGGGTTGCAGGTGGGGTATGCTTAGGGGGTGCTTTCGGCATTTCTGCTTCCATCAGTGTCCCAGACAGATGCACTGTTGTATCCAGGCAGCAATTCGTCTGATTTTGAGTGCGGTTTCACAACTAATACGTAGCAAATACCGGATTTGGACAGGAGTTAGGCAGAGCTCTCTGAGAGTGCAGCTAGCAAGAGCATTGCATCACGTGACTCCCCAGTAACCTAATGTCCTTCTTTATGTATGGTTACAAGAACTGCATGCAGTACTCCAGGTGTATAGCAGCAGAATCACCTCCCCTCTCCTGGAGGATATGCCTCTGGCAATACAACCCAGCATCCTGTTGGCCTTTGCAGCTGCCTTTCTGCACTGTGTTGAGTTGTTCATTGCTCCTGTTATGATCACCCCAGATCCTTCTCCTCTTTCATCTTGGCTAGTTGAATCCCCCTAACTGGTAGCTCCTCCATGTGTTTTTTTTGTACCAAACTATAGCACCTTGCATTTCTTGGCATTGAACCTCAGCTGCCAAGTGTCTGACCAGGCTTTCAATTTTATCAGATCATTTTGCAACCCCTGCCACCCTTCTAAGTCACCTACTACTGCTCCCATCTTGGTATCATCTGCAAACAGACTGATCTTGCTCTTGATGCCCATTGAGATGTCTGCTATGAAGATCCCAAACAGCACCATCCCCTGTGCAGAGCCCTGTGGGATCCTGTTTGTCACCACCCTGGGAGATGAGAGCTCCCTTCCCACCACCACCTTCTGCTGTCTCCCTTGCAGCCAGTTCACCAACAATCCCACCATCTTCACCCCTGCCCCTGTGCCTTCCAGCTTACTTGCTAGCCTCCCACGCGGCACCAAATTGAATGCCTTACTGAAGTCCAGCTAACATAGAAACATAGAGGTTGATGGCAGATAAGGATAGCAAGACCCATCCAGTCTGCCCATTTCTTTTTCTACCTTATTAATGTGCCATCAGCCTTTGCTCTGTCAGTGGCTTACCTATTTATACTCATCTGTATTGCTCCCTTATGCCTATCCCATGACTATTTGAAGCCCTGCACTGTATTCATAGCCACCACTTCCTGAGGAAGGCAGTTCCACGCATCCACCACTCTTTCTGTGAAAAAGAATTTCCTCACATTCCCCCTTAATCGGCCTCCCTCTAATCTCATGCTGTGTCCTCTTGTCCTGCTATTTTTCTTATATTTAAATATGTTAGACTCTTTCAGCTTGTTAATGCCTTTAAGGTGTTTGAATGTTTCGATCATATCACCTCTCCCTCCTTTGCTCAAGGATATACATATTGAGCTCCATTAATCTGTCCTCATATGTCTTCTGATGCAGTCCCTGCACCATTTTGGTTGCCCTTCTCTGGACTACCTCAATTTGGTTAATGTCCTTGTGAAGCTGTGGCCTCCAGTACTGCATACAGTACTCCGGATGGGGCCTAACCAGTGTCTTGTAAAGAGGGATTATTACCTCCCTCTTACGACTTGTGATACCCCTACTAATACACCCTAACATCCCTCTAGCCTTACCTACTGCTTTAGAGGTCTGCTTGGATGATTTTAGCTCATCGGTGATGATGATGCCCAAGTCTCTTTCTTCCTTTGTGACTGCCAGCAACTTCCCTCCCTGCCAATAGGTGGCTTCAGGGTTTCTCTTCCCTATGTGCATGATCTTGCACTTCTTTGCATTAAATCCCAGTTGCCACTCTTCTGACCATTTTGTTAGTTTATCCAGATCTCTTCTCATTCTGCTCAACCCATCTGGAGCATTTACTCTGTTGCAGATCTTGGTGTCATCTGCAAACAGACAAGCCTTACCCTCTAGTCCATCTGCAATGTCACTAATGAAGATATTGAAGAGGACTGGCCCCAGGACTGATCTCTGAGGTACCCCACTTGTGACTTGCATCTCTTCTGACTGTATACCATTTACCACCACTCTCTGTTTTCTGCCCGTCAACCAGTTTGCCACCCAGTTGACCAACTTCTAACCCACCCCGAGCCTACCCAGCTTATTTATCAATCTTCTATGTGGAACAGTGTCGAAAGCTTTGCTGAAGTCAAGGTAGGCGACATCAACTGCTCACCCTTGGTCCACCACTCTGGTTATCCAGTCAAAGAAATCTATGAGATTAGTTTGACAGGACCTTCCTTTTGTAAACCCATGCTGTCTTGGATCCTGTGCCCATATGGATTCCAGGTGTTGCACTATCCTTTCCTTAAGGAGTACCTCTATAATCTTGCTCACTACTGAGGTAAGACTGACTGGTCTGTAGTTCCCTGCCTCCTCCCTGATAAAACTCTTGTGGAGCAGGATCACATGAGCCCTTCTGCAGTCTTCTGGGACCTCTCCTATGCTCAGAAACTCACTAAACAGTTCTGCTAATGGCTCTGCTAGTTCCACCCTTAGCTCTTTAAGTACCCTGGGATGTATGCCATCAGGTCCCATTGCCTCGTCCACCCTGAGCTTAGTGAGCTCTTGTAGGACCCTTTCTTTTTTGAAGGGAGTAGTGCTCACCTCCCTCTCCCTGTGTCCATGGTGCTGAGCTGTGGGCCCTGCCCTACCCTACCTTTCTTCAGTAAATACTGAGCAAAAGTATCTATTTAGGATAGATGCTTTTACAGGGTCCTCCTCCTCACATGCCCCCTTTTCTCCTTTGAGCTTAGCAATACCCCCTCTGGACTTTCTCCTTTCACTAATGTATCTATAGAAGGTCTTGTCACCTTCTTTTACTGTTCGTGCTAGTGCTTCCTCAGTTTGGAACTTTGCCTGTCTTATTGCCTTCCATGCTTCCCTTAGGGCAGTTTGGTATGCCTCCCTATCTTCATCCCGCTGTGTTCGCTTATATTTCCTGAAGGCTAGCCTTTTGGCTCTGACCTTTTCTGCTACTGTATTTGAGAACCAAAGTGGTTTCCTTCTTCTTTTGCACTTCCTTTTCTGTCTAACACAATGGGATGTTGCTTCAAGTATTGCATCCTTAATGCTTGTCCACTTTGCCTGTAACCCCTCACCTGTGTTTCTTTTTGCCAGGGCTAGCTTAACTCTGTTGGCCATCTTATCAAAGTCAGCTCCTCTGAAGTCCAATATTTTTGCCTTGGAATGCGATGATTTAGATGTAGTGGTCAAATTGAACAATATCATGTGATGGTCACTGACCCCCAGGTGACCTTCTAACTAGAGATCTGTGATCCCTTCCCTGTTAGTCAGTACTAGATCTAGGATAGCCCTGTCTCTTGTGGGTTGTTGTACCAGTTGTTTGAGGCCCTCCCCCTCCAGGGAATCCACCATGTGTCTAGTTCTGGCAGATGTTCCCGCTGGTATTGACCAATCTGTATCTGGCATGTTGAAGTCTCCCATTATCAGAACCTCCCCTTTAGCTGTCATGTTTTGTATATCTTCTAACAATAATGTGACTATGTCCTCCCCCTGGTTTGGGGGCCTGTAGACAATCCCAGTTCATATGGCTGTCCCATTTCCTTTTTCCATGGTGACCCACAGTTCTTCTGGCTCCATATGTGTATTCTGAATTTCTGTAGCTTTGATATTTTCATTGACATACAGGGCCACTCCCCCCCCCCTTTTGCACCTCGGTCTCTTCTGAACAGTACATAGCCAGGTACTGAGGTCTCCCAAGTGTGGTTACTGGCAAACCACATCTCACTAATTGCTACTATGTCCAGTTTAGCCTGACATTATTGCCTGCAGGTCTGGGATCTTATTTCCCAGGCTGTGAGCATTTGTGTACATGATTTTCCAATGGTCAGATTTCGGTGTGTTAGTTGTTGGGTGAGGGTTGGCATTTCCCCTGTGCATCATACGGGGAGACAGACCTTTTTTCTTACCTGGTGATGCAAATGAACTGCAAACATGCTGAATCACTGTTTGACCACTAGCTGAGGGGGGAGAGGTGTTCTTCCCTTTCGACGTATGGGGTGCTGCACTCCTCTCCCCATTTGCTAATTTAAATATTCTGCAAAGACATCAAACTTCTGCCCCAATGCACTGACTCCCTCCTTAGTCAGATGCAGTCTATTGATTTTAAAGAACTTTCGCTCCCAAAACTGTTGCCAGTTCCCTACAAATCTATGTCGTTTTTCCTGGCACCAGCCATTGAGCCACATGTTTAGCTCCCCTATCTCCCCTTCTCTGACCTTCAGTCCATCAGCCCCCATCTCCCAGACTGGCAGAATCGCAGAGAAGGAGATGTCAGACAAAATGGATCATAGTTTGTCACCCAGCCTGGTCAGGTGTTCCTTGGTCTCCACAACTGGCCAGCTGGTGAGATCATTAGTCCCTATGTGTACCAGGACATCAATGTTTTCTCCTGCTTTGTGAACAATTTTAGCAATGTGGTCAGTGTCTCTCCACGCTGATGTACCTGGGAGACATCTGACTATTACCCCTGGCTGGAGATGGGTATCAATTCCCCGAATCATGGAGTCTTCTATGATCAGAAGTTTTTTGGATTTCCTTTTTGCTTTTTTTGTTTTGGTTCCTGATTTGGGCAAGTTTTGTTGTGCTAGCTCCTGTGCTGCAGTGTCCTGCTCTGCAGTGTCCTCTGCCCCTTTGTTTGATTTCAGAGATAGAGGCAGATACCTCTTTGTAGTATTTATATATTTTTTGGAGGTGATATGTTGGAGAGCACAGAGTGATGGGGCACCCAATTTGCCCCTCCTAACCACCTGCCAACCTCCTGCACCAACTACACTCTGCGGTCGAGGTTCTTCTGTTGGATGTTGGGGAAATGGCGGATGGTTCTTATAATGTATTTCCTCTTGAATATGAAATTTGAGGTGTGCAATCTCTGCCCATGCTGCCCGGAGCTAAGCCCTAAGATCAGCAATGGCCCAGCATGTAGGACAGTGTCCTAAATCCTGTAAGACTGTCCTTCTGAAAAGTGTTCCGCAGTACCTGCAGTTAATGATATCCATTCCGGATAAGTTGCTGGGTTTATAACCTGGTCAGAGTAATTAGAAGGAAGAAAATGCAAGTAATGGTTTGATTTTGTGTTTTGTTTTTGTATAACTTGTTATAACAAGCTAAATTACTAGTGCCCTTGTAAATGAGCTTGCCTTGTGGATGCCCCACTGATCCGCCCCTTCCTGCTTTGCCACAGGAAATGTCATAACTCTGGTACCCTATAAAAAGAGTGTAATGTGGGGTGGTTGGGGATGGGTTTGGGTGGCTGGGCCCTTCCCCTGCCAAAAAAGAAGAACCATGGATGAAAGAACAAGGAGGTAAGAGCAGAAAGAATCAATCAACAACAAATGCAGTAACCCTGAAAGCTCATCCTAATGTTAGATAAAACTGTAAAACCTGTAAAGCACCACCTGTAATAATTTCAGAGAAGATATACTCTGTAAGAAACACTTTGCTACAGAGAAAAATAAAGCAGTAACAGAAGACATACCTTGCAAAAGACAATTTGAATCAGAAGATTACAGCAGTAATCTGTTAGCACACACCTGTAGGCACATCTTGTAATAATGCAGAAGAAGGTATACCAGCAGCAACAATTTGAATCAGAGAAAAATGAAGCAATGAAATGTTAGCAACAAACAGTAGCAATCCCTGTGAGTACAAAATAAAAATAACAACACACAGTAAATCTGCTTAGCCAAAAGAAGTCTTAATCCATTTCCTTTGCTCTGGTAAGGTTCTCTGCTCTGTCCTTTCAAGCAATCTTAGAAGGAAAGAGCTCAGGTGAAGCTAGGTGTCTTGGCCAGCAAACCAAGTCTTCTACAGAACATCCACTGAATGGCCCCTGTCTAATTGCCTGGTTACCAAGTCATAGTACTCCACCAGGTGGATCTGATAGGATCTGCCTGAAACAAACCCATGCTGTCCGCTGTCCTGCAGCCCATTATCCTATTGGAGGGAAACAAGCCTCTCCTTCAGGATTGTCTCCATCAGCTTTCTCATGATAGATGTGAAGCTTACCAGTCTGTAGTTCCCTGGCTCATCCTTGGGGATGATCTTGTGGAGGGATACCATGTGTGCCATCCTCCAGTCCTGAGGTATACTCCCTGAGTCCAGGGAGGCATTGAATTGGTGTGCCAAGGGTACTACAAGGACTTCTGCTCACTTCTTTAGCACCCTGGGGTGTATGCCATCTAGCCCTGGTGCCTTGTTCAGCCTCAGTGCCCTCAAGTCCTCCAGTACTCTGCCGACTGGGATTTCCCTGTCTGTCACCTCCCTTCCCCCCTGTGCCCACCCTCTCACTCTCCTTGGGTATGGCTCCGCCTTTCTGTTTAATAAATATTGAGCAGAAGTACTCGTTTAATGATTCTGCCTGTTTTGCCCCTGTTTCCACCCAACCCCCATTTCTCTTTATCCTTACTATTTGGTCCTTACAACTCCTTTTCTCTCTGAGGTACCTGAAGAAGTCCATCTCCACCTCTTTGATGCCCTGTGCTAGTCTGAGTTCCCTGGACACCTTGGCTGACCTGACTGCCCTTGTCACCTCCCTCGACTCCTTCAGATATTCCTCTCTGTCCTCCCCTCTCCCTGTTTTTTTGTACCTTCTAAAGATGGCTCTTTTCTTCCTTACTTTTTCCGTGACTCCCCTGCTCACACAGTTAGGCTTTTTGGTCCTAGTCCTCTTTCTCTGGACCCTTGTACATGTTACGGATGCCTTCTCAATTCCCAGTTTAATGACCTTTCACTTCTGGTTAGTGTCCATGTTTGGATGGATCCTGGTCAGATAACCCTGTAGTATTTCTCTCACCCTCCTGAAGTTGGCCATCCTGAAGTCTAACACCCTTGTGCCCATTCCTATCCCCCCTTCCCCATGTTTATTGTGAACTACATCAAGTGCTGGTCACTTCCCGCCAGCAGTTCCTCCACCCCCAGCTCCCTCACAAACTCACCATTCACCAGCACGAGGTCTAGGGTGTTCCCTAACATGGCTAGCTCATTGACCATCTACAATAGGAAGCTGTCCTGGAAGGCTTCCAGAAGTACCTGCTCCATCCTATTCATGGTGGCTGGGGTACCCCAATCCAATCCCGGCAGGTTGAAGTCCCCCACAATCACCGTGCTGCCCCTTCCACAGGTCCTTCTGATCTGTCCCACTAGTTCCCTGTCTAACTCATCAGTCTGAAAGGGTGGCATGTACACCACTCCCAACCTGAGGATCCTATTTTTGAAGTCTTGGAATGCACCCACAAGGACTGTGTGCTGCTCTCCTCCACTTTCTCCATGACACACTTCAGTCCCTCCCTCATGTACAGCACCCCCCTTTTTCTTTTACCCTGTCCCTCCAAAATATCCTATTCCCTGGTACTGCCAGGCCCCAGTCATGGTAATGGGTGGCCCACGTCTCGGTGATGGCCACCATGTTCACCTCCCCAACTGCCATGAGAGCCTGTAACTCTGCTGTTTTGTTCCTGAGACTCCTAACATTCAAGGTTACCACCCTCCACCCCACTTCCATCCCCCTCTCTCCCTACTTGCTTTACTTTTCCAGCATTCCCTCCAGACCTCCCCTAAGTCCCTTGCTGCTGGTATGTGGGGTAAGCTCTTCTGCTTCCCTACCTGTGGATTCTGTCTGACTCCTGCCCACTTTCATCCCCCTCTTCTAGTTTAAATTCTCATTGTCTGCTAAGTATTCCTCCAGTTTTCTGTTTTAATACCCTCCTTCCCTCCTCACTTAATTGTAGCCTGTCCTTATCATAGAGATCACCACCATCTCAGGTCCTTCCCCACTCCCCACCAGTCCATACCCTTTGTACTGACACCATTCTCTTAGCCACATGTTAAAACTCTCTATCCCCTGCTTCCTTGCTGTGCTCGCCCTGGGTACTGAAAGCACCTCTGAAAAAGTTACTGATCTTTCTGCCTCTTCACAAATCAGCCCCAGCTCCTTAAACCTCCTCTTGATTACATCTACCATATTTCCTGCCAGCTTATTTGTTCCCAAATGCAGAACTATGTGAGGTTTCTCCCTACATCTCCTAGCATACTTCAAAACAGATTCACCCACCCTTTCCTCTGTCATGCCTGGTATGGCCTACACCCATAAGCAACTATGCCTCTCCCCCTTGCTTCCCCATCTGATATCTTTCAGAACTGAGTTTCCCAGCACTAGGATCCTACCCCAGTTTTCATGTTCTAATAACCTTGCCTTCCTTTTCCTCATCCTCTCCACTCCTCCTCCTCCTCCTCCAGTGCAGTTGTTCCCCCTTTCACTCCTGCTGTACTGTCCCCTGCCTCTGCTCTGCCATCCTTCTCCCCTTTCAACTCTGATTTTACCTCCCCTCTCCACCTGGCTCCACCTGCCTCCTCCCCCTGATGCATCCCTACCCCTTCTTCTCATACATCCCTTCCCCCTTCCCCACAACCCCCCTTACTCGACATATCCCCCATACTATATCCCTTCAACCCCATAGCCCTCACTCCCATTCTCTTCTCCTCTGGTCTGTCATCAGCTCCTCCACCCAGCACTCCCCATAACACATAAACCAATCCTACCAGTACTGTGAACTGATTTTTTGATGTACCTTTACTACCACCTATTTCCTCCTTCCTTCCTTCTGCTCACCACCCCACTGCTGCTGACTTTGTGACTGTTAGATTCCTCCTTCCCTCCCATCCTCAATTCCCCCCTTTCCTGCCCTCATTTGTCCTTTGAACCAGGACCCCCTGTCTCCTTCCCCCATCTGCCACCTTCTTCCCGCTCCTTCCCCTCTCTCTCTTTGATCTGTCCACCCCCCTCAGTTACCCTCCTTCCCTCCCAAGCCACTGAGTTGTCCTCCATTGCAGCCTGCATTCCCATCCTAAGCTCCATTTGTAAACAGCTGATCTAATTCCTAAGCTATCTTATTTGCCTTCACACCAAACACCCTCCCACTGTCCACGCAATTTTCAGAAAGATTGCCACTCCACAGTTGTTGCAGCTTACCACCCTCCTTGTCTCACTTTTTGCCCACCAGCATCACCCTTCATTTTCAGTAGAAGGATGCCCATCCCACTTCTGTGACCCTCCCATCCCCCAGCTCTTTGATACCTTACCCTCATGTAAAAGTTAGCCTACCAACAAAGCTTGCCCCACCAATAAGTGCAGTCTTTCCCCTAAGCACATCCAAACGTAATCTGCCCTTTACACCTTGGTCACACTTCAGTAGTACAACAAATACTAACCTATAATCACTGTGCCAACCATATCAATACTGGGGTTTCCAGAAATGCCCTGCTAACACAAACAGTATAGGACATATTTGTAAGCAATAATCACTGTGCCAAACACTTCAACATTTGCGCTAATGTCACCTGGTAAGATACAATGCAATAACTGTATAGCATCTATTACTGTTCTTTAACATTATCTTCTACCTGGTGTATCAGTCTTGTCCTGTATATTCTTCCTAGTTACGAGCCATGCTATGACTCATATTCTGTGATGTAACAGGATATGATATGAGGGGTAAACAGGAATAAAGGGGAAGTGAACCTTGGGGTAGGAGTATGGGACTAGACCCCAGCCTCCTCAAGAAACAATCAGGCCAACAGTGCTCAGAGCACTACAGCTCTGTATGGTTCCCTGAAAAAAGCAGCAGTATCTAGGTATTTGTACCTTAGTTGTACCTCAGTTGCTAACTGTTTCTGGGTGGAGGGGAGCAAGTTTGCTTAACAACCACCCAAAAATCCCCTGAGCTGCCCTGAAGTCGGACACAAATGCTGCTGTTTTTTATATTACTTTTTACCTTTGTTTTTTCCTTTTCTCCCCATACACCCTTCCCCCCTGCAGCATGAACGTGCGTGTGTGGAGGCATGCACATGCTCCGTCTCTGTACTTCTGTGTCTCCTGACCTCCAATGCTACCCTCTAGCCTCCATTTGGGGGCAGCCAAGGAGCAAGACAACAGCCCTCCTTCCCTGAGAGAGGAGAGCAGTCTATCGGACCATCAATCCTCTCCTTCCCCTGCCAACCCCCGACAACCAGAGATCACTTCTGACCCCGGGTAGTGGGCATGGCACAAGGTGTGGCATCCAGTGCCTCAAACCTCAGCACCACCAGGCCAGCAAATGCTGCTGTTTTGAACTAATATCTGACTCTACAACAAGCTGTGTACTTGCAATAAAAGAAAGCAATAAAGAAAGCAAGACAAATACAGCAAAAAATCATAAACTCTGTTACCTTAGGGCAGCATGTTCTGTTCCTTTGTGCATCCCTAAAAGTGTCCCAACACACCTTGAAATACTGTAACAGAATACCTAGGGGAAAAAAATGGTAATAATCCCAGCACCTGGAAGAACAAAAAAAAAGTACATATATATATATATATATATATATATTCTATGCAAAAAAAAATGTCGTTAACACATCAGTTAGGGTTCTTCAACAGTGACAAAAGTGAGGAAATTTGACATTAGGGTTCCCACCCCTTGCATCCCACCCCCACCTGCCCCACCAACAGGCATCGGGGTGTGTGTTGGAGCTGACGGTCTAACTCTTACCCCATCCCATGTGTAAACAAGCTGAGGTGGTGCAGTGTGGGAGAATGGGTGAGAATGGGACCAATGACCCAACGCACACCCGGATGCCTGTTGGTGGGGGCAGGTGGGTGGGGCAAGGTGGAACCCTCATGTCAAATTTCCTTACTTTTGTCAGTGTAGAAGAACCCTAACTGGTGCACTAATGAAGTTTTTTGCATAGAATTTCCATATTTTTTAAGAAAGAATAGAAAAGCAGAAAGTTGCGCAAGTTGGTGGGAGCGTGGGGCCCCCACTACATGATTTAGTGTGACTATAGTAACTGTAAGTGCAATGGAAACACAAGCACAAAGGGTTATGCACATGGTGATGCAAACATAAATGGTAACGCGAACAGTAATAGAAATGCAAGCACAAAGTGATGCCAAAGTGAACATTGACATAAAAGGAGACATAAACAGAAGTGCGTACAGAATGCAACTGGTAATGCACATGTTCACAGTACTGCATTTGTAAATGCAAATGGTAACGGTAACAGCAACAATAACGCCAAAGTAAACAGAAACACAAGCACGTACGAAAACACAGACCATAATGCACACAGTCAAGGAACCACAATTGTAAATGCAAATGGTAACGGTAACAGCAACAATAATGCCAAAGGAAAGAGAAATGCAAATGCAAGCACATACAGAAATGCAAACCATTACATGCACGGTCATGGTACTGCAATTGTGAACGTAAATGGTAATGGTAACAGCAACAATAAGGCCAACAGAAATGTAAGCACGTACGGAAACGCAAACTTTAACATGCACGGTACCACAATTGCAAATGCAAATGGTAATGATAACAGCAACAATAATGCCAAACGAAATGGAAATGCAAGTGCAAATGAAAACACAAACCATAACACACACGGTGGCGTAGACGGGAACAATGATGTGTACGGTAACGGAAGCGCAACTGGAAACACTAACTGGTACAGTAATGAAAGGGCGCACCATTCTTTTCCTTAAAAACTGCATTGAAAAAACACAGTGAAAACAAAGAATGTATGCATAATAATTGACCTCGGAGCTGAAAATTAGGGCTTGGAATACTAAATTGCTTATATCTCAGGAACCGTACGACATAGGAAATAAATTAAAATTTCGTATGAATTATGGCTTTCCTGGCTAGTTTTGTACTTATCTCATTTGGAGGGCTAAGCATTTTTGTGATGAAAAGTCTGCATCTTGCACCGTTTCTGAGATACAGGCCCTGAAAGACGTGACGGACGCCATAATGTTATCCTATGGAAAAAAGTGTCAACTTCAGAGTCCCGTCACTTTGCCACCCTGTAATATTTTTTCACCAAACCACCAAAAGTCACATCTGTGGGATGTTGGCTTTCTTCCCTCCAAATTTCAGCCCAAACAACCAAACCGTTATTTTGCAGCAGGGTGACAAAGAATTCCTGTAATGCGACTGATGCCGTAATGTTATCCTATGGGAAAAAGCATCAATTTTGTAGTGCCGTAACTTTGCCACTCTGTAATATTTTTGGCCAAAGCATCAAAAGGCACATCTGTGGTCTGTTGCCTTTGTTCCTTCCAAATTTCAAGTCAAAAGACCAAACTGTTTCTAAGATATTCAATATCAAAGATTACTAAAATTTCCCTATCTAGCCCATTATAAAAAATCTGGCCATCTTGTCCCTCCCTCACGATCAAAGATGGCGATCAAAAAATCTTACGATCAAACAATTTGCAGGCTCATGGTCAAAGAATTTGCAGGCTCACGAACAAAGATTTAAAAGCCTTATAAATCAAAAAATTGAAGGAATTGCGGTAAACCATCACCATGGTTCGACAGAATGAAGCCCCCTGAGTAAAACCCACCCTCATTTGACTTTCTAGGACACTCCTGGGCTGAGAAAATTGATTTTTCAATTGGGCCATCTCATCCCTCACTCATGATGCATGATTGCGATCAAAGAATCTCACAATCAAAGAATTTGCAGGCTCATGATCATAGAATTTGCAGGGTCATAACCAAAGAATGAAAAGTTGTGCAATTTACAAAATTTTAATAATTGCTGTAAACCACTGCCATGATTCGTCAGAACGAAGCACCCTGAGTAAAACCTACCCTCATTTGTCATCCTAGGACACCCCTGAGCTGAGAAAATTTATTTTTTTATCTGGTCATCTCGTCCCTCACTAGCGATGCATGATCACGATCAAAAAATCTCTCGATCAAAGAATTTGCATGCTCGCAGTCAAATAAATTGCTCTCTCGTGAACAAAGAGCGAGGAACGAGATGGCCAGATTTCAAAATAGTTTTTTGTAGCCCAGGGGTGCCCAATTAAGTTATAGAAGGATGGGTTTTGCTCAGGGGGCTTCACTCTGCCCCATCTGAATAAAAAAACAGTACTTTTCATTATCCCTGGTAGTCTAACGGCCCCCTCTTCCTCATCATAATGATGTACATAATGATACCTGTTATCCCTGGTAGTCCAGTTGTCCCCCCCAATGAGTGTCTTATTAATAAGTTTATTTTTTATCCATGGTAGTCTAGTGGCCCCCCATGTGTGTTAATTTATATATTTTTGTCATATCCCTGGTAGTCTAGTGCCTCCCCGATCTGTAGTTCATTATCATTATTATTGATATCCCTGGTAGTCTAGCGCCCCCCCCATCATAATAAAATAATTGTGCATTATCCATGTCCTGGTAGTCTAGTGGCCCCCAACTCCCCACCCAGCCATGCCAGCCCACCCAGCACCCCCCACCCTTCCCCAGCCGATGACTGGCACAGCCCACCTCTCACCTCCACGGCCAGCTGCTAACTATGTGTATTACTAGTGCTAATTCAAACAGGTGCTCAGAAATAATTTCAGAGCACCTGCTTGAATTAGCACTGGTAATTCTTTGACTGCCAGGCAGGACGAGATGGCCAGAACCCCATTATTTGTTCGCAAAACATACATATAAATTTTCCCATTGACTTATAATGAGAACTTAAAAGTGCCATAACTTTTGAATGCCTTAATATTTTTTCACCAAATGAAAAGCAGCATGTTCAGCCACCAAAGCTCTTTCAAACAAGCCATCTTGCAGAGCAGCAAGCCACACAACAGCCGTGCAGGATCACATTCAGAATCACAAAAGGTGCCTCCAAAAATGGATACTTTTGTATTATTCAGCACTTTCGTACACAAAAACCGTCACTCCGACTGAAATGCAATTTGGCAAATCAAGAGATCTACCTTGCTCCAACATGTGTACCAAATTTCAGGCAAATCCTTGAATGGGTCAAAAGTTATTAACGCCCAAACTTTTGACTTTAGTATGTAACTGACCGCTGAACCTAACTATAGTAAGCGACTGAGCCATTATATATATATATATATATATATATATATATCTATATACACACATTATAGTAGCACGTATTGCTACCATAGTTAGGATTGAGGAACCATTTACATGTTAAACCTAAAATTTTGCACCTTAATAACTTTGCAACCGTTCAACGGATTGGCCTGAAATTTGGAATACATGATCAAGAAATCAAGAACCATACATCTTGGGATCTGCCAACTTTTGTACTGTTCAGATATACGGCTGTGGAGTTATTAAGCGTGACCTGGGTAATGAGTATGCAGCTTTTTAGAATTCTTGGCTCATCTCTGGGTCGCATGGTTTGTGACCGGTCCGAAATCTTCAGGAACATCGGCGGGGTCACTGATGTAGCCTTTTGAAGAGTTAGTGAAAAAATATTAAGCAGTTAAAAGTTATTCAAAAACAATTTCCCATTATAAGTCAATGGGAAAAGTTAACAAAAAGTGCAGTTTTTACTTTTGCAAATGGCCCTTTTACTGTCGCAAATCCACCATTTTGTTTCCAGTTGGTCATCAGAAAAATGCTTGGCATTTAAATTTGGGACCCTCTAGCAACCTAATTCTTTTTGTATTCACCTAGTCGGACCCTGAGGATGCTAGGCATGTCTTTATTTTGGGATAAAACACCCCAGAAATATGTTGATCAAATTTCTGGAAAAGGTACTTTCACAAAGTACTTTCACATTTGCGACAGTGTTGCATGAATTTGTGAAAGCTTTTGCAAAGTTCGACAGTACTTTTCCAGGCTGTGGGAAACTGACAGCAATTCTTTGCCACCCTTCTACAAAAGAACAGTTTGGTCTTTTGGGCTAAAATTTGGAGGGAACTCGGTGAAAAAATATTACAGGGCGGCAAAGTTACAGCACTCCAAAGTTGATGCTTTTTCCCATAGGATAACATTACGGTGCCTGCCACATTACAGGAATCCTTTGCGGCCCTGCTGCAAAATAACGGTTTTGTCTTTTGGGCTGAAATTTGGAGGGAAGAAAGCCAACATCCCACAAATGTGCCTTTTAGTGGTTTGGTGAAGAAATATTACAGGGAGTCAAAGTTATGGCACTCCGAACTTCTCTTTTTTTTCTATAGGATAATATTATGGCGTTTGCCACGCCTTTCATGGCCCGTATCTCAGAAATGGTGCGAGATAGGGACTTTGCGTCAGAAAGATGCTTAACCCCCTACTGGGGCTAAGCATTATATATATATATATATATATATATATATATATATATATATATATAATATATATATATATATATTATATATAGATATATATATTAGAGACAAAAACTCCATTTAATGCATCAGTTAGGGGTTGTTCCACAGCGACAAAAGTGAGAAATTCGATGTTAGGGTTGAAACCCCCCTTACCCCCTCCCTGCCCCCCAACCAGCATCGGGGTGTGCGTTGGGGTCATCAGCTCTAACCTCACCCCAGTCCATGTGTAAACAAGCTGAGGTGGTGAAGTATAGGAGAATGGGGTGAGAGTTAGGACCGACAACCCCAACTCACACCCTGATGCTAGTTGGGGTGCAGGGTGGGGGGTGCAAGGGGGTTTTCAACCCTAACATCGAATTTCCTCACTTTTGTCACTGTGAAACAACCCTAACTGATGCATTAAATAGATTTTTTTGCCTCTAATATATATATATATATATATAAAAGAACAGCAGTAAAGGTACTTTTCTTTCCTTTTCATCGTTTGTATCCTGCAACTGTAATTGGCTGCTTCACGGTTGCTGGAGGCCTGAAGTCCGAGTTCGAAGGGGATGTTTGTGTGGGCCTGTGATTCTGGATTTAAGGAAATTTGGAGGATTTCCCCAGCAAGGGCGACTGATTGCTGTTGGCTCATTGAGGTGGGGATTTTTTCTCTGATGGATAGAGTCTTTTTTGGGCTCCTCCAAGGTACTGCTGGCATTTCATGTTGGTGAGCTTATTTTGTTCTGTGTGAACACTACACTGCTTTCAACTAGAGTATTTGTGACATTTTATTGAGCCGAGGCTGACTTGGGCACTTGGTATACCTCTTTCTGGTCACCTTCTGAGGGGCGGCTGTGTGTGCATTGGGGCCACAGTGGGAGGTGCCAATGCACATCTAGTGAAGAGTAGATGTGCTATTGGCAGCCTCTAGGTCTCTCGGTGGGGAGTCTTCTTTTTAGCGGTCTCCGAGCTGGGGACCATAGTTGTGGCTCCTTAGTACAGGGTAATTGCCTCCTGGGGTGAGCAGTGGACGGGCTCTACCTTTTGTCCCTAAAATTATTCAACCTGAAGGCAAGATTCAATTGCCAAATAAAAAGCTTACTGTGAATTTATTTGCTGCATTTAAATTGAATTTTCACTTCAGAGGTAGTGAGAGAAACTCTATGGCTTTAATTACCATTTAAAAGACTTTCCTATTGGCAGTGAGAGTGCAACTTGGGATATTCATATCCGGATTTCTTTCTGGGACTTGGACTTGGGCCCCCATGGATCTATCAACTAGGGGGCCAAAGAGATCTCCAAATTCTGGGATCTTCCCAGGGGTCAAAGCGGCTGGTGAGAGTGGTGCTGGGGCTTCCTGGGGAGTATATTTCAAGTTGCATCTTTTGAATTGACTGCTGAAAGATTCTGAAAAATCTGAACATAAAGTGACTTGTACCATCCTGAGTATTGACATTTTTTATGCGATTTGCAGTTTGCTCTCCTGAACTGTATCTGAAGATTTAATTTTGAGTTTTATTTTTAGGGGGTTGTTTGGGGGGGTTAGTGTTTGTTTGATTTGTGTGTGTGTGGTGCGTATGTGTGTGTATGTGTGTGTTTGTGTGTGTGGAGGCTGCGGTACTGAGTTTTGTTTTGGTCTTGGGATTATGTAGCTGGCGGGATGTGTCTGAGAATGTATGCCGGCCTGGGGCAGTCCAGGATAGTGTATGGGGCATCCCAGCTGTTCTATCATAGGCCTTTTTTCAGCCTCCCAGTGTCCGATACTACAGCAAGGTGCTGTAGGGAGGTTGGAATCAGGAGGAGTCATAGGACTCAATCAGGGTGGGGTGCTCCTTGCACTGCAGGTGTAGGATCGAGGTAGTGTTGTGCAGAATGCAACCTGGGATTAGAGAGGACTTGGGGAGAGGCCATACGTGTTTAGTTCCTGTTGCCAGGGTTCCCACCAGACCAAGTGGGCAGGCAGCCAGAAGGGCTGCATTGTCCACCAGTCCCCTGAGGGTGGTGCTTTGCAATGCCAGATCAGTCAGAAACAAGACTACAATTATGACGGACTTGGTATCTTTGGCCGATCTGGCTTGCATTATGGAGACTTGGATCAGAGATGATGCTGGCCCAGTTTTAGAGGCTGCCATCCCACCCAGGTATAGTGTAGTACACTGCCCCAGAGTGGAACGCAGGGGTGGGGGATAGCCATCTATTTTAGATCTGAGCTGGGCTTCACCATACACCCAGTGAGAGCACCACATTCATTTTAATATGTGACCATTCGTGGGGGTCCAGGCACAGGCTGCTTGGTTCTCCTGATTTATCACCCTTCTGGGGTGGTGAGAGATTTTTTGCAGGAAGTGGCTGATTTCATCATCGGGGAAACATTGGAGGCCCCCAGATGTTTAGTGCTGGGGGACTTCAATGTTTGGGCCGAGGATGAATCCTCTCGACTTGGTCATAACTTCCTCCAGATGATGTCATCTCTGGGCTTTGTGCAGGGAGTTTCTTCTGCAACTCATCAGGGTGGCCACATGCTGGATTTGGTGTTCTCACTAGGGCTTGAGATAAATAGTCTCAGCATTGATAGGGTCATTTGGTCCAATCATTGCCCGGAGAAGTTCCGGTTCGGGGTCCCCCTCGGTAGCCCTCCCCCTGCAGAGATGGTCAGCTATCGCCCTTTGAGGGGGTTGACCCCTGAGGGTTTCTTGGTGGTGGCTGACCTATCTAGTGTGGACAATGCATGCATTGGGGGTGTGTGCACAGTAGTGGACGCCTATTATAAGGCGCTTTCTGCTGCACTTGACTCCCTCGCACCAGCCCGTGCACGACCCAGGTCTTCTCACTTAAGGTCCCCTTGGTATGACAGGGAGCTCAAGGAGATGAAGACTTTGGGTCAGAGATTAGAGCGCTGTTGGTGGAAGTCCGGCCTGGAGGAAGACAAACTGGCCCTACGTATGCACTATGGTGCATACCAGGGGCCAATCAACCATAAGAAGACAGAATTCCTGTCCAGGGAGATTGCTGCTGGGAGGAACTGACCAACTGTGCTCTTTCAGACTATGGACAGGCTCCTTCATCCTTCCTGTCTACAGCCAAAGGTAGCCTTTTCGAATGCATTGCGCGATGAGTTTGCTCGGTTCTTCTCGGACAGTGTGTCTGCCAACAGGAAGGGAGTTCTGCCAGTGGACCAGAATCTGGCCTACAGTGGTCACCATGGGTGACCATAGAGCACTCCACCTGTTTGGGGTAAGTTTAGACTGGTGGAGGTGGCTTAGGTCAGTGAGATTGCCTCCAAGCTTCGGCACACCTTTTGTGAACTGGACCTGGTGCCAACACATTTCTTAATGAGATGTGTTGACTCCGTTGGCCCAGTGTTTGCCCTGATTGTCCAGTGTTCCTTGTCAGAGGGGCTCTTTCCTGATGTCTTGAAGAATACATTGGTGAGACCTCTCCTGAAAAAAACATTGTTGGATCCTGACGTCAAGGCAAATTACCGTCCTATCTCCAATCTTCCATTTTTAGGTAAGATTGTTGAGAAGGTGGTGGCGCTTCAGCTTGAGGAGCATCTCATGGCCCATGATCTGTATGAGGTATACCTCACATGGAACCCATACATATCCAATATGGGTTCCGTGTGAGGCATAGCACAGAAACTGCGCTAGTTGGGGTGCACAATGACCTCCTTGGGACCAGAGATCAAGGGGAGGGGACAATTCTTGTTCTCCTCGATCTCTCTTTAGCATTTGACACGGTGGACCATCGAGTGTTACTTGATCACCTAAGGGAATTCTGCAGACTCGTCGGCTCTGTCATCTGCTGGTTTGAGTCTTTTTTATCTAACAGTAGGCAGAGGGTAGTGATGAGGAATTTCTCCTCCTCCCCTGACCACCTGTCGTGCAGAGTTCCCCAGGGTTTGGTCTTTTCACCGATGTTGTTTGCAGTGTACATGCTACACCGGGAAAGCTCATTAGGAAGTACAGCTTGAGTTTTCACAGCTATGCTGATGATACCAGCTGTACTTTTCCTTTGCCCCTGGAACATCTTGTGTAGTAGAAGTGCTTAACAGCTGCCTTGCTGAAATCAATGACTGGATGACCTCCAGCTGGTTGCAACTGAATCCCAGTAAGACGGAGATACTGGTGGTGGAGTCAAGCAGAGGGTGTGCTAGGTTAGCCTCTGGTGCAGAGACAGGACTTTGCCTTGGCTCTATACCACTGAAGGTCTCCTCAAGGATGTGTGTGATCTGGGTGTTATTCTTGACAGCAGTTTGACACTTCAGTTTCAGGTGGCTTCCATTGTCCGTACCAGCTTTTATCATCTAAGGAATATTGCCAGGATCAAGCCCCTAGTTCCGCCACTGGACCTCCCCACTTTGGTGCATGCCTTTGTGACGTCCAGGCTTGACTACTGTAATGCACTCTATCTCGGGGTCTCTGGGGGTACCCTGCACTGACTGCAGCTGGTGCAGAATGTGGCAGTGAGGTTGTTGACAGGACAGTCTAAATAGTCATATTACTCCAGTGCTGCATCAACTGCATTGGCTGCCTGTTAGGTGGAGGGTCCTCTTTAAGGTGGGTTTGCTCACCTTTATGGCCCTACACAGCCTGGGCCCTGGCTACCTGAAGGACCTTCTTACACCTGCTGTCTCAGTTCACTCCCTCTGCTCCTCCTTTAGGGGCCTCCTCTTGATTCCCAGGACGAGGCTAAGAACTGCTGGCAAAAGAGCATTTAGTGTCGCCACCCCCATCCTGTGGAATTTGCTACCTTTAGTTGTTAGGGAGGTCCTGTCTGTTGAGGTATTTAAGGCCCACCTCAAGGCCTTCTTGTACAATCAGGCCTTCTCAGACTATGTTTTATAGTTCATACTGGTTTTTAAAATTTTTGATATTTAATTTAGTTTTAGAGATTCTAAATGTAGCTGTAGTTGAGGGTAGCAAATTGTCTAGCAAATTTTGTTTTAATTTGTTTGGAGCAGTGTATATAATTGATTATTATTGTGCTGTGCTCCATTTATTTGATTGATGTACGGCACCCAGAGCCTCCAGGATGGGCGTCTCTTTAAATAAATCTTGCCTTGCCTTGCCTCCTATCATTCCCTCATTGACTGGTTCACATTGATAGATAGTATAGGATTGCTTGTGCAGTTACATTATCTGACACAGTTGACTATACTCCCACAATTTTTATGTGTGAGTCATATCCATTAAAACCTCCTATCAGAATTATTCACTTTAGAGATTTCTCTAAGGTACATGCCAACAGTTTTCTTTATTAACATATTGCTGATGACTACCCTTATCTGTACCACACCCATTGAGCCTTCATTGCTTCATCACATTTATTTGACACTCTTCTGGCTAGCCAAAATAAACATACCTCTGTTACAAAAAGGTGAGTAAGGAGCCAGTAGATTTATCAGGCACTGCAAAGCAAGTTCAAACAGGAAAAAGGCTGAAAGTCAAATTGCCTGACCTTTATAGTGATTGGGTTGAATACAGATAATAGATAAATATCTGCAAAAGGTTTGTTAGGGCTAAAAAAAATGCCTATTACAGGAATAAATGAAATAACTTTGAAACATTTTATGAGGTTAAAATGGTCATACAACTTGACTAATGTTGAAACTAATGGTGTAAACTACAGTGACTGAGCCATGATTGCTAATGCCTTAAACGCTAAAGGTTTAGATCTATATGAACTGTATCTTAGCTAATGCAGCACCTTCCACTATCGTTCCCAACCAGGATCAAAGTACTGTTTGTCCAACTGAGGTTAAAATGCTATTGTCCTGTACAGTATGTTGTAATGCAAGAAAACCAACTGTGATTAACCTACTTCTTAGATCAGAGAACCTCGACACACACCGTTTGATTTCAAACATTCCTCTGGACCATTAATTCATTTGATTACAAAGAAATTGTTCCCTTGAACAGTCCTGAAACATACATAGCAGAGTGTATGCTCTGGTCTCAACAGAGGGTTATCCAGCAAAAATAATTAAAGTACACAAAAAATATTCTGAGAGAAAAATGATCATTTTTGTAACCCCCAGGCCACTTTTAACTAGTGAGCACACTTTCCATTAAAATCTGGAAACACTGGTGCCCATATACTGGCATACCATTTTACTTTACAAAAAGATAGGTACAACTGAAGTTAGGATGTATACCTGGCTCATTTTATAGAGGAAGTGATGGGTGGGGGTACAGAAACCAAACAACATGAACCCTTGTGTAAATGACACAACTCAGATCCTGGGTGGAGGCTGCTAGGCATATGCAAGATCTAACCTGCTGAAGGGGTCCCAGTAGATCCACACAACCAGAGAAGCAATAATCAAAATGTCCATAACAGTGAATGGGATTGTGCAGTATGGCTTTATTCAACAGATGGAAATTAAAAGCAGAAGTGGACCCTAAAGGGTTGGTCCAGGCTGGGCAGGTACATTTCATGAACTCCTCTTGCATGCAGTACAGTTCATGAACACACAAAAGAACAATCTTCTTCCCAAATTCCCAAAAGGTGCATTAGTGGACACCTGGCCATGCACATGAACATTTTTCTCCCATGAAATGTAATTTAGTGAATCTAAGTCACACACTCAGATCTCGAACATAGGTGCACATTAGTGAAACTCAGTCACACACCTTAATCTGTAGCTTGGCCCTTGCTCAGGTAAAACTAGTGCCCTTTATGAACCAGGAAGCCCTGCCTTATAAGTGCTTAGATGGCGTTCCTCCCATCCTTGGCCCCAACTGACAGTTTCTACCATTCTTCAGGGTTAAACCACTGAAACTCCCATTACCCACTGAAATGCCAGAGGTCCTACACTTTAACTCGTCACTCACTGGGGTGACCAAAGAACAAAATTGCACTCAATTGGGTGAACATTTCAACAGAAACTTCACTCACTTGGGTGAATTAGGGGCACTGACAATGCAATTCAGCCTTATCTATGGGCACAAGCATCCCAGACTATCGAATCCCCTAAACATTGTGGAGATCTAGTCTCCTAGAACAGTACTCACTGAGGTTGTCCCATCCACAAGGCATGGAACAACAAAAGGAAAAGAAAGGCACTATCTTGGGTGGTAGATCAAACAGTTTCTCTCAGTTCCTATCCAAGGTAGCTGAAACACATACAGAACCTTCAGGGGATTGCCCCTTGAGTTCACTAAGAACAAACAGTTCCTTCCACTTCACCGGGTGTAGAAATCAGGAAATCCTGCTGTAACACTGGTCTTCACCACTTCACTGGAAGCTGGACATGTCAGTTCCAGTAGGGTGAGAAATTCTGGACCCTCACCTCAGGGCCCACTGGCAATCCTTCTGCCACTCTCACCTCCTCACTCAAGCTCTAACTGAACACAGACTTAGCATTCTAAGCTCCCCAGAGCAGCTATCCATACAGTATGGCTTATGCTGCTGTGAGAGTTTCAAATGACATAATAATTCTTCCCTCAGGCTAGCTGAGTAAACAATGATGTCATTATGTAAGAAGCCCCTAATGAGCCCCCTACCAGCTGCCTGCTACCTTCCTAACAATAATACTTATAGGATTCTAGTAATCCCAGGAGACTGGGTGGTTACACTCACCCCTGCCAGCTAAAGGACTGTCCACAGTCATTCCTTCACCAGGCACCAGGGCATCCTACCTCTGATGCTTCCTATGGGGAGGGTTGATGAAGTTCTCACCTACCATATGCCAGGTATTGGCAGGAAACACCAAAGGATAGAGGCTCACTGAAGAAACTTCAGCTGCAATCCTACTACTGTACTATTTATGGATTCTCAATGGCTCCAAGAAACTGTCTGAAGCATGTCCTACCAGACAGCATTGGTGACCCCTATGTCCAGAATCAGGACCACCAACCTTACCCCCCCAGCCCTCTAGGGAAAATCTGTCTGACCTATGCTACCTACCTGGTGTCCAAACCCAAAAAATATTTTACCCCTCACACCTGTAAAATGAAAAAAGGTTAGACATTGTACAGTACCACACAGTTACACAAGCCTAATGACTCTACACAAAGGGAGGACTCTGATGGGATCAATTCTCTTCAGGTCTTCCCGTTTTCTTCCAGGAACACCCGCAAAAGAAAACACTGCAAAAATACATTTCTGCACATAACTACAACCTGTAAAGGCAAAAAACAGTGACCAAAAAAACCTCCAACTGGATACTGCACAAGCCCAAAAAGCATTTTGAAAAGGATTTTCTAAAAATGTACTAAAACATAAAAACATTTGCAAAACATTGGGGGGGGGCTGCAGTATCCAAAACTAGGGAAGAGTCCAGAGTGCTAAAGCACTACAACAAGAGTCTCTTCTAGGCCAGAGCCTGCTGAAGCACAGTTCTGGAACAGGCACATGGCCTGTAAGCACTGCAGTCTAATTGGCGAGACTATTGGAGACTATTATTCCAAAGAGTCTTCAAACTTGCAGGAAAGTGTCAAATTAAGTATGAAAAAGGTCTCTTACCAGTTCTCAGTGACAGAAGGATGCCAACATCACCTCTCTGTACCTGCAGCCTGATGATTTTTGGCTGCTGGGTAGACAAAATCTTCGGCTCAGATGCTTTCACAACCTCCTACTGGATCTGAATGGAAATCTTCTCTGAACTGCTGGGCTGATGAACCTTGATGTTACCACAGACGAAACCTGAATCCTGCTGGAGCTGAACCTGGATCACCAGAAGAAAGGCACCTCCATCCTGGGTTGCTGCCTTTTTGGTTGCAGATTGCTGAGGTGGCAATGGCTGTATTCACTTTTGACAAGTGTGCACAATTTTCAAGAATGGCACAAATTTCTGGGGTAGTACCATTTTGGATCAGGGGCATAGACTGTCACCCCATCTGGACGAACCATTCAAACATTATAGAATGTCTCTTGGTCAGCTTTGTCCACTATTCTTACAGAGTTGATCAACAAAGTCCTGCCATGCCTCCAGAACTGCAGTCTCTCATTACACACCTTAATTCGGACCCACTTGTTTACTCTAGGGTGTAGGTTGGCACAAGCTTATTCCTACAACCAGACATGCTTGTCTTTCTCAATTTCTTACCATATCTGTTGAGGGTAGAAGGGTATGATTATCCATACTTGGTCTCAGCTCATCTACACACAACTCTCTCTTCTTTGTTGCTTTTAACTAGCTCACATCCATAAGCATGGCTTGGGGGTGGCCAGTTCTGGTTAAGCCAGTCATGAACACTTAGTGCAGAGCAAAAGCAGTCCACCTCTGTACTCAAAGACACATTTCTTAAGCCTCCTTCCACACTGACATCTGTAAGTTCCATGGAAGCCCAGGCCAATGGCTATTCATGGGGTCCCCCTGAAGCCATTGCTGCTTCTTCCTCTTCTACACATTCTGCCCAGGATCTGGTGATTGCACCAATCCCCACAATTGTCCATTCTCCACTGTCAATGGAGGCACTGTCCACCCAATGACATGCTTCCTCCACCTCAGACTCTCCTACGTGACTTGGACTTGGGCTTTCCACCCACAGATCTACTGAACCTGCACTGGCAGCATCAAATTCCACCCTCTACAGCATGGAACACTTCACTTCCTCTGGGCCTTGCAAAGCATCAGGACAGACAATGTCCAGAAATTCATTTAAAAACTCAATGGGATCACTTTTACTGTACCCAGCCTGTTGCTGTTGTTCCAATTCTACAGGGTCCCCTGTCTGTGCCCAAGTTGGAGTTAAAGGAATACATTTTGCTTTAGCTACCCTTGTGCCACCTGTCATGCTCATCTCAAATCATGTTCTACAGTCTGTACAATGTAGAATTGGCAATACATCTCTTCCTGGCTTTAGGCATACTATGCACACACAGGGGTTCTCAAATGGTGAGACGAGCCTCCCTTGGGGGGCCCCAACCTGTTCAAGGGGAGGCTCAAGCAAGTCTGAAAAGGTAATGTATTTAAATTTTGAGTTCTATATATTTTGTTTGAAAGGATGAAGCAAACTGAAAGAGGATAACAGTAGGTGAAATTTATGTATTTATTTACAAATCAGTGACAAGAGAAGGTGAATGAGTCGAGGCTCATTTCAGGTGTACCAGGAGAAGGGCAGGGAGTGAATACAATTCAAAAGGTAACTGCAATGCAGTCAAGCAATACAAAATTGACAATAGTGCAAACAAATATGAAGAATAAACTACAGTAATAATGAGTGGTAGTAATTGATCAACTTGAAGACTGATGGCAGAACAACCCAAATAACAAGGGCTGAGCATAGAATTGCAAAGAGCAATAGTAGGAAGGAGCAAAGTAATCCCTGAGAAGTTGTTTAAGAGCAGGGGAAGAGGGGGTGAGGCAAGGTATGTAGGAAGGTTATTCCAGATAGAGAGAAAACAGAGAAAGCAGTCTGACCCCGTGAAGGTACTGCAACAAGGGGTAACAATGGTTCAAGAATCAAAATAGTGGAGCAGGTAGGCTGTCCTGTGGGGAGGGGGGGTTATAGTAAGCTGAATAACAACATTTATTTATTTTATTTATTTGTTAGTCAGAAAACACCTTTGAGCACAGGTGCTTTTTTTCAAAGGTTCCACATCAGTGAAAGACAAAGAGCTGAATGAGAACCAAGTACTCAAAGGGGTTTTAATTTATTCATGGTGTACTGCACAAAGTACAGTATGTTAATTTTCTTTGGGGAGGCCCAAGATTATTTCAGTTTTTGGGGAGGCTCAAAATCTTTTCCATGGATTTGGGGAGGCTCACTGACAAAGTCTAAGAGCTGTTGCATTAACCGGATAGTTTGGCAAAGCCACTTCAGTGGGTGCAGATGAACAGTCATACAATTGCTCAGAATGGGCTAGTTCTTGTTCTTGTTCTTGTTGGGCTATCCACATCCTGGCATGGAGCGGGTAGTGAGTGGGTTGCTGCACCATGTTCTGCAATTAAAACATACACGTTCAAAAATTACTATTTTTAAAAGCACTCTGAGATTTGGTTTTAACACACTGGAAAAAGTTCACTAACAGGCTGCCTGGCTGCTACAATTGTATTCCACAACTTAGCAAGAAACCATCTGAAACTTTGTTTTGAGCTTGAAAACTGTTCTAAAATGACGCTGCTTTGTTTGCATTGCTGGCTACACCCCAACATGGCCACTGTATCATTGCATCACACTCGGTTAAAAATTGCTAGGATTATGTCTGGATCTTTTGCATTTCAACTGATTTTTCTCAAGCACAAGTTCACTTTACTATTTCTCAATCCATTACTTTACAAGCACTTGGACCAGAGGTATTGTTTGTTTTGAAGTTTGCTTTCTTTGAAAACAGCACTTTCACACAGAAAATCCAAGATTTAACCATTCACAAAACTTTATCTTTCTCAGTACTTTTGCTGCATTTGCTCAAGTTCTTACAGTTTTCTGACTTTGGCACCACAGTCATTTACTTTTGCAAAGGGTACTTACAGGCAGTAGATGGTTTACACTGTTGATGGAATATGGCTTGCTGCCGACTTAAAGAAGGCCTCTGCAGTGAAACAGGCTCGTGGTCCTACCAATCATTGTTACAATTGCCTGGATCACTATCCAGTTGGTTGGAATACAGGATGAGCCCAGGTTATTTGTGAAAAAGTTAGAAAAACTGCTGCTACATAATCGCTTTAGCTGTAAGCAATTCCTCCTTCCTGCCTCATGAACTATACTCTGCTAGCACACTGCAGGCTGCTCCTCCACGAATGTTCCACAATCTCAGACTCAGGCAAGGGAAGGGCTTACATGCACTGGGACCAATCACACAATGCCATACAAATGAGCTCTCTCTCTGCCGCACTCCTGCATGGCGATTGAGAAGGCAAAATTTAAACTGCAAACTGCCACTTTTTTACTCTGCTTGAAATTTCAGCAGGGCAAGCATTTTAAGGCATTTTCACTCTGTACATGGTGCATTTTCCTTAGTGACTCCCTCAAATTTTACTGTACACACTTGAAACCTTCTGAGCACTTACAATACACTATCTTTTAAGTCCACAAATATTTTTTTCTCTGAAAATTTGCAACATTTAAACAGTTTTAAGTGCTTTTACCACAAGGCAAGGGTAACCATCTCTCAGTCCACAGTTTTAAAGTAAACACACAAGCAGCAAATTCTTCCTCATTCTTTTCCACAGAAACTCGGGCAGCAAAAGACTTTCAGGTGGCATTTTACTTGTCACAACTTGCTTTCTGGTAAATGGTCTTCTGTTTGGGGCACCACCACCAGACAAGAAGATACTAGACATACTATCAGCATACCTCTCACTCCAAATTAAATATCACAGGATGAGTCCCCATTTTTTGTAACACCCAGGCCACTTTTTAACTATTGAGCACACCCCTATTAAAATTTAGAAACACTTGTGCCCATATACTGGGATACCATTTCACCTTACAAAGAGGTAGGTGCCACCCTTGATGTTAGGCTGTATACCTGGCTCATTTTCTAGAGGAAGAGAGGGGTGGTGCTACAGAAAAAAAAATAACATGAACCTCATGTAAATGACACAACCCAGGTCCTGAGTGGAGGTTGCTAGACATATGCTAGATCTAACCTGCTGAGATGGTCCCAGTAAATCCACACAACCAGAAGCACTAATCAGAATGTACACAACAGTGACTGGGACTGCGCAGTTGGCTTTACTCAACAAATGGATATTAAAAGCAGACGTGGACCCCCAAAGGTTGGTCCCAGCTTGACAGGTACATTTCAGAAACTCCCCTTTCATGCAGTACAGTTCAAGAAAAACACAATAGAACAATTTTCTTCCCAAATTCTCAAAAGGTGCATTAGTATAAACTTCCCTCAAGCTTCATAGTATGCCCCATGTTCTGGTGCTCCTCCTCTTGCGAAAATAACTCCCTTCCTGCACCATGTTCATTTCCATGAGGTACTTACCGGTCTTTGTTATGTGCTTTCTTGCTCTCCTGTCCTCCTGGGAGTACATGTTGAGCTCCTGCAGTCTCTCTGCCTAGTTTCTTGTGCAACCCCAGTAACATTTTAGTAGCCCTCCTCTGGACTGTTTCCACCTTATCAATGTCCATGTGGAGGTGTGGCCCCCAGAACTGGATAAAGTACTCTAGGTAGGGTCTCACTAGTGAGCAATACAATGGCAACACTACCTGACTTCTCCAGCTAGAAATACCCCTTTCTATACACCTCTGCATCCAGCTAGCTTTGCTTATTGGCTTGTAACACTGCCCTTCCTTGCCACCTTGACATAATCATATATGATTACCACAAGGTCCCTGTCTTGCTTATGACTGTAAGTACCTCCCCTCCCCATGTTATACACAGACCTCAGGTTTATCAACCCCAGGTGCATGACTTTGCACCTTTTGGCATTGAAACCCAGTTGCCACGCCTTACAGCACTCCTCTAGTTTTCCAGAGCCTTTGCATTCTCTCCATTCCAATGCAGGTGTCATCTAAGCATGCATACTGCCAAAAAATATCCTAAACCCTATTAGACTGGAGTTCATCTCGTGCATAACACCACCAACAGCAGGTAACTAACAGCATTCAAACTGCCATAGATAGTGGGTCCCCAACAAGTGACATGTTCATTGATTTTTCGTAGGCATTTGACTCCCTAGATCATATGATCCTCCAAAACAGGCATGCTTTTGTCCTAAACAATTCCATGATTAACTGGTTCAAAACTTCTCTCTCAAACAGGCAAAAGAACATATCCTTTAAAGTGGCAAAATTGAAATATGGGCCCATTGTTTCAGGCATTCCACAGGGTTCTGTATTGGGCCTCATTCCACATATGTAGTTATAGTTATTAAACACGGACAAAATTAGGTCTATGCCCTTATTGTCAGTCTGTTTACACAGAACTGGTCTTGAATTAAATTGTTTTTCCATATGGTTGTCAATTTTTTTTTTAATATTAAGTACTAAAAATGGAAGATTAGGTTTGCTGGCAAAGGCACCTATCTTCACCTGAGCTCTTTTCTTCTAGGTTGCTTGTAAGGACAGAGCAAGGAACCTTATCAGAACAATGAACAAGATTAAGGCTTATTTTGGCTAGGCAGATTTACTGTGTGTTATTATTTTCTTTTGTACTCACAGGGGTTGTCACTGTGTATTGCTAACATTTTATTGCTTTATTTTTCTCAGATTAAAATTGTTGTTGCAAGGTATACTTTCTGCTGCATTATTATAGGATGTGCCTACATGGTTGTGCTTACAGATTACTGCTGTAATCTTCTCTGATTCAAATTATTTTTTGCAAGGTATATCTTCTGTTATTGCTTTATTTTTCTCTGCAGCAAAGGGTTTTTTACAGGGTATATTTTCTGTGAAATTATTACAGGTGGTGCTTTACAGGTTTTACAGTTTTATCTATCATTAGGGTAAGCTTTCAGGGTTACTGCATTTGTTGTTGGTTGATTGTTTCTGATCTTGCCTCCTTGTTTCTTGCATCTGAGGTTCTTTTTTTCAGATGGGGAAGGGCCCAGCCACCTACCCCCATCCCAACCACCCCATGCTACACTCCTTTTATAGGGTAGCACAGTCATGACATTTCCTGTAGCAAGGCAGGACGGGGAGGATCAGAAGGTTATCCACACAGTTACTTCCTTTACAGGGGCACAAATAATTTAACTTCTTATAACAAGTTATACAAAAACAAACAAACAAAATACAAAATCAAACTTTTGCTTTCATTTTCCTCCTTCTAATTACTCTGACCAGGTTATAAACCCAGTAGCTCATCTGGCATGAATATTATTAACTCCAGGTACTGCAGGACACTTTTCAAAAGGGCAATTATAAAGGATTTAGGACACTGTCCTACATGCTGGACCATTGGAGATCTAAGGTCTCAGCTCCAGGCAGCATGGGCAGAGACTGTGCACCTCAAGTAGCATTTCCAGGAGGAAATATATTATAAAAAAACCGACCACCATTTCCCCAACATCCAACAGAAGCACCTCAACTGCAGAGGGTAGTTGGTCTGGGAGGTTGGCAGGTGGTTAGAAGGGGCAAATCAGGTGCCCCATCACTCAGTGCTCTCCAACATATCAACTCCACAAACTATATAAAAACTACAAACAGGTATCTTCCTCTATCTCTGAAATCAAACAAAGGGGCAGAGGACACTACAGAGCAGGACACTGCAGCATAGGAGCTAGCACAACAGAACTCACCCAAAACAAGGGCCAAAACAAAAAAAGCAAAAAAGAAATCCAAAACACTTCTGATCATAGGAGACCCAATGATTCAAGGAGTTGATACTTACCTCCAGCTGGGGGTAATGGGCATATGTCTCCCAGGTACATCAACGTAGAGAGACACTGACAGCATTGATAAAAACATGCAGGAAGCAGGAGAAAACAATGATGTCCTGGTATACATAGGGAATAATGATCTCACCAGTCAGTCAGTTGTGGAGGCCAAGGAACACCTAACCAGGCTGGGTGACAAACTGTCATCCATTTCATCCAGCATCTCCTTCTCTGAGATCCTGCCAGTCTGGGAGGTGGGGAAGATGGACAGAAGATCAGAGAAGGGGAGATAGGGAGCTAAACATGTGACTCAAGGGCTGATGCCAGGAAAAAAGACACAAATGTGTTGGTAACTGGCAACAGTTTTGGGAGCGAAAGTTCCTTAAATTCGATGGACTGCATCTGACTAAGAAGGGAGTCAGTGCATTGGGGCAGACGTTTGACGTCTTTACAGAATATTCAAACTAGCAAATGGGGAGAGGGGTGCAGCACCCGATACGTCAAATGGGAAGAACATCCCTCCCCTCCTCAGCTAGTGATCAAACAGGAGTTCAGCATGTTTGTAGTTCATTTGCATCACCAGATAAGGAAATGGTCTGGCTCCCTATATGATGCACTGTGGAAACACCGGACCTCACCCAACAACTAACACACCAAAATCTGGCAAATGGAAAATCATGTATACAAATGCTGTCAGTCTGGGAAACAAGATCCAAGACCTGCAGGCAACAATGACAGAGGCTAAACTGGACATAGTAGCCATTAGTGAGACATGGTTCACCAGTAACCTCACTTGAGAGACTTCAGTACCAGGCTATATACTGTGCAGAAGAGACCAAGGTGCAAAAAGGAGTAGTGGAGTGGCCCTTTATGTCAATGAAAATATCAAAGCTACAGAAATTCAGAATACACATAAGGAGCCAGAAGAACTGTGGGTCACCCTGGAAACAGGAAATGGGACAGCCATATAAACTGAGGTTGTCTATAGGCTTCCAGACCAGAGGGAGGACATAGACACATTAGTGTTAGAAGATATACAAAACATTACAGCTAAAGGGGAGGTTCTGATAATGGGAGACTTCGACATGACAGATACAGATTGGTCAATACCAGCAGGAACATCTGCCAGAACTAGACACATAGTGGATTCCCTGCAGGGGAAGGGCCTCAAACAACTGGTAGAAAAACCCACAAGAGACAGGGCTATCCCAGATCTAGTAATGACTAATGGGGAAAGGATCATATATCTCCAGGTAGAAGGTCACCTGGGGGGCAGTGACCATCACATGGTATGGTTCAATTTGGCCAATAGAACTAAGTCATCCAATTCCAAGGCAAAAATATGGGACTTCAGAGGAACTGACTTTGATAAGATGGCCAACAGAGTTAAGCTAGCCATGACAAGAAGAAATACAGGTGAGGGGGTGAAGGCAAAGTGGGCAAGCATTAAGGATGCAATACTTGAAGCAACATCCCATAGTGTTAGAGAGAAAAGCAAGAGCAAAAGAAGAAGGAAACCACTTTGGTTCTCTAAAACAGTAGCATAAAGGTTCAGAGCCAAAAGGCTAGCCTTCGGGAAATATAAGGGAACACAGTGGGACAAAGATAGGGAGGCATACCAAACTTCCCTAAGGGAAGCAGGGAAGGCAGTAAGGCAGGCAAAGGCCCAAACTGTGGAAACACTAGCACAAAAAGTAAAAGAAGGTGACAAGACTTTCTATAGATTCATTAGTGAAGGGAGAAAGTCCAGAGGGGTTTTGCTATCATCAAACGGGATAAAGGGGAGTATAAGGAGGAGGACCAAGGAAAAGCATCTATCCTAAATAGATACTTCTGCTCACTATTTACTGAGGAGAAGGTAGGGCAGGGCCCACAGCTCAGCACCATGGACACAGTGGGGAGGGAGGTGCGCATTAGTCACCTCACAAAAGAAAGGGTCTTACAAGAGCTCACTAAGCTCAGGGTGGACAAGGCAATGGGACCTGATGGCATACATCCCAAGGTAGAAAAGGAGCTAAGGGTGGAAATAGCAGAGCCATTATCAGAACTGTTTAATGAGTCTCTGAGCACAGGAGAGGTCCAAGAAGACAGGAGAAGAGCTCATGTGATCCCACTCCACAAGAGTGGTAGCAGAGAGGAGGCAGGGAATTATAGACCAGTCAGTCTTTCCTCAGTAGTGGGCAAGATTATGGAGGCACTCCTTAAGGAAAGGATAGTGCAACACCTGGAATCCATAGGAGCACAAGATCCAAGACAGCATGGGTTTACAACAGGAAGGTCCTGTCAAACTAATCTCTTAGATTTCTTTGACTGGATAACCAAAGTGGTGGACCAAGAGGGTGCAGTTGATGTCACCTACCTTGACTTCAGCAAAGCTTTCAATACTGTTCCACATAGAAGATTGATTAATAAGCTGGGTAGGCTTTGGGTGGGTCAGAAGGTGGTCAACTTGGTGGCAAACTGGTTGGGGAGCAGAAAACAGAGAGTGGTGGTAAATGGTATACAGTCAGAAGAGATGCAAGTCACAAGTGGAGTACATCAGGGATCAGTCCTGGGCCAGTCCTCTTCAATATCTTCACCAGTGACATTGCAGATGGACTGGAGAGTAAGGTTTGTCTATTTGCACATGACACCAAGATCTACAACAGAGTAGATGGTCCAGATGGGGTGGGCACAATGAGAAGAGATCTGGATAAACTGGCAAAATGGTTGGAAGAGTGGCAAATGGGATTTAATGCAATGAAGTGCAAGATCATGCACATAGGGAAGAGAAACCCTGAAGCCACCTATAGGTTGGGAGGGGAGTTGCTGGCAATCACAAGGGAAGAAAGAGACTTGGGCATCATTATCACAGATTATCTGAAATCATCCATGCAGACCACTAGAGCAGCAGATAAGGCTAGAGGGATGTTGGGGTGTATTAGTAGGGGTATCACAAGTCACAAGAGGGAGGTAATACTCTTTCTTTACAAGACACTGGTTAGGTCCCATCTGGAATACTGCGTGCAGTACTGGAGGCCGCACCTGCACAAGGACATTAACAAAATGGAGGCAGTCCTGAGAAGGGCAACCAAAATGGTGCAGGGACTGCATCAGAAAATATATGAGGACAGATTATGGGAGATCAATATGTATATCCTAGAGCAAAGGAGCAAGAGAAGTGATATGATCAAACCATTCAAACATCTTAAAGGGCATTAAGAAGGTGAAAAAGTCTAACATGTTTCAATATAAGAAAAATAGCAGGATAAGAGGACACAGCATGAGATTAGAGGGAGGCCAATTAAGGGGTAATGTGAGGAAGTTTTTTTTTCATGGAAAGGGTGGTAGATACGTGGAATGGCCTACCTCAGGAAGTGGTGGATATGAATACAGTGCAGGGCTTCAGACAGGCATGGGATAGGCATAAGGGAGCAATAACGATGAGTATGAATAGATAGGCCATTGACAGAGTACAGACCTATGGCACATTCATAAGGTAGAAAAAATGGGCAGATTGGATGGGCCTTGCGATCCTTATCTGCCGTCAAATTCTATGTTTCTATGTTAACATCTTTTTGAAAATATTTCCACCCACCTACCACCCTCTGCATGACCCGGTATTTTCTTCAGTCATTTTTGAATAAATTCCCTTCATATTTGTAATTATGGGATCTGTTACTAATTATATTTTATTTAAATTGCAGATTTAAGATTTTTGTAAGTTTTTATCCCTGCTGAGTCAGTAAATCAGAAGCATGTCACCCCTTGCCTCCTCTTGATTAGTAGAGATATTGCAAAATGAAAGTTCACCAGCGGAATTGCCACAAAATTGACCATTTTGCTGAGTGAAATGTTTCACAAAATTGCAGTGAAATGGCAAAATTTTGTCTGCAATTTGACCCACAGATCTCCTCCTGAGAGTCCCACTTGTTGGTGTCTAGTGCCCCACCCGAGGCTCACTGGCCACGATTAACGGTCTCCCTGGTGTCTAGTGGTTGCCCCCCCACCCTTGGCCAATTGGCAGATGAAATTAAATCAATTCCCCCTTCCGTCAAGGTACCCTCATGTCCTTCCCGAGTTCTTTTTTGTACAAGAATGTGCTCATTCATTGAAGCACTCAGTCAGGCTGCCAGCTGTGGAGGTGGGTGGACGGTTGTGCCGGTGCCCCGATAGGAGTAGGGTGGCTGCTATCTTCTGACAGGGTTGAGGTGGGGAGTCCACTAGACACTAGGAAGTTGGACATATTATTTTATTTAATTTTTTTAACTAAAGGAGAGTTGGGAGGGCTTGGGAGGGACATGAGGGTAACTCAGGGGAGATCGTCCAGTTGCAGGGGGGCAACCACTAGACACCAGGGAGAGGATATATATTTATTTTTTTTAAATGTTAGCCATGGGCGGCTTGGGGGGAGACTACACTAGACACCAGGGACTCAGGGAGTAGTGGCGATATTGAAGAATTTCACTCACAGGTAGTGAAATTTTAAAAGCGAATAGTGAATTTCACCAGTTCAAGGGTAAAATTTCACCCATTCTGCAGGTAACATTTAACATTTTGCCCTGTGAAAAAATTCTCAAAATGCATGTATTCTGCGAAATATTTCATGGAGTGAAATTTGTCAAGTTTGCCCAACACTACCCTTAAGGGAATATGGGTTCATTGCTTTCAGTTTCTCAGACTGGGTTTTAGGGTCTTGATTCCTAATCATTTTGGTGAACCTCCGTGTGTGGATTCTTGACCTGCACTGAACCAGATGGGGTCTTAACATGGCTTTCTAAAATGGGCAAAAAATAAATTACTAGAGTCCTGACTGGCTGAAAGTCTTTTTTAGCCATATCCTTATCAGGACATAACATTTCAACTGGCACTATTTGTGCCAATCAGAATGCAACACAGCTTAAAATCCATACGTACCTCCATTCTCCTACTGCAGCTCCTCAACCAGCATCTGCGAGAAACCAGGAGAATGGTGGCAGACTCACATCAAAATCCATGAAGCCTCATCCACCAAAGCAAGTCACAAGCACCATGGCAGCACAAAAGCCAAAGAAATACAACTCAGGCAATACAATCCTCCACTTCCTATAGAGGCCGTAAGTTGTAAGTTGCTTTGAATCAGTATATTTTTTACTCACTGCCATTTATTTCTTCCTAGGTCCACCTGCTCATCTGCTCATTTCGGGCATCTCCGGTCTCGATTCTGGAATCTCCAGTCTCTTCCTCCCTCACCGTCCCAGCTGCAAGACTCCCAAAATAAAAGCTGCACTGCATAACTGTCAGCTTTAAAGTGTAATCAGTTTGTTTATGTACCTTTACCGTTGCAGTTTGAAAACCATGAATCAGAAAATGGCTGTGTACGGCGTCCGCTAAGTGACACGCTCATTCACAGTTAAGCCAGCCATTAAGGAGAGAAAGTTGAAAAAAAAAGAAACTGCACAAATAATTATTTGAAAATGGTTTGTGTATCTTTGGAGTGGAGGTGAGGGGTCCCAAATAACATCACATGAAATACCATAAGCCAGTATGGGACATACTCGCTCCCTATTGCTCTAATGAAAGTACAAGGGGGATGGTCGCTCCCTGTTGCTGTAACTCAAAGTGGCTGGTCATGATCAAAGAAAGAAATATGTTCATGAAAAAAAAATCAGTTTTGAGTATTCGGGGCTCGAGACTACAGACACAGAGGCACACCAACCTCCTCTAGTCACTTAAGACCTGCCTTCCAACACAATGACAAGGACTACTTTTTTGTGTTTTTCTACTAATTATATTTTTTTTATAATTTTTTAACTACATTTTGTATCTGGCATTTTGTTAAGTAACTTCTTTACTGAAGGAAAATTTTATAAGTGTAATGAGACACTCCAAGGTGTGGGTTATGGCCTGACAAGAGCACTTCCCAGGTGCCAAAGGCATTCGGTGCAAGTGCCTCATGCCTCATAATGCACCTGGGGCATGCTCTTATCAGGCCATAACCCACACTTCATCGTGTCTTATTGCTGGCCTGTAAAATGGTATCAGGATTTCTGCTTTCTTGTGCATGATATTCTTTTTGTCACCTTGTAACCTGAGTTTCTCTTTTTACAGCTACAGTTGCCTGTTTGGTCCATGTAAGGTCAACGGTGACCATCACAGCCAAGACCCTCTCTTCAGGGCTGCTAATTAGTGTAGTACCCATAAAAATGTATTGTTTTCTTCCCCCAAAGTGCATTATTGTGCACTCGTCAGGGTTAAATTTCATATCCGAGAGTAAGGACCAGTTTTCTTGTATCGTCTAGTTGTTTTACATTTTATTACAATCCGTTTCTGATTCTATTTCCTCAATTTTTGTGTCATCTGAAAATTTTGCAGACCATCTGTTTATTCCGTAATCCATATCTCTGATGAAAATATTAAAAAGAGTTTGTCCAAGAACAGAACCCTGGGGGACTTTGCTTGTTACACTCCCCAATTCTGATGATGGATCTTTTAATTTTACCTTCTGCTGTCCATTGTGAAGCCAGTTTTGAACCCAGAATATAAAAATGCATGGAATATTTATACTTTAAAATTTGTGAATCAGTTTATTGTGTGGCATTGTATCAACGTATCCCATCAGTGTAGCAACAGCATTAGAGCATGGTAATGTAGTCACAACAAAAAGAATGAGAGTCACAGGTGTGATCTTGATTTTGGATCACCCTGCACTCATGCCATGTCGAGCACCGACACAATTTTTGTCCCCTTCATGGCATGCCCACCCCAGAGGAGATTATATATATATATTTTTGGGGGTGCAGGTGGCAAAGCCACCCTGCATTGGGGCTGTTTCCTGGGACAGCGCTTTGGTCCTGAAACTCTCAGGAGGCATAATGCCTGTTGTGGTAATGCCAGGAAGCAATTTGCCTGCACCATAATCAGCATCGGCAACGTGCCTATCACTGTGACATGGGTGAACGCAGTATCAAAATCCTTTCTCACGTAAAGATGAATAACATCAGCGGATTTATCAATGTCTAGAGCTTTGTTGATAGGTTTGAAAATGTTTCTTACATTTTTTTGACATTTTTTTTTGTGAAACTCTATTGTGTTTTATTCTCTTTCAGACTTGTTTAATTACCCATAATTCAAGGTGTTATTTTACTATGGCTTCCATTAGTTTTCCCACAGTGCATGTTAAGCTAATTGGTCTATGATTTGATATGTTTGTTTTTCCCCTTTTTGTGCTTTGGTATTACACATGCATTTCTCCAGCCCTCTGCTAGCATTCCTGAATTAAAGGAGTTATATATTATCTCCATTAATGGTTTGGCAATTTCATTCACTAATACTTTTGAAACTCTGGGATCTATATTGTCTGGGCCTGCAGATTTATTGATCTTTAGTTTATTGAGCCTATTAAAGGTTTCTGTATGGTGTTATTTAATAACCGTGTTATCATTACCCTTTTTTAGTTTTTTGCTAAGACAGCATGGGCAGGATTCACAAAGCAGGTGCACTGGGCGCAAATGCGATCAGCCATTCCCAAACAATGGGATTCACAGAAGGATGCAATTCAAGATGCACTGTGCACATCCCCACTGTGAATACCAGTGAAGTGCCATCTTGCAATCTGGGATGCCTCAGTGCAACCAGGATGCACAGAAGCACTCAGGACAATGCAACACTGAATAAGGAGCAAGTAAGCAAGGGACACAGGAGCAACAAGGTGAGACTGCAGTGGCACAAAGGATGCAGGGGAACAGAGCGGCACGGACTGTCCAGAATGCCAAAGGGCTAGAGTATGGTCAGCACAGATGAGGTGCACAGACAGAGCACGCATGATGACACCTGGAAGCACCAGATACACACCCCACACAGGGGACAAACAGTCACAGATGCCAAGCACAGGGGTGCCTGGTAAGGTGAGCCACAGTAGCAGAGGTGCACTGTGCAGCAGAGTAGAGGGTGCCGTACATGACCCGGTGCACAGGAACAAAGCAGTGTGGACAAGGGAGATGCAACACAAGTGCACACAGGTGGACAGGCACAATGGCAGACAGGCCAAAGGCCATGTCTTGCACAGGTGGAACAGGCCCATAGGCAATGTGGACATCAAGAAGAGTGGCACAACAACAGGGGACCAGCACAACACAAGCAGCCTGCATGCACCACTCAGAATATGGGCACTATGAAAGGCAGCATGTTGCAATGCCCACAAACATGCAAGAGGCAACAAGGAGGGGGCACACTGAAGCGGGCATGAAAGGGGGAGAGGGTGAGTGTGTGAGCAGTATCACAGGTGCACTCATGAGAATGGGAACAAAGGTACAGTGAAATCAGCAAGCACAACAGAGCACATGCACAAGGTACAATGAATGGCCACAGACACCATCAGCAATATAAAACACTTTAGTAGATGAAACTATGTGCAACATCAAACATCAGTAGGAACAGGGAAGGTGTGGTGTAGGAATCAGAACAGGAACATAACAAGCAGTTCACAGGAGGGTGATGATATGGGGGTGGGGGATCAGTGGACAGCAACAGACAATGAGGATAGGCGTGGAGGGTGGGGGTATA
The DNA here is from genome assembly GCA_016271365.2 of Neoceratodus forsteri. NCBI lineage: Eukaryota > Metazoa > Chordata > Ceratodontiformes > Ceratodontidae > Neoceratodus > Neoceratodus forsteri. The sequence continues at coordinate 1,385,127,215 of CM057458.1, read as the reverse complement.
ATGACAAATGGGCTATGTACAGGTGTACCAGTGCACTGTCATGTGGGATTGGGCCACAGCATGGCAGCCACCCCTCCATCCCCTGATACTTAGCACCCAGACCAGTAAAGTGATGGCCTGCAGGAGTTACCCCTGCCACCTGTAGACTGGTTCAATGGTCCTCCTCAGTGCCATCTGAAGCTGCAACCCTGTCAGCTGTCCAACGATGTGTCTTATCTGCTGCTCTGGCACACCCAGCTATACTCCCCGTGGACCTACAGTGGGGATACAGACAACAGGTACTAAGTGCAATGTTCCACACCTGCCCCCCCGCCCACCATGGGAGTGTGCAGGAGGCAGCCACCACATCAATGGCCAATGGCCCACCAGGCACACTACACGCCAGCAACAGGCTGGCACACAGTACCACACTATGACCGTGCAATGGTACTCAGACAGTACAAGACCCAAATGTGCATGTAGAGGAAGGCACGCCAAGCAGCCATGCCCCACACAGCATGTGCAGATGCCAACATGCTGCACAAGCATGCAGGCTCCATTTGAACACCAATAGAGCACCACAGTGTGCCCATGGTCTGTAGCAGATGTGCACAAGGTGGTCAGACACACAGGAGTCATGTGCACTGTGGCCCAAGCACACACTGCCATGGCCACACGCCATGTGTGTGTGCAACGTGCATCACACGGAAATGCACATGGGTCTGGCAATGGCCTGCAGGGGGCACTCCCCCCTCATGAACACACAGAGGATGGACAAGAAGAACACTCACCTTCACCAGCATGACCTGATCCCTGGCCTCCACCACCAGATCTAGTGAGCCTGGCCTCCACCACCACCACAGCCCTCTGCCTGTCTGCCAGCCCTGTGAGGGTAGCACAAGCAAAGAGTACCATGAGGTAATGGTAGGTATGTAACACCCCCCCATGCCCCACAGCAACAACACTGGTGCCAGCATGCAGTGATGGAGCCACCCCCACAGTGCCCCAGTGAAAGTGTCCCGGTCAGCATGCAGCAACACACATCACCCCAGCCCATGCCCACCATATGTGTGTGTGCAGATGGATGTGTGCATGCCAACTGCTGTACTGCAATGCATCCACCACAGTGTCCAGGTACCCCAATCCTGCACCATGCTGCACACACCTATGCACGGTGGCCATGCCTACACCTCACATGCCACAGGGACACAGCATACCACATGTGTGTTTGTGTGTGGTGGGCATTGCACCAGTGCACACAGCCAGCACCCCTGAACACAAACTCCTGCCTGCCTGTGTAGCTGTAGGTTGATGTGAATTACCTGGGCATGGCACTACATCCCTGCGTGCCTGATCTCAGAGGCTCTAGAGTCTGTCCTGATCCTGGCACTGCAGATCCCCATAGCAGTGGCTGCACTGCTCCCTTGTGCACTCCATCCCAGTCCTGCACATCAGGCACTCTGTCACCCTCATCCACACTGCTGAGTGTGGCTCAGTGAAGTCATCTGTGCCAAACAACTTTCCCTCCAGAGGCAATACCAGTGCCACAAGGTTGATCAGCTCAGCCTCCCTAGTTCATGGCCCTGGGTCCTGCTGGCTGAGCATGTGGCATGGTTCCTATCTGTTCCTCCTGGACAGGCATGCACAGATCAGGTTGCTGGTGTGCAATGGCCGTCACGCCACATTTGCAATAGGCTACCATCCACCAGACTGCACAACATGGCATTGTGGTGTGGCAATGCATGACTGCTGCCCATTGTGTCACGCACCTGCTCATTGCTCACCTCATGGATGGAAGACCAGGGTCGGGGTCATGTCTGGGTCATGCATGTGCATTCCACGTGTATCTGCCATATTGTGAATGCCAAACAATGCCACGCACAGTGCAGTGTTGCCGCACACACTGGCAGTGTTAGCCATGCACTGCAGGTGCGCATTGACAGAGATGTCCCAATTTCACATCAGATGAGGACAGGGTGCTGATAGAGGCCTACCTCATATGGCTATGTCATGCTGAAGCACAATACCGGATTCAGCAGAGTCATGCAGCAATGGTGCATGGGACCTGGATATGCTGCCGTAATTGATCACGCAGTCAGAACCACTGGACAGGTAGCACTATGTCTGGCATGCCGCTGATTCAGCATTGTGCAAGCATGGGAATGTGCAGTGAGACTTGCGTCGCATTCAGGAAATGCCCCAAGTTAACTGTGCATGCATGGGGAATGCACCATGTTGCACAGTGCTGATTGAGATAAGCTTGGGGTAGTTATGCAATTCCAGACAATACTCCCAAATCAGCTCATTGCCAAATTCAGAGGCATCTCACTTGTTTAGCATCTCATTACAGATGCCCCAATCTCATTGCATAACATGAGCTATAAATGCTCCTAAATGCACCTCAAACACCTCCGGTGACTGATAGAATTGCATCCTTGAAGGTAGGTCTGTTCACATTCTACCATTTACAGCATGTCAACACAATTTGATAGTGGGGATTTGAGGGCATACAGGCATACCTCTCAACTGTTCCTGTTCATCAGGCATGTCCCTGAGTGTGCCTCACAGATTTCCACTGTCTACAGTTGGGGTTCTGTTGCAGAAGAGTAGTGATTCATAGAACAACAGAATGCCAGACGTCTGTGTTACAGTCTTGCTCCCCTTCAAATAACACCTTTCACACCAAGCCAGACAATATGGCAGGCCACGTTAGCTAATTATATGTATATATTTTAAATTTTCTTTATGCAACCTACAGCCCTCGGCATCCTTCCATGGTACTCACTTGGCAGAGGCCTCTATTCCCTGTCTGAACCCCACACTACCAGCTTCCTCCCCTGAACACCTGGCATGTCCAGCCCGCCAGATATTCCCTCCAGGGCAGGCCCACCCAGATCACATCCTGGGGCTGGCCTGTCCGCCCATGGTGGCCTTTCTGAAATTAGAGGGGCCTACCTGGGTGTTGGATCGGCCATGGCGTTCCCATGGTATGCTGGGCCAACAGTGGGATGTGGACTGCTTCTGGAGTCCCTTCATCTCCACGGTGCTGCAGAGGATTTTTCTGTGGTGTTTCCCCTCGAGTGTGGCGTGCAATGACTTCTGCCCATGGCTGCACTGCTGGCATCTGCAGCACTCTGCCCCTTATGCTAGCTGGCGTGCCTGCAGTGCCCGATCACCATCAGGGGCCACCAGGACACTGGGTGACCGGAATCCTCCCCAGAGAGAGAGGCTGTCTTCTGGATGCTCCATCCTCTCCCTCCCTGCTGACTCCCAGCAACCTGAGCCCATCACCAAAATGGGTCACTGGCATGGAGCAGGTATGGTGTCCAGCACCTCAACCCTCAGTACCACCGGCTGGACCCATGTTAGCCAATATTACCATTGCGTAAATTGTGTCCCTGATATTGGCCACCTGTCCCCGAATATTCTAAGCCTTGTCACTGACATGGAAGGCAGGCAGTTGAGAGGTATGCATACAGGGTGCTGTGTCTCTGCAGCAGCCAGCTACTGTGCTGGCACACATCCACAGTTGCCTATACTGTGCTAATGCCTGCATATTGTCACCCACAGAAACCACAGTGTCCAGACAGGACAGAGATGTCCCAATTTCACATCAGACGAGGACAGGGTGCTGATGAGGCCTACCTCATATGGCAGGACATCCTGGCTGGCAGGGGGGCAGCCGCCAGCAGAGGGATGAGGGCTGGGAGGCTGTGGCAAGGTGTGTTAATGCCCACAGAAAGTACAATAGAACACCTCAGGAGTGCAGGCAGCACTTCATTGATGAGAAGAGGAGAGTGAAGAATAAGATGGTGAACATCAAGGCCTCCCTGGGTGGGAGAGGGGGGTTGGCCACAGACAGGTGTGCACCTCACACCCACTGAGGAACTGCTGGTGGTCAGCATGGGTCAGACAGCTGTGCAGGGAGTTCCACAAGACAGCTTCCAGACAGGTGGCAGTCCATTACAACACTGGGGGTATACATGTCCCAAGAACTGTACCTGTCCATGTGTGCCATGGGTGCCCTAACTAGCCCCACTGTGGGAAGCTAGATGATCGTGTGCCTATGTGCACTGATCATATCACTGAATGTCCCATCTGTCTACTGTGTGTGGCAGATGCATGCCTTTACACCCATATGCAGCCCAGGGGGTTGGGGGGGTTCAACTGTGGTGTTTGGTGGTGGAGGTGGTGGTGGTGGTGGTCATCTGGGATTATATCCTTGTAGGTGGTGTCCAGGGTGTTGGGCCGGTCACACACATGTCCATGAGCACCTGTACAGGCCACATTGCATACCTGCATTCGCCAGTGCACGGCCGCATCAGTGGCCCCATGGCCAGCTCTCACCTGCATGGCATGTCAGCCACACCTATAGCACACGTGCATGTCCAGCTGTACATGTCAGTCTGAACACAACAGTCACACATATCAGTAACCATGTTTCCCTTCTATCTTTTACAGCTCCATTACACCTCACTGGTGCTGCCATGGTGCCTGGTCAACACAATGGCCTGGCAGGGGAGTATGCCAGGCCATCACACTGGGCTGCAGCCGGGGCTGTGGCCAGTGCTGTGCCAGGCCCTTCTGTGCCAAACAACTTTCCCTCCAGAGGCAATACCAGTGCCTCAAGGTTGATCAGCTCAGCCTCCCTAGTTCATGGCCCTGGGTCCTGCTGGCTGAGCATGTGGCATGGTTCCTATCTGTTCCTCCTGGACAGGCATGCACAGATCAGGTTGCTGGTGTGCAATGGCCCAGTCACGCCACATGTGCAATAGGCTACCATCCACCAGACTGCACAACATGGCATTGTGGTGTGGCAATGCATGACTGCTGCCCATTGTGTGTCACCGCACCTGCTCATTGCTCACCTCATGGATGGAAGACCAGGGTCAGGGGTCATGTCTGGGTCATGCATGTGCATTCCACGTGTATCTGCCATATTGTGAATGCCAAACAATGCCACGCACAGTGCAGTGTTGCCGCGCACACTGGCAGTGTTGCGCCATGCACTGCAGGTGCGCATTGACAGAGATGTCCCAATTTCACATCAGATGAGGACAGGGTGCTGATAGAGGCCTACCTCATATGGCTATGTCATGCTGAAGCACAATACACGGATTCAACGAGTCATGCAGCAATGGTGCATGGGGACCTGGATATGCTGCCGTAATTGATCACGCAGTCAGAACCACTGGACAGGTAGCACTATGTCTGGCATGCCGCTGATTCAGCATTGTGCAAGCATGGGAATGTGCAGTGAGACTTGCGTCGCATTCAGGAAATGCCCCAAGTTAACTGTGCATGCATGGGGGAATACACCATAGTTGCACAGTGCTGATTGAGATAAGCTTGGGGTAGTTATGCAATTCACAGACAATACTCCCAAATCAGCTCATTGCCAAATTCAGAGGCGTCTCACTTGTTTAGCATCTCATTACAGATGCCCCAATCTCATTTGCATAACATGAGCTGTAAATGCTCCTAAATGCACCTCCAAACACCTCCGGTGACTGATAGGAATTGCATCCTTGAAGGTAGGTCTGTTCACATTCTACCATTTACAGCATGTCAACACAATTTGATAGTGGGGATTTGAGGGCATACAGGCATACCTCTCAACTGTTCCTGTTCATCAGGCATGTCCCTGAGTGTGCCTCACAGATTTCCACTGTCTACAGTTGGGGGTTCTGTTGCAGAAGAGTAGTGATTCATAGAACAACAGAATGCCAGATGTCTGTGTTACAGTCTTGCTCCCCTTCAAATAACACCTTTCACACCAAGCCAGACAATATGGCAGGCCACGTTAGCTAATTATATGTATATATTTTAAATTTTCTTTATGCAACCTACAGCCCTGGGCATCCTTCCATGGTACTCACTTGGCAGAGGCCTCTATTCCCTGTCTGAACCCTACACTACCAGCTTCCTCCCCCTGAACACCTGGCATGTCCAGCCCACCAGATATTCCCTCCAGGGCAGGCCCACCCAGATCACATCCTGGGGCTGGCCTGTCCGCCCATGGTGGCCTTTCTGAAATTAGAGGGGCCTACCTGGGTGTTGGATCGGCCATGGCATTCCCATGGTATGCTGGGCCAACAGTGGGATGTGGACCTGCTTTTGGAGTCCCCTTCATCTCCACGGTGCTGCAGAGGGATTTTTCTGTGGTGTTTCCCCCTCGGAGTGTGGCGTGCAATGACTTCTGCCCATGGCTGCACTGCTGGCATCTGCAGCACTCTGCCCCTTATGCTAGCTGGCGTGCCTGCAGTGCCCCGATCACCATCAGGGGGCCACCAGGACACTGAGTGACCCGGAATCCCTCCCCAGAGAGAGGAGAGCTGTCTTCTGGATGCTCCATCCTCTCCCTCCCCGGCTGACTCCCAGCAACCTGAGCCCATCACCAAACTGGGTCACTGGCATGGAACGAGGTATGGTGTCCAGCACCTCAACCCTCAGTACCACCGGGCTGGACCCATGTTAGCCAATATTACCATTGCGTAAATTGTGTCCCTGATATTGGCCACCTGTCCCCGAATATTCTAAGCCTTGTCACTGACATGGAAGGCAGGCAGTTGAGAGGTATGCATACAGGGTGCTGTGTCTCTGCAGCAGCCAGCTACTGTGCTGGCACACATCCACAGTTGCCTATACTGTGCTAATGCCTGCATATTGTCACCCACAGAAACCACAGTGTCCAGACAGGACAGAGATGTCCCAATTTCACATCAGACGAGGACAGGGTGCTGATAGAGGCCTACCTCATATGGCAGGACATCCTGGCTGGCAGGGGGGCAGCCGCCAGCAGAGGGATGAGGGCTGGGAGGCTGTGGCAAGGTGTGTTAATGCCCACAGAAAGTACAATAGAACACCTCAGGAGTGCAGGCAGCACTTCATTGATGAGAAGAGGAGAGTGAAGAATAAGATGGTGAACATCAAGGCCTCCCTGGGTGGGAGAGGGGGGGTTGGCCACAGACAGGTGTGCACCTCACACCCACTGAGGAACTGCTGGTGGTCAGCATGGGTCAGACAGCTGTGCAGGGAGTTCCACAAGACAGCTTCCAGACAGGTGGCAGTCCATTACAACACTGGGGGTATACATGTCCCAAGAACTGTACCTGTCCATGTGTGCCATGGGTGCCCTAACTAGCCCCACTGTGGGAAGCTAGATGATCGTGTGCCTATGTGCACTGATCATATCACTGAATGTCCCATCTGTCTACTGTGTGTGGCAGATGCATGCCTTCACCCATATGCAGCCCAGGGGGTGGGGGGTTCAACTGTGGTGTTTGGTGGTGGAGGTGGTGGTGGTGGTGGTCATCTGGGATTATATCCTTGTAGGTGGTGTCCAGGGTGTTGGGCGGTCACACATGTCCATGAGCACCTGTACAGGCCACATTGCATACCTGCATTGCCAGTGCCGGCGCATCAGTGGCCCCATGGCCAGCTCTCACCTGCATGGCATGTCAGCCACACCTATAGCACACGTGCATGTCCAGCTGTACATGTCAGTCTGAACACAACAGTCACACATATCAGTAACCATGTTTCCCTTCTATCTTTTACAGCTCCATTACACCTCACTGGTGCTGCCATGGTGCCTGGTCAACACAATGGCCTGGCAGGGGAGTATGCCAGGCCATCACACTGGGCTGCAGCCGGGGCTGTGGCCAGTGCTGTGCCAGGCCCTTCTGTGCCAAACAACTTTCCCTCCAGAGGCAATACCAGTGCCTCAAGGTTGATCAGCTCAGCCTCCCTAGTTCATGGCCCTGGGTCCTGCTGGCTGAGCATGTGGCATGGTTCCTATCTGTTCCTCCTGGACAGGCATGCACAGATCAGGTTGCTGGTGTGCAATGGCCCAGTCACGCCACATGTGCAATAGGCTACCATCCACCAGACTGCACAACATGGCATTGTGGTGTGGCAATGCATGACTGCTGCCCATTGTGTGTCACCGCACCTGCTCATTGCTCACCTCATGGATGGAAGACCAGGGTCAGGGTCATGTCTGGGTCATGCATGTGCATTCCACGTGTATCTGCCATATTGTGAATGCCAAACAATGCCACGCACAGTGCAGTGTTGCCGCGCACACTGGCAGTGTTGCGCCATGCACTGCAGGTGCGCATTGACAGAGATGTCCCAATTTCACATCAGATGAGGACAGGGTGCTGATAGAGGCCTACCTCATATGGCTATGTCATGCTGAAGCACAATACACGGATTCAACGAGTCATGCAGCAATGGTGCATGGGGACCTGGATATGCTGCCGTAATTGATCACGCAGTCAGAACCACTGGACAGGTAGCACTATGTCTGGCATGCCGCTGATTCAGCATTGTGCAAGCATGGGAATGTGCAGTGAGACTTGCGTCGCATTCAGGAAATGCCCCAAGTTAACTGTGCATGCATGGGGGAATACACCATAGTTGCACAGTGCTGATTGAGATAAGCTTGGGGTAGTTATGCAATTCACAGACAATACTCCCAAATCAGCTCATTGCCAAATTCAGAGGCGTCTCACTTGTTTAGCATCTCATTACAGATGCCCCAATCTCATTTGCATAACATGAGCTGTAAATGTCCTAAATGCACCTCAAACACCTCCGGTGACTGATAAGAATTGCATCCTTGAAGGTAGGTCTGTTCACATTCTACCATTTACAGCATGTCAACACAATTTGATAGTGGGGATTTGAGGGCATACAGGCATACCTCTCAACTGTTCCTGTTCATCAGGCATGTCCCTGAGTGTGCCTCACAGATTTCCACTGTCTACAGTTGGGGTTCTGTTGCAGAAGAGTAGTGATTCATAGAACAACAGAATGCCAGATGTCTGTGTTACAGTCTTGCTCCCCTTCAAATAACACCTTTCACACCAAGCCAGACAATATGGCAGGCCACGTTAGCTAATTATATGTATATATTTTAAATTTTCTTTATGCAACCTACAGCCCTGGGCATCCTTCCATGGTACTCACTTGGCAGAGGCCTCTATTCCCTGTCTGAACCCTACACTACCAGCTTCCTCCCCTGAACACCTGGCATGTCCAGCCACCAGATATTCCCTCCAGGGCAGGCCCACCCAGATCACATCCTGGGGCTGGCCTGTCCGCCCATGGTGGCCTTTCTGAAATTAGAGGGGCCTACCTGGGTGTTGGATAGGCCATGGCATTCCCATGGTATGCTGGGCCAACAGTGGGATGTGGACCTGCTTCTGGAGTCCCCTTCATCTCCACGGTGCTGCAGAGGGATTTTTCTGTGGTGTTTCCCCCTCGGAGTGTGGCGTGCAATGACTTCTGCCCATGGCTGCACTGCTGGCATCTGCAGCACTCTGCCCCTTATGCTAGCTGGCGTGCCTGCAGTGCCCCGATCACCATCAGGGGGCCACCAGGACACTGAGTGACCTGGAATCCCTCCCCAGAGAGAGGAGAGCTGTCTTCTGGATGCTCCATCCTCTCCCTCCCCGGCTGACTCCCAGCAACCTGAGCCCATCACCAAACTGGGTCACTGGCATGGAACGAGGTATGGTGTCCAGCACCTCAACCCTCAGTACCACCGGGCTGGACCCATGTTAGCCAATATTACCATTGCGTAAATTGTGTCCCTGATATTGGCCACCTGTCCCCGAATATTCTAAGCCTTGTCACTGACATGGAAGGCAGGCAGTTGAGAGGTATGCATACAGGGTGCTGTGTCTCTGCAGCAGCCAGCTACTGTGCTGGCACACATCCACAGTTGCCTATACTGTGCTAATGCCTGCATATTGTCACCCACAGAAACCACAGTCTCCAGACAGGACAGAGATGTCCCAATTTCACATCAGACGAGGACAGGGTGCTGATAGAGGCCTACCTCATATGGCAGGACATCCTGGCTGGCAGGGGGGCAGCCGCCAGCAGAGGGATGAGGGCTGGGAGGCTGTGGCAAGGTGTGTTAATGCCCACAGAAAGTACAATAGAACACCTCAGGAGTGCAGGCAGCACTTCATTGATGAGAAGAGGAGAGTGAAGAATAAGATGGTGAACATCAAGGCCTCCCTGGGTGGGAGAGGGGGGTTGGCCACAGACAGGTGTGCACCTCACACCCACTGAGGAACTGCTGGTGGTCAGCATGGGCCAGACAGCTGTGCAGGGAGTTCCACAAGACAGCTTCCAGACAGGTGGCAGTCCATTACAACACTGGGGGTATACATGTCCCAAGAACTGTACCTGTCCATGTGTGCCATGGGTGCCCTAACTAGCCCCACTGTGGGAAGCTAGATGATCGTGTGCCTATGTGCACTGATCATATCACTGAATGTCCCATCTGTCTACTGTGTGTGGCAGATGCATGCCTTTACACCCATATGCAGCCCAGGGGGGTGGGGGGGTTCAACTGTGGTGTTTGGTGGTGGAGGTGGTGGAGGTGGTGGTCATCTGGGATTATATCCTTGTAGGTGGTGTCCAGGGTGTTGGGCCGGTCACACACATGTCCATGAGCACCTGTACAGGCCACATTGCATACCTGCATTCGCCAGTGCAGCCGCATCAGTGGCCCCATGGCCAACTCTCACCTGCATGGCATGTCAGCCACACCTATAGCACACGTGCATGTCCAGCTGTACATGTCAGTCTGAACACAACAGTCACACATATCAGTAACCATGTTTCCCTTCTATCTTTTACAGCTCCATTACACCTCACTGGTGCTGCCATGGTGCCTGGTCAACACAATGGCCTGGCAGGGGAGTATGCCAGGCCATCACACTGCAGCCGGGGCTGTGGCCAGTGCTGTGCCAGGCCCTTCGAATACCACCGTGGCCCAGACTCAGTGCCGGGTTGTAGCAGGGCCATGGAACCCCTCCACGATCGGTGCCATAGCTGGAGGCTAGGACCGATCATGGCTGGTCAGCATAGTGGGTTTGTCTGATGATGACCCAGAGGACAGGGTGGACATTGCAGATGCCCTACTGGTGCTGGCATCCATTATGCAGAGGGCGTACGGTGATGATGATGATGATCCATATTCCACACAAATCTGGGGGGACATGGCAAGCAGCAGACTAGCTGAGGCACAGGTGGCATCATGCGGTATTGGTGGTCCTGTGGCCCCCAGTGCACCTGCAGAGCCTGTACAACCACCCATGGTGGCAGTTGATGAGGGCCCTGTGTTTGGTGCTGCTGTGGGGAACAGGGACAGCTGGCATGGTTCAGCAGGATGCTGTGGTGCAGCAGCGGGCAGTGGAGGACCATGATGCAGGCATCCCTGGATGCGTAGTGGTTGCCTGCACCCAGTCCCAGCCCATTCATCAGCCTGATGTGGTGTATCCACCTATGGAGGATGTAGCGCAGCTAGAGATGCAGTGAAATTTAATTTCCCATTGAAATTCTGGCAAAATCACAAAGTTTGACTCGCAGATCATTTCGAAAAATTACAAACTTGGAGCAAAATTTCACCTGTATAGTGAGGCATAATTTCACCTGTGTAGTTAGGTGAAATTTTGCCTGTATAGAGAGGTGAAATTTCACCTGTTAATTTTGCTTCCACCAGTAAGTTTTGCCTTAGCATTTAACTAAGACGAAATTAGAAAAAAAGGCTTGTCACATGACTTGCTTTCTGCAGCAGACTGTACGTCACCTGTGTGCCTGTACTCAGACAAGAAGCTACTGAATCTACATCCCTTTCCTGCAGTTTATAGGCTAGACAGAGTAGCACAGACTGTGTGAGAGAAAGAGACAGAGCAAAAAAACATACACCTTTGTGAGTGAGAAAGTGAGAGTTTGTGCGTGTATGTGTGTTGAACTTCTGTTCATCCCCTATTTCTTTATATAACAAAAGTTTATTTTTCTCTTGTATTCTGTTTTTCGCTCTTTATCTTTATAGTGTGTGTGTGTGTGTGGGTGTGTGTATATGTGTGTGTGAGTGTGTTTCACTCCCCCTTTTTTCCATTTTTCTTTACCAGTTTTTTAATAAACCTTTTTTTTTTAAAACATAATGATGGAAGGAAGTGAGTCTGACTCTGGAGCTGGACAGAGTGGAAGGGGAGGATGACAAGTTCACCTTAACAGGTGTGCATTTATAAGTGATGCCCCCCCCAGCAGCAGAAGCATGTGACCCCAGTCTCTGCCCCCCCCCCAGCAGTAGCAGGTGCTGGTCATTGGCCCTGAACCAGCAGGTTTCCTCCCTCCCCAGTCTGCAGCACTGTCTGCAGGAGCAGCTCCCCTCCCAGCAGCAGAATGTGGCCCCCTCTACCACCACCCAGCACTCAGACACTGAGCCCATTGCCCCCCCCTGCAGGAGGAGCATGTGGCTCCTGCCAGCCCCCAGCATGGGCAGGATGATGATGTAGAGGGAGAGGCCCCCACCAGGACATCACCTGGTGTCCACTGCCCAACCAAAGATCATCAGTCTGGTCGTTTCTTACCACAAAACCAGATGATAGAAATGTGTTTGTCTGCAGACTTTGTGATAAAAATGTGAGAAGGGGGAAACCTGAGTCCCACTTTGGGACTTCTGGTAAAAGGATCCACCTGCAGCACCACCATGCTGTAGAGTGGCTCTCCAAACAGCAAGAGACAGAAGCAGGAGGAAGCACTGAGGCTTGATGGCACCAGTCTAGGGGGCATCATACCAGGAGGAGGTCTAGCAGTAGAATGTACCCAGAGCCAGAGGAGACAGAAACAGCATCCCTCACCCCCAGCAGCTATGCATGATGGCAGACCTGGCGGCACTGCCACAGGCCTGAGCATCCTGCAGCCCCCCAGGTCAGGTGGTGGTCAATAGTGCAGACTTGGAGGCTGCATGTACCAAGGTCCAAAATGTCCATAAGGATATTGACCAGCTCCACCAGGAGGTCAGGAGGACCTCCAAAAAATAATGGAGGACCCGAAGAAGGTCTTGGACCTCCTGGTGGAGTTTCGTGGTGGTGGTGGCACAGGTGGCAGTGCCTAATGTAATGGCCTGTGGTGGACATGTGTTGTTTTCTTTTTCTTCTCCTTTCTTTGTTATTGTCACTCTTCTTCTTCTTCTGCACCCCCTCCCTTCAAAAGGAAAAACAACAACAATTTTTTTTTTAAAAAACAACAAAAAAAACTTTTCTGTCCTCTTTGTCTTCCATTCTATATCCGCTTGTTTATTTTTTGTTGCCCAGCTTTTTATGCTCCCTCTCTTTCCCATCCACTCTCATATATGAATACATTTGTCCTCCTGACCATTCATGTCCCTGGTCCCAGCCTCCCTGTCCCCCTGTTGTAGTACCATGCCCATACACTGTGTACCTTTCTTCTTTTATCTTACTCCATTATTTTTTGGGTTGCATGAAGTGCATGGGTGTGTCAGGTGACAGATCAGGTGACGAGAGGGGCCGGGGTGGCATTTGCCAGCATGGTCACTTTTAAGGACATCAAGACAACATATCTTGCTGTAAGATTGGGTTGATAGTAGACATGAAAAGTAAGATATTTAGGGCAGCAAAATAATATAACTGTAATCATACAATAGCAAAACCTTTACAGTTATGGTAATTACATTGCTACTGCTTTATATACGCTGGGGGGACTGGTGATGACCAAACAATGGGTTATGGCAAAGGGTGACCAAATGAAACTTATACACACTGCAGCAGATAACACATTACCATAACCAATCCAGTGGTACATAGCTAAAAAGAGGTGTAACACGCCATACTGAGCTGAAAGGGGTTGGGGCGGGGTTGCCTTCAAGTAAACTCAGCCTTTTTCCACTTCTGCATCATCCAAGAAGCACCCCTCACAGTCTTCAAGACTGGGGTTCTCACCAGGTGGGAATTCTCTCACCATTGCTGCTTCATCTACCTCACTGCTGGTGGATGGCTTATTCGAGGGATTGTCATCATCCTCATCACCGAGATACAATTCCTGTGGCAACACCACTCACATCCCCAGTGTTGAGTGGAATGTGCCTTTAGTTCATTTTGATGAATGTTAGCATGGACACATTCTTGAGTAACAAATTGGTCCTATGGTCATTCTCAATGGCCCCAGCCACACTAAACACTTATTCCACGGTGACGCTGGATGGTGGGCAGCTCAGGTATTTCACAGCAACCGATGGCCAGGCACTCATTCTGCTGCTCCAGTACAGCAGTGGTATGTCAGTGATTGCAAGTTGCTTTGGATCCCCCATGTACGCCTCCACCATTCGTTCTGCTGCCTGGAGTCCAGCTGCCTCATCTGCCTCCTCCTCCTTTTCCTCCATATCTTGCACTCCCACCTGAAAGAGAACATTCCACATGTGATTCCTTGCTGTTTTCTGCTGTGCCTTGCCCATTTTCTCTGATTGGGTTGCCTGTGAGCTGGTGGTGGTGGTAGCAACACCCGTTTTTGCCACAGTGCATGCCTTTTTCATGTGTGCGGCATGTACCATTCTAATGAGGTTCTCTGTCAACTGTTGTACTTGCTGATGACCTCCTTCAATTATAGAGGGCAAGACACATTTGCAGGGAGGATCCAGCATTGTGGTGATTGCAAAGTCAGCTGACTGTAAAATGCCAGATACATGGGTATTTGTGTCCAGCACATGGAGTATGTGATCCATTAGATTACAACAGCCATGATCCCGACTTGCCTCCATCTGGTGTTGCACATTAACTAGTGTCCAACTCAGCACATGTATGAGGGGTATGGATCGACATATACAACCAGTGTCCCCCACTCACTGCCTGTGTAGCATGCTCAAATGGATGGAGAATGCATATTAGCCCATCCATTTGGCACACATAGCTCTGTTGTTGGAGCAATGGACACTCCAGCACTGTCACGGGTGGTGTGCAGAAGCAGGTATTCTGACACAGTCTTATACTGTTCATACAGCCAGTCAAGCATGTACAGTGTGTAGTTCTGCTTGGTCACAACATCAAGCTTCATCTGGTGCTGAGGCAGATGGTTATTGTGCTGTAGCTCACGTAGATGGTCACTGGCCTTTGCAGAATAGACAAAGTGGACATAGATGTGATGGGTGACAGTAACTGTTTCCTTATTGTATGCATGGTTAAGAAACTGCTGAACAACAAGAATAAGGTATTGTGCCAGGAAGGGCACCCTAAAAAAAACAGCGCTAATGCAGTTCACTACATTGGAGCCATTATCACTTGCAAAGTATCCTGCTATGAGTGTCTGTGTGTGTAGCCACTCATCAATCTCATCCAGCAGAACATTAAGCATTTTCGCAGCTGTGTGAGAACCAATACCACTTGTCATAACAGGGTCACATGCTGCTGAATACCAGGTGTGTTGCTACCACCACAGTTTTGCTTCACGCAGGTTTTGCCAGGCCCAAAATCAAGTACTGCTCCAGGCAACTGTGTCCAGTGTGCTGTTATACATAGATATGAGCTTGTTGCTGTTTGTCCACTGGTCCACACATCCATGCTAAGATGGATATGTTGTGATGCACTATGCTTCAATGCATGTCTAATGCAATCAGCAACTCTACTGTTCAGCTCTGGCATGGCACGCTGAGTAAAATAGGTTCATGATGGAACTTGCCATTTGGGACAAGCATGGGCCATCAGCCTGTGGAAACCAGCATTCTCCATGAATGAGAATGGCAACTGATCAATGGCCAAAATTTCAGCAGTGGCAGCATTTAACTCTCATGCAGCATGTTTGGGGGGTACCTTGTCTTCCTCTCAAGGATGGTCTTCAGAATGGGCTGCATCTTTGGGGCTGTTCGACCAGAATGCTGTACTCGTGGTAGCAATGATGTTCTTTTAGGGGTAACACTTGACTCTTGGGCTGTGTAGACCACATGAAACCAGTTATTTTGGTTGCTTGTGGGTATGGTGGTGTACTTTTCAAACTGAAGGGACTGGGACTCACACCTCCACTGCTATACCCTCTACATGAGGGAGCAAAGAATTGCTCACATTCCTCCTCCTCCACCACCAACCCACTTTGCCCTCCCTCCTCCTGCTCTTGCTCTACTACATTTAACTTGCCAAGGGAGATGCCACCAACAGCTCTGGCATCCTTCTGGTGTTGCTACCATTTCAGTGGGTGCTTGTTTCTCAGGCAGGCATGTTGGCCACCAGTGCCAATTCAGCTTCCCTTCCCCCACCCACAACTAACAAGTGCTTGACAAAGTTGGTATATTGCTATGGTGTCATCAGTAGGATCAAACACATAAAAGTCCCAAACTAGGGATTTTTGACCTCTGGACTTCAAATACTTCTGGGACTGGAATAATTCAGAAACAGGTGTGGAAGTGTGTGTTTTTTTGGGCTGCTGTCATCACTTCTATAAGACTACTTTTGGGAGGGTGGGGTACTTGACTGCTTGGAGGTTTGCTTATAGGATTGATGACAGACTGACCCATGGGCTGTGCATGTAAATGGCCTACATCACCCTTCACCTTTCTTAACTCAGGCTCCCATGTGGGATCATCCCAGTCATCATCATATCCACCAAAAGTGATGATGTCCTTGTCTTTCTCCACCTCCTTCTGCACCTCCCTATCACTGTCTTCTTGCAGCACGGCACCTTTTTCTTTCTCTACAACCATCTCAGGGGGCTGACTATCCTTATCTCCAGGATTATCAGACTCTGGTTGAACACTATCATCACCAACTCCTGCAGGAACACAGACAGTCACACCAACAGACTTATCACCCTCCTCCTGGACCACTGTTACTGTACTGGTGTCAGTGCCTCCCTTCTTCTTACTGTTATCATCCTCACTAGCATGGATGCAACAGTTTGAACCTTAAAAAAGTAAGACACAGGTATGCCAGACCCAGTTCTGCCAACAACTCCTTTGCTGGCTCCTGACACACAACCAGAGCCCACATCAGAAGTTGTAAGTCTGCTTTCACTACTATGGGGATCTGGAACTGAAGTTGTACTTTTTTTAGCAGACTTCTTGGCTCCCTCATCCCCTCTGCCACATTTCTCCCCTGTACTGGGCTGTCTCTTAGCAGGCATTTTTGCTGGCTGCTGCTTCAAAGCTTTGCCTTTTTCTTGGAGTATTTGAAGAAAGGATGTATTACTAACTGTGTGAATAACACCCACACGTGATGTCATGCCTACAGTACTGGCTTTCTTACAAGTCCAAACACAATCAGGACAGGTAGCAGCACTTAGAGTATACTAATACCATATATGGTAGGTAGCCTATTCTAGTATAAAATAAAAAGGTAACTTTTTCGTTCCCTAAAGAGGAATTAAAGAGACACACACAAAGAAAAAGGGCACAAGTGACTGACTTTAAATACAGATCGCCTGTGTCTGGACAAATAAAGTACTGTAATGTGTTATTACTTGGTTAATACCACATGTTTTTATTATATAAGGGCAGAGACAACCATAAAACCTCAACAAAGGTGAGTACCGCACAATATGGTAGAGGTCTGGATGGGAGGGATCACTAAGCAATCTCTTGAAAACTACTATATTAATATATAGTTTTTCATAATACACGCATCAGGTGTTAAACAAACAATGCTATAACAGAGAAAGGGTAAGGTAAGTGAACTTAAACAGGAATACCGTGCAATATGCAGAGGCAAGCTTCAGCAATGAAATACAGGGGAGCAATTCAACAAAGCAGTGCGACTGTAAATGCACAAATTCAAGTGGTCAAGTAAAGTACTTAAGTAAACATACAAAAAAATGTAGAACTGTTGATTTTTTACAGTTTAAGTGACACAAGTTAACACTCCAGCAAACAGAACAACCACAAACAAATAAAATAACGGATCAGCTCTGTGTGTTTAAAACTTTAGAATTCACAATCACAACTAAAAGCAGAAGAGTGGTATATATATATATATATATATATATATATATATATATATATATATATATATATATAAAACACAGGCTAACAGCGGCAGGAACTCTCTCAAGCAGGACGAAGTAACTTTTCATAGAAACAAAAATGGCAATATATAACAAAATCAATAAGAAATAAAATTAAATAAATACCTCACAATTTGTGAGTAATCTGTTTGTAAAAGGCTAGAAATAGCCTGCACTGCTTTACACTCCTACCCTACCCCACTTAACTCCTTCAAAGACACAGACAAAAGTAAAACCTTATTAAAGTAAGTATTATGAAAAAATCCACAAAATTAGAAAATGTTCCCTAACAGCACTAGGAAAAAACATTATATGTTGGAGCAATTAGCTCTCAAGAACAAGTTTTAACAAGGTTTTAAAAGGTTTTGTTGGCTCTGATGCACCACAACAGAGTGCTCTCCAACTCAACATGTAGCAGAATGAGCTGTAAACAAGCTGCACGTGATATTTGACCTGTTTACCCACAATGCATTGCAAATTTCACTTTTGGAGCAAAATTTCACCAGCAAAATCAAAAGTTACACTGGTGAAATTGCGCCACAAATCAAAATTTTGAGCACCAATCTGCAAAATCGTCAAACCAAGGCATTTACGTGAAATGTCACCATTATGTAAAATCACGAAACCAGACGAAATTTCACTTTGTCTAGGTGAAAAATTTCACCAAGGCATTTTGTGCGAAATTTCACCATTATGCGAAATTGTGAAAATGAGCGAAATTTTGTTTTGCCTAGGTGAAAAATTTCATGTAATTGCAAAATTAAGCGAAATATGTAGCCAGTTGAAATATTTCAGTTTCCCACAACACTGAGCACACCGGGCCAGGATATCACTTTACTGATAAGTCTTTACTGAGGAAGAGGAGGGTAATGGGTCTGAACGGAGTACAAGGAGTGAGAATGGTGCAGAAATGGACACAAGTCCCTTTACACGAGAAAGGATCCTGAAGGAACTGGAAGTAATAAGAGTTGATAAAGCAATGGGGTCAGATGGGGTGCACCCCAGGGTCCTTAAAGAACTAAGAGAGGTGGTGGCTGTACCTCTGGCTATCCTGTTTAACCGATCACTGGAAACAGGGGAGGTACCCAAAGACTGGAGGATAGCAGATGTAGTCCCCGTATACAAAAGTGGGAACAAAGAGGAAGCAGGGAACTACAGACCAGTCAGCCTCACCTCGGTAGTGGGGAAAATCATGGAAGCACTACTGAAGGAGAGATTGGTGGAACATCTGGTTGTCAATGGACTACAGGACCCAAGACAGCATGGTTTCACCAGGGGAGGTCATGTCAGACCAACCTCATTGAATTTTTTGACTGGGTGACTAGGAGGTGGATCAGGGGAGGGCAGTGGACATGGCCTATCTGGACTTCAGCAAGGCCTTTGACACTGTGCCACATAGAAGACTATTGCACAAACTGGGGAATATGGGTGTGGGCAGGACAGTAGTGTGGTGGGTAGCTAACTGGCTGGGCGGCAGGACACAGAGGGTGGTGGTAAATGGCTGTCACTTCACAGAGGGAAGAGTGACCATTGGGTACTACAGGAATCAGTGCTGGGACTGGTCCTATTCAATATCTTCACCAGTGACATTGCGGAGGACCTAGAAGGCAGAATTTCACTGTTCGCTGATGATACATAGCTCTGTAACACAGTAGACAAACCAGAGGGTGTAGACAGAATGAGACTGGACCTTCAGAAACTTGAAGAATGGTCAGGGGTTTGGCAGTTGAAATTCAATGCAAGGAAGTGCAAGATAATGCATATGGGGCACAAGAACCCTGGCACAATATATCAGTTGGGGGGTGAGGATATAGCATGCACCAAGCAGGAAAGGGATCTTGGGGTTATAATCTCTGATGACCTCAAGGCAGGGAAACAGTGTGACAAGGCAGCAGGTAAAGCAAATAGGATGTTGGGATGCATAGGAAGGGCATCACCAGCAGGAAAGGGAGGTCATAATTCCACTATACAAGACACTAGTGAGGCCCCACCTGGAGTACACTGTACAGTTCTGGAGACCTTACCTATGTAAGGACATAGACAGGGTAGAGAAGGTTCAGAGGAGGGCAACAAAGATGGTGCATAGATTGCATCACAAGTCCTATGAGGACAGGTTGAAGGAACTGAACATGTACTCCCTGGAGGAAAGGAGGGAGAGAGGGGATATAATAGAGACATACATGTATCTTACAGGGAGGAACAGGGTGCAGGAATACACTATTTTTAAGCAAAAAAAATGTTCCAGGACTAGAGGGCATGGTATGAAGTTGGAGGGAGGATGATTCAGAGGAAACGTGAGGAAGAATTTCTTCACAGAATGGGTGGTGGACAAGTGAAACACCCTGCCAGAGGAAGTGGTGGGGGCTGAAACAATCATGGGATTTAAGACTGCATGGGACAGACATAAAGGAATTCTGGAGGTCAGGGGTAAGGGGTAACATACTTCTTGGAAAACATAAACTGAACTTACAAGCTCAAATGGGCAGACTGGGTGGGCCATAGGCCCTTATCTGCCGACACTGTCTATGTATCTAGGTATGTATCTATGTATCACCTGCTGGTCAGTACCGTCCCCATGATGCATCCCCTGCCGATGAGGTTGAGGCTATGCATGCCTGCAACAGGACACCATGGAGGGGCAGGTGTCCCTCAGGGCAGAGCTCAGGGGCATTCAGATGCAGCTGGCCATGGGACATGAGTAGTCAGCTGTGTGGTGCACCCAGATGTTAGCAGAAGCTCACCTACTGCGGGTGGGCACTACTGCTTCTCTGGAGCATATTACGCTCGCTACCAAGGCTGAGAGTGCAAACAGTGCATCATGTGGCCACCGGGCTGCTAGCCACGCCTCCAGTAGTGCCTTACGCACCCCAAGGTCATGGGGTCAGGTGAGCCCATTGCTGCTGATGCCATCACCATGTATGGCTATCCCCAGCAACCCCAGATCCCACCTGGATCTCGGGGATTTTACCAGTGAGCACACATTCATGATCTCGCTGCAGTATCCCTGCAGGGGTGGTGGACATCTCCCCCACTTACACAGCATCCACCAGGCATAGACGTGGCCACCCACATGTCCATGGTGGCTCTAGTGCCTCTCACTGATGCCTGGGTTGACTGTGCCTGGGATGGCATGAGTGGCATGCACCTGCCCCTACGTACCTGAAAATAGTCATTGCTATGGCTAGCGTACTTACCCAGTTAACAAAAGCAAAATAAATAAATATGATGCCTGTGGGACACCATTGTTGTGCTGTGTGGCATGGGCATGATGAGTATGGACCTGTATCTGCTGTGCGTATGTGCCAGCAGATGTACTCTGATCCATGTCAACCCCAGTACAGACACCATGTCACCCCGGCTGTGTGTGTCCTGCTGTGCACGTGTTTGTGCATCACTGTCACCCCCTCATTGGTGCACTACATGATGGCTGTGTTGCCGTTGTCTGCCCTGTGGTGTGGGTGGGGGGGCTGCTATGTTTTCCACCTGAGTTACTCACCTGCAGTCTCCAAAGTGCTCATCAATGATGGTATCCCTCTGCCACCAGGGCCTGGCAACAAGGCATGTGTTCCTGCAGGCCAGTGGCAGTCCACCACCTCTGCCATGGGGTCCCTGCTCCACTGCATCCTCTTTCTCTCTGGAACTGTTGCCCTCCTCAGCCTGAACAGCTATTCCATGGTCAATGGCCATATTGTGCAGCATACAGCAGGCCAGGAATATGCCTCAGGCCTTCTTTAGGCAATATTGTAGGGCAGCACCTGACCTATCCAGGCACCTAAAGCACATCTTCAGCATGCCGAAGACACACTTGATGATAGTGTATGTAGCAATGTGTGCCTCATTGTAGCGCTCCTCCACCTCTGTACCAGGTCTGCAGAACATTGTGAGGAGCCAGGGTCAGAGGGGGTAAGCTTCATCACCTGTGGGGGGAAGAGCAGTTTTTTACAACCCCACATACATGTACATTGTGTACCCCAGCCCCCCATTCCACCATGGAGCACTGATGTGGCTGTTGCCTGTCCACCCTTGTCCCTGTGGCACACCTCCCTGTGCATCTCCCTCCCCCATGGTGGGTCGGTGCTTTCCTGCAATCACCAGTGCCTGCATGCCCTGGCTGCCCTGTAACTGCCCATGCATGATACCATAGCTGCCCACACCTGTCCCATCCAGCATTGCCTGCACTCTGTTGCCCAGCAGTCACCCATGCCTGGCTGCATGTGATGCATTCCACCATGCTATATGTGCCTGCTGTTGCACATCACCTCACCTCACCTCCCTTGCTGTGCTCTTGCACTGTCCCCCATGTGGCATGTGCCATCCCCTCAGTGTGCCCTCCTCCAATGTCCCACCTAGGCACCTCCCCCTGCACAGGCCCTGCTGTGGCCCACACACACACACCTGCTCTCCCTTCCGTCATTTGCTGTGCCATGGTGTCCTGCTTGTTGGCCTTTATGCATGCCCCACTCACCCACTAGGTGACCGCTGTGTATGTCCCCAGTCTCAAACTGGCAGCACAGGGTAGATTGGTGCCACATGAAGGCAAAGTGTATACTCCCAGGGCGTGTTGTGTAGACATTGTTGATGTACCCTGTGGCACTGCACACCACCTGGCTGTTGACTGAGTTGAACCCCTTGCCATTCATGAGCAGCATGGTCTCTTCACCAGGTGGTGCACAGATTGCCACATGGGTACAGTCAATGGCTTCTGTAGGTTCGTAGGTTCATAGGATTTGTACAAGTTCAGTAGGTATTACTACCTTTTATGAGCTCGCCGCCAGAAGGTCAAAGGTGGAATTTAAACTTAACATCACCCATGTATAAATCCAATTTGGTTTTAAATGATTCCATAGTGGTACTTAATACTACATTCTCAGGAAGTTTATTCCATATATTTATCACCCTTTGTGTATACCAGTTGTTCCTTTTTGAAGTGTTATTAAGAGTACCTTTTAATTTTAGTGAATGTGTTCTAGTATTAACAATTGACAATTTTTTTAGTAGACCTATTGCTTCTTGTATTGCATCATTTTGTATAGCTTTGTATGTCAAGCATAAATCGCGTCGCAATCTTCTATAGTGCATAGAATAAAGACCTACCATTTTTAATCTAGTTTCATAGTCAAGTTCTTTTAGTGCAAAATTTTTTTTGTAGTTCTACGTTGAACATTTTCTACTAGTTTCTTATTTTTTATTAAATACGGTGCATTTGCTGAAGAACAATATTCCAAATGTGGTCTCACAAGACCAGCGTACAAGGGGAACAAGACATTTTTGTATCTACTTTTGTTTCTTAGAATGCAATTTAATACTCTGTTCCCTTTTTTAACAGTGTTAATTGTATGCATATTAAAAGTAAAATCTTTGGAAAGAGTTACTCCTAAATATTTTTCATGATCTGTAATCTCTAAATCTATATTGTTCATTGTGTATGTAAAGCATAAATGCATAACCTTGCATTTAGATTCATTAAACAAGAGTCCCTTCGTTTTAGACCAATCAACAAGTTGTGATAAGTTGTTTTGCAGATCCAGAGAAGATTTTACATCACTAATAATGCTATCTAATTTACAGTCATTGGCAAATTTTACAAACCAACATGAATTTGTTAAAGGACTCGTGGAAGAAATCAGAATGTTAAAAAGAGTTGGACCCAGCACAGATCCCTGCAGTACACCACTGGTCACTTGACTCCATGCTGACAGATGACCCTTTACAGAAACTTGCTGTGTCCAATTGGATAGCCATGCATATATCCAGTTTATAATTGCTGGGTGAATTTTCAACTTCTCAAGTTCAACAATAAGTATTTGATGGGATACAGAATCAAATGCCTTAGAGAAGTCTAGAAAAATTATGTCCACCGATAGACCCTTATCTAGTGCTTCACTGGCAGGCTCAAGGAAGTGTAAAATATTTGTTTGACATGATTGGCCTTTTATAAAACCATGCTGGTAAGTGTCCACATAATCTATATCTTCCAAATGTTTAGTTATTCTATTTTTTAATATCCTTTCAAGTAGCTTACAAATTACAGCTGTTAACCTTATAGGTCTGTAATTTTGTTGTAGGCTTTTACTACCACCTTTATGTAATGGAATAACTATGGCTTTGTTTCATATTGGGACAGTGTTTCCTGTGCTTAATTATTGATTGAATAATATTGTTAAGGGGCCAATCAATAGTTCCTTCAGATTTATTATGAATATCAGAGGAATACCATCAGGGCCGGGTGACCCACTATTCTTTAATACATTTGTCCCTTCCATTACTTCTTGTTCAGATATAGGGATATAGGAATTTTCCATAATTTTATTAGGTAAATAATCTATGTGTTTTGGTTTGAATACATTTATAAAATAATTATTCAAATTAGATGCTATTTCTACTTTATCTGTCAAAATACCATCTGGGGTGTGTAAAGGTCCTATAGTGGGACTATTTTGTTTTAATGAGCCAATATAATTAAAAAAAGATTTTTTGTTATCTTCAACAGTTTTAGCCAAGTTTTCTTCTAGGATCCTATTCTGCTTGATTATCATGTTCTTACTTTTATTGGCTGTCTTTTTGTATAGGCTCCAAGTAAATGTTGACATATTTTTTTTCTATATGTCTTATACAGCTTCTGTTTTTTTGCTAAGACTTTCTTTATGTTATTATTCCACCACAAGGGAGATCTTTGTTTCTTGTTGTTTTTTTTCCAAATTGGAACCCAAGAATTAATACAAACTTGAAGTTCATTATCAGTTTTATTCCATTTTGCCTTTAAATCACTGCCTGTAAGATTAGTAGCCCAATTCCAATTTCTTAAATGTTCTTTTATTTTAGGATAATTTGCATTTTTAAAGTTTCTTAATACTGTACAACCAATTGTTTCTGAAAATATGAAAGGTTCATTTTTATGAGGACCATATTATGATCACTGTTTGATAATGGATGTGTAATATTAACTTGTGAATTTGCATTTTCAATATTTGAAAGAACCAGATCCAAAGTCTTTTTCTCTCTAGTAGGAGATTCAACTAATTGCTCCATGTTATTTATGGTCATAAGATCTAAAAAAGAGAAATCAAGGGCAGATCTACCCTTACAGTTACTCTAATTTATAATAGGGAGATTAAAGTCATCCATAAGTAGACAATCTTTGTCAGCTAGGTTGTCTTCAATATTAGTCATGAAAAGATCATTTTCTTCTTCATTTAGATTTGGAGCTCTATATCCTAGTCCTATGGTGATGGTATGATCCAATGTAAGCTTAATTTTGATCCAAATTAGTTCACTTATATTATCATTATGAGAATCGTTTTGTGCCGAATAGCTTTTAAACTTATTTTTCACATAGAGTACAATTCCTCCTCCTCCTCTAGAATTCAAGCAATTTTTTTCAAATTTTGTATAACCTGATATTTCAGTTGCCCAATCATCGTTTTTAAACCAAGATTCAGTCACCCCCACATATATCGATATAGTTAGATTCCAAGAAATATGATAGTTCATCTATTTTGTTCAAAAGACTTCTTGCATTTAAAAGTAAAATATTTTATTAATTTTACAAGTGTTGTTTACAGTTTAGAAATTTAGTACTGTTAACTGACATAGAGCTGGTACAATTAGTAGTTAATACATTACCCACTATGTTTTTGTTTGATTCCTGTCTATCATTAAGAGAATCCACATTAGTGAAGTCTCCCCCCTGTGATTTAGTTTAAAGTATTTTGAATGTATGTTAGTATATATTTACCTAACAGAGCATTTCGCCTCCTGATTAAATGGAGCCCATCCCATGAAAATAGTTCTTTTTTTAGAAAGAAATCCTCCCATTGAGTTATACATCCTATCTGTTGTTTTAGGCACCATCTTCTCGACCAATTATTTAATGCCTTAATTTTATTTAAATTAAACTCAGAAGCTTTGGGAATTGGTAATACTTCAGAGAAGGTGAATTTGCAATTTAATTCAGTCAGTTTATTAGTCATTGCAACAATGTCTTGTTTGATTTTAATTAGAGGTTCCCTTAAGACATTGTTTGCCCCAGCATGTATAATAATGGAAGGATTATCAGATTTTGTCAGGATATTATCCAGCATTAATGTAATATCACCTATTTATGCTCCACTGAAGGAGGATAATGTTCTAGATGCCATATCAGGGTTGCATATTAGCCTATCTAAATTTTCAACTATAGAATCCCCTAAAACAAACAGTGGTTTAACAATTGTTTCATGATCAAAGTCCATCAAATTAGGTTCACATGGTGAATGAAGCAAAGAAATATTAGTGGGTTAAGCTGGCTTAGCATTACTACTTTGTGAGTTGAGTGTTGCACAAGAGATGGTTTCAACAATATGTTGATTGATTCTAGCCTCATTTTCATCAACAGTACTTAATAAAGTGTACTGATTTGATAAGGTCATGTCAAAGACATTGGCTCTATGTCCCTTTTTTGCTGCCCTAGAACATTTTACTGTTGTCCATTCACCCTCTTTATTATTTAATTCATTTTCTCTAGGTCTTTTTTTGTTATTATTCAAGGTCTCCATCCTTGATTTTAAATCTATAATTAATTCTTGAGTAGTATCTGATTCTAATATGGAGTCACCAACTTGAAAACTATTTAGATCAGTGTGCCCTGGACTCAATGTTTCACAGTTAGGAATTATCAAAGATTGCCCCTCTGTATGTGTATTAGATTGAAATCTATTGGCCATATTTTTTTGTCTGGCTTTCAATATCTGCAATCTCTCCCCAAATGTACTTATTTCATATTGAATTTCTTAATTTATAGTGCATTTAATACATTTATAACTTGTTTTATTATTCAGTATGTCAGCAGAAAGGGAATATGTGTTACAAGAAGGGCACTTTATGCCTATATCTCCATTTGTGGTAGTTATAAACTCAGCCATATTGGAAAGGAAATATCCAGGAATTACAAACACAAAACTTCATATTTTAATAACAACTATGTAATACATACGTTGTTAAATGATTATGGAATCCAGAATACCTTTAGGTGTAATATGTCCTAGAAAAGTTGTTCCGTTCAGTCCTTAGCACACGAATGAAAGCTTTTACCCAAATATTCTTATTTTAAGCTCACACCTCACTATCATGCCAAAGATGCATAACACATGCTGGACGCACGTGTCTTTGTGCGCATCTTTTCACGCGCAAAGCATGCTTGCCCTGTCCGTACTTACCCTGCTCATAGTGGGGCTTGTTTAAATCTCTCAGCTTACCGGGAAGTGCAAAAAGGGGTCAATCTGTGCCTTCGCTGTAACCAGCAATAAAAGAAATATTAAAAAGCCCCAAATTGTAGTTAGCTACTAAAGTAGCTCACTAAACACTAACACAAGCTGAAATAGTGCTGAAAATTTAGATAATCCCTTCCCTGCTTGAGCTGTAGTCCCCCGAGTGTGCAGAGGACTACCAACCTACTCTTCCTGCTTCCTGTAGCAGGGCTCCTGAGCACTCCAGTTGAGTGCAAGAATAAATTCAATTTCTAGCATTTTAGTACAGCAATACAATATGTTTCATTTAAACTAGTGTAGAAAATACCAAAATGCCACTGTGCTCACTCAGTGTTTCTGCACAAGGAGCAATACCATAGTGTGAAACTGCTGCATGGCTTCTGTCCACTCTGCCTGTGTGCTTGGGAAGTGGATGACTTCCAAAGCATGTGGGAGCAGTGTGGTGAGGAATTATTATTATTATTAATTGTGTGAGGAGATGGGATGTGGATGGCTGGGATATGCCAGTGGTATCTCCAACTGGCCTCTGGAAGGTTTCCATGGTGAGAAGGCACATTGCTGTTGTCACCTTGGTTTCCACTGATGTGGCATGACCTCTTCCAGAGGGTGCCTGCATTTCATCATAGCACAGCTGACAGAGCTGCCTCAGAATTGTCCTGTTCAGGTGGTGTTGGCCAACTGTTTCTGTGTCTGTCAGTTGTTCAAACATTTGTCTGGCATGATACCACCATGGGGCAGGCTACCTATAGTGCCTTCTGCTGCCACATTGTTGGTTTGCCTGTCTCCTCACCCCCATTATCACTCCCACCTTCAGGAATGGAGCACCATCCATCTCTGTGGTCTATGTTCTGCTGCTGCTGCTGCTGTTCTGCCTGTTGCTGCTGCTATCCTGCAGTCTTCCTGCTGGCATCTTGCACTTAAGTCTACTTCTTTTATACTTATCTCCTTATGGTGCATTTGGTGGATGCACTGTCAATGCGCTGTGTTTGCACATTCATTTTGCTTTGTGAATTGCTCTGCATTGTGTATGCAGCTACACGCCCCCCCTCCAGATGTGCTGCGTATCATTATTTTCACCCTCCAGCACATCCTGTGTGGCGCAGTGCATCCAGGATGCACAGGGACATCCCTGCCCTATGTGAATGGTGTCATGGCACATTTTCGTGTTGCACTGGTGCATCTCATTTGTGCCCAGCGCATCTGCTTTGTGAATCCTGCCCAATTTTTCATGATATATTGAGCAGAAAAAGGTGATTAATTCTCATGCTATTTCTTTGTCATTTTTTTATCTCTTTGTTACCCACTATTAATGTACCAATAGTCTTTTTTCCAGTTTTTGGGAAGTTTATGTAAGTGTAAAATTATTTTAGTTGCCTTTTGTGATAGTGACTAAATATTTCTTTCTTTTTTAATTTTCTCTTTCCTATTTATTTATTTCTTTTTTCAATTTCTTGTACATATTTTATAGATTGCCTGTCTTTGTTCTCTGATGCTATTTTTAATTTTTTTATATCATTTCTTTATATTTTTTTTAACAGTTTTATTTAGTTTGTTATCCAAATCTGGTTTTTGCTTTTCATTGCTTATTTCTGCTTTATTACGATATCATTTTTTATGTTGAGTATTTTCATTTTGAATGAACCCCATTGTTGGTCCACTGATTGTTTATTAAATTCTATATGCCAAATCATTATACTACATAGTTTTTAATAGCATTGAAGCTTTTCCTTTTGAAGTCCTGCATTTCTGTTTCACCCTTTCTCTTATAATCTTCTTATTTTTATTGGATCCTACCATATAATGGTTATTGTTTCCTAGTGGTTCTCTGGATGAATATTCCTTTATGGTACTTAGGTTGATTTACTTATTTATTTAAAAGTTTAACCAGGAAAGACATACTGAGCTGAGAATCACTTGTTTCCAGATATATCCTGAGGGAAAGAGAAGGAGATAGCTAAACAGTAAACTGATGAAAATGAGAAGTCATTACAGTAATATTGCAATAAATACAGTAACATAGTAATACATGAAGCATCTATTCCTTCAACATTGCCCTTTCCAACTATCTTGCACCTAACTTTTCCTGATATGACACACCTTAATTTCCTTCATCTTGCTCCTTACAGTTTGTCCCCCTTCAGAATTTACCCAATGCCTCTATTGACTCTACTGCCTCTACTGACCCTAGCCCCTCCTAGATGCAAGTTCTCATACCTTTCTCCCTTTCCCTACTCTCTTCCCAATTTTTCCCTCATCTTCACATTCCCCTTGCAGGGTTCTCAGCATCTTGAAGGGGTCCTATAGTGCCTAGGCTTGCCACATTTTCTTCCCCCATTTACCTATCCTTGGCCTTCCAGGTCCCCTTGCAATGTCCCCAGCAGCCTGGTGGGTTTCTTGGATCAGGCCTCATTCCTTCCCAGGTGTTAGTTATCATTCCCTCCCTCTTACTATCCCTCTATAATTACAATGCCTAACCACAAGAGGGATTACAATCACCTGAATATCCCTGCCCTATTGCAGGGTTCATCACATCCTGAAGGGTTCCCTATTTGGGTCAGGCCTTATTTCACCTCCTACATGTTATTCGCCTTTCTCCCCCCCCTCTCTAATCCCTACCTCAGTCCCCTGTCCCCTTGTAGGGTTCCCTGCATCCTAAAGGGGTCTCTCTGGGATGTAACTCTGCACTATCTGTCATCTCATCCTCTCACACTTTCACCCCTAATTTCATGATAGCACTTGTTCATTTATTACCATTGCACTTATTAATTGTTCTCACAAATTACATGTGAATGCAACACTGTTTGTAAAAATTGCCTTAATTAATTGTATGCTATGTTGATCTTTGTAACTTGAATGTAAAATGTCTCATCCCTATTGTACCCCTTCCCCCCAGGTCACACCGGGATACAAGCAACCTGTTGCTCATTGTTCCTTCCTGGTTAAACATTTCAATAAATAAATTCATGAATTAATAAATTAATATAAATAATTAGAGGCAAATTAATAAATGAATGCAAGTAGAAAATAAAACACACTCTTATATGAACAGAGAAAGGGAATAAGAAGGGGGGGGTCATAGACAGTTGGAGGTAGTAGACCAAAAGTCATAAAGAAGAGACTTTTGGGAGGAAGGAGAAGAGGAAGAATGAATTGAAAGGGGAATGGAGGGCCAACATTTAGGAAATTGCAAGAGAAATCAGATTATCCAACAGTAGATATTCTAGAAGGAAAAGAAAGAGAAAGGGAATTAGTGTTGCAGAGAAGGTAGGAGGAAGAAGGAGGAGGAGAGGATTGGAGGGAAGGGAGCTGAACCAGAATTTTGATATAAAAGATGCACAAAGGGAAAAGCACCTAGAATCAAGAAAGGGGAGAGAAAGTGATGAGTAAAAGAGGGCAGTGGTGAGTATGAGGGGAGATAGCTAAAGCAAAACTACAGAAATAATGGAAAAGGGGGCCAGTTTGGCAAGGGAAGATTTAGGGGCACCACTGTAGACTAAGTCATCGTAGTCAAAGTTAGGCAGAATCATTTTTACTACAATTTCTTGGTGGGCAGGAATCACTTTATTCCTGTATAATGATCCAAGCTTAGCATGCAGCTTATTTATTTATTTATCAAGTCTAGGACTCCAAATACCTTTGAGCCTAGGCTCTTTTTCAAAGGTTCCATGTCTGAGAAATACAAATTGTGGGGAACATCAAGACAGACATATTACAACAAAGTGGACATTGCAAACAGATTACAGATTAATGCAATTCAAGGGTACATTGTAATCAAGGCAGCCAGTGGCATTTGTCAGAGAAAACAGACAAGAGATAATAAGTGCCAGAGTCATGGGAAGAGGGGAGGGAGGAAGAAGGAATGTAGGTAGGGTGGGGAGAGGGTAAAAAGTGCAGCATTGGGTATACCAAGATGTGAGGGTAGAATCCAGTATGGATGGGAGGGGGGATCACTAGAGCAAGCAGGAAAGTGGAGAAAGAAGGTTAAGTTGGACAGTCGCAGGAGCTGTTGGTAGTGAGAAAGTCCTGAAGCCTAGTTTTAAACATACCAATTGTCAGGGCAGAGGAGATGGTGGGGCTGAGGCCATTGAACAAGAGTGGCACTCGATAAGCAAAAGAGCATTGTCCTTGTGAAGTGTGACAGTGGGGGACTTTCAGTAGCTGTAGAGTGGATCTCCGAAGGCACTATTTGTTGGTTCAGTGTTGTAACAGAGTTGAGATCCTAGCTTATGGAGAATAGCATCAATATGCACTAAGAAATCAAGATACCAGTCAAGGCAGACCCTAAGGTACATAAAGGATGAAACACCTTCTATCTTACTACCATCAAGCTTGTTAAATAATGGGAGAAAAAGAAGTATGACAAGCCTCTGAGGGGTGCCAAACATCAAGGAGACTGCTTGTTTTTTGGCATCGAGGGGCAATTGGTTAGACTTGAACCAGTGTTGAATGTAGTCAAAATCCAACTGCAGTTTGGAAGTTAGGTCATGAGAAGAGAAGCCAGAAGCAAACAGAACTCTGTCATCAGTGTACATATGAATGGACACAGAGGAACAAACGGCGGGGAGGTCATTTAAGAAAATAGAAAAGATAATAGGATCCATAACAGACTCTTGAGGGACACCTGAGCAAATAGGGAGTGGAGATGAAATGGAGTTTCCTATACAGACAGCTTGAGAACTCCAACCAATGTAAGAATGAAACCAATTGACTGAAGAGTCAGAGAGGCCTGCTGCGTTAAGTTTGTTCAGAAGGAGGGGATGTGCCACAGTGTCAAAAGCTTTAACAAGATCAACAAAAATGGTGGAAGTAATCAGTCATTGATCCATACCTGTGAGTATGGAGTCAGTGAGGTGAAGAAGGGAGGAAGAAGTAAAGTGGGATTTCCTAAAGTCAGACTGGAAAGGTGTGAATAAGGAGGAGTTGTCAAGAAAGGAAGTGAGCTGAGAAGGAACAATGTGTTCCTGTAACTTAGCCAAAGTGAGATGAAGAGATATAGGAAGGACTTTACCAGGAGCACTGAGATCACCACCTTTGTGAAGAGGTATGACAATGGCACATTTTCAAACATCAGGAACAGTAGCAGAGGCAAAGGAAATATTGAAGAGTAGGGTAATGTGCAGAGCAACAGCAAAGTGCAGAAAGAAGAAACAACATAGGATCAAAGTCATCTGGACTACCTCCCTTCATAGGATTAAGGGTAAACAGAGGCTTTAGGAAGACAGAGGGAGTAAAAGAAGAGAAGGAAAAAGAAGGAGGAGAGGAAGGCAGACAGAGGGAGAGAAGGGAATTAGATGAAGAAGGGTCAAGAGAAAGGGCACAGGTAGTAAAGTAGGTATTAAAAGACATAGCAACAACAAAAGGGTCAGAGATAAGGGAGTCACCAACCTTTAGAACAGAAGAGGGAGACTAGGTCTGTTGGGTGAAAAGAGAATTGATAATCTTCCAGAATTTGGAGGGGTTATTAATATTATTTTGGAGTGTGGATGCACAATACTCAGACTTTGAAAGTCTGATGGCTTTGGTACAGGTGTTGCGCTACATCCAGTATAACTTCTCCTCTGGTTGGTTCCTTAACATGCTGTGCAAAATGTATTTATTTTATTTAGAAAAGTTTCACCAGAAAAGACAACATGAGCTGGGAACAGCTTGTTTCCAGAAATGTCCTGGGGGAAGGGGGTTACATAAGGGGAAGAGCAAAAACCATACAATAAATAACAGAATAAACAACAGCTAAATTCAATACAAGCCAAGTCAGTAATACACAGACATTGTGTGATAGACACACAACTGTGAATGGGTAAGCTATTGTCAGCATAACAACTTTAGGACAAACACATATGAACCAAACATGCTTATGGGAGTACCTACTAATACAAGCAATTCGTACTTGGGAGAGGTGCTGTGGGGAGTGTATAATGCTCTGTGTGAGAGAATGAGGACACATAGCCAGAGAAAAATTTGCATGCAGGTAACAAGTGCCTAGAGTACAAGAGAAAAGAAGGTGATTAAATGCTCAATTGAACATGAGGACAGGTAACAAGCAGGGTGGAGGGGAAGGGAGGGGGGAAGCCAATCCCCTACTCCCCTTCAGGATGCTGAGAACCCTGCAAGAGGATGGGGAACTGGAACGAAGAATG
The DNA here is from genome assembly GCA_016271365.2 of Neoceratodus forsteri. NCBI lineage: Eukaryota > Metazoa > Chordata > Ceratodontiformes > Ceratodontidae > Neoceratodus > Neoceratodus forsteri. Next base: position 1,385,094,043 of record CM057458.1, on the reverse strand, counting down.
AGTGAGAGTAGAGGTTGGGGGAGGGTTTGGGGAAGAAGGTAGTCAAAACCCTGCTCCCCCTCAGGATGCTGAGAACCCTGCAAGGGGATGGGGAACTGGAACAGAGATATAATGAGAGAGAAGAGGAGAGTGAGGAGAAGAGAAATAGCCAAAAACCTACTCCTCCTCAGGATGCTGAGAACTCTGCAAGGGGACAGGGAATTGGTGGTAGCAGCCAAGAACAGTGCCTACTAAATGGTGTGGTCTCAGGGGGCAATCCCTAAAACACCACAGCCCAAAGAGTGACCGCTTGGAAAGGCAAACACACAGTACATGAGTGAAACGCTCACACACACTGCAAGGGTGCCTCAAGGAAAACCCAGCAGCAAGACCATGAGCACCACCAGGCCCACAGCCAGGGGGAGCATGCACACAAACAGCCCACACAGTAGGGTGAGACACAGACGGCCCATACAGGAGGCCACTGTACGCAGAGACAACAGGCAAGGGTGGGGGCCAGCAAGGGTGGCTGTGCTGGGGACCACAGGGTGTGAGGGCACAGACAGGGACATGGGGCAACAGTGGGAGACTGCTCCACACCCACTATACACAGGGGAGCCCTGGGCACACAGATGATGATACCCGCGGCACTGATTGTGTACCCCCAAAAATGCCCACAGGCGCACCAATCACTCATCCATGGAGACACACAACTGGCAGGAGCCACTGGCAAGCACACAGATGGATGTCACACCATGACCACTGATGTTGGACTGCAGCGCAAGGCCCACAGGACACAGGGACACAGAGGGGCAGGGTGCAGCACCATGATGCATGGTATAGGCCCCAGGCAGGAAGGGTGTGTGGCTGGGTGCAGGCAGGGTGGGACACACAGCACCTATATGACAGCCAGCTCCAGCCACCCTGTCAGTTTGGACTGCTTCGATAGCTACGGAGGTGCGCTATGTCCAAAGCCAGAAGGGCAGGCCAATGGCTGTCCACTATGGTTTCGTCTACAGGCAAGACAAGGAGAGACCTGAGAAGGTCTATTGGAGGTGTGCAGAGGCACATAGGTACCACTGCCTAGCCCGCCTGCACACAGTAGAGGATACGGTGGTAGCCACCATCAGGGAGCACAATCATGCCTCTGATGCAGCCAACGTGGGCATGCAGTGGGTCCTTGGGACACTATGGGACAGGACATGGCGGACGATGGACAGTGCATCCCAGGTCGTCGTGGCAAGCACAGGGGGCATCCCTGCAGCCGTGGTCAGTCACCTTCTGGGAGTGCAGCTACTGTGGCTGACTGTGCATCAGGTTTGGCATGTGGCACAGAGCTGGCCTACCACCCCACAATCAGTAGAGGACCTCACCATCCTGGAGGAGTACACCCTTGCCTCTGACGGGACACGCTTTCTACTGTATGACAGCGGGAGGGAAAGGGACCGCATCATGGTGTATGCCATGGATCGCGGTCTGCAGCATCTGGCAACCAGTACAGACTGGTTCATGGACAGCACGTTCAGGGCATGCCCCACCCTGTTTGGACAACTCTACACTGTTCACGCCATCCAGGCCGGTAAAGTACTGCTGGCCGTCTGTGCCTTCACCTGTTCCAGATGGGCACAAACCTATGTCCGGTTGCTTGGCCAGCTCAAGCTGCATGACCCAGGCCTTGCACCTACTATGGTCCTGATGGACTTCAAGCATGCCAGCTGGTGCTGAGTAGGCACTGTCTTTCCAGAGGCCCCCATCAGGGGCTGTTTCTTCCACTACTCACAGGCCCTTTGGTGCAAGATGCAACAGCTGCCCGACATCCATGCAAGGTACTCCACCGACCATGACTTCACCCTGCATGTGCAGATGTTGCTGCCACTGGCATTCCTCCCACCAGAAGATGTGCCAGCAGTATTCAATGAGCTGAAGGAGTGAGAGTACGTGGCCACTAATGAAGAGGATCTCCAGCCCATGCTGGACTATGTGGAGGACAACTGGATTGGTCACCCCACCAGCTGCTTGGGGTGCTGCCATACCAGCTTCCCCATCATGCAGTGTAACTGCTATGAGGTGACCATGCAGGGCCTGGTATGTAGCAACAATGTGGTGGAGGGGTGGCACAGGGTCTTTAACACCAGGGTCAGGGCATGCCACCCCAGCATCTGGCACCTTCTGGAGTTACTCCAGGAGGAGGAGCGTCTGACTGCCTTCCATGCAGAGATGTTGGTATCAGGAGCAGAGGCACCACAGCCCAGCATCGGTACCATGACCTGGATGCCCGGATCCATGAAATAGTGGCAGAGTACAGCACCAGGAACCACTATGCCTGCCCCTACGTGGACTGGCACACAACTTCGCATTCCATGTGTGACCATCCGCTTTGTGGCTCCTGTCAGGCACTGAACCCTGTGGGCCTGTACCACTGCTTGTCAGCCTTGTCATGTGTGGTGTACACCCTCTTCCCTACCCTTTGCTGGTCCACCCTGCCATGGGCACCCACCTATCCACCGCTTTCTTCTGGAAGTCACCCTTTTGACCCAGGCTTGCATGCCATGGCTTGACCCTATCCTTCAGGCCTGTCTGCCTGCACCTGCCACCCCCCCTTCAGCCTTTCGGCTCTGCACTGTTGGCTGCGGCCACCCCATGGTGTTGTACCCTTGGCTGTTCCTTCTTGTGTGCCACCTATCCACCTATGCCTGGTGTGCAGGCTGCTCAGGTGTGCATCCCTGTGGTACTGCTGTCCTATATTACCACCACTACACCCACACCTGGTGCCATGTCCTTCCCATTGCCTTCTCTTCCTGCCACTGGCTCTGCCTGTGGCACCCTCCATTGCTGCCCTTGCTGCGATGTTCTGTGCACCCTTTCCCCTGCTGCTCTCGCCATGTGTGCATTGCCCTTCTGACCACCTCCTTCTGCAGTCGCTCATGGTGGTGTTCTGCATTCTGGGAAGGTCACCCTTGTGGCTGTCACCATACTTCACTTGCTGTTTCTGGCTGCACCATTCAGGAGGCACTCATATCATGTAAAACTGAATTGGCAGCAAGGTGGAGAGAGGGGGGGAGAGAGAGGGTAGGGGAGGGGAAGAGGAAGGGAAAGAAAGGTAACCAAAACCCTGTTCCCCTTCAGGATGCTGAGAACGCTGGGTTTGCTTTAACCCTGCAAGAGGATGGGGAATGGGTATGAAGATGGAATGAGGAAGGAGGGAGGATGGAGAAGGAGGAGAAGAGAGGTAGCCAAAAACTTACCCCCCCCCCCCAGAATACTGAGAACCCTGCAAGGGGGCAGGGAACTGGCACAAAGATGGATGCTGTAACTAGAGCTCTAAAAATTATTTTTCATTTGTTATTTTGTAAGTAAGATTTTCTCAATATATATAGCTAGCATGTTAACATGCCACAGTATGACTGGATCCTGATTTTGTAGTTTTCTCAATCTTTTATGACAAGTTTCTGTAGGTCCATATCTGGGGGCCTGTACAGAAGCATCATTTTAATAGGGGTAGTACAGTATTCTGTAGCTCTACAGCAAAATAGTTCTAATTCATTTCCCAGATTAAATTCATTGCTGCGTATGTAATTTTTTGATGTACAAGATATGCCTCCCTTTCTTAAAACACTATCTTTTCTATTGATGTTATAGCTAGGTATGTGTTTTGACCAACTGTCCCCTTCTGGCAACCAGTCGGTATTAGTAATTGCTGTGACATCAAATTCTTCAGTGAATGATATATCCCCAAGGATGTTTTGTTTCTTGTTCATGCTATGTGCATTGCTTAGTAAGCAATTTAGTCTTCCTGATTTAGAAGATGTATGATAGGACACATCCTTAACAGTTTCTGTTACCCACTAATGACCATATACCTATTTTCAATGGTTGTATCCAGTCGATCTTTGATATGTACAGGGTCTGTGAATAAGTACTGTTCCCCCAACAGGTTTTAGTTTCAATGGTTGTCTATGTGAAAACAGTGTGTATGTCCCAAGGTATTTGCCCCTATTTGTTTAAGCAATAAACCATGAACAGGGTGTGGGTTGTACTGATATTGTTTGGCTAGGGTCTTTATATGTGAATGTCTTCAATATACTCACTTTTTTTATTTGCTGTCCTCTCAGTAACCTCAAATCTGTCGCTGCTAAGTCTCCACTCCTTAAACCACACCATAAGTGGGTAAATCCCAGCATTAACCCACACCCTGTAGTAGTTTAATGTGATTATACTAAGGGGCAATTATTAAAATAGAGAAAAATTATTCAGTTAGGGTTTTATAAAGTGGCCGTGTTGAAAACGGACGTTGTTATCTTACTACTCACCACCTCCATACACCAACAGGCATTGGAGTGCTGTGGGGTGGTCAGGCTGAACTCTCACCCCATTCTCTATGCTATACCATGTCAGCCTGTTTACATGGAATGGGGTGAGAGCTGGGCCTTACCACCTCATGGCACACCCGATGCCTGGTGATATGGAAGGTAGGGGTTGAATAATAGGAGTAGTAACCAACGCTGAATTTCCCAGCTTTTGACACTTTACTAAAAACCCTAACTGATGCGTTAATGTAGATTTTTGCAATGAATACATATAATATCTAGATCTATATCTATACATTGCCAGTATAGTTAGGATTTTACATCCACTTCTATGTTAAATGCCAAATTTTCTACTTTAATAGGTTTGCAACCATTTGTCCTATTTGCATGAAATGTTGCATGTGTGGTGTGGTATGATAGATCTCTGGATCTGGAAAGTTTTATCCTGGTTCGATTTTCATTTGCAGATCTGGGAGTGTGAAAAAGTGTGAAAAATCCTCAACTTCTACAAATTATTTGCTCATCTCCGGAGCCCGAATAGTTTGTCCATCTGCTTTGAAATTTTCAGGGTATATGGGGACTAGGTCAAGGAAGTGTTCTTTGAAGGTTTGGTGAAAAAATATTAATCCATTCAAAAATTATTGAACTTTTTCATGCCCCATTATAGTTTATGGAAAAAATGTATGTGCAGCATGAAAACCTTCAAGAAAGCATAATTACCTTTCAAGTTTTGGGTATTTCACTGCTGCATTTTGTTTTCACTTAGCAAGATGGAAAAAACAATGTAGCTCAAAAAATACTGCCCCTTGGTAAACACCAACACTTCTGTTTACCTAATCAGAGCCCTAGTAAGATGATCCTGGCATCAGTTTTTCTAAATGATGCCTGGGAATATGTTTTTTAACATTGTTCCTCCATCCTACAGGCAGATCTTTCACAAAAGATCCAGACGCTTTTGTGCAAATTAACACAAAAGTCCAGAGATCTTGCATGAAAGTCCACGGATCTTGCCTGCAACCACCCCATGTTATCCCAATGGGACTTTCACAAAAGTAACAAAAACTTTCATGAAATTACCATGGATATTCAACCAGTAAAAAGCAATTTCTTTGCCACTTCATAGCAAAAACATTGGTTAGGGCTTTTGGGCTGAAATTAGCAGGGTGGCAAGACCTTGTCACACAGATGCACCTTTTATTGATTTGGTTAACAAATTTACACTGGTTCCAGAGTTCTAGCATTCTGAGGTCGAGAAATTTCCCATAGGATAACATTGCAGCACCCACGGCACCTTTCAGCATCCATATCTTGAAAACGCAGTGTACTAAGAATGGGTGGAGGGTGGTTAGGTCATGAATACAACTGTGAAATAATTGTTTCAGCAATTGCTATGGTTACTGAGATATTGCCAAAAAAAGCATTACAATGATGACTTGGAGGGTCTCTAGCCTTGTCCTCTGTGTCTGTAGTTATGTGTAGGTTGGGGTGCAGGGTCCAGAAGGCCAGCGCTCCAACCTTTACATACCTTTTATGCTAAACTGGGAGCAGTGGGACCTCCTATGCTGTGCCTCTATACTCATGGATAGGTGGGAGTGCCAGGCCCAGAAGGCCCATGCTCACATTAATAGACATCATTTTGCAAACCTGAGGAGATAGTTATAGGTGGGTGGGAGCACAGGGTCCACACTCCCATCAATGGATATTATTAAAAAAACATGTATTTATTTATTAGCTTTTGGTAATCAGGTAACTGCATTAGGCAATGGCTCTGCTTATTTTTTTCAGGCATGACTTCACTGGGACTCAAACCCGTGATCCTTTGTTTCTAAAGTAAAGTCATATCCACCATGCCACCTGAGGCCAACAAGAGGACATACTTATGGGTGTGTGGGAGTGCAGGGCCTGGAGTGCCCATGCTCCCACCCATGGTTTCCATTTTGCTAACTTGAGGACACAGTTATGGATGGGTGGAAGTGCAGGGCCCAAAGAACCTGTGCTCTCACCTATGTATTCCATGTGAGTAACATTTCACTTTCTCAAAAAAAGAGTGTCAAAAAATTTAAACATGGGTACTTTCGCACATTCTGCATTACTTTTGTGATTACTGGGAAAGTTAGGGGAGCTTCTGTGAAAAGTCTATGGATCTTGCGAGCAATCACCCCATGTTAACCAATGGGACTTTTGCAAAGGTAGCAAAGCTTTTGCAAAAGTGCATGGATATACAGCTCCCAAGAAACAGTTTCTTTGCCGCTTCATAGCAAAACAATGTTTAGGGGTTTGGGGCTGAAATGTGCAGGGTGGCAAGCCCTTGTCCCACATATGTGCTCTTTCTGGTTTGGTAAAACCATTTATACTAGTACCATACAGTAGTTACAGCATTCCAAAGTAGAGAAATTTCTCACAGGATAACATTGTGGCAACCGCAGTGCCTCAACACGCATATCTTGAAAATGGTTCAAGATACAGATTTTTCACTAAATGCAGCTTAATTCACTTCTCTAGGTGTACTAAGCACACGTGGAGGTGACTATGTTATGAATAGAACTGAGAAAGAATTTTTTCTGCAATTGCTATGGTTACTGAGATATTGCCCCAAAAAAGATTACAAGGGTTACTTGATGGGTCTCTAGGGTTGTCCTCTGTGTCTGTAGTTATGGGTAGGTTGGAATGCAGGATCCAGAGGCCCCATGCTCCAAGCTTTGCATACTACGTATGGTAAACTGGGAGCAGTGGGCCCACCTCGTGGGTAGGTGGGAGCACTCCCATTAATGGATATCATTTTGCAAACTTGAGGAGATAGTTATAGGTGGGTGGGTGGGAATGCTGGGTCTGGAGGGTCTGAACTCCCATCAATGGATATCATTTTAAAAACATGTATTTATTTATTAGCTTTTGGTAATTGGGTAACTGCATTAGGCAATGGCTCTGCTTATTTTTTCAGGCATGACCTGGAAAAAAATAAATATCCTCACTGGAAATCAAACCTGTGACCCTTTACTTCTGAGGTGAAGACATATCCACCATGCCACTTGAGGCCATAATGGGAACATGTTTATGGGTATGTGGGAGTGCAGGGCCTGGAGGGCCCTCTATCCCACCTATGGATTTCATTTTGCTAGCCTGAGGACACATTTATGGATGAGTGGGAGCACAGTTCCTGGAGGGCCTGCACTGTAACCTATGTATACCATATGAGTAACATTTCACTTTCTCAAAAAGAATAATAATTGCAAAAAATTTAAACATGGATACTTTCACACATTCTGCATTACTTTTGCGACTACTGGGAAAGTCCAGAAAACATCTGCAAAAGTCCACGGATCTTGCACACAACCACACCATTTTAACCAATGAGACTTTCATGAGACTTGTCGAAACTTTTGTGAAAGTGTCATGGATATACAGCTCCCAAAAAGCAGTCTCTTTGCCACTTCACAGCAAAAAAAAAGGTTTAGGGATTTTGGGCTGGCATATGCAGCGTTGCAAGCCTTTTTCCCACAGATGTGCCTTTTGCTGGTTTGGTGTAAAAAAGTTACAACAGTTCCATAGTTACAGCATTCTGAAATTGAGGAATTTCCCATGGGATAATAATGCAGCACCAGTATCTTGAAAATGGTTTGAGATACAGAATTTTTTTATTAAGCACAGCTTAGCACACTGTCAGGTGTGTGCTAAGCATGGGTGGAGGTGGCTAGGTCACAAATTGAAATATGAAATAATTTTTTCTGCAGTTGCTATGGTTACTGAGATATTGCCAAAAAAGTGTTGCAAGAGTTACTTGGAGGGTCTCTAGGCCTGCTCTATGTGTCTGCAGTTATGTGTAAGTTAGAGCATAGGGACCAGAGGGACTGCACTTTAACCCATGTATACTATGTATACTAAACTGGGAGCAGTGGATCCACCTATGTTATGCCACTAGACTAATTGGTAGGTGGGAGCTCTGGGCCCAGATGGTCTGCACTCCCATTAATGGATGTTATTTTGCAGACCTGAAGGGGGAAACTTATTGGTGTATGGGAGCACAGGGCACAGAGGGCCCACGCTCCCACCTATGGATTACATTTTTCTAACTTGAGAACACAGTTATGGATGGGTGGGAGTGCAGGGCCCAGAGGGCCCACACTTTCACCCTTAAATACCATATGAGTAACATTTTACTTTCTCAAAAAGAAGAGTAATTGGAGAAAAAATGTAACATGGGTGCTTTCACACATTCTGCATTACTCTTGCGATGTTACTCCATATTTTCATGAAAGTACAATTTCTTTTGAGAAACATGCTATATTGTCACAAAAGTTCCATGTCTTTATTTATTTATTAGAAAAGTTGGATTTACAGCCTTTGAGTCATTGGCTCATTTAGAAAGGCACCTCATCGTGGGGGGTAGACAACATTACATAGTGTGATTGCAACAGTTAGAAGAGTACAGATGCAGAACATTAAACATAAAGTACACATACATTACATAATGATGTTACTTATAATAGGTCACAGTCATATACAAGGTACTTAAGGGTTACATTGGGGGTACAACCCTAGATATACCTAGATAATACCTGGAGAGGGTGGAGGTAGGAATGTGAAGTGGGTTGGGAGGAAGGGGGAGGGGAAAGGAGAGGATAGGCTGTCCAGAGGATGTTGTCAAGTCAGAGAGGCCTGATAGGAGGATCCCACAATGGGATTAATTAGATGCATCTACAGCAATGAGCATCAAAGAGATGGTTCTGGAGGGCGATTTTGAAGGGACCAATTTTGGCAATGTCTGTGATACAGGGTGGGAGGGAGTTGAACCAAGCATGGGCTCAGTAATGGAAGGACCTCTGGGCTAGTGAGGTCTTGGTTCTGAGCACCAGAAAGGTGGCCTTGACAGAGCTATGGGCGGCAACAGATGAGGACGCATGCCATAGGGAAGCAGAGACCCTCAGGGGGAGAGCCCTAGAAGAGATTTTTTGGTGAGTAGGCATGTCTGGTAGTGTAGATGATCCTCAAAGGTGAGCAGGTTGGTGGTGGAGTACAGCAGGCAAGTGTTAGTTCGGACAGCGGCTCCGGTCAGGAGCCTGCAAGCCTTATTGATTGAGAGCTGGATTTTAGTCAAGGCGGTATTGTCCACCACAGTGTAAATGGGCAAGTCATAGTCCACTAGTGACAGGACGGAAGAGGTGATGGCCAGCCAGAGGTCAACTTGGGGAAGGCAATCTCTATGACAGTATAGTAGGCCTATCTGAGAATTTATGGTGGAGGATAAGGCATTGATGTGGGTGTGGAAGGTGAGAGTCAAGTCAAAAGTGATGCATAGATATTTAAAAGGGGTCACTTGCTCCAGCGGGTGCAGAGTGCTGGGGAGAATCAAGAGGGGGGCATTCTTGGCCTTGTTTTGGTGATGGGAGAAGAACATTTACTTAGTCTTCTTTAGGTTAATAACAAGTCAGTGGTCAAGGAACCACTTTTCAGCTTGGTTGTAGGTGTGCTGGAGGGATACCTGGAGAGAAGATGGATTGGGGTGGGAGGCAAAAATAACCACATTGTTTGCATAGAAGAGCATTTTTCCTGTGCAGGAGCTGGGAGTGTGTTGAGGTAGAGGCTGAAAAGTATAGGGCCTAGAATGGAGCCCTGGGGTACCCTGGAATGAATGGGCCAGGTATTGGACAGGGAGCCATTTATCATCACACACTGGGATCTAGCAGAGAGGTAGCTGGAGAAGCAGGCAAGGGGACCAGACAAAAAGCTGAGTTGGTGGAGGGAGTCGAGCAGGAGGAGGTGACAAACATGTCAAAAGCCTTGCAGAGGTCTATGAACACTGCGCCAACAAGGTTGCCTGAGTCAAAAACAAAGTGCAGATATTGAGAGAACTTCAGGAAAGCAGTAGTGATACAGTGTCCTGTGTGGAAACCATGTTGTTCTGGGCACATTATGTCATATTTGGCCAGGTAATCAGAGAGTTGAGTAGGCACTATTTTTTTCTAGGGCCTTAGAGAGCTGGGGGAGGATAGAGATCAGCTGGTAGTTGTTAGGTGCGGACCGATCTCCACTCTTATGTATAGGGGTAATTTTGGTTGATTTCCAAGCACTGTGAAACTGACCGAGGCATACAGACCAGTTTAGTAGGTCTGGTAAGGGGGACTAGGATGACATCCAAGACCATGCGGAGGATTCTGGAGTCTAGGGCGTCACAGCTGGGGATGTTGCTACAAAGGGCTTTTAGCAGGTATGGCTTGGTTACGTGGGGGGATATAGTGTGCAGGTAGAAAGGAGGGTGATTCAAGGCAAGGGGGATAGAGGTGGGGATTAGGTCAAAAAAGTTGTTTGGGAGGACAGATCTTAGGTCAGAGAAGGTAGTATTGAGGCAATCAGCTATGCGAGTTGGGTCTGTAGTGACGGTGCCATCAATGGAGAGCTGGGATGGTGGGGGTGGAGTGGGTCTTCCCATTAAGCTTTTTCATGCTTTCCCAGAAAGTCTGGGTGGAACCCCAGGTGGAAGAAAGGGTGGTCTGATAGTGCTCTGCCTTGGCCGGTCTAATGGCCTAGGTGCACTGTTTATGCACCATGTTGTAGGCTTGTCTATCAGCCAACTTGCCTGATTCAACAGCGATGTGCCAGAGATTATCCCTATGCTTAAGTTTGGATAAGGGATGGGGAGATTACCATGTGGCATTTTGTATTTTAGTATGGATTCTGCTGTGGAGCAAAAAGGTCACAGGCCTTGCTGAAGGCATTGATGAGGAGGTCTAGAGCACAGTCAATATCAGGTGTGTAACAGATGGGGGACCAGTCCAGCTATGCTAGATGCAATTTTAGCTTTCTGAGACCCCTGGGGCATAGCTTCCAGCACAAGGTGGCCTGGGACACAGGTTTCAGTACGGAGGATGACCAGAGATATAGGATAGGTGAGTGATCACTAAGTGAGTTGGGGAGTATGTTGATATCCTGGATTTTATGCAGACAGTTCGATAGTATTACGTTTAGGAGGGTGCTGGAGCCACTTCTCTGTTTGAATCTAGTGGGCTGGGTGACTAACTGGGACATGTCCAGGGCAGCGAAGGAGTCCCTGGTATGGGAGGCAGTGGTACCAAGTCAACTGATGTTAAGGTCACCTAGGATGAGTTACTCAGCTTTGTGTGGTAGGGAGGTAAGGTAGTCGATGAGAGGCTGGACTGCTGGGTTCTGGTTCCTCGGGGGTATGTAGGAGACTGTGAGGAAGGGTGGGCCCCTGGCTGGGTCGGGGTAATTTTTAGAGTGAGGGCTTGGGCACTATAGTCAACTTGGGGACAGGAATCACATGGCTTATAAGGGTGTCCCACATGAAGATTACACACCCACCACTGCATTTACCAACTCTGTCTTCCCTGAACAGGGTGTATCCAAGGAGGGAAATCATAGAGTCAGGGGTTGTTTTGGAAAGCCAGTTCTCTGCTAACACAATAATATTGGGTTGGTGTTGTACAACCCAGCACAGGAGTGCAGCAGATTTCTTTAGAAGGCTGCATATGTTCAGTGATGCAATGAGGAGACCGGCTCCAGAATGGGATATGTGAGGGCTAGTTGGCATAGGTCCAGGGTTTGGGTGTATAGTCCCATAAGAGCAAAGTGATTAATCTAATTAGGGGATGGCGATGACAAGGACCCTTAGTGTGGTGCCGCTGTGAGGTCCTAATAGTTGGGGTGCAGGGGATGGATAAGGCACAGAGGGTAGGTATGGCAAGGAAGAGGTGGGTCCAGGATGGGCCCAGGAGGGCAGAGGGAGCAGGGGTGTTCGTAGGTGGTGGATGCAGAGGAGTTGGGGGGTGTCCAAGGTGGGAGGGGGCCAAGCTGTTTGGGGGTGGCTTAGGGGAGAAATGCTCAGGATGGAGGGTGGGGGCACAGGATGGGGGGTGGTCTGAGCCAGAAGGGTAAATGTGAGCAGGCCTAGTAGAAGAGCGATGGTACCTATTGTTATGTACTAGGTAGCTGGAGGTAAAACTGAGCCAGCAATGGTGTGCCAGCTGTGAAATTAGCCAAAGCACAGGGAAATTTTGGTAAAATGCCTGGAAAGAGTCACTGGAATATTGCTTTACTGCATGGGGGGCAATGACACTAGTTCTAATTTAGTGATATAGTTGAACATTCAGCTAAGGCAAAGGTGCCAGCTACTGGGATGGTTTGGCTGTGACTTGGTACAGTATGTCACCATAGGCAGTGGAAGTGTAAGAATTGAAAGGGTATATAGTCAAATTAGGGTGAGGTCCCAAACAATAGGGCAGGTTACAGCAGTAATTGAGAGCAGCTAACTGGAGTGCCTGGAGAAAAACTTGAGAGCAAATGTGCAACCCTGTGGGTGAGATTGCTTTAAAAAGGGGCACTAATAAAGTGGGTCAAGTCAGGTACTGAAGACAGGGAGGCCAACAGTCATAAGAATGTGCAGCAGTGGATTGACCAATCAGCTGCTAGACTGAGGAAAGGGGCGGAGCAAGGGTTAATTTAATACTGTGAGGAGGTGGGGAGTGGGGTCCAGCACTAGTCTCACAGCAGCACGTAACTCGGAGAGGCTAGTCTAGAGGCTTGTAATAGACTAGCTAAACTGGCAGGTAAAGTAAGACCAATTGATGCATAACATAAGTAATTACATTTACAAAAATTCTGTCCAGAACACAGCACAGAAAGAGATTTCCCCAAGATCAGGAAGAACCAGGAGTTGGAAAATCAGCCAAGCAGCAGAAACTGCCAATTGGTGCATGGCTCCTCAACTGGGTGTCCAGTTAATACAGCAGCATTCAAAACCATGAGTTTCGGAGGTCTGGTGCATACCTGAATCTATTTGGGGGTCAGTTGGGTGGTCTGTTAGCTGCAGCCAGCTTGGGGAGTGCTGGGGCCATAGCAGCAGCTTGGGAAGCCAGCAGATGGGCTGTCTGAATCTGTCCGGTAGTTAGTCGGGTGGTCTGTTAGCTGCGGCCAGTTCAGAGAGTGCCGGGGCCACAGTTTTACATGGGACACTTTCACGAAGTTCTACAACATGTTCACGAAAGCATCGCATTACATTCACGATAGCTGTGCTATGTTGACCAATGGTGCTTTCACTAAACTGTTGCACTGTCACCTATGACTACAATTATACACAACTGAGAGCACAGGGCACTTCTGTGCTATGTCTCTATACTTATAGGTGGGTGGAAGTGCAGGACCCATGGGTACCATCTTGCAATAGTGGGAGCACAGGGCATTCGGGCACTATGTCTCTACATTTATGACTGGGTTGAAGCGCAGGGCCCAGAGGGCCATGCTACCACAATCACATACCAGTTACATTACACTTTTCCAAAAAGCACAGAAATTCACTGAAAAAAATTCCATTGCTGCATCAGTTAGGGTAGATAACACAGCATCAAAAGTTTGAAAATTCGATCTTAGGGTTACTACCCATACTACCCCACTCACCCCACCCTCACCCTCCAGACACTAATAAATGTTGGGGAGTGCCATGGGGTCATTAGACCTAATTATCACTCCATTCTCCTATGCTGTAGCATGTCAGTTTGTTTACACATTGAATGGGATGAGAGTTGGGCCCTGTGCATCAAGAAATGGAAAGCATTATGTATTCATGGCAGTGTGAAGGAAGCACAGGGCCCAAAGGAGACTGTGTTTCCACTACTATGTACCACTTACATAACACTTTCTCAAAAAAAAGTGAAATTCATTGCAAAAACTTTGGTAGTGCTCCATTACAGTTGTGCTATCATAACCACATACCAGTTACATTACATTTTATTAAAAAAGGTAAATTCATTGCAAAAAAACACTTTGTTAATGCACCATTATAGTTGAACCATCAAAAGTAGAGGCATTCAAGCTTTGGGTTGCAAAGTGTAAGATTCCCCCCCCCCACCCCAATTCTACATACAGGAACTGGTATGATGTATGTGTTTTGGTGTTGTGAAGACTAATGCTCACCCCATTCCATTAGTAAGGCAAGATATGTAGAGCATAGGACAATGGGATGAGCATTAGGGCTCACAATGCCAAAACACTGCTGTCATATCTGTTTTTTGTATCCACGGTGTGGGTGCAGTCTTACAGTTGGCATCCTTAAGGTTACACATTCAGGACATCAACCATAGTTACATTTGAAATCAGGAATGTGTACACCTAGGGATTGCTGCCCCCTCCCCTTTTCTGACAGTACAGAATATGCACCAGGTATTTGATTCTGGGGTGGGGCAGAGGGCTGTCCTCTGTCACATCAACAGTTTTCTTACTGCCCATAAAACAAACTGACACACTATATATATTTCCAACACAACCTTTATATGAAAAATATAACTATTAAATACATGAAAGTATGAAAAAACTTAAACAGCATAAGTATAAAAATATATTATTTGCAAATATTTTCTTTATTGTAACAAATAAATAGTCTGTTTCAAATAAAGGCAATATAGCGCAGCGGTCTAAGGCTCTGAGCTGCAAATTTGGTGATATCCAACAGACCTGACCTGCGTTTGAATCCTACAGCTTCCACTTGCATACTGTGTGACCCTAAGCAAGTCACTTAACCTCATTGTACTCCCAGGTCGCTCCTGTAAAAAAGCTTTCAGCTTAGTGTGCTATACCTGGTTAAACAAAATAAATAAATACTGATTGTATGCTTTATTTTTTTGTTTTTGTTAAACTAATCTACTTGAAATTGAGATGTTTATAAAAATTAGGTTTGATTTATGAAAAAAAATATATAAAAAGTCATATAATATACAAAAATAGAGTGCCTCCTGCATTTCCAAAATAAAAAAAAAAGTATTTAAAATAGTGGGCGTGATATGCTGGGGCACTGCTCTAGGTGTTTTCCAGGGTCACCAGAGTGACTGAGTTCCTTGCTGCCCTGGAAGCTGCTGCAACAGAAAGGGGACAGTGCGGGGAGTGTCTGGAGCCGTGGTGATGGTGTTGCCTATGGATTGCTCTCCTGGCTGTTCCTGTATGCCATCTCCTGGTTTTCATGGAGCAGTAGCTAGCTGCTGGTCCTGAACCTGTCATTGTAGCTCCAATTCCTGTCTGCAGAAATCAAGTTCTTGTTTTTTGAATGCCAATTTCTGTGTTTTAAGTTCATTTTTTTGGTTAATTAAAATTGTTCTTTTATGAAGGCCAAATTTTCTTTTTCTAATTCTAATTTTTCTTTTGAGATTTCATACTGCGTCTTGATTTCTGCAGACAGGACTGTGAGGTTCCATGACAGGTTCACCATGGTCTTTGCCATTGCATTTAGTGGTCAAGTTTCTGTTAAAAACATAAGGAAAGAGATTATAATTCAACAGTGCAATCGAAGAACTTCATGGTGCACAATTACATATTCTTATTAATAGTTTGTAATACAAACTGACAATTTGGGAAATTTTTTTGCATTTGACCAGCTACACATAAAAGTACTATTCCGATTACATTTACCAACATTAAAAAGGGTTTGAAAAATTGGGTTTTCTGATTGACTGTAAACAGTCTATCATCCTTACATTAATCTTTCATTAACATACAAGTGGGGAAGGGGGCATGTGATGGCTGCCTGAGTGGACGTGCCCTAAGGAGCTCCTGCACTTCTACTGAAAACAAACCAATTTCCAGCAACCTACAACCTAAATTTGGTAAACACTATAGTATTGTGTCTATACCGTTAGTGGAGTAACATTTGTTGGGGAACTCCAATCACTATGAAAGCAGAAATGCCAGATTCCTTACTCAGGCATACCCCATCACCAACATTGATGGGGGATGAGAATGCTAAGTGGGCTAAGGCACAGCTGACCGGGGTGTCTAGCCATGCATGTATGCAGGCCACACTCACACAGGAAAAATTCCTGGAAGGGCTGTCCCCTCTAAAAGGCATGCTCGCTAACCTGGCATTGGATTTTAAGAACATGCAACCCTCCCTAGAGCAACTTACCCATTGCGCTGAACTGTACACAATGAGGCCAGAATATCCTCACTGGATGACTAGAGGTCCCTTATTGATCCAGAGCTAACTACAATACATCACAAGTTGAAGAAAATGGAAGAAAAGTTGGAGGATTTGGAGGGCTGTTTTTGTTGAAATAATCTCATAGTCCTTGGGTTACTGGGGGGTGAAGAGGGCTCAGCATGATTACATTTGTGCAAAAGTTGTGTGAAATAAAATCACTGGCTCTTCCCCGAATGGGCCCACTTACATCATAGAAAGGGCCCACAGATCACTCCACCCAATACCCCCTCAAGGTGCCCTCCCATGACCCCTGATATTTTGACTCCTTAACTTTCTTGATAAGCAGCATATTCTGGCTCAACTTTGGGAAGTGAAGGAAGTGCAATGGGAAAACAAGAAGCTAAAGATTGCACAGGGTCTCCCATTTTTGTCCAACAGAAGAGATCATCAGTGCTACCAATTGCTTCTAAACTGATTGCGTCCAAAATCAGGCATAGCGTGAAATACCCAGCCATCTTGCAAGTCCACCATGGGGGCCAATGGCACAACTTCAAAACATTGGAGCAAGCCAGGGACAATCTTAAACCATGGTACCCAGACCTATTTAAATGAAGGCAGTTCAGGAGGTATGTTTTATCAATCTATAATCCCGTGAATGGGTTACTTTAACAAGGAGAAACATTCTGCTATTATCTAAGTTTTCTTGAAGGTGCACCTAAAGGAGTATTCGAGAAGCTTTTTGATTTATGTTCTGCCTACTGAGGATGTGTATGGCAATGTGACCTGCTTATTTACAAGTTTTAATTTGCTCTGGTAGTGGGCATGGCTTGGTTTCATCTGTAATGCAGCATGAAACAACCCAGGATATAGGACTTAAGTTGTCATGTTGTCGGGGACATATTTGCTGACAAGAGACTGTCTATTCCTGTTGAAAGGTTCTCCCCATCTATGAATGGTACCCCCCTTTCTAGAGACTATACCTCAATGACATGATGTTTAAGTGACAATCAAGAGCTACCTTGTATATGGGTACCCTCAATGGTAGTAAATATTTGTTTCGTTTTTGGTACACAGCGATTTACAGTATTGAAGTTTAATACCCATTCTAGAGACATACACGCAAGACTATATGGGCCTGTTTAGATAATTGATATCCTATTTTATGGGCAGTTATGCAGGACTTTATGGGGACATTTGAGGAGTGCTATTCACTAAATGCTTCGACCCAATTATTCTTTACTTTTTAGTTACCTTTATATTTTGAATCTTGCAATGTCTAAACATAACTGTATACCATTTAAAGAGTTTTAGTTGTCCAACACTGACAATGCATAGGCTACCTGATAGGTTATTACCGAACCTCATATTTCCCATAACTGCAGTTTGTGGTTGGTGGTGATTCCTGATTGTGCATTACCTTATTTTTGGATGGGGGGGGGGGGGCAAGCTATAGGTGGTGACATGCATCATGGCCCGAGAGGGCATGGCTGTTCAGTCACTAGGACTGGGGAATACAGTTATCTTGCTGTGGTTAGTGGGGATGGGGTGGGGAGAGGGGTTGATTCTTTGGGGTTTCTAGGCTTTCCATACTGGAATTCAGAAATGGTTTGGCTATATGGGGAGAAGGGATATGTAAGCTCAACCTCCTTTTTCGAGTTTACCAGGTTTAGAGCTTGTACCCTATACTGGGCCTTTCAGCTTACTTGTAGATTCAGACTACATTTATGTAACTCACTCCTCTTCCTTCTAGTGGTCGAGTTTGTGTTACTGGGGGAGTGTTTGAATTTCTTTGGGGATTTAGGGTATCAGAGGTGTGCTTTCTTCTCTTTTTATTACAGTCTGTTTAGGATAGTTATCCTTCCTGGGCTACCTACTCCATATTTCACTAAACAAATATGAAATACAACACATGGAATGTAAAAGGGGCCCACTCCAGAGTGAAACGTTACCAAATTTTAAAACACCTACAACTCCTAAATTGTCAGGTGGCTTTTCTCTAGGAGACCCACCTTTTCTCTGCTGAAGGGTCTCTCTTCCACAAACAGATGATTGGGAAAGTATTTGCAGCAGAGAATTCCACAGCTCAGAGAGGATTGGCAATCTTAATTTTTAAAGGGGTCAAATTCTGACTGATAGAGTGTGTAGAGGATCCTAGCGGGTGCTACCTGATACTGAAAGGCATATTAGAGCACATCAAAGCACTTCTAGGATGCATATATGGTCCTAACATTGATTCCCCTGTGTTCTTCTTTGAAATGTTGGCCTTGTTGGCTCCTCATGCCCACATCCCAATACTTCTGGCCAAGGACTAGAACATAATCCTGACACCAGATTTAGAATCACTAAATAAATAAAGTAAATAAGATAGAACTGGGTGCATGATCTGAGGGCTTTCCCCTGTGCAATGCTCCCTTCATGATATGATGGAAACAGGAGGCCTGTGCAACCCATGATGAGTGTTGCACCCCTCTGAATGGGTATATACCTTCTATTCACCATATCATAAGTCCCTCCCCCGATTGGATTACTTCCTGATTAACAAATATATCCTGCATGATGTGATAGATGGAGGGGGGTTACCAGTAGAATATTATCTGATCATTCACCACCTTGTTAGAATGTGCCCTCTCGCCCAGCCTTTATCAGGATAAATTATGGAAACTTACGAACATACAACATTTGCCAGCAGATAAAGGCCTAGAGGTCTATCAAGTCTGCTTTAATGTGCAGCTAGCACCCCTTATTCTGCAGCTGCCCCTCCCTTTCACCCTTCCCCTTCATTAAGCCTCCCCCTTGTCCTGTCCCAGCCTCATTTGAAGCAGTCCACTGTTCTACTGCATACCACTTCAGCAGGTAAAGCATTCCACCCAGCCACCACCCTCCCTGTAAAAGTGTCTCCTCATCTCCTCCTGAATCTTCCTCACTCCAGTCTCATATCATGGCCCCTGGTGGCCCTCCCTCCCTACTTTGAACAGCCCCTCTGTACCCGTCTTGTTTATTCCTTTCATGTATTTAAAGGTTTCAATCATGTCACCCTGTCTCTCTCCTCCAGTGAGTACATGTTCAACTCCTTCAACCTCCTCTCGTATGATAAGTCCCCAGCCCCTTGATCATCTTTGTCACTCTGTGCTGCACCCCTCCAGTAACTTAATGTCCCTCTTCAGATCACGGACGCCAGTACTGCATGCAGTACTCCAGGTGTAGTCTAACTAATGACCTATACAGTGGCAGAATCACCTCCTCCCTCCTAGAGGATATACCCCTTGCAAAACAACCCAGCATTTTGTTGGCCTTTGCAGCTGCCTTCCTACATTGTGCCGAGTTGTTCATTGACCCTGTAATGAGCACACCCAGATCCTTCTCCTCCTCTGTCTGGGCCAGCTGCACTCCCCCTAGCTGGTAACTCCTCCTTGGGTTCTTCATCCCAAAATGCAGCACCTTGCACTTTTTGGCATTAAAGCCCAGTTGCCAGGTGTCTGACCAGGTTTCAAGCTTTTCAGATCATCCTGCAACCCCTGCCATCCCCCTAGGTCATCCACCACCACGCCTACCTTGGTATCATCAGCAAACAGACTGATCTTGCTCTTGATGTCCCATGATATGTCTGCAATGAATATCCCAAACAACACTGGTCCCAACACTGAGCCCTGTGGAACACCGCTCATCACTGCCCTTGGGTGTGAGAGCTCCCCACCCACCACCCTCTGTTGCCTTCCCTGCAGCCAGTTTCCTACCCATCTCACCAACTTTGCACCCGCCCCTGAGCCTACTAACTTCCTTCCCAGCCTTCCACGTGGCACTGAGTCAAATGCCTTACTGAAGTCCAGATACAGGACATCCACTGCATGGTCCCTGTCCAGTTGCCTAGTTACCCAGTCATAGAACTCGACCAGGTTGGTTTGGCAGGATCTGCCACGTGTAAACCATGCTGTCTGCTGTCCTGTAGTCCTTTGGCCTCTAGGAGGTCCACCAGCCTCTCCTTCAGGATAGTCTCCATTAGCTTACCCACGATGGATGTGGAGGCTCACTGGTCTGTAGTTTCCTGGTTCATCCTTGGGGCCACTCTTGTGGAGGAGCACCATGAGCCATCCTCCAGTCCTGAGGTACACCCCAATGTAGTGAGGCATTAAATAGGTCTGCCAAAGGTCCTGCAAGGACCTCTGCCAGCTCCTTCAGTACCCTGGGGTGGATGCCATCTGGGCCTGGCGCCTTGTCCACCCTCAGTGCCTTCAAACCCTCTCGAACTCTGCTCTCCTGGTTTCCCCATCTGTCACCACTTCCCTGCTTGCCATTTCTCCCACCTTGTGTCACCCCTTTCTCTTTAGTAAATACTGAGCAGAAGTACTATTTAGTGCTTCCGCTTTATCGCACCCTGCTTCCCACCCAACCTCCTTCCTAATCCTTACTATGGTCCTTACAGTTCTTTTCTCCCTGATGTACTTAAAGAAGTCCTTCTCCCCCTTCTTAATGCCTTGTGCCAGCCTGAGTTCCGTAGATGCTTTGGCTCCCCTTACTGCCCTTGTCACCTCCTTCGATTCTGTCAAGTACTCCTCCCTGTCCTCCTCCTCCCTGTTTTCTTGTACTTCCTAAAGGCAGCTCTTTTCCTCCTTACCTTTTCCTTGACCTCCTTGCTCAACCAGATCGGTTTCTTAGCCCTAGCCTTCTTGCTCTGGGCTTTGCAGCAGGTTTGGTTGCCTCCACTATCCCCAGCTTTATGAGGCTCCACCTCTGGTCCAGTGTCCATACTAGATTGAATTCTGGCCAGGTGCCCTTTCACCTCCCCATCCTCCCAAAGTCAGCCCTCCTGAAGTCCAGCACTATTGTGCCAGATTCCACTCCTTCCTTGCCCATATCCAATGTGAGCCATACTGAGCAGTGGTCACTCCCTGACAGCGGTTCCTCCATTGTAAGTTCTCTCACAAAGTCCCCATTTGCCAACACAAGGTCAAGGGTATTTCCTAACCTGGTTGGTTCACTGACCATTTGCAGCAGGAAGCTGTCCTGGAAGGCATCCAGCAGTACCTGCTCCCTTCTGTTCTTGGTTGTTGGGGTGCCAGTCCACTCCTGGCATGTTGAAGTCCCCACAATCACCACACTACCTTCTCGAGGTCCTTCTGATCTGTCCCGCTAGTTCCCTGTCTAACTCCTCCGTCTGAGATGGTGGCCTGTACACCACTCCCATTTTAAGAATCCTATTCTTGGAATCTGGATTTGCATCCAAAGTGACTCCATTACTACCCACCTCCCCTTCCCTTCCTCCCTTACACACTTCATTCCTTCCTTCCTTCACATATAGTGACACCCCCCTCCTTTCCCAATCACCCTGTCCCTACAAAATAATCTGTACCCTGGTACAGACAGGTCCCAGTCATTGTATTGGGTGGCCCATGTTTCCGTGATGACTGCAATGTCCACCTCTCCCTCTGCCATGAGAACCTGTAACTCTGCAGTTTTCCTCCCAAGGCTCCTAGTATTAAGGGTAACCACCTTCCATCCTTCCCCCCCTCCCATCCTGCCCTCCTTTCCTAGCATCACCAACAGTACTTGCCATTTGTCCTTTGTCACTGTTATGGGGGGTAAGCTCACAACTACTTAAAGAGGACACAATTTTAGTTAAAATCAGGGACCTCATAACTCATTTTATGGAGCAGAAGGAGGGATCAATTTCTGATACTGATAAGCTCTGGTGTTCTCTTAAATGTGTTCTGTGGGGAGAATTTATTAGAATCGCCTCTGCATTGAAAAAGAAATGCAAGGTTGCACTCTGTCACCTGTTGGATAGGATTAGGGAGCTGGAGAATAGCCCCTTGCTGGGAAACTCTGAAGAGAAACAGGTACTTTTGACAACCTTGAGGGATCAATATGTGGAGAGCCTAAGGGAATGAGCTGAGCATGCTCTCTTAAAAACACACTCAACTTATGTTGATCAAAGAGATAACCCAGGCCACCTTCTTGCTCTCCAACTGAGAAGGCAAGAGGCCTCCTGCATAGTCCTCTCTATAACCTCCTTGACTGACAATTCCACTAAAACCTCACCCAAAGAAATTGTGGGAGAATTTGAATCATATTACTGTCAGTTGTATAGTTCTCCAACTTATTTACTCCCTGTTCCAGAAATTCAAGATTACCTCTCTCCCATTCAGCCTCCCTGTTTAACATTGAATCAGAAGTCCTTATTGGATCATCCCATCTCCATTTTGGAAATCCAGGCTGCCATCAAATCTGTCCCCTCAGATAAGGCACTTGGGCCAGATGGCTTCTCCCCCCAAACCTTTACAAAATATTTCCTGTGGAGTTGGCCCCGATCCTTCAGCAATTATACTCCTATTTCTGTGAAGTCGGTATCTCATATTCCTCTATAGTAGAAGCTCTAATACTAGTTTTGCCAAAACCTGATAAACCCCCAGATAGGGTGACTAATTACCATCCTATCTTGCTCGTGAACTATGATGTGAAAACTTCCACCAAGATATTGGCTAATAGGGTTATGCAGGTTTGGGAAGGGTTGATTGGTCTGGAGCAAGTGGGCTTCATGAAAGGCAGATCCTCTGTGGACAACTTGAGAAAACTGTCCCATGTCTTTTCTGCCTCCAGTGAGGCCAACCAATCTATGGTATTAGTCTCCCTGGATGCAGAAAAGACATTTAATAGTGTTAATTTGACTTTTCTTTTCACAGTTATGAATAAAGTCAGTTTCCCTCCATCTTTTATCAAATGGGTTAAGGTGTTATACTTGCAACCTAGTGCATGCATATTTTGTAATGACGTACTATCAGCAAGGTTTGTCCTGCAGTCTGGAACTCGTCAGGGATGTCCCTTATCTCCTCTATTGTTTAACCTTTATTTAGATCCCCTGCTACATCTTCTCAAATCCGCTTCCCTTATTAAAGGGATTTCCATTAGCCTGTTAGACCTGAAGCTCTCGGCATATGCAAATGATATCTTACTGCACATTTCAGATTCCACCACTTCTATTCCTAAGGCTTTACATATCATTCAGGGTTTTAGCAAGGTTTCTAATTATAAGCTTAATATAGATAAAACAGCAGTAATGCTTTTAAATTCTAAGGTATTACAGTCAGATATAACTTCACTTGGTTTTGGCATAGACTACCAGACTTAAATATCTAGGTGTTATCCTAGCACCAAAAGCTACTTTAATGAAAATATTAAATCTGGACGAGTTAGTAAACACTATTCAGCAGGATCTCCATCGGTGAGCATCCCTTCCCTTGCCTCTACAGGGCAGAATCAGTATAATGAAAATGAACATTCTCCACCGGGTATTTTACCCACTGCAAGTGTTGAACTTCCAGCTCCCCCACCAATGGTTTAAGAAAATACATAGCGTTATTGTTGTCTTTCTCTGGAAAGGTAAAACCCTGCAATGGGCTTACCATCGATTGGGGGCCCTGAAGCCACTAGGAGGACTCAAATTGCCCAACTTTTTCATCTATTATCTAGCAAGTCGTATTGCTAAATATGCGAGGTAGACTACACCTATCACTAGGCAGGATACTACCCCATACGTCCCATTGTGGCTCGAAATTGAAAGAGTACAAATTGCAGACAACGGTTTTTCCTATGAAAGTCTATACTTTATACATCCTAAACATCTCTCTACAACTCCACCAGTCAGTCTTCTTCACCTCCCTAAAAGTGCATGCACAATTGTGTAGGGCATTGCAGTATGACAACCTTACAAATGTCTATCAGCTGATGTGCTATAACCCTAACTTTAGGCTAGGAGGCCAAATGTTAACTCCTGGGGAAGGGGGAGTCCCTCTACTGAAAGACAAGAAAGTCCTTGACCTGCTTTCTGATGACCAAGTTCTCAACTGTCAAGATCTGCTAAGGTATCTTAATTTGTTACATAAACACATTTTTAAAATTTACCACATTCAACACTTGTTGATTTGTCAATTTGGCCAGTCCCTTGGACTAATAATCAAGGGCAGCTGCTCCAATTACTCAGACTTTAGCATAGCAACCCCATTTGGTCTCCCAAATTTCATACACATTGTTCTCTAAACTTTTCCTGGAAATCTTGGGCCAATCTAGATACTGGTCTTCCTTATTCCCTACTTCCAGTTTCAATTGGAATCACATCTGGGCTGATCTCTACATTTATTTGACTAATGAAAAAATGTGCCTTATTCAGTTTTATATTTTTTGTAACATATATTTTACCCCTGTCCATCTGGCTAAGATGGGGAAACTGCTTTCTTCTTTATGTTCCAAATATGGTCATTCGGAAGGATCCCTTTCACATGTGATGTGGGAGTGCTCAAAGATTGCCCCCCTCTGGGATAAGATTAGGCAATGTGCAGATCCCCTTTTGGGGCTAGATGACTACTTCACTCCTGAAATTTGCCTTGTATGAGATTACTCGGATGTCCCGTTTAAAGAACAGAGGTACTGTATGGCTATGGTCTCCCTTTCTGTAAAAAGAGTAATACTCCATCACTGGAAAGATAACTCTGAACCTACCTACTCTGAATGGCTTAATGAGTCATTACATAATCTGCAGCTGGAGAAGATGATAGCTAGTCTCCATAGCCACATAGAGATGTACAACAGTAAATGGGGTAAATTATATGCCTTTTTTTCAATCATACATGGAACGCAGGTGGACTTTTAGACTGGGCTTAATATGCAAATTAGTGGATATAGAGTGTGTTGTTATCCACCCATAACAGTTCAGGTAGTACTCTAGTATATAGGGGTATAGCCACTGTGTATTATTTTGTCACATTGGTTAATGACCTGGGTTCAGGTAACCCAAGCCTATTTCAGACAGACTGTATTATTATAACTACTTTTAACACCTCCAGGGGTGGGGATTGTGTTTGTTTATTGTGTTTTTTTGTTTCTTCTTTGCATTATTATTACTGTTTTATTACTGATTGAGCTGCAACTTTGAAAGGTCAATAAAGTATATTAAATTAAATAAATACAAGTAGAGACTATTCATATGCTGAACAAGGTGATAATGTTGTTTGAAAAAAGTTTCTTTTAGAATAGCAGTAAGGCAGTCCCGGGGCTATGTTAATAATGGCCAGTTATTCAGCATCTATGGGTTCATGGCACTCGGCTATGCCCCGTGCAACATCATACTCATAGAGGGTGACCAACATATCATTAACATAACCCCATGGCATGCCTTATTGCTTAATAATGCTTACATCTTCTCTGCTGGTTTACAAATTTAATATGGTTACACACTTTATTGTTGTCATGCTGTGAATATTAGCAATGCAGCCCATTTGTAGAACTGGTACTAATTCACTTATACAGCTAATGACTAATTAGAGTCACTACTTGTAGTTGCAACACCCAGTGCAACTGATAACTGAGACTGTGTAGTGCATTGTTGTGAACATAGAATGGAACCATGTATAAAATACATTTAAAATGTGTTTATGTTTTTTATAAATGCAATTCCTCAGCTGTGGGTTATGTGATTTGCCCATGTTCTTGTGTCCTGTCTTGACCAATGAGAGAACAGGATTTTCACTGACTATGGTATGATATAAAATTATTTGTATTTATTTATTTATTAGCTTTTGGTTACCAGGTAAGTGCATTAGGCAAAAGACCAGCCTATTTTCAAGCTTGACCTAGGAGTGTACAACATGCAGTAGTCAAAAATACAGAGGACAGGTCAGACATTAGCACAAAATCACAGGACCACCACGCAGGGTGGACTAACAAAGATACAGAGTAAAAACACCTATGTATGGGTGGATAACAACAACAAAACATCCAGGATATTGCATAGAGATAAGTATGAGTACATAAACAATGTTAGACTTAGGGTGAGAAGAGGAACCCAAATGGAAATTAGGGGCAACTGCAGACACCAGGAGTATGAAAAAAGTGCTTTTTTGAAAGAGTGGTGAGATGGAGAATGCTTAATGTCATAAGGAAGAGAGTTCTAGTATTTGGGAGCGAAGTGTGAGAAAGCTTGCTCACCCATTTTTGTAGAGCAGGGAGGAACGGTGAGCAGGGGAGCAGTCGAAGACCTAAGGGGACGAGCTGGGGTAATGGGTTGAAGCATAGCTGCACGTTGTCAGGATGCGGTGGATGTGATAAGGAATCAATAAGGTTACCCAGAGCGTGGGAACACATGCCACAAGGAGACAACAGGTTTACTGTAGAGTAGAGCCGGCAGTGATGGGTGAGCCAGGGAGCAGTCAGAGCGAATCTGCAAATGTTATTGTATGTGGTGTTCCATTTACGTAAGTCTGCTACTTTGGCCTGAGAGAAGACAGGAAGAGTATATGTCAGCCCTGGAAGCAAGACCCCCTGGGCTACAGAGACAGGGGCAGAAACAGTAAGTGAGTGACGAACCCTGTAAGCAGCTCCAATCTTCGAGTTGATGTGCTGACAAATCCCATTGATATGTGAGGTGAAGTGGAGCTGGGGGTCAAGAGTCACCCCTAAATATTTAAAGGTCATTGTGTTGGTAAGTACAGATCCATCAGGGCATTGGACCCTCAGGTGTTGGGATTCTACACTGACCTTCCTTAGTGACCCAAAAAGCATAGCATGGGTTTTAGGTAGATTGAGAATTAATTGGTTAAAGGAGAGCCAGGCCTGGATCTGACTAAAGGAGGATGATAGGTGGTTATTGATATCACTGATAGATGCAGAAGTGGTATAAAGTAGAAGGTCATCAGCATACAAGATAGACTTACAGTGGGTGGTGGTGGAGGTGGGGATAGAATTGACAAAGATGGAGAATAGCAATGGACCTAGTACTGAACCCTGAGGAACACCACAGGAGATGGCAGAGGGAGATGATTGGGCTTTGCAAAAGGAGGTAGTTTGGAATTGACAGTCAAGATAGCTTTCAAACCAGGACAAGGTGGGATGGGTAGCTCCAAGGTCCTGAAATTTGCACAGCAGAAGGGGATGGCTCACCAGGTAGAATGCTTTTGTAAGATCAATAAATACAGCACCGGTGAGTTGCCCATTATCCATGTTAGTCTTAACATCACTGGTAAATAGGGTAAGAGCCATGTGGTACTGTGTCCAGGCTGAAAACCATGCTGGATAGGAGACAGAAGATTGAACTTGGTTAGCTGGGAGATGAGCTGGCCATGGATTGAGTTTTCAAGCAGTTTGCTTAGGGTGGGTAGTATAGCAATAGGCTTGTAATTATTTAGTCTACTAGGATAGCCATTTTTGAACACAGGAATAATCCTGGCTGATTTCCATATAAGGAGAACTGCTGAGGGGGAGATAGAGAGGTTGAATAGTCTAGTTACTGGGGTTGCTAATACAGCTGCCGCCAGTCGAAGGATCCTGGGTTCAAGACCATCTGTACCCATGCTACCATGAGGAGAGATGGAATTGAGGAGTTTTGAGACTTCAGCTCTAGTGACAGGAGTAAGCTTCAGAGGGGTTGATGCCAGAGGGGGATTGCAGGGAGAAATAGGAGAGCCAAGAGGAGAGGCATGGGGAAAGGTAGGGAGTGCTGTTAAAATAGAGTTAAAAGCTTTGGCAATGGTAGAAGGGTGGTTACAGCTGACCTCATTTACCAACATTTCCCTCGGAGTCTGCGGCTTGTTACTTCCAATAATTTCGTTAATGCTAGCCCAATATTGTTTAGGGTTAGATGAGGAAGACCGAAGTAACTCACAGTAATAGCTACTTTTGGCCAACCTAATGTCCTTCTTGCAGGCATTTCTTAGGATGCGATATTCCTCATAATCAGTAGGCAAGGCTGAGGATTTCCATTTCTCCCATAGCCTATCCCTTAGTTTTAGGCTCTGGAGTAGTGGGTGCCTAAGCCATTTCATGGGTTTGCCCCTGACCCTACGGGTTGAGGCAGGGATATGTCGCCGCTGTAGTGATAGTAACACATTTGTGAAGTGTTCAGTAGCTCTGTTGACATCGTTGGTGATAAAAATGGGGGACCAGTCAACCAGACTAAGTTCCAGAAAAAAGGCTGCAGTGTCCAGATGGGCAAAATTTGAGAAGGTTAGAATTTTGGGAGGATAAGTAGGGGCTGAAGCCTGCTATCTGCAGTAGATAGGACAGTGATCAGTGATAGAGTCCGCAAGAACACCAGAGGAGTTTATACGATTCACTCTATTGTTAAGTATCCAATCGATGAGCGTGTGACTGGAGCCATTAGAGGACACTCTGGTAGGAGATACGATAAGCTAAGTAAGGTTAACTTTACTAAGGGTGGAAGCTAGGTAGGAGGCATTCGAGCCCAGCCAGTCCAGGTTGAAATCCCTGAGGCAGATAATATCACTTCTGGAGGGAACCATAGCTATTAGGTCAATGAGTTATTCGAGACCGAGCTTACTGTTTCTCGGAGGGAAGTAGACACTTAGGAAGTGGAGTTTCTTTGAGCCTCCCAGTAGGAGGATTGAATGCAGTACTTTGCAGTGACTTAAAGGATTAACTGGTGCAAGAGACATATTGAGGTGCAGTTTGAAATACAGCACCAGGCCACCCCCTCTTTTGGATGAAGGATGGTCCACACGAAGTAAGTTGTAACCAGGGAGAGCACATGTTGAGTTTGGGATAAAAGACTTTAGCCAGGTTTCAGACAAGGCAAGGATGTCAGGATTGTTAACATGAACCCATGCTTCGAGCTCAGTGAGATTTGCTACCAGGGTCCGGATGTTTATGTGGGCAATGGATAGACCAGCAGGTTTGGACACCTGAGGTAAGTGGACTTGTGGAGGTTGCATGTGCGATCCTAGGGGGCCAGGGTTAGGCTCAATGTCACCAAAAAGTGTGAGGGATAGGGTCGCTATCCAGATAGTGGCATGCAGGAACATGTGAGAGGCACAACCATGGTAACAGATTTTCTTTCTGAACAGAAATCTAATTATGGAACTGATAGGTTTGTTACTAAGGCCCAGAGGAGGTACCTGATCAATGGATTTATGCAGTAACATGTTTGAGTAGGAGAAGTCATTTTGGGAGACAGCAGGGAGGGTAGAGGAATGCCCAAGAATTAGTGACACAGGGCCAAGAGCTAATAATGAGGGAAAGGATAGGAGGCAATTAATCAGGAGTGACATCATTAAGTAAGACATGTCCAGCATTCATGAAAATGCAATGCATTAATTGAGATACTGTATGTTACATGAATTTGTAGTATGATAGCTAGTGAACCAAACTAATATACCTAGCAGTGATACACACCAAGGAAAAATAGCACAGAAGCAACAAATACAATGCAATGTTTAAGGGAAATATGATCAAGCAAAGATATACAACACCAACATACACTGGTTATGTCCAAGCTACTACAGCCATACCTGAATATACTTAGTATTTGTATAAATCATGCCTCTAGCTACAGAAAAGCAGTGTTATGTATTTGATGTTGAGACATTAACACATTTCATTTGTACTATACCAATTCAATGGTATGTTGGCACAAGAACTGCAGTAGACGTCTACACCTGTGAAGTAAATGTATATTGCAAAATGTAAATTATGTCATACATATTAACATGTTCTCCAACAGCATGTCCAATTAATGAGAAGAACTTGCTTCATCTGTGTTTTAAATTGAACCATCACTTCACAAAACCTGCTGAATACAACAAATCAGTTTTAAAATAAACTTGTGCAACGTATTGTATCTGTTCTTTACATACTTAAACACTTTTTTATTTACTTATGTTTGTTGGCTGACTGAGCTGCCTGAATGCCCAGGCATTGATATTATGTCACAGCAAGACATAGATTGACAAGTTCTAAAGTAAGAGTAAGTCACACACACACATGCACACACACACACGCACACGCACATGCACACGCACACGCACACAACTGGAGTTTAAGCTAAAAAATAATGAGATTAAAAAATATCTCTATTCACATCAATGATATATAAATATTGAAAAAAATATCACTGGTACTGTTGCCACAATGGATATTGTTAAAGTTAATATTATGACAGTTCTGCTATCTTTCCGATTTTCGCAAAACTGCATGCATCTTTGGGAAACCAATCAATCAATCAATCAAATCTTTATTTATCCAGGTGATCACCATTGAGCAAGCTCATTTACAAGGTGGACCTGCTGTTGGCAGGGAAAATTGTACAGTTACATATAAATATACATAACACAAAAGGAACAACATGTTTACAATACTGATAAGAGCAGAGTATTTACATTCCAAGTCACATGTACAAGAAAGATATACATAACACAACCTGAACGTAATATATATATATATATATATATATATATATATACAGTTCCCACAGGAGCAGGATGTGTATGGATGTCATATACAAACCATAGAAGAAAAAAGAAAGATTATTTATATTCCTGTCCAGCAGGAACATGTTACAGGCCTGAATGGAAATTCCTAAGCTATGGAGGTGCGCATAACAGTGTATAAGCCTTAGGTAAATGTGGCAGAAGGGGGGGGGAATAAGAGGGATGCAGAGGGTGCTAAGGGCAAGTGGGGCAGAGGAGGGAGTAGTACTGGCAAGGGTGATTTGGATAAGCAGCTGGGACTAGTGTTGAAGAAGAGAGGAACGATAGTCAAGCGCTAGGAGCGATAGAAGCAATTACAGATTTCAGCAAACATTTTGTCATAGAGGGTCTTAAAGAAGGCAGGACTGACAGGTGAGCTAAGTCTCAACAATTTTTGTATCCTATTCCAGAGAGTGGACAGGGCATAGCTTATGGCGGCCCTTCCAAAGTGAGTGTTGGTCCTTGGGACATTCAAAGAAATCTGCGATTGACTTCTTAAGGCATAGTTCCTAATAGGACTAAGGGGGAGACAGTCAACAACGTATTGTGGGAGTTTGTTGGTAAGGGCTTGGAGTGTCCTTAGGGCTGCATTTCTACAACGCCTGTATTGAAAGGAGGGCCACCCTACGGCTGCGTATAGAGCAGTGGTGTGTGGAGTACAGGAAGCCAATTGTAAATCTCAGTGCTCTATGATATAATACATCCAGTTTTGCAAGATATGAGGTAGTGCAATGGCCATAAATGAAGTTGGCATAGTCAATTAATGAAAGGAATGTAGATTGGACAAGCTGTCTTTTTGCATCTGTGGTCGAGGAGTTTAATTCTGAAAAAAAGACCAAGTCTCTGCCTCAGTTTTTTCAGCAGTTCTTCTGTGTGTTCCACAAAAGAGAGTTTGTTTGTCTAGCCAAATACCAAGGTATTAGAATTTAGTCACAAATTCAAGATTTTCTCCTAATAAGGTAGAAATTGATGGTAATGGACTAGCGACAGCAGAGTAAGCCCCTGGGCCTGATGGTGAAAAAAGGATGGCCTTGTTTTTTTTTGCATTTAGTAGTAACTTTTTGCTAAGGAGCTGGTACTGCAGAGTATTAAAGTCAGCTTGTAACTCAGCGCAGGCAGCTTCAGGAGATTCCCGGCTTAAGTTGAGCACCCTGTCATCAGCAAACAATCAATAGTTTTGCGACAACATAAGAATTGATGCCACAACACCATATATACTTTTGCAAAAGTCATCGTAGTTGTATGGCAGTTACACATAGTTTCACAAAAGTGGATGTAGTTTTGCAACAGTTACCCGTGACTGAAAAATGGAAGCTTGAAAACAGTATCGATTTCACAAACCTAGTCAAAATTTTGCAAATATATCATTTATTTTGAACATTTCCATATGTATTCATAGCAAATTTCTGCATACATACATTGTAATTGAACCTTATAACATATATTTGGAATATCTTACTAACATTTGGCACTTTATGAGAAATTGTTTTGATGCATGCTCTAGCCACCTCCAAACATACTAGATACACTCAACTGTATAATATCCTGAAATATGTACATACACTACTACTCACCCATAACTACACATAACATATAGTAGTACAGTCATACGAACTATGAACACTAAATGTAGACATCCATATTCTATATGCAGACTACTTAATATCACTGCTACACATAAACCTTACATTAATGTCTCAATAAATGCATGGAATGAAAATGATAAGATGATAGCTACCCTATAGTAAACTGTTAAATTATATAATTAACACCTATTCTTACATGATGTCATGCGGTGTGTATACATTAAACATATGATCACCAGCAGTCAATTGACTTTCCTGGGATGCAGGAACAGCAGCTGCACTCAGACATGGAGCCCCACACTCAACACATTGCTGTTTTTCTGTGGACTTTCCATGGGCCTTAACAAGTTGAGGGGGAGCAGCCACAGAGCTGGCTGCACTGGAGGAGGAGGTGTCTGATGTTCCTGGCTTTGTGGCATCAACATCACCCTGTGGTTGTTCAGCTGTATAGCAGGGAGATAAAAAAATACATATCGGATGCAGAAATGATTATCAAGTTATTGTAAATTTATGACATTCACAATTTCTCCTGAGAATATTTTTGTTATGGATAAAACTATGATGAATATGTAGGCAAACCAGAATTTTTGTTTCAGTGAAATCATGCTATTTACTACAAACTACATGCTTGGTTTGTAATTACAATAATTTAAAGTAGATAATTATATAACTAAAAGAGGAATCACACAACCTAATGAGAAAAAATCACAAGGTAAGTGTTGGAATAATGTGAATCGTCAAGTGAACCCAGAGCATTGCCATTACACCTTCTTGATACCAACCACACATATTTTAGAACACTGAGACCTTGCACAGTCTCAGTCAGGGAATGCCCCCCCCCAAAAAAAAAACACCAGGTACTGGATTCTAAATTCACATTCACAGCCAAACTGAATCCCTAAACATTACTGCTGCACCTCCCTGATATGAACCACATGTATGTATGAACACTGGGACCTTGTATGGTCTCAGCGAGGGAATGCCCTCCCCAAACACCAGGTACTGTATACTGAGGTCACATTCAGAGTCCACCTGAATCCCTAAATATTACCGATACACCTACCTAATACCAAGCACACATATGTAAGAACACTGGCACCTTGCAGGGTCTCAGTCAGGGACTGCACCCCCCCCAAAAAAAAACCACTAGGTACTGGATCCTGAGGTCACATTCACAGCCCAACTGAATCACTAAATATTACTATTACACCTCCCTGATACCAACCACACATATGTTAGAACACTGGGACCTTGCATGGTCTCGGTCATGGAATGCCCCCCACACATATAACAGGTCCTGCATCCTGTGGTCACATTCACAGCCCAACTGAACCCCTAAATATTACTGTTACACCTGTCTTATACTAACCACACGTATGTTAGAACACTGGGACCTTGCATGGTCTCGGTCATGGAATGCCCCCCGACACATATAATAACAGGTCCTGCATCCTGTGGTCACATTCACAGCCCAACTGAACCCCTAAATATTACTGTTACACCTGTCTTATACTAACCACACATATGTTAGAACACTGGGACCTTGCACGGTCTCAGTCAGGGAATGCCCCCCTAAACACCAGGAACTGAATTCTGAGGTCACATTCATAGCCCAGCTGAACCCCTAAACATTACCATTAGACCTCCCTGATACCAACCACGCATATGTTAGAACACTTGGACCTTGCATAGTCTCAGTCAGGGAATGACTCCCGTCCAAAAAAAACACCAGGTACTGGATCCTTTGTATTTCATACTATATTGTCTACTTACCGCCTTGGATTCTTTCTCCTAACACAGTCTTCCCAGCTATTTCCCACAACTGTAGGGCATGACCGTACCACCCCTTCTCACCATTAACACTGTTCCCTTTTTATGTAGCTTATGAAAGCACTGTCACAGCAGCTTCCATTTTTTTTGGCAAAATAACTCCGTTTTTTTTGGAGTTTTTTTTCAGCAAGGAATTCAGTCACATTGCTCCACATCTCACTTAAATGTTTGCTGGTCACCATGAAAAACACGTTTGGGTCCCCATGGTGTTTGAGGACCTCCACCAAAAGCTGTGCCCCAGTGTGATCCCAAACTTTAGGCATCTGTGATAAAAAAAAAGAGAAAAAACAGTTATATTCTGTTGAGTATCGTCTTTACCTTTAACTATGACAGAACAATTAATCTAGCTTAGAACCATTTATCAGTACAGCTACACAAAAGCGCACATGCTCCTGTTATCAAAAATAGTACACATGGTTGGCAACTAAATAATCTGGACCATAAACCCCAACCCACCAAGAAGCATGCAGGAATAACACACCAAGACTCAGTAGTACCAATCACAAAGAAATATCCTATCACTTTCTACCTATTAGCAAATAAACCATTTTTTTCTTGCTTAGTGCCTCCGGTTTTTCATGTGGTACTTTCATGAAACAACTAATAGTTTCACAAAACTATCTATAGTTTCTTGTAAGCATACTCAGTCTCACGATAACAGAATATGTAGAATCGCACAGTTATTAGTAGTTTCACAAACCAAGATAGCACTTTCTCGGTCATACAATGACTATTCACAATTGCCTACAATTATATTTAACAATATATAACAATATCACAACAGCACTTGTTGATGCCGTGAAATTATCTATAATTTCCAGATACAACCAATAAGAACTTCATTAAAACATAAAAAAAATATTTCTCAGAGACTGCAGCCAAATGCAACAATAATGCGTAACTCACAAAACTACTCATACACCGTATTAGTACTATGGTAAAAACACATAATCCTGAAGCATAACTTTTTTTAACCAAGCTGTGCAGTGCAGTTTTCCATTTTTTTATAACATCCCAAAATCATCAATATTTTCACAAAACTACATTTTATTTATAAAAATAAGACATGATATTCTTAGCTTGTGAACAACATAACATTATTAAACTGCCAAAAACATTTTTTACTTAATAAGTAAAGATTGCAATCAATTGTACTTACTGTTCTTGTGTTCTCCACTGTAGTTTGCATAGATATCACAAAATGGAGTCATAAGATGGCTGTCTTTTCCAGTGTTCTAAATCATTGATTCAAAAGATGCAAATTTTAAATATTTTCTCAGTTATATTCAAACTTATTTCATATTTTGACAATATATACATGCAATGTTGCCTGTTTCAGTGAGACCAACCAAATATACTTGTATAAAAAGCAAAGATTTTAATTTTAAAAGTTATCTTTTTCTCCTTGCTATTGTGAAACTATATGTGTGATCGCAAACTTATTAGGTGTTTCACGGCAATACAAGGAATGATATCGTATTACTATTGCATGGTTTCATGAAACTGATCATTGTTTCGCGATGCTCAATGCTAAGAAATTTGCCTTTTATCAGAGTTCTCATTGGTTGATTAGAAAGATGCCACACATGGTTCCATTAAAGAACTCTTACTTTTGCGATATTAACACATAGATTTGCGAAAGTACACAGGCCCAGATATTCAAACTTTGTTGTGCAGGGGTGTGGCCTGAGTGATATTCAATGGAGCTGCTCTATGGCGCAGCAGCTTTGAATATCGCACCCTAGCCACCCCCACGTGCATGGCGCAGTGGCACTGTGCCAGCGCAAGTGGCCAGAGTGGAGCATGGAGATGCACTAGCGCAAGTGCCATTGCGCTATGCACAGCACCTGTGATATTCAAAAGGGGACATGCAAATGGGGCCATAATTTATGCAAGGCACACATGGACCATTTGCATGTCATTATGGCCCCATTTGCATGCCATTAGCATGCAGGTGCACCGATCCCCGACGACTTGCTCCTGGCGCCCTGCCAGGCAGCAGCCGTCTGGGACTGACGCCCCCTGCAGCCTGATCATGGGCAGTTGTCTAAAAGAATAATCCCCTGTCCTATATCCCTGGTGGTCCAGTGGACTGCTATGGGCCCGATCGCGGGCATCAGTATTATAACCCTCCCCCCACATCCAGTATCCATGGTGGTCGAGTGGACTGCCCTCTGCCCGATCACGGGCATCAGTATTATAACCCCCCCATGTCCAATATCCCTGGTGGTCCAGTGGACTGCACTGTGCCCGATTGCGGCCATCTGTCAAACATATAAAACAGCCTATTACCCTGGTGGTCTAGTGTACCATACTACACAGTCCGGATATGTGAATGAATCATTCACATATCTGGAATGTGTAGTATGATATGGGCTGCATGCCCATTGGCTCATGCTGTGAACCAATGGGCATGCAGCCCTGCCGAGCTGTCAGTCGGTGGGTGACGGGGTGGCAGGCGGTTGGGGTGCTGCTGCCCGCCGGCTGACCGGGGGGAGAGCGGGGCAGTGGGGCTCAATGGGTGAGTGGGAAGGGGGGTACACTAGACCACCAGGGTAATAGGCCATTTTATATGTTTGACAGATGCCCTTAATCAGTACAGTGTGGTCCAATGGACCACCAGGGATATTGGACGGGAATTATTCTTTAGAAAATGCCCTCGATCAGGGCAGATAGTGGTCCACTAGACCACCAGGGATATAGGATGGGGGATTATTCTTTTAGACAAATGCCCGCAATCGGGCACATAGCGGTCCACTGGACCACCAGGGATATAGGATGGGGGATTATTCTTTTATACAAATGCCCGCGATCGGGCACATAGCGGTCCACTGGACCACCAGGGATATTGGAGGTGGGTTTATTTACACAGATGCCCAGTATGGGGCATGGGGGGCACCGCCAGGTGCGGCCAGAACTGGGGTGGCCACCCACAGGTGGCAGCTGCCGTGCTGCGTCCTGCAATGCAGCAGCTCACCTGTGGGTGGCCATCATTTTTTCCTTTTTTTCTTAGGCTTAACTTTGTGCAGGTGCAGGTAGGGTTCGCATGCATGACTCTGCACATCCCAGGCTGAATATCGGGCTGTGCAGGTTATGCATGGGCACGTCCCCGCCTGTGCCTGCGCCGATTACTGACGCTCCGGCATAGAGGGATTTGTGCGGCGCACTTTTCCCTTTTGAATATCGTGCCGGGGTGCATCAGTGGGTTGTGCATGGCGCA
Organism: Neoceratodus forsteri; assembly: GCA_016271365.2. Lineage (NCBI taxonomy): Eukaryota > Metazoa > Chordata > Ceratodontiformes > Ceratodontidae > Neoceratodus > Neoceratodus forsteri. Next base: position 1,385,056,958 of record CM057458.1, on the reverse strand, counting down.
ACCCTTTTGAATATCTGGGCCATATAGTTTTGCGGCAACACCAATCAATGAACAATGTAAATGCATAACCACCACCAATTTCACGAACGTACTGTATAGTTCAGTGATACTGACCATTGTATTGCGATACTCAGTCATGATGTTTGCATTCTCCGACCTCTCATTGGTAGATTTGAAAGATGCAACATACAGCTCCAATAAAGAACTCTTACTTTTGTAACACTGACACATAGGTTTGCGAAAGTAGCCATAGTTCTGGGGCGATCAAATATCAATGGACAGTGGAAAGGAGAATCCACCACCAACTTTTTTTGTTTTCGCCAGGAGAGACACACTAAGCTGAAAGCTCCAGGGGTTGAAACTAACTTTTTCAGCCACCAGCCCACAGGGCTGGTGGCTGGAAAAATCCACTGGCCCGCTGTGATTTTCACTAGCCTGGCACCCAAAAAAAAAAATTTTAAAAACACACTCAAACTCAGGTTTAAAAATAAACGTTTTATTGAGGTTGACTTTTTTTAAAACAATTATTAAACTGATGTGAAAAACTATGTGCTGTCTTTTCTTTTACTGGCAAGGGATTTTGCTGCAGAAACATATTACACAAACACCAATAAGAGTTCTGAAACTGCTTCTAGTCCAGGTTGAGCAATGTTTTAGTCCAGATCCTCTTTGTCGCTGATGCAGGGTTCTTACTCCTCCTCCTCCTCCTCCTCCTCCTCCTCCTCCACTATTCCATGATTATGGCTGGTGGTCATGTCAGCAGACTCCAAATCATGATATGTGCCCTCTTCTTGTTTGCCAGTGATGGTCATGTCCATGAATTCTGGTCTTCTCATTTGGATGCTGCTAGCATGCCACAACTCTACTGTATAGTTTGGTTCAAACTGTTGTACTTCTGCTGAAATGAGCCGGACAGTCATCACATCAGTGAGGGTGTCACATCTCAGTTTGGACTGCCAGTCACTTTTGATTTGCCTCATAACATTGAATCCCTGTTCACACTCTGCTGTGGAGGCAGGCAGAGACAGGACAAGATCTGTAAGGGCAAGAACTGCTGCACGTTGATCCCAGTGCATTCAATTCATAGCTGGCCAAGACAGTCTCTGAAGAATCTCTATGGTGAACGTGGGTATTTGGTGTATTTTAGCTTTCAGAATAGTCCACTAGTCAGGTATTTCCCATACCAGGACCCCAGATGAAACCAGGATGGGCTGAAAGTGTTGTACTAGTAAATTTATCTCAGTGTCACTAAAATCGCAAAAAAACAAAAACAGAAAAAAAAAAACACCTTAACTCTGGCCAGCTTGATACATAAAGTAAAAGATAGGCACATTTAAAGCTAGGCGCATTCGACACATATTTAAAGCTTGAGACATATTTAAAGCTTGACACATTGAGTAAAAAGTTAGTAAAATCAAATCAGTCTAATTTACCTGAAATATTGTCTGTGTCTGGCCAACAGTTGAAATTCACCACTTTGGTGGCACAGAGCACTCCAGCAGACACGTCCAAAAATCAATTGCTGAAACTAGACTTCAGCCTATCCAGCAGTTTGTTCTTGGATGCTGTAGTGGTACTGCGGTCCACATCACCATTCAGAATAGCTCCCTCAAAGCTGCCCTTTCCAGTGACCATCTTCAACATTGGACCAGACCTGTAAGCAAAAAAGAGAAGGATCTGATTACACCTGTTCATAATACAAAATTATTTTTGACAAAAAATCAAACACTTTCTAGCTCACCTGGATATATACTTGTCAAACACAGCCTGGGTTGACATGAGGGCTTCATGCACTTCTGCAACAGTTACTGTCCTCTTCTGCGAAGTCTTTGGCAGCTTGCTCAGCTTAGTGAGAATATCATGCATCAGACAGCTGAACGTCCCAATGGCACTGCTTATAGCGGTCTTAAAATATTTTTTGGCCCTGCATTGTTGGTCACCACGAACACCTACTGCATCTGGAGACTGAATCTAAAAAAGGAACTGCAAAGATTGTGTTAAAATAAAATAAAACTAAAAGACACTTCAGGGGGGTAGTGAACAAGGAAATTTACCTGTTGTAGGTGCTGTATGATTACTTTATACCCTCTCAGAAAATGGTCCAAAGCATTCAGCAGGTGACTGACCCATCTTGTGCCTCCTATTCATGTGGGTACAAGTGGCTTCAGTCCAAGAACTTTGTAGCTGTTCATTAGGTTAGCCCTACTGAGTGGACTGTTATGATAAAAGTAGTAGAGGCCCATCAGCAGTGCATCCAGTTTCTTGTAGGCCACATTCTTTTTTATTGAGTTTGCAAAGGTCAGTTCAAGTTGATGAGTCATACAGTGAATGCTTAGCACATAAGGCTGGTTCTCACAAAGCCTGGTAACAACACTGGTTTGGGATTCAGTCATCACAGATGCAGTACCCATGCCACAAGCAGCCAGCTTCTTTTTCCATGTTTCTTCATGAGCTGATATCACTGTCCCTCCTTCTGGCTCTGGAACCACCTGCTTCATTAGTGAACTGGTGGCTTCTGTAATGTGCTGGGCATCTGCCTTCTCCACTGATTGAATTCCCACAAACTGCACTGTGACTTCCTCTTGATGACTGAAGCAAACACACACAAGCTCTTCTTCTAAAGCGGCAGCATCAGTTGAGCTATCACACATTATGGATAGAAATTTGGCTTCTTTCAGTCTTGCTTGCAGCTTGATCTGTTCCGCTTTGGTGATGCAGTGCAAAAATACTCAAACTTGTTTGTCATTCCAGTACATCTCCCCCACAATCAACCCTTTTCTTTCATCAACACTGTGTCCAGACAGGAAAGAAAACAATTACTTACTGAGTACATTAAATAAATTACATGGGGGTGGTACCTGGTTGCTACTACTTACTCGCACATACAGGTGAAGTCTGTGAAAGACCTGCCTTGCTTTCCTATTGCATGCACTGTTCTGATGAGTATCCTCAGCTTGTCAAAGTCGGTTGCCTTCAGTGATGCCTGAGTCTACTCTTCAATCAACAATACTGGAGGTACCTTCTTTGCAGAAGGAATCTTAATGCACTGCTGGTGACTCTGCAAACTTTTGTGGTCCTTCACACTCTCCAGTTTCCAGTTAGCGGTTCCTGCCACGAATGGACTTTTCCTCATGGACTCTCTAGAAAACAGGTGGCATTCAGAGCAGTACATAACCTTATGTTCCTTATCAAAAATGAGCCATTCGCATTTCAGGCCACTCTCCTCCATTCTCCATTTGTCATTGAACTGTTGCACTCTCTTCTCCCTCTCATATGTCTTGTTGTGCTCAGCCTTCTCAACATCATCAAGCTTTCATTTTTTGGGCTGACCCACTCTCTCTACATATCACCACATGATACCCACTGGCGGATGGACACAACTTGTCTTACTGCGGAGGAAATTAACACTAAATGAGAAGCCCCACACAGCTGCACAGCTGAAAACATTTCTCAGAAATTCATGCCACTCGTCCCACTCACAGCGCCAACAGTAAGTAACAGGCCCTGAGGTGACCTCAGCTGGCCAAGTAAATTATTAAATTTGCTGCTAATAAAATAATATTTCTGATTGTGTCTGTGTTTTGTTTCTTTCTTAATTGCTGGACTGACTTCACACCACACCACACTAACAAACTGCAGAAGTAACTAATAAATATTTTACCCTGAGCAGAACAACTTTGAGTAAGAGACTTTGGTTTATTATTACATTATATAAAGCAACCACAGGACAAAAAGAAAAAAAGTTCAATGTTAGCTTCAGTCAGTCATAGAGTAACTTAGGGGGAAGACTCTCCAAACAAAGATTATAATGAACAGTAATGAAAAAAAAAAGAGATTAATTTTAACATACTTAAATTAGTCACAGTAGTTGAGCATTATTCTGTGCATGTATTCCAGTAGGGCACGTGTGCAATATTAAGCTGCCACGTTATGCCATGGCGTGCCATGGTATGCCACATAACTTGTGCCTTGTTATGCCATGTTATGTCCTATTAAGCCACATTGTGGCTTGGCTGCCATTGTTCCATACAGAAATCTATCCTTTTCAAAATGCTGTTGTACCACAGTTCAAATATCCTGCAATCTGTTGTTCCCTTCTGTGGTAGAATAGCATTCTAGAACTTCTAGAGACTGAACAACTTCAAGTTGGCTAAGGAGAATAAAAAAAAAACACTACACGCTACACATATTTAGGCTAATGTATGAGTAACCCTTATTAACTGAAATCAAGAAGATTACAATCTGTTATGCCTTGATTATGACATAATTGTTAACCCTTGTTGAGCATGTTATATGAATGGTATAACAAAATGGAATCATCTGAATGCCCATAGTGGGCAACTTTATGCATAACAGTACCAGAACAGCTGTTCTGTCACCTCGTTTTTCTGATTTCTCCCAGGGACATCTCAAGCTTCGCTCTCTTGGTCAGAAGGAATTAGAACCCAGTGCGGCATGACACACTTGTTGCCCAGCACTCCGGAGATTACAAAGTGGTTGCATGGCTGAAAATAAGATCAAACAAAAGCATTTGCTGAAATGAGACAGTCTGAGCCACTTTATAATCAGAGAAACACAGCAGGGAAACTAGTAACTGGATTAGTACACAGATGCAGAGAAGTCCAGATTAATGTTTGTATCCTGGGGCACTCCTGCTTAAAATGATTATTACTTGGTGGCTTAGACTGTGTTAAAAAGTCATCGAGAAAGAATCATTTTTATGCAGGAGTGCCACAGGGTACAAACATCGATCTGACCCTTCTGTGTCTTTGCCCAGTGGACTGCAGCCTTCTTTCATGAACTTGGAAAATGAAACAAACACAACAAGCTCCCCCTCCCTAACACTGAAATAAATATTGATACACACTTTTAATAGCATGTCTCACTCTGAGGCAGACTTCAAACAAATGCCAATATAAGTCATTAGCGCAGAGTTCTACCAAATTGTACCTGATGACATTCTGTCAAGCATGAATTGCCAAGTGTTAAAACTTAGTCCCGTCACAATTGATCTGTGCTTAGCTTGCATGGCAGAAAGTCAGACACTGATTATTCTGCAATTAGGCACTTAATGACACCACTAAATTGAGACACACACAGTTAGGCAATACTTGACCACCTGAAATAATCTTTTAAGCTGAAGCTGGAGTGTCACAGGCAGGATATAAATAAATAAATAAAACACTCAATCTCTGTGCTGTTCTGTGTTTTTCCCCAGCAGACTGAAGCCTCCTTTCATAAACCGGGAAAGGAAAGAGCATAATAGCAACAAATGCCCCCAATTCAGCAGGCAAATATCAGCACCAATACAAAATGAAGGGCATTACAGGTACTGAAAATATTATTTATTTTAGTCTTTGGTAACCAGGTAAGGCCCACTAGGCACAAGTGCCTGTTTTCAGGGGCGATCTGGGAGCACTGGGTGGTTAAGTGACTTGCTCAGAGTCACACAGTATGCAAGTGGAGGATGAGAGAATCAAACTCAGGTCTGGTCTACTAGATGTATCAAGCTTGTTCACTGGCATGATTTAATTGCAGACATACTTTAATGCAGACCACATTACAACCATGAAAATAATTACAACTGTTACTGAAAGATCTGCCAGATAATGTACCTGGCCATTCTGTCATGCAGGATTGCCAATTTATTTAAAATACCTTGCAATCCCCTCTGAGAAGAGATTTGTGCTTAGCAGTAGTTTGCTGAATGATTGCAGACTGAGACACATTATTAGCACTAACAGACCAGGCCACTAAGTAACTTGAAACGTCCCCGAGTTAGGCTATAATAAACTTGATTGACTGAAATAATCAAACCTTGAAAAGCAAGAGTGTCCCAGGATAAAAAAAAACTAAAAATACTCACCGATCTCTGTGCCCTGCTGTGTTTCTTTCCCCAGCAGACTGCAGCCTCCCTTCATCAACTGCTTGGGAAAGGAACATAACAACAAGCCCACACACCCCCCAAAAAAAATTCTGCAGGCTTGAGCAAGCAAGATAGAAGAACAACAAAAACAAGCAAATACAGCCGCATTTTGCACAAACTAAATGTTCAATGTGCTTACGCAACTGGATAAGACATGTGATAATGCTCATGTAACTTGATTACTTTTGTGGCTTTCCACCTCTCTATCAGTGGGATAGACCACGCTGTAGGGGTACGATGCAAGGAACTCTAGAAGAGGGTTCCCCACCACAGGTGCTGGAAATGAATGCATCAGCTAAAGGTAGGTTAGGAAGAAGCTTAAGAGAGACAAGCCACTGGAGGCAGAGGAGTGGATGGTGGGCAACGAAAACTAATCCTGGGCGAGTCCAGGATGAGTGACGTTTTGAGGTCGATGGAGGAGTGACGTTGTTGCTCCGCCCATTGAACCTCGGGCTTAAAGCCCTCCCATTAGTGTCAGATGAAACATTTTAAATACTAAACAATTACCAGCAACAAGCCCCAACCCCCCCCCCATGAAACCCAGAAATAATCAAACTTTGAAAGGCAGGGTGTCCCTGGATAAAAATAAAAATACTCACCGATCTCTGTGCCTTGCTATGTTTCTTTCCCGATAGACTGCATCCTCCCTTCATCAACTGCTTGGGAAGGAACATTACAACAAGCCCCCAAAAAAATTCTGCAGGCTTTAGCAAGCAAGATAGAAGAGCAACAAAACAAGCATACTCCTGCCTAATTTTGCACAAACTAAATGTCAGTGTCAGATTAAATACTAAACAAATTACCAGCAACAAGCCCCCCCCCCAAAAAAAAATAAAACACAAGTAACTAGCAATCTGTAGATTCAATATGGGCAACACACAGTGGCTGAAAATGCTGTCAGGGAGGAAAATCACCATTAGACCACAAAGTGACGTGTGAATAACACAAATCGTGCCTACTCTGTCAGATACGGTTAATTTTCTGCGTCAGACCAGTTCACTGAATAGGGAGTTGTAACATGCACTGTCTCTGACATTAATTATACGATGTATATAACATACAAACAGATATCAGACCAGAACCAGCACTTACAAATCAGTGGGGCTTACTGGGCTGCATCTCTTTGTAATTAGAATAATGGACTAGTTTGCAGACCAGAGTGATTTTCCAGAAAGGGCTGCTCCCTCCTGTACATATTGCTAGACTGAACTGGCAGCAATATTGGTTTTCTCTGACCAGACAAACAGCACTTGTGAATATTGGGGCTTAAGCTGCTTTAAAAAATTTTTGCTCACAGTCTGTATTTAATGACTAGTTTGCAGACAGTACCACAGTAGTTTGCTTATTTGAAATTGCAGCTGTTCTCTCTTGTACATCTGACATTTTTTTTCTGTCCTGCTTCCTGTCACAACAGTCTCTGGGATCCTTCAGCCTGTCAGACTGCCTGCCACCCAAACATTTTTTCCCTGCTAGTAAACAGTCACTGACTCCGGACCAACTAAGTTAAGACATACCTTATAGCGCTAATTTGCAGACCCCTTCAATCAGATGCCAGCCAAGTGAGTCAGTAGAAGTAATCTGGTGTAGCTGATCAGAACATCAGTGCTATGCTGCACTGCCTGGCTCTCTGTGCTTCTCAATTCAGTGCCTGTCTCCCACTCAGTCCAATGGACTGGTCACTGGCAACACTGGACAGAGCGGCTCCCAACAGGTTCACAAGTTTGACAGGAAAGGGGAAGGCAGCTGACTGTCTCCTTTCACTCTAGACTTCCACTCTGCTCGGATGATATGGTTCAGTAGTTGCTGCACTTGACAGCAAAGCATGGCGATGAAAGCAGTCCCTCATTCTTCTGATGGATCACTGCTGGCTGGACTTCCAGAGACTCAGTGTGAAAAACCAGCTTGACCCACTGACACTATGGCAGGATGATCCTGAGGCTCTGACTTTCTCTGTAGCTCCGTTTTGCAGGTAGACAGCTTATCTTCGATATTGCAGGGAAATCGTTTATTATTAGGCTAATTTTACTTCCACAATTAAATGCACTGCTGAAAGGAAGTCACACCCCTATCCTGATGCCACAGCCTATCGGGAGCATTACCTGAGCTGGCGTTCCTGATTGAGCACTTCCTCCTGCAGCACCATCCCCTGTCCCCCCCTCCACTGATGAAAACAAAGGGAAAAGGCACCAAGATAAAAAAAGGCTTACTATCCATGCTTGTTTGGGCTTTGTTTTTATAGGCGCCCACCAGGTGCTCAATGGACACACTTTCACCCTCCCGACCTGAAATCTACCCACACTTGGCGGGTGGGCAGGTTCCAATTTCGACCCCTGAGCTTGTTTACAGGTGTGACCTGGGAACACAAGGAACATAAGTGAGGGCAGGAAGAGGGTGGCCAGATTGCAAGTGGAAGCTCATCTGGGTAGGGAAAGTATCAAAACTCATGGAAGAGGGGACTACTTTTTTGCTGCGGGGAGACTGGGGCCTGGTGTTGCATGCTGATTATTTTGCAGGATTGCATCTGTCAGTGCCTTCATGCACTGACACAGCTCTTCATTTTCATTTGAACTTTTTTCTAGTAATGTTATTATTATTTGGTTTTGCCTAAATATGTCTTCAAGATTTTTGTTTTGATGTTATGTCTGCAGTGGGTGGAGCCTGCAGACATTTTGCATCAGAAAAGGAACTACGTAAGTTTTCTGTCCACACAACATGATAAAGTGCTAAAACAGTTTCTTCCATGGAGAGCCCAATTACTACACTGACTATATAAGGTGAAGTAGTTGAAGAGCCCTATTTTTCTTGCCGCTTGATGTCCCCTCCCCTGGAGAGTATGTTTAACCCACCCCAATTCCACCCCACATGGAGTTTACTTCAGTTGTAAACACAAACCCTCCTGCAGCCTCCCACTGTATGCTGTATTCCTCCACCCCCTCTGGTCCCAATTCGGCAAAAGACTGACCGCTCCGCATATGTTTGTGTTCCGCTGCCGGACATGGAATGAGGAAACATCCCACCCAGCACCACTGAAGCAAACCCAATGCAAAAGTGCCAAGTAAACTGCTTCCTTTCCACAAATAGCACTGCCACCACCTTGGTGGGAGCAAGATCATCTTATTGATATACTTTATCCAAAGAGGTGTGTGTGTGTGTGTGTGTGTGTGTGTGTGTGTGTGTGTGTGTGTGTGGGGGGGGCACAGGACGAACATTGTCCAATCTGTGGGTGCACTTTTCTAAAATTTCACAGTTTGGGTTGCTGAGATGAAAACTTTGTGTTCTTAAAGTAGCCAATCCAAACAGACCCAGAGGCACCACTTGTGTGCAGATTAAATGGCATACCTCGAAGCCCCGTACCCCACAAATCAGGGACAAGGCTTAAAACAAAAGTCTGAAATCAGGGACACATCTGACTTGTAAAACCTTAATTGCTCTGACCCATTTTATAGTGGGTTTCTCAGGAACTAAATACTATTAATAATAAAAAAATGATTGCGGCAAATTAACTTTGAGGACAGTCCATACAACGGAATAACAATTGCACTATAGCCTGATCATGTCTAAATAAGGTACTGGTGGTATTAAACACTTAGGATGTGCACTGCCAGCATGAATGACAGTGTTAGCAGCAGTGGCATTTCTGTATCCAGCAGTAGCTATTGCTAAGCTAGGAATGGCTGGCAGTTTCAAATCCAGAGATTTAATTGACTCCTGTTTCATGGATAAACATTAAATTGAAACTGTTATTACTAATGTACTCTATGAATTTTGGTATTGCACTGACATATATAAATTACAATTTTATTTCAAGTCATAATCATTGTTTATTTTTGTTAATTCAATTGATCACGTGTGTGATTTGGGATGATATAGATTGCAGCCAGGAATTTTTGCCGATAAGTCTTTCTGAACCTTCCCCCTCATCTTGCACTTTTCCAAAGGGAGGTCCCTCTTGAATCAGGTTTGGGCGCAGCATTTGCCCATTACTATACTGGACATAGAAAAGGGAACTTCTCCAGGCAATTTTCACTGTGTGAAGTGCATCTATGTTGTTCTATTATCCATGGCTTTGAAATTGTGCATAAAAACCCCCACATACACGTTCTGAACTACATTTTCTTTTCTGTCTTCCAGCTCTGCAGTTTGGTTTCAGGCTACTTTTTATTCCTCCTCTGTCTCCAACAGGCCCCTTTCCCAACATTTGAGCCAAATTGACCAGGGGGCTCAACAAAGTTATGGCCAAGTCCTGTCTTCATACTGAGATGTGCTATGGCCGGGAACACAACCAGTTTTGAGAAGGCTATTTTCAGCAGTTGTGGGGGGTACATTGCTGCCCACCACATGTATGAATGTGAGTGTGTGTGTGTGTGGGGGGTACTCACCACATGCCAGAACAATATGCCCATATCATTAAAACTGCACATGCATGTTGTTTAAATTGAGTTATTTTGTGGATGTGAGGCATGTGTGTGTTGCCCTTGGGTGATAGAAGCTCTAATACAAGAAACTGCACTGCTGGACTGTAGTTATTAAGACTCCATATGTTTGCTGTGCAGATTAATTGAAAACCTGGATTCCTTTTAGACTAGTCCAGTGCAATCGTATTGAATGTGAAGAGAGTGGAGCGTCAAGAGATACAGTAAGGAGACAGCAACTGTAGTACTGAGATTCGCATACAATTGCCATATGTAAACATATGACATTACTCTACTTACAATGCAGGGTTTAGTGGATATGGGGCCTAATTTAGTCAGAGGTGAAGTTGTGCCCTCAGGGTGTGAGGAGGGCTTTAAATGCCGGCAGGCTGGACAGGGTTACGGGGTCGGGACTGTGATAAAGGAGGAATGTGCATTGAAACCTGGGAGGGGCTCCCTTTGTATCTGGGAGGGACAGCCGGCATCTGGGAACAGCTGCAAAACCAGGAATGCAGACTGATTCTGTGACACAAATAATATCATTAGGCAAGGATTTTAATGAGTCTGCTAGATTTTCTTAAGTAGACTATACAGTGACATATATTGAGGCCAAACGTCACAGCTGATGAAGCCCATCATTCAGAACTCCAAGGCCTGTGTGGCCTAACAGAAAAAAAAGCCCCAAAACTGCTCTCTGCTTTATTTATAGTGCTAGATCTGATGCTTAGTCAGACACCATGCCTGGCGACGAGCTTAGTTTGACATAATGCTTGGCATCTGAGTTTTTGACAACCAATTCTAGCCACTTTATGTCTGAATTCACACAGAGCTAAAAGGAAACTGTTTTCCCAGTGCCATATTCCATTCCAACTACCTATTCATGTTTTTTCTTTCAGTAATCTTTGTCCTTGCTTGAGAATTTCACTTCCCTCCTCAGTGGTGTGTGTGTGTGTGTGTGTGTGTGTGTGTGTGTGTGTGTGTGTTGGTGTGTGTGTGTGTGTGTGTGTGTGTGTGTGTGTGTGCTGCACGTGTGTGTGGTGTGTGTGTGTGTGTGTGTGTGTGTGTGTGTGTGTGTGTGTGTGTGTGTGTGTGTGTGTGTGCGCATATGTGTGTGTGTGTGTGTGTGTGTGTGTGTGTGTGGTGTGTGTCTGTATTGCATAGAACCACAACAGAGATCCCCACCATTCCTTCCCCACCCAATAAAAAGTTAATAATAAGGGACAAAGATATAAAAGTTGAATTTGGCTAGAGTGACACGTAATGTTTTCATTTTTAAATAGGCAGCCTTGTTGACAAATGAACAGCAAACAACTGGTAAACTACACATTGATAGACAAAGTCTGTATCTTATTCACAGGAGCAAAAATGTGGTCTGAAGTTCAGTCAGCATGAATCCCTTGAACTTCGTCCTGCATGTGCTGTGTTCCCATCTTGAACCCACTAATCAGCCATGTACCCCCTCAAAAAAACAAACAAAACAAAAAAAAAATTTACATTCAAACACATTTTAACTGATTCATTGACAGTCTGACAGTGAATCCCCCCAATGAGAAATGTGAATTCTTCACTCACAGTCGTCAGCTGTGTTGGACCAGTCGTCAGCTGTGTTGGACCAAATCTGGAGCGAGCTGTACAGTCCAAGCCCAGTGGTCTCAGGGATGGACATGTGGTGGTGGTCATGGGAAACACTAGCCCACAGCTGTAACTGTGTCCCTGACAGGACTGTACTGTCAGGCAACCTTCCCTAAGTAACTATGCCACTGCCAGATGGTATTTCTTTTTTGTGTTTTTCGTTAACTGATCTAAATTTATTTTTTTTCATTGGGCTGGCGAGCCACTGCTGTGTCTGTCTGTCCATCCATCTGTCTATCTAGCTATCTACCTATCTCACTGGCTAGCTACTGTCCCATACTTTCTGTGATCTAATTACCTCCACTGAATTGTAGAGTTCCCTGGGGGAGGGGGGGGGGAGACATTTGCAAAACAAAGCAGAATGAAAAGACAAGACGTCGGCTTCAATTTAAAAGCAGCCCATTGATGCCTATTTTAAATTAATAAACAGACCTGTGCTAAACAATTTTATATGGATTTGACTTTCCCTGATTTAGCAACTTCAGGATGCTATGCAGCCCGCTTTATGTCCATCAATTTTGGGAAGAAAAAGAGCATCTGGCAGTCAAGGAGTGGCTCTAGGCACAAAGAAAGGAAAATTGTGCCACTCTGTGTAATGGTCCCATTTCAGCAAAGGACTGAAACGCTGTGATCAGGAATTACAGAACAAATAATCTGCCATTGTTATTATTTTAAACTGCATGCACCAGTCATTGAACTTGCTACTGAAAGGTTTGCTTTCTACCTTTAATCCTTTGTCGTTTGCTATTGAAATTAATGCCCTTTTTAATTTTTAACTGGTGACTGTAGTGTACCAGTGAAAACCCGAAGTACAAATTGCAATGTCATTTAGGTATAGCTGAGGCAACAGCAGGCATTTCACAAAGAATTCTAGAAATAAAGTAACAGAACTGTGAAGAATTGAAAAGTTAATAAGCACGGATTGTGTAATAGTCTCATGGTGGGCAGGTTGACTGGGTAGCATTAAAAAATAAAAAGCAATAGTATAATTCAGAGTGAAGACGCTATGGTAGTTATACACTTGCTTACAGAATATTCAAGACCTGCATAACAGGAACATATTAGACCAACAAGTTAGGGAAAAAGTACAGTTAACAAAAGTCAAAATCTGTCAAACTTGTTAAATAATCGAGCTGATGCAATACTGATAAACCTACCAGTTAAAAAATGAAGTGTATGCAGTAGTTGGCCATTTGACAAAACTGTACCAGATACTTTCTGTTAAAAACAAAACTCTAGATTTGCTACTATACACATTATTGTGATTGATTGCATTATGCAGTGTTTAAAATGTACTCAGTTTAGGTAAGCAGTCTATCACTATAATTTTATCGGTCTGTCTGTCTATCTGTGTATTTGTTCTGGTATGTAAAACCAGTTTCTTTGTACAAGCTTTGTGCTCTTAAAGATACTAAAGTAAAGTGGCAGGACTGTTTATACCCTTGCCATTACTCCAAATAGCATGCTTTGTGTGCTGCAAAGGCACTGTTCTTTGAGAGCTCTAGTTACAAAAGGCTTAACATGAATGTTATGTTAGAAAAGAAAAGACAATTGCCAAGCAAAATGTGAGTTACCAAAAAGTTGTTTCATGGTGTTAGTGGCAGGTGTATTAGAATTATTGATGTTTCCTAGATTAACTGCTAAATGGTATTGCACTCAAAAAAAGCAATGTAAAACAAAAGTTTCTTATTTTATTTGTGGTAAGTTATTATAGATGTAACAATTTGCCTGTTTAGTTGGTCCCCGTTTGTAACTGCCTGTTTTTAAAACAGAATCAGTGTAGTAGTTTACTGTCTGTAGTCCTCTTTTTCTGATTGCAATTGTTAAGTGCATTTGAAAAGTAGTTTGCGTTGTAGTAAATCGCCAGAGGGGTGGAGCAGAGTGGCAAGATGGCGGTAGTGCTGCTTTGCTCCCAGCTCCCTGCAGCTTAGTGTTTGCTCTCCGACTTTGCTCATTGAGCTTTAATTCTTCAGGAATATGGTGGTTTAGGTCACCTGCTATCCTGGGGCTCATAGTTTTACTAGAACAGCTTGAGTTTTGAGGCAGTAGTCTTCAAACTGCAGGAAACCATCCCGACTTGGTATGAGGTACCTGTATGGGCTGCGTAAATTATTTCAGGGACAAGGACGAAAGTAAAATTCTTGTTTTGCCTTGATGTCTTCAGAGGTACCTCCCCGGAGAGTATGTTTAACCCCCCCAACTCCACCCCACACGGAGTTGACTGCAGTTGTAAACAAACTCTCCAGCAGCCTCCCACTGTGTGCTGTGCTCTGTAGGCCCCCACCCCCTCCTTTACTATTGTGAAAGCAGCTCACTCTTCATTTCAGCCAAGACGCAGAGCTTCAGTGGTTCCTATTTGTTTTTTGGATCCTCGGCTTTCTCGAGTGGTAAGTTCACAGTGATCTGGTTGGTTTAGCATCCTGTTTGGCAGTCAAAGTAGTGTGATGGATTGTGGGGCATGCCAATGAAAACGACATATAATATAGTGATTTTCATGGGGGGTGCCATCCTTATCAATTTTGCTGCAAAATTGCAAAAAGGTGAAGGTGTTTTGAATATCATTTCTAAAATAGACTGACAACTATATAGGCATTGAGCTTTCTTTGGGCTGTAAAGCTGCAAAAGTGAAGTATAGGGAGCAAAAACAGTCTGTCCACTCCAAGGCTCATACAACTGCACTGGATCACCTCAAGGGTCTGAAGGTGTTGTGCAAAATATAGATAAGCTGCAAATGATCTTGCACAATTACAGTCTTGCATGACCCTGACAAAGTTGATTGCCCCAAACACGGGACTGTGCACATAGGAACAAATTTTATTTAGTGTCCGATGTTCTATATCAATGAGAGACATTTAAAATTCAGCAGTATATGTCAAAATTAATTTCATCCAGGTATGTCTATAGATCATGCTGTGCAATCAGTTCCCAAAATCATCCTGTGCTGTGCTGCCACATTCGACTGCAATAGCAATCAATTTTGTCATGGTCATGCATCACAATGGGTCACACATTTGCAACCTTACAAAACCATCTCCTAATTCTATGGGATATTTACATGGGGAGCATTTTTTATCACATTGTGAGCACCCCCTTCTGTCTACATCAAGTGCTGGTCTGTATTACTTTAGCATATGGCAGCAATGTGAATGTCCCTTGTCAGCTGCCCATGCTGAATGGCACATCCAGTTCTAACAATGAATTAGTCGATACCAGTGAACTAATACAGCCTACCACCTCAGGTAGGGTTTTATGCAATGCAAATTGCAATGCAGTCTGAGCTAGTGTTCCTGGCTGTTCAGTTTCCAATTCTGAGTTTTACTGATCTGCTGCCCCGACAGTTGTTGTGCCCCCTTGTCAACTGTTCAAGATTTCTCCAGCCTGCATTGGTAAAACTAATGTGAAAAATTAAAAAAAGGAAAAAAAAAAAAAAAAGGTTTGCCCCAAGTCACTGCTTTGTGCCACTTTTTACCCCACTTTCACTTTCTGTGCTGCCAGTGTGTGAAACAAAAGAACAGCTTGTCAAGTTAATATAGGTTCAAACAGCACACCACTTTATTTGTTTCAGGAGTTACTGATAATGATTTCCGCAAAAACAATCACTATACCTTTTTGTGTAAGAGTTTATTTATTACACAAGGTGATTTGGTCAGTAGTGAAACTAATTATTGCATTGTTGTGCTGTGCTCATCCAGAAAATGAGATCTTGATGTGCTGCTATTCTCCTCCAAAAACAAGATAACAACATCCTAATGCATTCTCTTTAGAACCACAGTAGAAAGAAAGTATATTCAATCTGAATATAACTTCAGATAGGTGGCCAGTTGTATTGATGACTGTTTTAGAAAATGACAAGCACTTAGTTCATCAGACAGCTGGCAGCACATATCAGACATCAGACAGACAGCTGGTGAGACCCCATCTGGAGTACTGTGTGCAGTTCTGGAGACCCAGTCTCCACAAAGACATAAACAGGATGGAGGCAGTCCAGAAGAGGGCAACTAAAATGATGCAGGGTCTGCACCGGAAGACATATGAAGAGCAACTTAAGGAGCTTAATATGTATAGCCTCAAGGAAAGGAGGGAGAGGGGGGACATGATAGAAACTTTCAAGTACCTCAAGGGAATCAATAAAGTCCAAGAGGGTAGCATCTTTCAGAAAAAGAGACGTGCAAGAACAAGGGGGCACAATTTGAAGATGAGGGGGGAAGCTCAGAGGTAGTGCAAGGAAGTATTTTTTCACAGAGATGGTTGTGGATGCATGGAGCAACCTCCAGAGGAGGTTGTGGAGTCAAAAACAGTGGTGAAATTCAAGCATGCATGGGACAGTCATAAGGCAATTCTAGGGGGTGTGGGTAGAAAGAAGTAGGCTGTTGGTTAACTAGGATCTGCAGCTTATCTATTAGGTAGGGAAATGGGCAGACTGGGTGGGCCAAGTGGTCCTTATCTGCTGTCAAATTCTATGTTTCTATGTATCAACGTGTGTGTTCAAATGGCCCAATTTATCAGCAGAGTTTCATATGGTTTCTGAAAAGAGGGCTAGGAAGATAATATTCACTGTGCTGATGTATAAGTCACTTGAAATGGGAAACTGGTTATTTACCTGCAATAACAACACTCTCTATGTACCATAGGCAGACCTCCACTAGGAAAGGGACTGTTTTTTCCCAACATAAAACTCTCCACATATGTTCAGTTACATGCCATACCTACCCAGAAAATCACTATTTTCTAGTCACTAGAAAACCACCTGTGATTGTATGCATGTATGATCTGGGTATGTATGCACGTATCCTAACATATGTGGAGATTTGTATGTGGGGCAAAACAAGGTCCACTTCCTAGTGGAGGTCTGCTTATTGTACTTGGAGTTTTAGTATTGCAGGTAAATGGCTAATGTCCCATTTCAAATGACATATATAGCAGCTCAGTGAATAATATCTTCCTAGTCCTCCTTTCATAAACCATAAATATTGCTGGCAAATGGGTAGAAACTCGCTCAAAAATCACTACTTTCTAGCTGAGAGAGCTTGTAGTGCCGTTCATCATTGAGATTTGTGGGAGTGCTACAAGCGGCAATGATTATTTCCACTGGTTGTGCAGAATTCAACAGTAGTCTTTCTCAGATTAGGATCCTGTTTGGCAGTCAAAGTAATGTGATGGATTGTGGGTCATGCATATGAAAATGACATATAATATAATGATTTTCGTGGGGCTGGGGGCTACTTTGTACCAAATCTTGTTTTCTGATGAAACAGAGAACTGGAAGTTTCTCCCACACATACGCTGCACTATCAGTCTCTACTGATACTTTTCTCTGGATAGATTAAAACAGCAAAGGAGGTCCAGTAAAAATCAAGCCTCACAGCTCTTTGGTACAGAGCAGAAGAAAAAGTTTATAATGCAACTCAGAAAGTAAAAAAAAAAAAAACACACATGCGTCTCCCTTTTCTGAATACTCCAAAACTGTCTGGTATGTCTGTGTGTGTGTGTGTGTGTGTGTGTGTGTGTGTGTGTGTGTGTGTCTGTGCATGCCAATTTGTTTTTCACATTACAGACTTCTAAATAAATGGTGTTTTTATGACTGCATAGGCAGAACACTGCAGGCATGTTGTTATCACTCAAGGAGACATAAGGGACCATTACTGTATTTGGTCCCAGTTCTCTTCTACAGTGATGCACCCTTTGTCTTCAGTGCAGAGATCATTGGTGAAGTGTGGTTTTTCCACTGCCACTCCCCTCCACAGCTGCAGTTCCTCTCTGTGGTACAGAAGGCCCCCCCACAGGTGCAGTTCTTTAATGTTATACTTCCACATTTCGCCATGTCACGCCTGTGCAAGTGGCTCATGGCAGAAATGCTTGCTCTGCCCAAGATGGCCACTGTATCTTACTGCACATATGTGAACGCCACTGACCATCTTGGACACAGCGGACATTTACACCCTGAACTCCATAACACTGAGACCCTTTCCACCATCGCCTCCATGCTCTCTTAATAACCTCATGCAGACGTGTACGCTCTGACCAGAACTTGTTTGGATAGCTGTGTCAGTGTATCAAGGTGCTGACATTTTTCGGTGTCTTCAGTTCTGCTTGTACCTGAAAAGAGAAGAAAAAAAAATAGTAGAGATGTGTTCATGTTACAAAGTACTAATCAATCAACAATGTTTACAACTATGTTCAATGTGTCAGACTTCATATGACAGCTTACTCTGGCTTTTTATGTTGTCTTGCACGTGCAGCTCAAGCAACACTTTGTGACAGCTTGCTGGAGTAGCAGGTTGTGAAGCTGCAGCCATGTTGGGGTCAATTGTGTCACTGCTTTCTTGGGCTGCTCTCTGTGGCATCAGTGAATGAGCACACTGTCTATAACAGCAGTTCAGAAACATGCCACCAACTTGAAAGAATTTCACTGCTGCAGGGAGGGAGCACACTATTATTGCAGGGTGTGCCTTGCCTGCTAAAACGCTTCAATAAACATGGCAGTGGCTGTCACCGTCCACCTCTCACAGTCCACAGAAAGCCAATGTCGGGGGTGCCCAATCCCCCTGTTGGCATGCCCCCTCCCCAGTTCATTTGCCGACTGCAGAGCCCAATCCCCATCAGCATATGTTCCCCCTTGTTTTATTTGTCTGCCGAGGGGGGTGCCCAATCCCCCTCGGCATCATGCCCCCAAACACAGACATGCTGTCTTTGCTGATGGGGGGGCCCAATACCCATCAGCTTCAGTCTCCTGTCCCCAAACAATACAGATGGCACACGGGGAGCCCACCCCAGTGTGCCCAAAGCAAACCTGTAAGAAAAAACCTTTTCACTATGTCCTTTTTTGTTTTGTTCCCCCTGTAACACAGAAAACAGTCCCTCATGGTCACGATGCCCTTCCCCCAATCCGCAGCCACCCTCTGTGTACCCCACCTCCTCACCCCCCCCACACTCCATACTTACCTCTGGAGCCCGGCATGATGATCTTCAGTGGATCGGTAACACGTCTGCACTCTTCAAAGTCAAACGTGAACTGAAGAAATGCCGATAAGCTGTATAATGGCATCAATGGGAGGTTTCAACTTAGGTGGATATGTAGGCCATTTTTGTGACTTTTGGCTCAAAATTTTCAACATGGGGTTCTTGCGACCCCGCCTTATGAACTCAGTCCCTGTCATTTCATTATTCAGTCCCGAAAGGTGATTTCTTGTTCACTGTGCGGAAACACCTTTTGGGACTGATTAATGAAATGACAGTGTCACTGTTCATGAGGTGGGCTCCCAAAAAGCCTATGTTGCACATTTGGTGAAAAAATTCCAGAAATACCTGTGTTACTGGTGTGCATTGTGCAGTTTCCACCCACGCTCTTAACTTTGAGAATTTCCAATATTTTTACTCCAGATTTCCAGCATTGCCATTTTTTCACACCGCCTTGTGAACAGTACTGCAGTCATTTTTCACATGCTGCCCAAAATGTGTTTTCACACATCTGGTGCACAATAGCACGGTTACTATGGGAAATCAACATTTGGGACAGATTGAGAAAATCCCAGTGACACTGTTCATTAGCAGAGGTCCCAAAATGTCTTTGCTGAAACTCCAGTGGAAAAAATTCCACAAAGTGACTGTGTTACAGGCGTGCATTGAGCAGTTTCCACGCATGCTTGTAACTGTGAGAATTTGTAATATTTTTCCTCCAAATTTTCAACATTGCCATTTTTCACACCTCCTTATGAACAGTACAGCTGTCATTTTTCACATCCTGTCCAAAATGTATTTTCACACATCTGGTGCAGAATGGCATGGTTTTTGTGGGGAAATCAATGTTCAGGACAGATTAAGAAAATCACAGTGTCACTGTTCATGAGTAGAGGTCCCAAATGCTTTCATGAGGTGGGGTCACAAAAAGCCATGTTGAAAATTTGGAGTGCAAATATCCACAAACACCTGGAGCGTTAGGGTTTCTAACCATACCATCCCACCCTGTAGAGACTGACAGGCATCAGGGGTGTGACTTTTGATTTTCAACAGTAATGCTCATGCTATTCCACCCCTACCCCCACCCCCACCCTGCAGCCAGTGACAGGCATCAAGGTATGCCTTAGACTCTTCGGCTCCAAAGTTCACCCCATTCTCCTATATTGTACCCATCTCAATGTATTTTCTTATGGAATGGGGTGACCGTAAGGCCCGACGACCCAAAGGGACAATGCAACACTTTTCAGAGTCTGCAGGGTAGGGTGAGGTGAAATGGCATGAGCGTTATGGCCAACGACCCAAAGGCACACCTCAATGCCTGTCAGTCTCTGCAGGGTGGTGTGGGGTTGGTGTCAATTCCATACTTCACTGCCATTCCTATTATGCATCTGTCTAACTCCTGCACTACCAATGCCAATGCCAGCAAGACAACATTTGGCATTGACAAATGATTGCTGATATATTGCTGCTTATCTACAAAAGATCCATTTATCACTGTTGCATGAATAGTTACACCAACTAGATATAGATGCTGTATCTTGAGGACAGTCAGAGTGCAAGTGAACCACTAATCATTACTGTTACAGTTTTGTGACACCAACTACAGTTATCCCTTACCCAAATAGAAGGCATTCCCCTAACCTTCAAATAGCAGTCTGACTATTTTCACCTTAGCAGTATATTAGCATTATATTAACCTTCAAACTGTTTTGCCATGTTAACAAGAATATATTAGTTATCTTAATGGCCTTCACATTCTAAAGCCTTAAGTTAGCCTGCCTATAACATGAAATATTTAAATCAGAAGCCTAAGATAGCAGTTTTTATAGCAGTCTTAGCAGTCTGTATGATGGTCAAGGACTGCTTTTTAGCAGTATACTTTACATCTTATGAATGCTTTGTAACAGTCTGGATGATGTCAAGGACTGCTTTTTAGCAATATACTTTACTGCTTATGCATGATTCGTATATATATTTAGGGTTAAAAGTATTGCTACTGAATGGATATGTAAGGTTAAAAATATTGATTAGGACTGTTAAGTGACATTTAACATTACAACTCACTTAACAGTCCCATCCCAGTCAGAGGCAGTAGTTTTAACTTTAAATAATCACATCCCAGTCTGATGCAGAATTTTTAACCTTAAATATGTAGATCCATTTATAGGCCTGAAAAGTATTGAGTACATTTTACCTTCAACTTGTACACAAATAGTGTCCAAAAACCTGTATCATGACACAGCCTTATCTTGTAAAATGTTGTCCAATGTCCATATGAATAATGCATCAATAAATCAAAGTGTTTTGCCTGATCTCAGCACCATGATGGCAGATCTTGTGATCTATTATACATGGCTAGAGTGACACCTTTTGCAACTGGAATTTTTTGTTGTGCAAAAAGTGTTGTTATCAGGCAGTAACCCATACCTCAAAGTGGCTTTGCATCTTCCAAGAAATTTCCCATTATTAAGAAAATAAAACAGTGCTCACCTACTGTGTTCAAAGTCATGGTAAGTCCATGCATAAATCCTATGTTCTCATACCTTTTTTTGTGTTCTTGAAGGATGTTAAAAGTTGTCTTCTTCAAGGGTGTTATCGCAGACCTCTATCTGCCAAAATGCAGAAGTGTCAATAAGGGAATGACCAAAATATAGCACTTTGGAATTAAACTGAAAATCATGTTATTTGGTCAGTCTCCAACTTCTATATCTGTGTAGAAATTTCCTGCATGTTACTTAAAATGCAAACAAGCTACGTAGAGCCCATAGTATTCTGCTTATCTGTACATTCTTATTACTGTAAGTAAATGATTACAAAGTGTGCATATCTTTGTTCAAGAGCAATGATATTGATGTTCCAGATTTCCCATTGTGTTTGTCATTGCACGTGCACCTTGGGCTTCTGCAGTAAAAATAAACAATTTTAAAAAGCATTCAAATAGACTGGTAGTAGAGCATGGTCATCTAGTTTGACAGAATTCTCTGTGAACTCTGGCACATACCATCTCTCTCTCCTGGTTCCTAGCACTCCCCATCCTCCACTTTGGTTTTGGTGCCCTTCCACGTGCCTCTGCTTGGAACAACTAATTGCTGTCATTTCATCATCTGGCCAGTTTTTATATGGATCCACCATCCAATGCCAGTAAGATTTTTCAATGGATTCACCACCCTCTGCTTACTAGACTTCCTGATGTACTTCTTAAACCTCCTACTTGTGAGTGTTAGATTTTAATGGATCCACCCATCTCTTTGTTAAATATACCTCTCAATCTACCTCCAAGTTTCCTCTCATGTTCATATTATCTTGATGCACCAATCTGAATAGTTTTCACATTTACCTAGTTACCAGTTAATTCCTTTTACAAAATGGCAGGTACTATCATAGCCCCCCTTTCTGTCCTAGTCTCCAGCGATCATATTACCTTGATGTACCAATCTGAATCATTCCTACACACACCTAGTTGCTGGTTAATCCCCTTTATGACATGGCATGTACTATCATAGCCCCCCTTTCAGTCCTAGTCTACAGGGATCATATGGACTGCTTTGAGACAGTTTTTGTACTATGCATTTTACAAAATGCTCTTCAAGCACAAATCGTGAGCAAGGTGAATGTCTACATTTTGTCGTCTGTGCAGACTGTTGGCTTCTGTAATCAATAACTGAGTAAATGTGAAATTCCTTCATACCATTTGATGGCACACTACTCTTTAATTCATATTTCATGCCAAGCAACCATGAACAGCACCCAGTACACTATCCCCTTAATCAGTACATAAATAATGGCACCATTACATTTTGATCACTCTTTAAATGACCAATTTTCTTTTAATGATTTTTTTTTTTATTTTAATGGAACAATAATTGTGCACAATGCTGGCATGATCCATATGTGTTTAAATGGCTCATTAATTGTGCTGAAGTCCAGCATGACCCATATGCACCAGAAGAGTGCAGATTTCAAAACAGCACCCAGTAAAAATATTTTCTTTTAAAAGTACCGGGCACTGTTTTGAAATTAGCACTCATGAGGGGGTTTGCCTGTCACCTGTATGCTTTAGACACAACCTGCCACATCACTATATGCAACACATCTGTCATCTTGCTGATTGCACCGGTAACCTCACATCTTGTGTGGTCAGTGTGAGGTTAACAGCTTATTCTGCACAGAGTGGTGCTTAATAAATAGTCTCTACATGTGCCTGCAGCCTTACCTCCTTGGAGCCCTCTACTATCAAATGCCATAAGTAAGCAAGGTCTGATGTGATTAGTGGAGACTCTAACATACACCAGGTGGGGACAAGGCTGAAACACTGTAGCTCTCCTTTCCAGGCCACAACATACACAAATCAAGTTGCTGCACATTACAATAGAGTGAATATCTTGTTATATGCCACACACCTGACAGGGCAGTTAGGTAATTTAATTGGACTTACCTGCCCAGTCAGTCAGGGAATCCAAAGTTGGGGTGTCCTGGGTGTGAGGAATTCTGGCATGACCTGAAAGGGAAGAACAGAGATGGTGGAGGAAACACAGAGAGTTAGATGTCCTAAAGGAGAGATGAGGGAGGGGGAATTAAACAAAGACACTTATCTGATTGGTATACAATCTGGCCAGACCTGTAGAAATAAAGTGAAAAAGAGATTACTGTGAGGAACATGCAACAGTGACAGAGAGAGCACGTGTGATGGGGAGCAGTGGAGTCTGGGTGTCCATGACCAAAATGTATACTAAATGATGAAAAACAAAGGGGTAAGGTACAGCACATGAGTTAAGGAAGGGGAGCTTTAGAGGGAAAACTGCACTTAAAGTCATGGTAAGGAAAACATAGACAGGAAATAAAAATACAGACAGCTAAGAAAATAAAAAAGAGATATTGAGGGCTTGGCAAAACCTCCTTAGCACCACTAGTTGGCCTGTTGGTTACCAGCAGATTTAAGTAGCAGCCCTAATGGGCTAGTGGGGGTGCTCCCTGCATCATTTAAAAAGACACTGGTGGTTCAGGGGTCTGGAGTTGTCCCAAGAGGACAGTGTTTTAAAGGTATAGCCATAGTGGTGTAGTGGGCCAACTCCCTTGTGGCTAGTGGCAAATAGTGTTTTTTTTTGTTTTGTTATTCTGTTTAACCTTTCCCTGGCTTCTAGTGGGGGTGGGGGAGAGTGTCCCTGGGCTCCAACTGTATGTATCAGACAGGTAGGCTGGTCAGAAAACTGCTGATCAGAAATGCTGCAACTGTTGCTATGCAAGCATCCATTTTGTGCTACTGCGTGTTAGAGCGACAGTGCTGGCAGGCACTTTCAATTCCCAGTCCCAGCCTATGTGGAGTTCAGGCTTTAACCTACTCCATGTAGGTGGGAAAGAAGATGGAGATATGCCTTCCTCTACCAATCAGCCAAAGCAGCTATGAGAAGAGCCCCCCTGAGGGCTGGTTAAGAGGGTCTGGAGGGGGGGATGGTTAAGAGGGTCCAGAAGGGAGGGCAGCCAGCAGTAGGTGGCAGGAACAGCCAGATAAGCTGCATGGTAGCTAAGTGTAAGTGCCCTTAGGGGCATGGTATGAAGGGACTTGGAAAGCAGACACACAGTATAGGGGCCACAAAGGAAAAGCTGCACTGTAGCCAAAGACCAATGCCTGAAGTGGACTTACAAGTAGTGGTGGGGAGGCAGGCAGGGAGGAATATTTGGGCTCCCTAAGAATTCATGGAAATGTCAAGAACTGCATACAATAGAGCTGCACAGTGGCTAATGTCAGAGCACCAAAGGATACTAAAGGATTGGATGAGGAAAAGAACAGCATAAGGGACAGAAGAGTCTATAATTAACAACACAGAGCAGTAAATAGAAAAAAGCCCTGATGTGCTTTAGATATAAATACATTTATTCAATGAGATGGACATAAATGGAGTGTGATAAATACCAATAGCTTTATCTAAGTAACTATGTGTAAAAATGTAGAATCTTACAGCAAGGCCACTGACCCCACCCCATCCCACCAGCACACCCACTCTCCCACCCCACCCCACCCCACCCCACCAGCACTTCCACTCTCCCCACCCCATCCCACCAGAATGGCCACTCTCCCAACCCTATCCCACTATCCCCACCTGACCAGCATGACCAATGTCCACACCCCACTAGTATGGCCACTCTCCCCACCCTGACCTACCAGCACTGCCACTCTCCCACCACACCAGCACAGCCACTCCCCACTCTGACCCACCAAACATGGACAGTCCCACAACCCAATCAGACACAGACAGTCTTCCAGCCCCACTAGCAAGACAGTCCCCCTCACCCCACCAAACCCACAGCAACTGTGTGCCCATACCACCAACACGGACAGTCCCCCTACTGCACCAAATGCAGACAGCCTCCCTCGTACCTGTAGGGTTGGACAAGTCAGACGAACCCTGAACAACATATGCAGACTTGTGTTTGGGGTAAACAGAAATGACTGCATCCCTAGAGCAAGTCTGTGTTGGGGATGGGCTCACATCCTGTGCTTCCCTGAACAAGCCTGAGTGTTTCTGTTGCTTGCCCCAGAACAAGTTTGGAGGAGTGGCATGGCTGTGTTCTTCATAGAGTGATAGATTGCCAAGGGAGATTGTGGAGAGTGTTAATATGGAATCCTTCAAAAAACAGTTAGATAATTGTATGGGAAGTAAAGAAATATCATATTTACATTAGAATAATTGCACCACGCTGGCGGTGAGCTCTTTAAGGGCATTTTGCCTCCTGAGCCCATATCACTGTATGAATCTATGAATCTATGAATCAATACAGTTCACTCCAGTTTAGAAAAGGCAGTAGTTAAAGGCAGCACTTACCTGCTTCTGCATGAACATAGGGGAGGGATCCAGAAAACACATTGTAGCTGGGCCGCCTGTACAATAAGAATAAACAGAGTGATCAAAAAGGATCCAAAGTTCTTGAGAAAAATAAGACTACAGATAGGACAGGTGAACAAAAGTAAATAGTACTTATCTGATGGATTGTAGGGAGTTCTGTAGACCCAATAAAAAAAAGAAAAATATGTTAGAATATGTTAGACAAGTAAAAAAGTTCCAGAAAGCAAGGGAATTGGATATGAACTGATATCCTTGCATCTTGATTGTTGGGGGGGTACAGACTACCATTGTTGGGGGGTACAGCAGCTATATTTGTACCACAGATGGCAACATACCCCATCACTTGCAAATGCTCCCAAATTACTTCAGCCATATAGCTAAGCCTAAGAATTTGTAAAGTGACTAGGCCAAAGGTTTTGGGCTGGGGTGGGGTTACAAAGAACAGATTTAAAAGAAAATCTGCATTCCCTCTGACTGAATTTTATGCATTTTTAAAGGTTTTTATTTTATACAGTAGTTCATTTTACCCAGGACAGATCTCATTTCTAGTGTGATCCTGCTTCTAAACACTAATTCCTACATCTGAGTGGACTACAGATTAAGCGACTGACTATAGTACAAGAAAAATAATTTAAAAAGAACACTTAAAGCATAATATCCATGTCAGACATTGGTGGCATAGACTGTTTTCTTTCACAAAATGTTACTCACACAGAGCCACAATTTCTTTAGCTAACAATCAAGCTTGCACATGATATCCACAGCAGC
Organism: Neoceratodus forsteri; assembly: GCA_016271365.2. NCBI lineage: Eukaryota > Metazoa > Chordata > Ceratodontiformes > Ceratodontidae > Neoceratodus > Neoceratodus forsteri. The sequence goes on along the minus strand of CM057458.1, from coordinate 1,385,030,421 downwards.
TAGAAACACTGCCATTGAAAGCAGATCAGCCCTTCCCCCCCACACAAACACATTGTAGTAACTGCAGTTGCACATTTCTTAGTCTGAAAGGCCATTTTCTGTTAGACAAAACTTTAAAAATGCAGAAAAAACAAAGAATGCACACATTTATCAGTCTGAAAGGCACTTTTCTGTCAGATGAAACATTAAAAATGTGGTAAAAACAAAGAATGCTGATTAATCTTATTTACAGCAAGAAAGTATAACTGAAATCTGACCCAGGACAGCAGGAATCTAGCTCTAAAAACACATTGTCTTCAAGCTAAAAGACTCTCTCTGCAGCTCTTCCTAGAATAATAAGCTCTTTCCTGAGTTAAAATAAAAAAAACTGTAGAAAAATTTCTGAAAATGTTTATGTTTTCCTAGGCAGGCCCTCTAAGAAGCATCCAGCTCAGATCACAAACCAGTTTTAATAGGTCTAACCTGCTTTAAGAGAAGCAGCAAACTAGGAAGTGAATCACTTTGGCAGTATCATATCCTGCCAAGAAGCCAAAGGATTATGTGAAATTAATGGGTTTTTTTTCAGATTTTAAAGCAACAGACAAGTGCAGTCTGTCAGTTTCTCAAGATGTTCCAAATTATTTATGGAAATAATTTTGGTCCTAAGGATGAATGCATGAGGGTGCATTTTAGAAGACTGACTTTATTTAACCATTTACCTACCTAGGGTTGTCAAATGAAGATGAATTATCTCATTTTCTGTGAAGTCCTGCTTTTTCTGCTCAATTCTTCAGAAGATGAATAGACCCTAGGGAGATCAAATGATTGCAAATGGCCTAGATGTCAATCTTGAGCCGTAAATGGTACTGACTGAGTAAACATGCCATCACTGATATGACAGTTGTGTTATGAGCATAAGACAGGTACAACAACATTATTTCTATGATGATTGTCATGGCAACACACCATGGGTCTTAGTTCTTTTCACTTTGCATGTTGTACTCTCCCCACAGCACCACCTTCCCCTTCATAGTTAGCTACCATCCATGCAGCTGGGTTAACCTCCTTACCACCCTCCCTATAGCTGAACCACCACTCTACAGCTAAACCACCCTCTACCCCCAAAACTCCCTGCAACTGGACCAGCCCTAAGTCCAGCATCCCTCTAGTTGACCACTCTCTCAGTAGCCAGAACTGCATTGTCTGACTTCCTTCCTGCTATTGCATTCCCCTTCCAGGCCACTGACCAGGTTCCTTGCACAAATCTCTCTTGGTTGGTATCACTGGTAGTACAGTGTATGCAGGTGGTGTACATGGTGGGAGACTCTGGAGAGACTGAGGGTGTTGGAGGAGACTATGGAGGGACTGATGGTGCTGCAAAAACTGTGGGGTGATAGGCTGGAGGAGGAAGAAGGTGTGAGGGAGTTAGCATTGGGTTATGGATGGAGGGGTTACTCTGGAGGGCTGAGGCGGAATGTGGAGGGTGGGTGGTGGTACAAGAAAAGAACATCACTAATGTAGAGATCTGAACCAAGATCTGAGTGCAGCAACCCTTCACAAAGCTGGTGACTCTAATGTCTATGCTATAGAGCTGGTATGGCTTTCCCCAGACACTGATGACTACATTACTCTTTACCTGAACTCCCTGCAGTGTTAAATGACACTTTCATAGCTTAAACAGGCACTGTTAACACAAGGTCATCAAAATAAAATTAGCTATTTTTGAAGCGCTCTTGTTTCCGCACTGTTTTGCTCTCACTCTTTTCATGGGATACCTCTACCTTTCACTTTTGCAATGCCCCAAAAGTGTTAATGCTTACTTTGCAGAGCCAAACCAGTAATACATGCTACCTTTTTTTACTCTCTACTGTGCCCCCCTGAGGACTTCTCTGTCATGGGAGAAAAGAGGAATGCAGTTGCCAGATATATGAACCTACTATAGCAAAATAAATTATAAAAATGGTCTCAGGACCAATCCATTGGCACAACATTAGTGCTACCACTCACAATGTCAGTGACTCAGGTTCAGAAGTGAGCCCTGATCATTAGGAGTCAGCTGGGGAAGGGAAGTTGAGCATACCAGAGGGTGGCTCACTTCTTCTGCTGCACTACTGCCACCTAAGTGACCACCGAGGTGACCACAGCTGGCAGTGCAATGGAGATGACATCCAGCTTTGCCTTTGTTGCCTGGGCCAGCTTTTGTTTTGGTAGAGGCCCCAAATCCCTGCCAAGGAAGCTTAGCCACCACTCCACACCATCCCATCATGCCCTGGCTTATATCCCTGGTCAGGGTTCTAGGCAGGCACCCACTCCCAATGGACAAGAAAGGTCAAACTTCAGGGTGGGACTATGGGAGCAGGATTCCCCAGTGGGCATAAAAAAAGGACAGTGGGAACAGCAGCGAAGAAGAGGCATCATGCCTGGGGACCAGATATTTGCTGCTGGTGCAGTATTCTCCTGATGGTGGGATGTGCAATGACATCCATGGGACAAGCCCAAAGTCTGCTCCACCTCCCAGACATCTACACACCAGTTGCAGTAGATCCTGTGGCCTCATTATAATGTTGTGTGTTTGTCTCCGTCAGGGGTCTCTATCATGCCAGACACTAGCCCCCCCTCCCCTGGAGGAGAGCAGTCCCTTGGATGCTCAATCCTTCTTAAACCAGATGGCTCTCAGATACCCAAGTCTGTTCCCGTAGTCAGGATTTTGGCATTTCATGCAGATACCTTTCCGCTGAGCCAGCAGCCCAGTGCACTGGACCAGCTTTTTCAGAGCCTGACACTGACCTAAGAAGGTCCCCGACCCATCTTCCATCCACAGCTTAACTGTCTCCAGTGACATCACCTTGCCTCCAAGCTCCACTACAGTGTTCCTGTATCAGTTCTGCAGTGGTAAGTTGTGGAGAGCTGCTAGTTGGGTATTCATTACCAGCGGTTGGTGTCTACCGGATGCCAAAGCCTGTTGCACTCCGGAGAAGAAGAGCAGTCTTTGGGATACTCATCCTTCTCCACACACCCTAGCCCATTCCTACCATGGCCTGAATTCACTACTGAACCCATATCCTCAGTGTTACAAGTGGTTGGTACCACTGCACTGGTGTGCTGGCCCACATTGTTAAACTTTGCAAAGTAGTTCAATCTTATTATAATGTTGCAGGTGTGCCTCTTCAAGGGGTCTTTTTTGTGCTGGACACTAGCCTTCCCTCTCCCTGAAGGACAGCCATCCCTTGGATGCTCAATCCTTTTCCATCTAGCCAGCCCTCTTACACCTGTGTCCGTTCCAGAACCTGGGACACCTAGCTGCTGTGCTGGCAGGCGGCCCCCCAGATAAGCTTCTTCAGAGCCTGACTGTGACCAAGGAAGGTCCCCAGCCCTTCCTCTATCTGCAGCAGAACTGTCTCAAGTGATGTCACCCTGCCTCGAAGCTTGGCCACAGTGTTCCAGTATCAGTTCTGTAACAGTAAGTTATAGAGAGCTGCTAGTCAGGTATCCATTTCCAGGGGTCAGTATCTGCTGGGTGCCAGTGCCTGCTGCACTCCAGAGAAAGAGAACCATCTTTGGTATGCTCATCTTTCTCCACACCCCCTTGCCTGGTCTTCCAATGGCCAGAGTTCACTACCGAACTCATATCGTTAGTGCTGCAAGCAGTCACTAGCACTGTGCTGGCATGTTGGCCTGTATTGTTAACCTTTGTAAAGTAATTCAATTTTATAATTTGATTTGGAGGAGTCCTACCTGACCTACATAGGTTGCCCCACCACTCTACCTCTACCCTACCAAGCATCCCATCACCTCTACTTTCCACCTGAGCACAGCGGCTCACCCCCCTGGTGGTGCTCCACAGCAGAACTGCTACTATCATACCAGGCTGGGGGGAGGTTTACAACACCTCAGCTTACCCCCCAGGGTGAGGCCACTGGCTTCCTGGCAGGCCTTAAGCAGTATTGGAGGTGAGGGTCAGGGGCATGCAGCAAGGTCCAGGTGACTTCATTTAGTTGGTGGACCATTTGTGCTGCTATGCTCCCCAAGGGGGAAAGACGTGCAATGATGCCACAAGCTGACACTGGCATCTGTCTGGGCCCTCTGAACTATGTAATTGCCTGCTACAGCCACCCTCCTGGCCTCCACCAAAGGACAGCAAGTGCCAGTCACAGTACCCACCTTCATTCCAGAGAAGGAGAGCTGTCCTGAAGATGCTTGATCCTTCTCCCCCCCAGGCCAACCCTCTGACATCCCGGGTCCATTCTTAGATACAGGTCATCAGTGACACAGATGGTCACCAGGCCTCCGCACCAGTGGGTCAGTGGGTTCAATCTTATTATAATGTTTGCATTTAATCATTTAAAGATTAAAAAAATGCTGTTAATCTGCTCTAAACTGTTCTGAATTATTCTTAAGCATAGCAACAAGAAGTAATTTGAATAAATGTTTATAAACTTCTTCACTGAGAGAGTGGTGGAATCATGGAAAAGGCTGTCATAGGATGTGGTGGGGGTGGATACTGTGGTAGGCTTCAACAAGCATTTGTTAATGCCGAATGTTGTCTTGCTGGCATTGGCTTTGGTAGTGCAGGAGTTAGAGAGATGCATACTAGGAATGGCAGTGAAGTACTAAACTGACGCCAACCCCACCCCCACCCTGCAGATACTGACAGGCATTGGGGTGTGCCTTTGCATCACTGTCCACAACGCTCATGCCATTTCACCACATCCTACCCTCCATACACCAACAAGTGTCTTGGTGTACCTTTGGGTATTTGGGCCTTACATTCACCCCATTCCATAAGGAAATACACTGAGATGGGTGTAGTATAGGAGAATGGGGTGAACTTTGGGACTGAAGATTCCAAGGCACACCTTGATGCTTGTCACTGGCTGCAGGGTGGCGGTGGAATGGCGAGAGCAGTATAGCCAGCAATCCAAAGTTACACCCCTGACGCCTGTCAGTCTCTACAGGGTGGGCACTATGGTTGGAAACCGTATTACCCCAGGTGTTTCTTGGTATTTTCACTCCAAATTTTCAACATAGGCTATTTGTGACCCCACCTCATGAACAGTGGCACTATTAGTTAGTTAGCTGAAAGGCGAATTTGCACAGTGACTGTGCCATTTGGCACCACAGGTGCAAAAACAGATTTGAGGCAGGATGCGAAAAATGGCAGCTCTACAGTTCATGAGGTGTAAAACAAATGGTAATGTTGAAACTCTGGAGTGAAAATATGAAATATTTGGTGAAGTCACGAGTGTGCATAGATGGGCATAGAAACTGCGCAACACACGCCTATAACACAGTCATTTTGGGGATTTGTTACACCACATTTTGAACATAGGCCTTTTGGGACCTCTGCTCATGAACAGTGGTGCTGTGATTTTGTTAATCTGTCCTAAACATTGATTTCATACAGTGACTGCACCATTGTGCATCAGATGTGTGAAAACACATTTTGGGCAGGATATGAAAAATGACAGCTGTACTGTTCATAAGGAGGTGTGAAAAAATGGTAACGTTGAAAATCTGGAGTGAAAATATAAAAAATTGTTGAAGTTACAAGCCTACATGGAAACTGCACAATACACGCTCATAACACAGTCATTTTTGGGAATTTTTTCAACAAATTTGTAACATAGGCTTTTTGGGAGACCACCTCATGAACAGTGACACTGTCATTTCATTAATCAGTCCTGAAAGGTGATTCCACACAGTGACCACAAAATGACCTTTCAGGACCGAATAATGAAGTGACAGTGACTGTGTTCATGAGGTGGGGTCCCAAGAACCCCATACTGAAAATATGGAACCGAAATGCCCCAAAATGTCTGAAATATCAACCTAAATTGAAAACCCCCCATTCAATGCCATTATAGAACTTACCATCATTTCTTCAGTTTGCGGTCAACATTTGAAGAGTGCAGATGTGTTCCCAGTTCACTGATGATAGCTACTCCTGACCTCTGCAGGTAATTATGGGTGAGGGGGTGTGGGGAGGTGGGGTGCACAGAGGGAGGGTGCAGGTTGGGGGAGTGAGGCTGGTGGCAATGGCAAGTGACCACTTTCTTTTTTCAGGTTTAAAAAAAATGTTGTGGATCCGTTTTCTTTTTTACAGGTAAACTATGGATTTTGGCACACTGGGGTGGGCTCCCAGTGTGCCAAAGTACTGGGGAGATCAATGCTGACCTGGGGATTGGGCACCCTGAGATCAGAGGATATGTGGGAGGGGGAGCGCATCCGACACCTGACTTGAGCATCCCAGTGTTGGAAAGAAACACTGCAGCATGTTCTGGCACACTGGGGTGGGCTTCCAATCTGCCACATTAAAGGATGACAGAGAAGCAGGCTGACACCAGGATTAAGCACCCTGATGTAGGCAGGCAGGGGTGGGGGAGTCCTCTAGCGTGATCTGGCCCTGACTACTCCCAGCCCGTACTGAGCTTAGGCTGTGGCCTGCTCTGCATAACTCAGAGAAACTTTCATGCTGGAAACAGCGGGAGGTGAAGGAGGCAGGTGTGAAAAGTGCTCCTCCCACCTTTCAGGCAGGGACTGGTGGGGTGGTGAGTCAGTGACATTAAAACATAAACAGCTGTTTGCTTTCCTGCTGCCAGCCTGCCACCATGTTCATTGAAATGTTTCACCATGAGAGGCACGTACGGAAGGCGTGTCATCTGTGCTGCTGTATGACGAGCTTGTCTCCGATTGCAGTGGCACCTTTTTCTCAAGTTGGTGGCACTTTGCATAATACTTGTGTCAGTGCTAGCATGCTGGATCATTGAGGAATGAGGGATGCACCTTTCAAAGCACGCCCTGCATTCGCCAATGCTGACACACCTCTGCATTTCTCATACTACCCCAATATGTTGTTTGCACATGCTCGCAAACCAACATAAAAAAGCATGGGACAGACACATGGGGTTACTGGGAGGAGCCCTAAGTGGGAGGAAGGGCAGACTTAATGGGCCGAAGGGTCCTTTTCTGCCACCAATTTCTATGATTCTGTGATTTCAGCAACTTTTTACTGATTCAGTTGTGTTCTGCACAGGTGCACATGGAGTATGTTAGATATTTTCCAACTCTGTTAAAGCCTGTCAACATGAGTATCAATAAATTGTTTTCATAATGAAAACAAGGTTCTTGCAAAACTATGTATGTTTTATGGTCCAGTTGAAGATTTTGTAGAGTTAAATGTAACAATCTTCAGTAGCTCTTTGTATTATTTTAGGTTGCTGTCCATGCACTGCTACTATTGTTCTGTGAAATCTATATTCTGCTTCTGATTGCTAATGACTGTTATTAAACATGTTAGCAGTATTTAACATTAGCATTGGGTCAGAATGAGTGCTAAACTGAAGGCTAAATACTAATGACAGTAAACATGTTAGCAGTATTTAACATTAGCATCGGCTCAAAATGAGTGCTAAACTGAAGGCTAAACTGCCTGGTAAAATACTACTATGGAACTTTATTTTTGCAGTCAGAATGTCATCTGAATGCTAATCTACTGTTAATATAGCAGTCTTCTAGGGTAAGGGTAGTTTTAAACACTGGTACCATGCACAATATCACTTAGGGTATGCCCCATCATCCCCTTCCTCCCACCTGTCCCATGCACCAGGTGTTGAATTTTGAGGTCACAACCAGAGCCTAATATAACTAGCCATGTCCATTGTGACTCTGTATGACACCAGTCATGGTATGCCCTTCTCCCCCCCATACATGACATATTGGATTCTGAGGTCACAAATAAAGACCAATTGAACCACTGATCATTATTGTTTCAGCTTTGTGTCTCTAACCACAATTTATTTTAGAACATAAGAACATAAGAAAGGTGTCAGCAGATGGGGACAACATGGTCCCCCTAGTCTGCCCAATACTACTATCCCCCTTAAGTAGCCTGCATCCTTACCTGTCCCCAATGCTTGCCCCATGCTGGTTTGAATTCTCTAATCATCTTTAATGCTACCACCTCCTGGGACAGGCTGATCCATGGGTCCACAACTCTCTCTGTGAAGAAGTACTTTCTGAAGTTGATTTTGAACCTGCCCCCCACCAATCTTTGATGGCCCCTTGTATGTGCTGTCGGGTTCTGCTGAAGGAGATGTCCTGCCTGAGCTGTGTTTAGACCCTTCAGATACTTAAATGTTTCAATCATGTCTCAATCAAGATGATTAGAGAATTCAAACCAGCATGGGGCAACATGGTACACACAAAACCATGACTGGGACATAAACATACCAGAATACACTATCTACAGGAGGGACAGGGAGGTTAAAAGAGGAGGAGGAGTAGCTCTTTACACAAGGGAAAGAATCAAAGCAACAGAACAAAAGGGAAAACAGGGAGGAGAATAAGCACTGTGGGTAAATTTGGAGACCGGCAATGGCACCACAATCCGCACAGGGGTTGTATACAGACCCCCTTCTCAGGGGGAGGAAATGGACAAGGAAATGATAGAAAGTATACTTAGAATGGCAGAAAAAGGGGAGATATTGCTGATGGGTGATCTGAATATGCCAGATGTTAACTGGAGTGTAGTTGCAGCAGCCACTTCGAAGAGTGGAGTTATTCTAGATGCCCTACAGGGGGCATGCCTTAGACAACTAGTATTGGAGCCCACTTGAGAGGGAGCAATCTTAGACCTGGTTCTCTCAAATGGAGATGAAGAGAGGATCACAGATGTAGAAGTGGGTAGCCATCTGGGAACTAGCGACCATCGAACAGTATGGTTCAAAATAAACACAGCAATAGAGTCAAGCCATACAAAGGCAAAAGTACTGGATTTTAGGAGGGCTGACTTTGCCAAAATGGGTGAGTGCCTAAGGAATGCACTAGCAAATGGGCAGGAAGGAGGGGTGGAAGAACAATGGGAATAATAAAACTGCCATCACAGAGGTATCAAGCCTTTGTGTGAAGCAAATAAACAAAACAAAACAATGTAAGAAACCACTATGGTTCTCAAGAAGGCAGTGAATGTTCAAGAGAAAAGAAAACATTCAGGAAGTACAAGGAATCACAGAAGGAGCAGGACAGAGAACTGTATCAGTTAAAGCAAAAGGAAGATGGGAAGGCAGTCAGAACAGCAAAGGCCCAGACCGAGGAAAAGATAGCCAACTCAGTTAAGAAGGGATAAACCTTTGTAGGTACATCAGGGAGCAAAGGAAGACCAAGGGAGGGTTAGTGAGGCTTAATAAAGAGGAGGGAGGGTGGGCAGAGGGTGACTGTGAAAGACAGAGATACTAAACAAATATTTTTGCTCAGTATTTACAAAGGAAGTGGGGAGGTACCAAAACAAACAGTAGAAACACTCTGGATACAGAAGTTGATACCAGCCCATTTACAGAAGAAAGGGTTCTGAAAGAACTCTTTAAAACTGAAGGTGGACAAAGCAATGGGGCCTGATGGGATTCATCCCAGAATTCTAAAGAAATAAGGGTAGAACTAGTGACACCACTGACTACCCTCTTTAACAAATCATGGGAGGATGGGGTGGTAACTGAGGACTGGAGAAGGGCAGGTGTGATTCCCCTTTATAAAAGTGGGAGCAAGGCAGAAGCAGAAAACTACAGACCTGTTAGTTTAACCTCAGGCGTAGGAAAAATGATGGAATCACTTCTGAAGGAAAGAATTGAGTATCTAGAGACCAGAGGGGCTCAGGACCCAAGGCAGCATGGATTCACAGCGGGAAGGTCATGCCAGACAAATCTGATAGATTTCTTTGACTGGGTGACCAAAATAGTAGATCAGGGAGGGGCTGTGGACATGGCCTACCTAGACTTTAGCAAGGCATTTGACACAGTCCCACACAAAAGATTAATATACAAGTTAGCCAGCCTGGGAGTGGGTCCCAAGATGACAGCCTGGGTAAAGAATTGGCTGAAGAATAGGACACAGAGAGTAATAGTAAATGGAGTCCACTCTGAAGAAAGAGGGATTACTAGTGGGGTACTGCAGGGTTCAGTATTAGAACCGGTCCTCTTCAATGTCTTTATAAGCGACATTGCAGAGGGACTTGAAGGAAAAGTATGTCTCTTTGCAGATGACACAAAGATCTGCAACAGAGTTGATGCACAGGGTGGGGTGGAAAGGATGAGAAGGGACTTGGCAAGGTTAGAGGAATGGTCAAATGTATGGCAACTTAGATTCAATGCTAAGAAGTGCAAGGTAATGCACCTGGGAAACAAAAACCCAGGGAAGAGTACACAATAAGGGTGAGATACTAACAACAACAAAAATGGAAAGGGACCTGGGGTAGTCATATCAGATGACCTAAAGGTGGGCAAGCAATGTGAGAGGGCAGCAAGGAGGGTTGAGTATACTGGGATGCATAGGGAGAGGCATCACCAGTAGAAAACAGGAAGTTATTATCCTGTACAAACAGTTGGAGAGACCCCATCTGAGTACTGTGTGCAGTTCTGGAGACCCACTCCGCAAAGACATAGACAGGATGGAGGCTGTCCAGAGGAGGGCAACTAAAATGGTGCAGGGTCTGCACCAGAAGACATATGAAGAGACTTATGGAGTTGAATATGTATAGCCTCGAGGAAAGGAGGGAGAGGGGGGACATGATAGAAACTTTCAAGTACCTCAAGGGAATCAACAAAGTCCAAGAGGGTAGCATCTTTCAAAAAAAGAGGTGTGCAAGAACAAGGGGGCTGAATTTGAAGAGATAGAAGGGGGGCAGCTCAGAGGTAATTTAAGGAAGTATTTTTTTCACAGAGGGCTGTGGATGCATGGAGCAGCCTTCCGGAGGAGGTTGTGGAGTCAAAAACAGTGGTGGAATTCAAGCATGCATGGGACAGTCATAAGGCAATTCTAGGGGGGTGGAGGTAGGAAGAAGTAGGCTGCTGGTTAACTAGGATCTGCAGCTTATCCATTAGGTAGGGAAATGGGCAGACTGGGTGGGCCTAGCTGTCCTTATCTGCCGTCAAAATCTATGTTTCTGTGTTTCTCCTCTGTCTCTTTTGTGCTCGAAAGAGTATAAATTTAACTCCCTGAGTCATGCCTAGTATGTCTCATGGTGTAGAACTTGTACCATTTTGGTGGCTTTTTTTGCACCAACTCCAAATGATCGATGTCCTTCCTGAGGTGAGGTCTCCAGAACTGACCACAGTATTCCAAGTGTGGCCTCACTAAGGACCTGTAGAGAGGCAGTAGCACTTCTCCCTTTCTACTGGTAATGCCTCTGCTAATGCAGCCCAGGATGCCATTTGTCTTCTATGCTGCCTTCTCACACTGTTTTCCTACCTCTAAGTTGTCAGTGATTACTATACCTAGGTCTCATTCATTCTGTGTTTCCTCTAGTTGGTGTCCTCCCAGTGTGTACTTTTTAAGTGGATTCCTTTTACCGATGTGCATTACCTTACACTTTTTGGCATTCAATTTCAACTGCCAGTCTTTGGACCATTCCTCTAACTTTTTTAGGCCAGCTTCCATGTTGTCTGCCCCTTCCTGTGAGTCCACTCTGTTGCAGAGCTTTGTATCATCTGCAGACAGGCAGACTTTACCCATTAGTCCATCTGTGATGTCTCCTACAAAGATGTTGAAGAGTACGGGTCTCAGCACTGACCTCAATGGGACTCCACTGGTCACCCTGCCCTCCCCTGGCAGAGATCCATTTACTAGTACTCTCTGGATCCTATCTCATAGCCAGTTGCTGATCCAGTTGACAACCTTTTGTCCGACCCCTGTATGTTCCAACTTCATGGTAAGCCTTCCGTGTGGTACGGTGTTGAAGGCCTTGCTAAAATCCAGGTACACCATATTGGCTGCCACTCCCTGATCCACTATTCTGGTACCCCAGTTGAAGAAGTCGATCATATTGGTTTGACAAGATCATCCTGCTGTGACGACTGGTATGTTGATGACACCAGTTCATTGAATGCCCCTTCCCCCATACACCATGTGTTGTATTCTGATGTAACAGCTAGAGATGACCTGAACCTTTAGTAATTACTGACACCATTGTGACATCAACCAGACTTACTTTTAAAACTTGTAATTATATATGCTACCAGTCAGGTAATGCCTTCCCCCCACCCTCCCACATACACCAGGTATTGGATTCTGAGGCCAGTTGAAGTATTAATTGTTAATGTGACTTGTTTGTGACACACAGCAGAAGCCTCCTCAGAACACGAGTAGAGCTTTCCTTAGTTTGAATTAAGGGCACTTCTGAGGCTTAAATCTGATGGCTGTTTCTCAGCTTCATCAGTGTGCTTGATTGGCTCTTTCTCTTTATGTGCTGTACTCTGCAGTTTTCTGCAAAATTACCTTTCTGTGAGCTTATTTTAATGGGAAAGGCTGCTCAATTCCATTTTTTTTCTCTCCTGTTTCCCATTAGCAGATTATAAAGTTCTGCCACTAGAAGGCCCTTTGTTCTTTTTTGTAATGTGACTGAAGTAAGAAGATATTTCTTAGTCAACTTCCAGTGAGATTGCTCTGCAGTTACATGCTCAACTCTTTGTCCAGCTATAGTATTTTCTGAGTATGGCCTTGAATCTCAGTGTGGTGCTGTTACTCAATCTTCTTCACATTCCCTTCTTAAATTATTTTTTTCCCCCCAAATAGGGCCCTTGTTGCAATGCAGATACCTCTCTTCTCCCTCCCCCATTTTCTATGTCTATCCCTCTCTCTACCAACTCCACTTGCTCAAAACACTGCAGTGCAAAATAACTCAGCAACTCCCTACATCCTCCTTCTCAAATCCCCCACTTACATCCTCTCTATTACTCCCTCTCCTCCCTCTGAACTGTGGCCGTACTTCTCTATGATTCCTAATGCATCAATACTATCTGTGCCATCTATCCTTGCTGTTCTTCATCTATGGTTCCTTTACTCTTCCCCTCCATTTCCCTCCAAACACCTGGCCTCCTTGGATTCTCCTTACAAATGTCCAAAGCTCCACTTTCTCATCTTCGCTCTATTCCTGCTGTCCTCTGAGGACATCCATCCCAACCCTGGCCTGTTGCCTCCAGAACTTCTGGCACTTTCACAGCTGCTGCTTCCCCCTCCTCTGCTCTTGCAGCCCTCCCAAGAGGCTTCAAGATCCTACATTTAATTTTCTGTAGACTAGTACTAAAAATTGATCTCCTACCAACCATGGTGGCCTCTCTAAAACCAGACAATTATTTCAGAAACATGGCTAAAGAGCATGATTCCTGACCACTTGGTCTCCATTCCTGGCTATTCCCTCCTAAGGCAAGACTGAGCTGGCAGGGGTGGCGGCGTCGCCATGTACATTCTTATCTCCCTCCAATACTCCATAATTTACTCAATCTCCAGCCAAATGACCCACGATGCTCTAGCTGTTCATGTTACCCTTTTCTTTACTCTTCCTGCCTTTATAGCTGGTATCTATTGCCACCAAAATTTCCAGCCCTCTACTGCTCTTGACCACCTAACTTCCATCACTGCCCTCTCTCTCTCTGGGGAGCTGTACATCCTAGGTGACCTCATTTTAAACTGGATGTCACCAAAGCCAACCAAAATATGCAATGAAATCTGAGCCTGTAACCTCACAAAGCTAATATCGGAACCCCACCCCCCTCAACCACAAGACACAAAATCACTCCCTACTTGACTGGGCTCTTACCACCTACCCCCACAAAGTCATCATCTCTGGTATCATTTCTGATGCACTCAGTGACCATAATCCAGTGTTCATAGTCAGGAATGTTCACAGACCCAAATCCCCATATAAACCTTGCAACTACACTCTTTTAAATCCTTAGAATTAGAACCTCTTCTGTGTAACCTAGTCCTCTCTGACTGGTCTCCCCTAGCCAACAACCCATCAGTTGATAAGGCCCTTGCTTATTTTACAGTTATACTCCTAGAGAATTGGAATACCTTTGCCCCAGTCAGACAAACCAGGGTTAGGGGAACCCACTTTCCTTGGATTACTCCATAACTATTGGTCTGTCTCAGAGCTAGAGATTGTGCCTGGAAATGTCATAAAACAACCCAGCTTCCTAGTGATCTTATGACTTACTGCAAGCTTCAAAATGTCTGTACCAGGGCCACAAGGCTAGCAAAGTCTGAATACTTTAACACCACCTTCCTCACAAACATAAATTCACCTTCCAAGTTCTGGAGGGTGGTTCATGCCCTCTTTTCTCCCATGTCCTGCCCCCCATGCTTAAAATAAATGACACCCTTGTGGCTGACCTGGGTGATGTAGCTGCTGAATTTAACTCCTACTATACCACCTGTGCCACTGAGCTACCGAAGTCCCTCCTTTCCTACCTTCACTGCTCTCCTCTCTCCAATGGTACCTCTCCTCCCTCCTCCTCCCCCACCTCTTCTCCTTCAATATAGTCTCCCCAAATGACATGCTACAAGTCCTCCTCACTATCAACCCCTCAAAAGGCTCCTCCCCAGATGAGCTAGACCCCAAACTCCTTTCTCTTTCTCTGCCTTGGCCATTGCCTACCCACCTTTCTCTAATACTAAACCTCTCATTTTCTGCTGCCTTGGTCCCTACCCTATGGAAACATGTCCTGGTCCTCCCTCTTGCCAAAGGTGGTGACTCATCTTACTCTGGAAATCACCACCCTATCTCTCTCTCTCTCTCCTCCCTACCCTAGCTAAATTACAAGAACACTTTGTCCTTTCCCAGCTTACCTCATTTCTAACTGACACCTCCTACTTCACCCCTTTCCAATCTGGATTCAGGAAAAATCACTCCACCGCTACCTCCCTACTTTGGTTCACTGACTCTATCCTTACTGGGTTGGACCATGACCAAATCACCTCAGCCATCTTTGTCAACCTTACCAAGGCTTTCTACACTGTTTCCCACTCCCTTCTCCTTGACTCCTTCTCAACAGTTCCATGTGATAACAGCTACTATACTATGGCGAACATCAAAATGGCAATTCCAGAATTTTGCAGACATAAACAGCGATGCTACATTACGGCTAAAGTATAGAAACAGCCATTTCATAATACATCTTTAAACTGGGGGGGCTCTTCCCCCACAACCCCCAATGGGGGGCTGTAATCCCCAAACCCCCCCTACTTATTTATAACCAACTCTGAGGTGCACATTGCCAAGTACTATTGTCTTTCAGTGGGGGTCACCATAATCACATGGTCGCCTTTGTTTCTTGGTCACCGTAATTGTCATTGCTGTTCTGACTTCGCTGTTATTGTGTTGCCATTATTCAGTATCTAATATTATGTAATACCCTCTCAACAGCTGGCCTATCTCCTTCAGCCACTAGCTGCTTCAAGGCCTACCTCACTGGTAGAACCCAATCAGTCAGGATCTCTGATGTTATTTCCCCTACCCTCCCGATTAATACTGGAGTCCCTCAGGGCTCAGTGCTAGGGCCCCTAATATTCTCCATCTTCCTAAATGACCTTCCATCTGTCTGCTCCTCCATCACCACCATACACATGTAAGCCAACAATATGGTCCTGTATGCATCTGGCTTTTGCCCAGCTGAGGTTACATCCAACTTGCAACAAGACTTCAACAAGGTTCAGCTCTGGTTTGCAACCATCAACTTTTTATCAATGCCAAAAAGACTGTCTCCATGACCTTTGGCACAAGGCAGAGACTCTCCAGGCTTTCCTCCCTGCTCACTTTCCACACCCTTGATGGGGTTTTACTTGAGAGCACATCCTCCTTCAGGTACCTAGGAGTCTGGCAGGATCAACACCTAAACTTCTCCATACATATTGACGCTGTCCCCAAAAAATTGTGCCCCAAGGGGGGTGTCTTGTTCAGGAACCATAGCTGTATCCACTCTATGGTTAGGTGTGAACTTGTTCAGAAGATGATCCTGCCCATCTTTGACTACTGTCATGTAGTTTATGGTGCTGCTCCCAAGTCCTCCCTGGCCAGATTGAATACTTTCTTCAATTATTTCTGCCATTTTGCCTTTGATTTTCCCTCTCGCACCCACCACTGTGATCTCTATCATGCCCTATCCTTCCCCCTCTCTTACAAACAGATGACTCTCCCACTGCTAAATTCACCTCCAAGCACTGGCTGGGTGAACTCCCTTCCTACCTCTCCCCCTCATTTATAATACCCCCCTCACTGCCTTAGATCATCCCACTCCCATATTTTGGCGGTCCCCCACAGACTCACCCTCATTAGCCTATCTGGTTACTATCACTGCCTCCAAAAAATGTGGAATTCTCTCCCCCCTCAAATTTGTCACTCATCCTCCTACTACTCCATCAGCTCTACCCTCACAAACTTCCTTGCACCTTGCTGTTCCTGCTACGACCCTCTCTAACTCCCCCTCTAAGCCCCTGACAAACCCTATCCCTCTTCAATACCCATGCAATGCCCCTGCTACAGCTTCACCTCCCACCCACCTAAAAACCAGCATTCCTTCCCTTCCCCCCGATTACCTCCCTTCAGACCTTCCATTGTTCTCTTACTGTGATTTCTCAATCATCCAAAGTTGAACCAAGGGTTCCTCCCTACCCTATCCTTACACCATTAACCCAACTCTTCCCTCCACTTCTCCACATCCTAAAGGGCTGGTATTCAGACTCTCTGCTCTCTCACCTTCACCCTCTCTTCTGTTCTTCTGAAGCCTATTCCCCCTCACTGCCTACAACCTGCTTCCCTCTTATCATACTCTACCTCTCACTGCCACAACCAGCTCCCTTCCTGTAGTGGTTGGGTCCTCAGCATACTGAAGGAGTCAAGCCTCAGCTGACCTTTCTCCTCCTACCTCTTCCTTCATCTCCTCTTTCATCCCCTTCCATCCCTCCGCTTCTCTGCTTACCAGCATACCTACCTTTCGCCTTCCCTTCTCCCCCTTATGTAGCCCTAGCTATGGATGGCCCTAATCTCTAATGCACTTGTAGTTAACTAGCACTTCTGTTATTCCTTAGCCAACCTGTTCTGCCTGTGTTTACTCTTCATTAACTTCCCTAGCTCAAACCACAACAATTCTATTCAGCCATTTTCTAGCTACACATTTATGTGTCATTTAGTGTATGCCCAAATGTTATTTTGTGTTGTCGTACCGTCTATTTTTTTTAACCTTTGTTTTACCAGGAGAGAGACATACTAAGCTAATAGCAACCTTGGATCATGAGGAAGTTAAGTGATTTGCTCAGGGTCACACAGTATGCAAGTGGGGGATGTGTAATTCAAACCCAGGTCTCCAGGTTTGCAGCTCAGAGCCTTAAACCACTGCTTTACACTACCTCTATTTAGTCCAAAGTGTTGATGTAGTATCTATCTAATTCAAAACTGTTAGCATCCTATTTCATTACTCCTGCACAGTCTGCTCGAATTATTTGAATGTTATCTACTGTAAATTTATATTGTGTACCAAATCTCTGTAAACTATCCTCATGTTCCCCTACCCCCCAGGTCGCACCAGGAGACAAGCAACTTGTTGCACAGCAAGCCTTCCTGATGAAACATTTCAATAAATAAATAAATACATTTACAATGAAACACTGGAACCTTGCAGAGTATCAGTCAGCCAATGCCCCTTTCACTGCCATATATGAGTTGTTGAATTCTGATGTTGCAGCAACAGTTCATCAGAACCTCTAATTGTTAGTATTACACCTTTTTAAGAACTAGCAGAGTTACTTTTATTCATAGTTACCTTGCATGCCACCAGTCAGGGTATGCACTACCCCCCACACACAGACATACATACATACAGTACATACATACACCACATGTTGGATTCTCAGTTTGCTACCAGACCCAATATAACCAGTAATCTTTACTGTCACTTCCTTGAGAGTACAACCACAGTTTGTTTTCTACACTGGGCTGCTCCATAGCACTAGGCATGGAATCCCCCTCTCAGATTTGCCAGGTGTTGAATTATGATATGTCAGGTACAGATGTCCTGAACCTGTAAGTTTTTGTGTTAAGTCTTCATGACAACAATCACAGTTAGTTTTAAACTGTGGAACTGTACATTGTACCAGTTGGACAATGATCTTCTCCCACCCCACTCTCCCATCCTGACATGCACCATGTGTTGAATTCTGAGGCCACAGACAGACCTTATGGAGTCACAAATCATGAAACTAAGCACAGATACTTTTTTTTACACTGGGACATTGCACTGTTTCAGCTACGTAATCCACACTCCCCCCCTCCCATCTTTTACACCAGGTGCATTAAATTGTGTTGTGACAGGCAGAGCTGAACTGAAACTTGAATCAATGTTGTTACCACTTTTTGAGAACAAGCACTGTTATTTTTTAACACTAGGACTGTGCATTGTAGTAAACAGAAGCCCCCTTCCCCCGACATAGAGCAGCTGTTGGGATCTGAGGACAGACCCAGAGTCCAACTGAAGTACTAATGATTACTTTTATTTCTTTGTGACACCAAGTACAGTTATTTTTTAACAGTAGTACATTACATGGTAGCAGTCAGGTAATCCCTATCCTCCTGTAACACCACATTTTGAATTATGATGTGACAAGCACAATTGAACCAAACCAGTAATAATTGCTGTCACATCTTCATGAGAGCAAGCAGAGTTAGTCTTAACCACTAGGATCTTGAATGGGATCACTTAGGAAAGCCACTGTTATCGACAAACAGCAGATGTTGTATTCTGAGGCCAAAACTTGTGGGCAAATGAATCAATAATGTTTAGTGTTACTCATTTGTGCCTGCAACCACATTTTCTTTTAAACATTGAGGCATTGTGCAGTACTACAGTAGTTATGCAATGCCCTTCCACCATATAACAGGTGTTCAGTTCTGGTGTTACTCCTATACATGAACTGAACCTCAAATCACATCATTGTTGTTACAGATTTGTGACATCAACCTTGCTTACATTAAAAAAGTGGGAGCTGTTAACTAAATACTGTGTATGTTCTGGTACCATTATGCAAATAGATATGACTTTTAGTTATATTATTACTTAGTAAATGTTTCAGTGGCAACAACATCATCCCTTGAAGTACAGTACAAGGTCCCTCCTCCATGGGTTCCTGGCTTTGCTGGACAACTGGCCTATCAGTTGTGGGTTCCTCGTGTTCTGCAAAACAGATTAAGAAAAAAACTACATATTAAAGGAAAATATATACTGTTACAACTATGCATAATTTAAAGAGTGCCTTTACTTGGCAGCTAAGCATTATCATATTATGGATAATGATAAAATTGCTAGCAGTGAAAAGAATGAGTTATTATTTAATCTGTATGTTATTATACTTTTATACACTTAACACAATATATGAAATGGCTGTATGAAATCAGTTTGATAACACCTGCATTGCTAATCTATCTATAAAGGATGGTATGTTTATGCTACCGCTGAAGAGCATTAACTGTTACATGACATCTGTGCTGTCCATCTATTCCATAAGGGACGCTATATGTATGTTAACCGTAGCCAACCTCAATTGTGTGACACAGAAAAAACAGTATTACCTGGGTTGTAAATCAGTAACACTATTGCAACTAGATCAGTTACTTAATAATATTTTAATAGAAATTGTATTAGGTTGTATACGGCCTATGACTCTTTCTCCAAATTTGAGCTTGCCAGCCTGCTCCAACAACTGATAGGCCAGGTTCTACCATTGCTCATCTTGTTGGGTTACTTTCCCTCTGGCCTTTAATTTGTAGAAGCACTGCCAGACCAGCTTTCACTTGCATTTACACATTCCTGATTTTTTGTTCATGCGTGTCTTGGCCATGTGATGAGATATGCAATGTTAGGCATGCATCATTTGATGCTATTGCTGAATTTGTGAATGTCTTTGTTAGTAGTAAGACAGCACAGAGATACAAATTTTTCCACAGTATTGTCCACTGTGACATTTGGCCATATAAAGGACTGCTGGGGCATTCCGTGGCATTCTTGGACAGTGGGGTATGTAACAATGTGCTTCATCACATGCAAATGGTTGTTGTGCACAACCTTGCGATGCTCAACTTTGTGCATAAAATCTACCAAGTCAGAAGAGCTGTGTCACTGTATAGACAGCTTGATGAGTCATTGCAAAGGGGTGATATGCAAGATGCCAAAGCTATCATTAGAGATTTGCAATGCAACAGTAAATTTACTGATGTGATCTCTGATGAAATTCCCTCCGGTCAGTTATGCAGTGTCTCTCTCAGAGAATCAGATTTCATTAAAGTATTTGGTAAACTCATTGCTCAGTTTGAGTTGGCAAAGATAGAGAAATCTGACTCTGTCTGTGTCTCATGTCACAGACTACTTTATAAAAAATTGTCTGTTACTGTTGATCTAGAAAATATATAGCCTTTGAATGACATGTGGGCATGATTTTTGGCTTTTCTGCTACTACAGCATGACTTTGACCTAGACTCAAAGGTTATCATGTGTCAGTACTGTTTTACTAAAGTGAAACATAACATACCTTGTAAGATTGCTGTATTGAATGTATTTAAATGGATTCTTATTGAAAAGATGAAACTGTTCCAGACTATTCTGCGCTTGAATGCAAGGACATGGAACATGCCACAAAAAGAGCTTGTGAAGTCTCTAAAGGGTTCCGTCATGTATTTGCCACTGTCTCTGAAAGAGAATGTGGAGGTAATCTCAAAGGAGAACAGTATGGTCATTCTAGTAAATGGTGTCCCCACAAGTCTAAGGTGATCTGGCAAGATGTTGTCAACATTGAGAAAGTGAGAACTGCTCTGCGGTAACTGAAGAGCAATAATCCTTTCTATACAGACCTTGACGTTGATGAGCTGAGTGACATGACTACTCAGTTTGGAGTGATGGACACCAGGAAGCCATGGACTGAGAAGGTCGATGTTACAACTAATGAAAGCATGTATGAGCAATACACAGTTCACCCTCTACATGGCAAAGACCTAGTTGGTGACAATATTGACATGTACCAGATGCAACAGGTTGAGGGTACTCCTGTGAGTATCTGGGGGGAAATACTGGAAGTACCATGATTTCCAGATTTACTTCCTAGAGGCAGTTGAGGTTGTTTGGATGCTCATGAAGTGCATGTTCCAGGTGATGAGTACTGGACATTGAGAGTGCTGAACAAGGATGGCATAAAACACAGGAACATTCAATATTTGTTCCACCTTCTATGGGAGAGTGAGCTTATTATCCTCTCTGCATCTATTGCACATATTCTGTGGCTGACTTCTACACTACTTGGGGTGGTGGTGATATTGATTGTTATTGGGACCTGATTAGTGAAGGTGAGACCAGTTAGAAATGTGTTTGGGACAGAAGTCCCTAAGGCACAGCTACTCGGGGGGGGGGCTTCCTCTGTGACCTCCAAACCATTGAACTTCCAGCATTCCCTGCTGAGGCTTATAGGATGTGCAGGGCATTGGGGATAGCCAGGAGAGGGGGGCCAGAGGGGGTTGCACCTGGGTGGCTGCTGGAATGTCAGGGATCTGGGTGGTAAAGGCAAGAAGACACCCTGGGGTGAAATGGGAACTTGAAAGAGGGTTGCCATGTTTAGTTCCCATACCCACGGGCTCCACCTTAGAGGGTGGGCAGATGATGGACCCTGCTACCTCACCTCATCCTACTCGGGTTGTGTTATGCAATGTTAGGTCAGTGAGGAACACGACTGCCATTATGGTGGACATGATATCCTTGGTTGACCTGGCTTGCATTGCAGAGACATGGCTGGATGAAAATGCTGCTTCCATTTTAGAGGCAGCAGTTTCAACTAGATACTCTGTGATACACACCTTGAGAGAGGATCACAGAGGCAGGGGGTGGCCATTTGTTTTAAGTCTAGCCTGAACTTCACAGCACTAAATGTAGGTCCTACATGGTCTTTTGAATGTATGGCCACCTGGGCAGACATGGATGTGGGTTTCAGGGTTCTCCTGCTCCACCGCCTCCAGGAGTGGGTGGGGATTTTAGAGAGAGTTTGAGGAGCTTGTCACCTGTCTGGTGCTCGAGTCCCCCAGGTGGTTGATCCTGGGGGAATTCAATGCCTGGGTCAACAACAGGCTCTTGAAATTTGGAAGTGACCTCCTGAAGAATATGGAGGCCCTGGGCTTGACACAACATGTAACATCTGTGATGCACTTGGGTGACCACACATTGGACCTAATTTTTTTCAGTAGGTTTAAAAGTTATTGACCTCTGTGTTGATCCAGTGGTTTGGTTGGATCATAGCACTGTGGAGTTCCTGTTTAGCACCTGCCCAGATGGTCTGGCCCTCTGGAGATGGTCCGGTACCATCCGTTAAGAGGAGTTTCCTCTGTGGGACTGTTGGTGGTGCTGGACCTATTGTGAGTGGGGGCAGCTTGTGTGATTGGGCCAGAGGAAGCAGTGGTGGCAAATATTTGATGGACCCCCCCTGTACTTAAACAAAGGAACGAGTTCATTTAAGCTAATAGTGTGCACTTTTTGTTCTGTCTGAGGTGCTCTCAGATTGCACTAGACCTATGTTAACTTGCCCCTTGCAACTGATTTTTTGCTCACTTCACTCTGGTAATGTTCCCCCCATCATTACCCTCTTCTTCCCCCAGCTGACTTCCCCTGTCTATCCATCTACCCTCCTTGATGTCCCCTCACTGCACCTCATTCATTCAATAATTGCTAAATTATCTGCCTCTTAACTGTGATCCATTCCTGTAAGGATTTGGCTTCAAGGTTACATTAAATTTCTGTACTATGTTCCTCAGATATGCCACTTGTAATTAAATGCATATTCCACAGGTATGATATATTTAACTGTATGTCATGTCACAAATGTGATTGTATGATTATTTATGATATTTTTTAACTGTATGCCTTGTTAGAAAGGTAACTGAATGTTTAATTTTTCAGATATGTTTAATGGTAAACTGAATGTCTAATTCTTCATCCAATTGTACCCCAGGTCACACGGAGACAAGCAACTTCTTGTTTAGTGTGCCTTCCTGGTAAAACATTTCAATAAATAAACATAAATAAATAAAATAATGGGGCTGTGACTGCGGCCTTCAACTCAATCACACCCATTCATGTCTGCCCCTTGTCTACTCAGCAGATACCCCCTTGGTATGATAAGGAATTCCAGAGTTTAAAGACTAAGTGGTGGAAGTTAGAGAGATGCTGGAGGAGATCTGGCTGGATGGAGGACAAATTGGCCTTGAGGTCACATTACGCTGACAAAGGAACGAGTTCATTTAAGCTAATAGCGTGCACTTTTTGTTCTGTCTGAGGTGCTCTCAGATTGCACTAGACCTATGTTAACTTGCCCCTTGCAACTGATTTTTGCCTCACTTCACTCTGGTAATGTTCCCTCCATCATTACCCTCTTCTTCCCCCAGCTGACTTCCCCTGTCTATCCATCTACCCTCCTTGATGTCCCCTCACTGCACCTCATTCATTCAATAATTGCTAAATTATCTGCCTCTTAACTGTGATCCATTCCTGTAAGGATTTGGCTCCAAGGTTACATTAAATTTCTGTACTATGTTCCTCAGATATGCCACTTGTAATTAAATGCATATTCTACAGGTATGATATATTTAACTGTATGTCATGTCACAAATGTGATTGTATGATTATTTATGATATTTTTTAACTGTATGCCTTGTTAGAAAGGTAACTGAATGTTTAATTTTTCAGATATGTTTAATGGTAAACTGAATGTCTAATTCTTCATCCAATTGTACCCCCAGGTCACACCAGGAGACAAGCAACTTCTTGTTTAGTGTGCCTTCCTGGTGAAACATTTCAATAAATAAACATAAATAAATAAAATAATGGGGCTGTGACTGCGGCCTTCAACTCAGTCACACCCATTCATGTCTGCCCCTTGTCTACTCAGCAGATACCCCCTTGGTATGATAAGGAATTCCAGAGTTTAAAGACTAAGTGGTGGAAGTTAGAGAGATGCTGGAGGAGATCTGGCTGGATGGAGGACAAATTGGCCTTGAGGTCACATTACGCTGACTATCAGAGGGCAAGCTCCTGAAAGAAGGCAGAGTTTCTGTCTAGGAAGAGTGCTGCTGTGAGGAGCAGACCAGCTCAGCTCTTCTGTATGGTAGACATATTTTTACACTCTGTCTGTCTCTGTGTGGGAGAAGCAGGTTCTAGCACTAGGTGTGAGGAGTTGGCTCTGTTCTTTGCCGACAAGGTGTCCTCAATCAGGGCTGCAGTCTCCTTGAGTATCTCTCAAAAGGGATGCAGTGTCCGGCCTGAGTTGTGTTGAGACACTCCTCCTGTCTGGGATGTGTTTGAGCTGGTTGGGGTGGAGAAGGTGATGGGGATAATCTCAAAGCTGTGACCTACACATTGTGATCTGGACCCAGGTCTGACCCACCTTTTAGTTGGATGTTCAGACCTGATAGGATCTGTGGTTGCTATGGTTGTCAGGAGTTCATTGAGGAGTGGGGTCTTCCCATTGTCCATGAAAGAGGCTCTAGTTGGGCCCCTTTTAAAGAAGCCCTCTTTGGACTCAGACTGCCTCAGCAACTACAGGCCAGTCTCAAACCTCCCATTCTCAGGGAAGGTAATAGAGAAAATGGTGGCTGTTCAGCTTGAGATACATCTCATATCTTAGTCTACCTATGAGCCTTTCCAGTCTGGGTTCTGGGCAGGGCATAGTACAGAGACTGCCCTGGTAAGGGTGCTTAATGACCTCCTGATGGTGAGGGACAGAAGAGCTCATACCATCTTGGTTCTCCTGGACCTCTCTGCAGCTTTTGACACCATGGACCATGAGGTGCTGCTTGACCACTTGCGGTTCTGGTATGGTCTGGCTGGCAATGTCATCAGTTGGTTCAGGTCATACCTGATGGACAGAGTGCAGAAGGTGAAAATGGGACTTGTCTCATCTAGCCCAAAGCCTCTGAGCTATGAAGTGCTTCAGAGGTCAGTCTTGTTGTTTGTACTGTTCACAGTGTACATGCTGCCTTTGAGGGACATTATCAGACAGCACGGGTTTGCATTTCACTGCTATACAGATGATACCCAACTGTACTTGTCCTGTGCACTTGATGTCCAGGTGTCGGACTCCATATTTAACAGTTGCCTTGAGGAAATCCAGTAATGGATGACTCAAAACTGGCTTAGACTCAACCCAGACAAGACTGAGGTACTGATGGTGGAGTTGGGTTGTCATGGAGGAGGGGGGGTGGGGGCTGTCCTCTAATCTAGTATTGGGGGGTGTTCCCCTTGTCCATTGTAGACAGGTGAAGGATTTGGGTGTAATCCTTGATGACAGCCTGACACTTGATGCTCAGGTGTCAGCTGTGGTCAAAAGTGGTTTCTGTCATCTCAGGAACATTGCCTGAATCCAATCTCTGATCCTTCCTGAGGACCCACCCACATTGGTACATGCTTTCATAACTTCCAGGCTGGATTACTATAATGCCCCGTACATTGGGTTATCTGGAGGCAACCTCCACAGACTGCAGCTGGTGTAAAATGCAGTTGCAAGACTTTTGACCAGGGTAAGGAGGTGTGAGCATATCACCCCAGTCCTTCATGGTCTACACTGGTTGCCAGTCAGGTGGAGGATTGTCTTCAATATAGGGCACCTTACCTACAAGACATTGGATGATGTGGGTCCCACCTATCTGTAAGATCTCCTTAACCCTTACTGTCTTACCTGAGTGCTTCATTCTGGTGAGGGGGGACTTCTGGGGATTCCCAGGGCTAGAATCCAGCATTTGAGGGATAGAACTTTTGCGGTGGCTGCACCAACTCTGTGGAACTGCTTGCCTGATTATTTAAAGGGCCCCCCCTCAGTGGAAGCCTTTAAATGGGGAATGAAAACTTATTTGCTCAAACTGACTTTTATAACGTAAGCTTGCTGATGGATAGAATAGAATTCTGTATTTATACTGATTTTATTATGTGTGTTGTGTGGTTTTAATAATAATGTTTGTATTGTGATTTTATAGTACAGAGCCCAGAGTATCAGGAATTGGGCACTTTATAAATGCAAATATCTATCTATATCTGTCTACATTACATGGAATCACTTCAGCAGAGTTCCTTTAGAAATTGAAAGAGAAGGATGAAACACTGGAGGTGAATTTGAGCTCCATCCTCTCAAGTCTGCATGGGACTAAAGAATACTGGTATCGTAGGCACTCTGAGGTCATGATTATGCTGTGTGAGTATTGCTCAGCAATGTGATTTGTAACTCTGAGCTGTGCAGTGTACAGCTGGGATGGATTAATTGACTCTTGAAGTGGGCTAGTGCTGAGGTTGATATTATTTCATCAATGACTCTTGAAGAGATGTGCTTATTCGATTCAGTATCTGTGTCTCGACATTTTCACCACCATTTCCATGAGATCTTGATATTCATTTTGAGAAAGGACAATCCACATCTTGGACTAGTTGAGCACTACCTTTACAGGATGAAATATCGGGTACGGGTGCACCTCACATCCATATGTTGCTGTGGATCAAGGATGCTCCTCTTAGTGGTGAAAATGAAGCTGCTGAAGTGATGAGCTTCATTCAGCATTATATCACTTGTCACATTCCTGATGAGTATGACAGTCCTACACTATGGAAGCTGGTGCCATGGTTTCAGCAGCATCTTCCTGGAAAGTATTGCTGCTAGCCAGTCAAGAGTCATAATGAGTGATATACAAGGTGTTGTTTTGGTTTTCCTAGATGTGTCTGTCTGTAAGGATGCATGAATAACCTATTCTTAGCAATGCATCAAAATCTCAAGTCTTAGTCCATTAAACAGTTGTATGAGTTACCCAGATAGGAGAATGGGGTGTACATCAATGACTACAACCCTACACTTCTCCTGATGTGGCAAGCAAACATTTACAGTATGTGCAGTTTGTCATAGGCAACTCTTCTGCTTTTGCTCATTACATAACTTCATACATTGTAAAACATCAGCAGAGAAGTTTTGGAGCTTTGGGAGGACATTGATACCTCCAGCTATTAGTTGACCTCACAGTTGTGGTCACTGAGTTTGAAGTCACTGGTTCACAGGGAAAGTGGAGCATATGACACCAGTGATCATTTGATCATCAGGCAATTTTAAGGACAATCTGGTGCTGTATGGTTTCTCAGTGTGAACTATAAAGAGAAATGCAAGGATGTGTTAAAATCGCATAATGAGATTGAGGAACTGGCTCTGAACTGACCTTCTTCAAAGAATATCTTGAAGAGCAGTCTCATTGACACATACTACCCCAACAGACACAATGACATGGACAACATTTGTCTGTTTGAGGTTGCAAAATTGTACAGCTACAAGACTGATGTAGCACCTGATAGCACACTAGACATTTACAAGGTCCAAGGCTATGATGAATGTCTTGATAAGAGGGAGAAACCATGGCTGATTGACCACTATAAGATAAGTCTCTCCACCACTGACAGCAAAGGGCATTATTACTTTGTTCTTCTGTTTCTTTTCTAGCCATGGAGGGATGAGAGCACACTGAAAGGAGACTGTGATACCTATGAGGAGCAGTTCTACCTAACATATGAGACCTTCAAGACAGAGCATCCTAAAACTTACATTCAGAGACTGGAGTTAGAGAAGGAGCAACTTGATCAAGCTTAGAAACATCTTGAGGAGGATACTCCAGGAAATTTACAGGCCAACATTGATCCTGAAGGAGAGGGCACTCTTGGAGCTCCCCTTCCTATGAATGATCCTGTAGTACTGATGAGTGAAGTGGAACGTGCCATGTAACATGGTTGTTGTGGCAGCAAGGATCTGAGTCAGCTGAAAGAGAAACTGAATGGACAGCAGCTTCTGGCTTATACTGCTGTGACAGCAGCAGTGAAACACAGAATCTGACATGAGCAGAATGAATGTAAGTGTGGGAACTATGTCCCATTACATATGTTTGTTAGTGGTTCTGCAGGTACAGGCAAGAGCTTTCTTATTGAGATCATTGCATCTGAGATAAGAAATACAGGAAAAACAAGATCTGTTGCTGTTACTGCTCCAACTGGGCTGGCTGCATACAACATTGTTGGTGTTGCTGTACTCCAGTTGCTCATGCTGCCAGTAAAGCATGGTAAAACAGGAGAGTATTGTAAGATATCTCATGAGATTGCATCCGAACTCTGTTCCATGTTTACCAAGATGAAGCTTCTGATCATTGATGAGATCAGCATGGTCTCAAATGTCATGCTTGCTTGCATACATCTATGTCTCCAGGGGATTTTTGGAAGTGATGATGGTGATGCATTTGGTGGAAAGAGTATTCATGTGTTTGGGGACCTTCTTCAACTTGCACCTATGAATGGTGAACATGTCTTTATGGCTCTGATTGTTCAGCAAGCCAAAATGACAATATAGTGAATCAGAGGCATTAAACTCTGGGAGATGTTCCTTTATTTTGAGTTCTATGAGAACATGCAATATAGTGGTGATCTGGCCTATAAATAATTTCTGGACCAGGCTCACACTGGTACTTTAACACAAGCAAATATTTCTCTGTTGAATACATGTAGAATCAGTACTGACAGTACATCTGTGTCTGCTGCATGTATTGTGTTCAGTGGAGTGTACTCAGACAGTGCACATATTGTGTATCTCATGCCATGTCATAAGCAATGTCCAGAACTCAATGCCATCATGGTGCAGGGAGGTCAAGAAATCATCACTCTGCATGCAGTTGATACTGTTGATGGCATTTGTTTAGGCCATAAGCTTGCAGCGAAACTTACTGAACGATTGTCTGAACTGAAGTCTGATGTGTCCTGTACAGCTGGGCTAGAAGCTGTTCTCCCTCTTTGTAAAAATGCACACATTATGCTACAATGCAATCTTGATGTTGAGAGTGATATGGCGAATGGTGCAATGTGTCACAATCAACTTTCAGTACAATGTACAGAAAACATTCACAGAGTCACTCATTGTTAGGTTTGGCAATATTGAACAGTCATTACCAATTGAATGAACAACTGTGAAGTTCCAGGTAGTGAAGGACATACAGTATATGTAACCAGGAAACAGTTTCCAGTGGGTGTGTTGCATATGCTGTTTCTATACACAAGTCACAAGGCTTGAGCTTGGATTCAGCTATGGTTGACATAGGCACTGGCATCTTCAAAGATGGCATGAGCTATATTGCACTGTTATGTGTTCATACTCTTGCTGGTTTGTACATCATCAGCATCGCACCACAAAAACTGTGTGCTGATGAGTGATGTACAGTGGTAGTTATTCATAAGTTTCACGGTAATGAGGTATGCCTTTCATTAGCATTCAGTGCCCTGTGATAGAGAGCCGGTAGTGCATTACCTCGGTGTTTGCTCGCAGATTATTAAATAGGTGAAAATGCATTGCCTCACTAATCCACAGGATGGCTACCATGAGTCATCACTGCAATACTGTGGGATATAATTGTGATACATTTTCTCCCCCGGAATTTACCAACAGATGCCATCTGTTTGCAGTTGCGGAAAACAATCAATCAATCTGTTAATCCTAACGGTGATAATAGAGACCATTAGATTGAGATCTGTGTGACTTTTGAATTACTGTTTTGTGCAGGTGTGGGGAAAGTGTGAATTAATATGCAGCCTGAGTCAGTGTACATTCCTAAGAAAGTCCTCTTCAGGAACTGTTCCTTTTTTTTTGCATCCCCATCTACAAGGTGTGCAAATTAAATTTGCTTGCAGCTTGTACATGCTGATAACCTTTCTATTCTCTTGTGCCAAATTTGTCTATCAGTTTTTTAATTCAATTTTATTTAGTCAGACACCTAGGTATATTTTGATGCTGGATGGTACTTCTGTCTTTTCAAATCTTTTGGATCAGGCAAATCCCAGCCACTGTGGTGCTCATGCACATGCACAGTCAATTGTTTAACAAGCATCCAAAGTTTTCAGTTGCAGAAAACAATCAGTCTGTTAATCCTAATGGTGGTAATGGACCCTGGTTTTGTATACTTTCCCTTTTTCCCCCATCTGGCACATGTTTTATTGAAATAATCCCTCCTGCTTCTCCCCTCTGTGTTCTGTTCTTCCCCCTCCCAGTACCAGAATCATTCCCTTTTTTTTGTTTGCATCCCCGTCTACAAGGTTTGCAAATTTAATTTGCTTTTAACTTGTACACACTGCTAACCTTTCTACTCCCTAGTGCCAAATTTGCCTATCAGTTTTTTAATTTGATTTCATTTCATTATTGGGCATGGTGCGGCTTACCCAGTCATTCCTAAACCTTCTGTGCTCTTTAAGTACTGTACAGTATGTGGAGATATTTATTATGAGGAGCACCAAGAAAGGTTGACATGTAATGCATAAAGTGTACCAAAGGTTGCCAGTCAATTGTTTAACAAGCATCCAAAGTTGACCATTGACAAATGCTTGTTTTATTAAATGGAACTAGGTGACTTGATTTTTCTAAATAAGGAGAGCCCCATTTTTCCACACAGAGTTGCTGTCAGGGCTCTATGCAATATATGGATCAAATGGGAAATTGTTATTATCTGACCCCATGGTGAGAATGTGAACATCTTCCCATATTAACATCATGCAGATAAATAGCAGTACATCAAATGGCAAAATAAGAATTTTAACTTGTGCAAAACATAAGTTTTGGAGTATATTGTGCCATTGCTAATTCCCTAAAAACACTTATAATGAGCAGCGCAAGTGAAAGTGACAGACAGAGTTATGAATACTGTACTTGTAAATTTCACTCACGCTCCTCAGCACTGTTAAGAGTTTAGGAATTAATTGTTAAAATACATAATATATTGTAGTAAGTAGTGGATGCTGAAAATGGTACTGCAGACTTATCACTGGCACCTTTCATAACTGGAATATAACTGTTACAGAAGCCCCCCCAAAGATAAAATGGTGCCTGACAGGAAAGAACAAATGCTTATGATTTGTGCACTGTTTCCACTAAAGATAAATAACAGTACATCAAATGGCAAAATAAGAATTTTAACCTGTGCAAACCACTTATAATGAGGAGTGAAAGTGAGAGTTGTGAATATTGTACTTGTAAATTTCAGTCATGCTCCTCAGCCCTGTTAAGAGTATATGAATGAATTATTGAAAGATTAATATAGTAAGTAGTGGAAATCGAAAACATCACTGCACACCATGCACTGCTGCGTCTCATAGTGGTTTGTATTATATGGAAAAATGTACCTGTATCACTGTACTCTTTATAAATTTTTGTTCATAATTTGTGTCTAATAGTATCACAGACTATATTGGAATGCACTAACTTTAGTCAGTGCATGGTGCCCTGTCTGTGAACAGGTCAGTGGGAGGTCATAGCCCGCTGGTGAATCACAGTGCACAGCCTTGAAAGCCATCCACTGTTCCTTACCAATGTCTCCCTTCAAACCTATTAGCTGCCTATTTACATGTAGGAGCTAAATTACTTTGTTTTAATTATATTTAGGTACTATATAGTTGCAGCTTTCAAGTCCTGATACTGTGGTTACAATTATTAACCTTCAAATTTGTCTCCATACTTGAAATGTGGCTTTATTTGAGCTATTTTCCATGCTGTACATTGTGTAGTTCAACAGCGGTTATGGATAAAATGAATAAATACCTTATTGGAACTACTGGAATAGGGCTAACCAGTTTCAGGAAATAGCGTTATAGATTTTCATGGCCTGCACACTTTATGGTTAGTCCCTATGAGGAATTTTTTTAGCTGCTTAACCATGCTAGTTTTGAAATAGAATGGGATCTATCTCTGAATTCTGAAGCTGGATGGTAAATATCAGGGGTGCTGATAGTGGCAGCTGCAGATCTGTTGACAGTCATGCTGGCAGAGGCAAAGTTTTTATTAAGTTCATCCACAAGTAATTTTTTGTTTATTGGAAATGCCCAAATAAAATTTGTTTTGCTAATAATGAGAATACTGATCACTGATCCAATTGTGCTTCATTTTAACTCCCAATTCCCAAACATCAAAATAAGCAATATATTGCATTTAAAATTTGTTTTGCTTATAATGAGAATACTGATCATTGATTCAATTGTGATTTATTTTAACTCCCTATTCCCAAACATCAAAATAAGACATATATTGCATTTGCACAGTTAGTAGGCACTGGCCTGAAAATATAAATTAGAAGTAAATAAATTAGATTTTTAGTAACTTAGAACATTTTCAAAGCACTGGCAAAATCAGAGACAGATTAATTTACTGGTATACAGTGTTAAAAGCTAGCTAGTAAAGGTGAGCTTTTTGTTTGTTTTTAAAAGTCACAATACAGTAAGTGCTAGGCCATTTCAGAGGTGAGGTCTGCAGACTGAGAAGGCTAATTTGCCAAATGTTTGAATTGTGGAGGTAATGAAACTCAGTTTTTTCTCTCTGCAGATTTAATGGCTGATCCAAAGTTGTTTATGGGTTGTAAACTGCTTTATGTCAGATGTGCTTTAGGTTATAAGTATATTGACCCTACAAGAAGTAACTGTGGCATTTAAGGGGGAGGAAAGTGAAAATAAAAGCCACTATTTTCTGAACCAAACATGAGTTTATAAAGCCATTTAGATACAGTGTGTATGGTTCCAAAGTGGTAAGTTGCCCTCATCTCCTTAAAAGAACAACCAGCCAGCCATGCTTTGGTTAATAACAGAGTAAGTTTTATTTATTACTTTCATTCTCCTGAAATGTCATTGCCTCATGATCTCTGAGCACAGCATGGTCACATCTTAAAGGGTCATTGCAGTTATAACATAAAGCACTTTACAGTCCATCAACAGTTGAGGGTCATGCAAAGAAGAACTGAGAGTGAGCCTATGCAGACATCAGGGATAGTAGCACCTCCTTTTGGTATACAGACTTTCTGTTGTGTTGAACGGCAGGAAGGAGTCTTATTGTCATGTTAAGGAGGAGGGCTATGCTCATTCACACCTGACATTCAGTACAGGAGATTTCTCAGGGTGGACCTAAGCAATTATCTCATCACTCTCTGAATGGAGGTGAGAGAAGAAATGCTGTTTTGAAACCATACTAGGACTTTCTATGCATTAGAACCACCCCTCCCCCAAACACAAATTAGTCATTTTGTTCCTTAACTAGAAGAAGCTAGAAACTCGGCATATATTATTTCATAAACGTAGCCACTGTCCAAGAGTACAAGTACATATGGAATCCAGCAGTATCAAAGCCAAAAATGTCCTTGGCTTGTGAGTGCAACAATATACTTTGGTTCAGTAACATCTACTAAAAGTAATTATTTAATGCACAGGGCATGCACATGCTGAGTATGACAGCACTGCCCTGTTTACTAACAGCTCTTGCATTTTAGGGCTGTAACAAGAAGCCATCAGTAAGGAACTGCTGTTACAATAATTACAAAACTAAAAAGGTTAAAAGAGGAAGGAGCAGACTGGTGAATTTGGTGAATGGAACTCTGTACTGTATTAATATCACTGACAGCTATTTTTGAAAGAGTTGCTATTTCTGAACTGTGTTCCTTATAGTGATAGCTGCTTTCTGCACTCTGAGCAGTTACTAGTACACAAAAATGTCAATCATAAAAAAGGGCACACTTCATCTTATCTCACAGGTTTTATTGTCACATTTAACAGGATTCAGTTAACATATTTAAATGCCCATCCTTTTTGACTTTCTTTTTAATACATTTAACGCCCCCACACACACACACACACCCACAGCCACACACACCTTTTAGTCCTTTTCTGGTTGGTACCCTCACAGTAGGCCAGTAATGGACTTTGGATTGCAATGCTCCTGCAGGGAAGCCATATCAGAATAGTAAAAAAGGGGGGGCTCCCTCACACCCCTGAGCACTGTCTATATCAACTAAAAGAAAACCTCTCAGGGGATAGCTTTAAAAAGTAACATCCACATGAATGGGTATCTTCAAAAAAAGTCAAAAGCTATTCCAGTGATCGACTGAATATAGAAACATAGAATTTGATGGCAGATAAGGACCACTTGGCCTACCTAGTCTGCCCATTTTCCTACCTAACAGATAAGCTGCAGATCATAGTTAACCAACAGCTTACTTCCTCCTACCCCCCCCACTAGGACTGCCTTATGTCTGTCCCATGCATTCTTGAATTCCATGACTGTTCTTGACTCCACAACCTCCTCAGGGAGGCTGTTCCATGCATCTACAACCCTTTCCATGAAAAAATACTGCCTCACATTACCTCTGAGTCGTCCCCCCTCTATCTTCAAATTGTGCCCCTTTGTTCTTGCACATCTCTTTTTCTGAAAGATGCTACCCTCTTGGACTTTGTTGATTCCCTTGAGGTACTTGAAAGTTTCTATCATGTCCCCGTCTCCCTTATTTCCTCAAGGGTATACATATTAAGCTCCTTTAGTCTTTCTTCATATGTCCTCTGGTGCAGACACTGTACCATTTTGGTTGCCTTCCTCTGGACAGCCTCCACTCTGTCTATGTCTTTGCTGAGATGGGGTCTCCAGAACTGCACACAGTACTCCAGATGGGCCTCACCAACTGTCTGTATAGAGGCATTTGCTAGGGGATAACAACTTCCTGCTTTCTACTATTGATGCCTCTCCCTATGCATCCCAGTATCCCCCAGCCTTCCTTACTGCCTTCTCACATTGCTTGCCCACCTTTAGGTCATCTGATATAATTACCCCAGGTACCTTTCCAATTTTACTGTTGTCAGTATCTCACCCCCTATTGTGTACTTTTCCCCTGGGTTTTTTTGTTTTTTAGGTGCATTACCTTGCACTTCTTTGCATTGATTCTGAGCTGCCATACATGTGACCATTCCTCCAACCTTGCCAAGTCCCTTCTCATCCTTTCCACTCCATCTTGTGTATCAGCCCTGTTGCGGATCTTTGTGTCATCTGCAAAGAGACATACTTTTCCTTCCAATTCCTCTGCAATGTCACTTATAAAGACATTAAAAAGGACCGGTCCCAGAACTGAACCCTGTGGTACCCCACTAGTAACCCTCCTTTCTTCACTGTGGACTCCTTTTACTACTACCTTTTGTGTCCTGTTGTCTATCCAATTTTTTATCCAGGCTACCACCTTGGAATCCACTCCATGGCTGGCTAACTTATGTATTAATCTTTTGTGTGGGACTGTATTAAATGCCTTGCTAAAATCTAGGTAGGCCATGTCGACAGCCCCTCCCTGGTCTACTACTTTGGTCACCTAGTCAAAGAAATCTATTAGATTCATCTGACATGATCTTCCCATCATGAATCCATGCTGCCTTGGGTCCTGTGCCCCAGTGGCCTCCAGGTACGCAACAATTCTTTCCTTCAGATGTGATTCTATCATTTTTCCTACCACTGAGGTCAAACTAACAGGTCTGTAGTTTCCTGCCTCTGTCCCACTCCCACATTTGTGAAGAGGAATCACATCCACCCTCCTCCAGTCCTTAGGTACCACCCCATCCTCCCATAATTTGTTAAAGAGAGTAGTCAGCTGTGTCACTTTTTCTACCCTTAGTTCTTTTAGATTTCTTGGGTGAATCCCATCAGACCCCATTGCTTTGTCCACCTTCAATTGTATTAGTTCTTTCAGAACCCTTTCTTCTGTAAATGGACTGGTATCGACCTCTGTCTTCAGAGTGTTTCTCTTGTTTGGTTTAGGTTCCTCCCACTCTTCTTGCTTTGTGAATACTGAGCAGAAATATTCATTCAGCATCCCTGCTTTTTCACTGTCACCCTCTGCCCACATTCCTTCCCCTTTATTAAGCCTCAGTATCCCTCTTTTGGTCTTTCTTCACTCCCTAATGTACCTATTAAAGGTTTTATCCTCCTTCTTAACAGGGTTTGCTATCCTTTCCTTGGTTTGGGCCTTTGCTATTCTTACTGCCTTCCCTGCCTCTTTCTGCTTTAACTGATAAAGTTCCCTGTTCTGCTCCTTCTGTGTTTCCTTATATTTCCTGAATGTTATCCTTTTTTCCTTAACCGTCCCTGCCACCACTTTAGAGAACCATAGCATTTTTTTCCTTCATTGTGTTTTGTTGATTCACTTTACACAAAGGCTTGTTGCCTCTGTGATGGCTGTTTTGTTTACTCCCCATTGTTCCTCCACCCCTCCTTCTTGCCTGTTTGCTAGTGCTTTT
This sequence comes from Neoceratodus forsteri, assembly GCA_016271365.2. Classification (NCBI taxonomy): domain Eukaryota; kingdom Metazoa; phylum Chordata; order Ceratodontiformes; family Ceratodontidae; genus Neoceratodus; species Neoceratodus forsteri. Next base: position 1,384,994,521 of record CM057458.1, on the reverse strand, counting down.
CTGAGGCACTCTCTCATTTTCCCAAAGTCAGCCCTCCTAAAGTCTAATACTCTTGCTTTTGTATGGCTTGATTGTATGGCAGTGTTTATCGTGAACCACACTGTTTGGTGGTCACTTGTTCCCAGATGGCTACCCACTTCTAAATCTGAGATTCTTTCTCCATCCCAATTTGAGAGTACCAGGTCTAAGATTGCTCCTCCCTAGTGGGTTTTAATACTAGCTGTCTGAGGCATGCCCCTTGTAGTGCATCAAGAATGACCGTGCTCTTAGCCAGCCTGGTGGTGCTGAGGGCTGAGGTGCTGGACGTCTTACCTCATATCAGGCTGGCGACCTGTGTTCAGGAATGAGCACAAACCATCAGGGGTCAGCCAGGGTGGAGAGGGACAGAGCACCTGACGGCTGCTCTCCTTCTCCAGGGGGGGTCACCTGCAAACTCCCGCTGCGATACTGCCACCTAGGGGTGCTTGGGTGGAAGGTGCAGTACGTGGAGACAGCAGTGGAAGGGGTTGGGTAGACAGCAGCAGGGGGCAGAGCAGAAGGCATGTCTCAGTGTGTCTCCTTGCTCCTAGCCCCTCATTGCATGCTGACATCTAGGGCTGAACAGTGGAAACAACTCCCTGTTGCTCTTAGGTGATGACTACCCGCCACACACACACATTCCTGGTTCATCGGGTAGACTCCATTGTGCATTTCCACAGCTGAACATGTGTTGGGGAGGTTCAAAGGGGAGATTCCATCCTCACCGTACCTGGGGGTTAACCGGGCATCACAGGTCTACAAGGCAGTGTGACCAGGTACTCTAGGGGCAGACTCCATGGACTGGGTGTGTGTGTGTGTGTGTGTGTGTGTGTGTGCACCCTTGGGAGGTCTGAAAGAGTGGAGGGAAAGGGTAGTCAGCAGTGGGAAAAATACAGAGTACAAAAAAAAAAAGAATGACCCTGCTCTTGGATGTGCCTGCAGCAAAGGTGCTCCAGTTAACATCTTGCATAGTCAGGTCCCCCATCAACAATATCTCCCCTTTTTCTGCCATTCTAAGGATGCCTTCTATCATTTCCTTGTCCATTCCCTCCCCCTGAGGTGGGGGTCTGTATACAACCCCCATGCGGATTGTGGTGCTATTTCCTGTCTCCAGGGTGACCCAGAGCGCCTCAGCTGCTCCCTGTTTACTCTTTTCTGTTGCTTTGATCCTTTCCTTTACATAGAAAGCTACTCCTCCTCCTCTTTTACCCTTCCTATCCCTCCTGTTGATTGTGTATCCTGGTATGTTGACATCCCAGTCATGGTTCTCTGTGTACCGTGTTTCCAAGACTGCCACAATATCCAGGCAACCCTCTTCCATCAAGGCCACTAGTTCAGGGAGCTTGTTACACTGACTACGGGCATTGGTACTCATAGCCCTCCACTTTTCAATGGCCTAACCCCTTTTAGACCCATCCCTGTCCTTACTGCCTTTGCCTTTTTTACATTTACCTCTATCCTTCTCCTTAATGACTTCTCTACCTTGGTGTTTACCGCACTAATTACCATGTTTTGTGGGGGGGGAGGTGCTGGGATTTCCCTGCTCCTTTTCAGTGCCTCCCCCCTTGGCTAGTTTAAATGCTTGCCAATGAAGCATTTAAATGTCTCACCTACGATCCTGGCCCCCCCAAGACAGATGCAGACCATCGTGCCAGTATATGTCTGCATCCCTCCAGGTGGCTCCCCAGTCCCCAATGAAGCCAAAACCCTGAGCTCCACACCAGTTTTTCAACCATTCATTGAATTCCCTGGTGAGGAGTACCCTAGCATCACCCTTGCCATAGACAGGCCCCTTGAGTACTTACTAGAGCTCTATCAGAAAGGACTACCACATATTCCTGGAGGCATACTGCACATCACCACACTGAAGAATCTATTTGTTCCCTGGGGACATACTGTAACACAGGAATAGGCGCCTCCTAAAACTTCAGAATCTTACCTCTCGGGACATAAGCAATGGGCAGCAAAAAACCAAAAAAGAATGTACATATTGAGACTTTTTCTTGATGGGCATTTTCACTGAAAAAATACCCAATTGTTAACAAGTACTGCTGCTTGAAAGAAATAAAATAATACAATCCCTGTTTGAAACATTAAGTGGCCACCAACCCATGTCAGTAGTTACACAAATCTGAGAAGAAAATGTGAAAAAGTCAAGGCCTATATTGCTGAGTCCCACATTCAGCTATGAAAATGTACACTTATATTATTAAATGAATAAGCCCTGTAGAGGGCCTTGTGACAGCAGCCCAAGTAGCCTGTCCAAAGCAGAAAATCAGTTCCCAGTATTAAATATCATTGGGACTGCAGGAAAAACAGTGGACCAATGTGCATAAAGTCAGTGGATATGCATTATGTATACCTAAATATATTGAAGTATTAAAGGAAGTTATTACAGCTGCCTAAGCACTATTGTTTAACAAATATGTTAAACTGAGAAAGGTTCCCCAGTGAGAGATGTGCCACTCTGATGAAACTAAAGCCTGTCTGGAATAAGTGGGGGCAGACTAGTCATTCCTCTAATGAAGAAAAAAGGAAAGAGAGAGAAAGAATTGATGGCACTTGCTGACTAATCAAGGGAGAATCCCCCCTATAACAGAGCCATAGTGATCAGCAGCGTTGCACAACTATTTCTTATGAAACGCAACCACCTCAAGTCAGCCACAATTAATATGCAGTAATCTAAATAAAAGTGGGGAAAAGGGAATGGGGCTTCTGTCAGGGGAAAATAATATTCAGAGCTATATACATGTAGAGGCTAGCTTTAAAAAAACAAGAACCAGTAAGTCTAAACTTGTCAAACTTTACTGCCTAAAGAGTTCAGTCTCAGATGTTATCATGTGGCAATTTCAAGAACATAAAGATCTGTATTACTTTTTTTGGTTTTATTTTGTTATAATTGCCTGCTGCAACTGTAACAAATGGGGCTTAGATAACCTTACCAAGAACTCCAACAGTCAGAATGGAAAATGGAGTGTAATAGAAGAAAAAATAAATTGCATTAAGATGCCAAATTGTTGATGTTAGCAGGTATACAGTAGATGTTATAGCCAATATTAGCAATATGAAGAGATACAGACTGGGCCACCAATGGGCTTTGAATTGCAATGCCACTACAGGGAAGCCACATCAGAATAGTAAAAAATAACATAGTGAGATTAAATACAATTTACAATTTTAAATCACCAATGGTGGTATCCATATCTATTTGCGTGCATGGTTTCTTACACAGAAGCTGATGTTTCTCTTATATTGCTGTCTCCTGCTGACATCCCAAATTTGGCATCTTAATGTGAGTTTATTTATTTCTGTTAAATATACCATCCATTTTTTATTTTGACCACTAGAGATCTTAGTGAGTGGGGGGAGTAATGTCCAATGAGCCTAGAAGGCAAAAGTTGTCAGTCGGTTTATTCTGTAACTTATTGAAGGACAGGTAGCAAGGGTTTGCATTTTCACATATTTCACATTGCCCCCTTGCTCCTTATCCAAAAAGTGATACTGAACCACCTAGCATGGCAAATAAATACAGTCAAACCTCATTTTGCTTTACTTGTGTGCAATATTTCAGTATAGGATAATGTCTGGATTGCCTAAAAGAAAAGTTCTCCCTATGCATTCATGTGCTTCAGAAGCCAGGGGAGTGCCCAAAATCGGATCTGTATACAGCTGAGAAAAACAGTGCTTCATTTTAAAATGTGCTAAAAAGACAACTGCTGCAACCTCATATTACAAGTAAAAAGGATACACACAGTAACTTATTGCAGTCCACTGTTTTCCCATGTACAGGGTTCAGCAGCCATTTCTAAATTTCCCTGGTTCATTTTACAAAAGTAACCAGTCTACTATGAGGGATTCAAAGCTCCCTGGCTAATTTGTCCTCAGGATAAAGGAGCCAGGGAGCTCTGACTGTGTTACCTTCCTAAAGCAGCAGTATTTGTTAGCCAATAAGGAAAAAATACACAGCATTAATAGATTTCTAATATTGTTCCCCAGAAAGTTAACCTAACCAACACATGCAGAAAACAAGAAGTTTGCTTCCATTGCATGGACTGATAATGAGCTTGGTACAGTATATCCAGAAGACCAGGGCTGGAGTCCTACAACATCCACTTGCATACTGTGTCACTATAAGCATATCAATGAACCTTCTCAGTGATCCAAGGTCGCCCCTGAAAACAGGCACTAATAAAATAAAGTTCAATGGTTTGAAACTGCATATCACTGAGCAGCTCTGCATACAAAGTAGCATTTCTGACAATAGTCTTTGTTTATTTTTGAGGTGGGGAGAAAGAAGAAAGATGAATTTGTAAACAAAGGGTACTGGATACTTTCATTGGGTCAGACAGGTTCAAAGGGTTAGATGACAAAAGAAATTGTCCATCCCCCAACTTAATGTGCACCAATCCTACCTTACTGAAGAAACATTAGTTCACCTACATGACCTAAGTTGCAAGGAGGCCAGCCAGATACTACAACTTGAAAAACTATTTCTTAGTGTGGAATGCCACCCCCCAAGCATGTAACCTCATCACCGTACTTAAAATGTTAATTTATGCTTCCAATCTATAATAATTCATACAGTAGGAATAGAATCCAACATTATTTAGCATTCTATCTAGTTTTTGTAAACACTGGGGCCCAGATATTCAAATTGCACCATTCTGTGGTGCAACCCTTGCGCTGCTCAAAAAAGTTGCGCAGGGGTGTGGCCAGGGCGATATTCAAAGGAGTCGCGCTATTGAGCAACTTCTTTGAATATCACCCCCTGGCCACACCCACTGTGCATGGCGTAGTGGAACTGCGCCACCGCAAGTGGTTAGAGTGGAGAATTCAGATGCGGATGCACAAGTTCCATTGTGCCATGTGCGGCACCGATGATATTCAAAAGGTGACATGCAAATGGGGCCATAATTTATGCAAGGCGCACGAGGGCCATTTGCATCTAATTACAGCCCCATTTGCATGCTATTAGCATGAAGGTGTGCCATTCCCCTGACGGCTTGCGCCTGGTGCCTTGCCTGGCAGCAGCCGTCAGGGACCGATGCCCCCTGCAGCCCGATCGCGGGCAGAACAGTACTCCGTCCCCCCCAGCAGCCCGATCAGGCATAATGTAGACGTCCCCCCCCCCCAAATAGCCTGGTCGCGGGCATACGATTAACAGCCCCCAACCCCGAATAGCCCGATGCTGGGCATACAGTTAACAGCCCCCACCGAATAAGCCCGATCGGGCGGCATCCACACCCTCTCACGTCCAGACTCCCTGGTGATCTAGTGGCCCCCACCCTCCTGCCCACGCAGCCCCACCACCCCGCTCCCCCTGTCAGCCGGCAGGTGGCAGCACTCACCCGCCTGCCACCCTGCCGCCCCACAACTGACAGATTGGAAGGGCTGCACGCCCATGGGTTCAGAGCATGAGTCAATGGGCATGCAGCCCATACCGTACAAGGCAGTCCAGATATAATGCAGATATTTCTCATATAGTACATGCCCAGAGCTACAGTTCTTTATTTGTTATACACAGCGAGAGCATTACTGAAAGTGCCAGTATAGCAAGATATTTGTCTGACAAGGAATGATGCAAACTGGAGATTTGCATTTCTGATGGTCTAGTTAATATTGCATCATGATCCCTACAAATGTGTGATTTTTGTCCTCACAGATGTTTTCAACCAAGAAGGGCTATTCTTTTTTGTTAAACAGTACTGTGCAGTTGTTGTGAAGTATAGCTGGTTATGTGGAATGACTATTCAGAACTATCATTTTACTGGCTTCTAAAATAAATAAAACAAGATACATACTGTATCCTAGAGTCTGATGTGCACAGTTACCAAACAATAATGCAGATAGAAAAAATGGAAAAAACAGCACCAACACCATAAACTGGCTTTAATTTATAAAACGTAATTCAATATTCAGTATAGTACAGTTTTCAACACCATCACCGGGAGACAAAACAAGGCTCGCTCACAACTATTACATGGGGAAATAATATACTTTTAAGAAATAATCCAGTACCGTCAAATCATAGCTTACATTGCAACTACAAATTCTGATCTGTTGTGTAGTTAGAAAAAACTATTATGATTCAATAAAATAGTAATACAGAAAACCAGAAAAAAGACGTGGGCTATGGGGACACCTATTGGAAAATTGAAAGTCAGGAAATAAAATGTAACCATGAACAGCGCCACTTGGTGCATTTCAACAGCTGATAAGGGGGATTTAATTTAAACCCATTACTTCATACTGCATTAGCACACTAATATCACAGTACCACATTAAGGAGGTAACACTCATCATACCGCATGTGTCGAGCTATACCTCCGTATCTGGAAACTGTTAAGTAAAGACCACTATATTTTAGAGTACAATTGATTATGTACTCTGAACCAGCCAAGGTTGCCTCTTATACTGCTGCCCATGGATGCATTGACTCAGAATACTACAGTGACTATTTCTGCTATGAAGAAGAGAAAGCAAACAAGTAGACATGAACTGAATTCTGAGATTGCTAAGAAGGATCCCACATCTCTCAATGACACAAACTCACCTCCACACAAGAAGACCCTTGGGGTTGCTATTGTCCCATCATTTGATAACAGGCCTGGAGTAACCTTCTATGCAAATTCAGCAATGCAAGCAATTATTCATATGCCCCACTTTGTGGAAAGTATCATAGTTTCTCATGATACATCACTGTCAAAGTCATTAAGATAAATTGCCAATGATAGTGCAGCACATGACAATATAATTCAGAGTCTCACACATTTGTGACTTACTTTAGGTGCATATGATGGTCACAGAACTTTTGCAGATAACAACTAACAGGATGTGACTGAGTTCATGATGGACATCATTAACACACTGGATGATGAACACATTCCTGTGCAATGTTACTTTACTGTCACATATGTGACAAAGTGCAGTTGCCTGTCTTGCCACAAATCACACAGAGAAGTAACAGAGGATATGCTCTGGATTTCTTTGTATGTTGCTCACCCATGATGTGTCAAGTTCAAGGAGCTCTTTCATAATGCACAATGTGGTTGGAGGTGTACTCGGTGTGGAGGGCAGTGTTCTCAATCCATACAACCTAGAACCTCCTCTCAGTATCTTCTACTAGTCTTCCAGAGATTCTACTGTCATGGAGTAAGAGTTGACGCACCTATCACTGATTTCATAGTTGGTAGAGTAGGTAGAGCTTGAGGGTTCCCAATTTAATACTCGGGCTCTGATTTTCCACCATGGGCCATCTGTACACTTAGGACAGTTTTGGGTGAGGTACAGCAATGGAAGAGTGGAGTGCAATGACCACATGAGCACTTTTAAAGAGAGACTACCTTATAAATTAAATGATGCTTATGTCTCTGTTCTGAAGGATTTCAACAACCTTCATCAAGCAAAAGAGTAGACACAGTGAGTGTGACTTCTATGTCTTTGACACTGTCTACTAATGACTATGTTGGACAACTTTTTCTTATCAAGTGTAGGATGACTTCTGTTACTTTGTAACATAATACAGAATAAAGAAATTTGTTACACAAGTGTAGGCTTATGTTTTCACAACTAAGATGGATATGCCAGTGATTTATGCAATAAACATAGTTTAAGTGGGCTGAAATTAGTGCAAACTATGCGCATAACCTCTGTGTGTAGCATACTTGTTTAAGCTATGGAATACACATAAGAACAGCATGTTCTCAGTTTGATATATGCTGAGGTGTGGAACTAGTCAGTTGTTTTTGTGGCTGTGTGGTATCTGTCTCAATTACTCTTGTGATTACTTGCAGCACCATTATGTGTTAATGCACTGTGCATGAACACCCACAAGAAACATCAGTAGATGTGTGACTGATAAATGCTTCATATACATGTGGCATGTGTTGCAGATGTTGAACATCTAATGCTCGATGTAGCACAACTTCTGCTAATGGCTCACAGTTGTGCAAGTGTTGCCATTAGATTGCTACTTTTACATCGTCACACATTTTTTTTGTGGTAGTGTATTCATAACTATCACAATGCTTTGTCTGTCATTCTTCATGTGCAAAAACATGGGGGCACAATTTGAAGTTAGAGGGGGCATAGCTCAGGGGCAATGTAAGGAAGTATTTTTTCATGGAGAGGGTGGTGAATACATGGAATGGCCTCCATGAGGAAATTGTGGGTCAAAAACGGGGGGAATTCAATAATGCATGGAAGAGACATACAGCAATTCTAGTAGGAGTAGGAGGAACTAGGCTGTTGGTTAACTAGGATCTGCAGCTTATCCAATAGGTAGGGAAATGGGCAGATTGGGTGGGCCAATCAGTCCTTATCTGCCGTCAAAGTCTATTTTCTATGTATCTACAGATTCAGTTAACAACTGAGCATCAGCTCTGTTTTTTCATTACAAGTAATGGATCTGCTGTTTAAATGTCCTTATTCTGCCAGCACTAAACTACTATGTGATTACATGACATATGCAGTACTGTTATAGTGCCACACAATTTATAGTGCACGTATACTGACAGGGTGTATAGATGGTGTATTTGTAAATATATATGGTTATGAACTTTTATGTATCTATGTGTGGAAAGCGTGTAAGTAAAGTGCAATATATTAATCTGTGTTAACTAAATGGTAAATTATGTTTAGGTTTGTTATGAATTAATAATATTTCATGCTAAAACAATGAATAAACTGTGAAATATAGTGTTTCTACTGTAATTTAGTAATTGATAAGTAATAGAAGAAGTATTTCAATAGCTGTAGTGAGATTTTCAACACTTGTTACTTCACATTGTTAATAACTGTAATTTTTTTTTGGGGGGGGAAACAGTATCATTTCAGCTGTTGCCAATGATTTATTTAAGCAGTAAGACATGATGTTATGGTGGGATAACAGTCAGCTTCTTGTGTGGGTTGTTACCTAGATGGCTGAAAAGCCCACCACCCAAGAAGGGCCATTATCCCACCATAACGACTCCCCTGGAGTGCCTTATTGCAATTATGAAATGGGTCCTGATACTATTAATAAATAAAATAAAAAAAAACTTTTCTGTTTTTTACATCACAAAATAATAAAATTTTAACAAGTAGTGGAAAACCAGGAAAGTAGTGCCTGCTTGCTCACTGTCCCTGAGTATCACTCACTGCCGGAGACTTCCCGCTTCAGTACTTCCAGGTCCCGGTCCTATGCTCTGGTCTGTGCCACTACTGTTGGAGAAACAAAAAAGTGAGATTCCTAACTGACACCTAGCATTTTACTCTTTTTTTATGTTTCTGTTACTTGGGACACATGGTAATTGCCGGCTGTTGTTGGTGCTACGTGTGCAAGACACAGATTCAGCCATGTATGTAAGTAGTGAAAAGTAGATTTAAAAAAAATGAGAGAAACCTGTTTTAAAGAATGTGACACCGGGGACACAGGAGCTATGTATACAGGGCAGATCTGTTCATAGTGGGAACAGAGGAGATGACAGTTCCTGTTAAGACCTAGGTGTGTGGGGGCAAGCTGTGGACAGTTGTGGGTAGGGCTTCTTCTAAGGTGACAGTCTGTTCTTCCAGGAGCTACTTTCACCCAGGCTGTTGTGCTGGGATATCAGCCCAGCTGAATGTAGCTCTCAACCAATCAAGAGTCAAGATTCAACAAACCCGTTTCATAATGTTTAATTAGATACCCAAATAAGGTGTTAATGGTTAACAGTATGTAGAATTAATTCTGAGGTATCCATTTTTATCAGATTATGTTCATACATTCATTCATTCTTTATTTATTTGCATATTTATTTATTTCATTGTTTTTGGTAACCAGGTAAGGTGCACTAGACATAGAAATGTCCATTTTCAGGCATGACCTGGGAGGTTTCAACAAGGTGATACATGACATTGGAGGAAAATACAGAACAACATTTAGCTGCGATAAGAAATACAGTACAGCTGATGAACAGTCAGTACGTAATTTGCTTACACCAATAGCAGAAACAGAGGTACAGGGACAGTTTAAAGGATAAAATAAAGATATAACAGTAAATAAGTGCAATTCAATTATAGTGGACCTACATAAAAACATCTGGAACTAGTAGCAAAACAGAGAAGGAGAGCAGAAGGAGAGTAGAGTAGTGGCCAGGACCTAATTCAATAGAAGGTAATCAGATACTGTATGTGAATGAGACAGACAGGCAGACAAGAGGTGGAAATGAGTGTAAGGGTGAAATAGTTGAAGGTGGAGAAAACTGAAAGAGTATAGGGGTTTATTGTGGATGGGAGTATGTACGTTGTGCCAATTTAGAATCTATATAATCTTATATTGTTAAGTATAGCAGGTAAATACACTAGACACAAATGTTGCCTACATTCTGGCATGACCCAGAGATTACAAAAACAAAGGAGTGAGTACATATAGGAAATAGTTGGGCAAGGCACAACATGGGTTAAAGCAAAAATTATGATAAAGGCAGCGTGTACAAAATGAGGACAGAGACAGCCAACAAGGCAAGTGAAACAAAAAAAATACAATATTTAAGTTCACAGTACTCAAACATTAACTGCATTCAGGCAGTACTCAGTGAGAATTGTCTGTGGAGTAAGTAATATCAGCCACAAAAGAAAAGCAGAAATGGTACAGCATGTAGTATAAGCAGAGATTTGGTGACAGTAAGCTAAGGTGTGAGAAGCAATACACCAGCAAGTGGAATAAGTGCTGGTAGGGGTTAATACCATTTAGCAGAGCAGGAAAAGCTGCTAGGAGTGAGACTCAGGAGTAGCAGAGCAGGAACATATATTGTTGTCTATTAGGTAGGCTCAAATATCCTTTTTGTGAAAAACAGGTGGGATTTAGAGAGTTTGACATGTAAAGGGAGGGGGTTCCAAATTTTAGGAGCAGAATGTGCAAAGGAGAGTTCACGCATTTTAGTGGAACACTTATGAATGTTTAGAAGAGATAATTCAGAGGATCTGAGGAGATAAGCTTGACTGGGATGGACTAACAAAGTTGACAGGTGCACAGGGGAATTAGATCAAACTATGTTATCAATCAGACAGCCAGAAGTATAAAGCCAGTGAGAAGAAGCAGATAATCAGCCTAGATGGGAGTAGAGCTGATAGCAGTGCATAAGTCTAGGTGCCAAGAGGGCAAATCTGCAGATGTTGTAGCAAGTGCTTCACTTAAGGAAGCCTCCTTTACTAGCATTAAGATAGGCCAGAGAGCCATAAATAATACAGGGATGGAGAAAGCCTTGAGCAATAGCAAGCCTGGCAGCAACATTAAGGGATGATCTGATTTCATAAGCAAGTCCCAGTTTAATGTTGACTGTCTTACAAGTGGCAGCAATATGCAGGTTGAAATCTAGAGATGGTTCAAGAGTAATTCCAAGATACCTAAATGAGATGACAGACTGTAAGGGGGAACTATTCGGTCCAAGAACAGAAAAGTAAGAGGTACAGGATTTGATTTTGTGGGAGAGCCAAAAAGCATGGCCACAGTTTTTTTGGAGTTAAGTAGACATTTGTTTTGGAGCAGCCAATCATGTAGACAATTAAAGTCATCTTGGAGCTTGGCACTTATGTAGGGCAGGTCTTTGTCTATGGCACTTGATAGAAGTACCATATCATCCGCACGTAGGATCAATGAAAAGAATTAGGGAAGGGAGGGCAGGTTGTTAATAAAAAGTGAGAATAGGAGGGGCCTAGTATTGAGCCTTGGGGGACTCCAATGCAGGTGAGGGTTAGATCTGAGACAGATGATTCCAATTGGATGAATTGCTCTCTTCCAGTGATGTAGCTCCCAAACCGAGTGGTGGCAGACAGGAAGAATCACAGAGAGGACAATTTGGATAGTAATAGAGGGTGATCCACAATATCAAAGGCCTTGAAGAGGTCAATGAAAATATCCCCAGTGAGCAAGCATTTATCCAAAGTCATTCAGATGTCATTAAACAGTTGAATTAATGCAGTAGTTGTGCTGTGCCCAGATTGGAAACCATGCTGAGATGGAGATACGAGTTTATATAGATGAAGATATTCTGTGGCCTGGGGGGGCCACCGCTTTCTCAAGAAGTTTGTTCAGAGTGGAGAGAATGGCAATTGGACAGTGATTGCTCAAGTTTTTAGTTACACTAGAGGAATTTTCCATAGAGTCGGCACGGTTTGAGTGGCGATGGATAGCTCAAAATTCTCACAATTGGGACAGCAATAGCCAAGGCAGCAGATTTGATGATCTTGGGTAATAAGGCATCAGATCCCACAGATCCATGAGCAGGGATAGCTTTAAGCAGATGCAGCACCTCATCATCAGAGGCCATTTTTAAATAGAAGTGTGGTTGAGAAGGCCTGTTTCTACAGTGAGGGGAGGAAGAGAGATGATCTGAGTTATCTAGGCTCTTACAGTGAGGGGAGGCAGATGGCTGATCTGAGTTTTTTGGATACATGGACAGGTCAGATAAATGAGCACGAAATGCATTTGCAATCGTAGTTTACTTGTTGCAGATTGCATCCTTTAGCATCATCTCAGTTATAGGTGGCTTGGGTCCTTGGCCCATAAGGTTATTTATATAGTTCCAGAAGCCCAGGGCATCTATGGTAGAGGTAAGGAGAAGTTTATTAGAATAGCCCCTTTTAGCCTTCTGTATGTCTTTCTTACTAGCCTTCCTTATAGCTAGATACCTAACCCAGTCCTCAGGCAGCTGTGATTTATTTTGCAGATGCCCAGGCCTTGTTCCTTCTTCTCAGGGATGCAAGGAGATCTTTGTGCAACCATCAGTTTGAAGAGACCCTAATTCACCTCCTCTTCATGGGAACATGCAGGTTCTGGAGGAAGAGTAGGCTGGTAATCAGGTAGTCAAGGGCCTTATCAGCATCATCAGTGATATAGATAGGGAACCAATCTATGTCTTTCAAATCAGCTTTCATTTTTATTATTATTATTATTATGACTGCTGCATAATTTGTATGATGTTTCAGCCATTGTTTGTGTTGAACTATTTAAATCACACATTATTCTTAATATCAGTGCAATTAATGTTCCTGTTTTTTTTTTCTGATCGCCTTAATTAAGGGGTCGAGTGAGGGATTTTTCCAGATGCAGCTTAACATAGTACAGTGTAGCCCGCTTAAGTGAATAGCCTATTTTCCTAGATAAAATGTTCACTTAACTGGGCTATTCACTAAAGTGGAGTTGGAGGTTTTTTCTTAGTAACGTCTTACCATCGCTAAAGGAGTGGCCGGAAAACACACCTACTGTATGTCATTTTCATTGATGTAATAGTTAATAAATTTGAGTGTAAAGCATTGTAAGGCATTTCAAACAAGCAACATATTAAAAACTGTACTGTGCAGGTGAAACTAAATAAATCTTAAATACAGCACTGCATACCATACTGCACTTCATATTGTACTGCATTTTAATAATCATTAACTTCTTTATACATCTGTCTGTCTACTGCCCAGTCCACTGGGTTTTCCACTTTTGGTGCATTGACTCCTACCGGGTCAAAATGTTGTGCACTTAATATCATATGACAAAACCCTGAAACAGCAACAGCGTAGTATAGGACAGCGAGATGGTGCAATACCATGAATGGTTTAATGCATGGTACTGCACCATCTCACTGTCGGAGGCAGAGGATATTACTTCTGTTGGGATGGGCTTCCACTGAGCAGCTGCCTTGGCTCATAGGGATGAGCCACTGGCAGGGACAGAAGCAGGTACAGCAACTGGGACTGGATTCAATTCCCAGTCCCAGATGCACAAAATGTTTCCTTTTCTTGCACTTAGTGTGATATTTACTGAAACCCCCACCCAGAGTTAGATATTTTAGTTGGGGGTGTTCGGGGATGGCAAAAACAAAGACTTACATTAGTAGCCATGGACATTGCCAGCTATTTCCAGATATTTCATGAAATTTCTGAAGAATTTCTCTCTGCTGCCCCTACTGTGGAAATGCAGAAAGCAGGAGATATTTCTGGAAATATCACAGAAATTTCAGGAAATAGCTGGCAGTGTCTGTGGCTGCTACTGTATGCTGCATGCAATATATTGCACTGTTTTGGCAGCATGATATATGCATGTGGCAAAATGTCTTGCAACATTATGACCCAATGCCATACTGACTTGGGGGCGGGCGCAAAGGGAAACACAGGATGATGCATACTTGTTTTTCTATGCTTTGGACACAGACACAGTGCATGGAGAATGCTGCAGCTTTGCCTGTCTGTGTTCCTCCCACTCTTTCTCTCCCCCCCCAGCATGCAGTGGACCACACACTGTAACTTCATCAGGTGCAGCATTCTCCACCTCTCCCAAATCCACCACACAACTTCAGAAGAGGATGGCACATGGCCATCAGAAGCAGCCGCTGCTGTTTTTATCTGTCTCTCTCAGGGGAGGTGGTCATGGCAGCATCCACCAGGTGAGGCATGGGACACATCTGACCACAGTGTCAAGCTACTGAAGACTGGGTCATACCTGGCTCAGCCAGCATTTTTAGTACTTCAATTTTTTCTTTCAGCATGAGCTCACAGCCCCATTCTAATGCTTCACCTTCTCATTCTCCCTGTCCTCATCGGGGCCTCTCAAACTCTCCACTGTAAACTACTGATCCACTGGCTCACCATTGTTCAGGTGTGAGAAGGTGCATTAGATGTTACATCAGGGAATGTGATTAAATGTGCTTGTAATGGGCTAGTAATGGCCCTCATTCACATCTGACACTGATACAATCAGCAAGTGACAAAGTGCAAATTATTTAATAGAGGCATTGCTAGGCAGTTGCTTGAAAACACTTACTGAAAGCCCATTTAAGAGACCACAAGATGATGAAAAAAGTATTTAATTAAACAGGCTCCTTTATTCGTTTATGTGGGTTTACTAACTCTGGATGTATAGTAAAGGAATCGGGACTTTAAATTTTTATTCACTTAAGTGGGTTATTCACTTAAGTGGGTTATTCACTTAAGCAGTATTCACTTAAGTGGGCTCGACTGTATCTGTAATTTAGTTGGTAAAAAAACACAACTTGATTAATTTAGTGTTGCTGATTGTTTCCTACACATTGATTTTTTTATGAGCATCTGTTTTTTGCCCACTCCAGGAACATTGACTTACTAAGCCACAAATCATAAATGTTAATATGTTACAAATTTGCTTAGTCAGATTGAAGATTACATTGTGAGGCTGACTAAGTTTACAAATTTGGCACTTCTAAATATTTAATT
Source organism: Neoceratodus forsteri (assembly GCA_016271365.2). Classification (NCBI taxonomy): domain Eukaryota; kingdom Metazoa; phylum Chordata; order Ceratodontiformes; family Ceratodontidae; genus Neoceratodus; species Neoceratodus forsteri. Next base: position 1,384,979,305 of record CM057458.1, on the reverse strand, counting down.
TGCATTTTAATTAATATTTTTTTAAATAACTTACTTGCATGTGTTTAGTGTTTTCTTCTACATTATCTTACAATTGTAGATGCTTCAAATGTGTTCTATGTCTACTATAAAAAGAAGATGAATATTTAAGCAATAAGACATGACCAGGGGTTAGATTAACAGTCTGTTAATCACCCCCTAGGCGTGTAATGTGGCACAAGGTGCAGCCGAGTGTTATATTGCCCAAGGGGGGTGATTAGCTGACTGTTAATTTAACTCTTGGGAGTGTATTATTGCTAGTCTAAAAAATATTCCAGAAGAAAAGTGCTGAAAGTTTGTTTTTCTTGAATGTTTTCCTCATTTAGAAGGACAGTTTTAAGAAAACAGTTATTTCACCTATAGTTTAAGAATCCGGGTTCAAAATCAGAATGCATCATTCCAATCATTCAGCAGTGTTAGAGGATGGAATGCTGACAAGAAGAATTCATGTGCCATGGTGATGAGGCTGTATGTTATAATGTAACAGGGATTAATTTAAGGCTACTGGAATCCTAACAGCCAATCAGACTGCAGCATTTCTGAGACACTTTTTATAATGGGTAACAAGAGTAAAGGTATTGGATGCTATTGCTGATGAAACATGTCACTAAAAGTATTGAAAGTGTATATCAAAGGCTGTGTATATTATAGTTATCATCTCAAAAAGTAGGAAAACTCATGCAAAAAAAACTTTATTAATGCATCAAGTTAGGGTCAATGTTACAACAAAACCAAAATTTGGAAACATCGGCTTAGGGTTGAGGGTCCATAAGGTTAAATCAGGTGACACAGTTATGAGTAGGTGGGAGCGCAGGACTCAGAGGGCCTGCGCTCCCACCTATACATATCATTTTACAAACCTGAGAACACAGTTACATGAGAGTAACATCTCACAAAGAATGGAAAGACATTGCAAAAAAAACTCCATTAATACAAATGTTAGGGTTGCTTCCACACTTTCACAGTGACAAAAGTGAGGAAATTTGGTATTAGGGTTTTAAACCCTAACTCCACATCCCCCCAACACACATAGATACAGTCAGGGGATGGGCCAAGGCAACACAATCAATCAGAAACAGTCACCATCAGGTAATAGAAAGTGCATACTACTCTGTGAATATACCACAAGAGCCATCTATCATCATGGTTCAGCAGTTGAGTGACTTCTGCTGCTTCCACGCTTCTGCAAAACTGCATGCAGCATCACAAAACCATCAATGGTTTAATGATAATGCAAGGATTGATGCCTCAACAGTACAAATAATTTTGTGGTCCCATTGGTTAATATGGGGACTTTTGCAGAAGTACCATGGAATTTTCGCAAAAGCACTCCCATGTTAACCAATAGAACTTTTGCGAAAGTTGCAGTAGTGTTGCAAAAGTACAGAGGTAAACAGCCCCCAAAAAATTGTTTCTTTGCCACTTCATAGCAAAAAAAATGGTCAGGGATTTGAGGTTGAAATTTGCAGGCTGGCAAGCTCTTATCCCACATATGTGCCATTTGGGGGTTTAGTGAAAACATTTACACTGATTTTACAGTTAAGGCATTCTGAATTTGAAAAATTTCCCATAGGATGACATTGCTGTACCCATGGTGCCTGCATCTCAAAAATGGTTCAAGATACAGATTTTTCACTCTGGGCAGCTTCTTCCATCTTTTTGTGAACTAAGCATGCAAGGAGTTTTCCAAGTCATGATTACAACTATAGTGGAATTTTTTTCATAGTTGATATGGTTACTGAGATATTGCCAAATTAGTGTTACAAGGGTTCCTGTTCATGACTCTAGGGCTGCCAAATTTCTTTGTACTTCTGAGTAAGTGGGAATGCAGGGCTCAGAGGGCTGGCACTCCCACATATGCATACCATTATGTAACATTTTGAGTGGGACAGCATGCCATTATGAAGTGCTCAGAGCACAGGGCCCAGGGAGATGATGTTCAGTACAATGTCTATATGTTTATGAATATGTGGTGGTGCCAGGCCCATAGGGCCCTGCTCTCCAACAAATGAATAACATTATGCATTCATGGCAGCATGAAGGGAGCCCACAACCACAAACCACTTATATTAGACTTTCTCAAGAAAAAGGGAAATTCACTGCGAAAGAGTCAATTAATGCATCAGTTAGGGTTCATAGTACATCAACAGAAGTGTGGAAATTTGATGTTAGGGTTCCCACCTCTACCAACCCACCCCTCAACCCTCCACATATCAACAAGCATCAGGATGTGCATGGGGTTGTCAGGCCTAATTCTTACTCCATTATCACATACTGCATCATGCCAGCTTGTTTACACATGGAATGGGATGAGAGTTGGGCCTGATGACCCCATGGCTCATTGAATTTTGTGGCTGTACTATCAACAATAACTGATGCATTAAACAAGTTTTTTGGATATATATATATATATATATATGCACACACACAGTGGCACATGAAATACAATTCTGTAACATTTTGCAGTACTCTGCAGAACGCTGCAGAAGACCTACTGAATAAAGTAATGAATTTTCAATGGAAATTAGTCTCCTTTTTCATTCAGGAAAATGTGACACTGCCATGATGAAGTGAATACCATAGTTTCCTGCAAGACAAAGGGGAATAATTGCCATTGAAATTGCATTGCTTTATTCAGTAGCTATGCTGCAGTATACTGCAGAGTGTGTTAAAAGTGCATTTCATCCTGGGGATGCCACTGTGTGTGTGTGTGTGTGTATATATATATATATATATATATATATATATATATATATGCAATAGGGTGGTCATATATTCAGTGTGATAAATGCGTTTATCTGAGTCACTGTATGTATAAATAAATTTATACATACAGTGACCATTTATACACACAGTTACTATGTCACAAATCTCTTTAGAATTCATTTAGAATGTTCAGCCTCAGAAGCAGTTCTAACCATATTCAAATGGGAATAACTTTAAAACAAAAAAAGATAGAATGGTACTGTGAGCACGAAAATTGTTCAGCACAAAATTGTCATGTTTCATGTATAGATATCTTATAGATTTTTTACAATTAGCAAAAAAGCAGAAGAACATTTCATTTTTTGTTCACTTTTTTGACAAACAAATGTGAATAATTTTAAAACAAAAAATGATAGCATGGTACTGTGAGCACAAAAAATGTTCAGCACAAAAATATCTACAAAATGAGTGGTGTTTCATTTATAGATACCTTTTAGGTTTTTTTATAAATAGCAAAAAACAGCATAAAATTACATTTTCTTTTCCCTTTTTTGACAAACAAACGTGAATAACTTTAAAATGAAAAAGGTAGCATAGTACTGTGAGCATGACGTTTGTTCAGCAAGAAGTGTTCTACAAAATGAGAGGTGTTTCATTTAATAGCAACCACTATGCTAGGCAGACATACTCTAGGAAAGTTAACCAAAACTCCCAGAAATGATCATTTAAAATAAAGATAAACAGTCAAAACCAAATGTTCCTGCACTGGTAGAAAGCATCCCTATTGCATAAATGAAATATACAATGGTGAGCTGTCAGATAAATGATTTATCTACACTTGTGCTGCTTGACCTTGGACACCTCACTCATGGCTTACGCCACTCGTGAGGTTACCCAAGGTCAAACAGCACTTGTGTAGATAAATCATTTATCTGACAGCTCACTCATTGTATATCCCTTTATATATTTATATATTCATAGCAAAACTCCATTTAATGCATCAGTTCGGGTTGTTCCACAGTGACAAAAGTGAAGAAATTCAGTGTTAGGGTTGAAAACCTAACTCAGTCACCCCAACACCACACACACAGGCACACACACACACACACACACACACACACACACACACACATACATATATGCAAGTAGGGGAGGACCAAGGCAACACAACCAATGACAGACAACCAGCAGCAGGTGACAGAAATAAGAAAAAATTGTCTAAATGTACTACAAGACATCCCCACCCACCTGACCAGGTACTGCATGCTCAGTGGAGATCAACAGCAAAACTGAGGACATGTACACCAAATGTACACATCCCTGATTGCAGCTTCACACAATGTACCACACTTAGTAGTTGCATGGCCTTACCTACCGATGCCCCACACCACAGCACATGTGGTGGACCATCTGAGCAATAGAGTTGAGCAAAACCAAGGAGTTGTACAGGTATAATATCTCTGATTACAACAAGGGTTTGAGAAATGCAACTTTCTGATTGGCTGTAAACATTCTAACAGCCTTATGTTTAGTTTTTTATTAACATACATGTAGAGCCTAACCATATGATGAACATGGTTTAATGTTGTTTAAAAAACAGTTTTATTATGATAGCAATAAGCCACTCCCAGGTATTATATTAATGGTCAGTTTATCACTGTCTAGTGACATGTGGCACTCGACTACACCTCATTCAACATTAAACCCCTACAGGGTGATTAACAGACCATTTAACATAACTGTTGGTCATGCCTTATTGCTTAATTGCCTTCATGTGTAGATACTCTCCCTCTGCTAGGCACTGCAGGAGCTTTGCAACACAGTGTCCCACCCAGTTACACCATCCACTGTCTAGTTACTGGAGAAGGGCTGCAAATATTAACTCATGAAGATCATTGCAACCTCAGTGTGATTATAACTGACAGAGTCAGTGATAGAGAATAACCCCTGCCATCCTAGTACACATCCCATTGTGAGTTAAATCTATACTAAAAGACACTCTATTTATATCTACACTATACCTACTTGATTCCTGCTGTAGCACAATTAATATAGTTATCACTTTGATAGCATCAGTGACAGAATTGTGGCAAACCCAAACACTAGGCATACAGCCTGAGTATGAAACAACTGTTAAAAAATTAGGCTGTGTCCATAAGTGGCATAGATCACTCTTTGCAACAATAGTAAATGTATCACTATTTCAATAAGTTAGTCATGACAGATGCAATGACATTGTCTTTTTCAGGTACAACATACTCAGTAAGTGCCTACAGGAAAATCTACCCTATACACATCTCTGATACAGCTATGCCATTGTTGGCTCAGTAGTGCTATGATATTTAGAAGTTGCTTGGCCTGATCCACACAATTACACTGTTTCTTACAAAGAATACTTACTGCATCTTTAGTATTCAAACACACTGAAGGTATATGTATAACCTTTCTCCCTTTCTCCCCTATCTCCCTCCCTTCTACCCCCACCAGCTGTCCCCCGACCATAAGTTTTGCACCTTTTGTTATCTTTTGCTTCGTTGGAGATTGCATTCTATTGTAACAAAATTGTAATTGAACTGTAACTTTTTTGTTTGTAAGTACTGTGTCCCTTGTACTCCTGTTCTGATGTCCTCTTTGTGATGAGGTACCTTTGTAAATGAGCCTCTGGCTCAAAGGTTTCTAAACTGATGTTTAACTAAATAAATAAATAAATAAATATGTATGTACATGAGCAGTACACCTTCATCAGTAAGAATGCATCTGATATTGGCAGTACAAATTTCACAGCATTGAACAGGCAATGCTTTTCCATAAGTTTACATCAGCCTCTCTATCTTGAGTAAACAGCTGCAGTAAATGTACTACTATGTAAATCAGATACTAAATGCAACACTACTTTTATCTTGACCATGGCTGTGTCTTGTAGTTAATTTATGTAGTTCTCTTAATTAATGTATACTCACTAGTGTTAAAACCTTTGTACAACTGTGATCATGCACCTTCAGCATTTATATTGATTAACGGCACAGTAACAGTTGTGCTGTGGTGTGGGGCATCAGTAGGTAAGGCCATGCAACTACTAAGTGTGGTACATTGTGTGCAGCTGCAATCAGGGATGTGTACGTTTGGTGTACATGTCCTCAGTTTTGCTGTTGATCTCCACTGAGCATGCAGTACCTGGTCAGGTGGGTGGAGATGTCTTGTAGTACATTTAGACAATTTTTCTTATTTTTGTCACCTGCTGCTGGTTGTCTGTCATTGGTCGTGTTGCCTTAGTCCTCCCCCATACTTGCATGTGTGTGTGTTTGTGTGTGTGTGTGTCTGTGTGTATGTGGTGCTGGGGGTGTGTGAATTCGGAGTTAGGGTTTTCAACCCTAACACCGAATTTCCTCACTTTTGTTGTTGTGGAGCAACCCTAACTGATGCACTAAATGGATTTTTTTGCTATGAATTTCCCTTCTTTTTGAGAATGGTAAGTATAAGTAGTAAATACAGACATGGCACTGCAGTCACACAATGGCAACAGATCATTCACTGTATGAATGCAGATGTGGTACCATGGACCCTTTTGCTCCTACAGTCTCATAAAATCATTTGTTATATCTATACTGTTCTGTCAGTGTACGTCCTACAACCCATATAGTGACAGTATCTGATTTGGCATATACATGTGGTGGTAGAAGGACAGGTCCTTCAAGATGTACAGTATCACCGCATGATCACCTGCATGACTACAGTGCTGCTACTGCCTAACCTTCTGCCGTCACACTCCCACCACATAATCTGGTGTATGAGTACAGTGGTAATACAAAAATAGCTTACATACCCCACAGTACCACCTAATCATTAACATTATGCATTTGTAGTGCAAGTACACACTTTTGGGATGCTGTTAAAGAACCACACTATTTAATGTATGAAACATAAAAAGTAAGTGTCAAAAAAAAACAAACTAACATTTCCACCCACAGAAATGCAAAGTTAGACAGATGACATGTGCGAAGCAGTAGAAGTATAGGAGAATGGGGTGAGAGTTAGGACTGATGATCCCAACTCGCACCCCAATGCCGATTGGGGGGTGGGCGGAGGGGTCCAAGGGGGGTTTTCAACCCTAACACCGAATTTCTTCACTTTTGTTGCTGTGGAACAACCCTAACTAATGCATTAAATGGAGATTTTTGCCTCTAATTTCCCTGCTTTTTGAGAATGATAACGAGAAATAGTGAATGTAATGCAGTGGCGGACATGCCACGTGATGTCTTGTGGCATAGTATCAGGAACAGCAATGCAAACAGAAGTGCTAACAGTGGCGCACATGGTAATGCAAGCGCGAATGTGAACAGAAAGGGTAACGCACACAGTGGCGTAGATGGGAACGGTCTGCCACGTGATTTGTTGTCACATAGTAACATGGTGCCTGCAAACTGAAATGTCAATAGGCATGGTGACGCAAAGTGAAACAGAAAGAGAAACAGTACTGTAGACACAAATGGCAAAAAATAACAGAAACGCAAGCGCAAATGAAAACGCAAAGGATAACGCACATGGTGGCGTAGACTTCAACGGTAAGTGAAACAGGTACAGAACCGCCAGCATAAAGGGCAACGGTAACAGTAATGTCAGGGTACAGGCTGGTTTTCTCCAAAAGCTGCATAGAGAAAGACAGTGAGTACAAAGAATGTATGCATAATAATGGGTATCGGAGCAGAAAATGAGAACTTGGAATACTAAATAGGTCATATCTCAAGAACCGTACGATGTAGAAAAAAAATTTAAAAGTCATATGATTTATGATTTTCCTGGCTATTTTTGTACTTAGCCCCCAGAACTAAGCATTTTTCCTACGAAAAGTCCGTATCTCGCACCGTTTCCGAGATACGGGCCCTGAAAGGCACGGCGAATGCCATAATGTTATTCTATGGGAAAAAAGAGAAGTTCGGAGTGCCATAACATTGCCTCCCTGTAATATTTTTTCACCAAACTACTGAAAGGCACATCTGTGGGCTGTTGGCTGTCTTTCCTCCAAATTTCAGGAAAAAAGACCAAACCGTTATTTTGCAGCAGGGTGCCAAAGGATTCCTGTAATGCGTCGGGCGCCGTAATGTCATCCTATGGGAAAAACCATCAACTTTGGAGTGCCGTAACTTTGCCACCGCATAATATTTTTTCAATACAACACTGAAAAGTACATCTGTGAGATGTCAGCTGCGTTTCCTCCAAATTTGAGCCCAAAACTCCCAATCGTTCTTTTGCAGCGGTGCCAAGAATTACTGTTATTTTGGGCATAATGTAAAAGTAATAATAGCAATTTATGAAGCTGTAAAATTTGTGAGACCTTTCATGAGTGCGACACTACTTATTGAAGTACTTTTTCCAGAAATCTGAAAACATATTTCGGGTGTTTTACCCCAAAATAAAGACATGGCTAGCATCCTCAGGGCCCGACTAGGTGAATACAAAAATAATTAGGTTGCTAGAGGTCTCAATTTTAAATGCCAAGCATTTTTCTGATCATTAACTGAAAACAAGATGGTGGATTTGCGACAGTAACAGGGCCATTTGCGACAGTAAAAAGTGCATTTGTGACACTGTCGAACTTTTTGTTAACTTTTCCCATTGACTTATAATGGGAAATGGTTTTTTGAATAACTTTTGAACCATTTAATATTTTTTCACGAAATCTTCAAAAGACACATCAGGGACCCCAGCCACACCTTCCCTGAAGATTTAGGGCAGGTCGTGCAAACCGTGCCACCTATAGGTGCGACAGCAGAATTCCAGAAAAAGCGTAAACGCATGCGCAGATCATGCTTAATAACTCTGCAGCTGTATTTACGACTGGTACGGAACTTGGTAGATCCCATGGCCTATGGTTCTTGATCATGTATACCAAATTTCAGGTAAATCTGTCAAACGGTTGCAAAGTTATTAAGGTGCAAATTTTGGGTTTAACATAGAAATGGCTCCTCAACTCTAACTATGGTAGCACTGCTGTGCTACCATACTATATATATATATATAGTCCATGCCCTGGCACATCCCAGTTGCACTGCACCCGGCTTGTGCCCCTGCCAGGCACATTTCTGAATATCCCACCCACTATGAATTGTGTGCACAAAGTGCAAAAAGTAGATCTTCCTTGACTCTGCTGCCTGCATCACAAGTTCCAGCTGCAGTTACAGAAGTCAAGAAAATACCACTCTTCTCATACAGAGAACAGACTCCAAGCCATTCTCTATATAAGCTAGCACCTGAGAAAAAAACTTCATTGGGTTCAGTTTAAAACACAAAAAAAAATCAGAAAACACCTAAACTGGTTCTCTTTAGCTGTTTTCTGATTTTTTTGTGTGTTTAAAACTTTCAGTACTTCAACATCCTCACTAAGTGGAAAAACAAGGTGGCAGCAGCAACACAGCACAATGAATCGCAGGATTATGAACTATGCAAAAATACCAGCATTCTTTGCAAAAAGAAGCTGGTATTTTTGGCACAGTACTCCTATTGTTCAAAAATAAGCTGGTATTTTTTGCACAATACTCCTATGATGTGAAAAATACATTTTTTGTGCCTGACATATAAATTTTCCCTTAGGAAATAATAGGGAAATTTAAAATGTCATAACTTTTGAATGGATTAATATTTTTTCACCAAACCTTCAAACAGCGCATCTGTGACCCAAAAGCTTTCTATGCTGAAAATATCAGACCTCAGCACAAAGGTATTCCTGAGATACAGGAGTGGAAATAAATGTGAAAAAAACAGATTTTTCTGTTTTTTCAACAATTTGTATCACAGAAACCACATGACATTTGGCAGGTCAAGAGAGATACCCCTAGAGATTATGCATGCCAAATTTAATGCAAATCCATTGAAGGGCACCAAAGTTATTAAGGCTCAAAGTGTGAACTTTAACCTGGAAGTGCTGTTTCACCCTAACTATAATGGAGTGACCCGACAGTATAACATTTATGTGTCCCACGAGTACTGGGACTACAGCTGGGATGTTATGATGTGATAACATCCTGGCTCCAGTCCCAGTCTGACCAATCAAGGAGCAGGATTCTTTCTTGCCATTGAATAATATCTGATTAACACCCCTCAGTGGCCTTGTATGCCTAACATGTTCAGTGGTGCAGCATGTTGGCATCTGTGTAGAGTGGCTTCTGAGGTCAAGAGGATGGTTCATAGTAGGGGAGCAGGGGTACAGCATGTGTCAATGGGGGTATCACATCATATGCGCACTGCTGATACAGTGTGGCCTGAAACCACGCAGTCATAAAAGTGAATGGAGAAACCAAAAAGTTTTCCTTATATCTTTGTGGCTTCTGACTGTGCTTGTTTGTGCACTGCATGGTAGCACACATTTTCCCTGCATGAAGTCTGTAATAGCTATTTTATTGTGAAATGATCAATGGGCCCATGGAGCCAGTGGAATAAGTGACTTGGTGGCAGCAAAATGTGAGAGAGCTGGAGCCTTGAGGGAAAGACAACTAGTAAGTACATGAGGGGGTTCTTATATGTTCCCTGCTGTTGGCATCAAACTGTTTTTTGTTTTATGTGAAGAGCTTTGGGGTTGAGGTAGGGATAGGGTTTCATACAAACAGGTTTTGAGTGTTTGGGGGGGGAGAGGGTTCCTGGACTGGGGGAGGAGAAGAATTTTCTTTCCCCATAGGACCTCAATTGAAAGGTTAGAACTGTACACCTGCAGAGTTATGTAACATTAATTGGGAGGTAAACAGCTGTATTTGGTGAGGTACACAGGGAAATATATGATAATGACTCCTTTGGCTGGAAAGAGCAAGCCATGTGCTCTCTATATATGTATGTGTGAGTGTGTGTATAGACAGACAGAGAGAGAGAGAGAGAGAGAGAGAGACAGAGAGAGAGAAAGATGCATGTATATTTTTTGTATTTAGAATGTATTGCTCAATTATTGACTGATTCATTACAAAAACGGTGCTAATACAGAGGAGGGTTGTGATGAAATAAAACTCAAATCTAGCATAATTTAGAAAGATGTTGTGGTTTTCAACCCAAAGCATGCAAAGGTTAGAAAGGTGCTATATGAATTCTCAAGCTTAACTCCACTCTCTCCACCCCATTACCAAAGCCAAGCAACAAGAATGGGGCCATGTTTTAGTTCTGTAGTACCTCATACAAAACAAACTTCAAAATCTGTAAACAACATCCCTAAACCCCACCACCTCCGCATCTCCTAACCTCATGATCACAATCTTGTACAAGGCACTCCAAGGTGAGAATACTGGCATTCAAGCCAGGTGGGAGATTTTAGTGTAAAAGGATCTTAACAATGCATCAGGTGCATGTTAAAACTTTTAAGTTTAGTAAACCAGGGGTTTGGGGGTCCATCAGGATTGGATAAGGAGTCCAGAGGACCAGTAATGCATAGGTGTAGGTTTTATTTATTTATTTATTTACCACAATTCTCTTTGAGGGTGTTATGTTAGAGATCTACAACACACATATAACAATTTAAGAATCAAAGGAATTTTTGTTCATTTATGCTGATCAGTACCAGTCTTGATCTATGAATGAAATGGGTTATTTGTTTTCAAACCAAATGAAATTTAACTAAGGAAAAATATAGTACTGGGACTGAGATAGGAGGAGTGTGAAGACATGTATGAGAAGCAGAAATGCTGGCAGGAAGGGTGGGGGTTGCTTGTGCCCTGCTTCAGGAGAAAGGAAGTCCTCTTAGTTACATCCTGAAGCTTCAACCATATTGCATTCTCAGAGGTTCTGCTGCTGCTAGATAGGTATGAAAGCACTCACTGATTATGGTAAATTTTAATTTATTGTCAGCAAATTGATTTACAGTATTTTTAAGACAATCAGTGAAGTGGTGAATATGAAAATTAACACTGGTTTGTGAGCTCCTGGCTCTTGAGGAGTGCACTTGCCAGTTGAAAGCTGTAATAGGCAATGGAAAGAGGCAGAAAGTTGGCTTGATTGCACATCTTCTCATCCTAATTATATATTAATAAGCATTTGTCAATGCCAAATGTTGCTTGCTTCTATGTGCTGTTTAGGTATCTGGAAGTCATTGGAGTGCAAATATTGAAAATTTTGCGAACTTCGAAAGCGTCACGTAAGAACCTGCTAGCGCGCTAAATAAAACAGTCATTGTTAGAAATTTTACAACATTTTCACCATAGCCATTTAAGACCTCTGCTCATGAACAGTGTCACTGTGATTTTGTTAATGTGTCCCATACATTGAGTTTGCACACCGGCTGCGCCATTGTGCGCTACATGGGCGGAAACACATTTTGGGCAGGATGTGAAAAATGACAGCTGTACTGCTCATAAGGAGGTGTGGTAAAATGTTGAAAATCTGGAGTGGAAATATTGAAAATTTGCAAACCTACAAGTGTGCGTGGGAACTGTGCAACGTACACTCGTAAAACAGTCATTTTAAGGAATTCTTTCACCAAATTTTCAACATTGTCATTTTAAGACCTCTGCTCATGAACAGTGACACTGTGATTTTCTTAATGTGTCCCATACACTGAGTTTGCACACCGACTGCGCCATTGTGTGCTACATGGGCGGAAACATGTTTTGGGCAGGATGTGAAAAATGACAGCAGTGCTGCTAATGAGGAGGTGTGGTAAAATGGCAATGTTAAAAATCTGGAGTGAAAATATTGAAAATTTGTGAACTTACGAGCCTGCATAGGAACTGCGCAACGCATGCTCGTAAAACAGTCATTTTTAGGAATTTTTTCACCAAATTTTCAACATAGCCATTTTAAGACCTCTGCTCATGAACAGTGTCACTGTGATTTTCTTAATTTGTCCCATACAAGGGTAGAAACACATTTTGGGTGAGATGTGAAAAATGACAGCTGTACTACTCATAAGAAGGTGTGGTAAAATGGCAATGTTGAAAATCTGGAGTGAAAATATTGAAATTTCACGAACATACGAGCCTACGTAGGAACTGCTCAACGCACGTTAAGTAAAACAGTCAGTTTTGTAATTTTGGACCAAATTTTCAACATGAGGTTTTGGGACCCCTTCTCATGAATGATATCACTGTCATGGTGGTATTCAGGCCCAAAGGGTGATTCGCGGTCACTGTTGCCAAAATCGCCCTTAGGGCCTGAATAATGCCATGACAGTGACATCATTCATGAGGAAGAAGTCTAAAAACCATGTTGAAAATTCGATGCAAAAATTCCCAAAATGCCTGAGATATGCAATAAAGTTGAACCCCCATCTAGCCCATTATACAGCTTACCGGCATTTCCTCAGTTCGAGGTCGGCTTTGAAGAGTGCAGACGTGTTCCTGGTCCACCGAAGATCATTGCGCCGGAGTCGGAGGTAAGTATGGAGTGAGGGGGGTGTGGGGAGGCTGGGTGCGCAGTGGGTGGGTGCAGGTTGTGGGGGGTCGGAGGCGTGCCACGGGACCGTTTTGTTTTATAGGTTTCAAAAAAAAGATGTCGTGGACGTTGCCACGCTGGGTGGGCTCCCAGTGTGGCACAAGGACGAGGGGCGTTCAGCCGACGAGGATGGGCACCTATCGGCCACAGGACTGATTGCCGCAGCTGGGGTGGGCTCCCAGCGTGGCACCAACTACTGCTGGAAACACAGCTCAGCCAGCGGGGATTGGGCACCCGTCGGCTACACAATGCGATGCGGGGGCACACCTGTGTGTGTGGGGAGCTATTTCTTATCGCTGCTCACTGAAGCGTAGCTCCCCTTTCAATCAGTGTTACTGCATTTTGAGCGTGTCATAGACAGCTCCAAAATGCATTGGCTTACAGGGGCCGCGCCTGCCAGCTCACTGACTGAATTGGAAGAGGAGGTGACACACCTCCGAAATCTCCGATGATGGCACTATGTTTCTTGCACATGCGTGCAAGCAACATAAAAATGGAGAACAAAAGTACATTTCATGTTGCTGATGTTATTTAAAGGTAACCATAAAAATGAAAAACTTGGCTCCCTGCTTATTCTAAAGTCGGTTTTTTTTGTGCCACCTAGAAGTACTTCATTTATATCTCTATCTAACAAAAGATGCCAAGGAAAACACATTTTTATTTTTAACAATTTTATGCTAATCAGAATAAAAGCGGTTGTATTCAGATACTGAGGATTTCACCATAACAGCTAAACTTGACATTCTGCTTTAATGAAAAGTGACAAAGCGTGCTATGCAGCTCTAACATTTAGGGAAATGCTGATTTTTAAGCATTAAGGGACTACAAGGGGTGAGTAACCATGAGGCACTGAAATCTTACCCCCATGCACCAGATCAAAGGAGCTGAAGATGAATGTGTTTCACTGTGGTGTGAGATTAGCTATTGTAAACACAGTCCATGGAGTAGCTTTACCAATATTAGGAAATCTGGTTATGAACTGTGGTATAACTTTGGGTTTAAAAAAACAGAAAAAGCTTACAATCGGCTACAGTATGCAAATCACAGAGTCATACTACATCTGCTGAAGCTGTGATCATCTCATTTCATGTTTTTCAGTAAATCTTGAGCACACAACATTAAGAGGTATTTACTTACAGTAGCATTTTTAAAAACAATTATACAGAATTTACTGTACAGATGCAAAATGTGCCTCAAAACTACGTGAAACTGTTCTATGCATGCTATTGTCTCTGTTTTTTGTGTAGGTGGTATGTACAAAATTATAAAACCGTCCCCAGAATGCCCTTCCTGAACAACATTTTTGTGGTATCATTATATATTATATGAAAACACTGCTCAGTCAGTACTACAGGTTACCAGAGTCAGTTTGCATACTGGCTGTAATCAGACGCTGACAAGAATGATAATTGTGGCACTCCTGAGCCATTAGGACACAAAAACATAAACTTGAGGCTGAGAGGTGGAATCAGGAAAAATGTTGAGAGAATAAAATCTCAAAAGAGGTACTAAAACCTTGATTTATTCATGCAACATGGCACAACAAATGAACATTGTACCGCACTCAACTACTGTAGTTTCAGCAAATAATCAAACAAAGAAACTAAACTCTACAGACGATCTTTAAAGATGCATCTGTTTTCCACAGGCTTCTTCTTGACCGGCATATACATTGAGCCCTGTTTTGGTTTAGTAGTTAGCACTAATTTTATACTAATATATATATATATATATATATCTATATATGTAATAGATAGACCACTCTAAGGTGTGCGGTCATGCTCTGATATACTCACACTTTGGTGTGCATTGTTATGCATGAGGCTGCAGGCAGTGCATCAACCACCCAAGGCGATGCGATATCAGAGCATGACTGCACACCTCAGAGTGGTTTATCTATCTTATAAAATGTCAAAATTGTTTTGGAGGAAGTGCAGGTGTGCAGTCATGCTCTGATATCGCACCGTCATGTGTTGCTGTTCAGCCAATGATATTGCTGCAAATTCCCTGCTCATTTTATAAATATATATATGTATGTATGTGTGTATATATATATATATATATATATATATATATGTATACACACACATATATATATATATATATATATATATATATATACACACACACATATTTATGTTATGTATTCTGACTCATTTGAATGTATTCTCTGGTTTCATCTACACAGTGCTCCAAGTGACCCTTTGGAAACAAAATTTGCCTCACCTTGTCTTACCCTGCTTAACAGCTTGGGAGAACAAAGCACAAGGAGGTCATGTAACTTACAAGGTCAAACTGTGAGTCAGTCACTGCACAAGTATTCAACACTGTACATCTCCTTGTTAACAATTATAACCATTAGACCTTTTCTCTTCCTAAGTTACTAGTATACAAACATGCCAGCAGAGTAGGCCTAATGGTCTATCGAGTGTGCTTGAAAATCAGCACTCAGCTAGGACACCGTTGCTACCCTCCCCACTTCCCCTGTACCTCCTGACCCCATCCCTCATCAGGGTAACACTTCCAGATCTGACATTACTCAGTTTAAACTTCCCCTTATACCTGTCCTAGCCCCTCTTGAATCCCTCCACTGTATTAAAAACCACCAGTTCCACAGGCAGTACATTCCAAGAGTTCACCATTCTCTCAGTGAAATAGCATCTCCTAGTCTTCCCTCTGACCCTCCCACCAACCAGCCTCATGGAGTGCCCATTGGTGGCCCCCTCCTCCCTCATCTGGAATACCCTATTTAGGCTGACCCCATTTACTCACATTAGATATTTAAAGATCTCGATCATATCCCCACTGTCCCTCCTCTTCTCCAGGGAGTACAAATTGAGCTCCTCAAGTCTCTACTCGTAGGATCTTTCCCCAGACCCTGAATCATCCTGGTCACCCTCAAAACAGGTGAGCTCAGATTGGATGCAAGATACATTGCATTTTATTATTCGTATAACACTACCAAGTTAGAAATACAGAGCATCATGCAAGTCTCATATACATATGAGACCTGGAAAAGGAATAGGTGGTAAGGGAGGAGAAAGGGAAATAAGGAGACACCAGGTAGCAACAAATTAACCAAAATCATTACATAGAAAAAACTCACAAGCAGAAATACTGCACACAGCAATAGTATAATTAACAGTAAGACATTATCCATAAATATAGCCATTGGGGAGAAAAGAAGCTCATTTTTGCATGTGCAAGAAAGTGCAAAGTGATTCTTCAGTCATAGCTTAGAAGTGTTTAATTTTGATAAGGATGTACTGTCAGGTGCAAGTTGTTCCAGATTTCGGGCAACTTAGGACTGATTGCAGACTGAGCAGATTGCTTTTTCCACTGGGGAATTTGCAACCATGTGTCCAGTTGTAATCTTAGTACATGCAACAGGATGGGTTGAAGGCATAGTTAAACAGCTTTCATAGGTAGTCAGGGAGAATGCTGTATGAAGTTACTGCTGGTTTATGAGTGAGAAGCAGAAGCATTGAATAGTACATGACTGCCCTTGATTGTGTATGGATTTCTGAATGTTTCTAAATGCTGCTGTAGTACAATTCAAAGATAATGAAAAGCTGTTGTAGTGTTGTTCTGACATCACAATGATAATAGAACTTTACCTCACCTTTTTACTGCCTGCTTTACAATAGAACTTTGAAAAGTGAAGTGGATTACAAGGCAGAACATTCTGAGGTGCACAACACTAACGCAGGTAAAGGCCCTGTCTATTGTGTCAGCCCAGCGGTGCAGAGGGCTGAGGCACTTAACTCCTTACCTGTGCCATGCCAGCAATCTGAGTTCTGGAACAAACTTGGTTTGCTGGGGGTCAGCCAGGGGGGAGGGGACTCACAGAAGGATTGAGCATCCCACAGGCTGCTGTCTTCCCTGGGTGGGAGGTTGTCTTCCCAGTGCTTGGCTGCCACCAGGTGGAGGCTTGGTGGTAGTGTCATGCAGTTGGGGACCAGGCGCTATGCCAAGGTGGGTGGAGTGGGGACCGCATGCATGAGTACCTCCATGCATGTGTATGACTGAGCTGCCATGGCCCTGGGGAACTAAGGGAGATAACTGGAGGAAAAAGAACAGGCATGGCAAGGACATATGATGCCTGCTGGCCACACCTCCACCAGCTGTAACACCAGGGAAGTCCAGAGTGAGGAAACTGGGTTATGGACATTGGGGGGGGGGTCGAATCTCCCTCTTCTGGCCCCACTACAGGAGGCAAAACCATTGAATTGTCTTTGCTACTGGTACATCTGGGGAGGTATAGGACAGTGGAAGGGGGTGGTGATAGCTGGGATAAGAGATCCTCTCTTGCCATTGCCCAAAGGAGAATATACATAATATGAAAAATATCCTCCCCATTAACACCTCAAGCATGTTAGAGAGGAGCAGGCC
This sequence comes from Neoceratodus forsteri, assembly GCA_016271365.2. NCBI lineage: Eukaryota > Metazoa > Chordata > Ceratodontiformes > Ceratodontidae > Neoceratodus > Neoceratodus forsteri. The sequence goes on along the minus strand of CM057458.1, from coordinate 1,384,961,788 downwards.
AGTCATTAGAAGTTCATGAGGGACGTTACCGAGAAGTGCCTTACCACAGCTAACAAAGAAGAATCTTAAAGCAAGTTGAAAGAAAATAATGCCAAACTTGTCATTTAACAACATTCTACAGCAACCTGAATCTGGTTGACAGGCAGGCCATTGGCAGTCGGTCTGATGCAGGAAAGTGAAACTGAGTGTTGTGCTTTTCTCCCTAGTGTTCTAGCTAAAACTCCATTCAAAATCAAGGGTAACCGTACACAGCAAATCTTTGTTACCATCTCAGGTTTGAGATGACATCAAAGCCCTCTCGAGCTTCATTCTTGATATATGTATGATGTGATCTCAAATCTTAAATTGGAACACTGTCTTGTTGTGTATGGTTACCCATACTCCATTCTATAAATGTTGTCTCCATCATAGCAGTGATATGATTGCATTCACTAGATACTGTAGTTTCCAGGGCAGAGAACAGAATGAGCTAATATGAGACAAGGATTTGAAGCACTTTAATATGGTAATTTCTCTTGTAATATAGAAATTAGTTGTGATACACGTCTTTTCTTGCTCCAGCTCAATACTGCTGGTCTATCAGGAATGTTACAGTAAGCACTCGGATATCCAGGCCAACCCTTCCCATTATCTTTGATGGCCATCTAACCATGACAGTTAAATGAACACATATTCAACAACAAACAAAGCAAAGCATACCAGCCACAGGGATGGAAAAATAAGCGTGATGCATGTGTGAGTTGGACAAATGGGTGTGGACTAAATTAATAGATATGAACATGATAAGCAGTGAGGGAAATGGGATACCAATGCTATACTTATCTGTAGAGTTACATTTTTGGCTTATGATGCTGTCAGACTGAAAGGGTTTATATACAGTAGCTTTGACATTTATGCAATCCTAGCATTTTTCATCGTGCACATGTCATACAGGGATGGTTTCAGTTGAACTGTGTAGTGGCAGAAACCCACAAAAATACATTTCTATAGTCACAATGTTCATTTTTATTCTTGTATGTATTTACTGTACACATTGATTTTTAAAAATATGTTTACATAAGGGAGGTGCTATTATAACTAAAGCTTTATTTTTGCATAATATCAGGGGATTGAGTAATATTATTCTTCATGATTCTCAAGGTAAAACTCATTACCTTCATTCCCCCAACTCAGTACATATGTAGAGTAAATGAATACCTGTTAAATTTCATTAAAAATACCAACAACAGTTTCATCTGGTTCAAGGTCAGTTGGCATTCATCTGTATCCCCTTCCCCCGGGTCGTGCCTGAAAATAGACAGGATTTGTCTAGTGCACTTACCCGGTCAACAAAAAATGAAAGAAAAAAAAAAGATTAGAATTGTTACATAAATGTCGGCCCCGGCATTTAGCTACTGAGAAGTGCTGTGCAGGTGCAGACAATAAAAACCCTTTTATATGAAGACCTCATGAGGAAAAGAATAAACTGACAAAAGAGAGGAAATATGCATGGAACTGATAACTATACTAGCTATCTATCACACATACAGAGGGTTATGTGAAGAAAGAAGCCCTATTTGTCATCAAGTTCATCCTTCTGATATCCTGTCTATCTAGCTCTTTGATATTAGTCCACCTGTAATATTATTATGATAAATGTCATACTTTTCCAGGAATTAATCCATTTTGTGCTCAAAGTACCCAGTTACAGTGCTCTGATTACCCAATCTCAGAAACCTACCCAACAGTCCTGCCACCTTCTGAGTAAATACTTCCTTAATCCTATTCTAAGCAAATGCCAAAAAAAAAAAGTTTGAAGCTGTAACAGTGCTGGGGCACAGATAACAACAGTATACACAAGCAGAAACAACCCTGCACTTGGGGACCTATACTAAACACCAGCAAAAAGCGGGCTAAAGTGTTACACATGTTTCATTTATTTTTGCATATGGCATTAAAATTACAGTTTGATAAAGCAGGCATGACACAGAACAACTCAAAATTTCATGTCCATATTATGTGCTTTATTAAGAAAGAGTGTATGGATATTAACATTCTCTTTTTATGCAAATATAAGCTCATGCAAATGTAACATCAATTTTTAAATACAAGTAACTGAAACACTCAGTGCAATTTACTGTAAAAACAAATCACTCCAAAAACAGCCTCTTAAGAACATTTCCATGGATACCACAACTGATTTAAATCATATCTTAAGTCTTCTGGCTCTTCTCTCATTGATGCGCATGACTATCAATTTTCTCATTCCTTCTACTGAGAAGGATATATTTACAACATCACTGAAGTGTCCAGCCGAAGTATCCCTTTGTTCCCATGATAACTGAACATTCCAAAACACTGAATGCAAAATAGACCAAAAACAAATACTTAATTACTGGATTTATGGTCAGGTGATCAAATAAAAGGCAACAGATCCAGTCTGCAATTTGCCCTTTCCCTTGGCATTATTTAATTGAAAGATCCACATCTACTTTAGTAAGCCTTCAAATCTATGTCACCTACATCCCTCCCGTGGTCCCACTCACACTTTTCCAATGCTCATAAATCAAAACACGTGGCTCCGACAATTCTCTAACCAAAATATGCAATGCCAGGGCATTATCAGGATCACAGTTTGAAAAAATACCTTTCAAATCTTCCCCAATATCCACTTTTAGTTTCATACACATTTTCCTGACATACAGTAGTAGCAGCCAGACATACATTTTGCTCGATACACTACTTTTTCTACATTGCAGTTAATAAATTGCTTGAATTGATTACTCCTTGGTCACAGTATTGAACACAAAAGTACTGTGCTTAATCTTATTTTTGTAAATCAGTGTCCACAACAACAATTCCTACCTGAGTGGCTGGCATCTATTGTAGTATATTAGATTGCTTATCTGTACACTCCGTAGTGCATTCTTTAAGGGTTCTGCCAGATGATAGGACATATCAATGCATATTTATGATTTGTTTCAATACTAGTAGACTACAGTATATGTTACAAGTGGAAAATAAATTTAAATGCATCCCCATGTTTCCAACATCAAGAAGACCCTGCAATGCTGTTGAACCTGCACTCACATTTGTCCCATTTATTAAGTCTCTTCTATCCTTGTCATCTGCTACAGCCCTTGCTCCTAAAATACATTCCAAGTGTATACCCACTTGTAAAAAGCATTCAGTTAATATGTCCTCTTTTGTCACATAATCCAGTGCAGTACTACAATTTCACTTTACCCAATAAAACTGGTTTAGAGGAATGTTCTATATCATTTTGGAGGCTATATAGCGTAGTGGTTAAAGACACTGATCTGTGAACCTAGAGACTTGGGTTTGAATTTCGTCAGCACCCACTTGCATACTGTGTGACCCTGAGCAAGTCAAGTAACTTCCTTGCACTTCCAGGTCATACCTGGAAACAAGCATCAGCTTAGTGTGCCTTTCCTGGTTAAATTGCCTCGGGTGGGTGTCAGCTAGTGCAATGTAGAACCTAGTATCCATTTATTTTCTGAACAAGTCTGTTTTGCTTCCCCTGCCATCCTTCTCTATTGGTAATCCCAAAAGTATAATTTTACTGAGATCTTACTTCAATGCAAATTTTAGATTGGAGTTGGTGCTCTCCAAACAATTTATAAATGATTGTATCTCGTCCACCGTACCATCCCATGCAATAACTATATCGGCAATAAAATTATGATATGGGTGTATATAGTCAAAAAAGTAATTTTTGTTGCCATTTCATATGTATTCATCTTCCCAGGTCCCCAGATGCACATTCACATAATTTGAGGTGAACAACCCCCCAGTGGTGGTTCCTTGAATTTGGCTATACCATCTGCCCAGGAAACAAAACACTAGAAGAAACAGCACCTTCTATTTGGTATATAAATCTGAATCCAAAAGATACCATTTCAATGATTAAAGGAGAAGACTCCTGTATATTTATGATCTGGATATATCTGATGTATTTATTATACGTTACATCAAGTACTGTACATATGTCAATAAGAGATCAGCCATTTCTTCTGTTGCAACACATATCTAGAGTTTGAGGCTCTGACACAAGGTAGTAAAATGTCAAGCAAGCCTCCATTTACATGCAAATGAGTCATTTGTAATACAGCCCCTCCCAATCCTTGATGTCACTGCAGCAACAGTGCAGAACAAAACATAAGGGTATCAATGCTGACTTGCCTGATTTTAGTTTAAGTTTGCAATGGCTTAAGGCAGTTTTGTCATACAACTCACACAGGGAGTAGTACTGGTAGCCTTAATACTGTATGTGTAGAGCAAATAATACATCTAATACTACTGCATTCACAGGAAACATAATCTGTTTCTGTGTACTGCTCATTTCTCTCTGTGAGACAGTTGTAACATGTGGTAGGCTCCCTGGTTTATTATTGTTGTGAAACAAAACAGAAAGCTGCAGTGTGCCCAAAAATGTGCTAAAAATGTAAACACAGTGCCACTCCTGTACTGTTAACATGTTGCCCCCAATCAGTTTAGAAGGCATTCTTACTGGAAAGTGAGGAAATTGGATAGGTGTGGGTGTGCTGAGCTGTTTGCAGGGTAGGTTGGGGTGCCTTATGTAGCAAAATGTTGTTGCTGTATTTAAATGTGGTGTTTCTTAGACTAAAATGCTGCTTGCTGTTTGCTTGGCGGGTGCATGGTGTGGGCCACTTTTTTGGAAGCATGTTATGGCATATAGGCTCATGTCAGGCTGACCGATTTTTGTCTAGGTTTGGGGGAGGCCTCCTGCTGCCAGTTCACCCTCTGTTGTGTTTGCTTGGTGGCTGGGGTGGAGGGATGCTGCATGGTGTGGGCCTTTATCTGGAAGCCGGCTGTGGTATGTAAGCCTCGAGTGGATCATTTGGAACTCAAAAGTGAATGTTTTCACTTACTGGGCTCCAAATATCCACTTGAGGCCTCATACCATGTGGTCTGATGTTTTCTGATGTTTACTTTTGGTAGAGGCCTCATGTAGAAAAATCCACCAGTGCTCTTGTGTAAAACTGGTAGGCACAGCATATTAATTGTTTATGCAATGCTGCGCCCTCCTGTGCATACTAAAGATGCACTTTGGGGTTTAAAATGGTGCAACTGAGATCTACACACCACTGCAGGCTTCCAGATAAATGCCCATGCCATGTCTACTGATTTTTCTTATGTTTGCCTGGTTGGGGGTGGGGTGCCATGTCCACCCCCTTGCTGTGTTTGAACTGGTCAAAAGTGATGTTTTTGTTATTATGTGATATTGCTGCTTAAATTAAAACTGTTGCTCGGGGGGGGGGTAACGCATGGTGTGAGCCTTTATTTGGAAGTCTGGTGTGGAGTGTAGGCCTCAATTTCACCATTTGGATCCCTAGGGTATATCTTGGACAGCTGGTGGGCACAGCATATTAATCTTTCATGCAATGCTGCATCCTCCTGTACATACTAAAGATTCACTTTGGGGTTTCAAATAGTGTAACAGTTTTTTTTGATTTTAGAAAAATTCTGCTTGGTGTTTGTTGGGGGGGTAATGCTCCATGGTATGGGCCATTATCTGGAAGCATGCTGTGGTGTGAAGGCCTCGAGTGGATCATTTGGAACCGGAAAGTGATTGTGTTTACTTATAGGGCTCCAATTGATCCACCCGAGGCCTACACACCACAGCAGCCTTCCAGATAAAGGCTCATGCCATGCGGTCTGATGTTTTTTGATGTTTGCTTTTGGGAGAGGCCTCATGTAGCCAAGTCCACCTGGGCTCTTGCAGTGTTTGAACTGGTCGAATGTGGAATTTTTAGAAAAATGCTGCTTGGTGTTTATTGGGGGAATGTGCTGCACGGTATGGGCCTTTATGTGGAAACCTGCTGTGGTGTGTAGGCCTCAAGTGGATCATTTGGAACCCAAAAGTAAACCATTGATGTACTACAGGTTGGCACAGTATATTAATTGTTCATGCAATGCTGTGTCCTCCCAAGCACAACAAAGATTTACTTTGGGATTCCAAATGGTGCGACTGAGGCCTACAAACTACAACAGGCTTCCAGATAAAGACCCACACCATGCCAACTAATTTTTCTGATGTTTGCCTGGGTGGGGGGTGCCAAGTCCACCCTCTTGTTGTGTATGAACTGGTCAAAAGTGATGTTTTTGTTATTATGTGATATTGCTCCTTACATGAAAATTGTTGCTCAGGGGGGCAATGCATGGTGTGGCCTTTATTTTGGGGTCTGGTGTAGTATGTAGGTCTTGATTTCACCATTTAGAACCCCAAGATCTATCCTTGATGATTGGTGGGCACAGCATATTAATTTTTCATGTGATGCTGTGTCATCCTATGCATACTAAAGAGTCACTTTGGGGTTTCAAATGGTGCAACTGTTTTTTTTTTGATTTTAGAAAAATGCTGCTTGGTGTTTGTTTTGGGGTGGAGGAATGCTGCATGGTGTAGGCCTTTATCTGGAAGCCTGCTGTGGTATGTAGGCCTCAAGTGGATCATTTGGAACCGAAAAGTGAATGTTTTTACTTAATGGGCCTACACACCACAGCAGCCTTCCAGATAAAGGCTCATGCCATGCGGTCTGATGTTTTATGATGTTTGCTTTTGGTAGTGGCCTCATGTAGCCAAGTCCACCAGTGCTCTTGCTGTGTTTGAACTGGTCGAATGTGGAATTTTTAGAACAATACTGCTTGGTGTTTGTTGGGGGGTGCGGGTGCCGCATGGTATGGGCCTTTATTTGGAAACCTGCTGTGGTGTGTAAGCCTCGAGTGGATCCTATGCAACCCAAAAGTGAATCTCTGATGTACAACAGGTAGGCACAGCATATGAATAGTTCATGCAATGCTGCATCCTCCTGAGCATACCAAAGATTCACTTGGGGGTTCTAAATGGTGCGACTGAGGCCTACAAACCACAACAGGCTTCCAGATAAAGGCCCACACCATGTCGACTAATTTTTCTGATGTTTGCCTGGGTTGGGGGGGGATTGCCAAAGCCACCATCTTGTTGTGTTTGAACTGGTCAAAAGTGATGTTTTTGTTATTATGTGATTTTGCTACTTTAATCAAAACTGTTGCTCATGGGGGTAATGCATGGTGTGGGCCTTTATTTGGAAGTTTGGTGTGGTGTGCAGGCCTCAATTTCACCATTTGGAACCCTAAGGTTTATCCGATTCCACCTCTCAGCCTCAAGTTTATGTTTTTGTGTGCTAATGGGTCTGGAGTGCCACCATTATCATTCTTGTCAGAGTCGGATTACAGCCATTATGCAAACTGACTCTGGTAACCTGTAGTACTGACTGAGCAGTGTTTTCATATAATATATAATGACAACACAAAAATGTTGTTCAGGAAGGGTATTCTGGGGACGGCTTTATAATTTTATACATAACACCCACACAAAAAACAGAGACAGTAGCAGGCATAGAACAGTTTCACGTAGTTTTGAGACACATTTTGCATCTGTACAGTAAATTCTGTATAATTGTTTTTAAAAATGCTACTGTAAGGAAATATCTATGTTAATGTTGTGTGCTAAAGATTTACTGAGAAACATGAAATGAGATTATCACAGTTTCAGCAGATGTAGTATGACCCTGTGATTTGCATACTGTAGCTGACTGTAAGCTTTAAACCCAAAGTTATACCACCGTTCATAACCAGATTACCGAATACTGGTAAGGCTACTCCATGGACTGTGTTTATGATAGCTAATCTCACACCACAGTGAAACACATTCATCTTCAGCTCCTTTGATCTGGTGCATGGGGGTAAGATTTTAGTACCTCATGGTTACTCACCCCTTGTAGTCCCTTACTGCTTAAAAATCAGCATTTCCCTAAATGTTAGAGCTGCATAGCAAGCTTTGTCACTTTTCGTTAAAGGAGAATCTCAAGTTTAGCTGTTATGGTGAAAACGTCAGTATCTGAATACAACAGTTTTTATTCTGATTAGCATAAAAGTGCTAAAAATAAAAATGTGTTTTCCTTGGCATCTTTTGTTAGATAGAGATATAAATGAAGTAGTTCTAGGTGGCACAAAAACAAACTGACTTTGGAATAAGCAGGGAGCCAAGTGTTTCATTTTTTGGTTACCTTTAAATAACATCTGCAACATGAAATGTACTTTTGTTCTCCATTTTTAATATATAATTACGATGAGGAGATGTGCAATCAAGCCAACTTTCTGCCTCTTTCCATTGTCTATTACAGCTTTCAACTGGCAAGTGCACTCCTCAAGGTCGGGAGCTCACAAACCAGTGTTAATTTTCATATTCACCGCTTCACTGATTGTCTTAATAATGCTGTAAATTAATTTGCTGACAATAAATTAAAATTTACCACCATCAGTGAGTGCTTCTATAACTATCTAGCAGCAGCAGAACCTCTGAGAATGCAATATGGTTGAAGCTTCAGGATGTAACTAAGAGGACTTCCTTTCTCCTCATGCAGGGCACAAGCAACCTCCACCTTTCCTGCCAGCATTTCTGCTTCTCATACATGTCTTCACACTTCTCCCATCTCAGTCCCAGTACTATATTTTTCCTTAGTTAAATTTCAGTTGGTTTTAAGACAAATAACCCATTTCATTCATAGATCAAAACTGCTTCTGATCAGCATAAATGAACAAAAATTCCTTTGAATCTTATACTGTTATATGTATACTGTAGATCTCTAACATAACACCCTCAATGAGAGTCATGGTAAAAAAAAAAAAAAAAAACCTACACCTATGCATTACTGGTCCTCTGGACTCCTTATCCAATCCTGATGGACCCCAAAACCCCTGGTTTACTAAACTTAAAAGTTTTAACATGCATCTGATGCATTGTTAAGATTATTTTACACTAAAATCTCCCACCTGGCTTGAATGCCAGTATTCTCACTTGGAGTGCCTTGTACAAGATTGTGATCATGAGGTTAGGAGATGGGGAGGTGATGAGGATTAGGGATGTTGTTTACAGATTTTGAAGTTTGTTTTGTATGAGGTACTTCACAACTAAAGCAAGGCCCCATACTTGTTGCTTGGGTTTTTTAATGGGGTGGAGAGGGTGGAGTTGAGCTTGAGAACTCATATATCACCTTTCTAACCTTTGCATGCTTTGGGTTGAAAACCACAGCACCATCTTTCTGAATTATGTGGGGTTTGAGTTTTGTATCACCTCAGCCCTTCTCTGTATTAGCATAGTTTTGTAATGAATCAGTCAATAATTAAGCAATACATTCTAAATACAAAAAAGATACATGCATCTTTCTCTCTCCCTCTCTCTCTCTGTCTGTCTATACACACATACACACACTCACTCATACACATATAGAGTACATGGCTTGCTCCTTCCAGCCAAAGGAGTCTTTATCATTTATTTCCCTGTATACCTCACCAAATACAGCTGTTTACCTCCCAATTAATGTTACATAACTCTGCAGGTGTACAGTTTTAACCTCTCAGTTGAGATACTGTAGTTTCCAGGGCAGAGAACAGAATGAGCTAATATGAGACAAGGATTTGAAGCAAATTAATATGGTAATTTCCCTTGAAATATAGAAATTAGTTGTGATACACGTCTTTTCTTGCTCCAGCTACAATACTGCTGGTCTGTCAGAAATGTTACAGTAAACACTCAGATATCCAGGCCAACCCTTCCCATTATCTTTGATGGCCATCTAACCATGACAGTTAACTGAACACATATTCAATAACAAACAAAGCAAAGCATACCAGCCACAGGGATGGTAAAGTAAGCGTGATGCATGTGTGAGTTGGACAAATGGGTGTGGACTAAATTAACAGATGTGAACATGAAAAGCAGTGAGGGAAATGGGATACCAATGCTCTTCTTATCTGTAGAGTGTCACATTTTTGGCTTATGATGCTGTCAGACTGAAAGGGTTTATGTATAGTAGCTTCTATATTTATGCATTCCTAGCATTTTTCATCATGCACATGTCATACAGGGATGGTTTCAGTTGAACTGTGTAGAGGCAGAAACCCACAAAAATACATTTCTATAGTCACAATGTTCATTTTTTTCTTGTATGTATTTACTGTGCACATATTGATTTTTAAAAATGTGTTTACATAAGGGAGGTGCTATTATAACTAAAGTTTATTTTTGCATAATATCAGGGGATTGAGTAATATTATTCTTCATGATTCTCAAGGAAAAACTCATTGCCTTCATTCCCTTCAACTCAGCACATATGTAAAGTAAATGAATACCTGTTAAATTTCACTAAAAATACCAACAACAGTTTCCTCTGGTTCAAGGTCAGTTGGCATTCATATGTATCCCCTTCCTCCAAGTCATGCCTAAAAATAGTCAGGATTTGTCTAGTGCACTTACCTGGTCAACAAAAAACGAAATTAAAAAAAAAAGATTAGAATTCTCACATAAATGTCTGCCCCAGCATTTAACTACTGAGAAGTGCTGTGCAGGTGCAGATAATAAAAACCCTTTTACATGAATACCTCATGAGGAAAAGAATAAACTGACAAAAGAGAGGAAATATGCATGGAACTGATCACTATGCTAGTTTATCTATCACATATACAGAGGGTTATGTGAAGAAAAACGCCCTATTTGTTATCAAGTTCATCCTTCTGATGTTCTGTCAATTTAATTCTTTGATATTAGTCCACCTGTAATATTATTATGATAAAGTTAATATTTTTACAGGAATTAATCCATTTTGTGTTCAAAGTACCCAGTTACAGTGGTCTGATTACTTAATCTCAGAAACCTACCCAACAGTCCTGCCACCCTCTGAGTAAATACTTCCTTAATCCTCTTCTAACCAAATGCCAAACAAAAAACTTGAAGCTGTTAATAGTGCTGGGGCACAGATAACAACAGTATACACAAGCAGAAACAACCCTGCGCTTGGGGACTTATACTAAACACCAGCAAAAAGTAGGCTAAAGTGTTGTACATGTTTTATTTATTTTTGCATATGGCATTAAAATTACAATTTGATAAAGCAGGCATGACACAGAACAACTCAATATTTCGTGTACATACTCTGTGCTTTATTAAGAAAGAGTGTATGGATGTTAACATTCTCTTTTTATGCAACTATAAACACATGCAAATGTGACAACAGTTTTTAAATACAAGTAACTGAAACACTCAGTGCAATTTGAAAACAAACCTCTCAAAAAACAGCCTCATACAAATATTTCCATGGATATCACAATTGATTTAAATCAGATCTTAATTTGTTTGGCTCTTCTCTCATTGATGTTCATCATACTATCAATTATTTCATTCCTTCTACTGAGAAGGACTCATTTACAACATCACTGAAGTGTCCGGTCAATGTATCCCTTTGTTCCCATGATAATTGTACACTCCAAAACACTGAATGTAAAATAAACCAAAAACAAATACTTAATTACAGGATTTATGTTCACATGATCAAATGAAAGGCAACAGATCCAGTCTGCAATTTGCCATTTCCCTTGGCATTATTTAATTGAGAGATCCACATCTGCTTTAGTAAGCCTTCAAATCTATGTCACCTCCACCCCTCCTGTGGTCCCACTCACACTTTTCCAATGCCCATAAATCAAAACACATGGCTCGGACAATTCTCTAACCAAAATATGCATTACCAGGGCATTATCAGGATCTCAGTTTGAAAAAAAAAATACCATTCAAGCATCCCCCAATATGCACTTTTAGTTTCATACACATTTTCCTGACACGCAGTAGTAGCAGGCAGACATACATTTTGCTCGATACACTACTTTTTCCACATTGCAGTTAATAAATTGCTTGAAATGATTACTCCTTGGCCACAGTATTGAACACAAAAGTACTATGTTTAATCTTATTTTTGTAAAGCAGTGTCTGCAACAACAATTCCTACCAGAGTGGCTGGCATCTATTGTGGTATAATAGATTGCTTATCAGTACACTGTGTAGTGCCTTCTTTAAGGGTTCTGTCAGATGATAGGACATACCAATGCATGTTTATGATTTCTTTCAGTACTATTAGACTCTATGTTACAAGTGGAAAATAAATTTAAATGCACCCCCATGTTTCCAACATCAAGAAGACCCTGCACTGCTGTTGAACCTTCACTCACATTTGTCCCATTTATTACGTCTCTATTATCCTTTTCATCTGCTATAGCCCTTGCTCCTAAAATACATTCCAAGTGTATACCCACTTGTAAAAAGCATTCTGCTAATATGTCCTCTTTTGTCACATAATCCAGTGCAGTACTACAATTTCACTTTACCCAATAAAACTGGTTTAGAGGAATGTTCTATATCATTTTGGAGGCTATATAGCGTAGTGGTTAAAGACACTGAGCTGCAAACCTAGAGACCTAGGTTTGAATCCCATCAGCACCCATCTTTTTTTTATTAGTTGTTTATCCAGGAGTAGCACACTAAGCTGAAAGCTTTTTTACAGGTGCGACCTGGGAGCACAGAGAAGTTAAGTAACTTGCTGAGGGTCACACAGTATGCAAGTGGAAGCTGTGGGATTAAAACCCATGTCTGGTCTGCTGGATGTCACCAGATTTGCAGCTCAGAGCCTTAAACCACTGTGCTATACTGCCTCCCTAAGCAAGTCACTTCACTTCCTTGCACTTCCAGGTCATACCTGGAAACATGCACTGGCTTAATGTGCCTTTCCTGGTTAAATTGCCTTGGGTGGGTGTCAGCTAGTGCAATGTAGAACCTAGTATCCATTTGTTTTCTGAACAAGTCTGTTTTGCCTCCCCTGCCATCCATCTCTATTGGTAATCCCAAAAGTCTAATTTTACTGAGATCTTACTTCAATGCAAATTTTAGATTGGAGTTGGTGCTCTCCAAACAATTTATAAATGATTGTATCTCGTCCACCGTACCATCCCATGCAATAACAATATTGGCAATAAAGTTATGATATGGGTGTATATAGTCAACAAAGTAATTTTTGTTGCCATTTCATATGTATTCATCTACCCAGGTCTCCAGATACACATTCACATAATTTGAGGTGAACAACACCACCATCTGCCTAGGAAACAAAGCACTAGAAGAATCTGCACCTTCTGTTTGGTATATAAATCTGAATCTAAAGGAGACCATTTCAGTGATTAAAGGTGAAGACTCCTGTATATTTATGATCTGGATATGTCTGATGCATTTATTATACATTACATCAAGTACTGTACATATGTCAATAAGAGATCAGCCATTTCTTCTGTTGCAACACATATCTAGAGTTTGAGGCTCTGACACAAGGTAGTAAAATTTCAAGCAAGCCTCCATTTACATGCAAATGAGTCACTTGTAATACAGCCCTCCATTCCTTGATGTCACTGCAGCAACAGTGCAGAACAAAACATAAGGGTATCAATGCTGTCTAGCCTGATTTTAGTTTAAGTTTGCAATGGCTTAAGACAGCTCTGTCATGCAACTCACACAGGGAGTAGTACTTGTAGCCTTAATACTGTATGTGTAGAGCAAATAATACATTTAATAGTATTGCCTTCAAAGGAAACAAAATCTGTTTCTGTGTACTGCTCATTTCTCTCTGTGAGACAGTTGTAACATGTTGTGGAAAGCAGTAGACTGAATCAGTTAATCCACCAATCAATCAACCAATCAATTGAGCAGTCAATCAGTCACTTGGTAGTGAACCAGGTGAACACCCTTGAGAAGATTCATTATAAGGTGAGCCTGGGCAGTTTACCAAAGGATCACACAAGACTGACTTCTTTGTCAGTTCATGAAAATGGGTTACCTATAGTTTACCTGTAATGTCCCCAAGACATTACCAAAACACAAATGCATGGAAAACCATTATTAAATGTAGTGCAGTGGCTTTTGAAATAATACAGTGCAAGCAGATAAAAAACTTAACAAGAATGCCATGGCACACTCCTTAATGGTAAATTCCCACAACTTTGTGTGCAAATTCCAACAAGAACTGGGGAATGCTCTGTGACATTTTTTCCCATGCCAGCACTATATGATTCCTTGAGTTGTAACAGTTTGTGTCTTGTGAAATAAAGTTTTTTCATACAGATTACTCATTTATTGTGTGCTCTGCACTTTTTTGCTGCATGTATAACTTACACCTTCCCCCAAAAACAACCTGAAGAAGAGCAGCCTCGGATGTAACTTACTAAGTCCCCGTTAGATGCATTCGGACATTTTATCAAGGAGCTCTTTTAAAATTCATTTTCCCCAATTTTCTTAGTTGATTCCCTCCATTGTTGTCCCTTGTAGCCCACTGAGAGGCTTGTTTGCAATTCCCCATTTTATTACAAGCTTAGCACTGGTGTCATTCACCTGGCAACAGATTCATGTCCACTTGCCCGGATGTTCATGTCGAGAGGTCGCGTGGTGGAGGAGCTGCACGAGAACACAAGGCATGGAGTGATGTGCCATAATAGTGCGTCGGGCATCGAGGGTGTATAAAGGCAGCAACCCTAAGCAAATATATCCCTTTCTTCATGCCACAATCCAGGATTGAAGTAGTTTTGTCCACCAGCGTTACGTGTCAAGACTCCAGCAGGCTCCATTGATGACCATCTTATCTTTTACCAGGCTATCAGTTAAGAGGCCAGAGCATCACGTCTTTCGGCATTCTTATCTGATTTCAATTGGATTGGTATGGGTATGTGGGATTTACATCAAGCTTCATTTGGCACCTTTTCAGAGGTAGATACTGGCTCACCTTCATGATATTTGTGTTTCAAGTCTCTTTTTATGGTGTGGTAGGCTCCCTAGTTTATTATTGTTGTGAAACAAAACAGAAAGCTGCAGTGTGCCCAAAAATGTGCTAAAAATGTAAACACTGTGCCACTCCTGTACTGTTCACATGTTGCCCCCAATCAGTTTTAAAGGCATTTTTAGTGGAAAGTGAGGAAATTTAATAGGTGTGGAGTGTACTGAGCTGTTTTTGTGGCCACATGCTTGCAGGGTGGGATGGGATGCCTTATGTAGCAAAATGCTGTTGCTGTATTTAAATGTGGTGTTTCTTAGACTAAAATGCTGCTTGCTGTTTGCTTGGGGGGTGCATGGTGTGGGCCACTTTTTTGGAAGCGTGCTATGGCATATAGGCCTGTATCATGCTGACCGATTTTTGTCTAGGTTTGGGAGAGGCCTCATGTTGTTAGTTCACCCTCTTGCTGTGTTTGCTTGGTGGCTGGGATGGGAGGGATGCCGCATGATGTGGGCCTTTATCTGGAAGCCTGCTGTGGTGTGTAAGCCTCGAGTGGATCATCTGGAACCCAAAAGTATATGTTTTCACTTATTATGCTCTAAATGATCCACTTGAGGCCTACACACCACAGTAGCCTTCCAGATAAAGGATCATGCCATGCAGTCTGATGTTTTCTGATGTTTACTTTTGGTAGAGGACTCTTGTAGCAAAATCCACTAGTGCTCTTGATGTACTACTGGAAGGCACAGCATATTAATTGTTCAAGCAATACTGCATCCTCCTGTGCATACTAGAGATTCACTTTGGGGTTTCAAATGATGCAACTGAGGTCTACACACCACTGCAGGCTTCCAGATAAATGCCCATGCCATGTCGACCAATTTTTTTAATGTTTGCCTGGGTGGAGGGGGGGGGGGGAGTTGCCAAATCCACCCTCTTGCTGTGTTTGAACTGGTCAAAAGTGATGTTTTTGTTAGTATGTGATGTTGCTGCTTAAATCAAAACTGATACTCATGGGGGTAACTCATGGTGTGGGCCTTTATTTGGAAGTCTGGTGTGGTGTGTAGGCCTTGATTTCACCTTTGGAACCACAGTTTATATAATTGACAATTGATGGGCACAGCATATTAATTTTTCATGCAATGTTGCGTACCCCTGTGCATACTAAAGATTCACTTTGGGGTTTCAAATGGTTCAGCAGTTTTTTTTGATTTTAGAAAAATGCTGCTTGGTGTTTGTTTTGGGGGGTAATGCTGCTTGGTATGGGCCATTATCTGGAAGCTGGCTGTGCTGTGTAAGCCTCGAGTGGATCATTTGGAACCCAAAAGTGAATGTTTACACTTATTGGGCTACACACCACAGCAGCCTTCCAGATAAAGGCTCATGCCATGCGGTCTGATGTTTTATGATGTTTGCTTTGGTAGTGGCCTCATGTAGCCAAGTCCACCAGTGCTCTTGCTGTGTTTGAACTGGTCAAATGTGGAATTTTTAGAAAAATGCTGCTTGGTGTTTGTTGGGGGGTGTGGGTGCCGCATGGTATGGGCTTTTATTTGGAAACCTGCTGTGGTGTGTAGGCCCCAGTGGATCATATGGAACCCAAAAGTGAATCTTTGATGTACAACTGGTAGGCACAACATATTAATAGTTCATGCAATGCTGTGTCCTCCTGTGCATACCAAAGATTCACTTTGGGGTTCCAAATGGTGCGACTGAGGCCTACAAACTACAACAGGCTTCCAGATACCAGATAAATGCCCATGCCATGTCGACTGATTTTTCTGATGTTTGTCTGGGTGGGGGAGGGGTTGCCAAGTCCACTCACTTTGCTTGTTTGAACTGGTCAAAAGTGATGTTTTTGTTAGTATGTGATTTTGCTACTTTAATCAAAACTGTTGCTCATGGGGGTAATGCATGGTGTGGGCCTATATTTGGAAGTTTGGTGCAGTGTGTAGGCCTCAGTTTCACAATTTGGAACCCCAAGGTGTATCTCATTCCACCTCTCAGCCTCAAGTTTATGTAATTGTGTGCTAATGGATCTGGAGTGCCACCATTATCATTCTAGTCAGCGTCTGATTACAGCCATTATGCAAACGGACTCTGATAACCTGTAATACTGACTGAGCAGTGTTTTCATATAATATATAATGAAAACACAAAAATGTTGTTCAGGAAAGGCATTCTGGGGTCGGCTTTATAATTTTGTACATACCACCCACACAAAAAACAGAGACAATAGCAGGCATAGAACATTTTTGTGTAGTTTTGAGACACATTTTGCATCTGTACAGTAAATTCTGTATAAATGTTTTTAAAAATACTACTGTAAGTAAATATCTATGTTAATGTTGTGTGCTAAAGATTTACTGAGAAACATAAAATGAGATGATCACAGTTTCAGCAGATGTAGTATGACCCTGTGATTTGCACACTGTAGCCGACTGTAAGCTTTTTTTTTTTTTTTTTTTTAAACCCAAAGTTATACTACCGTTCATAGCCAGATTACCTAATATTGGTAAGGCTACTCCATGGACTGTGTTTATGATCACTAGTCTCACACCACAGTGAAACACCTTCATCTTCAGCTCCTTTGATCTGGTGCATGGGGGTAAAATTTCAGTACCTTATGGTTACTCCCCCCTTGTAGTCCCTTACTGTTTAAAAATCAGCATTTCCCTAAATGTTAGAGCTGCATAGCAAGCTTTGTCACTTTTCATTAAAGGAGAATCTCAAGTTTAGCTGTTATGGTGAAAACGTCAGTATCTGAATACAACAGTTTTTATTCTGATTAGCATAAAAGTGCTAAAAATAAAAATATGTTTTCCTTGGCATCTTTTGTTAGATAGAGATATAAATGAAGTAGTTCTAGGTGGCTCACAAAAAAACTGACTTTGGAATAAGCAGAGAGCCAAGTGTTTCATTTTTTGGTTACCTTTAAATAACATCAGCAACATGAAATGTACTTTTGTTCTCCGTTTTTAATATATAATTAGGATGAGATGTGCAATCAAGCCAACTTCCTGCCTCTTTCCATAGTCTATTACAGCTTTCAACTGGCAAGTGCACTCCTCAAGAGTTGGCAGTTCACAAACCAGTGTTAATTTTCATATTCACCACTTCACTGATTGTCTTAAAAATACTGTAAATTAATTTGCTGACTATAAATTAAAATTTACCACAATCAGTGAGTGCTTTTATACATATTTAGCAGCAGCAGCAGAACCTCTGAGAATGCAATATGGTTGAAGCTGCAGGATGTAATGAAGAGGACTTAGTTTCTCCTGAAGCAGGTCACAAGCAACCCCCACCTTTCCTGCCAGCATTTCTGCTTCTCATACTCGTCTTCACACTCCTCCCATCTCAGTTCCAGTGCTATATTTTTCCTTAGTTAAATTTCAGTTGGTTTTAAAACATATAACCCATTTCATTCATAGATCAAAACTGGTACTGATCAGCATAAATGAAAAAAATTCCTTTAAATCTTACATTGTTATATGTGTACTGTTGATCTCAAACATAACACCCTCAATGAGAGTCATGGTAAAAAAAAGTAAATAAAACCTACACCTATGCATTACTGATCCTCTAGCCTCATTATCCAATCCTGATGGACCCCAAAACCCCTGGTTTACTAAACTTAAAAGTTTTAACATGCATCTGATGCATTGTTAAGATTCTTTTATACTAAAATCTCCCACCTGGCTTGAATGCCAGTATTCTCACTTGGAGTGCCTTGTACAAGATTGTGATTATGAGGTTAGGGGATGGGGAGATGGTGAGGATTAGGGATGTTGTTTACAGATTTTGAAGTTTGTTTTGTATGAGGTACTACAGAACTAAAACATGGCCCCATTCTTGTTGCTTGGCTTTGGTAATGGGGTGGAGAGGGTGGAATTAAGCTTGAGAACTCATGTAGCACCTTTCTAAAGTATGCTTTGGGATGGAAACCACAACAACATCTTTCTAAATTATGTGGGGTTTGAGGTTTGTATCATCACAACCCTTCTCTGTATTAGCATTGTTTTGTAATGAATCAGTCAATAATTGAGCAACACATTCTAAATACAAAAAAGATACATGCATCTTTCTCTTTCTCTATCTGTCTCTCTGTCTGTCTATACACACACATACACACACTCACACATACATCCATAGAGTACATGGCTTGCTCTTTCCAGCCAAAGGAGTCCTTATCATATGTTTCCATGTATACCTCACCAAATACAACTGTTTACCTCCCAATTAATGTTACATAACTCAGCAGGTGTACAGTTCTAACCTCTCAATTGAGATGCTGTAGTTTCCAGGGCAGAGAACAGAATGAGCTAATATGAGACAAGGATTTGAAGCACATTAATTTGGTAATTTCTCTTGTAATGTAGAAATTAATTGTGATACATGTCTTTTCTTGCTCCAACTACAATACTGCTGGTCTGTCAGGAATGTTACAGTAAGCACTCAGATATCCAGGCCAACCCTTCCCATTATCTTTGATGGCCATCTAACCATGACAGTTAACTGAACACATATTCAATAACAAACAAAGCAAAGCATGCCAGCCACAAAGATGGAAAAGTAAGCATGACGCATGTGTGAGTTGGACAAGTGGGTGTTGACTAAATTAAAAGATATGAATATGATAAGCAGTGAGGGAAATTGGATACCAATGCTATACTTATCTGTAGAGTATTACATTTTTGGCTTTTGATGCTGTCAGATTGAAAGGGTTTATGTACAGTAGCTTCTACATTTATGCATTCCTAGCATTTTTCATCGTATACGTGTCATACAGGGATGGTTTCAGTTGAACTGCGTAGAGGCAGAAACCCACAAAAATACATTTCTATAGTCACAATGTTCATTTTTTTCTTGTATGTATTTACTGCACACATATTAATTTTTAAAAATGTGTTTACATAAGGGAGGTGTTATTATACCTAAAGGTTTATTTTTGCATAATATCAGGGGACTGAGTAATATTATTCATCATGATTCTCAAGGTAAAACTCATTGCCTTCATTCCCCCAGCTCAGTACATTTATAAAGTAAATGAATACCTGTTAAATTTCACTAAACATACCACCAACAGTTTCCTCTGGTTCAAGGTCAGTTGGCATTCATCTGTATCCCCTTCCCCCAGATCATGCCTGAAAATAGTTAGGATTTGTCTAGTGTACTTACCCAGACAACAAAAAAGGAAATAATAAAAAAAAAGAACATAATTCTCACATAAATGTCTGCCCCAGCATTTAGCTACTGAGAAGTGCTGTGCCGGTGCAGATAATAAAAACCCTTTTATATCAATACCTCATGTGGAAAAGAATAAACTGACAAAAGAGAGGAAATATGCATGGAACTGATAACTATACTAGTTATCTATCACATATACAGAGGGTTATGTAAAGAAAGAAACCCTATTTGTCATCAAGTTCATCCTTCTGATATCCTGTCTATTTAATCCTTTGATATTAGTCCACCTGTAATATTATTATGATAAATGTGATATTTGCCCAGGAATTAATCCATTTTGTGTTCAAAGTATCCACTTACAGTGGTCTGAATACCTAATCTCAGAAACCTACCCAACGGCCCTGCCACCCTCTGAGTAAATACTTCCTTAATCCTATTCTAAGCAAATGCCAAAAAAAAAAGTTTGAAGCTGTTAACAGTGCTGGGGCACAGATAACAACAGTATACACAAGCAGAAACAACCCTGCACTTGGGGACCTATACTAAACCTCAGCAAAAAGTGGGCTAAAGTGTTATATAGTATATGTTTTATTTATTTTTGCATGTGGCATTAAAATTAAAATTTGATAAAGCAGGCATGACACAGAACAACTCAGTATTTCATGTCCATACTCTGTGCTTTATTAAGAAAGAGTGTATGGATATTAACATTCTCTTTTATGCAAATATAAACTCGTGCAAATGTGACATCAATTTTTAAATATAAGTAACTGAAACACTCAGTGCAATTTAAAAACAAATCACTCCAAAAACAGCCTCTTATGAATATTTCATTTGATACCACAACTGATTTAAATCAGATCTTAGGTCTTTTGGCTCTTCTCTCATTGATGCTCATCAGACTATCAATTATTTCATTCCTTCTACTGAGAAGGACTCATTTACAACATCACTGAAGTGTCCGGTCAATGTATCCCTTTGTTCCCATGATAACTGTACACTCCAAAACACTGAATGTAAAATAAACCAAAAACAAATACTTAATTACAGGATTTATGGTCATGTGATCAAATGAAAGGCAACAGATCCAGTCTGCAATTTGCCCTTTCTCTTGGTATTGTTTAATTGAAAGATCCACATCTACTTTAGTAAGCCTTCAAATCTATGTCACCTCCACCCCTCCTGTGGTCCCACTCACACTTTTCCAATGCCCATAAATCAAAACACATGGCTCGGACAATTCTCTAACCAAAATATGCATTACCAGGGCATTATCAGGATCTCAGTTTGAAAAAAAAATACCATTCAAGCGTCCCCCAATATGCATTTTTAGTTTCATACACATTTTCCTGACATACAGTAGTAGCAGCCAGACATACATTTTGCTCGATACACTACTTTTTCCACATTGCAGTTAATAAATTGCTTGAATTGATTACTTCTTCGCCATACTACGGAACACAAATGTACTGTGCTTAATCTTATTTTTGTAAATCAGTGTCCACAACAACAATTCCTACCTGAGTGGCTGGCATCTATTGTGGTATATTAGACTGCTTATCTGTACACTCTGTAATGCCTTCTTTAAGGGTTCTGTCAGATGATAGGACATACCAATGCATGTTTATGATTTTTTTCAATACTATTAGGCTATATGTAATAAGTGGAAACTAAATTTAAATGCATCCCCATGTTTCCAACATCAAGAAGACCCAGCACTGCTGTTGAACCTGCACTCACATTTGTCCCATTTGTTGAGTCTCTCTTATCCTCATCTGCTATAGCCCTTGCTCCTAAAATACGTTCCAAGTGTATACCCACTTGTAAAAAGCATTCAGTTAGTATGTCCTCTTTTGTCACATAATCCAGTGCAGTACTACAATTTCATTTTACTCAATAAAACTGTTTAGAGGAATGTTCTATATAATTTTGGAGGCTATAATGTAGTGGTTAAAGACACTGAGCTGCAAACCTAGAGACCTGGGTTTGAATCCCATCAGCACCCCCTTGTGTACTGTGTGAGCCTGAGCAAGTCACTTAAATTACTTACACTCCCAGGTCTTACCTGGAAACAAGCACTGGCTTAATGTTCCTTTCCTAGTTAAATTGCCTCAGGTGGATGTCTACTAGTGCAATGTAGAACCTAGTATCCATTTATTTTCTGAGCAAGTCTGTTTTGCCTCCCCTGCCATCCTTCTCTGTTGTTAATCCCAAAAGTCTAATTTTTTCTGAGATCTTACTTCAATACAAATTTTAGATTGGAGTTGGTGCTCTCCAAACAATTTATAAATGATTGTATCTCATCCACCGTACCATCCCATGCAATAACTGTATCAGCAATAAAATTATGATATTGATGTATATAGTCAAAAAAGTAATTTTTGTTGCCATTTCATATGTATTCATCTTCCCAGGTCCCCAGATGCACATTCACATAATTTGAGGTGAACAACACCCCCATGGTGGTTCCCTGAATTTGACTGTACCATCTGCCCAGTAAACAAAACACTAGAAGAAACTACACCTTCTGTTTGGTATATAAATCTGAATCCGAAAGAAACCATTTCAATGATTAAAGGAGAAGATTCCTGTATATTTATAATTTGGATATGTCTGATGCATTTATTATACATTACATCAAGTACTGTGCATATGTCAATAAGAGACTACCCATTTCTTCTGTTGTAGCACATTTCTAGAGTTTGGGGTTCTGACAAAAGGTAGTAAAATGTCAAGCAAGCCTCCATCTACATGCAAATGAGTCACTTGTAATACAGCCCCTCCCATTCCTTGATGTCACTGCAGCAACAGTGCAGAACAAAACATAAGGGTATCAATGCTGTCTAGCCTGATTTTAGTTTAAGTTTGCAATGGCTAAAGACAGTTCTGTCATGCAGCTCATGCAGGGAGCAGTACTTGTAGCCTTAATACTGTATGTGTAGAGCAAATAGCACATCTAATAGTATTGCATTCACAGGAAACAAAATATGTTTCTGTGTACTGCTCATTTCTCTCTGTGAGACAGTTGTAACATGTTGTGGAAAGCGTGTAGACTGAATCAGTTAATCAACCAATCTACCAACCAATCAATCGAGTAGTCAGTCAGTCACTTGGTAGTGAACAAGGTGAACACACTTGAGAAGATTCATTACAAGGTGAGCCTGGGCAGTTTACCAAAGGATCACACAAGACTGACTTCTTGGTCAGTGCATGAAAATGGGTTACCTATAGTTTACCTGTAATGTCCCCAAGACATTACCAAAACACAAATGCATGGAAAACCATTATTAAATGTAGTGCAGTGGCTTTTGAAATAATACAGTGCAAGCAGATAAAAAAAATTAACAAGAATGCCATGGCACACTCCTTAATGGTAAATTCCCACATCTTTGTGTGCAAATTCCAACAAGAACTGGTGAATGCTCTGTGACATTTTTCCCATGCCAGCATTATACATGTTCATTGAGTTGTAACAGTTTGTATCTTGTGAAATAAAATTTGTTTTATACAGATTACTCATTTATTGTGTGATCTGCATGTTTTTGCCACATGTATAATGCACACCTTCCCCCAAAAGCAACCTGAAGAAGAGTAGTCTTGGATGTAACTTACTTAGTCCCCATTAGTTACATCCAGACATTTTATCAGGGAGCCCTTTTAAAATTCATTTTCCCCAATTTTCTTAGTTGGTTCCCTCCATTGCTGTCCCTTTTATCCCACTGAGAGGCTTGTTTGCAATTTCCCATTTTATTATAAGCTCAGCACTGGTTACATTTACCTGCCAACAGGTTCATGTCCACTTGCCCGGATGTTCATGTCGACAGGTCGCATGGTGGGGGAGCTGCATGAGAACACGAGGCATGGAGTGATGTGCCATAATAGTGCGTCAGGCATCGAGGGTGTATAAAAGCAGCAACCCTAAGCAAATATATCCCTTTCTTCAGCCACAATCCAGGACTGAAGTAGTTTTGTCCCCCAGCGTTACATGTCAAGACTCCAGCAGGCTCCATCGATGACCATCTTATCTTGTACCAGTCTATCAGGTAAGCAGCCAGAGCAGCACATCTTTCAGCATTCTTATCTGATTTCAATCAGATTGGTACGGGCATGTGGGATTTACATCAAGCTTCGTTTGTCACCTTTTCAGAGGTAGATACTGGCTCACCTTCATGATATTTGTGTTTCAAGTCTCTTTTTATGGTGTGGAAGGCTCCCTAGTTTATTATTGTTGGGAAACAAGACAGAAAGCTGCAGTGTGCCCAAAAATGTGCTAAAAATGTAAACACAGTGCCACTCCTGTACTTTTAACATGTTGCCCCTAATCAGTTTAAAAGGCATTTTTACTGGAAAGTGAAGAAATTGAATGGGTATGGGTGTGCTGAGCTGTTTTTGTGGCCACATGCTGCAGGGTGGGGTGAGGTGCCTTATGTAGAAAAATGCTGTTGCTGTATTTAAATGTGGTGTTTCTTAGACTAAAATGCTGCTTACTGTTTGCTTGCAGGGGCATATGGTGTGGGCCATTTTTTTGGAAGCATGCTATGGCATATTTATTTTATTTTATTTAGCTTTTATGACCGGGTAAGTGCACTAGGCAAATCCTGCCTATTTTCAGGCACGACCTGGGGGCAGGGGATTCAGATGAATGACAACTGACTTTGAAGCAGATTAAGCTGTTGGTGATATTTTTAGTGAATGAGGGAAATTTGGCCAGGACACAGGGGAAATTCCCCTACTTTTTTCGATAAGTGCCATGGGATCTTTAACATCCACCTGAACTACCACCAATCCTGGCAGATGGGACCTCAGTTTAGCGTCTCATCCGAAAGACAGCACCTCAGAAGTGCAGCACCCTTCTCATATAGGCCCATGTCAGGCTGACTGATTTTTACCTGGGTTTGGGGGAGGCTTCATGTTGCCAGTTCACCCTTTTACTGTGTTTGCTTGGTGGCTGGGGTGGGGGGGTGCCGCATGGTGTGGGCCTTTATCTGGAAGCCTGCTATGGTGTGTAAGCCTCGAGTGGATCATTTGGAACCCAAAAGTGAATGTTTTCACTTATTGGGCTCTAAATGATCCACTCGAGGCCTACATACCACAGCCGCCTTCCAGATTAAGGCTCACACCATGCGGTCAGATGTTTGCTGATGTTTGCTTTTGGTAGTGGCCTCATGTAGCCAAGTTCACCAGTGCTCTTGCTGTGTTTTAACCGGTCGAATGTGGGATATTTAGAAAAATGCTGCTTGGTGTTTGTTGGGAGGGGGGGAGCTGCATGGTATCTGGAAGCCTGCTGTGGTGTGTGAGGCCTGAGTGGATCATTTGGAACCAAAGTGATGATATCGGGGCCCCACCAGGCACCCTTCCAGATAAAGGCTCATGCCATGTGGTCTGATGTTTTCTGATGTTTACTTTTGGTAGAGGCCTCATGTAGCAAAATCCACCAGTGCTCTTGATATACAACTGGTAGACTCAGCATATTAATTGTTTATGCAATGCTGTGACCTCCTGTGCATACTAAAGATTCACTTTGGGGTTTCAAATGGTGCAACTTGAGGTCTCTGCACTACTACAGACTTCCAGATAAATGCCACTCCATGTCAACTTGTTTTTGATGTTTGCCTGGGTGGGTGGGGGTTGCCAAGTCCACCCTATTGCTGTGTTTGAACTGGTTGCTCTTGGAGGGTAACACATGGTGTGGGCCTTCATTTGGAAGTCTGGTGTGGTGTGTAGGCCTCAATTTCACCACTTGGAACCCCAGTGTATACATTTGCAACTGGTGGGCACAGCATATTCATTTTTCATGCAATGCTGCATCCTCCTGTGCATACTAAAGATTCACTTTGGGGTTTCAAATGGTGCAACATTTTTTTTTGATTTTAGAAAAATGCTGCTTGGTGTTTGTTTTGGGGGAGGGTAATGCAGCATGGTGTGGGCCTTTATCTGGAAGCTGGCTGTGGTGTGTAAGCCTCGAGTGGATCATTTGGAACCCAAAAGTGAATGTTTACACTTATTGGGCTCCAAATGATCCACTCGAGGCCGACACAACACAGCAGCCTTCCAGATGTAACCCCAAGGGGGCGCTCTCCCAAGGGCTACTACCCCTGCCTGATTTGCCACTAACAGGTTGAGAGGCCTGGATCTGATGGCAGGTGCCTCCACCCAGAGGTCAGGGTTAAGACAGTGTGATATGACTTGGTCACAGCCCTCTGGGTCACTGCAACCCCCCTTTCTTCCCACTAGTGGCCCACACAAATCAATCACAGTACCCTTGCAGTATACACTTACCCACAGGACTGGTTCAATCAGCTTGACTCGGGGGACCCCCTGTAAAGTAAGATGCAGTTATACAATAACCACTGTACAGTAATTCAACATAGACACACAGTTCAAGCAGTGTAACTTTGCTAAACAACCAAATCTGATTAATTTAGGGGATAGTAACAAGGACAGGGGGAAATCAGGTTAATTGATTCGGTCACATTAATAATCACAGTACTGTGCACATATTTCAGAGTCCCAAATGCCCCAAATGTCACTCTTACTGGGTACCCAGGCAATAAGAGGCTAGCCTGTTTGGTGCAGCTGGTTGAGGCCCTGAGGATGGAAAATGCATGCACAATACCCACTTTGTAATCTGGGGCCAGTAGGCTCAGTTCATGAAGAAAGAAAGGAAAAGTAATCAGACGGAACACTTGCAATTAGATGATGGCAGGGAGCTACCCTGATTTGTACTCACAAACTCAATGCTGAAACTGAATGGAAGGCATATTGTCCTGGATTGCCAGGAGGAGCAGACCATGTGGACAAGGTCCTTGTGACTTGACCCCATGGCAGTTCAGAGCAAATGGATGTAGTCTGGATTAAGCTGGGGTTTACTTCCAGCTTCATGCACTCAATTCACTGTATAGGGGATTTGAAACACGATTCCCCACAAGCACTGCACACATTTATATGTAAAAGGAAAGCACTATACCAGGCAGGCTGCTTCTCTATCCTGATTGCAATTACTGCACAATACCCGGGAGAACACACAGCAGATTCAGTTCCTGACAGACCGAGCGCGATTCAGCAATTTCTCCAGACTTCTACAGTGTAAGCCTGGTTTCCTCACTTCTGGTGCTTTTTTCTCCTCACAACTCTGATTCAGTCCACACTGGCACTCACAAACAAGTTGTAGGCTGAATTTCAGGGCCCCACACAAGCCTCCCGCATGAACACTCAACTGCGCAGTAGCCTGGAGCTCCTTCCCTCTTCACAGTCACAACTCATCTGATCTTTTCAGTAGACAGAGCTGGGCATTTTCTTTGAGTTCCTCCCAGTTCAGTTGGCTGGTTTGGCTGTCACTCACAGTAAACTCCCCCTGTTGGTAGAAAAAAGGAACCGAAGTCCAAACTACAATTCCCAGAAGCATTGGTCATACAGTACATAGGTGGCTGGCTGACAATGAGAGTCCAAGTTCTGATTTGCCAGCAGCAGACTCCATTTCAAAGTTCCCCCCACACTGATTGGTCCAGTTCAGCAGTTCAAAACTAGAATGGGGGACTAGGCAAACACAGTTCTGACTCAAGGAAAAGCAGGTTAGACAAACTGTATTTTCGTTACTACTCTAAATGATGTCTGGCAAACAGTTACATCTTTGAAATGTGCTCACTCTGCCCACTTAGTGACGGCAGAAACGGAGTGATTTGGCAGCAGCTTGAGTGGGACTCAAGCAGGGAAACACATAGATCCCCATCCAAATTAATTATGTCTGCAGGCAGACAGCTCTTAAAGAGACAGTACCAGAGGTTCTAAAAGCACTCACAGATAAACGGCTTAGACACCGAACACCATCCAGGCTTGGAGCATTCAAGCAAGCTCCTGGAAGACTTTTTGGAACCCCAATTTGCAGGGGGATTACACTGATAAAGGCTCATGCTATGCGGTCTAATGTTTTCTGATGTCTACTTTTGGTAGCGGCCTCATGTACAGTAGCAAAATCCACCAGTGCTCTTGTTGTGTTTGAACCAGTTGAATGTGGAATTTTTAGAAAAATGCTGCTTGGTGTTTGTTGGGAGGGTGCCGCATGGTATGGACCTTTATTTGGATGTCTGCTGTGGTGTGTAGGCCTCGAGTGGATCATTTGGAATTCCAAAGTCAATCTTCGATGTACAACAGGTAGGCACATTATATTAATAGTTCATGCAATGCTGTCTCCTCCTGAGCATACCAAAGATTCACTTTGGGATTCCAAATGGTGCGACTGAGGCCTACAAACTACAACAGGCTTCTAGATAAAGGCCCACACCATGTTGACTGATTTTTCTGATGTTTGCCTGGGTAGGGGGAGCTTGTTGCCAAATCCACCCTCTTGCTGTGTTTGAACTGGTCAAAAGTGATGTTTTTGTTATGTGATATTGCTGCTTAAATTAAAACTGTTGCTCAGCGGGGTAACGCATGATGTGGGCCTTTATTTGGAAGTCTGGTGTGGTGTGTAGGCCTTGATTTCACCATTTGGAACCCCAAGATCTATCCTTGACGATTGGTGGGCACAGCATATTCATTTTTCAAGCAATGCTGCATCCCCCTGTGCATACTAAAGATTCACTTTGGGGTTTCAAATGGTGCAACAGTTTTTTTTGATTTTAGAAAAATGCTGCTTGGCATTTGTTTTGGGGGAGGGTAATGCAGCATGGTGTGGGCCTTTATCTGGAAGTCGGCTGTGGTGTGTAAGCCTCGAGTGGATCATTTGGAACCCAAAAGTAAATGTTTTCACTTAATGGCTCCAAATGATCCACTTGAGGCCTACACACCACAGCAGTCTTCCAGATAAAAGCTCATGCCATGCGGTCTGAAGTTTTATGATGTTTGCTTTTGGTAGCGGCCTCATGTAGCCACGTCCACCAGTGCTCTTGCTATGTCTGAATTGGTCAAATGTGGTATTTTTAGAAAAATGCTGCTTGGTGTTTGTTGGGGGGTGCGGGTGCTGCATGGTATGGGCCTTTATGTGGAAACCTGCTGTGGTGTGTAGGCCCCGAGTGGATCATTTGGAACCCAAAAGTAAATCTTTGATGTACAACTGGTAGGCACAGCATATTAATTTTTCATGCAATGCTGCATCCTCCTGTGCATACCAAAGATTCACTTTGGGGTTCCAAATGGTGCGACTGAGGCCTACAAACCACAACAGACTTCCAGATAAAGGCCCACACCATGTCGACAGATTTTTCTGATGTTTGTCTGGGTTGGGGCGGGGGTTGTCAAATCCACCCTCTTGCGCTGTTTGAACTGGTCAAAAGTGATGTTTTTGTTATTATGTGATATTGCTGCTTGAATTAAAACTGTTACTCATGGGGTAACGCATGGCATGAGCCTTTATTTGGAAGTTTGGTGTGGTGTGTAGGTCTCGATTTCACCATTTGGAACCCCAAGATCTATTCTTGATGATTGGTGGGCACAGCACATTAATTGTTCATGCAATGCTGTGTCCTCCTGTGCATAGTAGAGATTTACATTGGGGTTTCAAATAGTAAAACTGAGGTCTACGCACCACTGCAGGCTTCCAGAAAATACCCACGCCATGTCGACTGACTTTTCTGATGTTTGCTTGGGTGGGGGGGTTGCCAAATCCACCCTCTTGCTCTGTTTGAACTGGTCAAAAGTGATGTTTTTGTTATTATGTGTTATTGCTTCTTAAATTAAGAATGTTGTTCGGGGGCTTTAACGCATGGTGTGGGCCTTTATTTGGAAGCCTGCTGTGGTGTGTAGGCCTTGAGTGGAGCATTAGGACCCAAAAGTGAATGTTTTCACTTATTGTGCTCCAAATGATCCACTCGAGGCCTACACACCACAGCAGCCTTCCAGATAAAGGCCCACGCCATGCAGTGTGATGTTTTCTGAAGTTTGGTTAAGGGTGGGGTCTCCTCAAGGGGTTTTTGTTAGTGTGACATCAACAAGCTAATCATACATTATCAATATATTTTTATATTGTTTGCATACCCATACTGTACAAGGCCTGTTTACCAAGTGCTGTCTGAGTGTGGTGTTCTTTCAGGCTGGTGGCTGTGTGCCTCCATTTTGTTTGCAGGCAGGTGGCTGCACACCTCCATTTTGTTTGCAAGCAGGTGGCTGCATGCCTCCATTTCATTGTTTGACTTTTGTCCTGTGAAGCATGTTGTGCATCTCATCTTGTCCTTTTGCCCGTCTAAACCACTTCGGGGTCATGCCTTTGGCACTGCACCTCCATTTCATTGTTTGACATTTGTCCTGTGAAGCACATCGTGTGTCTCATCTTGTCCTTTTGCTCATGTAAACCACTTCATGGATCATGCCTTTGGCACTGCTCCATTTACCTGTTCTCATGACTTGCCTTGTCGATTCTAGATTTTACCTCTTCTCGCGTCATATATTTTTGCCAGTGTGGCATTAACCACATCTTGAATTGCATTTCTATTCCAAAATGTCAATTTCATTAATAGAAGAGGTATCTTTTTTTAAATATTCTTCTTCTGTTCCCACAAACTTTCTGAAAACTCTTAAAGATGGAATCAAGAAGGCAACCATGTTTATCTGCTGCAGCAGTGCTCACTGAGGTATTGCAAAATACTGCTACTGCTAAATCAAGCAAGGAAAGAAACCGGCTATACAGAGTGAATATAAAGAAGGATGAAGGCCGCCATCAAGCATATTTGGAAAAAAATGCAACATGTGCCAAGAAAAACAGAGACAACATGACTGAGGATCAGCGAAGACATTATAATGACATGGCAAAGGAGAGACTGTGAAGGTACAGAGAAGCACAGAAACAAAAGACCAAATCAGCTGTAGAAAAATATAGCAGGCCAACAAAATAAACATGTCCTAATGATCAGAATGCATTGACACAGAGGGAATACTGGAGGGAGATAAAAAGGCAACAGTGATCCAACATGACAAGTCAGAAAAGAAGAAGAATAAATGAGAAGCAATGCAGAAAGTACCATGAAAAAAGATATGCCACTGCTGCCTCACCAGTGCCCGACGCTGCCTCACCAGTGCCCATTGTCTTCTCTTCTGTGGCTACCACCATCTCACCAGTGGCCACCACCACCACACCATACTCAGTAATGATCCTGCCAGCAAAAGAGCCATTCACGACACCAGTAGTATCGATAATGCCACTTTAAGAAAGTCGGTGCAAAGGGCAAGAAAGACATTGGCAAAATCACTCACTAAAATTTGCAATAACTTTGGAGCGGATATTGGCATCTTGCTCACCATCAAAGAAAGCGGCCCTGGCTAAGCGTGGTGTGCTTCCAAGAATACAACTGGAAGATAAACTTAAGTCAGTTGTAGCTGAGAAGTTGTCCCAGCTAAAAAACAATCACAAGAGAAGTGACAGACAGGGAAACAAGGAATTTTTCAAAAACATTGTAGTATTAAAAAAATACAAGCTGCTAAGGACTGCAAGCTCAACATTGGGGGTCAGCTGGAAGAGGCTTATGAGAGTATCTTCTGCAGAGACTGAAACCAAAAAACACACTCTCTGCACTGCCACTCATATCTGTGAGTAGAGTGGAAAAATAATTTGAAGAGAGTGCCACACCTCTGCCACTCAAAAAGGCCTTTTCTAAAAGTCAGGCAAAACAAGGTCATACCTCGACGAATCTATTGACCATCTTCATCAAGAATTCATGCAACAGAACCCAGACACACCACTTGGAGCACAAAAATCTGGCACTTTATGACCAAAGCAGATTAAACGTGCATGGCAGCAAAACCTTGAACAATGTCTTTATGAATATTGCACTAATGCATCACTGAAGCTTAAGGCTATAAATCATCTTATCAGTAAATATAAACTTCCATGCTGCAAAGTTGCAGACCTTTATCAGGCAGTTGAAATTACTATGTGTCCCAGACTACCTTTGGAAAAGTTCTTCAAATTTGATTGCATGCAAAGAACATGCAACAAGTGCAGCACTGAAAACTTTGTTTATGTGGTGAAGGACCTAGTCCAGAAACATGGACATGAATAGACAACATGGCAGCAGTGGGACAGTATTAAAATCATGCGAAGGGATGATGGCCTCCGAGTGCAACAGACCAGGAAGGTTTTGAAAAATAAAAGCTCTATTGTCCAAATGCTGGTAGAAGTCCTAAAAGATTACCTTTTCTTTCTGGGTCATCATATGTATGTTGCTGCATGGCAGCAACATCAGTTTAACTGGATAAGGCAGTTTGTACCGAGGGTTGGGTGGTGATGGTGCTAGACTTCGAGGAGAAGTACATCTGTAAACTACAGGATGAAGTACAGTCAACCCACTGGTACCATGAGCAAGCAACAGTTCACCCTGTGGTTACATATTACAACTGTAATCTCTGTGAAGCCACTGTCAGAGACTCTCTCATTTTCATTTCAAGTGATCTCAAGCATGATCACAATGCTGTACAGCATTTTGTCGAGATTGCAAATGCACACCTCATGAACGTTCGATCTCTGAACATTGTCAAGCAAGTTCACTTCACAGATGGCTGTGGTGCGCAGTACAAGTCGCAATGGTCATTTTATGATATTTCCTTTTCCAACAGCAAGTATAGATTTCCAACTTAGTGGGCTTATTTTGGATCAAGACATGGGAAGGAACCCTCAGATGGGGAAAGCACAGTGGTGAAGTCTAAGACAAGCATGGGAGTATAATCACGGCAGGCAGTAATCCGGGATGCAAAAGAACTATTCAAATACTGCAGCAGTGAACTAACAAAAGGCACTGACACTGAAGGGTGCACTAACCGCAGGAGAACATTTTTCTGGGTGGGTAAAAATGAAATAAAAAGACAAGCAAGAGTAGATGTAAAAGCTGCACCTGGAACAAGACTTGTTCAAAGTGTGAAGTCACAAGTGGATGGTGTGGTGGCCACAAGAAACCTTACATGTTTCTGTACACATTGCATTGAAGAAGCTGGTCCCTGTGAGAACCATAGTCTGGTGGAAGAGTGGAAGTCAAAGAAATGAATTAATTTGGCTGCATTTGTGCCCACTGCTAATGTTCACAAAACCACAAGTGACACTGCTCCTACTTGCTCAGCAGCTGTGGTCATTGTGTCTGGTCACTCACAATCCCCTGACACCCACTCCCACCCATCTGCCAGTGACATGACTGCTTCCAGTGCTCCTGCAGTTCCTGGTGCAACAGCAGCCACCACAGCCATTTTAAGCACTTTGCAAGACAGGGTCATGCACATTGATGCAACCCCATCAAATCACTGCACTGCTCAACAATTGGACAGGCCTGCTTCAAGCAACCAAAAAGTTCAGAAAAAGAAAAAAACATTGTTGGAACCAGAGATCGATAAATTCTATGCAGTCTACTATTCTAAGGAATTCTTTATTGGTCAAGTTACAGCAGTAGACACTGTAAAGCAATTGTTCTCAGTGAAGTTCCTACTGAATCATCAGAGTGTTTTTTCTTGGCCATAACAGCAGGACACTGACAGTGTGAAGAAAATATTAATTTTTCATGGGCCGATACAGCTTGAAGGAAATGGCCCCTATGTTTTATAATCAGAACAATTAAAGATCTTTGCGGAAAAGTTCAGCAAGCTGCAACAGAGATGGGATTAAAACACTATTCATAGTGTGCATTAAGGTGGACTGCAGAAACAGCATCATTGCACTGCACTAACTGTAATTTCTGTACATAATTTTCATATCTTCTGCATAGTTTATTCAGCATTTCTATTTTGGTTTAGAGGCAGTTAGTTCTGTAGTTACCGTTTAGCTTGTATTTATAGTTTAGTCTCTAGGAATAGTTCAGTAGATCTGTAGTTACTGTTTCAGCAGTATTTTTATTTTTAATATGGACTCTGGTATAATTATGTAGTTAGTGTTTAGCCTGTACAGTTTAGTCTCTGGGTATAGTTCTGTAGTTATGTAGTTACCATCCTAGCCTGTATGCCTGCTTTAGTCTCCAGATAGTTTCTGGGCCTTAACCAGTTACCAAAGACTAAAAAACCAAACCATATATATATATATATATATATATATATATATAGTTTAGGAGTGAAAATTAATACTTGTTGAGACTTTTTCAGAGTAAACCATTTTACTTCTGTCAATTTTGATTTCATTACTCATTTTACTTTCACCTATAAAACCTTCTGTTAATTTCTACAACTGTTTCCTATCTCTTATTGCCTGTGCTGTTAT
Organism: Neoceratodus forsteri; assembly: GCA_016271365.2. Taxonomy (NCBI): domain Eukaryota; kingdom Metazoa; phylum Chordata; order Ceratodontiformes; family Ceratodontidae; genus Neoceratodus; species Neoceratodus forsteri. Next base: position 1,384,927,798 of record CM057458.1, on the reverse strand, counting down.
GTAAGGTCCATTGCCAAATGATAACATTATAAATATGTCTCGCTACATGCACATATACTTTTATGTGCCCCGTTACATGTACATACACAGTTTGAAGTCCCCTGTTACATGTGCATACACAGTTTAATGTCTTCCGTTACATGCGCATACACAGTTTTATGTCCCCCGTTACATGCGCATACACAGTTTTATGTCCCCATTCATGTGCATCATTGTAACTGGTTTTACTGGTGAGAACAGCAAAGGAGTTATCCTGCACCATATAACATTTACATTAGGTGGGTGATGGCTCTCCAAAAACAACATTTTTTTTAATAAATTATGAATTTCAAAAAAATTTCACAAATGTCTCAATTTGGTAGCCCTATTTCATTCACTGACCCAACTTCAACCTGCCCCCACAACTTTTTTCACTTATCTACAAGTCATATTTAGATTGGGAGGAGAAGGGGAACATATAGCTCCTCCCCTCCTAGCCATTTCCCACTAAAGAAGGTGTTATTAGGCCCCCAGTGGGCACAAGAGCTGGGTCTGCTGACTAAGCGCTATAGACTGCTACTAGATGCCTTGCTGGACTCTCTACCCAAGCCAGCTGCCCAATTGGACTGCAAAGATGTTAAACGCATTTTAACCATGCAGAAATGGGAAGGGCACTGAAGAGAGGGATGATGTATTCTGTCAATAATAGGTCTTGGGCAATACACAACAATATTATTCGCAGAACCTACTTCACTCCAAAAAATAGCAAACAGAGTTGATTCAGAGAAGTCAGATGCTTTCCCCAAATGTAAGATAGCAGTCAACACCTTTTACCACATGATATGGGACTGCCCAAAAGTGATGGGTTTCTGAGGGGTCATTATAGATCTTACTAGGATACTGGGCAATAACAAGAAACCTCAGGCCACAAAAATCCTCATGAGGATGACTTCAGCCAGGGGGCCCACTACAATTTTGGACCAACCCATGTGGCTCTTCGGAATAGTGGTGGGAAATCAGGTTCTGGCCCAACACTGGTGGTCAGAAGTTGTACCATCAGTGGCAGTATGGGATAAATTATTATTATTACACAATATGAAACTTGAACATACCCAGTATGTGGCCAGAAGTCAATTTGAAAGGTATCATAAACTTTGGGGCCCACTAGAAAGTGTTCCACATCAGCCATGGTTCCCCACTTTCTAAAGTTAGGTCTACTTCATCGGGTCTAGTACTATAATCAGAGAGATAGTTAAAATCAACTGAGGTTGGCTGAAGGGACCCTGATCAACAGACTCAGAGCCGTCGGTAAGCTAGGAGGTTCTCCCGCTTACTGTTTAAAATCCTGCGATTCGCAGTTTGCAGACATCGGCCAGGATCCTTGGTGTTCCATGATGGGTCACAAAACCTTGAATTGACCTTATAGAATAAGGTGGATATACAATGTTTCTTAATCTTTTAGGCACTGTGTTACTTACTCAATTGTCAAATGTAGTCACTCTCTGTAAAGGATCAAAGTGATCCATGGTAATTTCCTTTGTGCTGAATGGAATGTACGTAATCTTGCTGAATTGTTAAAGTTTGAAAAAACTGCTTACAGTTGGATTTAATTGCACTGAAAGCTAGGTTGCTTTCCATTTTCTTTTTTCTTTTCAAATTATTGATCTGCAGTTCTTAAGTTTCTTTTTGTAGTCAGACCAAGTTTTGTATGTACTCTGTATTTTGTATTTTTTATAAGCTTTTGTCTTTTTTTTAATCCAGTGCCTTACTTTTTTGGTTATTCATTTCAGCTTCTTTTTTTGGGGGGAGGGGGCAGGAATGGCTTCTTCATTCAGTCTTACCCCCTCCCATACTCCATCAGTGTTCAGGCTGACTATCCTCGATGTCCCTCCCTGGCTTACCCCCCCCAAAGCAGGGCCTCAAGGGCCTCACCACTTATAATCTTGGATGCCACGTTCAGTGTCTGGGAAGGCACCATGGACAGGGTGATGTGGACAGCATTGTGCTCATCTGGCATTTTGTAATGCTGATAGTGGGAAAGGCAAGACATGCAATGATGCAACGTGTGATGAATGCCATGCATCTGTCATGCCTCTCTGCAAAGTGAGGACTGGCTTTCTAGATTCCCAGCCTTCACTAGGAGTTATAGAGGTATCAAAAGCATCCCCACCCATCCATCACCCTCCCTCGGTTGAGGAGAATGGTCCACAGGATGCAGAGTTTTCCTCTCCCCAGCTGACCCTCCAACCCTTCGGCCCGCTTTTGAACCTGGGTTGTTGGTGTCACAAGCAGTAGTACTTTCTCTGTGCCAGAGGGCTGGTTACCTATTTCAGTTTTTAACTCTTACTATTATATTTTTTATTTTTGGAACAAATTTATTAATGATTTTGAATATCTTACCTTTAAAATTATTCCAGGGCTCTTTTTTTTAGCCAATATCTCAGTCAAGTCACATTTGTGAAGCTCTGGAAGAACAGATACAACTTCAGGTTTGAAATATTGGGACATTTCCATGGTGGAAATAGTCATAATCATGATAATTTTGACAATAAATGTAACTACGGTCATAACTGAGGTCAAAAATCTAATTTACTGTACATTCTTGTACTTGAACATCAGGTGAACCGAGAATTAAGTTTAAAATGTTCTTGTACCTAGTACGGTTATGAACATGCTGCTATAAATTACATTATTGAGTGATGTCAACAAATTGTTTTACTAGTAGTAGTAGTAGCTTTATTTATAGGTACCCACATCCAAAGGCTCTGGGCACTGTACAGGTGCGATAGGCAATAAATAGATAAAACAAAATATAAATAACTTAAATAATACTCTAAAACCAAAGTGGTACCCATGCACCAATGAGCAGAAAGTACATACCTGAGGCGTGTACCCCAATCGCTTAGCTATGTGCCTGTGGACAGGTGTGACCAAACCAGTATGCACAATTGCCTGCCATCTGTCAGTGGTTCCTTCCTTCCGGTGCACAGGAATGCACAGGCTGGCCGGGGATGGAGCTGTAGACCCAGGTGGACATCCAACGGGATGCTCATCCTTGGTCTTACAGTGAGATCCCCTGTGTGGGAGGGCACGGTTCTGGGTGCATGCATAGCACTCACAGGAACCTGAACAGCACACAAGCATAAAACACTTTGTCAAGTGGCCCCCCAGCAAATACTCACCTACCATGGTAACCCGCTGCACAGCAGACCCACCATCATATGACTGTGCCCTGGCTCCATTAGGGAGAACACCCCCCCACACACACATGGTGGAACACCAACCCCATATGTGCTGCCCCTCCCCTACTACGCTGTGCCCTATCCCTCACACACCCTTCACCAGTCCCTGAGAGTGCCACTATATTTATCCCATCCCTCCTACAGATTGTGTGATTGGGACTGAACAGTGAGGATGACAAGCATATGCTGCTATCAGCTATGGGATATACAGCCTTGGTATTCCACTAAGCCTCTTAATCCATCGGGGTCTTGTATAGTTATCACCCATTTCCAACATATGTCCTTGGCAGTGGTCCTTTGTCCCTGATTAATGTAAGCATTGTCCCTGATTTGCAAGGCAGAGGGTGGAGAGGTATGCATCCCTGTGGGAGATGTACCAACCCAACCTGAGCCCCAGGGTGCTGCACACTTCCATGGCCAACACACCCAACCATCCCCTGACCCCCAATCCCAGCTCTTCCAGGCCCACATTAATGGACGGTGGTCCCCCCACCTCATGGCACCGACAACACCTACCATCCCCTGTATCTGCATGTCAGTGACATGGCTTAAGATGCCCAACAACATACCCCTCTGCACACCTCCATGGCTGGCAGCTTTCTGACAGTTGCAGGGAGAGTGCCCTTGTACATAGTCAATGTGCTCCCTGCAGCAGTCAGATGGATGGCGGCCTTGGAGGTGTGCAGAGGGCTGTACTGATGGCTGTTTTGGCTGAGGCATCAAATAGCAGGTATGGGTTTGGGGGTGTTGTCAGTGCAGCAGGTGGATGGGTGGGTGGTCCACTGAACATCAATGTTAATGCTGGGGCACTAGGATCAGGGCTTGGGTTGTGTGGCCCAAGGACCATCTGTGTGGAGGTGGGGTTCTTGTACTACACCATGGATGGGGCTGTTATTCATGTGGGGATGTTAATGCTTGTTATGGGGACCAGGTGGCATGTGCTGTGGAGGGAGATCCCACCACTGCTTTGCTGGACAAGACCGGGACTCTGCTGAGGAGGGACTCCATGATGCCTGGACTGTTGGGGCTTGGTGTGTTTTGTGGTACTGCACTTATGTTTCTGGGACTAGAGGGTACTTCATATGTGCATGGGTCTGGCCATGTATCACTGTAATGGCGGGGTCCACCCTGGCATATCCTGTTCACCCCTACACCCCCCTGTGAGCTGCACTATGCACCTTTGTGAAGGGCTCATTTGCAGATACGCCCCCTGCCCCCTTGGCATGTTGCTGTTCACACAGCTGGGGGATTGGTCATATAACTGCAATCTGCACCATTCAGGAATGCCACCAGGGGTCCGAGAGACCCAGTTGTGTGACACCTCTGCATTGCTATGCCTATGCACCCAGTTTCTGTGGCATGTAGGCATAGTGTATAGGGTCCATTTACAGTACCAAAGGAGGAAAACAATAATTCTTTCAATCCCAAGATACCTGATTAAACAGATAAGTTTGAATTCCATTTTAAAGGCCTCCACTGAGGGGGCCTCCCTTAAACCCCTGGACACAGCATTCCACAAGACAGGGATAGCTACTTCAAATGTATTATCTCCTGATGACTTTATCCAGGCTCTTGGGACCAAAAGTAGGCCCTCCTCAGAGGAGCTGAGAAGCACAAGGACTGGACAGGATGTGGAACTCTGTCAGGCAGTCAGTGCCCAACCCATGTAGGGCTTTTTAGCACAGAAGACCAACACTGAAGGGCACTCACCACTTCACAGGCTGCCAGTGCAGATCCTGCAGTACCAGGGTCACATGGCTAGACCTCAAGAGGTCAGACAGCAACCTGACAGCTGCATTCTGCACAGCTGCAAGCATCATAGTGTACCCCCACTCACTGCAAGGTAGAACACATTACAGTAATTGAGCCTAGACATCACCAATTATGTACTAGTGTCACCATCTGGAGGGATGAGGAAATTAATCTGGTTGCTTTTCCTCAGATGGTAAAAGCCACACCTGACTACAGCTGACACCTGATTCTCCAGTGTGAATCATTCATCGATAATGACTTCTAGCTTTTTTATTTTAGCAGAGGCTAACAGCCTGGACAAGACAAGCCAAAGTCCCATCTCTCCCATGACTTCCTCTGCTCCCCCACTTTTGGTCCAGCTTGATCACCAGCACCTTAGTCCTTTTCAGGTTTGTTTGTTTGTTTCAAATTTATTTTTATACAGCTTAATCTGTTGGGGAATAGATCCCCATTTTCAACAAATACATGTGGAACATTATTAGAATAACAAGACAAAAACTAAATAAGTACACACAGTACAAAATCACATTAACCTAAAAACAACTACAACAAACATTTAAATAATTATATAATTCAAATTTAAAAATATGCAAATCAGAAATATCATTTATTTGACAAGATAGTTCATTCCATGTCCTTGCTAAACTATTCTGTAAAACCATATCCCCCATACGATTTGAAATTCGAATCATAGGCAATTTTCTAGTTGTCTTCCTAAGCCTATCCAAATACGTTAAATCTAAATGCAAAGATATCAAGTGTTTTAAGGAATGTATTTTTGAGTGAATCAAACCATGACATATCATTAACCATAAATACTTTCTTCAAGCTATCGGATGTAACCAACCAAGTTCCTTGTAAACTTAACAATAGTGGACTCGAGATATGTTTTTTAAAATGTAATTCCCCCAATCTATAGTAAGTCTGGCCCAGTTTATGTAAAAATTTTCGGTAAGAGTGCATGTATAGTGGAAGTCCATAATCTAGTACAGGTAATAACAATTGTTTTACCAATTTAATCTTAATATTCCTAGTCAAACACCCTGACACCCTTCTTAATGCTCCCAATCTTTGATTCACTTTTTTTATTTGTGACAAAATATGTTCAGAGAAAGAACAAGCATTTGTCAATGCCGAACGTTCGCTTGCAGGCATTTGCAGTGGTGTTCGACATGTATGACACAGGCAGACAGGGATAGGGAGAAGTACCAGGAGAAACAAAGGGAGGCAGGGAAGTCAGTAAGGGAAGCCAAAGCTCAGACAGAAGAACACATTGCAAAATCAGTGGTTAAAGGGGACAAAACCTTTTACAGGTACATAAGTGAAAAAAGAAGGACAAAGGGAGGGATAGTGAGACTGAAGGGGGAAGATGGGGGCCGCGTGGAGGATGACAACAGTAAAGCTGACATATTGAACAGGTATTTCTGCTCAGTCTTTACTAAGGAAGAGAGGTAATGGGTCTGAAGGAGTACAAGGGGTGAGAATGGTGCAGAAATGGACACAAGTCCCTTTACACGAAAGGGTCCTGAAGGAACTGGAAGTAATAAGAGCTGATAAAGCAATGGGGCCAGATGGGGTGCACCCCAGGGTCCTTAAAGAACTAAGAGAGGTGGTGGCTGAACCTCTGGCTATCCTGTTCAGCCAATCACTGGAAACAGGGAGGTACCCAAAGACTGGAGGACAGCAGATGTAGTCCCCTTATACAAAAGTGGGAACAAAGAGGAAGCAGGGAACTACAGACCAGTCAGCCTCACCTCGGTAGTGGGGAAGATCATGGAAGCACTACTGAAGGAGAGATTGGTGGAACATCTGGTTGTCAATGGACTACAGGACCCAAGGCAGCATGGTTTCACCAGGGGGAGGTCATGTCAGACCAACCTCATTGAATTTTTTGACTGGGTGACTAGGGAGGTGGATCAGGGGAGGGCGATGGACATGGCCTATCTGGACTTCAGCAAGGCCTTTGACACTGTGCCACATAGAAGACTATTACACAAACTGGGGAATATGGGTGTGGGCAGGACAGTAGTGTGGTGGGTAGGTAACTGGCTGGGTGGCAGGACACAGAGGGTGGTGGTAAATGGCTGTCACTCCACAGAGGGAAGAGTGACCAGTGGGGTACCACAGGGATCAGTGCTGGGACGGTCCTATTCAACATCTTCATCAGTGACATTGCTGCAGGATATAGAAGGCAGAATTTCACTGTTTGCTGATGACACAAAGCTCTGTAACAGAGTAGACACACCAGAGGTGTAGACAGAATGAGAAGGGACCTGCAGAAACTTGAAGAATGGTCAAGGGTTTGGCAGTTGAAATTCAATGCAAAGAAGTGCAAGATAATGCATATGGGGCACAAAACCCTGGCACAATATATCAGTTGGGGTGAGGATATAGCATGCACCAAGCAGGAAAGGGATCTTGGGGTTGTCATCTCTGATGACCTCAAGGTAGGAAACAGTGTGACAAGGCATCAGGTAAAGCAAATAGGATGCTGGGATGTATAGGTAGGGCATCACCAGCAGGAAAAGGAGGTCATAATTCCGCTATACAAGACACTAGTGAGGCCCCACCTGGAGTACAGTGTACAGTTCTGGAGACCATACCTACGTAAGGACATAGACAGGGTAGAGAAGGTTCAGAGGAGGGCAACAAAGATGGTGCATGGGTTGCATCACAAGTCCTATGAAGACAGGTTGAAGGAACTGAACATGTACTCCCTGGAGGAGAGGAGAGAGGGATATGATAGAGATATACAAGTATCTTACAGGAGGAACAGGGTGCAGGAAAACACTATTTTAAGCGAAAAGATGTTTCAGGACTAGAGGGCATGGGATGGAGTTGGAGGGAGGACGATTCAGAGGAAACATGAGAAAGAATTTCTTCACAGAACGGGTGGTGGACAAGTGGAACACCCTGCCAGAGGAAGTGGTGGGGGCTGAAACAATCACGGGATTTAAGAATGCATAGGATAGACATAAAGGAATTCTAGAGGTCAGGGGTAAGGGGAAATAGACTTCTAGGAAAACAAACTGAACTTACAAGCTCAAATGGGCAGACTAGGTGGGCCATAGGCCCTTATCTGCCGACACTGTCTATGTATCTATGTATGTATCTATGTATCTATGTATCTATGGTGCTTTACCCTAATGCCCTGTGCGATTGCTGGTATTTTCACAATAAATTTTCAGCATGACCTTTTTGTTACCCCCATTGTGCGCTACATAGGTGGAAACACGTTTTGGGTAGGATGTGAAAAATGATAGCTGTACTGCTCATGAGGAGGTGTGGTAAAATGCCAATGTTGAAAATGTGGAGTGGAAATATTGAAAATTCGCAAACCTACGAGCGTGCTTGGGAACTATGCAATACCGCTCATAAAACAGTCATTTTTAGGAATTTTTTCACCAAATTTTCAACATTGCCATTTTAAAACCTCTGCTAATGAACAGTGTCACTGTGATTTTCTTACTGTGTCCCATACATTGATTTTGCACACTGACTGCGCCATTGTGCACTACATGGGTGGAAACATGTTTTGGGCAGGATGTGAAAAATGACAGCTGTACTGCTCATAAGGAGGTGTGGTAAAATGGCAATGTTGAAAATCTGGAGTGAAAATATTGGAAATTCGCAAACTTACAAGCCTGCGTAGGAACTGCACAACGCACGATCGTGAAACAGTTATTTGTAGGAATTTTTTCACCAAATTTTCAACAAAGCCATTTTAAGATCTCTGCTCATGAACAGTGTCACTGTGATTTTCCTAATGTGTCCCATACATTGAGTTCACACACCAACTGCGCCATTGTGCGCTACATGGGTGGAAACATGTTTTGGGCAGGATGTGAAAAATGACAGCTGTACTGCTCATGAGGAGGTGTGGTAAAATAGCAATGTTGAAAATCTGGAGTGAAAATATTGAAAATTCGCAAAGTTAGGAGAGTGCATAGGAACTGCGCAACGCAGACTCGTAAAACAGTCATTTTTAGGAATTTTTTCACTAAATTTTCAGCACAGTGATTTTAAGACCTCAGCTCATGATCGGTGTCACTGTGATTTTCCTAATGTGTCCCATACATTGATTTCACACACCGACTGCGCCACTGTGCGCTACATGGGCTGAAACACGTTTTGGGTGAGATGTGAAAAATGACAGCTGTACTACTCATGAGAAGGTGTGGTTAAATGGCAATGTTGAAAATCTGGAGTAGAAATATTGAAAATTCGCAAACCTACGAGCGTGCATAGGAACTGCGCAACGCAAGCTCATAAAACAGTCATTTCTAGGAATTTTTTCACCAAATTTTTAACATTGCCATTTTAAGACCTCTGGTAATGAACAGTGTCACAGTGATTTTCTTAATACATCCCATACATTGATTTTGCACACCGACTGCGCCACTGTGCGCTACATGGGTGGAAACACATTTTGGGCAGGATGTGAAAAATGACAGCTATACTGCTCATAAGGAGGTGTGGTAAAATGGCAATGTTGAAAATCTGGAGTGAAAATATTGAAAATTCGTGAACTTATGAGGCTGCATAGGAACTGCGCAAAGCACGATTGTAAAACAGTCATTTTTTGGAATTCTTGCACCAAATTTTCAACATGGGGTTTTGGGACACTCATGAATGATGTCACTGTCATGGCATTATTCAGGCCCAATGGGTGATTTCATGCAGTGACTGCGGCATGACTGCGAGGGAAATCGCCGAACCGAACGATGACAGTGTTTATCGATCATGAAGGGGTCCCAAAACCCATGTGAATGGCTAATTACCAAAAATGACTGAGATATGCAATAAAGTTGAACCCCTCCATCTAGCCCATTATACAGGTTACGGCATTTCCTCAGTTCACAGTCGGCTTTGAAGAGTGCAGTCGTGTTCCTGATCCACCAAAGATCATCGAACCGAGCTCCAGAGGTAAGTATGGGGTGAGGGGGGGTGTGGGGAGGCTGGGTGCACAGTGGGTGGAGTGCGGGTTGTGGGAGTGGGAGACTACTTGGGACCGTTTTTTCTTTACAGGGGTTTTTAACAAAAGCGGACTACGTGGGACACTTGCCACGCTGGGGGTGAGCTCCCAGCGCAGCGAAGATAGCTGAGGGCTGAGGAGCCGGCGGGATTGGGCACCCCCCATCGCAGAAAACTACACAGGGGCCGAGGAGCAGGCGGAGGATTGGGCACCCCATTGGCAAAACAAATGGGAGGTTTACCACACTGGGGTGGGCTCCCAGCATAGCAGAAGGATGGCTTGGGGGCCATGGAGCTGACGGGGATTGGGCACCCCATCAGCAAACAACGTTTGCCACACTGGGGTGGACTCCCAATGTGGAATCCAAAGCTTTGGGGGAACCGCGTGATGCGAGGGGGGGGTGGCGTGATACGGTGCTTCATATGACAGCGGTGGTTTTCTATGAAGTGAAGACCACCACTGTCATACAGAGCTCCTGCACCCATTGGTGCAGGACCACCACGCCTGCTCAACGGAGCACTGGATTGAATGGGAGAGGCACACCTCCAAAGTGTGCTACTCTCCCAAAATGTTCCTCGTGCATGTGTGCAAGTGAACATAAAAATGATAATCAACAAGAACCCCCAAATATTTATATGTATTAACCTTTTGAGCCATTGTTCCATCCAAAAAGCTAATCTGCAAATCAGTAGAGTCTTTTTTTATATGTGATCCCTCAGAAAAGATCATACTCTGAGTCTTCCCAGTACTCATTAAGAGTACAGAATCTCTTATCCAGGTCTCAATAATGGAAAAATATGTTTGGAGCCGCTGTCTCAGGTCTCCAGAACTATTAGCAGATGCAACCAGTACTATGTCATCTGCATAAAGACTGACATCAGTATTGGCTACATAGTCTGGAAAACTATTAAGACAGATATTAAATAACATAGGGCCCAAAATTGAGGTTTAACCTCAGCCAACTAGATTCCCCTACATTTCTAAATTTTAGATAGGCAAAGATTAAGCACCTAGACAGTATCAGGTGCCCCGGGTGCAAAGGACAAATACAACTGGGTGTCATCCTCACAGCACTGAAAACCCAGATTGTATTGACAAATGATCCCTTCCAGTGACAGCACATACACTAGGAATGACATGGGTGAGGGTACAGAGCCTTGAAGCACTCCATGGGGCTAGGGCTTTCAGGATGATGAGGAAGTACCTATCCCCATCCTCTGCATACTATCCCTGAAATAAGACTCAAACCAGCAGATAACAGTGCCAGTGAGTCCACCGTACTCCCTCAGACAATCCAACAGCAACCCATGGTCCACAGAGTCAAAAGTTGAAGACAGATCAAGAAGAATGAGTACTAACCATTTACCTCTGTCTCTTGCCCTGAGAAGGTCATTATTCACCCTGACTAATGCCATCTCAGTGCTATGCCCAGAGCTACAGCAGTCACAGAAACATGGTACACAGAGAACCATGACTGGGATGTTAACATACCAGGGTACGCAACCTACAGGAGAGACAGGGAGGGTATAAGGGGGGAGGAGCAGCTGTCTATGTAAGTGAATGGATAAAAGCAATGGAACAAAAAAGTAAACAGGTAGGAGAGGTGGCACTGTGGGTCACCTTAGAGACTGGAAATGGCAAGACAATCTGCACAGGGGTTGTATACAGACCCCCATGTCAGGCAGAGGGAATGGACAGGGATATGATAGAAGGCATTCTTAGGACAGCAGAGAAAGAGGAGATACTGTTGATGGGGACCTGAATATGCCAGATGTTAACTGGAGCACCTTTGCTGCAGCCACATTCAAGAGCAGGGCCATTCTCGATGCCCTACAAGTGGCATGCCTCAGACAGCTAGTTTTGGAACCCACTCATGAGGGAGCAATCTTAGACCTCATACTCTCAAATGGGGACAGAGAGAGTATCTCAGACCTAGAAGTGGGCAGCCATCTGGGAACAAGTGACCACCAAACAGTGTGGTTCACGATAAACTCAGCTACAGAGTCAAGTCATACAAAAGTGAGGGTACAGGACTTCAGGAGGGCTGACTTTGGCAAGATGGGAGAGTGTCATAGAAAAGCACTAGCAAATAGGCTAGAAAGAGGGGTGGAGCAACAAGGTGGAAACATCAAAACTGCCATCACAGAGGCAACAAGCCTTTGTAAGAAGCAAATAAACAAATCAAAATGAAAGAAAACACCACTATGGTTCTCAAAAGAGGTGGCAGAGAAGATTAGGGAGAAAAAGATAGCCTTTAGGAAGAATAAGGAAACACAGAAGAAGCAGGACAGAGAACTGTACCAGTTAAGGCAGAAGGAAGCAGGGAGGGAAGTCAGAATAGCAAAGGCCCAAACTGAGGAAAAGATAGCCAACGTTGGGATGTAGGTTAGAAAGTCGCTGGCAGAAATCTACCTTGGATGCCAACCATCTTATTTTGTTGGAGCATTATCAGCTCTACCAATCAGTGATCTGCTTTAAGAAGGCAGAATTCCTGTCCAGGGAGATCACTGTCACTCAGAATTGACCAGCTCAACTCTTCTGAGCTGTGGACAGGCTGTGCAACCCAATCTGTCTGCAGCTCAGTTGAGTTTTTTCACAAATTGAGTGTGATGAGATTGCTCAATTCTTTGTAAATAAGGTGGGCGAAATTAGGTTAGAGATCCATCTGACCCACTCTATGGGGATGCTGTTGGTCGGTGCTTGGTCACTATGCCTCTTGTTTCCTGGAATACTTTGACCTGCTGGAGTTTGTTGATATTATGAGAATTGTCCAGGGGATGCACCCTATGTGCTGTAGTTTAGATCCGGGCCCTACCTCCCTGATTTTGGGTTGTAGTGATAACAGACCCATCTCGAACCTTCCTTTTGTGGGAAATGTATCAAGAAAGTTGTGGCAACTCAACTGGAGAACCATTTGACCATCCATAGTATATACAAACCTCTCCAATCTGGTTTTCGTAAGAGGCACAGTACTGAGACTGCTCTGGTTCAGGTGCTCAATGATCTTCTGATGGTGAGAGATCAGAAAAACTGCTCTATCCTGGTACTCCTTAATCTCTCTTCAGCTTTTGACACTGTAGACAATGGGATACTGCTCAAGCACTTGAGGTCCATCTGTGGACTGACTGGTACAGTGCTCAGATGGTTTTCATCTTTCCTCACTGGTAGAACTCAGAGAGTTGTCTCGGGAATTTTTTCTTACGAGTCTTTCTCTCTGCTTTGTGGGGCTCCCCAGGGCTAGGAGTCATCCCCATGTTGTTTGTAGTGTACATGCTACCCCTCAGAGCCATGGTAAGACAGTATGGGCTGAGGTTTCACTGCTATGCTGATGATACCCATCTTTACCTTTCTTTTGCCCCGACCAGGTTAGTGCTCTCTCAGCATTTAACAGCTACCTTGCTGAAATCCAAGATTGGATGAACTTGAGTGGGTTAAAGTTGAATGCAGGAAAAAACGGAGGTTTTGCTGGTGGACCTGGGGCATAGGATAGAGGAGTTGAGGCCTGACCTGCCCTCCAGTTTATGCTTGGGGGGCACTGAGATCCCTACATCTGAATGGGTGCACAACCTGGGAGTGGTACTTGATGACAGTCTAGCCCTTCGTCATCAGATGTCAGCAGTCATGACGCCAGCCTTTTATCATCTTAGAAACATTGCCAGGATCAAGCACCTTGTTCTGTCCAGTGATCTTCCCTTATTGGTCCATGCCTTTGTGACCTCATGCCTTGACTATTGCAACTCCCTTTACTTAGGGCTTCCTGGGGTTGATATCTTCTGCTTGCAGCTAGTGCAGAATGCTGCCGCTCGTTTATTGACTGGGGTATCTAGGAGATCTCATATTACCCCAGTGCTGTGCAATCTGCACTGGCTGCTAATTCAGTGATCGATCACCTTCAACATAGGTCTGTTAACCTACAAAGCCCTACATGGACTTGGTCCTGACCACTTGAAAGAGCTTCTGACTCCATACACCCTGTCCGACAGCTCCACTCAGCTGACGAGGGGTTGCTGGAGATGCTGAGGGTTATTTTGAATTCATCTGGGGCCCACGCTTTTATGTTTGCTGCTCCAACCCCACTGGAATTCTCTGCTCCATCAGCTTTGGGAGTGCAGGACCATGGGGAGCTTTAAGCAGGCACTGAACATTTTTTTATGGATTAAGGCATTTCCTGATCTGCTGTATTTTGAAAATGTTTTACTAAATTGTTTGTGTTTGTGTGAAGTGCCTTGACAATTTGAAAGATGCTCAATAAATAAAGATAATATTATTATTATAACTCAGTCAAGAAGTGGGATAAAACCTTTTATGGGTACATCAGGGAGTGTAGAAAGACAAAAGGAGGGAAAGTGAGGTTGAATAGAAAGGACAGTGAGTGGGTAGAGAGAGAAAGTGAAAAAGCAGGGATACTGAACAAATTCTTCTGCTCAGTATTCACAAAAGAGGTGGGGAGGTGCCTAATCCAATTAACAGAAGCACTCTGGATAGGGGGGTCAAGCCTGGTCCTTTCACAGCAGAAAGGGTTCTGAAAGAACTCCTAAAACTGAAAGTGGACAAAGCAATGGGGCCTGATGGAATTCGACCCAGAATTCTAAAAGAATTAAGGGGAGAACTAGTGACACCACTGACTATCCTTTTAAACAAATCATTGGAGGATGGTGTGGTACCTGAGAACTGGAGGAAGGTGGATGTGATTCCCCTTCACAAAAGTGGAAGCAAGACAAAGGCAGGAAGCTATAGACCTGTCAGTTTGACCTCTGTCATAGGGAAAGTGATGGAATCACTTCTGAAGGAAAGAAGTGTTGTGTACCTAGAGGAAAGTGGGGCACAGGACCCAAGGCAGCATGGGTTTACAGCTGGAAGGTCTTGTCAGATGAAGCTAATTGATTTCTTTGACTGGGTAACTAAAGTAGTAGACAAAGGAGGAGCTGTGGACATGGCCTACCTAGACTTTAGCAAAGCTTTTGACACAGCCCAACACAAAAGATTACTAATCAAATTAACCAGCCTTGGAGTGGGTCCCAGGGTGGTAGCCTGGGTAAAACAATGGCTGGACAACAGGACACAGAAGGTAATTGTAAATGGAGTCCACTCTGAAGAAAGAGTGATTACTAGTGGAGTACCGCAGGGTTCAGTACTGGATCCAGTCCTTTTTAATATCTTTATAACTGACATTGAAGAGGGACTGGAAGGAAAAGTATACCTCTTTGCAGATGTACAAAGATGTGCAACAGAGTTCATACACAAGGAGGAGCGGGGAGGATGAGAAGGGATTTGGCAAGGTTGGAGGAATGGTCAGAAGTATGGCAACTTGGATTCAATGCAAAGAAGTGCACAATAGTGCCCCTGGGGAAAAAAAAAAACAGAAGAATATTACACAATGGGGGAAGGTAGTAACAACAACAAAAATGGAAAGGTACCTGGGGGTAATCATGTCAAATGACCTTAAGGTTAGTAAGCAGTATGAGAAGACAGTAGGGAGGGCTGGGGGGATACTGGGATGTATAGCGAGAGGCATCACCAGCAGGAAACAGGAAGTTGTTATCCCTCTGTAGAGACAGTTGGTGAGACCCCATCTGGAGTACTGCATCCAGTTTTGGAGACCCCATCTCTGCAAGGACATAGACTAGATGGAGGCAGTGCAGAGGAGGGCAACTAAAATGATGCAGGGTCTGCAAGAGAAGCCATATGAGGAGAGACTAAAGGAGCTTAATATGTATACCCTTGAGGAAAGGAGGCTGAGGGGGGACATGATATAAACTTTTAAGTACCCCAGTGGAATCAACAAAGTCCAAGAGGGTAGTATATTTCAGAAAAAGAGATTTGCAGGAACAGGGGGACACAATTTGAAGATAGAGAGGGGACAGCTCAGGGACAATGAGAGGAAGTATTTTTTCACAGAGAATGTGATGGATGCATAGAACAGCCTTCTTGAGGAGGTTGTGGGGTCTAAAACTGTGGGAGAATTCAAGAATGCATGGGACAGACATAAGGCAATTCTTGTGGGGAGTAGGAAGAAATAGGCTGTTGGTTAACTAGGATCTGTAGCTTATCCTGTAGGTAGGGAAATGGGCAGACTAGGTGGACCAAGTGGTTCTTACCTGCCATCAAAGTCTATGTTTCTATGTTTCTACAACTAGATTCACCTATTATATCTTCCTTAATGGCAGAGGTGCAAGGACTGGTAATTATATGTGCATATTGCTGTGGCAGATCATTTTTTTCTTGTAGTTTGACATAATTTTATGTTCAGAAAGTGATCCTCACTTTTTCTATATTAAAAGAAAAATATATAATGAAAAATAATTACAAGAAATCCTTCATATCCCCCAGATTGAAATAAGAAATAAAAAAGGGTCATTTTCTCAGCAGAGAATGGAGAAAGGGTGAGTGCTGTAATAAAAAGTCAAAATATATTAAAGAAATCAAAAAAAATTACAACAGATCAATCTGCCTGGGAAATGTATAAAATCATAAATGATATTAATAATGAAATCATTCCTTTTTGGTATTACAATAGGAAAGAAAAAAGCACCTAAAGAATAGTTTATCAACGGATGTAAAACATTTAAAAAAACATGTGGCAAAGTTGGTAAGATTCATTTGCACTCACCACTCAAAATAAATTGTTGAACACATTCATAAAACAAGAAAAGAGTATTAAACATTCCTAACCCAACAGCAAAACTTATTTTACAAAGAAAAATTGAGCAGAATGTTAGAAATAATTTAAAAGGGGGATTTGAGAAGCTTCAGGCTGATGGTTGCCATGGGGACAGATGATCATGCCACAAATATATTCACCCATATCCAACCAATGACTTGGACTCCCTACTATAAAAAAAAAACTATTTCTAGATAAAATCATTATAACAAACACAAAAGAATTTTATTCAAGACTTACTGAAGCACACCTTCCTCTAAACATTACATCCCAAGAGGATTCTGATGCTATAAGCCAGACTAAGCCTAGTAAGGCTCCAGGTCCTGACATGATACCCCCTTTTTATACATAATACAGTTGGGCTGGTGGAGTAATCTTCTAGCAATTCTGTTCAATAAAATAGTATCAGAAAATCACATTCCACATTCATGGAAGGGTAATATTGTTATACCCATATTAAAAAAGGGGACCCTAATCAACCTGAACATTACCTCCCAATTAGTTTATTGGACTGTATTGACAAAATATTTGCAAGAATAATTGTCACAATATTGAATAAGTGGTTGGAACAGCAAAAAAATACTGAATGTATATCAAGCAGGATGCAGGAAAAATGTTCCTCAACTGGCCAGTGTTTAATTTTACATCACATTTTTGAAAAATACTATGTTGAAAAAGACCTGCTGGTCTATCTAATTTTTGTTGATTTCCAGGGTTCTTTTGACAGGATTGATAGAATTTTACTTTGAAATAAACTATTGAAACTCAAAATGAACCATACAATATTAAGACTAATTATCAATCTTTATTCTGAAAATTGGACAGTGGTAAGATACTGTATAACCTGACAAGTAATGTAACCCAATATTTTAGCACAAATCGAGGAGTGAAGCAAGGGTGAAACCTTGCTCCTTTATTATTTAATTTATTCATTAATGGTTTACCAAAAAATTTTCTTACTGAACCTTCTCACTCTCCTTCCATTGGAAGCACTATGGTGCCTACATCAGTCTATGCAGATGATCTAGTGTTGATCTCAATCTAACCTATGGGTCTAAATAAACAACTAAAACTCTTACAACAATATCATTCTCAAAACAAACTAACCATAAGCATTGAAAACACCCAAACTTAAATAGCGGTAAAACATACAGTACCTAAAATTCTATTTGGTGCATAAAAATACACCATTTGAAGAGGCATCAACTTTTCAATACCTGGAATATTATATTTCCTCTAATAACACTATGAAAAAGTTGCAACAGTACAAAAATGCACTACTTAGATTTAATGCCAGATATGGAGAATAATCAGTAATCTCCACATTATTGGCAGCAGAGATGAAAACGAATCCCATTGCAATATACACTGCAGAGATCTGGTATGATAATTAAACTCACACTCTTGAAAAACCATTCACGCAGCTATACAGAACTTTATTATAGCTTCCAAGATATTCCCCTGTACAAATAGTGAAAGCTGAGCTTGGCAGAGCATAAATAAAATATCTGGCTCTTGCCACCAAAATTAGCTTACTGAATAAGATGTATTATTCTTAGCTCAAAAAGACTAGTAAAGTTGTGTCTTCAAGAAAAAAACATTATGGCTAACCAGAGGTTTTGCCTCACCCTGGTTAAAACAAGTTGTAGACACATTCAAACTAATAATTTTAAACCACTTGTGGAAAGATTCATTTTTGGGCATATTGAACAAGGTTATGCTAAACTGATTAAAAACAAATTTAAACAAATATCCAATGAAAATGATATGATACATTTTGGGACGGATTTTCAAAGCTCTGACACAAGCAGTGACAATGGCAGCTTGTGCTGAGTGCCATGCATCCAGGACCCTGCACCCAAATTTTACAATGGACAAGGTTCCGGTGCTTAAGTCCTATAGCTTGCGTCACTAGTGGCAGTGCACCAAACAGATGGCACACCCACTAGGAATGCTGCAGCAGCTGCTGGGTTGATGTGGTGTGAGCTGCACCCTTGGATGGGGGCATATGCATGGCTCGTTCCCCCCCACCCCAACCACCACTGGGCCCCAATCTGCCCATACTGGATACCCCATAATATCTCCTAGTGCCTTCCCTGCTTCATGCTCTGCATATACCACTAGAAATAGACAACACCTTGGTGATCTAGTGCCTCCCCATACCTTGGAAGGTATTGCCAACCATCCCGCTCCTCCCCCAGCCACTCCAGACCCTCATTCGGTGACTGGTACAGCCCACTGCACATCACCAGGTCCAGCCACCAAATGAACTATCAGAGTGTGTTCCAGTGTTACTGTACACACTCTGACAATTAATTTGGTGGCCTGACCTGGTGGTGTGTGGAGCACTGTACTGGTTGTTGAATTAGGGTTCAGTGTGGGGGGGGTGGGGTGGTTGGCAGGACCTGTCAGGGGGTTGGGGGGCCACTTGATCACCAGGGAGTTGTGTGCCTACATTGGCATACACTGAGAGAGGATTGGGGTGGGTACTAGGGGCTATTGTGGGTACCCGGTATGGGCATATCCAGACTTGGTGCCAGGGGACATGATCACATGGGAGTGCATGGTTAGGGGCATATTGGAGCTGATAGATTGGACAGTACTGGGGTACTTTGACTGGGGAGTGGGCACATAGTGGCAGGATACGGTTGACACCCTCCCAGGGGCTGTCTAAGTACCGTTGGTCTAAAGGTGCTTAGCTCTTTGTCTCTGGGGAGGGTTTTGAAATTCCAGATGGTGGGGCTATGGCAGCCAGGGTTTGGAGGAAGCCCTCTAATGCCATGCCGCAGCCACTTTTGTGGTGCACAGCTGGCACTAGCACACCTTGGTGCAAGCAGCCTGCAGATTGACACAGGCTGCTTTCTAAATTAGCTCTTGGCACTAGCCATGGTGCAAGGTGTTTGTTGCATCAAACATGTTGGTCGCAAGCACCTTGCACTACCCTAAGGGCTTTGAAAATCTGGCCCAAGATCTTTAAGATTACGCAATTGGTGTGCACAAAATAAAATCAATCACATACTTGAACCATATCTGTTGCACTTAACAAACAAGAAAGATTGAGCAATTTTTCTAAAATTCCATTTGGAATTATATTCATCAGAAATCCTGAACTACTTATTCCCCAAAAAAAAGATTTCAGTATAAATTATACTGTGATTGTGGTTATAATGAAATGGAAACTTTTCCACATGTTTTACTCCACTGTCCTAAATACCAGTTGATTGTAAATGTATTTATTGAATAGTATTTTCAGTTTAATGCACAATTGCTGAAATTGATCCTCAGTCTGATGACACTTAGGAACAAATAAAGTTTGCATTGCATATATTTTAAATTATAAATAATCAGTACACAATGGAGTAAATCTGATTTATACAGAAGTTTATATGTTTTTAAGAAAAGTAAGAAATGCATTTGTAAAATTATATTAAAATTCTATGGATTAAAATAATTTGTGGATCGTGTGTCATTATAATATTAGCATCTATATGGATTTGAGCAAAAATGAACAGGTTTTCATTGCACTGCAGTTGAATTAAACTGATGTACATTGAGTTAGGCAGAAATTACTAGTTATATGGTAAATGAATTAATAACTGATGTCAAGTAGGACTATAATATAATAGGGAATTTGTGCAGTAATAAATTGTAGATAAATAATATTGTCATTGTAAAGTCAGAATGCTTTTGAGCATGTTTGATTGTTTTACAGAATTGCCGGTTAAAAGGGGCCTGTATAAGTGTTTCAAATTAGATGTGTTGATAAACAAGAGCCTGAACAGGTAACTGATTTGAAATATGTACAAAAAAATGTGATTTCATTATGCAACAAAAATATGAATGCATGACAGGAGTTGTACATTGTGACTGCTCAATGAGATTAAGAAATAATAATGATAGAATCAGTTTTACTTAGATCTTTTTCTTATTTTTTGATCTTAGAAATTATATGGAGCAAGGCTGATCTAAAGTGGAAAGTATTGATTCATAGTAAAGTTAGGATGTAAGTGACCTAGTATTGCCCAATAATTCATTATATTGTTTGTATTATAAGATTTGTGATGTAGACAGGATATTTATATGTATTCATGTCTTTTAAGGTTTTCAAAAGGCACCTCCTGAGGAAACCAATATTTTATTGGTGCAAAGTAGAGGATTTGGGCCAATATTTAAAATAAAAGAAACAGATGATTGAAATACAGAAGAAGTGCCTATGTATGTGAGTTTTGTGTTGCGCCCTTCTCCCCGGTACATGTGGAGTTCACAGAAATTGGTTAGAAGACACATCTGAAGAGGCAGCAGAATTAAGGACTTATAGCAATATATATTTGCATTTCCCATGGCTCTCCAGGATTTCTTTCCTGGACTTTTTTGAAGTGTCTTTATGTACTGTACAGGTATAAATTATGTGTTATACCATATCCACGGAAGTTGTGAAATTAAACATGTTTTGAAAGACAATATTAATGTCTATAGTAATTGTCTGTGTAATACAGATAGGAATAATGGGTTCTTTTCTGGAAATATTTATTGAGATGTATCTATAAGAACTTTTAGTGGGTAATACATGGTCACTATTTTTAAGAATACAAAATGGATGGTGAGATGGTACATTCTGAGCATATAGAGTATGATATATTAAAAAATGGATGCATTTAGTCAAATAGGGGACAGTATGAAAGTTAAATATAATTTTATTAATTTCATGGAAGCTGATAAAGATAGACTATTAGGACAAATAAGAGGAGATGGGGATTTTACTACTGCATTTGATAACACAAAGCAGTTGATGCATAAAGTAGAAAATCAGCAATTTGGTGACTGTAGATTGGATTGGCATGCAATAACATTAGGTCAATATTTAGGACATAACTTGATACCATGAAGTTTGAGAATCTATGTGGAATAAAATCAGCAAAATTAGATAATAAATGGGACAGGATTAGAACTAGGTGCTCTGTGGACTTCATGCATGCTCTAATAGAGGCTATCACAAAAGAAATAGAGAAGATAGCTGAACAGTTAAATCTAGAAAAGGAGGCCCTTAAACTTAAGATGCAGTTGGAAGACTTCAATATAACATTAGAGCAAATTAAGGACTTACAGCAATATATATTTACATTTCCCGTGGTTCACCAGGATTTCTTTCCTGGACTTTTTGAAGTGTTTTTAAATATTTTAGCCAAGGATTTACCTGCTTGCTCACAATATAGTATCCAATTTCTTTTATTTTTTTGTCCAGTTTGTCTTTATTTGTATAATTTTTGTCTCTGAAATCCATTTTTTAAGTTGTTCATATTCTGTATTTTTATGAATCCCCATGTGTTACCACTGTGTTACCACTGATTCTAAATATTTCAGTTTTGTTGCTATTTCTTGAACAGTATGTTTGTTTTTTCTCAATTAACCAGGATGTACTTGATATTATTACTTCAATAGTTGTTTTAAAAGCATTCCACACATCTATAATACTGCCTTCAGGTACTTTATTGTCAACCCCAAAATTAAGAATTACTTCCCCCAACAACTTCCACAATTTGTTTTTTTGAAAGATTGTTATTGTATCTCCAGAGAGTCAAATTTTTCTGTCAGGGACAAGATGAACCAAAACTGGGATATGATGTGAAACACCTGCAGGATGACTATTAGATTTATGATGATCACTGGTAACAATAGTATTATGAGAAACAAGAAAATAGTCTAATCTTGCAGAGGTTTTATATCATGAAGAAAATGTGTAAAGACTTTTTCCAGTGTAAGCAGTTCTCTCCAATAATCTATAAGTAAGTTTCTTGAAATAAAATTTTGAAGATACATGATTTATATTTTTTTCATCCTTTTGATGATGGTCTGTCTAGCTTTTGGATCATTTAAGCGCTTAAGGTCTCCCCCTAAAATAATATTTTCCTGCCCCAGTTGCTACTAAATGTGTTTACTGTTTCCATATAGGAGACAAATCCTTGAAATGGTGGATATAAGGATTCCAAAACTAGTTGTGTAGTTTATAAGTGCTTTAATTGTTATAATTATCCCATCATCATCCATTTGTGCATCTAGAAATTTGTTTTACAAGAGTTTTTTATAATAATTATTAAAACACCTTTGCTTTGCTTTTTATTACTGATAAAGGAGAAAACCTGTTTAATCCATTTTTGCTTTTTTACATTTTTCAAGTGCTAATTTTGCTAATCATCAATAGACACTGGGACATATTGCAGGCCACGTATATGGAAACACAAGCATTTAAGGATAACTCAATCACAGTGGCAAAAAGAATAGGTCCATTGGGACAGGGTGACATACACTGAACATGGCATTCCTAATAGGAGACCAGCAACCTTTTTAAATTTTGGATCTGAAAGGAAATAACCCATGTGGTCACTGAGTTCATTGTAACATTACATATAGAGTAAAGAAAATAAGGAATATTACTAGATATGAGGACAGAGATAAAGCACCTCATAAACTACCAAACAACTGGGTTTATCTACTTACTCAAATGACCATGTGATGCAATTTACATAGGAAAAACTGAGAGGGCTTTGAAAACCAAAGTAGGAAGTATAAGAGTAAATAAGTTTTGTATAGTACTAACTGTATGTTTACACTGTATGTAATTTTTTCTCCTAAATTGTTAAACATACAAGCCTATGCTCATTTCTGTACTGTCTTTGCTTGTCAAATTGTATGTGGGCCTCGGCACCCAGGTCACATCTGGAATCGAGCATGTTTGCTCAGTATGTTTTCCTGGTAAAACTCGTAAATAGATAAATAAATAAATCTGAAGACAATAAATAACTTCTCCATTAGCAAGACACATTTTAGAATCAAAACACCAGCTGCTCTATCTAAGATTTTTTGGACTTAAGAAAGTAGAGCATAACTCTAGAGGGGGAGATTACAATATGAAATTGTTATTGAGGGAGGTCTATTATATTGAAAGGTTTCAGTCTACAAATCCCAGATATGGGCTAAATGATGCCATAGATTCACAACTGATTAGAGTCAGTGATTTGTAGATTTGTTTAGCATTTTGTCAAGCATTTAGCTTGCCAAATCACCCCCCCAAAGAAAATGTATTTTGGAGTAACTTAGCCAGGACCTCGTTGTTTTCCGTAGTTAGCTCCCACACTAGAGGACTAGTGAGAATTTCCTGGGAATAAAGTATCACCAAAAGAAAATTAAATTAACAGTCTTTGTCCCATTTAACACTATAACAACTTATCTCAAGGTATGGATTCAAGGGCTTCTCCCCACCATGCCCTCCCTTACCTCTTCTGAACCCACTCTTCTGGATATATTATGGATTTTAGGTTTTAAAGGTATAGCTTTATATTAGGAATTGTCATGACATATTGTATGTTCTGACCTGATGTGCCTTGTGTCATGTGGGTTCCATGGGGGATCATTTCGAGACCCGTACTAATGTTCTTATGGTAAAACGAAAATGTGAAAATTACAGTGATTTGGATGTTAACCTTCAAGAAAGTATGACTTAATCAAAAGAACTAATAAAAGAGGTCTAAATAAGCTGCACTTCCTGAAAACATAGTGAGCATCTGGGACACCTTGCAGGTCAGTTTACTGTTGCTAGGTGCTGTTGTTAAAGCAGATTGGGCATGAAACTGAGCGCTCACATGCATGAGTGTACATTGTATGATATGGTAATGTCACACAAGTGAGCGCACATGTGCTCACCTGTCTCTCATTCATCTTCCCCATTTCCAAGGGAGAGAAGAGTGAGCACACTGCCTTCCCACAGAGAGAGCAGGAGTCCGTGTTACACTTTGTTCCATCTTTTGGTGAGTTGAAAATACTTTTCACTGACATTAACCAAATGCATTTTACAAGCACATTATAAAATAGTAAACTTAAAAAACACCCTTTCTTACTCATTCCTAAACAGGCACAGATACTTCTCAACATTTAAAACAGATAAAGAATGATTGCATTAAAAACAAGTAAGATATTCTATGATAAAAATAAAAATAAGTGCTATATGTTAACAAGCATCATTTAAACAGAGAAAAACTTGGTGTAATCTTTAAAGAGACATGCTAATAATACCATGAGAGGGGAATACTGTATAACTATATGAATAAGTGTTGCTAATAACATTAAATGAAGGAATAACACTTCTTTACAGGAGCAAACAAGATTTACATGAAAATTAATGTGATTCAGTTACTTACAATGAAAATTATGTTAAGAGGTTTTTTAATTTATGCAACAATGGCATTTTCCAAACAGTGCAGATGGTGCTAGGCTATATTGTCAAAGACATATGTAGCACCATCAAATACCATGCATGAAAAATTACAAAACCCAGTGGCACTGCTCAGGAAAAACCATAACATATGAAATGACTGTTTGCAGGGGGTTCATTCACCATACCCCCAGAAATAAATATAATCCAGCCCTAGGGATGCCAATTTTGGGACGAGAAGAAATAGACTGGGGAGCATAAGTGTAGGGTGGATGGAGAACAAATCAAAAGTCAAACTCATGAGGGGAGGGAGAAGAAAAATATGGGACACCACGAATAGAACCCTGGTCTCCAGACATTCAGCCATCCTAGCTGACTGTGGCTGTACCCTTTGCACTACAGCAGCAGCTGAGGAAAGCACCACACAGCTATCTAATTTTCCTCTTCCTCCTGAGTGACGATAGTTACAGGGATAGTGGGAACCTACCTGAGCTATGCTATCCATGTAGCTATTCTTTCATACACTATAATTACCATGCGGATTATAATGGTGCTATAATCCTTTTCACATATTCTCCTATTACCATGCAGATAATATCCAAATAAGAATGAATGTCATTTTGTTTATTAGAAATGATAGGATAACAAAAAAAGTCAGTAGAAGTATTATAATTAGGGACTAATGACTTAAGTAAAGTACGGATACAAACTTTTTTCTGGTTGTTACAGGACTAACGGAGACAATATTCTTAAAGAAAGTACAGCAAAGATTCAAGGTAGTCCTATGAAATTACATACATAGTATACATACTGTATACTGTATAAATGTTTTTCCCTTTCTTATTTTTGCCTATTATTACTTATTATCCTGAACATTAGCTAATTAGATTAATTGATAGGTGCCCAAAGGAAAAGGAACAGAAATTGCATTTATTTCAATGTAGTGTGAGTATTTATTTAAGTGGATATAATATTTTCCCTTTTATCTAACATTCACTGATGCTAAATTATAGTTTATCAATTAATAATTATTTTTAAATAATAGTAATTATTATAATACTTTTTTTATTTATACAGTGCTTTTCCAATTCCAAAGTGCTTTACAGGTTAAACAGTTCAAAACAAACATCAAATTCTAACATTTCAACTTAGATAAAAAAATCAAATTCCAGATACAATTCAGTTTTCTAAAAAGGCTGAATGCCAGAGGAAAGTTTTTAGTCCTCTCTTAAATTCCTCCATGGAGGTGCACTCCCATAACTGATGGGGTAGAGAATTACAAAGGGTTGGCACAGCATAAGAAAATGCTCAAGAGCCAGATGATTTCACCCTAGGAATATCTAGCAACCCCTCGTCGGCCAAGTGGAGTGATCGACCAGGGGAGTAAGGAACCAGAAGATCTTTCAGATAGGCTGGTCCCTGACCATGAAGGACTTTGAAAGTCATTAAACCAACTTTAAAGGTGATCCGCCACCATATTGGCAGCCAGTGCAGTTCGCGCAACACCAGAGTAATATGACAGGATCTACTAAAACCTGTCAAAACCCAGGCCACTGCATTCTGCATCCAGCTGCAGCCAGCGAATTTCAAACCCTGAAAGCCCAAAGTAAAAGGAGTTGCAGTAGTCTAAGCAGACAGAATCAGTAGAATACAGAGCCACTATAGCAGCCAAATTATAAGCTGACATGAGGGTCTCTGGATCTCTGCTCACCAACACAGGGGATGATAGGTCAAGCACCGCCGCAATGCCTTGGGAATTTATATCCCATAAAGGATGGTACCGAACCATCTCCACAGGGGTAGGCCTTCTAAGGGGGGGTGCAAAAACGAAATCCCATGGTGTAGTGATCTGACAAAATGACTGGTTCCACCCCCATGTCAGAGGCTTCGATTTCTAGCAAGAAGACTAAGTCCAAAGAGTGTCCATGTTTATGGGTAGCAGTGGAAACCACCTGTGTAAGACCCAGAGAAGTCATTAACTGGAGGAAGTGCTGACCAAATTGCGAGAGTTCATCATCGACCCACGCATTGAAATCACCCAGAACCATCAATCTCGGTGATTCAAATGCCATGTCGACGATGAAGTCTGCCACTTCCTGAAGGAGTCATTTCCCATCCCTGGGTGAATGGTAGATGAGAACGTTTTGAACGCCTACACCTGCTACCACTGAACACTCGAAGGACTCAGAATTTTCAACTACTACATTCATGGGGTCCAGTTCAGTCTTGAAACAGACCGCAACTGCCCCCATGATCCAGTCTCAGGTGGTGTATGACCAAATACCCAACCAAAATCATAGCCTCCAGTATGGGTCCTGGATTTTCATCCAGCCAGGTCTCAGTGATGCAAGCCAGGTCCACTGAACCAGCAAGATCAGCAATATTAGTCATCTTGTTCCTGATGGACCTGGCATTGCACAACACCACCCAACTTGGACGAACCTCGGAGGCTGTCCGGACCTTCTGCCTACCAAGTTGGGTAGTGTCCTAGGGTATGGGCACCAGACATGGCAGAACAAAATCTGGGTTCCATTTCACCCCAGGGTGCCTTCTGGATCCAACTACCCTAATGCAGTGTCCCCCTCATCTCTCTTCCCCTGTTAGTAACCCCT
Organism: Neoceratodus forsteri; assembly: GCA_016271365.2. Classification (NCBI taxonomy): domain Eukaryota; kingdom Metazoa; phylum Chordata; order Ceratodontiformes; family Ceratodontidae; genus Neoceratodus; species Neoceratodus forsteri. Next base: position 1,384,900,371 of record CM057458.1, on the reverse strand, counting down.
CACCCATCTCCCTCTCGTGCATAATTCCCAGCACTGTACAGTGCTGGTAGGTCTCAAATTGGAGAGGGGGAGAATAAAAAGGGTGAAGGGCACAAAGAGAGGAGGAAGAGTAGTGCATCAACATGGGGATTAGAGGCCAGAACATGCTGCGACTATACTGCCAAAAACAATACCGAACCAATTACAATAACACTAACATTAACCACCCCAAAATAAATTTCACAAAATTTAATAAAGCAATTTAAAATACCACCCTCCAGCTATTAGATAAAACAAGTCCGAACTTAAGTCAGAAGACAACTAAGATCCTCCCTTCATACATACATATCATAATACAAGAAGAAGTTAAGGTTCTCTCACTACCCAAACCAAAAGGAAATATAACAAAAATAAAATAAACTTTCCACCACCCCAGCTCTCTCACAACTAGGGAGAAGGATAAAAAATAATTAGGCACTATCACTACCCATTATTACACTTAATATAAAGAAAATTTTTAACACTAATAAAATAAATAAATGGACACGAGGTCCTCTCACCACCAAGTTGTCTGAAAAAAAAAACATAAAATGAACAGATCAAGGAGGGAAATCAGCAGTCTTCACATCATAGGTCCCAGAGTCATTTATGTCCAATAATCCACAAAGAAGAGAGGTCCATAAAATCCAAGATAAGGACGTAAAAAACACAAACAGAGCACTAATCCACACAGAATTGTCAAAGAAAATATTCAGGGGGTAACTCCAAAACCAAGAAAGAATCCCAGTTTACCTTGGGCAAAAAACTTGCTAGCAGGGACTCCACCACAATCTGAAGCCCACTCACTCCCAGCTGGGTAGAACCCACAGGAAATAATGCAGCTTCAAATAAGGAACCCAAGAATCCAGATGGGCATGACACCCCATCCAGCTCCCTAGCTAGGAGAAAATTGAGTTCCCCTTCAAAACCACAAATCCCTCAGAAAAACACCCAATGGAGTCCGGCCTCACCTCAGTCCCCAAAACTAGATTCAGTGTCATATAATCAGCTCAACGTATCGACCTGAGGTCATCCCAAGAGATTCCCTTTGTACTATCTTCTCCTCCAAGTACTCGATTATCCTGATGGCCACAATTCACAGCTCTACTAATATTCCATGACCTCTCGGCACAACAGTAAATAAAATATAAAGTTCCCAAAGGCTCAATATCGGGAAAGGCTCCCTCTGATCTAATCAGGCTTCCAAAATTTCAAGTTTCAAACTAGATACGAAATTCAAAATTTCAGCTCCTCACCATCTCGCCACCCAGGGCACAAATAAGAGGATCATTCATAGCAGCAAAGCTGGAGGTAACGAGCTCCTGGGCCTGAAGAAACATCCCCCAAGTCCAGCCTCAATGTTAGGGGAGGTAAGTCTAGCCACTCAAGCCTTCCAGTGAGTGATACTCCACGTTCCACGGTTCCCCACCTACTGAGCCAAAACAGTGGTGGAATACTAAATAATAAAAACTATAAACTGAGACACAGAACACAATAAAATAAAATGTAGTCAAAATAAAAAATGGAAAACGATTAAAAATAACTTATAAATAACTTAAAAAAACTTAATTTAGCTCAAACACATGGAGCAGCAGCATGCCCAACCTGGCAGCCATCTTGTTTAAGAAATTGCCCCAGTATATCCCTGTTGAAGGAGAATTCCTCCAAAATGTTGGCATAGGTTAACTTAAGGTTGACTAATACACTGGTTGTTCTTTATCTATGAAAAGTTCAATGGATTTATGTATTTATTTATTTATTGAAAAGTTTAACTAGGAAGTACATACTGAGCTGACAACAGCTGATTTCCAGATGAGTCCAGGGTGGGGGGGGGGAGACAGAGGTAGCTAACAATGCAGTAACAAGGTAAATGCAAAATAAAAACACTAATACAAGCAGAATAATGAATATTAAAGGCAAAATAGCAAATGAATTCATTATATTAAAAGTTTGAGTGTGTGGGCCTCTGATTCCCAATCATTTTTTTTTTTATTTTTACATCACTTTCCAACAAAAGATGCCAAGCAAAAGCACATTTATGTTGTTAGCACTTTTGTACTTGTGGGACTGAAAAACATACTTGTGGGACTGAAAAACATTTCCATGGGGGTAATGAGATCTGTTTGTTGTATTCAAATATTGAGGTGAACACCTTAACAGTTAAACTGGAGATGCCCTTTGAAAAAGTGATAAAGCATGCCACATAGCTCTGGCATTTAAGGAAGTATTGCTAGGGCTGTGTAGAAATTTTATGCAGTCCTTCTGTGATTACAGAGAGAGAGAGAGATGCTAGAAAGCAAGTGTTAGGATTACAGGTGCAGCAAAATTAAATGTTGCCAGCAAAATTCTGGCAGAATCAGGCATTTCACTGCACAAAACATTCCGTGAAACTCACAGATTTTGCTGATGAATTTCATGGGTGCAAAATATGAAATTCTACAGGCAACATTCACGATTTTGCTAGAGAAAGTTTGCATTTTACACTCACAAAATAATTTGCGAAACATGCAAATTTCACGTAATATTTCATGGAAAGAAATTAGCAGATTTTGCAGATTACTTGTTAGGATGCCTAGACTTTCTCCATCCACGGACAGAACTGAAGCACATACGGTCATCTCCATTTAAAACATTGGCGTCTTTCCCCTCTACCACTGGACTATATTCTTGGTAATAATTCATTTTTCGTAGGTATGAATTAGCAGCTGATTACTTAAATATCTCTTTATGTACACTTTGATGGGTATAACTTATTTCTGCTACAGTATTGCTCAACCCTACAGAATTATCAGTTATCAAATTGTTTAGTTCCATGCTAATGTTAAAATCAGTACCGCCGCTTCATTGAAATATGTACAGTATTAGCTAGTGTTCATGTTTTGTACTTAATGTAATTGTAAATTTTATTTTTTTTTGTTTAAAATCAATAAACATTTTAATGGAAGAAAGCCTTTGTCCCCTTGCTTTCCCATTCTCTGACATGTCACAAGTGTGACAGTTCTCAACCACATCTTTATAGACACCAGGCCAGGAGAGGTTTTGTATTAACCACTACTTGCTCCATTAAGATCAAGCAAGTATAAGACAAGGATTGATACTTTTAGTATGTATGACTCAGTAGGTGATCACTTAAATATCTTTTTATGTACACTTTGATGTGTGTAGAACTAATTTATGTTACATAGCAGGGCTGTTGCCATGATTTTTCCAAGGCGGGTTCTTTTTATGCAGTCTGCAACCTTTTATTATTTTTTTTATATATATATTTGTCATTTTTCTGTTTTGTTCCCTACCCCCTTGCCCCCCCGGGCCACAGTGTATGCATGCATGCACGCACATGGAGGCACACGCCAGGATCTGGTGGCCTCTTCCACCCCTCCTGACTTCTGTCACTGCCTGTACTGCCTACTCACCCAACGCACCTCCCCCCGGTGGGAGCGAGACTATGGATGGGCAAGCAGCCACCCTTTGGAGGGGAGAGCCATGGCTCAATCCCGCTACAGCCCTCCCCCCAAAGCCGGCACCCCGGTGACCCAAGGTTGTTCCCAAACCCAGGTTGCTGGTGTAGCATGAGGAAAGGCACCAGCACCTCAGCCTTCTGCTACCGGGCCGGCTTTCAGTCTGCAACCTTTTAAAAAAAGCTATGAGTCTTAGGGCCACCAGGACCTAGAAGCCATGGGGTCCTACATGCTCTGTAATGCATTTTGTGGCTTATTGTGAAGCTAAAAAAGTCATATCTGAGATCTCCTTCACCCCTTGCTCTAAGAAAAATTATTATCTGACTGGCCACAGGCTGAATACATATATGTATTCAGTACCAGAGCGCAGCAAGATGCTGCTACTGTAATATATCTAAGGCATTGTCTCACATATATTATGTTATCAGTTTTAATATCTGCAGTTGTATCTACTGGTGTGTAGGTAAGGGGTCTGGGGCTGCCAGGCCCCCAAAAGCTCTGGGGCACTAGATGCTCTATGGCTCATTGTGTTGCTTATTTTAAACCAAAACAACTCATCTGTGATCTCCCCTCCACCTCCTGCTCTAAGGACAATTATTACTATCTGGGAGGCACATATTGTGTGTGTGTGTGTGTGTGTCTGTCTGTGTGTCTGTGTATGTATACATATATGCACTGCACCTCAATGTGGAGTCTGTAGCTGGTTTTGGCTGGGTATTGTACACTACTAACTTACTACAGTGCTGGCTTGTTTCTAGGGCAGGGGTCTGGTGCTGATAAGCTCCCAGAAACCATGTGCTACAGTGTGCTCTGTTGTGGCTTATTTTAAGTCTATATAACTCATATCTGAGCTTCCTTTACCTCTTACTGTAACCCTCACCCTCCCCAACTCAATACACCATTTAAGCAATTGAGTCAGTGCAACATGGCCTACAGCAAGGCTAGCAGGATGCTGGGATGTATTGATAGGGGTATTGATAGCAGAAGAAAGGAGGTAATACTTCCCTTCTACAGATCCCTGGTGAGGCCTCATCTAGAGTACTGTGCCCAGTTCTGGAGTCCTCACCTCAGAAAGGATAAGGATAGGTTGGAGACAGTGCAGCACAGAACAACTAAAACAATTCAGGGACAGCAAGGCAGATCCTACGAGGAGCGCCTCAAGGCACTAAATATGTACTCATTGGAAACCAGAAGGGAGAGGGGAGATGTGATAAAGACCTCCAAGTTCCTAAAAGGATTTAAAGTGAACTGCTGGATATTATTTATAAAGTCTGTGTACCAATTCGCGGTCACATAGACGCAAATGTAAATTAACAGGAGGTAGGTTCAGGAGAGATGTGAGGAAGTACTACTTTACAGAAAGGGTGGTAGAACTTTGGAACAGTCTGTCAGCTGAATTGGTGGGTGTACAAACAGTCAGAGGATTCAAGCAGGACTGGGACATAATGAAGGGAATAGTGGTTACTGGGAGCAACAGGACCAAGGAGGAGAATAGAGAAAGGATGGGGAGGGTTAGTACCCTGGAGAAATGGTAGGTTCCAGGGACTTGGGCAGACTGGATGTACCTCTGTCTTTTTCTGCCTTCACTGCCTATGTTCCTATACCAGGCACCCTGCTTGGAAAGAAAATCTGTAACATAATTCTTAGTTCAGTATTGGGTACTACACTTGTTGCCCCCATTCCATTCTCCAATGTGGTAGGCATAACAAAGGGAGTGAGGAGAAAGGTAATTTGACAGTGGTGGGTATACCCAGTGCAAAGTTACCATCTCAAAATGCCTACCCTCCCACCCACCCCAACCCCACCATGCTTCCAAAAGTATAGTGGGTATTTTCATATCACTGAACTGTAGCAACAAATGTCATTCTAGTGACACATGTGGTCATCTGGAGAAAACGCTTCTCACAACTTATTTGTTTTAACAGCGTCTGACACAAATGACACAGACAAAAGTGGACCTGAATGTCAATAAAATGGGACCACAGTGAAGGCATCTCTGAATAGCACACTTAACGAAGTGGCAGTGTAGATCCCAAACAGACCCTTCCAAGCACTTGCATTGCCTTTCCACTGTGGTACCTCTTTTGCTTAACTTATGAAAAGTTAAAACAGGCATATGAAACATGACAACTTTGTATAGAGGAAGATTTAAGTAATTTATTTCTAAATCTTCAGCCCACCCACCAAATAGCTCCCTTGCTCAACTGCACAGCCTATCCCTTGATATGCGGTTATTAAGGGACACATCTTCGGCAATAGTGGCTAGCAAAATTTACCTGCTGGTGACTGATAATATTATAAGTTGAGGTCCTCTACTTCTTTTTTGCTCTCCTGGAGACATCATCTCTAAGCCTGCCACCATGCTCCATCTTTCTCGAGTGCTAGCTGATAGTGTGAATTGTGGGCAGTGGCCGTGCTGTATTCCAGTCACATTCACGGTGCTGACATGAGCTCAAGTTGGCTAGCAAGTCATAGGGGGACGGTGCGGAAAAAGACTCACAAAGCAGTTCCAGTCATCTTACTGGCACTGAGGGAGCTGATTGGTAGCAGATGGGAGGGCATGCATGCAGAGAAAAAGTGCTGGGGTTCATCATGTGTGCATAAGCACTCTGCAACAGTCATAAAATAAACAGAAGTAATAAAAAAAAATTAAAAATTATGAAAAAAAGGGGGCAGTTTGAAAAGGGGGGTTCTTTTGAACCATACGAACCCCCACTGGCAACGGCAGTGCATTGTTGATCAGCCCTTCTATAGACTTATTAGTTATCTAATTCTTTAGTTCAATGCTAGTGGTAAAATCAATACTACTGCTTTATTTCATATTACAGTATATACTTAATTTTATTGAATGTTTTTTTCTTTTCTTCTCTTTAAAAAAATCAATAAACTTTTTAATGGAAAAAAGCCTTTGTCCTCTTTCTTTCCCACTCTCTGACATGTGTCTCAAGTGTGACAGTACTCAACCACTCTTTATAGACACCAGGCCAATAGAAGTTTTGTATCAAATATTCTCTGCTCTGTTAACCCCCCCAATCACACAAGTGTAATGTTGTGTGAAATGCTGAGTAGCTGCTGTCTAAACTCCTTAGGTACTACCGGCTGTCTGCACACCTATCAAACTTTGACTCCTTGAGCTGCAACCTGGGGCAGGATCTGGAGACAATTTGGTCCCAAGGCAACTATACCTATGTTGTTAAAGCATAAGGTTATTGCATCATCATAATTACCTTTTAGGAGTTTGATCCTGTCCACATATTAGAATCTGCATCATTAGAATCAGAGTTTGCCTGTGCATTAAATGTATAAAATATACATTTTACAGAAATGGTATGTAAGAGCCTGGCCGCCTTCCTGCATTGAGGGGTATTGGATGGCAATTCAACCAGGAAAGTTCTTAACTTATGCCATGATCACCAGTACTACACCAACCTCAGTCACCTTTGCATCACAGGTCAGGGGCAATGGGGTTCAATAGCACCATAACACTGCATCCTGGGGTACTATAACAGGAGATAACACACACACAAGTAATTTGTCCATACCAGAGCTGGGGCTAAGCATAGTGGTATTTTATTATTTAGCTGCAAAAGTATATACAGTTCCTTGGGCATTTCTTTGTACATTATTTTTTTCCAGGTGTTTTGCTCATCTTTCTCACACCATGTAACATAATCTTGTAGCCCAATTGGGCTTGTTTTTTGAAGCTGTAAGCCATGACAAGGGGTGTGTTACTGTGAGGAACTGAATTCTCACCCTCTGCACACCAAACTAAAAGAGCTGAATGTAAATGTGATCCACTGTAGTGTGGGATAGCGATCATAAACATAGCCCATGCAGTAACCTCACCTTTATTATGAAACTTGGTAATGCATTTTGGTGTTATTTTAAGTTTAAAATAAGAAACTTGCCATTGGCTCCAGGATGCATGTCACAGGGCCATGCTGAGGCTGTGTCATCTCATTTCGTATTTCTCAATGAATCTCAGGCACAAAACATTAAAAGGCATATTTACTTAGCATGGGTCACACAACTAAGTGAACTTCTTCTATGCCTGCTCTTGTCACTGTTTTTATTTGGGGGCCATATGCTGTACAGGGGAAACACTGGACCTCGCCCAACAACTAACACACCGAAATCTGACCAATGGAAAATCATGTACACAAATGCTCACAGTCTGGGAAACAAGATCCCAGACCTGCAGGCAATAATGACAGAAGCTTAACTGGACATAGCAACCATTAGTGAAACATGGTTTACCAGTAACCATACTTGGGAGACTTCAGTACCTGGCTTTGCAATGTTCAGAAGAGACTGAGGTGCAAAAAGAGGAGGTGGAGTGGCCCTTTATGTCAATGAAAATATCAAAGCTACAGAAGTTCAGAATACACATAAGGAGCCAGAAGAACTGTGGGTCACCCTGGAAACAGGAAATGGGACAGGCATACAAACTGGGGTTGAGTACAGGCCTTCCAAAACTGCTGTCAGCGTGGCTCAGTTGGTAGCACATCCACCTCTGGACCAGAAGGTCGTGGGTTCTTGTCCCACACTGGGACTGGAGTTGCACCTAAAAATTGCTGGCATCTGAGTGCAGTATTGGGGGGTGCTGTACTGCTGGGATGTGCTGTCCTTCGGATGAGATGTTAAACCGAGGTCCCTTCTGCCCATCCTGGTGTTGTCCTGGTGGGTGTCCAGGTGGAAGTAAAAGAACCCAGGACACTCTTCGCAAAGTAGGGAACATTCCCGGTGTCCTGGCCAACATTCCCCTTCCCATAAACTGGTTCATGCAATTATCCAGGCTGTGTGTGGGTGATGATGTGCAATATGGCCGCCACCACACATTCAGTCACTTCACAACCAGTCTAGCATTGCTTGTAAAGCGCTTTGGATGTATGAAAAAGCGCTATATAAATGCTGATTCTTCTTCTTCTTCTGACCAGGGGGAGGACATAGACACGTTACTGTTAGAAGATATACAAAACAGGACAGCTAAAGGGGAGGTTCTGATAATGGGAGACTTCAACATGCCAGTTACAAATTGGTCAATACCAGCAGGGACATCTGCCAGAACTTGACACATGGTGGATTCCATGCAGGGGAGGGCCTCAAACAACTGGTACAACAACCCACAAGGGACAGGGCTATCCTAGATCTAGTACTGACTAGCAGGGAAAGAATCATAGATCTCCAGGTAGAAGGTCACTTGGGGGCCAGTGACCATCACATGGTATGGTTCAATTTGCCCACTAGAACAAAATCATCGCATTCCAAGGCAAAAATATGGGACTTCAGAGGAGCTGACTTTGATAAGATGGCCAACAGAGTTAAGCTAGCCCTGACAAAAAGAAATGCAGGTGAGGTGGTACAGGCAAAGTGGGCAAGCATTAAAGATGCGATACTTGAAGCAACATCCCATTATGTTAGTGAGAAAAGGAAGTGCAAAAGAAGAAAGAAACCACTTTGATTCTCAAACACAGTAGCAGAAAAGGTCAGAGCCAAAAGACTGGCATTCAGGAAATATAAGGAAGCGCAGCAGGACGAAGACAGGGAGGCATACCAAACTTCCCTGAGGGAAGCAGGGAAGGCAGTAAGGCAGGCAAAGGCTCAAACCAAGGAAACACTAGCATGAACAGCAAAAGAAGGTGACAAGACTTTCTATAGATACATTAGTGAAAGGAGAAAGTCCAGAGAGGGTATCGCTAAGATCAAAGTGGATAAGGGGGTGTGCAAGGAAGAGGACCATGTAAAAGCATCTATCATAAAATAGATATTTATTTATTTATTCGTTTATTTATTTATTTAAGCATTTTACCAGGAAGGCATACTGAGCAGAGTACTGCTCGATTAAAAATGTGTCCTGGAGGAGGGGAGAACATAGGAGAACAGTTTACACAGTATAGACAGGAAAATACATAGTGGGAGAAATATTAACTTTAGGATCTGGTTACATGTCAGTAGTAGCTTGACAGAGACAAATTGGTAACCACAGTACATACGGTATGAGAAAGCACTTGAAGTCAGGATTGACAAGTGAATACATTGTGAAAGATCACTAACATTTGATTCAGAAACCACTACACACAGGATTGAGTGTGGCAGTTGGTAGCACAGTTACATACAGCAAGTGTACAACGAAATTAAGTTTTGAGCCATACAAGATACTTCTGCTCAGTATTTACTGAAGAGAAGGTAGGGCAGGACTCACAACTCTGCACCATAGATACAGCAAGGAGGGAGGTGTGCACTAGACCCTTCACAAAAGAAAGGGTCCTACAAGAGCTTGATAAGCTCAGGGTGGACAAGGCAATGGGACCTGATGGCATACATCCCAGGGTACTAAAGGAGCTGAGGGTGGAACTAGCAGAGCCATTATCAGAAATGTTTAGTGAGTCTCTGTCCATAGGTACGGTCCCAGAAGACTGGAAAAGGGCTCACGTGATCCCACTCCACAAGAGTGGTAGCAGGGAGGAGGCATGGAACTACAGACCAGTCAGTCTTACCTCAGTAGTGGGCAAGACTATGGAGACACTCCTTAAGAAAAGGATAGTGCAACACCTGGAATCCATAGAAGCACAAGATCCAAGACAGCATGGGTTTACAACAGGAAGGTACTGTGAAACTAATCTCATAGATTTCTTTGACTGGGTAACCAGAGTGGTGGACCAAGGGGGAGCAGCTGATGTTGTCTACCTTGACTTCAGCAAAGCTTTCAATACTGCTCCACATAGAAGATTGATTATTAAGCTGGGTAGGCTTGAGGTGAGACAGAAGGTGGTCAACTGGGTGGCAAACTGGTTGAGAGGCAGAGAACAGAGAGTGGTGGTAAATGCTATACAGTGGGAATAGATGCAAATATCTGTGTGAGTAGTACTTACTTTGCTTGTTTTTCTTTGCTGCTTCTTTTCTCTCCTGATGTTTCTGCGACTTCAGATGCATGTCCACTGTATGTTTACACATGAAGTCGATGGTGTGGGCACACACATAACAAAACAGCAGTCCTCCATCCTCATAAAAATCCTTCAGATACAACTTGATCCAATCGTGGGTGAGCACAATATAGGAGACATGGCACTCTTTGGCCTCTTTCCATGAAAGACGGAAGTGCTTTGGTGGTGCTGGTGTGGACATTTCGTAGTTTTATTAACTAAAAAAAAAACAATATACCATAAAAACCAATTATGTGTTGAAATAGAGTTACTGCACAAAAGGAAGAAAGCATTCCTTGAAGTGCCCTATCCTCCCATATCACACCTATGGCTTGTATCCCACAATGTTTTAAGCTGGGCAGTTTTATTTCAAACCCGCAGCTCTGGGAGTTGCCTTGTTGTGGCACAAAGCTTGCCCATGGTGGATTCGGCTACTATCCATGGAACCAAAGACTCCAGAAATTATTTTTCTTGCTATTTCTTGCTACCTCTATTTTCTTTTTATCTGGGTGCAATATAGACCACAGCAGCAAGTGTACATGTGTGACTGTCACCTTGGCCTGTACATACAATCTTCGTCAATAACAGACCACAGGAGCAAGGGACAGACCAAGCTGACTGGTATACAGTAAAAAAAAAATGTTTGGTGTCAGAGGTCAGAACAATTTTATCAAGCAAGTGTGCCAGTTGGGCCTACCTGCCCAACCCCATCTTTCATCAACTACAAACCATAGGAGAGCTGGACAAGCCCAGCTATCTGGCATAAATGTAAGAAAAAATTATTCTGTGCCAGTGCCAGAACAATTTTATCCAATGTGTGTGCCAGTCAGCTCAGCCCACACCTCCATCAACAACAGACCACAGGAGCCATGAATGGACCCAGCCAACTGGCATACATGTAAAAAAAAAATTGTTCCATGTCAAAGGCCAAAACAATTTTTTTACTTTAAATATGTGCACCAGTCTGCTTGGCCTGACCCTCCCTCACTCCTCCATCAGCAACACACCACAGGAGCACTGGACAGACTCAGCCAACTGGTATACATGGTTAAAAAAAAATTGATCTGTGCCATTCAGTTCAGCCCATAGCTTGACCACCAACCATTAACCAAAGGCCAAAACAATTTATTTCCACAGGTGTACCAGATGGCTTAGCCTGTCCCTCCATTCAACAACAGACCTCAAGAGTCAGGGATGGACTCAGATGATCGGTATACATGTTAAAAAAATGGATCTGTGCCAGTTGGTTCAGCCCACGATCCACCCACCATTAACCAGAGGTCAGAACAATTTTTTTCCACAGGCTCACCAGTCAGCTCAGCCCACCGCTCCATCCTCCAGAAACAAAAGACCACAGGAGTGAAGCATGAACAAATAAAAGGAGCAAGGGACTGACCCAGTTAACTGGTATACATGTTGAAGACAATTGTTCTGTGCCAGCCTGCTTGACTGCCCCACCCTCCTCCATCACCAGAGGCCATAACAATTTTGTCCAACATGTGTGCCAGTCTGTCAAGATCACCCTTCCATAATGGAGGAACCACAGGAATGAAGCATGAACAAACTACAGTAGTGAGGGATGGACCCAGTTGACTGACATGCATGTTGAAGACAATTGTTCAGTGCCAGCCTGCTCGACCGACCCACCCTTCTCCATCAGAGGCCAGAACAATTTTGTCCAACATTGTGCCAGTGTGCCAGGCCCACCCTTCCAAAGAGGAACCACAGGAATGAAGCATGAGCAAATCACAGGAGCGAGTGACAGACTCCGTCAACTGGCATACATGTTAAAAAAAAACTCGTTCTGTGCCAGTAGGCTCTGCCCTTGGCCCACAATCCACCCACAATTAATCAAAGACAAGTCAACTTGACCTATTCTACCATTCTCAAATGGAATGGTATACATGTGCAGGTCAGCTCAGACATTTCCAACCTCCATCAACTTTCACAGACATTAATGAATATTTTTTTAATACAACATTGCCACTTTTTTCAGACATTCCAACCCTCCACCCACTTGCATGTCCTTTCTTACTGCCACCTTCACCCAACATTTTGACCCTACCTGACGCCAATCTCCTCCCCAACTCTTGGAAAGGTCATACACTGTTTCATGACCTTTCCATACTGCTCCCTACTTTTATATTCCTCCAATGTCTATATCAGAATTTTATTTTTGTTTAACCACCACCAGGTACAAAGTACACAATCCTTGCCTTCCTGGAACCCCCCTATACAACTCTCTCTTTCCACTCTCCCTGTCTCCCTCCCACCAGCATATCTCTGCTATCCAAAAAAGCAACATACCTGCTGGGGAGAAGGAAGGCACAAATTGTCTTGTAGGGCAGTCCTCCAGACGATCGACGATCATATATGGTGAGCAGGTCTTGACTCTGGATGATCTGGTAGCAGACACAGCAGGCAGTGCACACAGCAGTGTAAATACACTGCTCATAGTGGTTGCAGCTCTTGTTTGTAGTGGTTTGCTGTGTTGTACTGTGGGCAAGTCTGGAGAATGCCTGAGGTCACCTGGTGTGGTCATTTGATCTGGGCTGGTGGTGTCCATAGCTCTTGGCTGGTGGCAGTCTGGTGCATTCTCTGGTTCTGGTGATCCACACACTCTTCAAGTTCTCTAGTGCTCTTCTTGCTCCTTACTCCATAGTGGCAGTTGTTACCCCCATTTGCTGGTGCTTATGTACAGTGGCGTGAAAAAGTATTTTCCCCCTTCCTGATTTTCTCTATTATTGCATATTTGTCACACTGGATGTTTTCAGGTCTTTAGACAAAATATAATATTAGATAAAGGGAACCTGAGTGAACAAATAACACTTTTTTTTTTTACTTATTTCATTTATTTAATGAAAAAAGTTAACCAACACCAACTGGCACTGTGTGAAAAAGTAATTGCCCCCTAGTTAAATCAACCCAATTAAAGGGATAATTAGAGTCAGCTGATTGAACACAGCCAGGCTTGATTACAGCCAGCCCTGCTCAATATAAACCTCACTTATTTTGGCCCTTACCATCAGAGTCACGTTGCCAGCACAAAGATTCAACAAGCACATTATGCCATGATCAAAGGAAGTTCCTGAAAAGATCAGAAAAAAATTTGTTGCCCTCTATCAGTCTGGAAAGGGTTACAAAGATATTTCTAAGGCTCTGGGACTCCATCGAACCACAGTGAGACCATAATCTCAAATGGAGAACACTTGGAACAGTAGTGAACCTTCCCAGAGTGGCGGCCTGCAAAATTACTCCAAGGGCACAGTGTAAAATCATCCAAGAAGTCTCAAAGGATCCTAAAACAACATCCAAAGAACTGCAGGCTACTCTTGCCTCAGCTAAGGTCAGTGTTCATGACTCCACAATCAGAAAGAGACTGGGCAAAATGGGCTTCATGTGAGAGTAGCAAGGCGGAAACCACTGCTAACCAAGAAGAACATAAATGCTCGTCTCTCATTTGCCAAGAAGCACCTGGATGATCCACAAGCCTTTTGGGAAAATGTTCTATGGACAGATGAGTCCAAAGTGGAACTTTTGGACAACATGGATCCCATAATGTCTCACGTAAAGCAAACACAGCATTCCACAGTAGAGCACGCCATACCAACAGTCAAACATGGTGGTGGTAGTGTGATGTGTGGGGATGCTTTGCTGCCCTAAGGACCTGGATGACTTGCCATAATTAAAGGAACCATGAATTCTGCTCTGTACCAGAAAATTCTTAAGGAGAATGTCCAGTCATCCTTCCGTCAGCTGAAGCTGAAGCGTAGTTGGGTCATGCAGCAAGACAATGATCCAAAACACAAAAGCAAGTCCACATCAGAATGGCTAAAAAGAAGTAAAATTAAAGTTTTGGAGTGGTCTAGTCAAAGTCCAGACTGAAACCTAATAGAGATGCTGTGGCAGGACCTGAAACGAGCAGTTCATGCTCGAAAACCTACCAAATGTTACTGAATTAAAGCAGTTCTGTGAGGAAGAGTGGGTTAAAATTCCTCCACAGCGATGTGAAAGACTGATATTGAATTATAGGAAGTGTTTGGTTGCAGTCATTGCAGCTAAATGTGGCATAACCAGTTATTAAGTGTAAGGGGGCAATTACTTTTTCACACAGTGCCAGTTGGTGTTGGTTAACTTTTTTTCATTAAATAAGTGAAATAAAAAAAAAAAACAAGTGTTATTTGTTCACTCAGGTTCCCTTTATCTAATATTACATTTTCTCTAAAGACCTGAAAACATCCAGTGTGACAAATATGCAATAATAGAGAAAATCAGGAAGGGGGCAAATACTTTTTCACGCCACTGTATGGTTTAGGCGGACCTGGGTAGGGACTGAACATCAGTATCGGTGCAAATTTTAACAAAGTCTGGCAGCTACCTGACAGCTACCTGATTTTACATTGGCTCTTGTGTGTGTGACAGACATCATTCCACATGTCACCTATGCATCACACACTAAACAGGAAGCCCCTGGTGAAATAACAATGCCACAAGGGAAAAATAAAAAGCAAATTATGCTGTGGCATGGAAACTGAAGGAGCAAAAGTGATTTGTCTGGCCAAAGTGAGTGATTTTTGTGAGGACCACATTTTTTCATGGAACAGGCTTAAAATCATGGTCTCTGCAGAAAACAAACATGCCTGTGAACTTCAAGTGGCACTGCATATGAGTACGCTACTCTTTCAATACTGCAGGTCACTGAGGAATCAAAGTTTCATGCTGGCTATAATCAGACCCTGTAAATGAAAGTCCCAAGGGAAATCACTTTATAGTTCAAAGAATTAAGTGGTGGAAGTGGTCACTTCCTGTGAATATTGCGAGAAAGTCAAAAGTTATGGCCACTATGGCTTGTCAAAAAGATCGTACACAAAAAAGTTCAAATGATAATTACAGTACTTTTATTTTGTATTAACAACCCCTAAGGTTTTGCCTTGTTTAGCTTCTTCTGTGGCACTGTAACTGCTCCCCAAAATCCTTCTCACACCCTCCTTCATTTCTCTCACTCTCCCCTTGTCCCACATCTCTTTTCCCTCTCCCTTCCCCCACCCCCACCTGTGTGTCCAAATCTGTTCCTGTCCCCCACACATGAGTCCCTTCATCAGCCTTTGCCTATTCCATGAGTTCTCTTTTTCCTACCAAAGCCATATCTTTTTCACCCACTACTATACCAGGCTATACTCCACCAAGCTGTCTTTGCTTGAAAACCGCAGGCACTTAAGGCTCCTCCTACTCCTTATCTCAGGCTCCATTCACCCCAACACCGGCCCCACACCCTCTTCCGATTTCACCTCTCACTCCTCCTCCAAACCCACTAAACAGCTCACTTTTTCTCACCTTAAAGTGCAAAGCCTTTTGGCAAAAAAACCTTAATCAAGTCCTCTTTAGAAAAGACAAGGTGAGGAAGAGTGAGTGAGGAAGGCTGCCTCATATGGGTTGCCGATCACCTCCTTGCCACAGAATTCAACCCCCACTTCCCACCTCATCCCTTGAGACCATCTTGATTAACCTCCTCCTAGGAGCAGATAAAATGGTCACAGTAAGTGTGATGTACCTGCCACCCTCCTCCTCACCCTGTGATCTTGACCTCTTTGTAGATATGAATACCTTCCTTCCCCTAGGGAGAAACTGGATCATCCTAGGGGATTTCAACCTAAACTGACTGTCTCCTTGCCTGGACTCCAACAAGGAGTCCGTACTTGGCTTTGGCCTACACCAGCTTATCACAGAACCTACCAGAACCAACTACAAAATTGGATCTCAGTCTCTTATTGATTGGATCCTGGTCTCACACCCCTCCCATGTCACAGCCTCCGGAGTTCTTCCTGACTCAGTCAGTGACAACTGTGCTGTTTTCTGCTGATGGTCCTCAAAAACACCCCCCCCACCCTCCGCCCACACAAATTCATTCAAACTGGGCAATTCAAGAAGCTGTATGCCTCTGAGTTTTCCAAAGCCGCCATAGCCCAAGACTGGTCTTTCACTGAAAACATTTCTGACATCTGCAAAGCACTTGAAACCTTTAGCAATAAATTCTTTGCCTTCTGCAACTGTTTCATCCAGCTTAAATAAAATCTGGCTTAAGGGTTCTAGCCAAGAATGAGTCATCCCCAAGCTTCTCAAACTAATGAGGGATAGGGACCAAGACTAGAAGTTGTACAGAAAACACAAACCCCCCTAACTCCTCCAAGACTTCAAACCCCTCAGGAACAGATGCAAACCTTCCACAAGATCTGCTAAATCCTCCTTCATCCTGGAAAAACAATGTGTTGCCCAGGGGAACCCTAGGAGGACCTAGAACATTCTTAACAATCTAATTGGTAGAGGAATTTCTGAAGAACATATTTGTCGCATCCCCGAAGGGACAACCACCACCAAGCCAAGTGAAATAGCCTCCTTTATCAATAAATACTTCAGTGACCTCGACCAGTACAAGCTCAGCTCCACTTCTATCCCATTTATCCCTGCTCCCCTCCCAGTCTCCCACCCTAAGTTCCATTTCAGGTACCAAACCTCTGGTGAAGTGGTCAAATTAATCAGAACAAATGACCCAAGACCATCTAAGGGCACTGACAACACTGACTTCTGAGTTCTCCATCTTGTCTGTGACTCCCTGGCCATCCCTCTCACTAACATCCTCAACCACTCCCTCTGCATGGGGTCCTTCCTGAAAACATGGAAGTGGACCATTATTAAACTTCTTCACAAATCTGGCTCCAAGGATCTAGTATCCAACTACTGTCCCATCTTCCTCCTTGCCCTGTCTCCAAAATTTTAGAAAAAGTGGTCCACAGGCAAACCATAGAAATTCTTTTCCAAATACAACCTGCTCACAGAGGCCCAGCATAGGTTCCTTGCTCGACACAATATCAAAACTGCTCTCATCAAGTTCACCCACTCCCTAAACAACGCTAACAGTGAAGGCCTCTATACCGGTGCTGCATTCATAGACCTCACCAAAGTCTTCAATCTTGTTGATCATGAAGTCCTCCTCTGCACCCTGGCTGGCCTCAATTTCTCACCTGAGGTCTGCCTCTGGTTCAAGGATTACCTAATGGGCAGATCCCGTTACATCATAATTGGCGGTGTCCTCTCTGAATCCTGCCCCAACTAATGCGGCATCCCCCAAGGGTCCAACCTGGGCCCTCTTCTCTTCTTCACTGATTGTTAACTCCCTGCCTGATCTCTGCACCTCCTCCAAACTCATTATCTATGCTGCTGATGCAGCCCTTTTCTGTCAGTACAAAAACCCCAATGCTCTCATTAACAAACTCCAATTCGATTTCAGCAGACTTCACACCTGGTTCACATCCAAAGGTCTTGTACATTAAAAAAACTAAGTTCATGGTTTTCTCCAGCCCCCACAAACCCCTTGGCTCTGACCTCTCCCTCTATGACAACCTTGGTAACTCCATTGAAAGAATCAATGAATTCAAGTACCTTGGCTTACTCCTGGATAGCCACCTCAATTTCAATGCTCACACTAGCCTCACAATCAAAAAAGCCCACCAATGCCTGGGTATCCCCCACAGAACTGAGCATTTCCTTAACATGGAATCCAAATCCCTCTTAGCCTCCAACTTTCTTCTTTCTGTCTTTGACTATGGTTCACTTCTCTCCCTCCCCCACCTCTCCATCAAAAATGTTTCCAGACTTTGAAGCTCCTACCTCAACACAATTCTCTTTGCCTCTGGTCTCCCTAAATTCACACACCACTGTGACCTTTATAAGCTCACCACTCAGCCCTCCCTTGAGGCCCACCTCAACTGCAAGATGGCCACCTTATTCTTCAAACTCTCCTGTGGACTGCTCCCTGATTGCCTTACCTCTCTCTTTCGGACAGCCACCACCACCAAGACCACTAGACTGTCCTCCACTCTCTCTTTCACTGTTCCTTTCTGCCAGACCACTCTAGGCCAGAAAACTCTCTGTTTTATGGGACCCAAGTCCTTCAACTGTCTCCCTCCAGAACTAAAACTCTGTCCCTCCACAAATGTCTTCAAACACAATAGCAGGAGACATTTCTCCCTAAGCTGCACCTGCTTATAGCCCTAATCTGGCTCCCCTTCTCCAATCCTTTTCCCTCATCTTCTGGTTATCCACCTCTGGCACTTATCCTCTCTTTCTAGCACATGTAGTATTGTTAATCCACCTAGGCTAGTTTTTTAGATTGCACTTAAATTTGTTTCCCACTGTTATATTATATTATTGTTAAACCCTCACTGAGTGCTTAATGTCACCTTGTATTTGTTAATTCACCAAGATTTGTTCATGGTGTGCCCTTTAGTCTGTATTATCCTGATTTTATGTACCATTGTATTAACCCTCACTGTAAGTTAAATGTTTTAGCCTATGTTATGTCTCATGATTGTTGTATGTAACTGGGCACATGTGTAAATGGGCAGCAATGCTCACATGCCTTTCGAGTATAACTAATAAAAATGAAATGAATGAATCAAGATGTAAATACATATTTATAATAATAAATTATACGTATATAAGCATTCCATGTTTTATGCATCTTAACTTAAAACAACTTAAGTAACATTGTTAAACAATAGTTTACAAAGTATATTTGTTTTACTTTTAAGCATACATTGCATTCAATAGTCATTGCTTCATGTTTTTTAAGATTTTATAATCCTTTCACATTAAAAAATATTCTGACTGATGGTATTCTAGAGTGCATGAAAGCTACCTAGTTTTTCACTGGGCTACTTGTCCGACCCTATCTACCACAACCTCTGCCAACTTCAGTTCATAAAGTTTGGTTTCTTATGATGAGGAAAAACAAGAATGTATTTCAGTCATTGTAATTAAAATGGCTAATTAATTATGATTTCCATAATGGAATACATATAGTTACCTGTTATCAATATGCTCAGAAATGCTTTATTTATTGTTTTATTTTTTAAGTGGTGTGCTCTTGCACTCTTGTAGCTTCCAAATCCTAAAGGAATACATACGTGTTTTGAAATGCAGTGCTTGGTATTCTTATTTTAAAGTTATATAAATTCAGCGTTTCACGTATTTTTTGTATTATATCAGTGCATGCTTGTTTCTAAGCTTACAATCTTACAATATCTCTTCAGTAAATATTTCTGTAATTTCATAAGGCATATGAGGTTATATTTTCTCATGTGCTTACTTTTCTGTTGTTTTATTTTAACATGGCTGTTGTTATTTCCCATTTCGTTTTTGTAAAATGTTCTTAGTCTGCAAAAGATGAGGCAATATTTAAATGAAAACATTTACAATGTATTACATTTTTCTGTTTGCCTTTAAGTAGATGCAAGTAACAATCGTGAAGAGCTTTGTAGGATATTAACGTTTCGGAGGAGTAAGTCCATGTTCAACTTTGTTCCATGGCAGTTTAGTCTGGCAGCAAAGGAATGGCAGCTGAGACCTCCCTCTTGTACCCACTTGATGTCATGTGCTGATGTGCAGCACTGCCTTGGAGCAGACAACAGGGGGACCACCATCTCGATGTATGTATGGACAATCAGATTGGGGTAGCTGAGACACTGTTCCTCAACTCCTGGGCTCCCAGGACCTGTAGAGCTTACGAAACATCATGGAGAGCATTTCAGACATTCTGGGAAAATATGGCAGGCAGGTAAATAGGGTGGTAACAAGGGAACAAGTAGCCCAATTTATACTGGCAGGATGACATTGAAACATGGCACATGCGACCATGGGTGTGCACTTGGCAGCAATAGGACAGATTTGCAACCTAAGGGAATGGGAGGACCCAACAAAGGAAAACCTGATATGTAGGATGATACAGGGATGGGTATGGGGGCAGGAAAGGAGGCAGGACAGCAGGAAACCAATATCATAAAATTTGATGGGAAGATTAATGGAAGCATTGAGCCATGTCTGCAGCTCTAAAATGGGAGACAGTGCTATTCAGAGCAGTTTATGCCACAATATATGGGGGCGTGCAGGGTGAGTGAAGTAGTGGGCCATAACCAGAGGGGGACGGGGGGTTACAATGGGGGGATATGGAGTGGAAAGTGGATTCAGTGGCACTAGTAATAAGAAGATCAAAAATGGATCAGCTGGGACAGGGCAGGAGAGTGTGGTTGAAGAGACATCCATGGGAAAGCATTTGTCTGGTTGGGGCACTGCATGCATATGCAGAAGAATGACCTAGAGTGGAGGACATTGCCCTGTTCATACATGGGAATGGCAGAGCAGTGTCAGGATACCAAGTGACTGCAGTGATGCAGAAAGGCCTCAGCTTCCTGGGAAGGCAGTGGAAGGATACTCCTCCCACTCATTTAGGATCGGGGTGGCATCCATCTTGGTGGCACAGGGTGGATGCTTGGGGGAGATGAAGGAGAAGGGCAGGTGGACATCTGATTGTTATAAGAATATGTGAGAAAATTGCCACAATAACACTGTTTTCCTTTCTCTCCCTTAGCAGGTGCAAATCAGGGGAAGGGGAATGCGGGAGACAAGAGGAATGGGTGAGCAGGAGGGAAAATTACTAATCACTGTTGCTTGCTCATACAGGGAGGGCCAGGAGGCTTGAAGCATGGATCTGTGGGTGTTCATTCATACAGTGGGCAGAGAAATGGGTGGCCAGGAGACATGGGGGAAAGCAGCTGGGTTTGGACAGTGACACCATTCACCTGGTGTGGAATGGTCAGAGGGGAATGAAGTGGGTGCAGCTATTACCCAAACTCAGGAGGCTCAAGAAGGAGCAGAGGAGACCAGATCTGTTAGTGCTGCATCTGGGAGGCAATGAACTGGAAACAAGGCCCTGACTGGACATATTCTACCAGATAAAACATGACATGGAAAGAATTATAGAATGGTGGCCGGATGTTGTGGTGGCATAGTCAGACATGACACTCAGAATTGTGTGGAGGCAGGAAGAAAGCCATAAAGGTATAGATAGGGCCCAGATGTGCATGAATGCATGGGTCAGGAAATTAATAGAGAGGCAGGGAGGGAATAATCATTCAGCATGGGATTATAGAAGGGATGGATGAGTTTTATAGGGGCAATGGGATACACCTTTCGGGGGAAGGGTTGGCATTATTTAATGCAGAGATAGAAAATGCTGTAGAAGGTTGGCTCAAGAAAAGGGAAGAAGGTAGGTAGAAAGGGGGGAAGACCTGGGAACACAGGGGGAGGAAGGGGGGGTGAAAAGTGGGGGAAGTCCACTGTCCATCACAAGCTGGAGGTGGATTAGTGGAAAAAGGACATAAAGGACCAGAAAGAAAGGGAGGAAAAATTTAAAAAACAAGCAAAAAGACACAGCAATGACAACCATGGAGCAGGGGTATGGTGTGTATGTTCCTACCCCTTGACAGCAGAGGAGGAGGAGGAGGAGTAAGAGAGTCCCCCCAGGATGTATGTCTGGGGGGGCAGAAGAAGAAAGGAGAAAGAAAGATGGGGCAATCAAATTTTGCCTAATTTGTATCAATGAGATGGTATTAGATGTATATACTGTACAGAAATGTAATAAGAAGAGATATCAATTGAAATGTAGAGATATGTCAATTGTGGAGATGTACAATGACGTGATTATGAAAATAAGTAAAATTATTGCCAACTGAGGTACCACATTTAAATTGTCAGTGTGTTTTATTTGGAGGGGCTCTGGGGACAGAGAGGGTTGCCCCTGTAAAAGGGTAGACCCCATTGTCCCAAGGCCCCAACAAAGAAGAGTGGGAGCTCAGGAAGCTTAAGGCAAAGAGAGAGAGAGGGGGTCAGGGAACTTAGGGAGGTCGATGCCTCCCAAGAAGGAGAGATGGATGAGGTCACCAAAAGGCGAAGGGGATAGTAGAGTGGGGGGGGACAGGGCAGTGAGGTGGCAGAAGAAGATTGAGGGAAGAACTAGGGGAAGGATCAAGAAGGAGCCCCCTTTTAAGGGGCTGCACAGCTCAGGGAGCTCACAATTTTGCTCCAAGAAAGTCCCACCGCCCACCCTGTAAGAAAAGAATGGACCCTGTGGCAGGTGGAGCACAGGGTGTCACTGTGGCAAGTGGAGCACAGTGGCAGGTAAAAGGGACTGCCAAAGGTGGACAGCAGAAAAAAGAGGTAAAGGGCAGGAAAGAAAGGGAGGAAAAAATTAAAAAACAAGCAAAAAGACACAGCAATGACAACCATGGAGCAGGGATACAGTGTGTACACTCATACCCCTTGACAGCAGAGGAGGACGAGAGTTCCCCCAGGATGTACATCTGGGGGGGCAGAAGAAGAAAGGAGAATGAAAGATGGGGCAATAAAATTGTGTCTAAGTTGTATCAATGAGAAGGTATTAGATGTATCTACTGCACAGGAATGCAATATCAATTGAAATGTAGCGATATGTCAATTGTGGAGATGTACAATGAAGTGATTATGAAAATAAGTAAACTTATTGCCAACTGAGCAACCACACTTAAGTTGTCAGTGTATTTTATTTGGAGGGGCTCTGGGAACAATATTATATTAGGTTAGTAGGTTTAGCTTTAACAGAAAGTGTGCTTTTTTGGTGTGTGTGTAGTTTGTTTAGGGTATTTACTTAGAGTATTTTCATAGTTCTCTAGTGTTTCCTCTAGTGTTTGTTTGTAGTATTGTTCCATATTGTAAGGCATTTGAAGTGCCGCATAGTTTTCTCTATTTAAGGTTTCCATAGTGCAGTGGCTTTATATATAAGGGAGGCTGGTTTAACCATTTTTTCCTTTAGTGTGTTTGAAGACTGCATCATGGAAGGAAACAGATGGAATGTTTGCGAGTGTTTCAGGAAGCATGTTTTACACAGTTAGGAAAATGTAGCACAGCATGTGAAATGTTTGGTGAATGGTTCCACAGGCCTGTTTTACACAGTTAGGAAAATGGAGCACAGCATGTGAAATGTTTGGTAAGTATTTCAGTATATCTGTTTTACATAGTTAGAAAAATGGAACAGAGCATGTGAAATATTTGGAAAGTGTTTCAGGAGGTTTTTCTTTTCTACCATTTAACTATGATTTCTATGCGTGGTTGTTACTTTTGCAAACAATATGGACAGAGCAGTAAAAGTGGTTTGTTTTGATTTGGGGGGTCGTTTTTTGCAGGGGCTAGAGTTGGAGAGGCTGCTGGACCTGTAGAGGCTGTTACAGCTGTAATGTGGGTGATTGTTAAATTACTGTTACATATGTTATTCAGGTAGCTGTTACACACGTTAATAGTTTTGTAATAACAAGTACTGTACATATTTTGACCACACTTGTAATAGAGGGTTAATTACAATGTTATAGAATTCTGTAATTACTTAACAAGTATATATTTTGTCCACACTTGAAATGGAGTATTAATTACAATGTTATAGCGTTTTGTAATTACTTAATGTTAGTGAATTGTCATCAGTTACGGATAGTATTGTTGTCATACAAGCAAATTGGCTAACTGGATTTTGGTGTCATGTGTGCTAATTGGTTACTGTCATATTTGGAGAAATAAATAGTGACTTTTTCAATGGGTACAAGGGCCCATATATATATATATATATACACATACACACACACATAAGGCAAAAAAACTCCATTTAATGCTCCAATTAGGGTTGTTCCACAGCGACAAAAGTGAATAAATTTGGTGTTAGAGTTGAAAACCCTAACTCTGCAATCCCTGTCACCCCCCAGCTCTACACACACACACACACACACACACACACACACACACACACACACACACATATGCAAGTGGGGGCAGGACCAAGGCAACATGACCAATCACAGACAACCAGCAGCAGGTGACAGAAATAACACACAACTGTCTAAATGTACTACAAGACAGACCCTTCAACATGGGCCAACAAGTGTGCAAGTTCTGCTGGCATCCAAGGGAGTTTATTTTCTGCAATGCTATTGACTATCAGTTGTTACTGCATAACAGTATACATTTTTATATCTAAAATATTTTGTATGTCTTCTCTATCACAGTGTGTTTATAACATTCACTGTAATAACATGCTAATATCTGGCACTAGTGTTACAGCCCATTGTTGACTGTTAATGCCTTCTGATGTTACCCCAAAATAAGACAATCCAGTGTCAGTATAATATTATTTGCACAGCAATACTGTACAGTCATCCTATATTGTAGAATATAACATCACTGTGGAAATCTCAGACCTGATAACTCACATGGTAACACTATACAATAGTTAAGTTGTTAAAACTTTGTCATTTTAAACAGAAAATTGTGTGCCTTCACTGTTTGATATAGTGCTGCTACTATGGTATTCAAACCATTAATGTCTAGATGTATATCTTCATGAGCAGATAGTAGCAGAAATCAGTTGAAGACACATTAGTGTGTCTAACAACGCACTGATCTTAAAATCCTATAAGAAACAAAACTGCAGCAGCACAATATTATCTAGTAAGTCATTCTCCACTATTATTTGAACCTTAAAAGTTCAATCTGACACTGTCACCCAAAGCATTCTATGTCACTAGTTCAGTTTGTTTGCCTTGCTCTGATTCTGTAACTGTTAGTGCATGTATATGTTTGTATACACATTAGTACCTATGTGGTATTAGTGGTGTTCAAGCAAAACATTGTTCCACATCTGTACCTATGAATGAATATTAGACAGGCTTAATAACATGGTTTCATGTCTGTAAATGGCTCCTAATATTACCCCAACAGTAGCAAATAATGTATTTTAATGCAATAATCAACAGTATGCTGCTCACCGCTACGTAATCCTAAACACATCAGTAGTATTGGTGAATACTAAGTGACAAAATGATTGATGGGCTTTTAATGACCCTCCCCAGATATGACATATCCCCCCACCCCACATCACTTCCGCTTCCAGCTGCGCAGGATATGATGTAGCCCCACCCCCTGTCACATTCACTTCCAGCTGCACAGGATATAACATCGTGCCACCCCGTGTGCCAGTGATGCAGTTCCGGCTGCACCGGATGTTACGTAGCATTCCAACCCCAGATATAACGCACCCCCTTTTCTGGCATGGGGTTATGACGTGCTTATGGATTGGGCAAATTTTGGTTGTTCAGGCTTGTCAGGGCATGTCAGCGGGTCCAAGCCAGACTTGATGTTGCTGAAGCCACACACCAGTGAGTGTCCATAAGTCTACCTGTGCCTTGTTTTGCTCACGTGTATGTAGAGTTCCTGAGGAGAGCAGCAATGATGATAACAATGATTTAGCCACTGGGTGTGCTATGATGGATTAACCTAGCCAGTGTTTTCCTACACCTTCTCCTAGTGTTAAACCAGAGGAGCTCAATTTGGTGGACTCTAGTATGTCCAATTTGATAGAACAATTCATGAACCTCCATTTGCAAGATACTCATGAGCTTGTTAATACAGATGAGCAGTGGGAAGAGCCAGATGTTTTGGACACTGAGAAATGAAGTCTGCTGTGGCTGGGGCTGCGAGTTATGCATCACTTGAAAAGTCTGTCATGCTGGGCCTGGTAAAGGGCATTTTAATACAACTACTGCAAGACTCGATGGCTCAGGACTTGAAGATAAAGTGTGAGGGTTGTGCACTTGACCACCCATCGCCACTAAGATATAGCTGTATATACAGCCCTGAGGAGGGGTACTGGGAGCTTGTTTTTCCTGAACTCTGTGAGAGATTGCACCCTCGATGGATCAAGCTACTAGTGGAATCTACAGCATGGAAGTTTGGGTACACAGCATCCTATTTTGATACAATACAATCTGTTAATGATGCGTTGACAGAATTTAAAACATTGCCAAGTGTTGCTAATGATCTTGATGAACTGTATGACCAGTTGAGTATAACAGTACAGAAAGCTGTTGAAGAAGCTGTTTCTTCAGAAAGTCATAAAAAATATTTTAAAAGCCCTCTGCAAAAAGAAAGCTCTGTGCCCTATTACATGTACTTGTATGATATTGGGAGCTCTAATGAGGAACATATGACTACTTGGTGAGGGCCATTAAGATGGGTAACCTATGGGGAAACCACCAAAGAAACTTTGGAAAGCAGAAAATGAAAAATATTTTACAGACATTGATAACCATGCAAATTCCAGACTATGCTGCTCACCACCAATGTATTCCCGTAAATGGTGATGAACTTCGGTTTATCCAGATTTTGATGAATGATATTGAAAAAGACTTATGTTGGTGTGAAATAATGAAAATGACTGTGTGTATAAACAATGTGTTAGAAACTGTTCAAAATGTGCTGCCACTAATATTTGAAAAACAGGGGTCTGTTTCTCAGGGTTGTGTATTGGTAGCTATGGCCTACACTGTTGAGATCTGCAGTTCTATTTTAAAATGTCAAAGACAGCAAGATGTTAGAGATGTGGTTGAATTTACATCAGATTTTCTTGTAATGCAGCAAAATAAGGCTTGACATTTCTTGTGATGTTTTATGCTACCATACAGTATAGTGTAATTTTAGCACAACTATTATCTTGTGTTTTGTGTTGTTATATAATGTATGTGTACAATGTGTGTGCTTTCATAATAAAAATTTTAAGACTGGAAAAACTGCATGTGTCTTATTTATGCTGTTTTACAAAAATCATGGTTAAGAAATCCTTGAAAGAAAATGTACTATGATCCTCTTTCACCTGGTAGCTTAGGAGGCATTCAAAGACTACATGACACTGAAAAACAAGAGAAAAGGTTTACTAGCACACAAGTATCACCCTGGCTGTCATTACAAGATGCCTGCATTATGCACAAGCCTACAAGGCAACAATTTCTTAGAAAGAGGATAGTTGCTAACAACATTGACTCACAATGGCAAGCCGATTTGGTGGAGATGAGTTGCCTTTCCAAAGAAAATGATGGATTCCGGTTTATTCCGCCAGTTATTGATGTTCTGTCAAAATATGCATGGACTAAAGTGTTAAAAAATAAATCGGGAACAGAGGTGACAGAGGCTTTCAAAATGATACTATGAGAGGGGCGCAAGCCTGAAAAATTATAAACAGATGAAAGGACCGAATTTCTTAATGCTAAATTTCAATAATTTTAAAAATCACAAAGCATACACTATTTTACAACATCAAATGATGTTAAGGCATGCATTGTGGAAAGATTTAAGCACACATTGAAAACAAAAATGTGGAGCTATTTTACAGCATTTAATACGTATAGGTACATAGATGTCCTACAATCTTTAACAAAGTCCTATAATTATAGTTATCATGGGTCAATCAAAATGAGACCTGTCAATGTAACAAAGGACAATTCTTTAATTATCTAGAAAAATCTATATAAAGATCTTGAACCAAAAGTGAAAAGACCTTTCCAATTTCATGTGGGTGATCACATGCGTGTTTCTAGAGTTAAGAAAACATTTGAAAAAGGTTATGAACAAAACTTTACCAGCAAGATATTCATTATTTCTGAATGTATACCTAAGCCTATTACTGTGTACAAATTAAAAGATTATAATGGTGATGAAATAAGAGGTACAATTTATGAGCAAGAAATGGTAAAAGTCGCGCAGACACAACAAACCATGTAAACAGGGTGGAGAAAATAGTCTCACAGAAAACACAAGGGAAGAAACAATTTGTTTTAGTGAAATGGTTTGGCTGGCAATCAAAATTTAACAGTTGGATAGAATCCAAACAGCTGAGAGATTTAAAATTATAAAGATGCATTCATGTTTTACATGATGGCAGTTGCGGGAAGAAGTCAGTGGTAAAACAATGTCTGAGAATGGTTTTTTATGTTACATTGCCCAGCAATGCCTCTTTTGAAATGTTTCCAACAACATAATATCGGATTATACTGTGAAACTAGTAAAACCTATCAATTTAGTAGGTTTATGGGAAGTTGGTCTGTCAGAAATACAGTATCCAAGGACATGGGACAATATTACATCACATGATGGGAAATTTTATGCAGGTGAAACTTCTAGGCCTATATTAACATTATCGATTCCCAGAGGTTATTATTAAAATGTTGAAGACGTCACAGCAACCATCAGTGAGACACTGGAAAGTGCACAGCTAGAAATGTGGCTAGAATATGACAGTTGGGACCGGAAAATGAAATTCCATGACATTAGTGGTAGATCATTCATAGCGCGCAATAATCTTGCACATATTTTGGAGGTACCACCTGGCATCCCCCACAAGTGCAGTCAAGCATCGTACCATATTATGCAGACATAAATGGTGTTTTTTATACACTGTTTGTATATTCAGATATTCTTGAGCACCAAAGAGTTGGAGACAGCCATGTCCCCCTACTTCATTGTATGGAAATATCTGGTAAGAATAATGACATCATAGCGATCCACTATGATAAGCCAGATTATATATCAATGAGCAAACATTAGTTTGACACTATAACTACCATAATAAAGAATGATCAAGACAAAAATGTGCTATTCTTGTTTGGCAAAGTGATTGTGAAGCTTCATTTTTGCCCTGTTAAAGGAGCCTTCTGAATGCCTACAATGTCACAGACGTTGTACAGTGACCCTAGCCTTTATGTGGCCTATTTCAAAGCACAGGCTGGTCATGGCTTGTCTGGTTTTCATGGAGCCCCTGTTATGTATGGTGCTGGCATAGGCAGTATATTTAGAGGCTTGTTTAGAAAAGCTGTTCCACTATTACAAAAAAGGTTTCCAGATATTGAAACCCCACCTTAAATCAGCAGCAAAAAATATTGTAAAAGATGTAGTGGGGAATGCTGTGAGTTTCTTTACAACACATGATCCAGAGAAGCCACAAGGTGGGGCAGGAATGGTTGCTTACAAGAGAACCAATAAGAAAAGGAGAATGGCCCTCCCAGAGACCGGTGAAAGCACTGTTAAAAGGCTGCATGTTCAAAAGAAAATTGAACAGCTGTGAAATGTAAGCTCCAGGAGAGAAAACATCGTAAAAGCAACAGACAAAGGGACTTATTTTAAACCATGTTTCTAGTACACTGCATATCTCAAGAATGTGGAAAATCAGAACTAGACCTCTTTATGTTACCACTATCCCAAAGCTGTGTAGAGAAAAACCTTCATGCCAAAATCCCACCCTTGTCGGCCTTAAGTGATAGCACACCTCTGGAGTTTTATGTGGTGGCTAATGGTGAAGACTGCATTGACCTGAACAACACCTTGTTATACCTTTTGTGCAAGATCATTAAGGCTGATGGTAGTGACATTGATGATCAGGCTAGAGTGAGCTTAATTAACTACCCTTTAGCAACAGTCTTTATCCAGGTGGATATAGTGGTGGGCGATCGTCTAATTAGCCAAAGCAATAACAGTTACCCCTACAGAACAATTATTGAATCACTGCTCAATTGCAGCGAAGACACCCTGTCTACACAATTTTCATCTGGATTATTTTATAAAGATACACCAGGGCAGCATGAAAATACAGTTCTTAATGGGCCTAATGAGGGTTTTAAAAAGTGAGCAGCTTTTACAGCAGGCAGTCACATGGTAGAACTGGCTGGGCCAATTCACACAGACCTTTTTTTCCAGGAAAAATTGCTCTTGAATGGAGTGGATGTTAAAATTAAACTTGTTCATAACAAGAATGAATTTTGTTTAATAAGCAGTGATGCAGATGAAGAATATAATTTACAAATAAATACTGCACCTATATATGTAAAAATGGTAAAATCTTCACCAGCTGTACGTATTGTTCATGCTTAGGCTCTACAGGCTACTAACGCAAAGTACCCTATTGATTGTGTTAGCATGAAAGTGTTCAGTATAGCTGGTGGGAGCCGTGTATGTAACCAAGATAATCTGTTTCTGGGTCAGATACCTAAATTATTGGTGATGAGCTTTGTAGATAATGATGCTTTCAGTGGTATGTATAGTAAAAACCCATTCAATTTTAAACATTTTAACATTAACTTTATAGCTCTCTATGTGGATGGTGAACAAGTCCCTGCTAAACTACTGCAACCTAACTTTACAAGTGGTAATGCTGTCAGAGAATATATCAGTTTGATCCACACGAGTGGAAAACATAAGAAAGACAATCCTCTGCTGATAGACTGTGTAGGTTTTTGTCAGGAGTACACACTTTTTGCTTTTGATCTAAGCCCTGACTAAGACTGTAGTGACCATTATTCACTAATCTGCTCAGGCAGTCTGAGAGCTGAAATACAGTTTGCTGACCCACTGCCAGCTACAGTGAATATGATGGTGTATGCAGTTTTTAATAATGTTGTGGAGATTAATCCAATACGAAATGTTGTGCTAGACTTCAATTAAACATGAATACTCAACAACTAGGCACATTTCTCCACACCAACCCTTCCACAAGAAATAACTTTTTGGGAGTCTTTGCAAGTGATCAACTACCTCCAGATAGACTTACATGCATGCCAGTCTCTTTAGTTGTGAATACACAGCCCCAGTCTATGCATGGTGAACACTGATTAGCTATTTATTTACCTGACCATACCACTGGGAAATGTTTTGACTCTTATGGATTTCCTCCAGCCTTTACATTTTTTCCACCATCAGTTACATTTTTCAGGAAAAATGTGAGAGAAACACTGTTTAACTCTAAATAGGTTCAAGATGTAACATCTATGACCTGTGGACACCATTGTATATTTTTCTTACATCATAGATGTAAAGGTATATCCTTTAATGATGTGATTAGTCTGTATTCTGATAATTTAATAATGAATGATTGAAAAGTTTATAAATTTGTCAAGCAATGTAGAATTGTTAAAAGGCTGAAGCTTTCTTTTTCTTTAAGCCCACAGTCAGTAATTTCATGTTATGATCATAACCAATGATATTACTGTTGGTAGATCCACAAACAATGCATGCTGTATTTTCTAGACAACATTGTAGTTTGCCTTTATAGTGTATAATTAATAAAGGTACTGTTGTGAGGAGACAATAAACACAGCCATTTGTGAATTGCAACAGTGTTTATTTTTACAATATGATAACAAAATAAAAGGCAGCATATAATTTAATTTTTAATTCATAAAATGTACAAAAACACACAATTAGGAGAACTGTGTAGGACATAGCATAGGTGTTAAAACATTAACCATTGTGTTTTTTAAAAGGGGTTTTTCTTATCCTTGTCACTGGTGACTGTGTCGGGTTCAGATGCTGACATTGCAGAAGTATCTGCCAGAACCTCTGACAGCTGTTCTTTAGAACTCTGAATCAAATGCCCGTTTTGTATGTTGGGTACCACTGATTCAGGAGCATTAATTTCTGCTAAAGCGTTGATAAATATATCCCACCCCCTAGATTTTTTAGCATCAATTGTATATCTTTGCAAAGTAACAGCTCTGACTAAGTCATATATGTGAGACCATTTAATGGGTACACCATGATATATAAATTCACCCAATCATTCCAGTCTGTAATGCCAGCAGACCTTTATAGTTTGTTTAGCAATATTTCAGTGTTTTTCTGGTCATGCACAAAAACACCTTGTACTATGTCACTGTATATGTCATCAGTGCCAGGCAGCAGTGTGTTGTCATCTTGTGACTACATTAGCTCATGTGGTGTCAAAGATAATGACAAGTTTGCAACATATTTTTCACCCTGGCGTACAACTGTGAAATAGTGTTATAGCACATTCCCATATACTTTAGCCTTCTCATATTCAGAGAGGTCAGTCCTTTGAAGAACAGCCTGCATCTCAGCATCCAGCTGTCATTCCACACTCTTTCTTGGTGGTTCTTCAGGGGGTGGATAACCTCTTAGAATGTCCAGCTGATGTTTAGGTACCAAATGCATTTTTTGTGCATAAGCCATGCCTGTCTCATCTGCTTGATAGAAGGCTGGTTAAAAATGGTATAGCCACACTGAGCAAGGTGCCTATAAAACCCCCAGAATGTGTTACAAGATGCTTCTTATGTTTAACAGACAGCTTTTTATTAGTTAAATTTTTAACAATGTTGCGTCTGCTCTTTAGCTTCCTAATCTGGTGAGTTGTGAGAGGTATATTCCCTTTAATAGTGTTGAGTGCCACCTCTGCAATTGCTGCTATTAAATCTTCAGGCTGAACAAAGAATACCTTTTCGCTATTGTGGTGGCCCCTTCACCAGCAGCTAAAGCACTGCAAGGTTTCTTTTCAGATGTGCTGACATTTCACAGGACTATGACCATCTGGCTACAATGAACAAATGAGGCAGTTCTTATTTTGGTGGGGCATTCTGTTTCATGATGTATGCAACAGGTAAAGTGGGTGGAAACAAACCAGACATTAAGAGGTATTATTCCTGTGTAGTGGGTTTTAAATCCACCAGAAGATAACCATAGGCCTCACTGGTAGCATCTTCAAAGACCTCTTCAAAAAATGTGGTCTTTCCAGGATACATCTGGTGAGCAAGCATACTGACCTGTAGCTTATCTCTATGATTTTTAAATAGAACTATATAATTAGCATTTAAATTTATGGTCCTGCTTTTTTTACCCCGGACAAACACATTTTTTGTGACATACAGGATACTATCATTTCAGTGGTGGCAGTACTATGTGAAACATTTTTGAATTTCACAATTTCCAGATGCTGTTTCCATTAAGTCATCTACAATTAAAAGATTTACTTTTTGAGGTGGTAATAGTTCGTCATCTTGTAGAGTGCTAGGAATACATTCTATAAATCTCAACTGAGGAAATATACTACGTAATTCTGTATACAAAGGTTGCCAACAGCTATAACGCCAGATAATATTTACTGGAAATCTTGTTAAAGCATTGAGACCAGCTTCCAATGTGCTTTTAATAAAATAACTTTTCCCACGGTTTGATGGTCCAGCCAAAATACAGGAAAAAGGGTGCTGCAAATGTATACCCATACCCATATCAGAAGCCATAAATCAATGTTTTAAACTCCTCAGTCAAAACCTTTTTGTTACAGACAACCCTGAAGGTTATCTTTTCTGGCCTGTTTTCAATAGTGGTGCTCTTTTTGTTTCTCACAATTTTTTTCAGTCCAATAGTAACTAATTGTACCCCAACACCTTCAACTGCACCACTGTCCTTGACAAAATGCTCTACTAGTGATTTGAGACAGATGTAGGTAACCTTTTCATTATTAGCCATGTTTAATGTTATGCATTTTGCCTTCATGCAAATTTTACCATTGGTCAGGTTGTAGCCACAGGTTTTAGGACCACCAGACGCAAACTCCACAGTGTGTTCACCATGTGGTAATTCACTTGTCAGATCACTTAAATAGTCACCCAGTGATGGATCCCAGTCACCTGGTCTGCTGACAAATATGACCGAGTCTGTATCATGGTATAAACATTGGTCCTGCAGGTTTTCGAGTAAACTGTACAATTTAAGTTGAACATAAGCTGTGGTAAAGGCAGCAATAACAAGATTAATGTTTGTAGCATTTGTGTAGTGATTTTTAGCGTATTTCCATTGTACTGATGCTGTATCATCATTGATGAAATACAGACTAGATATATGGTAGCAATCTGTGAAAAGGTACTGAAAGAGTTCTTCAGCATCCTTGACAAGAGCTGTGTTTATCAAGTTAGGTCACCTGCCAAATTTTCCCCACAAAGAATTCAAAACAGCGTTAAAATCTGTCTTTGTGCTGGATTATTTGCTATATTTTCTGATTCTAAAACAACACCTTCCTTAGCATAGTACTGCCTGAAGTATGCTTTACATTCTACATCAGATGTACACCAGTTTGGATACCCTGAAGCTTCCAGTTTCCCCTGTAGGTTTAATTTAACATAATATGTAAAAAGACTGTCTGACCTGCCTTGGTAGTGCCAGACTTCATGCACCTTGACCACCTTATAACCCTTCTCTAAAGCCAGATTTAGCTCTTCAGTACAACATGTGCCATCCAGAGATCATTGTTCATCTGAATGGATACATGGTTGTGACTACTGAACTGTCTCAGCACATGTGCAACACAGTGTAAATACCAACTTTCCACCTATCCTGCTAGGCAGAACAGGCAAAAAGAGACCATGGGGAGGAAACACTTTAGCTTTTGTAAGCCCAAAATACTGTCTGAGATCCTTGAAATTATCATATATAACCACTGGGTGCCCTATGGGGTATGTCTTGGTCTTGCTCACATAGGGATACAAACCTGGTAAAATCATAATAATGGATTTTCTCTCCAGGCTGTGCACTGTAATACAAATGCAGAGCATTTGTGCACCCTCCATAAAGTGATTCACGAGAATCCATTGGCTCTGGAAAATCAGCTACTTTCAAAAAGGCCTGCAACCGAGGATTCTTACACCCCAGCTGTTTCCACTCATGCTCCCACATAACCCTTACATTCATACCCTTTTCATGTCTGAGAAAGTTTAATTTCTTGATAGTCATGTAATATAGGTATTTGTAGGTTGTGCCAAGCATTGGGTTAAACAAATCTTCAAAGAAACATACTCTGCAACCATGATAAAAGCAACCTAAAAACTCAAATGCTGTAAGGACACCATCTATTACAACATAACCATCAAGAAAGTAATTGCCTACCTGCACTTCGCCACCATTCAAAGCATGCTGTATGGAAATATTTTCTTGTTTACTTATGTACATAAGCCACAGTATAGCAGGTGTGGCGTAACCCTTGCACTAGCAGTGATAGTTGTCAGAGGGTATAATCCCTATGGTGTCTGGACCTAAAATTTTAAATTGATGCATGACCATGCATATTGATGCTATAGTGATGTACTGAAAGGGGTAAATTTGCCCCCTCTCCTCTGCAATGTCTTGAAACATTTCCACTTCACCATCTTGAAACATTTCACATGCCTGTTTTAGAATCTCTACATCTGATTTGCAGTAGCAGTGTAATTCCTTTTTTAAAATGAAATATATATTTTTATGCAATTCATACCACTCCATAAACTGTTTTTTTTTCATCTGCCATCATGTAATCTATATCGTAATCTTTGGGGTCAGGCATAGGTGCTACATAATTTTGATTTTTTGGTTTGTTAAAAAAGTGCGGAAAGAACCCCTTTACTCCATCAAAGCCCATCGCATGTGGCATAGCGGTTAGTCTCATAGGAAGGAAATTTAAGCTGTCAATAAAATGGATCTGTAACTGTGTTACAGTTACAGACATCAGTTTACTTCCCTGAGTCAGTAACTCCACCTCCATTTTCTCTTTTACAAGCTGGTTTAAGAAGAAGTGACTGTCATACCCCTTTGCATTATGAGCTAAAAGCGTGTACTGCTTAAACCCTTTTTGAATAAACTTTTTTAGAGACTGTGCAACACAGTCAGTGCCTTCAAATTCCCACTTGTGACCTCTTTCAATGGCATAGATATAATTAGGAATATATCTAGAGTCACCAGCACCTACATCTTGCATGCATTCAAAATCATAAAATATATAACTGCTTGAACATGGCGGTGTCTTTAATGGCTGAATATAACATAAGTGGGGTTCAAAAAGGTATACATCTGTAAGACAGTTATGGCACTTTGGCTGAAAACAAACATGTACACCCTCCTTAGGTTTTCCACATGATTTGCATAATTTAGTTGAATGACAATTGGGGAATGTCAATTTATGCTGTCTGCAACAGTCTGTGGAGTTACAGTGTTTATTGCAATCAGGGCACAGTACCACCTCACATTGCACTTCACTGCAGCCAAAGGATCTGCTTGCATGGCACATGTTAGGGCATGTGTGTGAACATTTGTGTACAAAAAAGGCATGACAATGCTCACACACATTTCTGGCACCAAAAAAGCCTTTAAGATTTATAATACCATAATAATGGTTTCCGTGTAAAAGCATAAAAACAGTATTAGCCCATTTATTAGGAGAACTCAAAAACTTCTGCCATGCACCAGCTTTGTTCATAAAGTAAACAAAGATGGTCACATTTAGCTCTGTCTCTAATTGGTGCATGTGACTCAAATCTACAAGTGTGTGTTCTGACAAGCCTACCCAGTTGTGTTAATCTTTAGCTTTTGTGAATATTTTCTGATCAACTACTTGCTTGTTTACCAAAGCAATTAAACTAGCAGCAAAGCATGATGTGTTACTTTGATTTACAATATTGACTAGGTGTCTTGGTTTTTGCTTTACAATGTGGCTAGATAAGATGTTTCTGACATCTCTGGAAACACCCCCACACACATTTCGTACAATTGCCACAACCAGCATTAATGTATCATTAGCACACACCTCCATCTTGCTGTTTAATAAATTGACAATATGTTTTAAAAATTCATCTGCATTTAATTCATTGGGGTTCTGATGTAATGAGTACACAGGATCATTTAAGCTATCACAACTCAGGTGTAGCTGTACAAAGTCATTACTACCCAAAGTGGGCCTTATTCTGTCCAACAACTGTTGCAGAGCTGTGTGGATTGCAGAATAGTATTGGTCTATGGATGTTATTTGGTCTAGTTTAGCAAAACGAAACTGCTGATGATACTCAGTACTATTAAAATTATTTCTGGGTACTTCATATTCATTTATTAATTCTAAATACACAGGTTCTGGTACATCATCTTCCCTCACCTGTGGGGCCCCCTGACTACACATGTCTTCTTCATCTTCTTCATTGTATGGGGTACCACTGCCCCCTATCTGCATGTGTTCAGGTGTGCTGTTTTGAGAAGGCTCCATACATTCCTTACAGCCTGACAGCTCCATACAAATATCAGAATTACCACTCTGCACACATTCACAGTTTTCACCCATACAACACGTTGTTTCACAGCCACTATTTTCTTGGCCCTCAGAAGACTGCTGGCTTGATAAATACACAGGACAATAACTCAAACAAGCACAAACGCAACATGATGTGAAAGACTCAGGTTTCCCATGGTAATGCTGTCATGGCTTGTGTCTGTGCCAGGGACTCTGCTGTTTTTTCATTCTGCTACAAACAACCAATATTTTTTAGCCCTTCTAATTCTACTACTAATATACTAGCTCACTATATTACGCCTGTTTTTTCTGATGACCCGCCCTCATTGAATAATTCTATTAATAATTTTATTACACTCATTTTGAATAGTACACATTTTTGCACCACCTACAGCTAAGTTTTAAATTAGTTTCCTAGTACCCATCATTTTTGGTATACCCATCACAGATAACAGAATTATTTAAAATTGGCTTTATGACTATGATTCTGCAAGGCTAACCACCTTAATTGTGTTATTAGAAATTTCACTTATTAGATTGCAACCAGCAGGTATCTGCACATGTGAAGAGACTGTCACAGGTGTACCAAAAGGTTCTAAATTGTAGCTACACATATACACAAGTGTACCGCTAGTTGGGCCTTTAACATGTGGTGACACTTTTTCAGGTAACAGTGTTCCAGGCGTAATTATAGGGTCAGCCTTATTCACACACACAGCTGATTATTTACTGCATGACAGTTCTGCAGTTACACTATCAATGGTACAGTCTAATGTAACAGGTGTTTGTGTTTATTTATTATTATTACATTTGCAGAACCTCTTACTCCCAATCCCTATATGGCAACTGTGTTCACGTTTTGCACTTTTGTTGGTAGAAGGTGTAAGGCCAGCTCTTAAAGACACACAAGGGTGGACTGAAGAAAGTTCCAAAATGTCATTATTCTTTTGGGCTGCTGCCAAGGTTGCAGGCGCTGTGTGTGGGGACGGTCCAGTCTTGTTAATAGGACTCTTTTTCAGTCTGGGTAGCCTTGAATGCACGTGATGACTTCTTGCAGACATTTGAAATACAGCTTCTATATGATTCAATTCTGTATCATTTACTAACAAAAAATTAGAGAACATAAATATATCAGCACTATGCACCATATTGACTACATTCTGGATACAAACATGCAGTATGCCAACATATTAAATAATTTGCCACAATGAGCCACACGTAATTAAAACTATAAAATCAGAAAAAAACTATGTGATTTAAAAACATTGCCATGCCCAAACTTCTTAACAAATATTGTATAAACATATGGCTTTATATAACAATTTTTGTTACAAGAAAGCATTCTAAATTTACTAAAAAAAAAAAAGAAAATATTTGCAAATACTACTACCTCTGCCCCTTATCCATCTGCAGCACTGTAAAAATAAGTAATTAGTTTTCAGTTATGGCCCAATGTTATTAAAAACTTTAACACATACCCGCTGTTTTGTCTTCATTAATTGATGTTTTTTTTTCAGATGTGGACTCTGGCTGACCAGTTTCTGTTAAAAATCAAAATAGTATATACGTCACCACTAACCATATAGTGTTTCCCAAGCATACTGTGTGTAGTCAAACAGCTATTACTTCTTAACACATTTAAAAACAGTATTTAGCTAGTTTTAAACTTTAGCAGATTTTTTCATTTATCTACAAAGTGTAGGTATCAATAAATCAATTTGCTAGAGGGTTTAGAACTGTGTGTATACATTGATAGAAACAAATTAACAAAATGTATATTAACAAACCTTTATATTATTGCTATCCTTGCAGCTGTCAATGAATTAAACTAAGGCTCACAATACTGTAAAGTGATTACAACACGATCAAATAAATTAATTACTATACAACACACCATAATGTAAGCAAAATAGGCAGAAAATCCACTTATTCGTATGTTCTCATGCAATACAATTATAACAGGGCAAGGCAGAAGGGTATCATGATCTTGTCTGAACTTGTCCACATAATTAAGACATTGGTACATTTAACTGGACATACCGTATGACGTAATATGAGTGCCTGCAGAAGAGTTGCTTTGTATACACAGAGCCAGCAAACCTGAATTAGGAAAACTTAGTTATAGTCTTATAAGCATGATTTTAAGCAATCAAAATATTTAAAACAATTAAAATGTGCACTCACCAAAAGCTTCTTGCGGGCCTTCTGATTGTAGAACAAGATCATGAAAACCAATCTGAGAAAACTGTTTTGCAAAATAATTTGCCATTTTAATGTCAAGATAACAACAGTACGTCCCAAGCTACAACTTTACAAAAGCTTACCAAAGGTGGCTTCAGAGTGGCAGAGACTGGCGTAGTCTAAAGCATCTCCTTTTATATTGTCCAAGGGGCTGTGACATGCCCCAAGCATTGTACAGAATGAGAGCCTGTGTAACAAAGACCCGTGATGACCAAAAAACTTGCTGATTAATAATTAATATATTTAAATACACAGGGGTAGTAGGAGGGGGTGGTAGGTGGTTTAGCTAATATGATGCTTTTGTGCTTAAATATTATTTTCTATAGATTAGAAACTTTATTTTACATTTCAAATAGTGATTTAATTTAAACATTGCTATATAACAATGCAGATTTTTAGTTTAGGCTATGACAGCTGATTCTCTGGAGCTGCTTAATGTTTAACATTAAAATTCACTACTGCAAGAAATTGTTTACCCTTTTTCATTTTGTTTTAAAACCAGAAAAATGTGGATAGTTTTTTAGGGTTTGTATTATAACCATAAAAAGCCTTTTTATATTATTGCTTTTTCTGTATACTTGATAACTCCATAGTGTTTTTAACCATCATAACCCCTAGCTGCTGTAACAGGTGTGTGTTATTTAGACATTTTTATCACTCTTGTTTTTTAAGTGTATGGAGTAGACACTGTGGGTCTCACACAAATGGGCCTAAATCATTAGCTAAAACTATGTATTACAGATTGCATCTCTGTTGAACTGGAAAAAAATTACAAAACTTTCCCAGGCATATCAATCAACATTTACATGTTAAGGTTAGAAACAGCCTTTTGTTTGTTTGGTAGACCATCTGAGATTCTCCATTTTAAAAACAATGGTATCACACAAAAGTAAAACAATAGGTATCCAGCTATTGAGTTGTAAATAAATAACATGTTTTAGACACTTTCCCAGGTGTATCAATCAGCTATAGCATTTTAAGGTTAAAAAGGTATTTTGTTTTTGGGTGGTGCCTTCTGTGGCTGCCCATTTTAGAAGAATGGTAACAGACAGTAAGTTAAAAAATGAAGTATCCATCTATTGAGCTGTAAGTAAATAGCATTTTTCCTAAACTTTCCCAAGCTTATCAAGCATTACCTTTTAAGGTAGAAAAGGTCTTTTGTTTCTGGGTGGTACCTTCTGTGACTGCCATTTTAGAAGAATGGTAAAATACACCAGTTAAAAAATTAGGTATCTAGCTATTGAGCTATAAGTAAATAGCATTTTCCTAAACTTTCCCAAGCTTATCGGGCATCATATTTTAAGGTCAAATTCAGGCCACTGTGGCCATTGCACTGAGATTGTGCATATACCATCATCATGAATTTCTGCTCAAAGCCTGAAACGCACACATTTGCTAACCAGCTTCCAGCCCAGCAGCTTCTGTTCATTTCAAGCAACAATCAAAACATTTTGTAGAGATTTAGAAAACATTAAGCTTGTAGCTACATACACAAAACACTATTTTATACAAGGATATGCCTTTTGATAATTTGTAAACATTTTGCAGCAGGCCAGAATTTTTGTAAATCAGTTTCAATGGTATGATAACAGAAACAAAATAAGTTGTTTTTATGATGCAGATGACAAAAATTTTAAAAGCATTGGGGAGAGAATTCTTAATTGCAGAAAGAAGCACTGCTCCATTTATAAAATCAAACTAAGAGTACAGGGTACAATTGAAACACTAAACCCCCACTTGAGACTGACAAAAAGAAAAAGAAAATTATAAAACCAGTGAGGAAAAAACAACTGTTTAATTTCACTGTTACTATACACACAGTAGTGTATGTTTCAATAGATATGTGAGAAGAAATCAACATTCTTTATACATGTGTGTCTCAATGTGAACAAGCACATCTTGATTTAAACAAGTACTATTTAACAATACATGCTACTTAAGCAGTCTCATACTGTATTTTTTCTGTCTGTCCACATTACATAAGGTACAGTGTCATAGATAGTTTCTTGTATGTTGATACCTCATAATATCATTGCAGCATGAACAATCTATTTCATAGAAATTCTATGTGTAACAGTATTGTTGTGACATGTGACTATATAAAGATGTGCACAACACTCTGTACACTCATAACTGTTGAAATGCAACAGTTGTTGTCCCATGATGATGGATGTGTTTTGTAGTATGTTTAGACAGTTGTATGTTATTTCTGTCACCTGCTGCTGGTTGTTTGTGATTGGTCGTGTTGCCTTAGTCCTGCCCCCCTACTTGCATGTGTGTATGTGTGTGTGTGTGCATGTGTGTGTGCATGTGTGTGTGTGTGTGTGTAGCTGGGGGACTGAGGAGGAATGCGGAGTTAGGGTTTTCAACCCTAACACCGAATTTCATTGCTTTTGTTGCTATGGAACAACCCTAAGTGATGCATTAAATGGATTTTTTTGCCATGAATTTCCTGTCTTTTTGAGAAATAATTCTGTCATATTAATTTGAATATGATGTTTAGACTGTGGCTCCATTTTCACAACACAAATTCACCAAGATGTAGATACTTCTGTCTGAATATGTAGTTCTCTGATAGTATTTATGCAGCAATAGCTGATGTTCTGAACCTTTGATGTAAAAACACTATGCTCAATGTATGGTACAGGAGATGAATGTGTTCACCACATTGTTCTATAGGAGGTAAGCAGTGCAAAGTCCAGTATCTGCACTGATGACCATGATACACTATGTGTAGATGCATCAATACACCAACAGCAACATACATATTATCACTATCACTTTATGCTTAAATGAAAGACACAATACAGGTAGATAAGGCTTACATAATATTTATTTCCCAATTAAAAATTGTAAAAAAAGGCAGAATTAAATATCCATTTGGTGCACAAAATCAGTCTCACAAAACAAACATTAAAATGTTTTCACCAATGATTCAAACATGACTCCTGACCCCTCCAGGGGTCCCCTATATCTCACCACTGCCTACTTTCCCTCTAAAAACCAAACTCTGGCACTGGTTCCATTAACTGATTATCTCTCAACCCTACCTCATTCAGCTGACCAAATCCTCATGGGTGACCTGAACGTTAACTGGCTCAGCCCATCTGCCGCCACCACCCGTGACTCCTTCGCAGCCTTAGACATGTCCCAACTAGTCTCCCAACCCACCAGAGTTAACTCAAAGAAAGGTACCAGCACCTTACTAGACATTGTCATCACCAACCGCCCCCAACAAGTCCATGATACCCAGGTCCTTCCTGATTCCCTTAGTGACCACTCCCCTATCCTTTTCCGCTGGGCAACCACCACTCTCAAACCCATGGTCTTCCCCACTCTATGTCGGCACCTCAGACCGGGTGGACTAAAAGCCCTGAAGCTACATCTTGCCCAAATTAACTGGTCTCCCATTCACTATGCCCCTGATATAGATACTGCCCTTACCTTCTTCTCACAAACCTTCAACAAAGCCTGTGACATCTTTGCACCCTGCACAGCTGTATGAACCAAAGTTCGTAATGCCCCTTGGGTTACCCCAGCTCTGCTGCAACTGCTCAGACACAGGGACAACCTTTGGCACCTGGCCTCTGAATCTGGTTGGTAGGCAGATAGACAGGCTTACAATGCCACAAGAAACAAATGCACCTGGGCTATCAGAAAAGCAAAAGCCGATCACTATCAGGCTGCGCTCACCACCTCCTGAGGGAATGCAAGAATTTTCTGGGACAACATTAAACATCTAAATGGGAGTGTGCACTCCCAACCCCCCTCTCAGATCACTATTGAAGGCTCTGTCTCCACTGACCCTGCCTGCATTGCCAACTTCCTCAACTCATCCTTCACGGATCTTGGTTCTGTCCTCCCTAGTGATTTATTTGATCCTCCTTCTTTCTTACCTGCCCTAGACACTCACTATCCTAGTTTCCACTTA
This sequence comes from Neoceratodus forsteri, assembly GCA_016271365.2. Lineage (NCBI taxonomy): Eukaryota > Metazoa > Chordata > Ceratodontiformes > Ceratodontidae > Neoceratodus > Neoceratodus forsteri. The sequence continues at coordinate 1,384,857,249 of CM057458.1, read as the reverse complement.
TGCAGGGTCACTGCCCAGGAAGTCAGGCCACACCTGATTAAAGCGCTAAGAGCAATAGTACTGGCAGTGACTCTCTGGACCCTTGCATCCTCCGCCGGGTTCTGGATCAGGTCCTTGCCCCATTAACTAGCCTGTTCAATAAGTCCCTCTGCCTGGGGCAGTTCCCCTCAGCCTGGAAAATTGCCACAGTTACACCCATTCACAAAGGAGGTGACAGGTCCTCTGCCGGGAATTATCGGCCCATCTCCATTCTCCACCCCTATCCAAAGCCCTAGAAAACTGGTGCTACCCAAGTCATGGATTACATAACCAAATACAACATCCTCTGCCATGAACAACATGGTTTCCGGGCAGGCACAGTACCGGCACAACCCTTATTGAGTTTTCAAATTTTCTTCATTCCTCCCTGGACTCTGGCTCCCTTGCCGGGGCAGTATTTATTGACCTCTCTAAGGCGTTTGACACGGTCTCCCACCCCCTCCTGCTGGATGCCCTCAGCCGCACCGGCTTTGCCCCTGGTCCAGTCTCCTGGTGCTCCAGCTATTTGTCTGCCCGCTCCCAACGTGTTAAAATTAATGTGACCCTCTCTGATACATGCCCTATCTGCTCAGGTGTCCCCCAGGGCTCCATCCTTGGTCCTCTTCTCTTCTCACTATATCTCAACACCCTCCCCAAAGCCTGTTCTGGTAAAATCCTGCTGTATGCAGATGATGCCGTCATTTTCTGCCACCCACCGAAACCCCAACTCCCTACAAGACTCCTTGCAACAAGCCTTTGTCGATGCTGAAGCCTGGTTCAAAGAGCACAGACTTGTACGCAATCTAAATAAAACCAAAACAATGCTCTTTGCCCATCCCCAAAACAAATCCAGAAATTTCCCTCTCCCGCATCCTCCCTGGTTCCAAGCATCCTCTTGATCTAGTCCACTTGTACAAATACCTCAGGGTCTCCTTTGACTCAGCCCTCACATTCCATGACCACATAGATAATCTAGTCTCAGCTACAAACATGCGGCTAGGAATCCTTTACCTCTACAAGCATTTCCTCCCACCCAATGCCCTCTGACTAGCAGTCACCTCCTTAATACTGTCCCTTGTAAACTATGGCTTGCCTGTTTATGGTGCTGCAGACACGACCGCCCTCAATAAAATTCGCCTCACCTTGAATAAGGCCTGTAGGTTAATCACGGGAGCCCCTAGGCTCACACATACCTGCGAACTATATGACATGGCCAGGCTACTTAATCTGGACAAACGGCTCAGATACCAAACCTGCCTCATTACTAAAAAAACCCTCCTTGGACTATCCCCACCTGGTCTGACAGCCTCTATCCACCTTGCACAACCCTTAGTCCAAACTCGTAACACCTCTAAGGCCACCCTGCTTGTCCCTAGGTCCAGGACCACTCATGGGCAAAGGTCCTTCTGCTCCAGAGCTCCATCCTGGTACAACACTCTCCCCACCTCCATCACTGACACCTGTACAATTTCCCATTTCAAAATCTCACTTCGGAGTCAGCTCTTTAACATGCGTAGCTGTTCCTGCCACTAGGTGATCTAGTTCAAAATGCCCTGACAAAGCTCTCTGAGTGGCTCCTCTCCTATACTGACTGACAAAACTCTCTGAGTGGTGCCTCACCCAAACTTTTCACAAACTGTGTCCTTTGCCCCTGAACTCTTTCACTTCTAGCAGTCCACGCTCAAGACTTTTTATCTACATTACCAATGTAGGCTTGTCGCTCAGCTTGTACCCATATAACTGTAACAACCTGTGATTACCATTCCCGTAACACTTAAATTGTAACTAAGTTATAACTGCCTGTATCTACCAAACTGTAACCACAGAGATGTATGCTGTAACCGCAATATTGTAACTAAATGTTGTACTGTATTTGTCCTCTTTGTGACGAGGTACCTTTGGAAATGAGCCCCTGGCTCAAAGGTTGTAAACCGATGTATAAATAAAATAAATAAATAAAATAAATACATGTTAAACAGTCTCACAGATAGTCAATGGCTAACATATGACAGTAGCACACAATACATAAACACATGTAGCACAGTACTGTCTGCACACTACTTACACATATTGAACAGTTATGATGTTGTTGTCATTGTGTGACAGATGGTGTGAATGTTCCTGGGGTGGGTGAAAAAACAGATGCAACCATTAAAGTAATAGCAGCCAAAACAGACAATCCTCTCAAGAAACATATTCATCTCAAACTTACTGTTAAACGTTGAATTGGTATATATTTTATGTGTACACATCTGCATATGTATACACATACATACAGATGTTAAGACATATCACTATGTTACTGCATTTGGAAAATTCCCAGCCGACCCCTCAATAGAGGAGATCAAAACATATAACTCAGTTTTTCTCTGTGAAAGTGTCTGATATACAATTGCTAACTATTATAAACATACATTTAATTAACTTACCACACAACTAAATCAAATAGCACATGGTAACAGGGACTATATACATCAGTAAAAAGTATCAAATCAATAATAAAATTACTAACAAACTATTAAATCGCTGAGATCTGTTACATCTTCTACTTACATAAAATAAATAGTTAACAGAATGCTATGACTACAACATTTAATTATATAATAATCAGAAAATGTTACCTGTACACAATTAAGAATATCTAGTACAACACATAACTTTGATATCTATTGTTTGTCTGCAACTACATATGTATGTCATACTAATAACTATATTCAGCTAACATTAAAAGGCTTATGAATGTAATATTTCTAAACAGGCAGATATTAGTTATTTGTGCAATACAGCAACACATATGGCAAGCAACACAACTACTGTAAATGTCACAGTTACAAACTAGTACTAAGTGCTGTATTAAGTATTATATATACATAAATACAATACAGATGTATGAGAACAAAACAGGTATAGTAATACACTGTTGCGACACAAAATGGTGGTTTTCAGTGAAGACACAAGCGGATAAAAAAAGGAACACAGGGCACATCTGATGTTACTCAATATGGGCAAAGTGAAGTTAATTTTTTGAGTATTGTACTGTTAAGTACAAGTCATATGACCATATTAAAAAAACAGAGCTGAATACTGCTGAGACAGAACTGGAATAAACACCAGGATATATTTTAGTTATAAAAGATCCTAATACAGTTAAGATAAAGAACATTGTAACAAACGGATATGTTACACTGTAATGTTAATGCACACGGACAAGTATTGTGCCTTAGTAGAGGCACATACTTGGTAAGTGTGCCAGGTAGTACTTGTTATGTCTGCATACAACATACTCATAAGAAAAAGATGATGACAGAAGAGGGCAAGTAGATAGGAATTTCTCTTTTGACATTAAAAAGTCTTTCTCAGGCATATAAGTGTGTTTTTTCTAGTGACTGTGAAGACAGCTGGCACCGATTTATTTATTTATTTATTTGTTAAATCAGTTTACAACCTTTGAGCCAGAGGCTCGTTTCCAAAGGTACCTCATCACATTAAAGACATACATAGAGTTTTTAGGTTACATAGCATAGGTTTTAGGTTACATAGCATAGGTTTGCAAAACAATAGGCGTTCAACAGAGGTGCCACGTCATACTGAGGTCAGACAAAATACATTTAGGTTACAGGGCACATGTAATTGAGAACAGGTGTTACACAAGTTGGTATCAACAATTGAGCAATCCAAAAGGTATACAATGAAACAGCTGGCACTGGCCAGGTTAGACATAGGTACGGTGTACCGGGAAGTGGTGGTGGGGATGGCTAGGTGGAGAGCCGCCCAGTGGGCGTTGTCATGAGAAGTCGAGGTGGAGGCTACTTTCAGAGACAGGAGCAACTATGAGTGTTGAGGAGTTGGTTTCAAAGGGTGGTTTTGAACTTGGAGATGGTGGTGGCATTGAAGATGGGGGCAGGGAGAGAGTTAAACCAGGATGGGGCTCTTTAGCAGAAAGACCTCTGGCCATGGCTGGTTCTTGCTCTGGGGACCATTAGAGTGGTCTTGTTGGATGACCATGTTGCAATAGTGGGTGGGATCTTGTGGATGGATGCCATAACCCCAGGGGGGGAGAGCCTGAGTAGGGTTTTTTTTTGTGAGGAGGCAGGTTTGATATTGGAGCCGTTCATCCAGGGAAAGGAGTTTAGCCTCGTCATACAGCTGACAGGTGTGTGTGAGCCTGGGGGCACCAGTAATCAATCTGCAGGCTTTATTCAGGGTTAAGTGAATTTTTTTGAGTGCAGTCGTGTCGGAAGTACCATAGACTGGTAGACCATAGTCTACAAGGGACAAAACAGAGGACGTAACAGTGAGCCGGAGTGCATTGGGGGGAAGGCAGGTTCTATGGTGGAAGAGGATGCCAAGCTGTGTGTTAGTGGCGGATGTTAGGGCATCAATGTGGTTGTGAAATGTGAGGGCTGAGTCGAAGGTAACCCCAAGGTATTTGTAGGAGCAGACTTGTTCCAGTGGCTGTTTGGTACTAGGAAGGATATAGAGTGGGTGGTTGCTAGCTTTGTTTTGGGGGTGGGAAAAGAGCATAGCTTTGGTTTTTTTAAGATTGATGACGAGTCTGCGCTCCTGAAACCAAGCTTCTGTATTATTGAAAGACTGCTGCAGGGTGTCCTGAAGGGAGATGGGATTGCGGTGGGTGGCAAAAAGGACAGCGTCATCTGCATACAGGAGAATTTTGCCAGGGCATGCAGTGGGCAGGGTGTTCAGATAGAGTGAGAAGAGAAGGGGGCCCAGGATGGAGCCTTGAGGGACCCCAGAGTGAATGGGGTGGGTATCAGAGAGTGTCCCATTGATTTTAACACACTGTGATCGAGTGGCTAGATAGCTTGTGCACCATGCTAGGGGGCCAGCCGAGAGACCAGTGTGGCAGACAGCATTCAGCAGAAAAGGATGGGAGACGGTGTCGAAAGCCTTTGAGAGGTCGATGAACACTGCACCAGCTAGGGAGCTGGTATCCAAGGAGGAGTGTAGGAAGTTGGAGAATTCAATTAGGGCAGTGCTGGTACTGTGATCAGTATGGAAGCCATGTTGCTCTGGGCATAGGATGTTATGCTTAGCCAGGTAATCAGTGATTTGAATGGCCACCACTTTCTCCAGGGCTTTGGGGGGGTGGAGATTGGTCGGTAGTTGCTGGCCGATGACCTGTCACCCCCTTTATGACTGGGGGTGATTATGGCTGTTTTCCAAGCCATGGGAAATTGTCCCAGGCATAATGATCTGTTAATTAGGCTGGTGAGTGGGGCAAGGACTTCATCTAGCACCAGCCTGAGGATACCTGGGGTCAGTGAGTCACTGCCGAGCTGTTGTTCAAAGCTTTGATTAGGATGGGTCTGGCTTCCGGGCAGAAATCTTGCGCAGGTGGAAGCTGGGGTGCTGGAGGACAGGGGAGGTTGGTTGGGGGAGGTCAAGAAAGTACTAGGGAGGACTGAGCTAAGGTCAGTGAAAGTGGTGTTGAGCCAGTTAGCTATGGTGGCAGGCTCGGTGGTGGTAGTGCCATTGCTAGTGAGCTGGGATGGGCAGGGGATGTGATTTTCCATTTAGTTGTTTAATATTATCCCAGAAAGTCCGGGCCGAGCCCCAGGAGGAGGTAAGGGTGGCCTGGTAATGATCGGCCTTGGCTTTCCGGATGGCCCAAGAGCACTTATTCCGGGCTGCATTGTAAGTCTGCCTATCAGACAGCCGACTCGTTTCAGTGGCAAGGTGACAGAGGTTATCCCTATTTCTTAATGGTATGTAGAAGGGCAGAAACTAACCCAGGGTGCATTCTGCTTTTGGACCGGATTTTAGTGAAGGGTGTAAAAGAGATCACAGGCCATGTTGAAGTGTGTGTGTGAAGAAGCAGAGGCAGTGTCAATGTCGGTTGCATGATGAATGGGGACCAGTTTATCTGGGTGAGGAATAGTTAAGTTTTTGTAGCCCACCAGGTGCGGAGGCACCCTCACGGAGGGTGGTCTGGGCTTTGGGTTTGGGATTGGGGACTGCCAATGAAATAGGATAGGGGTATGGTACTTAGAGAGTCTGGTAGGACCTGGATGTTTGGATTTTTGGGGTCGGTTGGTTATAATAACATCCAGAAGGTGCTGGTTCCTCTCTTAGTGTTTTATTCTCATGGGCTGAGTAGAGTTGCATCAGGTCTTGGGTGGCAAATGAGTCTCTGATCGCGGAAGAGGAGGTGCTGAGCCAATTGACGTTAAGGTCCCCAACTAGGATTTGCTTCGCCTTATGGTGGAGGGAGGCCAGATAGTCAGCTAAAGATACCAGGGCCAGGTGCTGGTTCTTGGGGGCACATAGGCCGTGGTGAGATAGAGGACCCAGAGGGGTCTGGGGTGAGTTGAAGGTGAAAAGCCTGGGCCCCATTTACAAGGGCAGAGGTGGGAGTGCATGTCCAAGTATTGTGTCCTGTGGTGTAGATTGCACAGCCTCCCCCCTCATTTGCTATCGGTCCTCGGTATAAGGTATAGCCTAGGAGGGAGACAAATGAGTCAGGGGGTGGATTTGGACAGCCAGGTTTCAACCAGGGCTATGATGTCTGGTTGTGAGAGCCACAACCTAGCAGCACTGTAGGGCATCAAATTTTTTCAGCAGGCTGCATATGTTTCATGGGCTATTTGGAGACCAGTGGGCAAAGTGGGTGGGTGGGGGGGGCAGGGCCTGGGTTGGGATGTATGTTCCCTGTCAGGAGTGAGAGGAGAACTGCTCTGGTCAGAGGGTGGCAGATGGAGAGTTTCGCCCGGGGCGATAGGATGAGAAGGAGGGTTTGTAGCACAGAGGGTGGGTGAGGGCAGCACAGGCAGAGAGGCTTGTGTGATAAGATGCCAAGGGAGTGGGGAGGAAAGGTAATGTCTGGATGGGGTGAGGTGGAGAGGAGCATATGGGGTGTGTGGAGGAGGAGGGAGGAGGAAGCAGTGGTATAGGAGGGAGGAAGACAGGAGGTATGTAGGAACACTGGAGTAGTGAGGCTGAGGGTTAACAGGACCAATATGGTTAGTGGAAAGCAAAGGAGGAGGAGGGAGAGGGAAGGCAGGTGGGCAGGAGGTGCACATGCATAGTTGGTAAGGGTGGGACAGCTGAAGTGAAGAAAGAATGGGGGAACTAGGATGATAGAGGGGGAGATAGTAGTGAAAGGTCACATCTAAGTGTAGTTGCTGCTTTGGTACAGTGGCAGGGCTGGTGCCTGAGGTGCACAGGGCACTAGGTTCAAAACTTGCCCAGAGTAGCAGGAAGAACCCCAGACAGTGGGTATAGCTTCAGGTCTGCAGAAACAGTCAGATAACAATTTAGCAGTATCTGAGGGTTAGAGTGTTTTTTAGAGTTTGAAATCCTGCAGAAATAATGGACAGTTGTGCTAGCTGAGTGGTAGAACTGCTGACCTAGGCAGTGAGGGTGCAGGGTTCAAAGTCTGCACAGGCAGTAAGAGAGAAGTGGTAAAAATTTATATTTTGGCAGGTGGGGGGGGTAAGAGGCTAAAGGCCTAGAAAAGTAGGAATACACTAGGTAGACAAAGCGGTTAAGAGGTAGAGCTGCTGACTCTGACTGCAAGGGTACTGAGTTTGAGCACAGCTTAGAAACAAAGTGTAGAAAGTTTTTTTTAAAATTCAGAAAAGGAGGGAGGTAGGGTTAAGAGTTTGAAAGTAGAGGAAAGGTTAGCCTGGTTCATTGGCTTAGTGGTTAGGCAGTAGACTTTGAAATAAAGCATACTAGGTTTGAGTCTGCCAGGTGGTTAGTGGTAGGCTGAGAGGAGCAAGGAAAGCAAAAAGGATTCAAAGGGAACCGCAGTGACCTCTAGTGGGTAGGTTTGCAAACAGTTGCTAGGAAGGAGTGGAGAGTTGAAAGAGGAGCTAGAGTGGAAAGTGCAGCAACCCCTTGTGGTTGGTGTCTATAAGGGGAAAATGGACACTTAGTAAAAAGACAGGTAGGTCATGTGTCACATCACATGACCTGCCAGCAGCAATAAATGAAGCACTGACCCTGGTTGGGGCAGGCAGGAAGTGCTACACAACAGTCAGGCTGTAGTGCAGGACACTTTACCTCTTACAGGCTCTGACAATTCCCATGTTCAGGCTCCGCTGCTGGGCAGAGTAGTGACTAGAGAGATGAAAGACCACTGCAAATATTTTCACTGTGTTACTGATCAACACAGCAATCTTATACATGACATTGAGTAAACATATACTATTCAACCATGTGATATGTTACCGCTGTGGTAATGAATGTACATCTGTTAAAAAAGTATGATACTGTTCCAAAACTCACTCTGTAACAAAATGGACAGCAAAATATGTCACATGTTGTGTGACTATTCCTCTGACACATGAAGATTGTCATAAATCTTCAATATCAGAACATATGCATTTTTTAAGTGTCGCAGTAGTCTCTGTTTGAAAGAACTTGTTGAGTCATTACAGTCAACTCAGCTAGTTCTGTACCTCAACAAAGAAGTGTGATGTCCAGAATGTACAGACTGGCCATAGTGGTAGATCACTGCATGAGTGTCAAACACTGCTTGATTTAATACAGTTCTACCAGCTGTGAAATCAGTGATAGGTGTGTCAACTCTTAGCCCATTAGAATAAAATCTATGCAGTACAAGCATAAGATATTGAGATGAAGTCTTCAGGTGTATGGACTGAGTACATGTACCTCCACACCTCACACATAAGTGACCACTTTCTACATTCATAAACAGCTGCTGAAACTTGACACTTTTAACCTGAGGCACAAATAGAGAAACCCAAAGCATGACTTCTGTAGTTTCTCACTCTGAATGACCACATAACACACATACATATTTATTTGCATATGACACAGTAAAATACTGACGCATTGGAATCCCATCTTCATCCAAGCTGTTTATGATTGCCATCATGAACTCGCTAGTGTCCTGCTGCATGTTAGCAGCAAATGTACTGCATCCATCATATGTCCCCAACACCCACTGCAGAGGTGAAAGTGACTGTACATTGCTAGCTTGATCAGCAGCCGCATTGACAACCTGCTTCAATGCCTTCAAATAAGGAGTGTCTTGTGAAGCAGATATTGTTTGCACAAAGTGTGGCATGTGTAGAAACACTTGAATTGCTGAATTAGCATAGCAGTTTACTCTAGTACAGTTATCAAACACTGGGACAACAGCTATACCAACTGACTTCTGACCAACAGCTGGTTCTGCATCTGTATTTGACATTGTGACCTTCTTAGTACTTTGCACAGTTGAATCAGTTGTAGAAGCTCATTTTCTTTTCTTGCCAGATGTAGCTGTGACTGTGGGATGTGAGACAACCACAGACGGAGGTAGTGGTATTAAAGACATCTGTGGCTGATACACAGTACGTAACCTGTTGTACTCAACAATACATCACTTGTCAGCGTGTATCTTCTGAGGTGCAAGTGTTATGATGTGCAACCCAGAAAGACTACATACATGTGAAAATGCGACGTAGCTCATGCCATTTTTGAAAATGTCTGTCCCTATGTCCACCATTGCTGAATCCAAACTCAAGCCCTGAGACTTGTGAATTGAGACAGCATACACAACACATATTAGAAACTGTTTCCTGTTAACATAGATATCCTTAAATACCTGGAATTTAACACAGGTACGATCAATCTGTACAGAAAGTTCCATGTTGTCAAAGTGGAAAAGAAGTGTCTCAGTAAATGTTTTCTGAACATTGTAAATGAAGTCAATGATATTACCCATGGCACCATTTACCATGCCACGCTCCACATCAAGATTGCAGTGCAGCATGACACGTGCATTCTTACAAACTGTAAGAACAGCTTCCAGTCCAGCTGTGCGTGAAACATCTGACTTCAGTTCAGAGAGTTGTTCAGTCATCTTTGCTATCATTTTTTGACTTAAAATGACACCTTCAACTGTATCAACAGCATGCATAGTGAAAATCTCTTAATTCTCTCTCTGCAACATGACACTGTTGAACTCAGCACATTTCTCCAGTCATGGCATAAGGCACACATTGCGTGTGCCACTGGAGTACACATCACTGAAAACATCACATGATGTTTCTATGGATGTAGCATCCATTATGATTCTTTGACCAAGTAACATAGAAAGATGTTCTGGTGACAGAGCAGCTGTATGAGCCTGATCCAACAGTGCCTTGTAAGCCAGATCACCACTTCATTGCATGTTCTGATATAGCTCTGTATAGGTAAATAACTCCCACAGGTTAAAACCTCCAATGCAGTCTAGTGTACTCTTAGCCTGCTTGACAGACAGAGCAGCAAATACATGTTCCACATTAACTGGTGCAAGCTGTAAGATGTCTCTAAATAGAACAATGATTTTACCACCAAATGCATCTCCATAGTCAGTCCCCAAGATCTCCTGTAGACACAGGTGTATACAGGCAAGCATCAGATTGGAGACCATACTACTCTAATCAATGATGAGTAACTTCATCTCAGTAAACATAGAACGAAGCTGAAATGCAACCTCAAATGACAGTTTACGATATTCTCCTGCTTTGCCATGCTGCACTGGCAACATGAAGAGACGGTGTAAAATAATTCCACCAATGTTGTATGCAGCCAGTCCAGTGGGAGCACTAACAGCAACGGACATTGATGACCCTGTCAGGTTCCATATTTCTGCCATTATGGCCTCTATAAGGAAACTCTTCCCTGTCCCAGCTGAACCACTAACAAATATCAGCAGTGGCTTGTAGTCAACACAGTCACATTTCTTGAGGTCATGTAGTAATCCATGCCAGACAGATTCGGTGACCTCAGAGTGAACCACCCATTGCTGCTCATTGAGTCTGTCTCTCTCAACACAGCTGGGTCAACACTGCAGTGTGTGCCATGTTCCACAGCACTCTCCACTTCTGACATGAGTACTTCTGGGGCATTCAGAGGCAGAGGTTCTCCAACGATACCTTGGCCTTCTGGGTCAAGATTCTCCTGTGAACTGACAGATGTGTCCTCTTCAGGTTGTTTCTGTGACTTGTCAAGTTGCTCTTTCTCAGTGTCTAGCCTCTGAATATATGTGTCAGAGTATTCACTTTTGAATGACTCATAACTGTGATTGAATTCTTCCTTGAATGGTTCACAATCACCTTTTAATTCAGATTCATTCCTTCAAGGTCTAAATAAAAATAGAAGAGCAAAGTAGTAATGCTCTCTGCTTTCAGATGTGCCTAGATGTAACTTACAGTGGTCAATGAGCCAAGGCTTATGTCTCTTAATGAGACAGCTGTCCATTCCTTTAACCTTGTAAATGTTGAGTGTACAATCAGGTGAGACATCCGTCTTGTAGTCATACCACTTAGCCACCTCTAATAAACACAGTTAATCCATGTTTTCATGTCTACGGGGTAGTACATGTCAATGAGGTTATTCTTCAAGAAGTGTCTTGAAGATGGTCTCTTGAGAGCCAGTTCCTCAATCTCAGCATGAGGAATAAGTACACGTTTACGCTTCTCTTTGTAATTTACACTGAGGAAGTGCACAGCATCAGACTTGCCATGTAAATGTGTACTAATCAACCGATCGCTGGCCTCATAAGCACCACATACTCTGTGTGATAGAGTCTTCAACCCCTGTAACCAGATCTGAGATGTCAGTGACTTGCTTGAACTGGCAATATCTTTCCAAAGATCTTGAAAGCTAGTCTGTTTATATATAGTTATGTACGAAGTGATGTGCCGAACCAGAACCAATGAGTTGTCAGCCACAAACTGAACATCTATGTTTGCTTGCCACATTAGAAGAACAGTAGGGTTGTAGTCATTGATGTACACCTCATTCTCCTCTCTGGGTAATTCATAAACCTTCTTGGTTGATTTTGCCTTCAAGTGGTGTTGCATAGCTGAAAAAAGTTCATTCATGCAACCATCCTGACAGACATGTCCAGGGAATCTGAAATGGCATCTTGTGTACTAATCAGATTTGTTATTCACTACCTGGTGGCAGTATTTCACACAAATATGGCGTTGAAATTTCTGCACCAACTTCCACAGTGTAGGACTGTCATACTTGTCCGGAATATGGCAAGTAATGTACTGCTTTATGAATGCTAGCACTTGTGCTGCTTCATATTCTCCTATGCATGGGGCATCCTTGATCCTCAGTAACATGTGAATATGAGGAGCGCCATGTGCCTGATACTCCACTCCATCCTCCAGAAGTAATGCTCCATGATACCAAGAAGCGGATTGTCCTTTGACAAAATGAAAGTCAGAATGTCATGGAATCACTTGTGGAAATGCCTCGTCACAGCTATAGGGTCAAGTGAGCACATTTCTCTGAGAGTCATTGATGAATTGCCCTCTACATCACTATTTTCCCACTTCAACAGTTCTATGACCTCATCCCAGGCATACTCAGCACAACTGAGTGTGACAAACCATGTGACTGAACCATACTCTTGCAGCATGGTCATCACCTCAGAGTGTCTGCGATACCAGTATTCTTTGGTGCCATGTAGACTTCACAGAATGGAAGACAAATTCACCTGCACACTTCATCCTTTTGCTTTACTTTCTGCTGGAACTGTGCAGCTGCAATTCCATTAAGTGGAGTTGTGAGACAAATGATATGAGCAATAGATGCAGACAGAATGCTAAGCTCACTCTCCCACAGGAGATGAAACAGGTACTGTACATTATGTCTGAATTTGTCATCCTTACTGAGCACACAACTAGTACAGTACTCAGCACCCTGTACATGCACTTCTCTTTCATCTAGGAGCCCACCTGACCCTCTTTGGAATAAGTCTGGGAAACAGCGTGCTTTCAATGTTGCCTCCCAAATGCTGACAGGCTTACCTTCCACCTGTTTCATTTGATAGAGATCAAAGTTGTCCCCTACTGGATCTCTCCCTTGTAGTGGGTGAATTGTGTACTGTTCATACACATTATCATTTGTCTCCACATTGACCTTCTCAGTCATTGGTTTAGTGCTTTTCAACAGATCATGATCAACAGACACAGTGGTCATGAGATCAATATAAAGGTCTGCATAAAAGGGATTGTTGCTCTTTAAATAAGTAAGAGCAAGCTTCACCTTCTCTACATTGACAACAGTGGAAAGCAGTATAGCACAGTGGTTTAAGGATCTAAGCTGCAAATCTGTTACCATCCAGCAGACCAAACCTGGGTTTGAACCCCACAGCTTCCACTTGCATACTGTGTGACCCTGAGCAAGTCACTTAACTTCCCTGTGCTTCCCAGGTTGCACCTGTAAAACAGCTTTCAGCTTAGTGTGCTAGTCCTGGTTAAATAACTAATAATAAAAAAAAATCCTGCCAAATGACCTTTGGCTTTGTTGGAACACCATTGACAAGAATCACCAAAGTATTCTCAATAGAGATCGCCTCAACATTTGCCTGCAGAGGAAGTGGAAGATACATTATGGAACCCTTAAGAGATCTGAAGAGTTCTTTTTGTGGATTATTCCATGTCTTTGTGTTTAGCTGCAGATTGGTTTGAAATGGTTTCATTGTCTGAATTAGAATCCGTTCAAACATATTCAATGTGGCAATCTCAGTTGGATTAACATGTGCCTCCATGTTGTTCATGACTGATTTTGGTGGCAGAATGTTAGACTTTACTTTGGAAAAACAGTGCTTGCACATTACAATGATTGGGTCTAACTGAAAGTCACACTTTAACAGCAGAAATGCTGACAGTCAAAGACAACATGTCATTGTACGGAGACAAAGTTTCCAGGTTCACTGTGACCATTTGTTTTTTGTAACAGAGTCGATCACATGACACACATGCACAATCAAATTTCTGAGTCTTTGCCAACTCAAATTTGGCAATTGATTTCCCAAACTGCTTTAGAATATCAGTTTCTAAGACAGACACACAATTTCCATCAGCAATTGATGACTGATCAATCAGAGTATCTGTCACACTGCTGACATGTCCGCAGATGTTTCACAAATGTCATGGCACCATGCATGTCACCAGACTGCAGTAACTCATTCAGACGAGTATACTGAGTGACAACTCATTGAACACCATAGACCCTGTATACAAAGTTTTGCATACCTGATTGGTGCACCCCCAGCATATGCATGTGGTGAAAGACGCTGTCAAAAACACCACTGTCTAGGCATGCAAGCGAGTGACCCATAAGTCCAGTATGTGGACGGATCTCACAAAGGTCTATACTCTCAAACAGTTTATGCCTGTCTTTATTGCCAGTAATGACAAACAGGTTGATAAAGTGCTCAACTTTCTCAAATGATGATTGCCTCTGGTTGCAAGTCACATCACATGTCCATGCCAGACAATGACATTTACAAGGCTGAGTAGTTCCCCCTCAGATTCATCATCTGACTCAATTGTAGTATCATCACACACACTGAGTATATTACACACTTTTCCAAACTCATCAATGCACAAGTTGCTGTCCTTTTTCTGTGAATAATATGACTCCTCCCAGAAATACACCTCTGTATGCAGCCAGTGACCTGTGAAGACATCACAGAAATTGCGCAGGTTCAAGACAGGATACCATTGTAGCCTCATCTTTATGTCATACACAATTTTTCTGAACTGCTGAAGTACATGACACAGCTTATGCCACAAATGCTGAAGAACAAAAACTGCTTTACTAACAAATGTGCATAATGTGAGGCACAATTTCATCAAACTGAGATGACTCTTTATTTTTTTGTGCTCACATCTCAACACAGCAGCAATAAGTCTGTCAATCTTAGCTTTACTAGCTAGTGATCAAAAGTACTTTTGCTTTCTCAGATGACCATCAACAGCCATGAATTTACGATGCTGCTTACAACATGTTTTAATGCATGTCTTTGCAACAGTATCCTTTTGGCTTATAGATCTGCACAACTGTTGGTTAGCTACACATTCTTTCCTTGCTGTTGAGCAAGCACTTTTTTCCTGCAGAGTGGTGAAGGTCTGAATTCAGGCTTTTACTGGAATGCTGAATCATTTTACTTCTTGAATAACCATTACTGGGTTTTGCATTACTCTTTAAGTAACAGTGATGTACTATTATATCTGTTTCATCTCTGCATAGACTTCTGTCTCTGTTTAGAGGGCATCTTCCCTGTTTCGCAATTCACAGTTCAGTACACCAATCTTACAGAAGAATCAGACACCTATATGGGAAGTACAGAAATAAAATAAATTTGAATACATCTCTTCAGTCTGCTTCTAACATTACATACTATCATACACTATCCATATCTCATATAAGAATGATGAATACTACTGCCTACTAAACATTATGGTGATAATTAGTGTAGTAAATGAAGATCAATGAAGCAATACAAGTCTTTTCAAATGGTGCCAAACCTAACTTCAGTTATTATATGAGAATAAATATCTAAATAAGTCAAAAAAAAAACAGTGACACAATGTTAATCATCCACACTGCTGTTCTTCCTAACCAAAACTGTGTTTTAAAAAACTTACAAAAGTAGAGTCATAGGTGCGACACTTTTCACAAAATGTAGTGTAGTGCAACATTTTCAAAATAAAAAGTTTTGAACGTGCAACAGTTTCGAATGTATTGTCACAAAATAGTGTCGAACGCATGAAAGTGTCAAATAATAGTGTCACACACATGACACTTTCACAAATAACAATTGATTTAAACCCTCTTTGACATAGGCAATCACAGACTGGTGCTTATTTGACTGACAGATGTTACAACCGATGAATTGGCAAATATATTAGGCCATATCGAACAACAAATCACAACCACAGGACAGTGTACAAGAAGGACATAGCAGCCATCTTAAGGAAACCAAGAGACACACTGCTTCTGACTCTGTGAGTACATTACATTTTCTAATCAATTTTCCTAGCAACATATAAACGATTAGCAGTACAAAAATAGTATTAAACAAAATGTTTTTTTAAATGCTGTATTCGGCTATGATAATGGGGTTTGCCCTTTAAGGGGCAGACCAAGTTGTCCTGGAGGACCCCTTCCCTAAGGACAAAGTGGAAGTGCTCAGGAGGGGAGGAGAAGGGGAGGGAGTGGGGCAATAAGGTAGGAAGAGGAGGGGCATACAGAGGTGAACCTTAGGAGAACTGGGTAAGTGGGAGGGGAAGAACACAGGGTACTTAACAGGCAGCACAGAGGCACTCTGCCTCTTTTGCTGGATATTTTTGTTAGATTTAGATCAATAGAACCAGCATGTTCAGATTATCAACCAAAAGATGTGGAAAAACTTTGGCGAAGAACCAGAATTAAACAGCGAAGAGGTTTGTGGAACAAGGAATTCATTCATTCATTCACATAGCTGGACTGCCTTGTACGGTATGGGCTGCATGCCCATTGGCTCTTGCTCTGCACTAATGGGCATGCAGCCCTACTGGGCAGTCAGTCGGTGTGTGGCGGGGCGGCAGGCGGGTGGGATGCTGCTGCCACCCGGCTGTTGAGGAGAGGGGTGGTAGGGCTTCATGGGTGGGTGGGGTGGGAGGACACTAGATCACCAGGGATATAGTTTTTGGTGGTGTTTCACCACATTTTTCAGTCCACGATTGGGCTTAGCAGTCCACTGGACCACCAGGGATATGGTCTTGGGGTTTCACCACATTTTGCAGCCCACGATCGGGCTTAGCGGTCCACTGGACCACCAGAGTTATGGTCTTGAGGGGGGGTTTTGCCACATTTTTCAGCCCACAATTGGGCTTAGCAGTCCACTAGACCACCAGGGATATGGTCTTGGGGATTTCGCCACATTTTGCAGCCCACGATCGGGCTTAGCAGTCCACTGGACCACCAGGGATCTGTTCTTGGTGGGGACTTTGCCACATTTTGCAGCCCACAATCAGGCTTAGTGGCCCACTGGACCACCAGGGATATGTCCTGGGGGGGTTGGACTCTGTGCTGCCCGCGATCAGGCTGGTGCGGGGGTAGTTTACAATTATGCCCGTGATCGGGCTAGTGGGGGGGTTACTAAAGCTTATGCCCTTGATCGGGACTAGTGGGGTTTATTAAAGCTTTGCCCATGATCAGGCTAGTGGGGGTTTATTAAAACTTTTGCCCTCAATCGGGCTAATGGGGGGGTTTATTAAAGCTTTTGCCCATGATTGGGCCAGTCGGGGGGGTGGGGGGATTTTTTTACACTATTGCCCATGATCAGGCTGCAGGGGGCATTGGTCCCCAATGGCTGCTGCCTGGCAGGGTGCCAGGCACAAGTCCTTGGGGATCGGCGCACCTACATGCTAATGGCATGCAAATGGGGCCATAAATAGATGCAAATTGCCCCACCTGCACCTTGCATGAATTATGGCCTCATTTGCATGTCACCTTTTGAATATGGGAAATTTGCAGATGGCACAATGGTACTTGCACCACTGCAACTGGACTGCTCCACTCTGACCACTTGCGGTCATGCAAGTTCCACTGCACTATGCACAGTGGCTGTGGCCGGGGGGTGATATTCAAAGGAGTTGCTCAATAGTGCAACTCCTTTGAATATCACCCCAGCCACACCCCTGTGCAACTATTTTGTGCAGTGCAAGGGCTTGTGCCACAAAATAGCGCAGTTTGAATATCCAGCCCAGTGTGTCTTAGTGCTCATGGTGGTTTGCTGTGCATTTAAAAAAAGCAAGGATGATAAGTGATACGGAATAGAGCAGGCTGAAAAAGCTAGGGGGAGGTCTTGCACCGAGATTAATGCAGACTATATCTTTTACATTAATATTGTGGTATTTTGTGTAAAAAAATGAGTAAAACATATAATGGAGGAAGAAGCATGAGACTGTGAAGCCATGCAATGCAATTGTTAAGATGAAGTTATGGTCAGAGAAAATTAAAAGCTTTGTTGGTACTGCTTTGAGGGTCTAATGTCAGTATGGTGGCAGGGTATGCTATGAGGCTTGAGGCTGGAAGACAGAGTGAATTTTTATGAGAGGGTTTCAGCTTTTGGCACTTTTTTGCTGGCAGAATGAAGTTATCTACAAGGACAAGGGGCAGGAGAAGAAGGTGGTGCTCTGGGCTCCTATAGTAGAAAGCAGATGAGGGTCAGGAGAAAAATGATGCTGCTCTTTTAGTTTTCTTTGGAAAAACAAAGTAATGTTAGGAGATGAAAAAACAGCTGAGCAGAGCCTGGAACGAAGCGAGTGAAGCCACACAGCTGAAAAAAGATGGCGTCTGACGTCATAACGAGGGGGAAGAGGAAGGGTGCAGATGGAAGGATGATGGAAGCAGAGAAGGTGGGGGGTCTAAATAAAGGAGTTTCAATCTGTTTTGGTAAAGGAAAAATAAGGCAGAATTGGGAGAGGGCGAGAGGATGAAATACCAGGTCGGGATGTTACAGGGAGAGACAATCGGAACAAGGCCTGATACGAGACGGGAGTAAGCCACGCTGCTGGTTAAAAAAGATAGCGTCTGATGTCACAACGGGGGGGAGGATGGGGATGATTTTGCGGATGGCAGGGTTTTTTTCTCGGAAGAAAGTAGAGAAGGATGGAGGTTCAAGAAAGGGATTTTCGATTGAACAGTAGTTTTACAAGGCATAGTAATGCAAGGTCGCTTAAGAAGCCATGCAACTGACATTTTTTTTCCTTTGGAGCATTGCATGGCATGCTCATGGAGAAAAGGGGGCAATGTGCTTGGGGGAAAATGGGGGAATTGCACTGCTGGGGTGAAGAAGGGGGTTTTCCAACACCAATGCTCAAGGGAGCAGGGATTGGGGCAGCTATGGCATGTGAAGTCAAGCCTCAGGGCCAGTTTCTCTTCCTTCTATTACAAGATTGGTTAGAACTTTGAAGAAGGATAATTGGGGGATTAGGAGGGAGCCACTGGGCTTTTTCTGTATAATATAAAAAAAAGTCTAAGGAAAATGAGGCTCCTACTGGAATACCCGGCAGGGGCTTTGGGCTTTCTTTCTTTCAAGGAGAGAGGTCTGGGGAGCTGGGGCCAGCGCTCAAAAAATATGTTTTATATATATATATATATATATATATATATATATATATACACACACACACACACACACACACACACACACATATATATATATATATATATATATATATATATATATATATATATATACTATAGCAGTGGTTAATGAACGACATTTTACAGTTCTGTTTTTACAGCATTTTCTTCAGGTAAGGGAGAGATGATGGCACCAAAGAAGAGCAAGCCATCAAGGGAAGAGGCATACAAGGTGATTGTAGAATTGGCGGAGAAGGCCAACATGATGTGGCAGCTAGTGGAGGGGTACGAGCCTGGACGGTCTGGGGAAAAGCAGAAAGTGGAGAAGGGAAAAGGGGTTAGAGAAAAAAGGCCAACAGGGAGGACAGTTAGTCCAAGAAAGCATCCAGTGGTGACACCTCCCCGAGCAGTCAGCCCAGTACCTCCACCCCTTGGGGTCCCTGAGCCATTAATACCTCCCCTGGAACCATCAGTTGTGCCCCCAGAGGAACCCAGGGTGGAGCCTCAGGCCACAGCTTCCATGTCAACCCTGGGATCACAGATATCAGCAATGGCACAACCAGAACTGATGCAGCCCACAGACAACGGTCCACAGGGATCAGGCAAACCAATAGATAATGTATCGGGTTCCATGGGAGAAAGTATAAAAAGAGTATATCATGGAAATAATTGCAGCACTGGGCATAGGGGGTTTAGGACAGATGGAGATGCCACTGGTAGAGATTAGGACAGACAAAGAAACCATAGGGGGAGAGAAGAAGGAGATGGACAGTATGGGAAAAGGTACACGGGAAACTGGAACTCCTGACGTGAGGATAGGGGAACATGTGCCGTTAGCCACAAAAGAAAAAATATGGAAAGGGAACTACGTGGACATATTTGCCCTGGTGAGTAGGGAAGTGACAGCCAAGTATGAGGAGTCAAAGAGTATAGGGAAGAGTGAGATGGCAGCTGCTGTGGTGTTATTGGGTAAAAAAGAAGAAGATAAATTTATGAAAGGAAAAACTTGGGACTGTTGGTGTGTTGGTTTCTCCACATTTTCTACCATAGCATTGGAAAAGAAGCCAGACCTAGGGATCCCACTGATCACATATTCATTGATCATACAATGGGCAAAAGCAAAAGGGAGCATGGGGTGGATATATATATATGAGAGAAAAGTGGGAGGGACTAGGAAAAGGGGAAGGCCAGTCATCCAACGCAAGCTGGAGACAGGCTATGAGAAAAAGAAGGGAGGAGGGAGGGGGAATGAAAAAGAAAAAGGAGGAGAAGGAGAAGGAGAGCAACAGAAAGGAGAAGAAAGTGGTCTTGGTTATCACTGTTATCTAGAAGAAGAGAGAGGAGGAAGACTCCCAGATTTTCACCTGGGGAGGTGAGAAGAAGTGGAAGAAGAGGAAGAGTTGAACTGATATGGATATGTAATACATTAGAAAAAGAGATGTAATGAGACAATAGCCCAAGATAGTTGACAATGGAAATGTAACCAAAAAAAAAATATGTTTATAATAAATTAATTGCCAATCTGAGCACATCTTACTGGTGGTCTG
This sequence comes from Neoceratodus forsteri, assembly GCA_016271365.2. Classification (NCBI taxonomy): domain Eukaryota; kingdom Metazoa; phylum Chordata; order Ceratodontiformes; family Ceratodontidae; genus Neoceratodus; species Neoceratodus forsteri. Next base: position 1,384,836,784 of record CM057458.1, on the reverse strand, counting down.
TCTTCTTTGGGGAAAAGGGGGGAATCCAGGACAATGGAGTTGGCCCTTTAAGGCTTTAAGGGGCAGACCAAGTTGTCCTGGTGGACCTCTTCCCTAAGGACAAAGTGGTAGTGCTCAGCAGGGAAGGGGAAGGGGAGGTGATGGGGCAATAAGGCAGAAATAGTAGGGGCAGGCAGAGGAACAGGTGAACCATAGGAGTACTGGGTAAGTGGGAGAGGAAAAACACAGGGTACTTAACAGGCAGCACAGAGGCACTCTGCCTCTTTTGTTGGATATTTTTGTTACCAACCACCCACCCAAAGACAAGGAAGAGAAGAGAAAAGGGTCTTGGGGATAAGGGCCCAAGAAGATCTGCCAAAGGTGGATGGCAGGGGATGTCTGGTTGGATGTTTTTTGTGTTGGACTGCCAAAGGTGGATGGCAGAAAAAAAGGGGTGGGAGAAGGGGGGAGGGAGCGGTGAATGAAAAACAAAAACAAGGAGAGCAACAGAAAGGAGAAGAAAGCAATCTTGGTTATCACCATTACCTAGAAGAAGAGAGAGGAAGAAGGCTCCCAGGTTTTCACCTGGGGAGGCGAGAAGAAGTGGGAGAAGAGGAGGAGTTGAACTGATATGGATATGTAATACAATAGAAATAGAGATGTAATAAGACAATAGCTCAAGATAGATGACAGTGGGAATGTAACAAAAAAAATTTTTGTTAATAATAAATTGATTGCTGATCTGAGCACAACAACATACTGGTGGTCTGTCTTCATTGGGGAAAAAGGGGGGAATCTGCGACAATATTAATGACTTACCATACTGTTAAAGAAAAGTAATTATAGTTTAAAGTCAGACTGTCAAACAGTACTCACCTGCACAGATACAGCTACAAATGGAGGCAGAACCAAGCATCACGTGTATCATAACAAGAGACGCAACCAATCACGTGCATCTCTTAAGCTGTAATTGTTTAAAGTAACCAATAGAAATATGCTATCTTCCCACTAAGAATTATTACTGTATTTGTGTTTGACAGCAAGAACACCCATTCAGTGTAGTAATAGTCAGTGCAAGCACTGTATTGGACAACCATGGTAAATCATCAACCAATAACATGACAAATCACTGTGTTTAGCATCAGCCCACAAAAGCAGTACTAAAGCAGAGAGGGAAATCTTTGTTAAACATTCACTTATGGCTAGCCACTGCAGGAGAAGCACTGATTTTTTTTGTAGCTCTCTGCCCACTTCTGAATTTAAAAGCTAAGAATGGCAGAAAACAGCAGATGGAACACCTGTGGGTAGTGGGCAGCAGCATAGTAAGGCATGCTTCAGAGTATGCTCAAAGGAGTGATTTTGGGAGAGACCTGCAGCTTCCAAATTGCTCCGTAAAGTGGTTTGGTAGAGGTGTCATGAGGTGGGAGCATCTTATGCCAACAATGCACAGACTTTTGACTACTCAAGCTCGGCCAGACATACTGCTGATCCATCTTGGAGGCAATGATTTGGGCACCAAAAGAAGGATAGATTTAGTCTCAGAAGCAAAATTGGATCTTGCTTCTATTATGCGTATGTTGCCTGCCTGTAAAATCATTTTTTCTGATATTACAGAGCATAGAGTCTGGCAAGCAGAACAGCACATGTACCTGCTTGACAGAGCTCGCAGAAAGGTAAACATCGAAATATCTGGATACCTCTGCATAGTAGGGATGCACACCATACGTCATCCTGAAATTAAATATTGTAATGATTGGCTCTACCTACCAGATGGTGTGCACTTCTCACATGCTGACAATTGCCTTTTCCTGGGTGACCATTCGAGATGGACTACTTACACTCCTCTAAAAATATCAGGCTGTTACAGCAGACAGAATCCTAAACAAAAGGCTTTTAAGAGCCCATTAGCTTGGTCAAAAAATAGAAAAGCTGCACTGATTACACTGACAAAAAAAACATGCTATGTCATTGTTACACTGTTACATGGAATCATATTTATGCAGATGTTCAGAATTGCATCATACATACATACACACATAGTCAGTAGACTGTTGTATCAAAAAATGACTCTCTTGTTTCATCATACACCTAAGACAGGCTGAAACTTTTAATTATAAACAGGAATCTTTTTTGAATGTCATATTAGTAATGATTAGTCAAACTATTTAACATTCTGAACAGGATTAACAATTTCCCCCCAATTGCCCATACAATAATGCTAGTGGCACCAATAGTACTACTGATGCCCCCCCAAAAAAATGCCCATACAATCCTGCACCTGGCAGCTATAGTACCAATGATGTGCCTCACCACCTGTACAGTGCTGTTCACAATGCCAGTGACTCTGTGCAATAGCTCTCATTGTCAGACAACTCTGTCAGCGGGCATCTGTGCCAGTATGACTCTATTTTCAGTTGCACACCAACAGCAGCAATCTGCTGTAGTGGATATACAACAATTGTTTTGGTGCTACATGGGATATGCAAGGCTGTCTACACACCTGCTGCAGCAACATGCATTAACAAGGGCTTGATATGTAAGCATAGTTTACCTGTTCATTCAACACCACCAGTAGCAACATCATACAAGCAGTGGGGAAGATAGCACCATTGCGACAACAGACACCATGACCAACATTGCATGGGTGCCCATGTGCGCATCTCTACTACTACTGCCCCTGGAAGTGGGACTTCACGAGGGCCTGCGGCTGGGATGTATCAGTACTGTTCATGCCAATGGCAATGCATTAGTATACGGTCTTGGGCTGCGCACCATACCCTTTACCAGTGCTGGGGATAGCAGTACACAGCAAGCTGTGTCAGTCACACTGCACTGTCAGGATGCAACACGACAAATCGGATGCACACAGTGCATTACTTTTGTTAATCCTGGACAGTATCTTACTGTAACTATACAATAGCGAATATTAAAGTCTGTGATAATACCTACTATGACATGCAAACAGACAAGAAAAATGAATAATTCACAATACTGTGTTCTAACATAGTGTTTATTCTATATTTATTACAGGTTTTGACAAACCATTAAAAGATTCAAAAACATGCATCTCTGGTCACAGAAGGAGGTGTGTTGTCTGGCTCAGTCAGACCAGGCCCGAGGAAACCTGCGCATCCTAATGCGCAGTACAAATCTGAAGCTGGACAAAATGTGGAGGCGCATCCACAGATTTATGTGAGGAGAACATAAGATCCGGAGCAAGACTGCAGAAATGTGCAAAAGGAAGTGGATGCTGTTGCGCCAGCGCTTCTACACCTTAAAGGTTTGAGGGGAGATACCTGACAATGACGTCACCTGGTAATACCTCACTCATGAGATGTGGAAGGCGGCAGGAAAGCCAGAAGTGGGGGAGCTCCTAACACAACGTGAGTAGACAAACTATCTGTAACTAAACACATTTTGTTTTGGAAAAAAAAAAAACTAAATAAGTTAACTGTTCTCTTAATTAAGCAATGATGAACTGTGGGTGGGGTAACAAACAGTAATAAGGAGATTAACATAAGGCTCTCACAATGCTAATAAAGACTCAAATGCAAGCATTGCTGAGACCCATATAATTATTTTATTTAAAATAATTTCAAAAATGTGAGTTTTCAGAGTGCCTGTTAACACTGTAACAGTCTAATGTTTATCCTTTAATGTTTATTTTGTTTATTTACAAAATGCTGAGTTGTATTGCAAGGGGTATATCCTCGAGGAGGGAGGAGGTGATTCTGCCACTGTATAGGTCATTAGTTAGACCACACCTGGAGTACTGCGTGCAGTACTGGTGTCCGTATCTGAAGAGGGACATTAAGTTACTGGAGGGGGTGCAGCGCAGAGCGACAAAGATGATCACGGGTCTGGGGACTTATCATATAAGAGGAGGTTAAAGGAGTTGAACATGTACTCACTGGAGGAGAGGAGAGACAGGGGTGACATGACTGAAACCTTTAAATATATGAAAGGAATAAACAAGACGGGTACAGAGGGGCTGTTCAAAGTAAGGAAGGGGAGGGCCACCAGGGGCCATGATGTGAGACTGGAGCGAGGAAGGTTCAGGACGGAGATGAGGAGTCACTTTTTTACAGAGAGGGTGGTGGCTGGGTGGAATGTGTTACCTGCTGAAGTGGTATGCAGTAGAACAGTGGACTGCTTCAAACGAGGATGGGACAGGATGAGGGGGAGGGTTAATGAAGGGGAAAGGTGGAAGGGAGGGGCAGCTGCAGAATAAGGGGTGCTAGCTGCACATTCAAGCAGACTTGATAGACCTCTAGGCCTTTATCTGCTGGCAAATTTCGTATGTTCCTATCCTGTACTAACATGCATATACAGCTTAGACATACACTTACCAAGGTTTAACACTATCTGTTAGCATTATAAATAGTAATGCAAATAAGGCAATGCTATGCATTGTGTCAATGCTAATTAAATCAGTGATTACTCTCATGTAGTACTCAGGTATAAGTCATTTCATAGTACACTGCGCGGCTGTATTCCATGTTACCATTCTGTGTGTGTTGGGGGGACATTCTACTACTGGAATAATACAGAGCTTTGAATTCTTCTATTACATGCTAAACAATCACACAATTTATTGAGTGTTAAGAAAGGCAGATGACTGACAGGTGCAAAACATCTGTGGAAGGAGCATTTAACATTATTTAGCAACATGTAATGTTTTTTTGTGACTTTTAAAACTTTTAGAATGTTCTTTTTTCACACTTGTGTATGGGCCCATTTCATATAAGCAATAACACATGGCTAGGTGTTGGTAGTACTGAGATACCCACAGACCCAGAGACTAAAGGCACTCGACCTACGGTCTTGTACCTAACTACGCCTGTGAGTGTGTGGGTATCTCAGTACTACCAACACCCAGCCGTGTCTTATTGCTTACTCTTACTACTATCACCTGATTGTAACATTTCTATCCATTTAAAATGTTTTTTTTTGTATACTGAACCATTATAGAGCACCTTATCTAGGTGTATTTTAAGTGTCAGAGTAGAGTATAATTTTTCCAAGAAATCACTTATCAATACATTCACACTCAAAAATACCACACTCAGTAAAAATCCTTCAAATTTCTAATTTTACAGATCATCAAAGGTGCTCCCCACCACAAAGGGAGGTAGTGCCAGGCATCGCAGAGGCTGTGGAGGCCGACCACTCTGACACTGACAGTGTCATTATTGTCGAATCTGAAGGTAAGAACATTGCACAAGAAATTATTAACTATAGTTACTGTTACTGGTGTACATCAAGCACACTTTGATGCTGTGAACCCTCTGAGATGCTGTTTCATTGTTATGTACTGTGCTACTTTTTTTACAGACAGTAGAGTGCGAACCAGAATTTCTTTGTGTATCATCACAGCAAATACCTTTACTGACTACATAAAAGTACTAATTTCTGAAGCATATATACCCCAACCTGTTCTGTAATTGTTCACAGTACTAGTTTCCCCTGTGTTTGTACACTCAAGACAGATCAGATCTTAAATGTATAACTAAGAAGTATTACCTAACACAGTACTCATGACTTACAAAGACTTACATAGAGAACAAATTAGTATCTTCTCACAAAACAGACTTCTACTTCTACAATAGTCAACAGATAAGTACAGTATTTAGCACAGCTATTACCATAGTGAGTTTCTCACCATGACACAGAAAATCATTTGTATGAATATTTTGATATGTAACTCTCAATTTGTGCTATGATACCACTCTGTGGGTGTCTGTGTGTGGTAGGGGAGCAGTGGGGTGCATGCACAGCCACATCGCCTGACTGTTAAGATACAAGATGTTAAGTCAAACATTTTAACACATGAAGAAGATAAAGCCAAGGTGAATATAAAACCAAATAGATACAATCACAGTATCAGCAAGAAAAGTTAAATAGCTGCATGTATGTAAGAAACTATTTCTCTGTCTTACAGTAGTCGGGGAGACTGCATAAACACCACAGACACAAGTGAAGCTGGAGCATGCTACTAGTCCTGACCATAAGTGTAGAATATCAACTGACACGTAATTTACCTACTTAACACCATCCAACTCCTAAATCCATAACCTGTCATCTACCACAGAGATATATGACATAAATGAATAAAACATTTCTGTTCTCTGGGCATACACTCAAGAGACAGTTCCCATTCTCTCTCTGTGTCATGTGCAGTGGGGGGGCGAGGGACCGGGATGGAATATCACCTGCATTATCCCATGTAACTCAAAGGTTGCCAAATTTCTATGTCCCCACAACCACAAAGATGCACCATAGATGGCTATCCACAACCTCAGTTTTGCTATGTCTCTCCACTCAGGAAACAGTACCTGGTCTGGAGTGTAGGGGGTAGCATTGCATGGCTGAGATCATGGAAGTCATAAGTGTGGTAACTGGAGTGTACCTGCTATCAGGGAGGTGGGACGTTGATGCCCATGGCCTTTGTTTAACTGTAGCTCTCCACTCAGGATGCAGTATCTGCTCTGGTTGGGCGGGAGGATTTCCTGGCTGACACTGTGCAACTCCTAACTGTGCAAACTTGCGTACAGCTGCAATCAGTGAGGTGCACCATTAACATCCATGAGCTTATTTTTGCTCAGGATCAACACTCAGTATGCAGTACCTGGTCTGTGGGGGCGGGATTCCCTGGCTAAAGCCATGCAACTGCTAACTGTGGTAAATTGAGTGTACTTTCAATCAGGGAGCTTTACCATTCATGTCCGCAGCCTCAGTTTTGCTGTGTCTCTCCACTCAGGAAACAGTACCTGGCCTGGAGTGTGGGGATAGCATTGCATGGCTGAGACCACGGAAGTCATACGTGTGGTAACTGGAGTGTACCTGGAATCAAGGAGGTGTACTGTTGATGTCCATGGGCTTTGTTATACTGTGCCTCTCCACTCAGGATGCAGTAGCTCCTATGGTTGGGGGGGGTTCTGCCAGAGACTGTGCAACTCCTAACTCTGCAAGCTTGTGTACAGGTGCAATCACAGACGTACACCATTGAGTTCAACACTCAGTATGCAGTACCTGTTCTGGGGGGGGAGGGCTTGACTGTACTTGCAATAACGGAGGTGTACCATTGATATCCACAACCTCAGTTTTGCTGTGGCTGTCTGCTCAGATACAGTACCTGGTCTAAAGTGTATGGGGAACATTGCGTGGTTCACACCATGCAAGTCATAACTGTGGTAACTGGAGTGTGCCTGCTATCAAGGAGCTGTACATGCTGTAGTTGGGGGGAATTCCAGCCTAAGACTGTGCAACTCCTAACTCTGCAAACTTGTGTACAACTGCAATCAGGGAGGTGCACCATTGACATCCATGTGCTTATTTTTGCTGTGGATCTAAACTCAGTATGCAGTACCTGGTCTATGGTGGGGGGGCATTGCCTGGCTAAAACCATGCAACTCCTAACTGTGCTAACTTGAGTGTACTTTCAGTTAGGGAGTTGTACCATTCATGTCCACAGCCTCAGTTTTGCTGTGACTCTCCACTCGGGAAACAGTACATGGTCTGTAGTGTGGGGGGAGCATTGCGTGGCTGAGACCATGCAAGTGTGGTTAGTGGAGTGCGCCTGCAATCAAAGAGGTGTACCATTGATGTCCATGGGCTTTGTCAAACTGTGCCTCTCCACTCAGGATGCAGAAGGTGCTCTGGTTGGGGGGGAGGGGTCTGCCAGAGACTGTGCAACTCCTAACTCTGCAAGCTTGTGTACAGATCCAATCACAGATGTACACCATTGATGTCCATGAGCTTATTTTTGCTGTAGCTCACCACTCAGTACGCAGTACCTGGTCTAGTGGTGGAGGGGGGCTTGACTGTACTTGCAATTATGGAGGTGTAGCATTGATGTCCACAGCCTCACTTTTGCTGTGGCTCTCTACAGAACCTGGTCTGGAGTGTTTGGGGAGCATTTCATGGCTGGCACTGTGCAAGTCATAAGTGTGGTAACTGGAGTGTGTCTGCCAAGAAGGAGGTGTACTGTTTATGTCCATGGGCTTTGCTGTACTCTAGCTATTTACTCATTGTGCAGTGACTACTCTTGTTGGGGGGGAGGGGGGAATTCATAGCTCAGGCTGTGTAACTTCTAACTGTCTAAACTTCTGTACAGCTGCAGTCAGGTAGGTGCACCATTCATATACATGGCCTTATTTTTGCAGTGGCTCTCCACTCAGGACACAGTGCCTGGACTTGAGGGGTGGAGGGCATTGCCTGGCTAAGGCCATGCAACTCTTAACTGTGCTAACTTGACTGTACTTTCAGTTAGGGAGCTATACCATTGATGTCCACAGCCTCCGTTCTGCTGTGTCTCTCCACTCAGGAAACAGTACCTGGTCTGGACTGTGTGGGAAGCATTGCATGGCTGAGACTGTGCAAGTCATAAGTGCTGCAAAACTCTATTTTACTGACAGTCTCACTCACAACACAGTACCTTATCTGTCGTCTGTATGTGGACAGGTGTGCAATTTACCTAGATAACACCATCCAAGTCCTAAATCCATAACCTGTTATCTACCACAGAGATATATGACATAAATGAGTAAAACATTCCTGTTCTCTGGGCATACATTCAAGAGACAGCTCCCACTGTCTCTCTCTCTCTCTCTCTCTCTCTCTCTGTCACATTCAGTGGGGGGAGGGGGGAGAAACGGTGATGGAGCATCACCTGCATAACTCCATGTAACTCAAAGGTTGCCAAATTCCTATGCCCCTACAACAACAAAGATGCACCATTGATGCCTATGTACCTTGTTTTCCTCTCACTCTACACTCAAGAATCAGAACATACTGTCTGTGTGGGACAGGGGGCACAAGACATGATATACAATCTGGTCTGTGTAGCCACAGGGACAGGGCATGTTGAACCGGGTTTCATGCAGTAATGTACTCTCCCAGCTTGTGTGTCACTTTATTTTTATACACTAACATGAATATCAGTCAATGTGTTTTTACTGTCAGTGTGCTTACAATACAGTGCCTCATCTGTAATGTAGACACACAACAGTAAAGCAACATATCATGACACAGACTGTGTATATTGCTAGATTTACCACACCTGGTGTCTTTAATTCACAAAGCACACCTTAACCATATTGACAAAATCAATTATGTGGCAGCATTTCAGCTTGTTATGATATAGTACTGACATACCTACTGTATCATAACAGTTATGATTACATAGGTACTATAACATAAGAACTCCATCCCAGTAATAGATTTCTATAGATAACATTTTTTTCCATACACTATTATAAAATACCTCTGCTGCAGTGCAGCAGGGACAGGGGGTGCTAATGAGAACCATTGGCTGGGTGATGAAATGTAGCTCATAACTATCATAAGTGTAACCCAAAACTGAAATAGTGAAACACAGATGTATTTTTGACATTTTCACATAGTAATATTTTGTTTTTTCTCTTTACAGATCAGCCACGTAAAAAACAGCACACTCTGCACCGCCACTGTGTTTGCAAACTCAAGCACATGATTGACAGTCTAACAAATGAAGTCAAATAATTAAGAAAAGAGCATGACACAATACTACAACAACTTGCAGCACAACAAGCCACTGTCAATCTTGTGCTCAAGTCTTTGGGCACAGAGGCAGGTGCCAGTGCAGACAGCAGCACAGCTTCACCTATGGCCAAAAGCAGTCTCTCTAGCCACTGATGGACAGCATCCACAGCTGTCAAGGTATCTCCTCTCGAGCTGGAACAACAGTTTCCACTTCAGATGCGCCTCCACATTTGTCCAGCTGCCTGCCTGGGCTGACTGAGCCACTGAACACACCTCCTTCTCAGTCTTATTCATTTTGTTAGTTACATATATATATATATATATATATATATATATATATATATATATATATATATATATATACTGGGCCAGATATTCAAACTGCGCTATTTTGTGGTGCAAGCCCTTGCGCTGCACAAAATAGTTGGGCAGGGGTGTGGCCAGAGTGATATTCAAAGGAGTTGCACCCTTGAGCAACTCCTTTGAATATCACCCCCAGCCACAGCCACTGTGCATGGCGCAGTGGAACTTGCGCCACCGCAAGTGGTCAGAGTGCTGCATTCAACTTGGGGTGGCACAAGTACCATTACGCCATGCGCAAATTTCCGATATTCAAAAGGTGACATGCAAATGGGGCCATAATTCATGCAAGGTGCAGGGGGAGCCATTTGCATCTGATTATGGCCCCATTTGCATGCCATTAGCATGCAGGTGCGCCGATCCCCGAGGACTTGCACCTGGCGCCCTGCCAGGCAGCAGCCGTCGGGGACCGACGCCCCCTGCAGCCTGATTGCGGGCATAAGAGTGAAAAATCCCCCCCACCACCACCCACTGGCCCAATCCCGGGCAACAGCAGAAAAGTCCCCTCCCCCAACTGGCCCGATTGCGGGCATAGCTGAAATCCCCACCAGCCTGATTGCGGGCAGTAATGTGTCTCCTCCACCCCCAACATATCCCTGGTGGTCCAGTGGATCAAAAAGCCCGATCGCGGGCAGCAAATGGTTCAACACAACCCCCCCCGAACATATCCCTGGTGGTCCAGTGGACGAAAAGCCGATTCGGGCGGCAAATGTTCAACACAGCCCCCTCCTCCGCCAACATATCACTGGTAGTCCAGTGGACCGATAAACCCGATCGCGGGCTGGAGTAGTAAACACCCCTCCCGAACACATCCCTGGTGACCTAGTGTCCCCTACCCCACCCACCATGAAGCCCCACCAACCTGCTCCCTCTGCAGTCAGCAGGTGGCAGCATCCACCACTCACCACCCGCCAACTGGCTGCCCGGTAGGGCTGCATGCCAATGGTGCAGAGCAAACCAATGGGTGTGCAGCCCATACTGTACAAAGACAGTCCAGCTTTGTGAATGAATTCACAAAGCTGGACTGTCTTGATAGTATCGGGCTGCAAGTCCACTGCTCTGTGTGCCCAGGGGCATGCAGCCCTACTCAGGCAGTCAGTCGGGTGGGGTGGCAGGGCAGCAGGTGGTGGGATGCCACCCGCCGCTGTGGGGAGCAGGGTGGTGGGGCTTCATGGGTGGATGGGGTGGGGGACACTAGGTCACCAGGGATGTGTTGGGGGTGCTTCCTACTCCAGCCCGAGATCAGGCTTATCGGTCCACTGGACCACCAGGTATATGTTCGGGAGGAGGGGGTTGTGTTGAACCATTTGCTGCTCGTGATCGGGCTTTTCAGTCCACTGGACAACCAGGGATATGTTAGGGGAACACTTTGCTGCCCGCGATCGGGCCAGTGGGGGGGGGGGACTTTTTATACTGTGGCCAGTGATCGGGCTGGTTGGGGGGGACATTTTACACTTTTGCCCATGATCGGGCTGCAGGGGGAGCACAGGGAGTGGGTTGAGGGCCAGCCACAGGTGGCAGCTGCTGTGTTGAGCCCTGCAATGTGGCAGATCACCTGTGGGTGGCACTCGACTTGATCCTTTTTTTTTTTTGGCTCAAAGTTGTGCAGGCGCAGGTTGGGGGTTGCACCTGCACAACTCTGCACAGCCCGGCTGAATATCGGGCTGCGCAGTTTATGCATGGTTCCACCCTCTCCAGTTCAGCATGCATTCATTTGCATTGCGCTGTTGCTCAGCATGTTTTCAGTGGAGCAACTGCCTCCTGCTGAATATCGCAGAATGGAACAATTTCGGACTTGTGCAGGTGCAACCCTATTGCACATGGCGCAACCCTTTTGAATATCTGAATATCTGGCCCACTGTGTATATATATATATATATATATATATATATATATATATTTTACAAAGCATTTATTTTTCTAAAAAAAAATTTAGCAAAAAAATCACAACTTTATATTTGTAATATTTTAATTTCTTATAGTGCTAGAGGGGGGACATGATAGAAACTTTCAAGTACCTCAAGGGAATCAACAAAGTCCAAGAGGGTAGCATCTTTCAGAAAAAGAGACTTGCAAGAACAAGGGGACACAATTTAAAGATAGAAGGAGGGCGGTTCAGGGGCAATGTGAGGAAGTATTATTTCACAGAGAGGGTAGTGGATGCATGGAACAGCCTTCCTGAGGAAGTTGTGGGGTCTAAAACTGTGGGAGAATTCAAGAATGCATGGGACAGACATAAGGCAATTCTTGTGGGGGGCAAGAAGAAAAAGGCTGTTGGTTAACTAGGATCTGCGGCCTATCCTGTAGGTAGGGAAATGGGCAGACTAGATGGGCCTAGCGGTCCTTATCTGCCGTCAAAGTCTATGTTTCTATGTTACAAAAAATCATATTGTTTATATGTATTTTAGTATATATTTTTTCTAGAAATAAAAAAACTTTAATTGCAAAACTTTGCCTTTCTTGTAAAAGTTCTGCAAGTTACTATTTATCACACTTAGTGCAATGCTGACTACTGACAGTTAGTACTCATACCAGAGTAACTAATCTGTATTGGCAGTGTCTTACAGGGACATCACATTGCTGACGACATGCAACTGCTAATTGTCATAGCTTGTGTACTATTACAAACTCAGGTTAATACCGTGAACATTCATACCCTTAATTAATTGTGGAAAAGTATTCCCTGGCTAACATCATGTAACTGCAAACTTTCCACCTACGGTATCACTACAGCCACAAACATGCACCATTAATATTCATATCACTTCTTTGCCCCTAACTCTACAGAGACTAAATACTGATGTCCATAGCAATATTTTTTGCTGTGGCTGTGTACGTAGCACACAGTACCTCATCAGTGGAGGTGCATAGGGGCATTGCCTGGCTGAGGCCATACAACTCCTAACTGTGCTAATTTGAGTGCTCCATTGATGTACATCAGCTTATGTTCGCTGTGTCTCTACACTCAGTACACAGCACCTGGGCTGGGAAGGGGGATTGCCTGGCTAAGGCCATGCAACTCCTAACTGTAGTAACTAGACTGTACTTGCAATCAGAGAGGTGTACCATTGCTGTCCACAACCTCAGTTTAGCTGTGTGTCTCCAGTCAGGAAACAGTACCTGGTCTGGAGTGTGGGGGGTAGCATTGCATGGCTGAGATCACGGAAGTCATAAGTGTGGTAACTGGAGTGCACCTGCTATCATGTAGGTGTACCATTGATGCCCATGGCATTTCTTTTACTGTAGTTCTCCACCCAGAATGCAGCATCTGCTCTGGTTGTTGGGGGGATTCCTGGTTGACACTGTGTAACTCCTAACTGTACAAACTTGTCTACAGCTCCAATCAGTGAGGTACACCATTGACATCCATGGGCTTATTTTTGCTGTGGATCTACACTCAGTACGCAGTAGCTGGTCTTTGGGGGAAGGGGATATTCCCTGGGTAAAGCCATGCAACTCGTAACTGTGGTAACTTGACCGTACTTTCAGTTAGGGAGCTGTGCCATTCATGTCCACAGCCTCAGTTTTACTGTGTCTTTCCACTCAGGAAACAGTACCTGGCCTGGAGTGTAGGGGTAGCACTGCATGGCTGAGACCATGCAATTCATAAGTGTGGTCACTGGAGCGTACCTGCAATCAAGGAGGTGTACCATTGATTTCCATGGGCTTTGTTAAACTGTGCCTCTCCACTCAAGATGCAGTAGCTGCTTTGGTTGGGGGGTGGGGTTCCTGCCAGAGACTGTGCAACTCCTAACTCTGCAAGCTTGTATACAGGTGCAATCACAGACGTATACCATTGATGTCCATCAACTTATTTTTGCTGTTGCTCAACACTCGGTACACAGTACCTGCTCTGGAGGGGCTTGACTGTACTTGCAATAATGGAGCTGTACCATTGATGTCCATAGCCTCAGTTTTGCTGTGTGTGTCTCCACGCAGGAAACAGTACCTGGCCTGGAGTGTGGGGGTAGCATTGCATGGCTGAGACCATGCAAGTCATAAGTGTGGTAACTGGAGTGTATCTGAAATCAGGGAGGTGTACTGTTGATGTCCATGGGCTTTTTTAAACTGTGCCTCTCTACTCAGGATGCAGTAGCTGCTCTAGTTGGTGGAGGGGGGTCCTGCCAGAGACTGTGCAACCCCTAACTCTGCAAGCTTGTGTACAGGTGCAATCACAGACATATACCATTGATGTCCATCAACTTGTTTTTGCTGTAGCTCAACACTCAGAGTGCATTAACTTTTCTGGGGGAGGCTTGACTGTACTTGAAATTACAAAGGTGTACCATTGATGTCCATAGCCTCACTTTTGCTGTGTCTCTCCACTCAGGATACAGTACCTGGTCTAGAGTGTACAGGGAGCATTTTGTGGCTGGCACCGTGCATGTCATAAGTGTGGTAACTGGAGTGTGCCTGCTATGAAGGAGGTGTACCATTTATGTCCATTGGCTTTGTTGTACTCTAACTAACCACTCATGATGCAGTGGTTGCTCTGGTTGGGGAGAAAAGGGGAATTCATAGCTCAGGCTGTGTAACTCCGAACTGTCCAAACTTCTGGACAGCTGCAATCAGGGAGGTGCAGCATTCATGTACATGGCCTTATTTTTGCTGTGGCTCTCCACTCAGGATGCAGTGCTTGGACTGAGGGGAGCGGGGCATTGCCTGGCTAAGGTCATGCAACTCCTAACTTTGCTAACTTGACTGTACTTTCAATTAGGGAGCTCTACCATTAATGTCCACATCCTCCATTTTGCTGTGTCTCTCCACTCAGGAAACAGTACCTGGTCTGGACTGTGTGGGGAGCAGTGCATGGCTGAGACCATGCAAGACATAAGTGTCATAACTGAAGTCTACCTGCAATCAGAGAGGTGTTCCATAGATGTCCATGACCTTTGTTTTCCTCTGGCTGCCAGTCAGGATGCAGTACCTCCTTTAGGAGGGGGTGGGGAGGAATCGCCTGGCTAAGGTCATGCAACTCTTAAATGTGCTAACATAAATGTACTAGCAATTGTTGTCATTATAAATGTAAATGGTAACATTAACGTGACCAGTAATAGCAACCGAAACAGAGGTACTGTACACAGCAACATTCATGCAAATGTGTACGTAAACGCAAGTGGGAACAGTAACTGTAACAGTAACGCAAGCAGACACCCACATTTTTTGCCATACAGCAACATAGAGAAACACAGTGTTTACAAAGAATGAATGCATAATAATGGGCCTTGGATTCTAAAATGAGGTGTTGGAATACTAAATTGCTTATAACTCAGTAACCGTACAATGTAGAAAAATAAATCACTTGATTCATGATTTTCCTGGCTACGTTTTGACTTAATGTGTAGCTATATATATATATAGATATAGATACACATATATATATATATATATATAGATATAGATACACACATATATATATATATATATATATATATATATATATATATATATATTTATGCAACAGGGGTCAGGATAAAAACTGTAGAATAAAACCATTTATCTTCGCTACTATGGTAATAAATTTATTTATCCACATAGTAACTACATCATCACCCATTTATCCACACAGTAACTACATCACTAGCTCATTTATCTACACAGTTCTCTTCAGAATTCATTTAGAATGTTCGGCCTCAGAACCAGTACTAACCATATTTAAATGTCAATAACTTAAAAACGAAAAAAGATAACATGGTACTGTGAGCACGAAAATTGTTCAGCACAAAATTATCTACAAAATGAATACTGTTTCATTTATATAAACCCTGTATATTGTATATGGTTAGCAAGAAAACAGAAGAAAATGTAATTTTTTGTTTACTTTTTTGACAAACAAATATAAATAACTTTAAAACAAAAAATGATAGCATGGTACTGTGAGCACGAAAAATGTTCAGCTCAAAAATATCTACAAAATGAGTGGTGTTTCATATATAGATACCATTTTGTTTTTTTATAATTAGCAAAAAACAGCATAAAATTCAATTTTCTTTTCCCTTTTTTGACAAATTATTTACACCTACCAAAATCAAAATGTTCACACAACATCTAAACCTGTTGCATAAATGGAATATGCAGTGGTTCAGTGTGTGATAATGCATTTATTTTGTACAGTTTCCAGTGACCTCTCGTAACTCTCACTCGTGCCGTTCGGCACTTTCATTGAGGGATGCCAGGTCTGGAAGCTGTACAAAATAATATCATTATCACCACTATCCTATATCTATATATATATATATGTATATAGAGGATACATGGTGGGCATGAGTGGAAATAAGAAAATATTTTCACTCCTGCAGAGTGAGCCTGGATATTTCATGAGTACCGAAGGCATGAGTGGAATATGCAGTGCTCATGAGGCAGGAGTGAAAATATTTTTCATACTCCATGATGTGCCCATCGTGTATTCTATTTATACAATGTGGCACTTTTGCAAGATGTACAATTTGCGTGGAGTTAGCATGGGTTTAGCATGGCTTGTGCGGCTTGCATGGGTTTAGTGTGGATTTCAGGGGTGTAATAAACGGTCTTTATTTTAACTCTGCTGACGTCATCAGGATTTATTTCACTCCAGTGAAAATAAGATGGCTTATTTTACTGGAATATGTCTAACCCCACTGTATAACTATATATATATATATTATGGTAGCACAGTAGTGCTACCATAGTTAGGGATGAGTAGCCCTTTTAAAGTTAAAGGGTGACATTTTGCACCATAATAACTCTGCCACTGTTCAACAGATTTACCTGAAATTTGGCAGGCACAGGGCGTAATCATTGATCTTTGGATCTGCCAACTTTCGTACTGGTTGGATGTATGGCTGTGGAGGAGTTATTAAGCGACATCCGTGTGTGTATTTATGTTTTTATGCGCATTCTTTGCTCGCACCTACAGGTCGCACAGTTTATGCAACCGGTCCGAGAACTTCAGGGAGCATGCAGCCGGGGTCCCTGATGTGTCTTTTGAA
Organism: Neoceratodus forsteri; assembly: GCA_016271365.2. Taxonomy (NCBI): domain Eukaryota; kingdom Metazoa; phylum Chordata; order Ceratodontiformes; family Ceratodontidae; genus Neoceratodus; species Neoceratodus forsteri. The sequence goes on along the minus strand of CM057458.1, from coordinate 1,384,819,955 downwards.
TAATTCATGAAAAAATATTAAACAGTTCAAAAGTTATTCAAAAAACAAGTTCCCATTATGAGTCAATGGGAAAAGTTAACAAAAAGTTCAACACTTTCGCAAATGCACTTTTTAGTGTTGCAAATGATCCAAGTAGTGTCATGAGTCAGCCATTGTTTTTCAGTTACTGATCACAGAAATGTTTGGCATTTAAAATTGGGACCATCTAGGGACATAATTCTTTTTGTGGCTACCTATTTGAGCCCAAGGATGCTAGCCATGTCTTTATTTTGGGGTTAAACACCCCAGAAATATGTTTTTCAAATTTCTGGTAAAACTAGTGTCGCAAAGTAGTGTCACACTCACTACACTACTTTTCCAGACTATGGCCAAAATGACAGGAGTTCTTTGCCACCCTGCTGCAAAAGAACAGTTTAGTCTTTTGAGCTGAAATTTGGAGGGAAGGCAGCCAACATCTCACAGATGTGTCTTTTGGTATCTTGGTGACAAAATATTGCACAGATGCCAAGTTACAGTACTCCAAAATTGATGTTTTTTTTCCATAGACTAACATAGTGGTGTATGCCGTGCCTTTTGGTGCTTGTATCTTGGAAATGGTGTGAGACACAGAATTTTTGCCTCAACCATACTTAGCCCTATGGGCTATGCATACAGTGAAAACCTAGCCAGGACAGTCATGAATCATGTGAAATTTTAATTATTTTTCTATGTCATACAGTTACTGAGATATTAGAATTTTAGTATTACAACTGCTCATTTTCTGCTCCGAGGCACATTATTATGCATACATTCCTTGTTTTCACTGTCTTTCTCAATGCAGCTTTTCAGGAACAATACAGTGTGTGTGCCACTTACTGTTACACATAGGCTTTACACTTGTGTTTCCATGCCAGTTTGCGTTACCGTGACTGTGTATGCCACCATGTGCGTTACCCTTTGCATTTCCATTTGTGTTACTGTTATAATTTGTGCCTCCACTATGGTTTGTGTTTGTGTTTTGCTTAACATCACCGTTCGCATTACCATTTCTGTTGGTGGACGCCTTTCTATTTTTGTTTGCATTTGTCTTTCATTTTGCATCATCGTTGTTCTTAGTGTTACCATTTGCGTTTCCAATTGCGTTTCCATGCCTGTGTGTGTTATAGATTGCATTTCCATATGTGCTTATGTTTGCATTTGTGTTTCTGTGTTTTTTTACATCATTGTTGCAGTTACTATTACCATTTGCATTTACAATTGTCATACAGCCACCGTGCACATTACGGTTTGCGTTTCCCTATGTGCTTGCATTTGTGTTTCCATTTCTGTTTCCTTTTGTGTTATTGTTGCTGTTACACTTATCATTTGTATTTACAATAGCGGTACTGTGACTATGCATATTACCAGTTGCATTTACAGATGTGCTTGCATCTCCATTTGCATCACTGTTTGCTTTGGCGTCACTTTGAGCCTGCATTTCTATTACTGTACCACTTGCTTTACAATTTACATTTGTGTGACCATGTGTGCAAGTGTTACCGCTTGCATTTTTGTGTTGCTGTTACCACTACTATGTCACAAAAAATCATGTGGTGGAGCATTCCATTCACTATTTTAGTCCTCATTCTAAAAAAAAAGGGAAATTAGAGGCAAAAAACTCTGTTTAATGGATCAATTAAGGTTGTTCCACAGCGACAGAAGTGAGGAAATTCGGTGTTAGGGTTGAACACCCTCAGCTCACCCCCCCAACCAGCATTGGGGTGTGCATTGTGGTCGATGGTCCTAACTCTCACCCCATTCTCCTATGCCTTAGCTTCTTCACACATGTGATGGGGTGAGAGTTAGGGTCAATGACTCAAATGCACACCCCGATGACAGTTGGGGGGCAGGCTGCGGGGGTGCAAGGGAGTTTTCAACCTAACACCGAATTTCCTCACTTTGTTATGCTTGAACAACCCTAACTGATGCATTAAACAGAGTTTTTGCCTCTAATATATACATATATATATATATATATATATATATATATATATGTATCTATCTATCTATCTATCTATCTATCTATCTATCTATCTATATATATATATATATATATATATATATATATATACAGTATATATATATATATATATATATATATATATATATATTCTATGCAAAAAAACTTTGTTAATGCATCAATTAGGGTTCTTCTACAGTGAAAAAAGTGAGAAATTTGATTTTAGGGTTCCCACCCCTTGCACCCCACCCCAGCCGCTCCTACCAACAGGCATTGGAGTGTACATTGGTCTCTTTGGTCCTAACTCTCACCCCATTCTTCTACACTGCTCCACCTCAGCTTGTTTACACATGGGATGTGGTTTGCTGCAGGCAATATTATAAAGATCATAAAATCCAGTCTGAATTACAGCTGACACCTGAGCTTCCATAGTCAGCTTGCAGTCCAAGGTAATCCCAGATTCTTTACAACATCCACAGCTAGAAGTGTACTGCCATTCGAAGTTAGCAACATGGCATTTACTGTAGTCATTACTGGCCCACAGGGATTGGGTTGGACAAGCATTGCCTCTGTCTAACCTGGGTTAAGATTCAACTAGTTGGAGGTCATCCAGTCATTGATTTCACCAAGGCAGCTCTCCACCACCAAGACCATGTTATTTATGTCCACAGATTCGTAGGATAGGTATAGGTGTAGCTGAGTATCATCTGCATAGCAGTGATACTGAACACCATATCACTTGATTATTTCACTCAGTGGAAAAATGTACACAGCAAACAACATGGGAGCCAAGACTGAACCTTCAGGCACTCCACGGTTGAGCACAGCAGTACTAGAAATTAAATTTCTTTATACTATTTAGTATAATCACTCAGAGAAGTAGAGCTCAACCCTGTACAAAACTGCAAGTAAGTTCCACCTAGTCCCTCGCATAGTCCAATAGCACCCCATGGTCCACAGTGTCAAAATCCAACAAGAGACCTATAAAGATCAAGCTGGATCTATGCCCTCTGTCTTTTGCAATGAGGGGATCATTGATAACCTTAACAAGAGTATTCTGTGCTATGATGAGGCCTGAATGGAGAGGCTTATTGATGTCATATTGAACCAAGTGGGTTTCAAGCTGCACCACTACCTTCTCTCAGAATTCTGCACAATCAGGCATTTGATCCCGTTTACCCCCCTCACATTGACATTTTGCCAGTGAGGTCCCCCACAGCAACTACAGCACCTAGCCATGGTGGGAGACCAGCTGGAACCCAGCGCTGCCTGTCAGAGGTCCTGCACCCCCCCAATCAGCTCCGACTGCAGTTGAGAATCTTTAAGTGGGGGGGTGCGGGGGACACAGCCCCCACAAGGGTGGTTTGGGGGGTGATGCCCCCAAAGAAAACAAAGAATTCAAACATGAACCGGCAGCTGACTGCAGAATGCTGTTGATCTACTGGTGTCGCTGACAGGGCGTTTGACAGAATTTCTGTCAGACTCCTGTCGTGGATCTGTTTGATCCCTGTATGAGCCACAGAGCAGGCAGGAAGGGAGGAGGAGTTGCACTGTATGTGAAAAATGACATAAGGGCCACAGAGATCCAGGAGGAACAAAATGGGGGAGAAATACTGTGGGTTAAGCTGGAAAGGAAAATGGAGACAACCATCCGCACAGGTGTGGTCTATAGACCACCAGCCCAGGAGGAAGAAACGGATAGAGAGCTGATGCTAGCCATCCAAAGGATGGCAGACAAGGGTAGGTAGTACTGGTTGGAGACTTCAATATTCAGACATGGACTGGAGCATCCCAGCAGCAGCATCAACTAGGAGCAGATTTATCCTGGACTTCCTTCAGGGTGCCTTCCTCAAGCAACTGGTCATGGAACCAACTCAGCAGAAGGCAATATTGGACCTTGTGCTCACAAACAGGGACAGTGTGATGGGGGTGACAGTGGGGGAGCACCTGGGGAACAGTGACCACCAGTCATTGTGGTTTGAAATCACAGAAAGAGCCAAACCAAACCACACAAAAACACGTATCCTGGATTTTAGGGGGGCAGACTTTGGGAAAATGGGGAGATACTTGAAAGAGGCATTAAGGGTAATGGGACAGTTGAGGAACAGTGGGCAGTATTTAAAATGGGGATTACAAGAACAACAGAATTATGCATTAAGCAGGTTACCAAAAGGAAAAGGAAGAGGAGACCATTATGGTTTTCCAAAGAGGTAGCAAAGAAAGTGAAAGCCAAAAAGATTGCATTCAGGCAGTACAAAAAGACAGAGGCAGAAGGGGATAGGGAGAAGTACCAGGAGAAGCAAAGGGAGGCAGGGAGGTCAGTAAGGGAAGCCAAAGCTCAGACAGAACACCACATTGCAAAATCAGTGGGTAGAGGGGACAAAACCTTTTACAGGTACATAAGTGAAAAAAGAAAGACAAAGGGAGAGATAGTGAGACTGAAGGGGGAGGATGGGGGCCACGTGGAGGATGACAACAGTAAAGCTGACATATTGAACAGGAATTTCTGTTCAGTCTTTACTGAGCAAGAGGAGGGTAATGGGTCTGAAGGGAGTACAAGGGGTGAGAATGGTGCAGAAATGGACACAAGTCCCTTTACACGAGAAAGGGTCCTGAAGGAACTGGAAGTAATAAAAGTTGATAAAGCAATGGGGCCTGATGGGGTGCACCCAGGGTCCTTAAAGAACTAAGAGAGGTGGTGGCTGAACCTCTGGCTATCCTGTTTAGCCAATCACTGGAAACAGGGAGAGTACCCAAAGACTGGAGGACAGCAGATGTAGTCCCCTTATACAAAAGTAGGAACAAAGAAGAAGCAGGGAACTACAGACCAGTCAGCCTCACCTCGTGAGTGGGAAGATCATGGAAGCACTACTGAAGGAGAGATTGGTGGAACATCTGGTTGTCAATGGACTACAGGACCCAAGGCAGCATGGTTTCACCAGGGGAGGTCATGTCAGACCAACCTCATTGAATTTTCGACTGGGTGACTAGGGAGGTGGATCAGGAGGGCAGTGGACATGGCCTATCTGGACTTCAGCAAGGCCTTTGACACTGTGCCACATAGAAGACTATTACACAAACTGGAGAATATGGGTGTGGACAGGACAGTAGTGTGGTGGGTAGGTAACTGGCTGGGTGGCAGGACACAGAGGGTGGTGATAAATGGCTGTCACTCCACAGAGGGAAGAGTGACCAGTGGGGTACCACAGGGATCAGTGCTGGGACCGGTTCTATTCAACATCTTCATCAGTGACATTGCAGAGGACCTAGAAGGCAGAATTTCACTGTTCGCTGATGACACAAAGCTCTGTAACACAGTAGACACACCAGAGGGTGTAGACAGAATGAGAAGGGACCTGCAGAAACTTGAAGAATGGTCAGGGGTTTGGCAGTTGAAATTCAATGCAAAGAAGTGCAAGATAATGCATATGGGGCACAAAACCCTGGCACAATATATCAGTTGGGGGTGAGGATAGCATGCACCAAGCAGGAAAGGGATCTTGGGGTTATCATCTCTGATGACCTCAAGGTAGGAAACAGTGTGACAAAGCAGCAGGTAAAGTAAATAGGATGCTGGGATGTATAGGCAGGGACATCACCAGCCCGGAAGGGAGGTCATAATTCCGCTATACAAGACACTAGTGAGGCCCCACCTGGAATACAGTGTACATTTCTGGAGACCATACCTACATAAGGACATAGACAGGGTAGAGAAGGTTCAGAGGAGGGCAACAAAGATGGTGCATGGATTGCATCACAAGTCCTATGAAGACAGGTTGAAGGAACTGAACATGTACTCCCTGGAGGAGAGGAGGGAGAGAGGGAATATGATAGAGACATACAAGTATCTCACAGGGAGGAACAGGGTGCAGGAATACACTATTTTAAGCGAAAAGATGTTCCAGTACTACAGGGCATGGGATGAAGTTGGAGGGACAGACGATTCAGAGGAAACATGAGGAAGAATTTCTTCACAGAGCGGGTGGTGGACAAGTGGAACACCCTGCCAGAGGAAGTGGTGGGGCTGAAACAATCACAGGATTTAAGAATGCATGGGATAGACATAAAGGAATTCTGGAGGTCAGGGGTAAGGGGCAACAGACTTCTAGGAAAACATAAACTGAACTTACAAGCTCAAATGGGCAGACTGGGTGGGCCATAGGCCCTTATCTGCTGACACTGTCTATGTATCTATGTATCTATGTATCTATGGTAGGCATTATATACTTTAGCTATGGCATCATTAGATATTGAAGAGATACCATAATGATGATGAATAAATAAAGATGAGCAGAACTAGGCAGACTCAATGGGCCATCGGGTCTTTTCTATTTACCCCTGTATATTTTTGGAGGATTCAGATAAAAGCATAATTCTTGAACTAACGGTGGATTCAGTGTTTTCAAGAAAGTCAATCATCATTAGCCTCTAACAAACCTAATCAGGTTCTGTAGTTGTTGCTATTGGGTTTCACGAATTCTACAAAGGAACTCCAAATGTGATTGTAAAATAAACAATGATAGCAGAAAAAGACTGATTTTCCATCCTGTCTGCCCATGGTTCCCTACCTAACTCCAGAACCTATTGTCCATACAGAGTTCTTGCCTTCACTATCCCCCCCTGCTACTGTCTCCCTGAGTAAAAACTATATGCTTCGCTTTGTGCCAACTGTGCTTGAAACCAGTAATGGTTTTGGTACCCACCAACTCACTTGGTAGACTATTCAATGGTTCTACCACTCCTTCTGTAAAATAATACTTTCTCGCATCTGGTGTCCTTTTTCTTCTGAGTAGTGGACTCTATAGTTTGGAATGTCCATAATGAAATGTAACCATTGCTTGTACAGTAGTGGGTTTTGATCTTTTCAGTGGAGTAAGATTACTTTGCATGCATTTACTAGGAGTACGTTCACTAAGACATACAAATCTTCTGTGTACTAGATATTGTCTGCATACTTTGTACCTAGTATGATAATCCCAGGATCAAAAGGGAAATGCAAACCTGTGATCTGCTGTACTGATTTTATAATTTCCTTCCAGAACATATTATGTTAAAGACAGGACAACTTCATACTATTCAGCATTCCTATTTCCCCTTTGCATCTGGGATATGTGTCTGACATAGTATTGTTACAGTTCTGAAGTTTGGTAGGTGTGTAATATGTTCCATGTAAAATGTTCATCTGAATTTGGCATTAATTCAGGGATTTAAAGGATTCAAAGCTGGAGACATTTTTTTTGGACCAAAATGTTAACACAGGTCTTTTTACCAGTACTGAATAATTTAGGATGAGAGTTTTGGGAGCAGTGCCTTTTTCTGTCAACAAATTCCATGTTTCTGTACTTCTGTACACTTAGATGTTGAAAGGTACCACATTGTACCTCTCTTTTTAAGTTGTCATACTGCAATTTTATACAGTAAATTTAATAAAGTGAAAACTTTTTATCCCACAGCTGGTGTTCCCAAACAATGAAAAGAGACTCCATATTAGGTACATCTGTACTGACACTACCATAATAAGCATTTAAACAAAAATACTTATATCAGCATAAATTTGAACAAGCCTGAATAGCAAGAAAAGGGCAGACAACCTAAGTTCACCATTATCAATGGAAATTTAAAGCTTGCTGTTTTATGAACAGTTTGTATTATAAGGAAATTAGTCCTTAAACATAAGTTGAAAAATCAGCTACCCTATAAGCCCTCAAGTGTAACTTCTGCATCCCTAAATGCATTCTGTGGTGCAGAGGAGGGGAGATATCTTGCAGTCATGAAATGTCATTCCCACCACCAAGCAATCCCCTTTTCCTGCGGATTGCATAACTAAAAAGCCTGTCATTGTAGCTTTGCATGATAATGCCAGTACAGCCTTTTCTACACTGCAGAGGTACAGAACACACTGTGGAGGTTTGAGAAAATGTCCTTTAGTTGAGGTGTACATGATTCCAGGGTGTAGCTCAATACCTGGATAAGGAGAAGCCCTTCATTCTTAGCATTAAAGAAATATTTAAGTCCTTATACAGCTTTAGGTCATGTCTTGTTCACATTTTTATTGAACTGATGCAATAGAACGAATGCAGACAGAAAAGTCTAATTGTTGAGGCAATGGACTATGAAACAGGAGATGCAAGGTCTGAATCCCATGACCGTCACTGGCTTGGTGTGTGACATTAAAGCAAGTCACTTGACCTCCTTGTGATTCAGTTTCACTCATCTGTAAAACAGAGTACTGTAGTATCAGGACCCCACTGAAAATGATAAGATTCACTTTGGTTGCTCTATTCTTGGTCAGTACATTGCAAAAAAAAAAAAAAAGAACATACAGACCTCACCCCACTGTTCTGTATGTTAAGTATATTAACATTTTAAGCATACATTTTAGAAATGGGGATTGGATTTATACTGTTCTGTTTTTTGTGTCAAAACTGTATTCTTCTTTTACCAAGATTCTTACATCCTGCCTGTTTCATTCCACTACTTAGTGTTTTCCTTTTTTATCAGTTCTTCTCAAGTGTTCCTTTTTTAATTACAGAACAAAGAATTATGAAGTACCCCACTTGACCTTTAGCAAAATACCTGTGGCTTTCCTTCAACTGTATTTTCTGCAAAGTGGTTCTTGTGCTTGAATTGGATTCTTACTTATGGAATGCAGTATACGCTAGAGTGACAGTGGTAGTGATAAATTTTTTTAAACAAAAACAGTAACCACCCTTTATCTAAATGCCAGACCTTTGTTTGCTGACAACATAAATTCAACAGGTGTCAAGATACTTACAGTAAACATCTTGGTGACACAGATATTACAGAGCTTCTGCTTGGAATGCTGTGGTGCTACAGATGAAAGTGCATGTGTCTGTTTCCTAAACAGTAACCCTCTTGATATGAAAGGAGGGATCTGCATTGTAATCTACCAGCCAACTCTGGTTTCTTGAGAATAAAAATGTAATCTTTATATGAAATTTATCCCATCACACCCAATTCCAAAGACTTAACACTGCTATAGTACTGTATTTCTATCACTCTTATTTGATGGCAGATTTGGGAATTTTGATTTGGTTTCAGTGCATATGTTTTGTGTACTGTATTGTAAAAAATTCTCTTTTTCTCTCCCTGTCTGCTGATATACTTTCCTCAAGATGATATTTTGTGGTGTTTGGCTATGCAGATGCAGAGAATAAAAGAACTACAAAACATAAGGACCCTAGAACATATGCCTTGAGGAAAGTTTTACCCATAAAGGGTAATTGCCATACAGACAGATTTTAAAGAAAAACACAATTGCAGATACCCCAATAATGTAAAGCATAATGAAAAGCATCTGCAGATTCCCATGAAGGAATCTGGACTGGCTTAACTTTAAGCAGAATTGCATGGTGCTGAAAGGCTTAACAATGCAACCAGCAAAGGCTAAGAACAGCAGACAAAGACACAGCTTTCATTCTTGTTAGGGCTCTTCAGTGTGTCATATCTGTATCTCAGCCTAGAGGAAGGGAGACAACAAACCTTAGAAGGGTCTTACTCATTTGGCTCAGTCCAAATTCCTTCATGGGGATTTTCATATGCTTCCCATGATGCTTTGCATTACTGGAGTATGTGCAGTTGTGTTTCTCTTGTACTGACCTAGTCTACAGCACTGCTCCAAAATCTGTGTGTGCCAGGCTGGACCTTTTTTTTTCATTCCTTCTGCCTCTTTGATCTTAATGTTCCATGTCTCACCCATCACTTGTCCCTCAATGCAAAATTCCCTCTCCCTTCCCTAGAGATGTGGCATCTCTTCCACTGTTCCTCCATCCTAAACAAACTACTGGCTTGATACTGTTTCCATCTACCTTTCCTTAATCCTTCCATATCATCCTCCTACTCTCGCTGATGATCTCATGCTTGTTCCTTTCATATTCCTCACTGTAAATCTGTAACAGTCCAGTATGCCTTCTTTGCAGGCCTTCTAACACTATGAAACAAAATTCCTCTCCCCATTCACCTCTCTACTTCCTGGTTCTCTCTCTCTCTCTCTCTCTCTCTCTCTTTCTCTTTCTCTCTTTCTGTCTCTCTCTCTCTCTCTCTCTCTCATAATTACTGCACACATCTCAAAAGCCTGCACCTTTATCTATTTATCTTCCTCTTCTTTCTGCATTACAACACCCTATCTCCTATTTGTCAAAAGGCAGAAGTCAGATGCGGGAGAGGTCACTAGTGGTATACCACAGGGCTCAGTCTTGGGTCCAGTACTGTTTAATGTGTTCATCAGTGGCATTGAGGTAGGTCTACAGGTAAAGATTGCCCTATTTCCAGTTGACACTAAGCTTGGTGGTAGGGTAAACAGCAAGGAAGTAGTTCAGAACCTTCAAAAAGAACTGCAAAAGTTGGAATGATGATCTAATATCTGGCAGCTGAAGTTCCATGCCAAGAAATGTAAAATGATTAATTTAGGTGAAAAAAACCCAGAAGACTGCATATTGGCTTAATGGAGTAAGGCTCAGCACACCACAGGAAGAAAGGGACCTAGGCATTGTCATCTGTGACACTCTTAAGTAGACCAGCCAATGCAATACAGCTTACAGCAAGATCAACATAATTTTGGGGTGTATTGGGAGAGGAATTGACAGCAGGAACAGAGAGGAGATACTAACACTCTATTGGCCCCTTGTGAGGTACCACCTGGAGTACTGTGTCCAGTGTTGCAGCCCACACCTTAAGAAGGAAAAAACAAGCAGACTGGAGACTGTGCAGAGATGGGTGACAAAAATGATTCAGGGCATGCAGGGACTTTCGTACTACAGGCACTTGGAAGCAATGCATATGTACTCACTAGAAACTAGGAAGGGGGGGACATGATAGAAACTTAAAAGTTCTTGAAAGGAATAAATATGGTGCCCTGCTCTGAACTGTTTGACAAAGTTCTCAACTCAGTTACTAGAAGGCACAAATGGAAGCTGAGGGGAGGGAGCTTCAAGCGTGAACTCAGGAAGTGCTACTTCTCAGAAAGGGTAACTGAGTTGTAGAATAGGCTGCCTGTGGAGGTGGTGGGAGCCAGAACTGTGACAGCTTTCAAACTGGCAGGGATAAAGAGTATGCTCAAATAAAATCTGAGAATCAAGAACAGGGTAAGGGGTCAGAATGGGGGCAGGGTCCTGGGATCTGGGAAGGTCTCGGAAACTTTGGAGCAGACTAGATGGACCCTTGGTCTCCTTCTAACACCAGTTTTTCTGTTTCTGTGTTTCTATATCTTTCTGTTTATGAATTTTCCCTGTTACTCAATTTATTGTGTAGGTCAAGACTCTGCTGTAATTTTAATTGTATGCAACCACGATACTGCTACAAATATTTTGCCATAAGCTGGCTTCACACTACCCTAGCTGTCATCCCTGCCACCACATAACTGAGGTACTTTGCATGCTTTCAGCATTTTTTTTTTTTTTTTGCTTTTTCTGAAATACATTACTTGTACCTTGTGGTTATTATTCATGTGCATTCACCCATTGTTGCCACTTTATTTGTTATTGCTGTTTTATTACCTGCTTTGTCCCTTCCCCTCCATTTCACCTGGAAATGAGCTCTAGCTCAGTGTCCCTGTACCATTTACCAAATTAAAAAAATAAATACATATAGTGCATAAATAAATAACTATATTTGTTAGACCAATTTCATTTAATGACTTTTCTACATAGTCTAGCCAAGGTGTTTTAAAGCCTCTCTCTTTGTCCATTTTTTTTATTTGGGCACATTCTCACTAATCTCATTTTATTTAGTTTTGTAAGCTTTATCCAGTATGTTGATATTTTTCATTTTTTGCCATTTCAGAGATCAGAACTTGGCCATAGTTCATATATATGTAAAGCAGCTAGCATGGAAGGAAAAAGTCTCAACAATGAGTGATAGATTTAGTTTAAAATTTCATCTAGAGTATGGCATTTGTCAAATCCTCACACTTTTACCATAGTTAGAATCTGGTCTTTAACCTTTGTAAATACATTTATTTACTGACTCATTTCAGACAGCAAACACTCAAATGTGCTACAGTCCAGTGCTGAACACTTTGAGGCTGATGCTTCTGCCTCAAGGGGTGAAGATCAATCTGGAATTGTTCCTTAAATATTATTTTTCACAGAATGGCACCCAAAAGGAGAGTGGATTGTTTATACAGACAGTTTCAAATGGAAGAGCTATATAAATATATTTTTTTAGATATTTGAGATTTTAAATGCTTGAGGTGATAAACTGTGAGATTGCCGAACGAGACAGGGCACAGATCCAATAAAGCACTAGGTGTAAATTGAAATATAAATAAGAATATCCATATACATATACACAACCACTGCTAAAAATCAGAGCTTGCTATGAATGGGAAGAGCCAATCTTGGAATATAAGTTCTTGTAAAAAGACATTCTGAAAGTTCAACTCAGTAGAATACATGAGGTAATAAACATTAATATTTTAAATCTAACAATAGTAAATACTATCTAAGGTCAGCAAGACATAGGAAGTTCAAAGCAAAAATATCACTAGTGATAAACCAGATAAAAAGTGATGGGGAATTGGGGAATTGTATGGTTGGAGAGAAAGGGAAGATGTGAGAGGCTGGGAGGGTGAACTGTTTGGGAGTAAGTGAAAGGGGAAGAACTTGAGGAAGAAATAATTGCAGGGAATAGAAGGGAAAGGCAAATCAAATCATTTATTTTTATGTAGTGCTGAATCCATCTAGGGCTCAGAGTGCTTCACAAAATGCAACACAACACAAAGTAGAAAAGTTTATCTTGGCAAACATACATAAAAATAAATGAGTTAAATACAGCATATTGAAACACAAAATTAGAGACAGTGCTTTGACCTATAGATTGAATGCTAACCTAAATATATAATGTTTTACCCATTTTTAAATGTCTCCACTGAGGGATAACTCCTAAGATGGAAAGGTAATCAGTTCCAGATAACTGAGTATGGGATGAGAATGCCTTTTCACCTGAAAGTTTAAGATGTGCCTAAGGATAACCAGAAAGAGACCCTCAGAGAGCAGAGTGGGTTAGCAGGAGCATACCAATCTAAGAGACTTTTAAAGTAGTCTTGCACCAGTCCAAGAAATGAATGGAAGAAAAAGAAAAGGGAATGTGTGTAACTATTGGGCAATGAATAAAATATTGATATAGCAAAACACAAGAAAGTATGGTGCATGATTACAGTGTTGACAACACTGCACTTAAATCAAATAGCAATTCAGCCAAATCAGCAGATAGTACTCCACCACCTATTTCTGCCTTTTTTATGTAAGCTCAGTTGCCTAAACCCATAATAAAAGAACTCATCAGACAACAGCCAAAGCACCAAATAAATGCAAACCAGGAGACAGAGCACAGGAAGAAGGAAAAACTACTCCTTACCACCATTGTGGACACTAAGGGACAGGAAATACAGCATCGCAGTCATACATACTTTTAGTACATCCTCTCAGAAACACAAATACAAGCATTTGCATATGGTCTCTCCTTAGTCCCGACTGCTCCAGTGAAAACATTTCAGATCAATTGTGATCTGTTTAAAATCTTTTAAAAAAGTAACTGAAAAAATGTTCTTTTTTTAATTCAAGATGAAACATGCATGGTCAGTCATTGACTTTTAGTATCCAACCACTGGAAGAGCAGCATCCAAAAGTACCAACAGCAGTGGGCACTTCATAATCATAATATTCTGTGTTTAATGACTTTCTTGATCTGGTAACTAGATATGATGCAATGTGATGGCAATGCTCATGTAGTTATAGAGACTAGTAATATGCAGATAACCTAAATTAATTTATATTTACATTTACTTTTCTCCCTTTATCACCTAGACTGCCATCATCAAGTCAGATGCCCATGACCTCCCTTTCATTCATCATCTCCTGGACCGTCCTCTACCTCATGGTTTCCCCCTGCCTTGCCCCTACCATAAGGCTTAGTAATCAAGAGGTTGAATGACTTCCATCCAATGGAGTTTTGCTCAGTCCTCTGAGGATGGAGGTCCACAGTGCAAGACCTGTGGTGAGGAGGCAGAGTCAACCACCATATCTGTGGTTATTTCCTATTTTCTTCTTTTACTCCAACCAGACACCAATGGGGAGCTTACAGACACATGCAGATGCAGATGTGTGTTAGTACATGCCCTAACTCACTGGAATCACCAATTCCTTGCTCACCAGATCCAGCATGCCCTGTCACCTGTGATATCCTAGGGGGCTGAATTTCAGCAAAATCTGTTTCCTCACTCCCTCTCAGAGGAGAATACTTAATCCTCCTCCCCATGTCTACTCTAGTATGTTAAGCTTGCTCTGAAAACTGTATCATCGGCAGCACAAGCCGTAGTGCTTCTTCTACACAGGCAGGCAAAATCTACTTTTTATTTAGGCTCTGCCCTATGTCCAGCTACTAAAAACTTCAAAGAAATACTCCTCAGGAATATAAATGCAGTGCTCTGTGACACTGAATCACATACCAACTGGAATTCATCCTATGAGGAAAGGAAAGCACAGGGTGAGCTGACTGACCTTAAAGAAACCATAATAAAACTGTGACATGTTGGCAACATTGTTGTCATAGATGAAGTTTATTGTTGTGCATAAATAGACAACTTTCCATTACATCAAGTTGCAAGAAATATTCAAGAAATCCAACGGCTGCATTTCAAAATAGATTGTGCCTGTTTGTTCAACTCTCTGTCTCCAAGGGTTAAAAGGTTCAAATGGATTGATCTGATACTTTATTTTATTTTTAATGGTACTTACTATCTACACACCAACAGCACAGTAATCGGGACATTATTGAAACCCTTCTACAATAACCTCTTTATGGGCTGATGGGAAGAGGGTGCCATCTACAAGAGATAATCTAACACATTTTTTTGAGTGATACCATCCTTTTGGTATAATTTATTATGTATTTTGTATTTGGCAGGGACATGTGAAAGACACTCCTAAGTTTGATCATTATCTTAACAGTAATTGTTCAGGACTAGAATTCACTTCTACACTCCACAAACCAACCAACCAAGAAGCAGTGCAACAAATAATGTATTTTTTTTTCAAAAAAGCCACTTTTAGCCACAGTTAATAAAAATATTAGCATACCTGTCAAATATACTTGTTTAGGTTCCTCCTATGCTGTGCACATCAAGTCTTTTTCTTCCCCTATTCTAACGCTTGCCAGGTTCACAATGATATTTCTATGCAAAATATGGCTGTCTTCTTTTTTCTTGAGAAAAACAGTAAATTAAATTACAGTAGGTAGGAAGGTGAGCATACTGGGTGGATCAGGTGGACCTTATCTGCAGTCAGTTTCTATGTTTCTATAATGTTTATAAAATACTCACATTTTGATAAAATTAGAATCTTGTACCACCACATAAAACTGGAAGATGCCTGGAATCATGTTATAGTTTAAAAAAGGTAGGGTCAAACCCCAATTCAGTTGCATAGTTGCATTAACTTCCCTGATCTGACACGTTACGGCACACCTTCTGAAATTGTCAATGCCTGTGAATATAGGAAACCTTCTGCAGAAAATACACTACTGCATACCAAAAGTCCTTTCTGCCAGTCACATATCAAAAGCATTCTTTATGGGCAACTCATCCATCTAGAAATGAACTGCTGTAATTACATTTATTTTGAGTCTGAAGCAGTACACAGTCTCAGTTTTGGGAGAGGCTAACATAGTAAAATGCCAGCAGAATAGGCCTAATGGTCTTTCGTGTCTGCTCATTTGATCAGCCCCCACCCTGGGAGCTGACCTTGCTGCCCCCTCTCCCTCTCTGGCTTCTCCCAGATATTCTCGCTGCACTGGATTTTGCTTCCAGAACCCTTCCCCTGTACCTATCCCACCCCCTCTTGAACCCCTCCACTGTCTTTGACTCCACTAGCCCCATGGGCAGCACATTCCATGGCTCCACCACCATCTCAGTGAAGTAGCACCTCCTCTTTTCTCCCCTGAATCTCCCCCCCTTCAGTTTCCACCCATGCCCTCTAGTTGCCCCCCTCCTTCCTTCGGAGCACCCTGACTGCTCCTCCCTACTTTCATCTCTCTCATGTACCTGAAGACTCTATCCTGCCCCTCCAGTCCCTTCTGTCTTCCAATGTGTACATATTTAGCTTTTCGAGCCTCTCCCCATAGGTCCTGTCCCCCAAACCGCAAATCATTTTGGTTGCCCTCCGCTGGACCCTCTCCAGGAGTTCCATGTCCCTCTTTAAGTGTGGCCTCTAAAACTGCACGCGGTACTTGAGGTGTGGCCTCACCAAACAGTTATACAGTGAGAGTATCACTTCCCTCCTTCCAGAGGTGATCCCCCTAGTGATGCATCCCAGCATCCTGTTGGCCTTGGCCGCTGCCCTCCTACAAGTCTCTGAGTTGTTCATCTTGACATCCACCACCACCCCCAGGTCCCTTTCAGCAGTCAAGACTTGTAGCATTTCACCCCCCAGGGTGTACCCTTGGCCAGGGTTTCTGGCTCCCAGCTGCAGTACCTTGCATTTCCCTGCATTGAACCTCAGCTTCCACTTTCTAGACCACCTTTCCAGAACCTCCAGGTCCCCCTGTAGGGCCACCTTCCCCATCTCCACATCCACCACCGCCCCCAGTTTTGAGTCATCTGAAAAGAGACTAATCTCACTCCTGATACCTTTCCTTATGTCAGAGATGTAGGTGTTGAACAGGAGGGGCCCAAGGACCGATCCCTGAGGGACCCCACTAATGACCCTCCTTGGGGATGAGACTATCCCACCAACCATGACCCTCTGGGTCCGGTCCTGTAGCCAATTTCCAATCCATCTGATCATCTGGTTCCCCACCCTCATTTCCCCCAGCTTTTCCAACAGGCCTCCACGAGGAACAGAGTCAAATGCCTTGCTGAAGCCAAGAAAGAGGATGTCCACTGGTCTACCCAGGTCCAAGGCACCTATAACCCAGTCATAGAACTCCACAAGGTTTGTCTGACATGATTTTCCTGGGATGAATCCATGCTGTCTATCATCCAGGCACCCCAACTTTTCCAGGTTCCCTCCAGTCTCTCCTTGACAATGCCCTCCATCACCTTGCCCACCACTGATATCAGACAGATGGGCCTATAGTTCCCTGCCACCTCCCTTGATCCCCCCTTGTAGATTGGTACTATATGCACCACCTACCAGTCCTGGGGCACCCATCCTGTCCTCAGAGAGATGCTGAAGAGCTCCACCAGGGGTTTCGCCAGGACATCCACCAGTTCCTTCAGCACTCTGGGATGTAATTTATCTGGCCCCAGTGCTTTCTCCATCTTAAGGGACCTGAGGGCTTCCCTCACTCTCTCTGCCATGATTTCTACCTCTGCTACCTTGTCTCCCTGCTTTGCCTTCCTCCACCTGCCAATGATGCCTCCCCTCCCCAGACCCGCCCATCGGTAAGGGTCCCCCCTCCTCAGTTTCACCATCTTCTTTCATGTATGATGCTGCCCCCCCATTTTCCTTGGTGAAAACTGAGGAGAAGTACTCATTTAGTTCCTCAGCCTGCTCCCCTGGGTCTTGTGCCCATCCCTCCCCTGTTTTAATCCTGCTAATCTGCCCCTTCACCCTTTGTTTTTCCCCAATGTATCTAAAGAACCCCTTGTTCCCTCTCCTAATTTCCCTGTCCAGATTCTGCTCCTTCTTTGCCTTAGCCACCATCACCACCCTAGTGGCCCTTCTGGCCATCAGCTCATACTCCCCTCAATCCCTTTCACTCCTTGAGCACTTGAATTGCCTACAGGCCACCTTCTTTCCCCTCACCACCTCCTGAACCTCCTTGGTCCACCAGCAAGGTTTTCAGGCCCTGCTGCATTTTTGTCTTACTCTTGCGCAGGTGCTGGTAGCATCCAGCACCCACCTCCTGATGATTTCCCACCTACTGTCAGTGTCCATGTCTGGCCCAATCCCATCCAAGTGCTCCTTAAGGATCCTTCCCATTTCCTTGAAATCCGCCCCCCTGAAGTCAATTACCTCCATCTTTGTGCAGCCTTGTACCCCTTCTAGGTTCAGGCAGAGCAAGACCGTGGCATGGTTACTCCCCGCCAATGGGTCCCTTACCTCCAGGCTCCCAATCTGGTCACTGTCTGCTAGGACCACATCCAGTATCCGTGCCTCCTTGGTTGGTTCCACCACCTGCTGAGTTAGGAAAGTGTCCTGAAAGACATCCAACAACCTCTGTTCCCTGGCCACTGAGGATGTCATAGTCTCCCAGTCTGTTCCTGGTGTGTTAAAGTCCCCCAACACCACCACCCTTCCCTTTCCCAATCTGCAGTGTCTCCCAACATCTGCCACAAGACTCTCCTTCAGCTCCCCTGCCAGCACAGGGGGTCTATACACCACTCCTATTTTTATTCTCTTACCCCCCTTGTTATCAAGGTGACCCAAATCGCCTCCACAGTTCCCTCCACCTCCTCCACTCCTCCTTCTATGGCAATTCAGTTTTTGACTATTATTGCTACAACTCCTCCCCTTCCCTCCCCCCGTCCTTCCTGAACATGGTGTAACCCTCCAGGTTCAGGTCCCAGTCATGCCCTGTGGTGGCCCAGGTCTCAGTGACCACTGCTGCATCCACCTCTCCCTCAGTTAGCATCGCCTGGAGCTCAGGCATTTTATTGCACAAGCTCCCGGCATTTAGCAGGACTACCTTCCTCCCTTTCCCTATACTTCCATTTCCCTTGCTCATGTTCCCATGGGGATTCTGTCTTCCCCTGGTCTGCACCTTACCAGCTGGCCTTTTGCCGCATTCCTCCAGCTCCCCGGGGGGAGGCAGAGTCCATCTTTTATCAGACCCCCCTCGACAGCCTTTTCTCCCATCCCTCCCCCCTTCACAAGTTTAAAGCCCACCTTTCACTAACGAACCCCTCTATTGTCAACTTAAGGATTTCCTTCCCCTCCAAATTGAGATGGAGCCTATCTCTAGCATACAGCCCCTTATCCTCCCAGGTCTCCCACCAATCCCCTATCAACCCATACCCTCTGGCCCCACACCACTCTCTGAGCCACTGGTTTATCTCCCTAATCTTCCTTTTGTGTTCCCCACTAGCCCTTGGCACCGGCAGGATTTCTGAGAAGGAAATCATGCATCCTATGTCATGACAGACACTTGCAAGCTCCCTGAACCTTGCCTGTATCTCTAGCTCACTGTTACCCTCAATGTCATTGGTACCCAGGTGGACCAGTATGTCCAGGGAACCTCCACAATCCTTTGCCAGCTGATATACCTCATGCTTGGCCCTGTGCACTGTTAGTCCAGGAAAGCATTTTGTTCTAACCGGGCAGGCTTCCCCTTCCCTATCCCACTTGATACCCCTGATCATGGAATCACCCAACAGGAGCACTCTGACTGCTCATTTTCCTCCAATTCCTTCCCTTCCATGTCCCTCATCCTTTCTACTGGCCCCTCCCCTCAGCCGGCTCCTTGCTCCTTCCCCTATCTGGGTGCTACCTTCCACCCCTTCCTTAGTTACCCTGGCCTCCCCTTCCCCTCTGATTCTTTGCCTCTCCTCCTCCCAAGTATCCTTCTGTACCCCGCTACCTCCCCATCACTGCTCACGACTGGTCTTCCCCTTCCCCCATCTGCTAAACTAGCCTGGCTCGTCCTCCCTTACTTCCCATCTCCATTCAGCCTCTCCATGCCTGTTGTGCTCCCTTGGCCTAAACTCTCAGCTCCCTTTACTGTATCATCCTTGTACTTCTGGTCCTTCTCCTTGAGCTTTCATCCTTCTACCCCCTCCTCCTCCTCCTGCTCCGATCCCCTGCTCCCCCCATTTTCCTGCATTCCAAATTCCCCCCGTTCCTCCTGCATTCTGGCCCCTGGCTGCTGCCCCCACTCCCTTTCCATCTCTAACTGCCCTTGTCATGGCTACATCTCCCCCTTATCCTCAAGCAGAAGAAGAGAATTCAAGCGGTTACTAGCTTAAGGTCCGATCCACCTCCCCACCTTGCTTCCTTCTGTCCAGCCCCAGCCATCTGTCTACTTCCCTGAGAATGTCCTCCCTTTGTCCCTCCCCTCTGTGAGGGTCCCCGGATACCTGCCTGCTTCCTCGGTAGTGTCCTCCTTTTGGGTCCCCTTAGTCAGGGTCCCTATGTGACCCCAGAGTACTCTCCTGTACTCCTTTCCCTATGCCCCCACCCTTAATTGTTGGTGCAACCCCATGAGAGAGCCCCTGCCCTATTCCCCAACCATACCTCCCCCGTCCCCCAGCTGCCTCCTAATCCCCTCAACCTCCTCCCTAAGCTGTGCCAGCTGGTAGCACAAGTTCTTCAGACAGACCTAGACAGCTCCAAAAATCTAGATAGCGTGACTCTTATGAACCCTGTCAGGGAAACAAAGAACACCACTGAACAGATTACTTTAATGATCAGGTAAATTCCAGCAGCAATAAACTTAAAACACATAGTGCAGCAGCACTGGCATTTGTGTGACATGGACAGTGATCTAGCATCAATAATAGAGAAGGCTCCTAGAGTCACTTTTTGTAAAGGACAAATCATTGGAGACCGGCTCACACATACAACTGTTACAGTTTGTTCCCTACTAAACAATTTTTTTAATTGAAAAATTGTGATCTATGCAAATTTGCTAATCCTGGCCCACTGTTTAACCATCCCAGCCTGAATGTGTCAGTATCAATTCACCACTTCTTAACTTGCAGACATCCTTTGCTATCCATGTTTGGTGGTGTTCTTGCAATATGACTTATGTGGGCCACACAGTGCACCCACTTAGTGAAAATTCCTCTTCAACATGTTACTGTAATCAGCAACATTGGTGAGGGGCTCTAAGCCTGGCAGTGTCTCTTTGCAGATGACACTAATCTCTGTAGGAGGGTGGATAGTAATGAGGGAATTAAAGAACTGCAGAGAGACTTTCCAGAGCTGGAGGGTATTCAAAGGTTTGGCCATTGAAATTCAACACCAAAAAAATGCAAGGTGACGCACCTAGGGAACCAGAACCCCAGGTCAGTTTACTGGATGGCAGGGAGAGATGTAGTGCCATGGCTGAGGAACAAAGACCCTGGAGTTATCATCAGTGACTCCCTAAAGCAACTGAATTAGTGCAACAAGGCTTACAACAAGGACAACAGGATGCCTGGCTGTATCAGAAGGGATACTGATAGCAGAAAAAGAAGGTAATACATCCCCTGTATAGATCCTTGTTGAGGCCACACCTGGAGTACTGCACCCAGTTCTGGGATCCACATCTTAGAAAGGCTTGGGATTGGCACAAGCTAGTCCATTGCAGGATAACAGAAATGATTCAGGACCAGCAGGGCATATCCTATGAGGGGGGATTTAAGGCACTGAAGATATACTCTTTGGAGAACAGAGGGGAGATGGGAGAGATGATAGAGACCTTCAAATTCCTAAAAAGAATTAACATGGTGAACTGTGTGGAACTACAGTATTTAACTTGAATACCAGCTTGTGGTTATAAGTGGAAGGTGACAGGAGGTAGGTTCAGAGGGAAGTGAAGAAATACTATTTTACAGAAAGGGTGGTGGAACCATGGAACAGGCTACCAGCTGAGGTGATAGGTGCAAAACTTGTTAGTGATATTAAGCATGGCTGGGACAGAATAAGGATTTATTGGTTGATCTGGGCTTTAGAATCAGGGAGGAGAATGGGAGGATGGGGAGGGCCAGCACCCTGGATAAACAGTAGGTCCCAGGATAACTAGCATTCTTAAGCAGACTGGATGAACTTTTGGTCTATTTCTGTCATCATTATCTATGTTTCTAACTTCAAGAGTACATACCTTCTATGACTCATGAAGGTACTGATAGCCACATAGTGCTATATTGTATTAAATCTCATAGCCAGGATCTATATGCTGTTAAATGTATTGGATTAAAGACAGTCCCCCCATTGCATAGAGGGTGTAGACGGACAAACCTCCTTCTTCAAAAGCAAAGTCACTGCAGGTAACCCGTGAAGTGGGTGCGTGAGGAAGGATGCCGTCCATTACAGCTACACCTTCCTCGTCCAATCCACTCACGGCGACTGACGGGTGAGTGTGACGGATGAGGGGTGGGTGAACTAGGCGATGGATGTCACTATCATGCGTGTGTGGAGGTGAACAAGCCACCGGCGGTGTGGAGCTGGGGTGGAGAGGCTGTGGGGTGGCACTGCAGTCGTTGGTTGAGCTCTTGGCTGGCATCGGGTTGGGCGGTGACTGAGGTACTGGGTTCGGGTTCAGGTCCGGGCCCTGGTGCGATTTTTATTCGCCCAGCCGAAGCTTTTTATTTTGCTACTTTAGCCCCCGACATGCACCCCCTGAGTTGAGAATCCCGTTAGGGGGGATGCAGGGGCGAAGCCCCCCGCGAGAGGGGCACAGCCCCCTACAGAAAGTAGCAAAAATATGTCCTGGTGTTGTTGTGCTGGTTCGCCAGGGTTGTCAGAGTGCCGAAAATGTGTTCGGCACTCTGACCGAGCGATAACGATGATCTCCTTTAGCCGTTCGCCGTTATCACATAGACCCATCACTGCATACAAAAATTCTGGGCCTTACAACCAAAAGGCCTAAATGAAACACTTCATTGGGGTTCTTCTCTCTGATCCTTGGTAGAGTAATCATCTTGCTTTTTGCTTGATTTTTTTCAGTATTTATTAAGCACATGTTTTCTGTTGCATATACTGTACTGTACCAGTTTTTGAAAATTTTTGGCTTCTTACAGTATTTCTAGTATTCCTGTGTGTAGGATAGAATAGGACATGATGGTATAAAGTTAAAAGAAAATACATAACCAATCGAGAAACCTTGTAGCAATCTCCTTGCTTGTGCTGGAATGATTTCCATACTTGTCAGTTTCACCGCCATTATGGTCTTTGTTAGCCTTCTGTACTGTCCATCTTTTCCCCTTGATCTGTTTAAAGTTTTTCCAATGACTGCACTGATCCTGTTACTCAGTATCTTGACTCATTTACTTTTTAGATGTAGTCCATTTTGCCTGACTATATCATCTTGTGTATCAAATGCTGTTCACTTTCTGAGGAACATAAATCCCGATCCTCGTATATCAGTATCAGATCCAACTGTTCATCCTCTGAATACAGACCTTGCCTCTGTCTTACCTCCAGCCTGGATTGATAGAATCACTGAAATGATGGCTGCAGCTTTTCTCTTTTTAATCTCTGACAAATGCCGCTGGCTGCCTTGTTACAATGCTACCCTTGAACTGTATTAATCTGTACTCTGTTTGCAATGTCCACATTGTTGTAATGCCTGTCTTGATGTTCCCCATAATTTGTATTTCTCTGACGTGGAACCTTTGTAAAAGAGCCATGGCTCAAAGGTATTTGTAATCCCAGACTTGATAAATAAAAAAAAAAAAAAAAAAAAAAAATCTTCTTAGTCGGCTTCAAACAATCCCTCATTAGATTGTCCTCATTTTTGCTACAGCTGTCATTTGTCCCTGTGTGCACCAATATCAGTGGTTGAGCTCCTAGGAGCTCCAGTAACATGTTAATTTTATCAGTTTATCTTTAATTTTGGCTCCTGGTGTGAAAATTAAGAATTAATTTCAAGTGTGTGGTCCAAGAGGACTAGTGTTAAGGGCCACAGGCAAAGGGCATTGTTGCTGGCATGTCTTGCAGGTGCCAGCTATGGCAGGCAGCAGGTGGCTGATTATGCTGCCTTAGTTACCCCATTTCATGAGAGTGTTCAGCCTCATGAATTTGTATGTACACTTACTTTGGGAGTCTATGTGGACTGTGCTGTACTTGGTGAGGATTCTGAACACATTTATGTCATCTCAGCTGTGAATGAGTACAGGAGGACTGTTGTAAATGTCATGTAGTTGGTTTTAGTTCCCTACATGCCACTGCTGTTTGTTTTGTGCATTTGCTAATTGATGTATTTATTCCTCACTGGTACCGAATACAATAATTTTCTAAATCACCTGCGAGTCAGCCAACCTTCTATCCTCTCCATGTGGGTAAGGCCTGTGCTGCTGACTCATAGTAGTTTAAGCTTGCAGTAATTTACCTTGAGGTTAACAGTTTTCTGGATTAGTCATACTGTATTTTGATAACACCCTTACTAGGTTGAGGCTGTATTTTTGTATCTGCCCTGTGGTTAAACCCTAGTCTCTGAACTGTGACATCCATTACTGGCATCCTATATAGGAACAGTCAGTAGTGTATCATCTGTTTCTGTGTTTATACCCCCTAGCACTCTAGCAATTGAACCTGCTAACACCCTAGCAATTTATATCACTCACCCTCTTAAACCACAATATTTAGCCACTAACCAGCTCTGGGCACCTGGGTTAGTTAGGTTTGTTTGTCCTTCTACCTAGCGTAGCTAAGCACCTTACTGTATGCGGGCTTTTGTTCAGACTACCACACCCCACCAGTCTGCCATCCAGCTCTAGCCCTAGGCACCCAGTGATGGACATGTTTATCATAGGATCCCTATAACTGGGACTCTTCTTTATGTGTGAGTCCTGCACATACAGTTTGGCACTTGACCAAGCTGCCCTACTGCAATTCTTTTATAGTCAAACTCTGCTCCAGTCCAGTTCTGTCCACACTCACCCCTCATACCATCTCACTTTCCTCAAAAAGAGAGAAGGACATCTCCTGGGCTCCTTTAGTTTTTCACTGCTACTTTATGGTTACCCCATTTCTTCCATAGGCCTTCTTATCTCTATCATTCTTATCACCCTACTCCACCTGGGAAATTAAAAGCAACTCATGCCCTATCACCACCCCATCTCCAATAGTGAGCCCCCAGGACCACAAACTTGGACTATGGATTATACACATTAATGTCTGTAGCATCCTGTCCAAGCTGACTGAGTCAGAAGCATGGATCTCCCTCTATAACCCAGATGTAAATGCTATTACAGAGACATGGCCAAAGTTCTCTAGCCTTGACTACTGCTGTCACATTAGAAGCTTTAGCATGCTTAGACTGAACCATAGGGTCTCAAAAACAGGTAGATGGTGTACTCATATACATCAAAGAAACACTAGATGTTACCCTAAATGCCAGCAGTACTCCTGAAAACTTTACTGCAAATGGATATTAACTGAGGCCTCACTGGGCTCTGCCAAAAAACTCTATATTGGCTGTGTGTAAATCCCCAAAGGTGGGTTGCCCAAACTTCCCTTACAGAAATATAAGTGTGCTGCGTACATGCAGAATGCATTCAACATGCTTAATTGTGCAATGTTTGGATGTGGTTCACATACACAAAGTGAACCTATGTGAGCCAGGTCTACAAAGCACATCAGGTTTATATGCTGCAAGTTTGACATGTGTGCAGCAGGTAAGCTGGTGTGAACATCTTCTAAGAATCACATCAGGTTTGCATGTTGCCTGCTTGACATGAGTGCAGCAGTTAAGCTGGGGTGAGCATCATTTAAAAATCACATCAGGTTCACATGTTGCATGTGTGCCATGTGTGCAGCAACTAAGCTGGTGCAAATCTCATCTAAAAAACACATCAGTTTCTACAGTATTTCTCATACTACTGCTAGCAATACCCATTGTATTTTTGTAGCACTGCTGTACTGTTCCTCTATTTGTATTATTGTACCCATGTTGCTGTTGTTCAACTGTTCTCCTTTTATTGTACTCTCCCGGGTCATGCCTGAAAATAGTCATTTTATGGCTAGTGCACCTACCTGGTTAACAAAAACTAAATAAAATAAAATAAATAAATTAGAGCAATGAAATATCCTTTTCATTGATTTCCCATTAAAATTAGGTAAACTCATTAATTCTGATCCTTTTGCAAGTTGTTTAATGACTTTTGATTTTTGTCATTAAATTGCCTTAATTTGTAAAGTATTGTTTGCTTACTGCATTGAATGCCTAGGCCTGGATATTCAGACTGTGCCCAGAATGTGGCACAAGTGGTTGCTCCATGCAACTGAGTTGCATTGGATCAAAAATGTGATATATTCAAATGAGATATGCAAACACACATCCCATCCGAATATATCAATAAAAGTGAGCGGTGCAAATGGTGGCCACCAAGGATGCACCGGTGCATCTCCTTGCCTGGTCTGAATACCTGGAATGGGGATGCGCAGCATATTTTTGGGATGTACCAAATGCAAATTCCAGATATTCAGACCAAAACATGTGAATGGGGCCATTAGGCATCCAAGGCACAAATGTGGCCATTTGCATGTCATTGTTGCCCAATTTGCATGTCCTGTGCAGGGATGCACTCAGCAGGATGTGGTGGGTGCCCTGCAAGTGTCACCACATCATGCAAATGAAATCTGAAGAAATGGTTTCCATGGTAGTCTAGTGGCCTCCCTCCCATTCCTGAGAATATAATACAATAAATCATCCCCTATTCCCTGGTAGTCTAGAGGCCCCTTCCCAGCACTGAACATGTAATAAAGTAAAACATTTCCCATATCCCTGGTAGTCCAACGGTATCCCGCCGCCCCGATTGTGTAGTAAAATAAAGATGTCCCTTATCCCTGGTAGTCCGGTGATACTCCCCCTCCCCCTCCCATCCCCAAACCCTGATCATGGTTAGAAAAGAAACCCCAAACCCTCCAGGTGCATCTCTTTTGAATATTTGGGCCTTAGGATACAGTCAGCCAACATCCCTCATTCCAGATGTGCGAAGAGGGGCCTATGTGTTGTGAAGCATGATCTTAGTGTTTTGGGCCATGCAAATCTGCTTATGCATATTTAGTACAACAAATGTTTTTCTCCATGACTGTGATGACTCAGTTACTTCCCTTTTGCCATTCTGAGAGGAGCATATTCACTATGGCTGTGCTCAACACTTTTTGTGCTGAGTAGGGTCTTAGAAACAGTCACCATACCTCACATTTTGTCACTGAAATGAGGGACATGGACACTCGAAATGAAGGACAATGAGGGACACTAACCCACACAATGATCAGGACACATCTTAAAACATGGAGATACAGTACCTCTGAACACTGTGGAAACCATTGTGTTTACTTCTACTGATGTTAGCTCCTGACAATTAATTTCTACCATAAAGCAGGATTGTCATTTAGATAGGGCAGAAGGAGGCAGTTGCCCCCCCCCATGCACTTGTGCCTAGGTTTTTTTATTGGTGTGGCAATAATGGCATTACATTTGAATTTATTCATTTGCAGAATAAGTGCCCCCCTGGCCTGTGTTGCACTCAAGCTGTTGATGCATTCCTTTTTTTTTTTTGTAATCATAGTTTATTTAAGGTTTCAAAAATTATTTGCAATAAACAAATAAAAACATCCAAAGGGAGCATCAAATCCAAAATTTAAACAATTTAAAATACATGCAGACTAAGAGTTTTTAGAAAACAAATTCATGCAACTCTATGACCACTATCTACCAGTAAGCACTCTAAAACTTTCCAATTGGGCCTAAACTAATTCTAAGTAAAGACAAACATTTAAAAATGTTCAAAGATGCCAGTTACATAAATGAAAAATTAGAAAACTTATATTTAAAGAGGAGGGCACTCCAGGCCAGCAACGCCACAGTCAACTATTTATGGCACAAAACCATGATTAACCTCTAGCTGATAATTTATCCAAGGTTTCCAGTAATCACTTCAAACTGTCTGCCTATCAAGGCAGTCATGATGAAATTTCTCAGCTTCATATACAAAATTAATAACCTGATACCAGCCTTCCACTGTTGATATCTTGTCTTATAACCAAAGCTTAGATAGAGCCTTTTTTGCACATAATATCTATAATAATAAAAAGTGGGCCTGATGCCTTTTGAAAAAATATAACACTGAGGAAATACCTGAAGTAAAACCAATTTACCAGACAGAAGCAAATTCTCATAACAAAATTACTCACAGGGCCCTCTCAACCACTTGCCAAAAAGGGAGTAGCATTGGGAAGCTCCAAAAAATATGTTCCTGATCTGCCCATGGTTCTCCACATTTCTGCCAACAGTGGGCATACTGTCATCCCATATATTTAGCTGTATGTACTGGTGTTAAAATAAATATAATACTACATTTCCATGAAAATTCTTCAATATAAGGAGATGCAGATAACCAATAACTTGGTAAAGCCAATTGTAACCATTCCTCCTAAGTGCAAACTTCATCTAGGTCCTGCTCCCAATGGATGAAGATAGTTCTAATTTCCTCTGTTTTTAATGTACGTACGACCATATACCAGTTACCTATTAAATGAGAAAGCTCCTCTCCCCTCTGAGCCAAAATAATAAACTTAATCTCTAAAGCATCAAGCAACATAGGAAGGGAATTAAATGTGATATTATGTAAGTAAGAACCTATTTGAAGAAACCTAAAATGCTCCCTATGCTCCATGCCACATTTAACCTGAATTTCCTCAAAGGATAGAGGGCCTGTACATTTAAAGAGTTGGGAATAGTACTCCAAGCCTAGATGTGACCATCCTTGTAGGAACATCTCCCCCCTATAAAATGGGGTGGCTCCATCCTAGGCCATGGCTGTGATTAGAAAATGATGTTGCTTGGAGAGAGAATATTGATACTCATACCAGATCCTAACAACCACCTTTGTATAATGGAAGAAATGGGATAGTGGAATCCGGGGGGATAGAGGATGTAAATAAACTTCAGCCAAAATCATGCAAGTCATTCAAAACAATTCAATGTTCTTCCAGTGTGTGGAGTAAGAGGAACTAACCCACAAGCAGACAATACACAAGAACATTGCTTTAACATACCATTCTAAGTTCGGGAGCTCAATACCCCCTTGGTCTGGCGAAAGGTAAAGAATCGAGATGTGAACCCTTGGTCACGCACCCCACCATATAATTTGGAGAAAAGATTTCTGCCATACTCTAATAAGGGCCTTTAAAGGGATGATAGGGAGAATTTGTAACAGAAATAGAAATTTCGGTAAAGTCACCATATGGATGACCTCTATCAGTCTCAAAAAAGAAAGGGGCATGGTTAATCACAGCTGAAAGTCATGGTGTATCTCCTGGGTTAAGGGCTCAAAATTTAAAATGTCTACATGAGCAAGAGATTTTATTAACATCACCCCCAAATTCTTAATTGAATTTCTGTCCCATCTTATTGGTAATAAAGTATGAATCTTATGTGGGGGCTTGTAATTATATACTATAACCTCAGTTTTGGTCTTATTTAAATGAAACACAGTTAAGTGTTCAAACTTATCCAAAATCTGCATTACAGCCCTTAAAGACACAAAAGGGTTAGCCAAGGTTAGAAGAATATCATCTGCAAACAATGCAATCTTATAATCCTCCCCCCAGTAAGATACCCTCAATAGTCTGAGCCAGTCGAACATGTGAAGCCAAAGGCTCGACATACAAAGCAAATAATAGCAGGAATAAGGGGCAACCCTGACAGGTTCCCTGGGCTAGTGGACAGGAAGTCAATAAGGAGCCATTAACCTGAACATAAGCCATGGGGTTAGCATACATTTGATGAAGCTTTGTGATAAAGGCTGACGGGAGACCAAAAGCATCTAAAACCGACCAGAGATAAGGCCAGTAGACCCTGTCAAAGGCCTTCTCCGTGTCAAGGCTGGCCAGAATCAATGGGATTGAACACTCACAAACGTAATCCAATAGCAAAAAAAGTTCACCTGACATTGTCAAATACCTGACAACCATGAATAAACCCCATCTGATCCTGATCAACCAACAACAGGAGAAGGTCCTCCTGCCTATTTGCCATAATTGACATAAACAATTTATAATCAACGTTTAACATTGAAATAGGCCTGTAGAATCTGGTCTGGTTTATTCTTTACCAAGTTTTAATATAGCTGCAAAAATCATGCTATTCCAAGAAGGTGGGGGAGATTCCCCCTTTTTGTATCCCCCTCATAGCCCACACCAAAATTGGGCACAGTAACTGCTGCAACTCTTGTAACTTATAAAATTCAGAAGGAAAGCCATCAGTGCTTGGACATTTCCCTACCTCTGAGCACTTAATCGCCTCAAGCAACTCAGTATGTGTAATGGGGAAAATTAAACTGGCCAACTGTTGATCGGAGAGCTTAGATAACTTAGCTTGAGCTAAGAACTGTGAGATATCCTCCACAAATGGCTCAATTTGATACATGGAGTATACATTTTTATAGAAATGCTGAAAAACCTTTAAAATTTCTCCTGTACTATGAATAAGTTTAGATGTAGTGGGAGCTATGATTTTTGTAATAGTGGAATCCACTTTTTATGCTCTTAGATGATGTGCTAAATATTTAGCCCCCCCCCAGCACCACCCAATAATACTCTTTGTTTTAAACAATATTAAGCATGTTCAATTTTTGTATCCATAAACTTTTGCAACTTGGCCTTCACTTCAAGTAATTGAGCCTGGGCTGACTTGTCCCCCAGGGAGACACATAGTTGCAGTAGTTGAGCCTCTTTATAAAGTTCCAATGTTTTTGCCCTCCAATCTCTCTGCTTGGCAGTGGCATAAGCTATCAATTGACCTTGAATTGTAGCTTTCAAAGCATCCCAGAGAGTAACATCACTCATCTCTCCTGTATCATTAAATTCCCCAAAATTATGAATATGCTTGGTGAGGTTATGGCACAGTTCCTGGTCATTTAGATAAGCCCTATGAAGCCACCAAAATTTAGTTGTGGATTCTTTAATATGTCCTATGGTAATCAAAACAGGAGCATGATCAGATAACCAGATAGGGCCAAAATCCACCAGTTGTATATCTCCTAAATGTTCAATAGTCACAAAAAAATAGTCCAACCTTACAGAACTACCATGTCTCACCAAGTAATGTGTGTATTTTCTATCATTAGGAAACAGAAACCTCCAACTACCAACCAAACCCAAGTGTTTCAAAGTTCTATTTATATATTGAACAGTAGGAGAATGATGATAGCACTTAGGTTTAGAGGCATCTAATGAGGGGTTCAAAGTAACAATGAGGTCACCACCCCAAATAACTCTCCCACAAATGACTGATGTCAATTGTGAAAAAACTTAAGAAATACCTGTTTAGGTGAACTCGGAGGAAAATAGGTATTAACAAGTGTCACCTCTTGGCCATATAGCAAACCATTCACTAAGACATACCTGCCCTCCGTATTAGAAAATGAATGTCTAACCTCTAATGGGAGACCAGGTCTAACCAAAATTAAAACCCCTCAATGTCTGCCTTTTACCATCAATGCACAGAAAACCTGACAAAACACACATTTTTTAAACTTATGCTCAGCCGGGGAGAGGTGTGTCTCTTGAAAAAATATTAGGCCTGCAAGCTGTTGACATGCATAATGAAGGAGGTGGTATATTTTAATGGGATTTGACACCCCATTAACATTGTATGATAAAACAGTTAAGTTATGTAATCTAGAACTTACCATGACTATAAATGATCCAAACTCTGGCTGAAATAATCTTCCTGCTGGCTCAGAATGTCCCCAAAATTACAACCTCCAAATGGCCCTTAATAGTTACTGTTACATATGTCTACAAAAAGTCGACCCTCATCCATAAAAACTTCGGCAAAATATTATGACAGGAGCAAGCAATAAAGAAGTTCCATTACAGCTAAAAGAGCCCCTAGACTCATTATATACCATACCCATAACAGGAACTGCCTAAGAAAGTTAATATGAAACAATAATATTATGCAGTACAGGGTCAAACATTTTAATCTGTAAATTATATCCAAAACCAACATTGGCAATGTTATAACAGCAACAATTAAGTATAATCTTGCATGGAAAGTTATACTGAAAATTAGCTGAAACCCAAAGGGTATATTACCCATACCCATTATTTTAAGTGACGACCAATAAATATTAATTTGAAGAAGAAAAATAACCAATAGAAAACTGACCCAATTTGATACCCTATACTTTAAACCCATCTCACAAGGTGTTACAAAAAGGAAATAAAATAGTACAAGTTCAAATAATTGAATTAGAGAAATTAAATATAGCTTACTTAACCAAAGGTCCTGTACCCAGAGAACATATGCTGGCTCCCCTTCATAACAAAGTTTAATACTCCCAAAACAGGTTTTGAATATAATTTTAACAATCAAATATACATAGAAAAAGAGAAATCCCAACTTATCAAAAAAGAACAAAAGTGTAGAATTTCTCCAAAAAATACTAATAATTATCCCTACACTAACATTTAACACCACTAACCCAACTATAAAAAAAATCTATTCCCACTACCTTAAGAATAGTACTTTGCCTAGAAAACTCAAACATACCAAACAACACATACACAAAGAATAAATGACTTCCACAATATGGAGCCATCTCTTTCTGGCTCCTGGGCAGTACCAAGATGACAGAAAGCACCCCAGGAGTATTAATCTGGTGTGACAAGAAGACCCCAAGAGGGAAAATACCCCCTAGCATCAAAAGAATGCCAAACCAGGCCAATGTCATCACTGTCTTAGGGAGATTGGCGGACCCCTGAATAGAAAAAACAAACAAACAACAACTTTAAAATCAGGATTGTAGGGGCATGGTGAAACAGCTAAGATATTAAAGATCCAAAATAATAATTTCCCAATGACCAGATAAAATGAGGTTTCCCTAATCCCCCAAAACTGACATGTAGCATGTTTTCCAGTGTCTCATCCAAGAAAAATCTACAACCCCCCCTAACTAATCTCAACACACCCTATACTTCATGAAATAAAATATAATACCTGAGGGGGGAGAGGGGAATAATGCTGATCAAACACCAATGAGAGAAAAATAACATAAAACCCAAGTGAGAGCTGAAGCTAGCAAAAAAAGAAAAGCAGATTAACTAGTTAGACCGCTACTTAAACACTGGCATAATAAAACATAATAGCTAAATTACCTCAGGTGACAAAATATAAACCCATATAACCTGTACATAGCACCCAAACCTCAAATGAGCTTAATTATTGTACTTGACTCAAGGGGCTAACTAATTAAAACAGTATAGCTCCAAAATAATAATTAAAATGTAACAATCACAAACAGTGAAAACCTTTGTATAAGCCCTATAAAAATAGTAACATAGAATTTATAACATCTAAAAAATTATATTTTAAACAGAAAATTAACAATACCCCAATTATATAATCAAACAGTGTTTTCAAGTTGTAGCACACTGACTAGCCCAATCGGGGCTAATGCTAGTTTGGAACAATAACTTAACCCGATTCAGAAACCTCAGTCGAACAAGGATAGAAGCCTCTGTCGGATCAAATAAAACATGCTGCTAGTACAAAATATAAGTGCCAAAAATATTTAAGTAATGTGACAGTCCACCAGAAATAACAGATCATGCTTTGCAGCTCCCCAGTCCATCGATCTGATTGAGCAAAGTCAGACAAAACACTTGAATAGGTCAACCCAAGATCAGGTCTCGATCTATGCAAACAGTAGTCAGAAGAGAAAAATCGAAGGATCCGCAAGCTTAAAAAGAAAATATCCAGTCCAGTAGAAGTCATTCAAAAGAGCTGCCACAAAAGTCCAGTCCAGGTTCAGAGCATCAGAATAACAACCACATATGACAACTCCCTCTGTCAGCAGCTAAATGAATCCCCCAAAGGGAGAGCACATCTGAGAGGAGGCAAAGTAACTGCAACAGTCCAAAGTTCAACTGCTGCCACAAGTTTGGATCTGTGGTGATGGTCACCTCTCTGAATCTGAGCCAAACGGAAATTAGTTGGCAAAAAAAAAGTTTCCAAATATAATCGGTCTGATGGGTCTCTCCTAAAGGACTGTAATAAAGAGCATCTCTCCTCTAGTGCCTGTTCCTTCTTCTTTTTCTTTCCTTCAGGAGAAGCTTTAGAACAGATATCTTTCTACAGGCCTCACTTTTCACAAACGCCCTATACCTCCATCACATCTTGAGAAATTAACTGATGATCCTGTAATGCAACCAAAGTGGAATCCGGGTCAGCAAAAATATGTGGACCATCTGGAAAAAAGATTTTCATCCTCGCCGGATATGGAGTACTAAATTTAAGATTGTTTGCCTGTAGTATATGAAATACTGGGGCATATGCTCTCTGGCGGCGCTGCAAGGGTGGGGAATAATCCTTGTCCATATGTAGTCTATGACCGTCAAAAAACAACTGACCCTTCTTCCAGGATCTGGTCAGTAGCTGGTGTTTAACAGCATCATTGAAAAATCGAATCAAAATAGATCTTGGACAAGCCCCGGGTTCTTGAGAAGGGGGGGAGAGGGCTCAGTGAGCTTGCTTAGTCAGAAGCGGTAGCGAATCGGTCATCTCCATAACTGAGGACAGCAGATGTTGAAGAAAAACAATTAATTATATCCCCTTTACCCTCATGACCCTCTGGAACTCCATATAGATGGATATTGTTCCTCCTTGAATGGTTTTCAAGGTCATCACATTTGTCATAAAGCTGCTGAGTCCTGTAAGAGACTGGTGAATAATCATTCAAACGATCCACCTTGCCATACATTTTGGTAACCTGCTGCTCCAAAGCAGTTGCTCGGTCCTCAACCTGCTTTAATGATGTTTGCAGTTGTTGGTAAACAGATCAATTTTCCTCCCTAAATGCTTGGATTTCATGGAGAAAATCTGCATTAGATGGCTGCTTTTTGTGGATAGGCTGTTGCATCACCATAATCAGACCAGGCCTCTTTTGCACAGGTAAGGAAGACAATGTATTTTCTGGAGTCTGTGTAAATTTCAAAGATTGGTGCCGTTTGCCCATAAAGTACTGACCTCCTCTATGTCAAAATGTAAACTGAAGTCGGAATTTATGGCATGTTAGGAGCAAGGTTTCGTGTGTCATGCCAGAGCTCTCCCCTCAAGTAGCCATTCCACCTCGTACCCGACCGGAAGTCAAGCTGTAGATGCATTCCTGACTCAACTGTGTCTGTACTGTGTTGTCCAATCTCTCCACCTATTAATGACAGCACCATCACATGTGACATGGAGGAGCTCGAGCCAAGGCAGAGCATGAGTCATGTGAGTGGGACACTGTCTTTCCCACCACAGAGCAGCCAGGCAGCACACTACAGCTTGGAGGAGTCAATGAGCACTGAACTCTCAATAACAGTGTTGTGGGGGTATATTTTTGTTGGTCTACCCTTAGTGAGTCTCTGTCTCCCTAGCTGGCTGAAGGGGCTGGGTAAGCAATAATACCTGACAGGGTGGACAGTATTGGGGAATACCGGACTGCCCAGGGATGTAATGAGGCCCGATGCCATAGTCCCATCCTTTCTGGGGTATTCAATCTCCTTTTGCCACTCTCCACAGAGCTGTTTCTTGTTCTCATCTATGCATCCCCTCCAGCATGAACTCCTCCAGAACAATACAGTTTATTGTAAAGTACCCCCCAGTAGTTTCTTTACATCTCTGTTTAGTGAAAGGAAAAAAAAATTTTAGTGCCCTACTTGCGAGTATTTTCCCCACATCGGAACTTGCGGCTGTTAGGCGCACAACCCTACGTGACCCTGCAATGTAAAATCAGAAAGTGGAGACCCAGAAGTATAATGTGGCACAGCAATGTTCTAAATGTTTTTTCCTATCTTTAACACTTTAGGGCTGTTAGATTTTAAATTTGTTGTGATGAGCATATGAGACGGCCCCTTGTCAGTAACCTGTATTGTGCTTCCATGTCTCAGGTGGCTCAGCATCACCGGGGATATGTGTCAACAAGAGGGATTGTGATGTCAAACTGATAAAGAAAATGGCAGGTTAATGTGTCGTTTTTCATCAATAGGAGTTTCTGTTTTTTAAAATGTTTTAGATATATAAAATGAAAGTGAGACCAAGTTGGGGGGGCGGACAACAATTCTTCCACTAAGAAGCCGATTGGACTGCTTCTTTTTGCTTCCATTTTTGTGCGTGCCTGCTCTTTATTTGACCGAACCCCCATCAGTGGTGCTGTAAAGAATGAGAGGGAGGGAGTTTAGTAGCATAACTTGAGGCAGGCCTGGCTGTTCGGTTTCAAAGCAGCTACTATAATTAGTGCACAACAAAACACAGCACTTCCCGAGTACCAGGTGGGATTTACCTGATCAGCATCAGTGCCGAATACTAACCCGCTGCAGGAAAGTGTCAGACCACGGACTGAGAAGTAGGAACATTAAGATAGCTACAGGAGGTGACAGTCTGCGTTCCAGAATGGGGATGAGGAAAAAAAATGATGTCAGGTTGTGGCGGTAGGCTAAGAGGGATGGGCGATGGTTGAAGGACCAGGGCTGGGTGTCAGCTCTTGCTAAGCAGGAGAAAAAAAAAAGGTGGACATTTAAAATTCAACATTCAATTGACACAATGATAATGGTTATTAGGTTGGTTGGGACTGGCACTTTTATTACCAGGGCTCTGTTGTCTGATAGACGCCCACCTTTCCAGGACTATCAGCCAATCGGAGCTTGGGAATTTCTTTGCCCATTTTCTAAAAGATAATTAGAGACTAGGCTACCTATTTACTTTTCTAGGCTTGCCTCGCAAAAAACAAAATGCGAGCCTTTTGCAGCAACAAGATAGGCCTCGCAGCAGCAGTGACAGCAGAGTGGGTAACCTTCATAGGCATTGATCAGTACAGTGTGGCAACAGCCACAGCAACAGCCAACCAAAAAGAACACAGGTTGAGTGGGTTTGGTTGGTGAGGTGACTTGGTCGCAGACCACATTAGGGACCTGGGATGGTCAGTTCTAGCAACCAGCTTCTGGCAGAAGGACAGAGGGGGAGTGGACTGAAAACTGGGCTGTCACATACTGGGCTAGACCACAGGTTCTGGCAAGATAGCTGGGTAGGTAAAAGTAGATATTTCTTTTCACAGGGGAATTGGGGACGGAGAAAGGACAGAGATAGTGATGTGTTTTTTCACATTTCTGGCTGCTTCTTGACCCATATGGGATGGGTACTGAATGGAATGGAGTTGGGGAGAGAAATTGGAATAAGTTTTGTTTTGGAGGGGGGGTCAGAACTTGAGCCAGGAAAAAAAATTGGTTAGTAGCTGGGTGGGGTTAAACCCAAATTGGATGCACTGGCTCCAGGGTATAGACAGATGAATCATATACATTAAAATTTTTCCTGATTTGCATATCACTTTTCAGTCACAACAAATAAGTTTTACATTTTAGAGACATTCCAGACATTCCAGAGCTTGCCGCCTAGGGGCTAACTAGTACCTGGCCTCCACTGGTTGTTGGCTCTCCCCTGCTGAAATCTGAAATGACACCCCTGCCATAAAGTCTAAATTTAGAAGACATCCTCTGTGTGAGCAGTATGTTTTCCACGAGGAATGGATGAGGGGCAGAGCAGTTTTCAGGGGTAAAATGAAGGCTATCCCTTGCATTCAGGGACAGTTGAGCAGTATGGAATGCATGGACTATTGGAGCCCCACTATAGTCAGGCTTATGCCCCCCCCCCCGTGAAGCTGAACTCCACATCCCCATGCTCAGGCACATTATGACATAGGGCAAGGGAGAGTGCAGGAGCATGCCCCATTCAAATGAATGAGGGTATTTTTTTTATTACTATTTTATACATTATTAATAGAGAGTTGGAGATTAATGAAGGTCACTGCTCTATTAACAAGGGCCTTGTTTGTAGAACAATAGCCTTCATTATTCTCCAACTCGCCATCATAATGAATAAAAATAACTCCATTCATTTCAAGGGGGTATACCCCAGTGCTCTGACCCATTGATATCATCTCTTAAAGACTCCAACCCCTGACTCCCTAGTACTCATGTACTGTAAGAGACTCTTGCCTTATTTCTAAACTTGGTGGGTTGTTTGCAGCAGCATGGCCATACCTGCTACAGTGTGTGTGTGTGTGTGTGTGTGCATGTGGGGGGCTGGCCATGTGGGTTGCGTGTCAAGTTATTGCTCCTGTTGTGTTTGTCCTTTAAAGTCTGTTTGTGTGGAAGCATTTAAAACGATGGAGAGAAAATAATAGGAGTACAGGCCAGGCATAAATAATTAAGTAGTTTTGTGGTTATGTGCCTGTATTGGTGGTGGAAAGAACCACATGTGTTTTCACTGGTGTGTGTGCTACAGTTCAGCTGTGCAACTGAGATGAAGGGGCCAAGAAAACTAAAAAGTGTATCAGTTGTAATAAGCATGCCGCATGAGTGCAGATGTGTGCAGATTTGTATTGAAGTACAAGCAAGCCATATATATGTAGACAATATAGATTAGTGGTTAAAGGTACTGAACTGCAAACCAGGAAACTTGAAGATCTGGGTTTGAATCTCATCAACCCCCACTTGTATAGTGTTATCTTGAGCAAGTCCATTAACTTTTATGTGTGCAGTTATCAGTCACCACTTGCTTTTTTCAAGCATGTCACATGCATACAATCATTTTCAATTTAACATAAAAAGCATGCTTGCAACACTTGCTTGCTGCACGCATGCCACATGCATGCAATTGGTTCTAATTTAACATTTAAATCATGCTTACAGCACGCATATTACGTGGGTAGTTTTATGTGTGCAGCATGAAAACATTTCATATCATTATTTCTGCTAGGGTTACCCTGATGCTTCAAGCTTCAGGTTGTTGCTCTCTGTGAAAGATATCATTATGCTAGGTGATTTCATCTGGGTCCCTAAACCTCTTAACTTTTTACCACCTCAGTTGTTTAAAGTTTAGATCCTCAAATTACTTTATCTTGGACTAAATCCTTATTAACTGTGAGAACAGCATACTACATGCTGGGGTCCTGTCTGATTATATCAGCTACCACTCCCCTGTAGTTTGCATTTGGTCCTGTAAGTGTCCACATCCTCCCCTCAAGCTCCTATTCATTAGAGACTTCTCCAAGTGTGACCTATCTCATTTATTCTCTGACCTTAGTGCTGTCAACTGGTCAGTAGTTCACACCTTGCCCAATATTAACTAATCCCTTAGCTTTTTCACTGCTACCCTATCTTCAATCCATGAGAAGCACTTCCCACTTACTACAGACATACAATGCGAATGTGGCTCTCTAGGGAGTTTCTTAAGAAAATGAAGCTTAGAGATGCAACTTGGCCAGCTTAGAAGTCAGGCACCTTCCTCTTATCCTGAAATACGTTCTACTGGCTGCTTAATCTTTGCAAGTGTGAGATAAAGGCTTGCAAGGCTGACTGTCTCAGACTCCAGCAAACCCAACGCTTGCGGAACTCCCACAACTTTTGGGATGATGTAAATGCTTTCATTTAGCCTGGAAAGAGGCAGAATATCATCAAACTAAAAATGTAGGCTGATATACTCACTGACCGTCTCCAAATTGCCATGTTACTTAATACAAAATTTACTGACCTTTCCAACGGGAAATCTCTTCTCCCCTCCCCTCCATTGATTCTAGTCTACCCACCAAGAGCTGGACTCAGATGATCCCTAAATCTCCCTTTCTACTTTAAGGCCACTTCTGCCTACATAATATGCAATCTTCTTAGGTCCCTACCCAACCACAGCGGGGCTAGCAGTGACGGCTTAGTCTGTAGTTTCTCAGATTATCTGCCAATTTAATTTGCAACCCTCTCACTACCATTTTCAACCTAACCCTGACCTATTTGTAAATCCACTAAACCTGAAAATTGACCAAGATGGTCCAAATCTTCAAATCTAGGGACCCCACCCTCCTTAACAACTAGAGACCTGTCTCCATCCTGTTCCACCTGAAAAAGATAATTGAAAAAGATGTCTTTCAACAAATCTCAGACTATGTGTTCAAGTACAACCTATTCTCCCTCCAACAACATGGTTTTAGAAAGGGCCACTGTATAACTACTACATTGGCCTGTTTTAGTGACTATGTCATCGAGGGCATGGATGAAGGTAAACTCACTGGTGCTGTGTCTGAGTATTTAACAAAGGCATTCAACCAGATGGCCCACAACCTCTTTTTCAGCAAACTGACTCACATTGGTTTCTCCCCTGTTTCTACCTGTATGTCCTGATTTTTGAAACTACCTCTCATGACGCTTAGTACAGACTACTTCTAAATTCTTGTACACATTGAGTGGAGTCCCTAGTTGTCCATCCTTGGGCCCATTCTGTTCTCCTTATTCATCTTCCTCCCCAAAGACTGTAAGCAGTGTCATACGCTCCTCTATACTGATGACTTGATTATTTTCCTTAGTGCCAAGTCCACAGGTGAAATATCATGCATCCACATGGAGGAATTCAGTGTTTTGCAGAGGTGCTTCCCAGGAAACAACCTTCTTATTAATGCAAAAAAGACCAAGGCCTTACTGTTCGTGTCCAAGTCGCTATGCCAATGGCACAATGCAACATCTACAGTGAAGATCATTACAGTGACAGAAATTGACAGGTCAATGTAATGGTTCCCACTGACACTGGCACTGCATCTCCTAGTGTTTAGCCCCCTCCCCAAGACAACTTGGAGTTTGATATATAAATACTGA
This sequence comes from Neoceratodus forsteri, assembly GCA_016271365.2. Taxonomy (NCBI): domain Eukaryota; kingdom Metazoa; phylum Chordata; order Ceratodontiformes; family Ceratodontidae; genus Neoceratodus; species Neoceratodus forsteri. Next base: position 1,384,779,683 of record CM057458.1, on the reverse strand, counting down.
GGTGTGTGTGTGGGCAGATCCCCCTACATGGGGAGTTTGGGGGGTGCAGCCCCCCCTTACAAAAACATACTGACATACTGACAGCACAATAGCATTGTGTCTGTCAATGTCGGTGACCTTGATGTCACTGTGGCATGGGTAAACCATCCAAACCTAGGCTTGCCAAGACAGCAAAACAGTCAAGCCCCCTGCATATTCTGTCACCTGATAGTACCCCCTCTGATTGTTCACAGCCTTCAAATACCTTGAAGTCACACTCCACTATAGATGCAGCAAAATTTAAATTTGCTGGTGAAGTTTCAGCAAAGTTGGGAATTTCACCTTTGCAGAGCAATGCTCGAAGTTGTGCTCATAAGCTAAAAATTATCGGATTTGACTTTGATGTTTTTTCCGTGAAATTTCTCCCCAAAGTGCAGAATTTTGCAAACAAAGTGCATAATTCATGGATGAACTTTTGCACTTTGTGGTGCATGCCCACACTTCGTGATCTGCAGATTTCATGAATTTCACAAATTCTCTTTTTGCAAATTTCTCTGAATTCATGGATTAATTTCTGGAGCAAATTTTGCAGACTTTGCACATCTCTACACTTGACCCCTTCTTGATCAATACAGAACACATAGGGCTCATGATCAAATACATCAGTCAGAAACTGGGGATCCATTTCCTGCTTAAGAACCAAATGACCCCCCCAAGTACATCTAGTGGTTCCATGTCATAACGGTGAATGCCTAAAGGTGATCACCATTATACAGAAGTCAAGAGTGACAAAAATTTATTTCAGCACTGTGACGCCCCAGCACACAGCAAAAGCATGCTGGGGACTTAGTTTTTAATAATTTCTGTGGGGGGAGCTGCACCCCCAGATCCCCCCACATGGGAGGCTTCACCCTCACACCCCCTACTAAAAGATTCTCAATTCCAGGGTAGTGCATGTTGTGGGGGCCAAAAACATAAAAAAAAAGGTTTGGGCCAGGCATAACAAAAACGCACCAGTACCTGGACCTGAACCCTGCCGACCGACACTGGCAACCCACCCACCACACCACGAGGTCAGCACAGCAAATGATTATGGCACCACCTCTTACATCCCTTGCTATGCATGCCTGCTCCCATCTCTCCGGGGTGCACATACCTATAGTGACAGGATGTCACTATATTCTCCAACCCCCCCATGTGGCCACCATATCCCCTGTGTGCCATCACTGCAATGCACTAGGGAGAGGGTTGCCATTATTGTCAGCACCCTTCCCCAAGTGCCCACATCATGGACACCTCATCTAGCTATCGCAAAGGGGGGTTTGTTCCCCCTACTGTTCTACTGCTCTCTGGAGAACGCATGATTTGGGTCAAGGATCAAGTCGTAGTTTGTGAGGTAGCGAGTATAGTAGTTACTACAGCACTGCAAGGCATTATTCTACTTTCAGCTCTTTCACTGTATTGTTCTTCGGGTTTCTGATTGAGGTTTCTGCTACTATCTTTGCAGCTATTGAAATGTGCGCACTCCAGGAAACGATAGAATTTTGAGTGTGCTTGTGGTACAGAATTACAGGCCTTAACAATCCTGATGGATAAAAGGGACATATGGACACTATTTGTATGTACAAGAACCTGTACAGTGGATGTCCTTTAAATATAGGAAATTTGTATATTCTCTTGGATTTGCTGTAAGGGGGCCCAATACTCTCAAAGGCCGAGCACCTGAGAAGGCTAGAGAATTTGGACAAACTAGACACTTTTGAATATATTCTGGAAGCATTTTACTAGTAGTTGAATTGCTTTGCTTTGCTGAACTACTCTATTAACTAACTTATTTGTGACTTTTCAGACTTTTTTGTCTCAGATTTGTCATGTTCGACTATTGTCTGTTGCAGTGATGTAAGATTGCTGCAGCAATTTATTGAAGAGAGGCTGTTGTGTATTAAGCACTGTTTTATTAAGTATAAATTATTCTGTATTTGTATTCAGTGGTCCTTGGGACTATAAAGAGACTCTTAGAGACTTTTAGTAATTTTTAGCAACTTAGACAGTGATTTACACTGTGGTATATATGTATTCAGGGAAGCATGGTGGTTACAAGAGCTCAATCTGTAGATGACATAGGGGGATATCCCGGGGGATTAAATCTGGATGTGGTTCCTTTTTCCCCCTTGTTGCCCCCAGGCAAAGAGAGCAAAAGGAATAAGAAAAGTAAAAGGGCTAATAACAATGGTAATAATAGTACAAATAGTATTAGTAGTACTACTAACAGTTACAAATATAAAAAAACTTAGCTCTAAACCTGAAAAGCTTGATGACCTTGTAAAGGCCAATTAAAAAAAGACCCTTAAAAAGAAAAGGAAGTGCATATTTGAGGGCCATAATAAAGAAGAAAATTCTAAGACCATCTCTAATAAATTATCAAAATCACAGCTTGAACAAGCTAGACTGGCTGATCCAACCAAACAGATCACGCAGACTAAGCAAACAAGTATCCTTGCTCATTGTGTCACAAAGGCAATTATGGGTACGAAGGATAGTAAAAGGAGAAAGCAGGAGGAGGTAGAAGGTGAGGTGGGTGTACAAGAACAGAATGTTTTAATAGTGTTAACATTAAAAAAAATTACCTCAACACCGAATTTAATGGTATCAGTGAGCTCTAAGCTAGAAGAATGATCCCATGTTAAAGATAGTTTTGATCATCAGATATCTGAGCTTGATGTAGTAATTCCAGATAAAATTGGGAAAAATCTTTAGATATCAATAAATGCTAATCAGAGGCTATCAGATGTCTCTTTAGTAGGGGCTGATGTTGATTCTTCATTATCTCTTTATGAATCACATAATTGGATTCTTTCTGGAGCTGAAGTGTGTCTCGAAGTGAGTCCCCAGACCCCTGTGAAATCTATGACAGGCAGGTCTGTTATTAAAAATGATTCCCTGGAAATAAAACTTCTCTTAATTCTAATTTAAGTGAGATAATGTTGGATCTACAAAACATGATACTTGGTTTAAAATCTTTAAATACAGATTTAATATCAAGGCGTGGAGATATTTGCCCAGGAAAATCATATGCCTAGGGTAATTGATTCAATAACTCCAGGTAACTCCAATGAAGAGATTTTAAAGACCTCAATGATGTATTATCCAACAGCTCTAAGTCATGATTTCATTGATATAATGAAGAATCAGCATGCACCTAATTTAATTTTGATGGAGCAGTTTGGGATGGTGAGAGAAGAGTTGGCTAATCTGAAAATAAATATAGCTACCAATGGAGCAAAGATGGAGGATATAATCAGAACATTGAATAATATTTACCCACCTAGAGATTCTTCCTCAGTTCCTCTGATACATGCAGAAGATTTAGGTAGTCCAGTAGTAATTAATAGTTCCAATTCCCTAATAGTTAAGGTTACCAGTTTTGAACCCCTGATAGTTAGTGTGGATAAGTTAACAAACCAGGAAAAGCAGAAGAGGCAAAATAATAAAAAATCCTAAAATAAAGACAAAGACAAAGGGAAACTAAGAAAAGCTGGAAATAACAACAAAATCCACAACAAAAGTATATTAATAGTAAATATGAAACTGCTCCAGAAAATACAAATAAAAGGAGGAAAAGGAAATACAGAAATAAAAAGGATAGGGTTTTTTCCCTTGAAGGCTACTGTACTGATAACAATAACTTAGCTGATTTAGAACCCATTGATGTGAAAGAGGGACTTCCTGATGGTTCTGTTCAATCTACTGAATTTGAAATTGTCCAAATTAGTAAGAAGGATGATGATGAAACTGATCTAAAGAAAACTTGCCAAGAAGAATCTAATTAGACTAGGATATTGACCAACAGTAGTAAGGATAAACCTCCAAGCATACCTGATCTTAAAAGTTACATCAGAATTTTGGGTTTACAACTGGAGATTGATATGACTGAGGAGCACTTGAAGAGATGGATCCTCTCCATCTTTAGAGACACTGTGGGTCTCTCTGTGGAGGATGAGGACCTTATCTTTACCAGGGATACATTATCTGGTGAGGTGTCTACAGTAATTAAAATTTTCAGTTGTCACAAAAAAGTACTCTACTATAGTTGGAGGAATGTAGAGGGGTTATCCTTTGGAAACCTACGTTTTGAGCTAGTGAATGGTTATGATAACAAACACAAGGAGGTGGGGGATGGTGGATGCAGCCCTGTCTCACTTACATTATTTGGTTTGAAATGGATGTACAAAGAGATTAGAGATAAGCTCAGATTTTCACTTTGTAACTTCCTCTCAAATATTATTATGATTAAATGGAATTATGGATGTTTTTAGACATCCTAGTTTGCATCAAGATTGCCAGGTAGATCTGCTATGTTATAATAAGGACTCAAGTGAAAGAATTATGGCTAAGGAAGTGCTCCTTGACAGTATGGGAATCCATGTTGTTGATTCACCAGTGATTTCTAATGGCTCTGTATCGGTTAAAGTTAATTCAGTTTCTAATAAACAGGTGCAAAATGCTATGGGCAAACTAACACAGCAGGATCAAAAACAAAGTTGCTGGTCTGACTTGAGACTTGAAAATAGATTTGAGCAACTTTGAGATTTGGTGGATTGACACATCTCAAAAATCACAGATCCCCCCATGACTCAGTACTCAATACATAAATAAGACAGCCTTTTAAGGACTCACTAAATCATCTGACTTTCATATCATGGAATATTGCCAGGTATACGGCCAAATTGGTGGATATAGAATTTGTTGAATTTCAGTCTGTTTTTTCTGTGATTTGCCTACAAGAAACTTGGCATGCACATGATGATGATGATATTAATATGGATGGTTATCAAACCTTTCATAGTCCATGGAGTAAAATATCTAAACTCGGAAGATGAGCTGGGGACCTGATTATTTATGTTAAAACAAACATTTTTGACAACTGCTCTCAAATAGAGCTTAATAATCAGAACCCCTTTTCCTTCAGACCCATCTCCCCCACAGAAACCTTAGATGCCCTGCTCTCCCTGAACCCCTCCAAAGGCAAATTCCCCGATGGTCTCGATAACAAACTCCTCTTACTTTCTGCCCTGCCATTGCTATGCCCCTAGCCACCCTACTAAATTTATCTTTCACCACCTCGTCACTCCCTTCCATATGGAAGCATGCTACTGTACTACCCCTTCCATAAGGTGGAGATCCTTCCTCCACTACTAACTACCATCCCATCTCCCTCCTCCCCTCCCTCGCCAAACTCCAAGAACACCTAGTTCTATCCCAGCTCTCCCACTTTCTCTCAGAAATTAACTTCTTCACCCCATTTCAGTCTGGCTTCAGAAAACACCACTCTACTACCTCTTCTCTACTAAGACTCACGGACGCCATCCTCACTGGGATTGATAAACGGCTTATCATGGCTGCTATTTTCATTGACCTAGCTAAAGCTTTCGACATGGTATCCCACTCTCTCCTACTATCCCGCCTATCAGGGGCGGGGTTAGCTGAGTCCACCACTAACTGGTTCAGTGCCTACCTACAAAATAGAACCCAACCCACTAAAATAGCTGACCACATCTCCCCCCCCATCACCACCGGCATTCCCCAAGGCTCAGTTCTTGGTCCCATCCTATTCTCCATCTTTCTAAATGATCTGCCAAATTCATGCTCCTCCTCTGCAATATACATGCATGCGGATGACACTGTCATCTTTATCTCCGGCCGGACCCACGAAGAACTTACTTCCAAACTACAAACGGATTTCAACAAAATCCAACATTGGTTCAATACCAACCAACTCTCCCTAAATGCAAAGAAAACTGTCCCCGTGACCTTTGGTACCAGGCAGCGTCTATCCAAGCTCACCCACCCTCTGATCTTCCATACACTAAATAACACCATCCTTGAAGAAGTGCCCTCCTTTAGATATCTAGTGGTCTGGCTCGATTGCCACCTCTCCTTTACCACACACATAGATGCCATCATTTCAAAACTGCACCCAAAACTTGAGGCCCTATACCGGAACTGCTTCTGCCTCTCTCTTCCCGTCAGATGCGATTTAATCATGAAAATGATTCTACCACCTTCAACTACTGTGACATAGTCTACAGTTCCACCTCAAAGACCACCCTAGCCAGACTGGACCCCCTCTTTAATGCATTCTGCCGCTTTGCTCTAGATGCCCCCTCCCACTTGCATCACTGCATACTCTACCATTCTCTGGCCCTGCCAGCCCTGCACAACCTGCGCCTAATCCACACTGTGAAATTCACTTCCAACTTCTGGCTAGGCTCCCTCCCACCCTATCTAGCATCCTCCCTATCTTCCCCACCTACCCCCACCCACGCCCTCAGGTCCACCGACACAAGGCTTTTATCCATCCCCTACTGAAGGACCACCACCGGCCAATCAGCCTTCTTCTACCTCTTCCCCAAACTCTGTAATGGCCTACCAGCCCAGATCCACCATTCATTGTCCAAATACTCCTTATCCTCTGCCCTCTCTAACTTCCTTACTACAAATTGCAACTGCCCCTAACTCCCCTCTACTTCGATACCTCTCCCCCTGTTCCCCCCAGAGCCTGACCAGCGGCCTGGCAATTCACCTAATTGACTGGCTTATATACTGCCCCTCACACTTACACCCATGCTATCTCTCCTCTCTCCCCCCATCTAACATACCCTCCACTGCCCTACCCTCAACAATCACTACCATGCTCACTCCTTCTCCTTCTCACCCCATCTAAACTTACCTCCCCATGCTCCTATTACCTACTAGTCTTATCCTCCCTTACCCTCCCATCCTGCTCTCCAATGCCTACTGGCAACCTGGGAATCCCACTGCAGCACAAGTCTGGTACTGTCACTCAGACTGTCCTGGCATAATAGTGTGCAAATTGCACTTATGTAACTATTGGATTCCCTCATTGTGTAACCATGTTATGTTCACCTCCTTCCCTGTTGTACATGCTCTCCATTGCTCCCACTGTGCCTTCTACACATTTATGTTTACCTACAATATGTCTAACCTTGCCTTTATAACTATGAATTGTATATCGTTGTTTGCTCACTGTTCTGTACTGCTCTTCTTTGCAATTTCCATATGTAATATCTCCAATCCAAGTACACTGTCTGTATTGCACTACTGTGAAACTCAACTACTGTGTGTATACCTGCCTCTTCTGTAACTCCTCCCTCCCTCCAGGTCACACTGTGAGATGAGCATCTTGTTGCTCAGCGTGCCTTTCTTGGTGAAACATTTTCAATAAATAAATAAATAAGATTATTAGGAGATGGTTTCTCGATAATTCTATGTAATATATACATTCCACCTAAGTCCTCAAAATGTTTTGATATAGGAGTTTGGTATAAGATAGAGGGTCAAATTACTAAAATCACTGAAGACTTTCCAAATGACCATCTTTTATTGATTGGAGACCTTCAAGTATTGGTAAACATGATGGGTTGGCTTATGACACAATATTTGGTTATATCAATCAATCAATCAATCAATCAAGTCTTTATTTAACCAGGCATTCATCGTTGAGTAGAAGCTCATTTGCAAGATGGACCTGGGTGGAGTATGAACAATTGTATATACAGGTCAACACAGGTATTTACAAGGCATTACAGATAATACTCTTTACAGAGAGGAAGAAAAAGAAGTTCATATGTACATAGAATTATACAGATATTGTACAGATTACATGGTATTTACATACATAGAAGTGTCTATAGGAAGATAAAGCAGGTTATCTACGGTTGCAGGAGGAAATAATGGAAGAAAAAATTAACAATAAAAATATACACCAGGTAGAGGTGAAGGTAGGGGGGAAGGGATGGAGGTAGGGGAAGAAAGGCTAGGAGGGCATGGTGCATGGTGTATCCTGAAGCTGCAAAATTTATTAGGCGATCCAAAGATTTGGTTACAAATAGAAAGGGAACTAGGTTAATTGAAATGCTTAAGTTAAATGGCATATTCCCACTAAATGGTAGGTTGTGTAGTGATGAAGATGGGAAATTTACATACCATTCTGCCATTGCTGAATCTGTTATAGACTTAGCATTATGGAGAGGTCCCCTGAACTTTTGGTCATCACTCAGAATCGATGCCAGGACAGAGAGTGATCATTATCCTGTTTGTTTGACCGCAAACAGTGAATTAATTAGAACTGAGCCAATAACACCACAAACTTTTAATAAGGTTAATGTGGAGGTTCGGAATATGAAAAGGCTAATTTGGACAAATATATATATATTTTTTTCAAATCAAAGTTTATTGCTTTTAGAATACAGAGAACAGGTCCAGTAAAAACAAACTGTAAGGTACATTGAGTCAGAGACAAAGCAAATCTATATAGACTGGAACTGTCCCCTCTCCCTCCCGACCCTAAACCCACCCCCACCCCTAATATAACCCTCCCTCCCAATTCAGCACAGTCTATATCTATCAACATAGTCATCAGACTCTACCCCTAACATCAAAACATTATATGTTAGATGGTGAACACCGTGTGAAGAGGCTCCCATATCCTTTTGTATCTGTCCATTCTATTATTGAGACTAGCCACCATCTTTTCCGTTCTAAGATTAGCAAGTAGCTCTTTCAACCATTCAGAATAAGAGATATCAGCACTGTCTTTCCAATGACAGAGAATAACCTTTTTAACAGATAGGGATATCAAAGCTATATGATATCACCTGATGGTTACTGGAATTGTGGCATAATCACCTAAAAAGCAAACCTCAGGGGTAAAAATATCCAACAGCCCTAACAAGGGATCCATCTTCTGCTGAATATCTTTCCAAAATGTAGAGGCCTTGGGAAAGTCCAAAATATGTGATACATAGAGCCCTCTGCCTGCTGGCAATGAGAACAGGTGAGTGAAACAGTAAGTCCATATTTATATCATTTTTGAAGGGTATAATATATATTGTGTAGTATATGGAATTGAGTAACCCATAGTCTATCTGGGCAAATATTTTTGATCAAAACTTATGTGCAAACTTGGAATTGCTTTTTGACAGATACACTAAAATCACTAATATAGATTTTGAGGTTAAAAATAAACATATGATGGAGATTTTGGAAATGATTCAACAAAACATCTATATGAAGGTGTCAAATAGTAAATGTATTAAAAAACAGAAAGGTTGGTTTGATAATGAATGCCTAACTCAGAAGCACCTGTTGAGTGTGCAGCTGAGGAAATACAGCAAATCACCTATTGTTAACAACCTAGCACTTTTGAGGATTGAAAGAAATAAGTATAGGAAATTATTAATTGACAAAAAGAAACAATATTATTTACATCAATGGCAACAAATGAACCAGGGAATTAGAGCCAGAGATGATAAAACTTTCTGGCAGGTGGTAGCCAATAGATGAAAGCAGACGACAAATCAAAAAGAGAGTGCTATGGGGATAGGGATTGATATAACTATTACACACAGATTCTATTTCATGAATCACATAAATCTATTCCCTTATTTGAGTTAAATGTGATACCACAGCTCAAAATTATTACCAATATTGAAGTGAGTGAGGCAATAGACAGATTGAAAAATAATAAGGCTCTGGGCCCTGAACAAATTCCCAGTGAAATTTATAAACATTTGAAACATAAATGAGTTGAGATTCTGGTGCATTTTAGAACATTTGCATAAAAAATCATATTCCTGATTCATGGAGGGGTTCTGTTATTCTACCCATTTTCAAGAAAGGCGATAGGGAGCTTCCAGCAAACTACCACCCCATTAGTTTAATTGACATTATGGAAAAATTACTCTCAAAAATTCTGCTTAAACATTTGGTTTTGAATATTCAAGAACTGGGTGATTTTTTCCAGGGACAAGTTGGCTTTCATGAGTCTTTTTCGACTCTTGACAACATTTATATACTACAGCATTTACAAGAAAAATATGCAAAATTAAGAGGTCAACAGTTATACTTGCCATTTATCGATTTTTCATCAGCTTTTGATACCATAAATAGAGAACTACTGTGGTGTACTATGAGAAGTGAGAGAATTGACCATGCACTTATTAATGCAATTAAACTATTATATAAATAGAATAATAGATAGGTTACAGTGAATTACAAGGCTGTAATTCCATCGAGAGGTTCTAGGGACATAGATAACCTAGGCGAAGCTCGAGAAAGGTTTCTATGTCCCAGAATTTCTGAGATAAGTGCAACCGAGTAATTACTGTAACCTAATTTTTATTTTTTGAATATATGGATCCGATTCGAAAAATGTGCTTCTTTTAAAATTCTGTGAACTGGGCTGGCTGCCTGTTGCACTGAAGAAGTGCTCGCTCTCGGCTGACCCACGCACAGACAGTATTGAAGTTGTGCCCGGATTTGTGAGGAAAGCTTTTACTTTAATTTGGTAATCCTACCGTTTATTTTCTTTGTTCATCCGGCAGGTAATCCACTTTTCTGAGAAATAAATATAAAAAAACAAACTGGGCATAACTAGAGTTGCTCTCGCTATGTTTTCACGTTTGGTTTGCCCGCCTACTCAGAAAGTGTGCCAATGGCATTGCGCGTTTACATTGGGTGCACAGACTGGAACGTGGCACCATGGCAACCATATTTGTGTGGCAGGCAAACTGGCGCATGCGCTGTGGGATTTCAGTGATAATACTATCGTTCAGAGCTGAAACGATAGTATTATCAGCAGTGAATGATAGTATTATCAACAACAACCAATAGTATTATCGCTTGAGGAAGGGTAGAATTATCAGAAAGGGAGTAGTGTATTATAGGGATTTTTTTGTATGACTTTTGATAGTATTATTTTAACAATCCATATATTACATACCAATACTTGGGCTCAGGTTAGAAATAGTGGGGGGAGATTAACTGAACGTTTTGATACCAATTGTGGTGTGAGACAGGGCTGCATTCTTGCTCCCTCGCTTTTTTCAATGTGTATAAACAGCTTCCTAGAAAGTATAAATGAATTACATGCTGACTCTCCAAAAATTGGAAGAGATATATGTGGAATTCTTGCTTATGCTGATGATTTATTACTGCTTCCATTGACTCCAAAGGGACTTTAGACAAAGTTAGATGAGTTGGCTATTTTTGCAGATCAAAACTTTCTTAGAATAAATATGAATAAATCAAAGGCTATGATATTGGGTGGCACTACATGTAACTTTAATTGGTTTATAAAGTCTGAAAAGATGGAGCTTGTCAATGAATACTAGTATTTGGGAATTGTGGTATCTCCTTCCTTTAAGTGGAACAAGCACTGTGATACTATCTCAGTGAAAACGGAGAGAACCAATGCAGCTCTGAATAGCTTTAACTATAAATATGGTGGTAATTCACTCGTTCCCCTTTTAAGGACTATTGAGGCCAAATACAATTCCCAAGTTCTTTATGGGCGTGAGATATGGGAACATAAATATATCACTAAGCTGGAAAAAACAGTGATGTGAGTACTTCGAAGAGCCATTGGTTTCCTTAAAACAACTCCTGCCCATTTTGTTTGGGCTGGACTGGGTCTTTCCAATTTAACTGCTCTAGCTGAGTTCTGTATAGTTAACTTTTGGATCAGGCTTAATCTTCTACCAGACCAACGTTATGCAAAAAAATGTTTACTTGAAAAAGAGCAGTGGGAACTTCTGTACTGCAAGAAATCTAAATGGTTGTCTTTAGTTAAAGATATATTGAAATCAGTTGGTCTTTTGTATTTGTTTGAATTGACAACTCAATGAATCTGTATTTCTGAGAGCTATGGTCCATGTCTTAAGCATCTGATTATTAAGAAATATAGGTTCTATGACTTACAGTATATACAGGACTCAAAATTTGCAATCTGATATGCTTGAAATGATTGTCATCATTACTTTTGTTAATATTTAGAATACCTAGCGTATCCTGAGATGCGTCGGACATATGCAAGATTCTGGATTGTTTTTTTCTTTTCTAATATTCTTATGTGTAGGTTTAATAAGAACTATGACCAAGAGTGCACTTACTGTTTTTGGGGTAGCAATGAGAGGGAAGACTTGGAACAAGTAGTCTTGAAATGTCAGTGGTTTAGGGCAGCCAGACAGAGATGGCTGGGCCCTATTCTTGTCTCCTTTACAGACTGTTCAAATAAGATAATACTAAGGACACTCTTTGTTACAGAGGAGGGTTATACTATTAGAAATACTGCTCTTTTTTATGTAATATACAGAAAATAAGAAAATGGATAATATGGACCATTCAGGGTTAATCCTCCTGCTTAAATGCTGCTAGAATTATTTACTGTTTTGCACAAAACATATGTGATTATAAATGTAAAATGTATTGTCTATTTTATGTCAGCTGGAACTAATTGTTTTGTAATGATCTTTTTATGACTGAACAAATAAAATGAATACATACATGCATACTGCTCTCCGATTTATACGCATGCCTCCTTCTACAACTGTTCTTGATTAAATACAGCCCACAACAATATTTGTGGGTTTGTCTTGTTGGCCCCCTACTCCACTTGCCACTGCTCCCTTTACCAGTCCCTTGGCTGGTTCTCCCCTCAAGCTCACCATGAATTCCTGCTTGGCTGCCTCATTGATAAACCCTTTTGGAGAGGCAGACCTCTCCTTTGAATTGCCTCCTCATTCCCAAGCTGTGCCCGCAGACTCAGGTCCTTATCAATCTTGCTCCTGGAATATCTCCAGGTGAAGCTATGTGAGTCAAAATGCCTTCTGTGTTACTGCCCCTTACCACTGGAGCAGCCTGCCAGTTTCACAACATTCGCTAGGGATAAACTACCTATTCTAAACCCACTACAAGGTGATTTTCTTGGCTGTCTGCTTCAGCCTGCAAGTGCCCCCTGATATTACCAGATGTCTGCTGTGAAATAATCTCACTACACTTTTGTTATTTTTTAATTATCAAATGGTGCCATTTGTTGCAGTCACTCAAGACGAAGATCTGTGAAATTTGCATGAATTATTCTGTTAATCATGTTAACTGTCTGAATTTTACAGTTCTGACTTATTCTCTAATGTTTAGATATTGTACAATATCCTTTAACTGTACCGAGTTTGACATATTGCCTTGCATTGTATTTTCTAATTGTATCTTGCCCCTGTATATGTTACTTGCCTTGCCTACATGTTCTTCTTTCCTAAACCTGTTTGTGCCATCTTGATGGCCCGGATGGTGCCTGAAAATGGTCCCTGGGACCAGTGCACCCACCTGGTTAACAAACAAACATACAAATAAATGGGCATTTATTTATTTAGGGACATCATTAGTACTGTCAATTTGAAATCTAAGATCCAAGTAGACTGAAAACATACTAATTAAGCCACAAGCAAAAGGAATGCATCTTCAAAGGATATGGTGGTACTCAGAACACAAACAGCAAAAATCAAAATTACCTTGGCACTCACATCTGTATTTTTTTTTATAATTTATTTACCAAAAGAGGCCACCTGAGATATAGCACCTCTTTTTAATTGGTGTCCTGCTTTTGCCTATTTCTACAGTTGAATGTGCTGATGTATTGAGAGATTAAAAGACTTGCCCAAGGTTAAACATTGATTATTTGGCTTTTACAGGCTTTGAACATGCAGTCTCCTTGTTCCAAAACCACCGCTTTAACCAGTAAACAATCTTTCTTCTGCATTTGCAACTGTATTTGAATGAGGTACTACAAATCAAGAGACAAACAGTAAAAAAGAAATCATTAAAAAAAGAAAATAGTGACCTCACTAAAGGAATTAACCTGCTTTTTTGTATCAGCAGATGCTTTATCTAGCACCCCAAACCAGCCTTGTTTAATGGTACTTCTACAAGTCCTTTGACACTGATGCACATGTTAAAATTCTGAGCAGTGTACAGTTGTGCAGTATACATAATGCATACACAAGATAGATCACTAACTGACACGGGCAGCAGCAGAGGGCTGTAGTGGATGAACACCATCATCATCAGCAGCAGCAGCAGAAGCATATTAGCCCAGTTGCATCACTGTAGCACTCTCATCTTCCACAATGTGAAAAATAATTTGGACAGGATCATGTTTAGAAAGTTAAACTTGGTGTCTTCTGGAGATGACAGAGGAAGCGGCAGCTTAGGAGTGGAGCTCCAGACCTTTTAACCAATATTAAGAAACATGGACAATCATTCTGAACAAAAATAAGATCAGACTCATGTCAAGAAGCTCCAGAGAGTCTAATAAACCAATCCAGAAACTTAAAGACACTGTACAAGGCAATTGATGTGCAAGCAAATCTCCCTGCAGGATCCACTACCCAGCTTCATTGGTACAGGATGATGATGTAGAAGTGTCCGAGTCGGGGAGGAAGCATGAATAGAAATTTATCCCATGCTATGGCTGGAGTTTAAGACAATAGTAGCTATAGTCTGAAAAACTGAGATGACATAAAAAAGGCTCACATGTAATTGAGAACAGAGCAGCAGAAATAGAGCAGTGAATCACAGAACTAACAGACAATATGACTAGAATGGGAAGGTTGTTCCAACTGTCCATCTGCTGAAACAAGAAAGTGGCATTAGCAACAAGTTTGATGAGAACCTATGGCATAAGAGAGGCAGTCAAAACCAAAGCCCAATCAATAATTGAGTTCCAACAAAAAAAGGGAGACACTCCATGGCCTACCCCCTCTAGATTTGGCCATACAAAGGACACACAAGGCCCTTGAACCTAAGCCTATGGACCCTAAGGCCAGGCCACTTTTAATTCTCACAAAATGTATGGTGTTTCACTCCAAGGAAACTGCACAGTGTGTTGCCTGGAATACAAAAGATCTAACTTACACTGCTCACCAAGCCAGCATGGACCATGATTACACCAGGTTGATCTAGCAAGTTTGGATGGAAACATGGGATAGTTTGAGACAACTGAAACAGAACGCAGTATAGGTCCACATGCTCTTCCTTTCTGGAGTCTTACTTAACTGAAGGATGGGAGGCACATACAAACACATGAAAACAGCCAGCAAAAGAAGGCCTATTGGTCTATGTAGTCTGCTTGAATTGCAGAGCTCTTCCTAGCAAATACTAAGGGCTTCGCCCCCATCCTTATCATAGAAACATAGAATTTGATGGCAGATAAGGACCGCTTGGCCCACCTAGTCTGCCTATTTTCCTACCTAACAGATAAGCTGCAAATCCTAGTTAACCAACAGCTTACTTCAAAATTGAATCAAAATCAAATCAAAATTGACCCAACCCTTTAACCCTTTCTTGCCCTCCCCCATTGACCCTGACCCTCTTTTTCACGCTGTCCCAACTGCTCTTGAATCCATCCAGCATCTCCAAGGAGAAAATATACTCTCTGAGTTAGGGAGGTTGTGTGAAAAAACATTCCTCTAGCGGAATTTCTGTGAAAGTGCAAATGTTGCTTCCGCGAAAGTTCGGAAATAATTTTCATAACTTTTGCAGAAATTCTGCCTTAAAACTGCAGGATAAATATATAGACTGTCGGTTAATTTATTAAACTGCAGGGGAAAAAATCTACAGAATGAATCACTGCCAGTGGTCAGTTCTGAGGCTTTTTTTTACCACAGTTTAAATCATTACGCCCCACTGATCAGGGTTCTAGCAAATAAATGAATAAATAAAAACTTCAATCCCTCCGTCAGACCCTCTTGGTCTCAAGTGGCCCATCCACCAACTAATCATGGGTCCCAAGAAAAAAACCCTCATCCCTAGTGTATAGTGGTCCCCCTCCCCACCCAGTGATCACTGCCCATGAGTCCTGGTAAAGAAGAAACAAAAACTCCAGTCTCTCTCTCTCTGGTGTCTAGTGGCTCCCCCACCCTATCCTGGATTCCCTTAATCTACAAAAAAACAGTCACCAGCCCACCAACTCATCTATAGAAACATAGACTTTGATGGCTGATAAGGACTGCTTGGACCACCTAGTCTACCTATTTCCCAACCTATTGGATAAGCTGCCGATCCTAGTTAACCAACAGCCTACTTTTTCCTACTCCCATACCAGAATTGCCTTATGTCTGACCCATGCATTCTTGAATTCTCCCACTGTTTTTGACCACACAACCTCCTTAGGAAGGCCATTCCACGCGTCTACCACCCTCTCTGTGAAACAATACTTCCTCACATTGCCCCTGAGCCATCCCCCCTCTATCTTCAAATTGTGTCCCCTTGTTCTTGTACATCTCTTTTTCTGAAAGATACTGCCCTCTTGGACTTTGTTGATTCCATTGAGGTACTTGAAAGTTTCTATCATGTCCCCCTTCTCCCTTCTTTCTTAAAAGGTATACATATTAAACACCTTTAGTCTCTCTTCGTATGGTTTCTGTTGCAAACCCTGCACCATTTTAGTTGCTCTCCTCTGGACTGCCTCCATCCTATGTCCTTGTGAAGATGGGGTCTCCAGAACTTCACACAGTAATCCATATGGGGTCTCACCAACTGTCTGTACAGAGGAATGACAACTCCCTGTTTTTTGCTGGTGATGTCTCTCCCTATACATTCCAGTATCCTCCCAGCCATCCTTACTGCCTTCTCACATTGCTTGCTTACCTTCAGGTCCTCTGATATGACTACTTCCAGGTCCCTTTCCATTTTTGTTGTTTTTAAATCCTCCCTCATTGTGTACTCTTCCCCTGGGTTTTTGTTTCTCAGGTGCATTACTTTGCACTTCTTTACACTGAATCTAAGAAGCCCTCTATTCCCAGTATTCCCTGGTGTCCAGTGGACCCTGCATCCCCGATCCCTTATAAAAAAAGTAATCCCAATTTTCTGGTGTCTGTTGGACCCCCTAACCCCCCACCCTGACAGTTCATCTGCCACCACCCCACTCCCCCCCACCTCACCCTGAGTGGGCCACCAGCACAGCCCTCCTCTCTCCTCCACTACTGGTGGCCCACTGAACTGTCAGTGAATGACCTCATGGTTGTACAAGCACACGCTCATTCACTGACAGTTCATTAAACTGTGGCTAGAATTAATTTTGCAGTGTATATGCATTTTTCTACAGTTCAAAAAAAATTCAGTGGAACCCGGTGAAAATCCATGGAAAATCCCAGTTTTGCCAATGGCGAACGTTTTGAAATTAAAATTTTGCGGAAGTTCCATGGAAGTGGAATTCACAACTTTTGCCCACCCCTATTCTGAGTTTGTTCCAACCCATCAACACTCATTTCATGAAAGAGTCTCTCCTGACCTTCTGTTGAACCTTTCCTGTGCCAGCTTACAGCAATGCCGCTTGTGGTCCTGTTTTCACTCAGACAAACGAGGCCTCCAGCATTCACCTTGTTGACACCTTTTAGGTACTGGAAGGTTTCAAGTGTGTCCCTCCTCTCCCTCCTCTACCTGAGTGAGTACATGTTAATGCTATTTAGCCTGTCCTTATATGCCCTGCCCTGTAATCCTTAAGCCAGTTTGATCATCCTCCTCCTCTGAACTGCCTCAAGCAGGTTTCTGTTCTTTATCAGGTTCTGTCTCCAATACTGTACACCAGCTCCAGGTGCGGCAGCACCAAGGATCTGTACATTGGCAATATGATCTCTTCCCATCTGCTCGTGATCCCCTCCACACCCCAGCCATGCCTTTTGTTTACTCTGGCTGTTGCCTGCATACATTGCTTTGATTGCTTAAGGTCACTGGTGATGTCTACCCCAAAGCATTCTCCTCCTCCCATTTCATGACCAAGACCCTCCCCCAGGCTGTATTTGGTCCTTGAGTTCCTGCTGTACATCCTATGTGCATGACTTTTACTTCTTTTCATTGAACTGTAGTTATCATGTTTCACACCATCTTTCTAGCCTTGCTAGATTTTCTCTAAGGTCCTGTATCTTCTCAGTGATGCATACTCACCCACAGAGCTTTAGGTCATCCACAAAAAGGAAGCTCTTGCCTTTTATGCTATCTCCAATGTCACTTATAAACACATTAAACAACACTGGTCCAAGCACTAAGCCCTGTGAAACCTGCTAGTGTCTTCCCTTGAACCTGCAGAGTCCCCCCACTACCATCTTCTGAATCTGTTCCCAAACAATTTGCCACCCATTTAGTCAGTTTAGCCCCTGCCCCTAAGTCCTCCAACTTCCTGATCAACCTTGTATGGGGTTCTACATTAAAGGCCTTGCTGAAGTGCAAGAATAATGTGGCAACTGGTTGGCCTTTGTCGGCTATCCTGCTACCCTGTCAAAGAAGTTGATTAGGTTAGTTTGGCAGGATTTTCCTGCTGTGAACTCATTCTGTCTTTCAGCTAGGAGACCATTGACCTCCCAAAACTTGATCAACCTTCCCTTAAGGATTGTTTCCATAAGCTTATCATCAATTGAAGTCAGACTGACCAGCCTATAGTTGCCAGAGTTATCTCTGGGCACATATGCATTGAGTGGTAGTACAGCTGTGGTTCTCCATGCTTTTGACACCATTGCCATATTCAGCAAGCTGTTGAACAGATCTTCCATTAATCCTGCCAGGACCTAATACAATCCAGACCTGAGGACTTAGCAACTTTGAGGGCTACAAGCCCTTTTTCCACCCTTTCCACTAGGATCCTGTCTTGCACACCATCCCCCCTTCACTTCCACCCTTGCAGCACTGTGTTATCTTTTTTCTTCTGTATAGACAGAGCAGACATATTTGTTCAACACTTATGCCTTCTCTTTACTATTTCCACACACCAACCCTTTTTATGTTAACGGTTCCATCCTTTCTGACTCTTTTTTCCCCCAGACACACTGAAAAAAAGGATTTCTCTTTCTTGTTGATCCCCTCTGCTATCTGCAACTCATTTCTGGAATTGGCTAGCCTGACTACCTTACTTGCCTCTTTATCCTTACCCTAGTATTCCTGTCTATCTTCATCCCTTTTGGCCTTCCTGCATTTTATTATCTCTCTAACTTCCTATGTCACATCACTCCCAAACCAACTTGGTTTCTAGGCCTTAGTTCATGGCAGCTGCTATCCCATTTTTTATAATGATCAACCCCCATATCCTCTCTGAGGCTAGCTAGGTGACTTTATAATATCTCCCCTGTCTTCCTGAAATCTGCCTTCCTGAAGTCTAGTAGCTTTGTCCTAGTATTTGTAATTTCCCCTGCCCATGTTCATTCTATACGAAATGATTCAGTGATTGCTACCTCATAAGGAACACTCCAGCTTACTTGGAGCTGCACATGCAATCAAGCAACTGTGGAGAAGAGTTCTGGAATGGAAACTGCCATGTTGAAAAGGAGGTTGCAGCATTTTATGTGACATCCAGCTGCAACATTAGGAATCTTGGAGAAGATTAATCACTGTAACCCTAGTATAAAATCCCAGGTTTCCTGGAGACCAGATTTTGACAAGTCTCTCACCAAGTGGTGGAGGAGAGAGTAGCAGTAGTACACAAAAGTACTGGGTCCATCTAGACTCCAGGACCAAACAGGGGTGAGATGAGAACAGTTAGTTGCTACCAGAGATCAAGTGGCTCAGAATGGACCACACCTTTAAACTTAATAATAATAAAGTGTCCTCCAAATGAGAGTTGCTTGTTTCCTTCAGTGGTTCATACAGTTAGCAAATGCTTTAGTTATATACAGTAAGTATTAATTTGACTGCTAACCTTTTGTATTTCAGTACATCAATGCCTAGTACAATATGTATATAGCCAATGAACCATAAGATATGCTGTAAAGTCATGGGATGGTGCAGTTGGTAATAGCAGATTGCCAATTATGCCTGTCTGGTGCATGCACCTTCCATTTATGTAATGAAGAACCAAAGGCATTGTAAGGCATAGCAATGTAAAGCAATTATATTTATAGAGCCTCCAGTCCCACAGACTCTGAGCATCATACCATCATAATAAAACAAAAAGGCACTGCTTGGCTCAACTCTCCAGCACTAAAAAACTGCATCCACCCCACTGCCATCCAGCACAACACTAGGAGCATGGCAAGACATGTTCTAGACCTTCTATTCTGGAGAACTCAGCTGGTCAAGTGCTCCTTTGCAGACAGGGTTTCTGTCTGGCTAAACAAATTGTTTGAATCCCTGCTAAATCTCCATAATTGTACCCACTTCAAAAGAGCTCTGATATCAACTCTATTTGTTCACTGCAACTGAAAAACACCCTAACTGTATCCTGTTTAATGCTAATCCTGACTGTAAGTTTTACTCAGATTTGTTGTTTGGTAATGTTTTGTGACTGAATTCTTCTGAAATTTGCTTGATATACCATTTATGTACAGTATTTTATTGCATTTGCTTTGATTACTTTCCTCTGGATTTGCTTGCATGATACTGCAATTGCTCCTACTGTAGCCTTGTCACTGTTGTGGAACCTTTGTAAATGAACACCTATGTTCAAATGTACTCCCTGAATTAATTAAGAAATAAATAAATAGATTACTAAAATGTAACAAAGATGTTAAAATGAAACATAACTTATACTAAACAAATCATTGATCGTAACAGTGTTATTAAAAATTTTTAATATATGGATACTCAAATTAATAGTATCCTAAAGCATGCAAAAATTTGCGGTAATACCATCATTCCTTCAGCGATAATACTACAGGTCACAACTGATAATAGTATCATTCAGAGCCCGTAATACTATCTTTCAGTATTCTGAACGATACTGTTATCAATAAACTTGAAGAGTGCAAGCACAAGACCTCCCACACCACGCTACACTATAAATATCAATCACACAGTAGCGTCTTCTACACGATCGATGATTGGCCACTTTCTGTATGTGGTTGGTTGTGTAAGTTTAAAAAACATGGCAGCCGTCTCTCGCTTAGTGAGAGTGTATGGCAAGCGATCAACCTACCAGAAATGAATTTATCTTATTGATCCTGCATACCCCAAGCAAAATAACAGGTAGGACTGCCTACCAAATGCATCAGAAGTTGAGAATGTACACCCTATTTTCGGGGTGGGGAGGAGTGCCGTGTGAGACTGTGTGGTGGTTAGACAGCCAGGGCAGAGAGAGTCCTTCACTTCAGCAACTGACAATCCATTTAAAATATGCCCCCAAAATAAAAAACTCAGATCCATATATTAAAAAAAAAATAATAGATAAGTAACGGTGTAGCACCAGTGAGCAATACCATCTCGAGGTTCTGGAAACATAGGAACCTCTCGATGATATTGCTCACTGGTAATACACCATCACCTATCTATTATTGTCTTTATATTCAACTAAAATGTGATAAAAATCAGGAATAAGGGGTCATTAGGACTTTAAGGGACATTATAAATAACATTATCTTAGGATACAGGAATAGCCCAACTATCATGGCAAGGGAGGGCGATGCAAGAACTGCAGATGAATGAAAATGTAAAACAAATTACTGGAGCATCATCAATAAAATCAGCTAGGGATACAAAAATGAATGATAGGGGAAAGAAACTGTTGTTGCTACAGTAGCAAAAGGTTTTTCCTTTCATATTCTGAATGGAAGAGTAAATGGTGAAAAGATGTGTGGAGTCACCTTTCCAACCAACACAGGTGGCATAACAGTAGACATTTGTCTGACTGATGATTATTCTTTTAATAAAGTTATTTCTATGGAAGTCCTCCAATTCTGGGGGCAGTGATCATTTCCTGCTAAATATTAATCTAAGTAGGGGTTCAATAGATCCATTGGTAGTAGCAGTAATAAAATATTTTATTTATTGCATGAATTGGATATTCAATTGAGAAATGGTCATTTTCAATGAAGTCTCATCGGTAAAAGTCCAGAAAGAAACAACTAATGATAATGCACAGATCGTGGTGTTGAATAATAGAAGGTTAAAGTGGAACACCTACATGGTTGAAGCTGATAAAATAATGTTGAATGGGGAGAATATGTTATCTCTAAAAAATGTCTTTTGTGATGCTAGTCATGACATGGAACCATATGATGGTGATTTGTTATTGCACATGAATGCTAATATAGTCAAAACATTGCTGAGTTGCTTGAAAGACTTTAACAGGGTGGTAACAGATAATAGGATAACGACCAAATACCAATGATTTGATAAAGAGTGCATAGAAATAAAAATAACTCGATAAAGAAGTAGCTGACTCTTGGTTAAATTTCTCCAGAAGTATAATAGAAGAGCATTAATAGAAATAAGGAAAGAATATCAGCAGCTGTTGGGATACAAAAAGAAACAATATCAAAATATATTGTGGGGAAAAAATGCAATTTTCAATAGTGCAGAAAGACAACAACGTTCTAGGAACTTGTGCGGAAGCAGATGGTCTGGATCCAGTCTTCCTCAAAGTTGGCTTTTGGCAGCTCTCAGTCCCCATTGAACACCTCTTCAGCGTATAGTTCTCCAATAGTTATTTGCCCCTTATTTGGAAAATGGCACATATAATCCCTCTACACAGATCTGGGGATACGAGTAACTTAAATCACTGCATATCTATATACATCCTACCTGTCCTTGCCAAACTCCCAGAAAAAAAAATAGTTAATACCCGGTGAGACAGTTCCTAGAACAAGCAAACACAATAACAGCTCAGAAATCTGGTATTAAGTCTAAACATAGTACCACTACTGCCCTAGCCAAAGTCACCAATGACTGGATGTGTGCTATTGACTGCAAACATATTACAGGTGCCATCTTGTTTGAATTTAGCAAGGCTTTCAACACAGTTGATCAGTTTGTACTTTTACAAAAACTACAGAACATTGGAATCCTCACTGCTGCTTTTCATTGGTTTAACAATTACATAAAGTGATTTTTTTAAGATTTAGTACTGACTTACCCCATTCAATGGCTAATGCTGGTGAAATTCATCCTGTCCTAGTTTTAATATTTGTGGGCCATATGGTGAGGCCCATTATTTTGTAATTTCATTCCAGCAAGAGGGGCAGTACTTATTCTATGCAATTTTATGTAGCCAATAACCTGACAGACCTTGTGTTAAAAGTTCTCCACAAGAACCCCTGCAGTTTTCTGTCACGGCACATCCAAAGTTACCTGACTGTCAACCAATTTTGAAACCATACCTATTAAATAATTTCTGGCTATAATGTCAACAATATTTTCCTAATCTAGCCTAAGATAGCTCAGCATGATTGAAATATATCCAAAAATGCATTGAAATGAAATAATAGGTGGAAGTGTCATGCAGTTTATACATGATACATGGTGGAAAATGTGTTTAAAATGCATAAAATAATCCTTTCATTTTATCTTTGAATTATGCAAGAAATTGTTTATAGAGCCTAGAAGTCTTTTCCATCTAGTGCGTATTATACAGTACACCAAAATTGTCCTCATTGATCATGCAAACAGATAATGTGTAATAAATAGCCATATTTCTAATTTGGTAAAATTGGTGGGGCAAAACATTACCCCACCCTCCTAATTTATCTATAATCAGCAATACACATGGTTCATTATAGCTATACATAAGTTCTATTTTAACTCCTTGCAAAGTATTTGGATGATAAATGTATGACATTTTAAATTAATTTCTTCCTAAATATTCATAGTAGCATGTGTTTTCATGGCAAACAGCATATTTTCCTTACTGGCAGGATTGTAAAACAATAGCACATACGGTCTTTACACAACCATCTTACAGGGAGGTTTTGATGTCTCAAATGATAAATTTAATTTCAAATAAAAAGAAGACCATAGGAACACAATAAAAGGAGCTTGTCCCTAGCAATCGCCACATTTTCTTAGCAACAACACTTAATTTGTACAGGATATTGCCAGCATAGCAATGACATTGACATCCATGTAGATTTTCAGGAAGTGACATTAATTTGGTTTTTGTAAGATGAGCTTTTTTCATGGCTTCAGTGTTGTCTCCTAAACCTTGTGTTTTTAGTTTTCTGCATCCAGTGTGCATGTGCTGGAAAGTTAACCCAGTAGTTAACCCAGTACTTAACCAGTCACTTGCATCACATAAAAAGGGATAGTAGTACAGCTTGGAGGCTTTGCATTTGACCAGTCAACATGTGTATTCATGCAGAACCAATATGGCCATGCTCAAGGATGGTGATGAAGACAAGGAAAGCCCTTGTCAATCATCTAAGGTTCACAAGAAATCCAGTTTTAGAACTGGTTTGCATTGTTATATGCATCTAGACTCAATCAAGAAGGAGTCCACTCAACCATTTACATGTATCAGGTAGGATAAATTCTGTGACTGTGCTCAAGAATGGTTGGACTTGCATGGTGACGATCGATACATTGCTGAATTGTTTCAACAGCACCTGTCAAAAGAATTTGATGAAATCTCCAGTGATGCAGAGTTTCATCCTACCTGCTATAGACATTTTATAGACAAAAAGCATCTAGAGAGTGCAAGAAATGCTATGCTCAGCAGTCAATATTACAGGGGAGACAGGATGATGGACAATCTACCTCTTCTAGCACCAGTTCCACACCTTTGCACAGCCTCTGGAAGAAACTTCAGTCAAGATCTGGCCTCCCTGTCCATGCATTGGGACCTGTCCTTCCTGCCATCTGCATCATATGCAAGAAAAGGGACTGATACATAACTGTGGCCCCAAAACACCAGAAGGATCAACTAGTCCAGGTAGAAACCATTGATGCAGGAAAGTTAAAAAGAGCTGCAGAGTTGAAAGAGGATCAGAGCATTGTCATTCACATGCAAGGACAGGATTGTGTGTCAGTGGAAGTCCAGTACTATAAAATATTTTATAGAAACTACACAATATTTTTGACAAAGTCATCAGATAAGGGTATGCCTACTTGTGCTGAGCAGATGTACAGCAATGCCTACAAGATTTTCTGTGCCACTGTTATCCACCAGAGGCTCATTGTGGACCAGGAGGTGTTGCAGACAACAAGACTTACCCAGATTTTCATTAAGCTTATAAAAAAGCATGAAGGTCTTGATGCTTCAAATACAGGTAAGTGATACATTGTATAAGCAGACATTCTCATAATCATTTAGACACAATCATGGTAGACACAATTGAAAATTTAAACATAAAGGCATTTTTCTAACCTTTAGGTTTGTAGTAAGTCTTGAATACAATACTAAAATCTAAACATGAAACACAGTAGCAAGACTCATGCCTTACAACTACAATTAATGTCTCTGTGGAGAACCTTGTTTTTAGAAAATATGCATATTTTTATGTTACAGAGTTGACAGACTGAAATATTGCCTGAAATGTGACTTCCCTCAGCTTACCTTTCATACACCACACTGCAGGAATATTAGTGAGTTGATGTCTGTTGATGCACTGTCAACAAGTACACTTATTGACAGACTTCCTTATCAATCAGAGGTAGAACAGAAGCAGATACTACAGAGACAACTCAGAGGGAAGAGGAGCGAATTCATCCTCAGCCACAAGCTGATCTGCCATCTCATAGATCATCAACAGGAAATACACCAGCTTATGATGTGCATTTAACTAGGACTCTGTACAATGCTGCATTGATCATTAAGAGCACATTGAATAAGAATCCTGGAATGAGTTGTTCCTGGCACACCATCAATTGATTTGAATGTTGATGCTGCAATTGTGCCAGTTGAACTTTATAATTTGATGGCCTGGATTACTGGAGCATCAAAGTCACCAACACTGGCTGGCTATGTTAATCTTCCAGATGATGTGGACCTTAAACTGAGATCACTTTGCCAAGACATTGTTTTCATTACATCCAAGGGTCGAAAACAGAAACCTAAATCCCTTTGCCCTGTACTGACAATTTGACACTTGACAGGATCATCTCAAGTGGTCTCCATACTAATAAGACTGGGACATTGTGCATCTTGGAATACAGTGATTAGCCATGCCACAAGCCTTTCTCAGCTGTCGCTTGTTAAAGATTCTGATACAGTCCCACTGGGCTTTGCAAAGAAGTCTCCAACAGTTCTAGTCTGGGACAATATTGATTTCAGTGAAGAAACCCTATCCGGGCATGGCACCACCCACCATACAAATGGAATAATGCTGCAGAGCCACATCACTAAATCTACCCAAACAACAGTCAGAAAGCCAGTGACAGAAAGAGTGTTCTCTTAAAGCACCCCCTAGTTTTGTGATAGAGCAGTACCATCAGTGCAAAAGGCAAGGTCTGCAAAAAATGAGTCATAATGCACATGCCCCATTACAAGCTGACAAGTACAGATCAAACCTGGCACCAGTGCATAGAACTGAATTGGCATACATTTTTATGAAGGCTCTCAATGCTGACTCATGTACACTTCCTGGCTGTACAGGTTTTCATACTACTCTTCAATGAGACTGTACACTCAAGAAGTCAGCTATCCATTACATTCCAGTCATTGAGGCATCACCAACAGAGATGTCTACTGTCAACACTATTCTGAAATAAAGTATTGCTATAGCTGATGAGCTTGAACTTGAGCATGTAGTCTTGGTCTTTGACCATGCAATATATGCCAAAGCACAACAAATCCATTGGAAAGACAATGACTATACATGATGTTTGACAGTGCAGCTCCATGAATTCCATACCTGCATGTAATTTCTAGGTGTCCTTGGCAAAAGTTTTGAGGATGCAGGACTTTGTGATATCTTGATAGAGTCAGAAGTTGTTGCCCAAGGATCAATCAATAGTGTTCTGAATGGTCACCATTATAACCAGAGTATGAGAACACACAAACACCTGTATGAAAGCATGCAGCATCTGTGATTCCAGACATTCCATAAATCATTATCACTGGACAAAGCAGATGAGTGCCTGGAGGTCATCCAAAAAACCAAGCTAGCATTCCCTATTGACTCATTTAATGTTCTGTGTACAGCTGATAAATTCACCAATGTGGTCATGAAATATGAAAACTTTATCAAGAGGAAGAGCCAAGAGAACCCAACATTTGCCTTCTGGAGCTCTTACATTGACATGGTGCAAATTGTGTTCATTTTTGTGAGAGCAACCCATGAGTCTGACTGTGAGTTGCATCCAATCCAAACCAGCTATCCAATTAATGATGCTCTGGTTCTCCTCTTATGATCAGGTGACTATGCCAGGTATCTTCCATCATATTGGCTGGAAATGGTGAATCTTCCCATCACACACCCATAATGTTACAGAGAACTCAGCACTCAAGGACAGTAAACAGTCCAATGTCAAAGTAGACTTGGATTCTCTTCAATCCCATGTGACCAGGCAATTGAACAAATCTACAATAAAGATTCAAAAACAAAAGGTGGCTTGATTGGATTGACACAAAACCGTGCAGCAGTTTATGCTGAATCTTGTCACAACATGAGAGAGATGCTTTAACGAGACAGTATGAAGTGATGGCAGATATGACTCCAGAGATATGCAAACAGAAAGATCTTGACAGCACAAGAATTCAGAATGATGAGACAGCCATAATGAGCATTCTTTTCACTACTGAATGGATAATCAATCCTTTTGATGCTCCTCATGATGGACTAGTGTGTTCAAGTTCAGGTGATATTGCTACCAGTGAAATTACAAATGACTTGCTAGCTGCTCAAGAAAAAGGTGAAATTACACTGATGGACTTTTTGAATCAGCAACTGCTTTCTGCTACTCCGGACATTTTTTTCTCCCATCAAAAGCCAGAAACATTCAGTGATCAAGTCAAACCAAAACCAAAAGCAAAAATAGCTGGCAAAGATGTGATTCTTCACAGTGACAAGAAACTCTTTGCAAGACTTCTTGTATTAGGTCAAAGTAGGAAAACTGAAATCTTGTCCTACTCTTTGGGAACAGGTTCCTACCCTCTTACTAGTGTTGATGGTACTTTGGTGAAGATTAACAAATCTGCTCTGCTTGAGATTATGCAATCCAAAGGCGGAGACTGCCTTGTTGACCATGTTCCAGAGAATGGTGCAATAATCTTTAATGGAATGGCTATCATCCAAGCACTACGTGATGTTCCTTCAACATCTGGTGAGCTTTCAGACACCATTTTAGTGTACCTGGATAAGCTTGCAACAAAGTACAACTGTACTCATTTGGACTTTGCCAAAGATCAGTATCCTGATGTGAGCAAAAAAATGTTGAATGGTCAAGTAGAGCAACTGGTGGCTCTCGAACTATGCAAATTTACAGAAAGGAGCAGAAAACCTTCAATCAGTGGAAGATGGTTCTTTCTGATGGCAGCAATAAGGAAGCACTTCAGAAATTCTTGTACACAGTGTGCAGGGATACAGATTTTCAAGCTGTGGGCAAGGACATCCCTCTCTACATAGCCCATGGAGAGGGGTGTCACTGCTTGGCTGTGCAGGAGGGTCCAGTGACAGTCAGTGCTGTTGATCAATTAAGATGCGACCATGAAGAATGTGACATGTCTATATTTCTTCATGAGAAACATGCTGCCAAGGACTACTAGAATTGGATAATTAGGAGCTCAGATAGAGATGTTGCAGTCATAGACATCAGTCTGAAGTCACAACTGCCAGTCAATTTGTATTTCTTCACTGGTGTTGGGAATCAAAGTCGCATTATTGATTTGGAGAAAGTAACTTTAGTTCTAGGCCTGAAGTTATGTACCTCTCTTATTGGACTCCACATATTTACAAGATGTGATCCTACAAGTGTCTTCTATGGGAAGGGAAAGAGAAAGGCATTTGCTGTGGACTCTGAGAGTGAACAGTTCATTGATGCTTTCATAGACCGTGGAAAAGACTTCACATTGCAAGATTCAACATTCATTGTGTTTGAGAAATGTGTGTGCCATTTGTATGGCCAGGCTTCATCACAAGATATCAATGTTACCTGATACAAGGTGCTCTGCTTGCCATCATCTCCATTGCTTGAGCAGAGCATGCCACCAACATGTGATGCTCTACACCAACTAAGCAAGCGGGTAAATTACCAGGCTGCTATACTGTAATGAGGAACTCTTTTGTTAACAAGATGAATGCTCCTTCACCTGTTGGGCATGGATGGCATTTAGAAAACAAGGAGCTTGCCATCACCTGGATGACAAGAAGTCCAACAATAGACCGTATTTTGCAGGCAGTACATTGTGCCCACTAGCATGTGAAATGTCAAACAGGGAGGTGTTCTTGTCTTGCTGCTGGGCTATCCTGAACAGACTTGTTTAAATGTCAGAAGTGTGAGAACATTGACAAAAAGCTGCTGAACCTGTCATTCACAATGACGATATGTCTGATGAGAGTGACTTTGATGGACAGGATGTCATGATTTTCAGACTGGAAAATAAAAATGTATTTTCCTCAGAGAATTAGCACTACAGTGCCAACAGCAAGACACATGATTCAAAACAAACACTGGATTTGAATAAGAAAATAAAATATTGATCTATATCAATAATTATGTCAACTCATACAAATCCAGATATGCTGTCACTTATATTTACTGGAGAAAAAAATCTAATATACAAGGGTATTCCAGTAAAAAGGTTTGTGTTTTACTTTTGTCAGTGCTATTGCTGAGAAAAATATGTTGGTTGTCAAGGAAAATAGGAATATTTTAGGTATTTACATAGAAAAGTGCATCAGATGTATTACATTTATCATTTCATGTAGTTAGGATGGTGTACAAACACTTCTCTTGAGGGTAAATGATAAAATACTTCAGCCTATGGTGAAAGGTGAGTATTGCAGAGAAAAACAAATTATGGGCATGGGGTAGTACCTTGACATAGAGTTATTACCAAAATATAGATATGGTAATTTATTGCACATTATCAGTTAGACTGATGATTATAGAAAATGGTGATGCATAAAACATCCCAGTAAGGAAAGATTTGTTAGTTCTTTAGCACTTTTTGTTAACATTAAATACTAAAAATAAAAGACTTTTCACCAAAATTTGCTACAATTTGCAATATGTTTCCTTGTATATGACTTCTAAGTTCCCTAGTTCATTCAGTCTTGCCTTTAATATACTTCCTTATGCATTGCAATCATTTTTAGCCAATTTGTGCCTTTACAGGTCAATTATTAATAAAGTTATGGACAAGAACCCTTCATCGGTATGATGTCAAAACTGGTTGACAGCCAGGTAACTTTGGATGTGCCATGACAGAAAACTGCAGGGTTTCTTGTAGAGAACTTTTAACACAGGATCTGTCAGGTTATTGACTATATAAATATGCAGAGAGTAAGTAGTGCCCCTGTTGCTGGAATGAAACTCATTTTCTAGGCACATATAGTATCTCAGCTCAGTATATGACTTATTGATGCAGTACTTGTATTTAAATATTAAGGATCATACTTTGGCCCAAACAACATTGGCCAGCTGATTCCTTTACTTCCTGATTCATGACCATGTCACTGCACTCAGGTACATTATGACATTGAGTAAGCATGGGGACATGCCCCTTTGAAATGAAGGGGGCTCGATTTTGCATTATATTTAATACCTTATGGTGGCCAGTTGGATACTAATGAAGGACACTACTTGACTAAAAAGGGCCTTGTTAGTTGAGTGGTGTCTTTCATTAATCTCAAAGTGGCCACCATATGGTACTAAATACAATGCAAAACCAAGCCCCATTCACTTCAATGGGGAACACCCCCACATTCTCCTTTATTGGGTGTCATAGTGCAGGGAAGTGTTCATGACTCAGGAAGTAAAGAAATATGCAGGCCAGTGTTGGGGTCAAAGTATGATCTCTTATATCTAAACACCGGCATCACATCAATATTAAAACTTGGACAGGATGAATTTCACCAGCATTAGCTATCAAATGGGGTAGGTCAGTTTATAACCTAAGAAAATCACTTTAAACAGTCAAATGCAACAAGTTAAGGCTGAGGGGCTTCTCTCAACATGCATCATTTTGCCTAGAGGTGTTCAGTCCTAGGACCCCAAATCTTCATGTTACATTTCAATAACCTTGGAAACACTAACGCCAGACTGCACTTCTATGCAGATGACATGGTGTTATACAGTTCAGGACCCAACATTGCAGCAGCATGCCTCTGACCTTTAAGCAGCTTTTAACTTGTTGCAAATAAACCTTTTCCACTCCAAAATACTACGCAATGCCAACAAAATAAGGTAATGTTTTTCACCAACACTACATTACAGCATACCTCAGTCCCTGTCATTAGTACACTGCTTGGAGAATACCTTAAGGTAGTGTCAAGCTATAAATATGTTGGTGTATGGCTTGACAATAAACTATTCTTCACCACCCACATGGAGGCAGTCTGTAAGAAACTACATGCCAGACTTGGCTTCAACTACAGAAACCAGTTGTGCCATTCTATGAATATAAGAAAGCATCTGGTGCTAGTGACCTTTTTCCCAGTCTTAGACTATGCAGACATAATCTACAGCCAATTCCCTACTGCATGCTTAAACACACTTGATGTTCTCTATTATAGAGTCCTGAGGTTCATCACTAACTTGACACCAAGGACTCAGCATTGTTACCGATACGCTGCAGTCAGACAGTCCTCTCAAACTAAAAGGAGCTTATGTGAGATGGGTAGGAAACTGGCTACAGGGAAGGAAACAGAGGGTGGTGGTGGGTGGGGAGCTCTCTCACCCAAGGGCAGTGACAAGCGGTGTTCCATAGGGCTCAGTGTTGGGACCAGTGTTGTTTGGGATATTCATTGCAGACATATCATGGGACATCAAGAGCAAGATCAGTCTGTTTGCTGATGATACCAAGGTAGGCACGGTGGTGGATGACCTAGGGGGATGGCAGGGGTTGCAGGATGATCTGGCAAAGCTTGAAACCTGGTTAGACACCTGGCAACTGGGCTTTAATGCCAAAAAGTGCAAGGTGCTGCATTTTGGGATGAAGAACCCAAGGAGGAGTTACCAGCTAGGGGGAGTGCAGCTAGCCCAGACAGAGGAGGAGAAGGATCTGGGTGTGCTCATTACAGGGTCAATGAACAACTTGGCACAATGTAGGAAGGCAGCTGCAAAGGCCAACAAAATGCTGGGTTGTATTGCAAGGGTATATCCTCGAGGAGGGAGGAGGTGATTCTGCCACTGTATAGGTCATTAGTTAGACCACACCTGGAGTACTGCGTGCAGTACTGGCATCCATATCTGAAGAGGGACATTAAGTTACTGAAGGGGGTGCAGCGCAGAGCGACAAAGATGATCAAGGGGCTGGGGGACTTATCATATGAGAGGAGGTTGAAGGAGTTGAACATGTACTCACTGGAGGAGAGGAGAGACGGGTGACATGATTGAAACCTTTAAATACATGAAAGGAATAAACAAGACGGGTACAGTGGGGCTGTTCAAAGTAAGGGAGGGGAGGGCCACCAGGGGCCATGATATGAGACTGGAGCGAGGAAGGTTCAGGAGGGAAATGAGGAGACACTTTTTACAGAGGTGGTGGCTGGGTGGAATGCGTTACCTGCTGAAGTGGTATGCAGTAGAACAGTGGACTGCTTCAAACGAGGATGGGACAGGACAAGGGGGAGGGTTAATGAAGGGGAAGGGTGGAAGGGAGGGGCAGCTGCAGAATAAGGGGTGCTAGCTGCACATTCGAGTAGACTTGATAGACCTCTAGGCCTTTATCTGCTGGCAAATTTTGTATGTTCATATGCAATCTTTATATGTGGGCTTATAAAGTGCAAGTAAGTTATCTACCTGGGTATATCACTGAACTCTTCAGCAAGTCCTCTTGCTCCTCTTCTCTAAGAAAGAATAATCTTCTACTGGATGCACCAAGGTACGCTATGCAGTATAGCAAATCTGTGATCAGCAATGTCATTCCAATTGCCTGGAACAAGTTACAGAGCACCCTAAAACTTAGCCTTCTGGTTGGGTGCAATCATTTTAAAGTCCTCATTGACAACCTATGTACTGACACTTGCTCATGTAACTAGTGCTTGACCTTTACCATCATATTCTTCTCGGTCCTTCTTGAACAATCCCCTTGAAGCAACTGACTTGCCTTTGTGAATCTTTTTACATGGTATGCTACCCAACCTTATATCCTTATGTATACTGACTGTATTCCCTCAGTATTCTGTCACCATTGTATCTGTATTTTATGAAATTGTATTTTATTGTTTTTATTGTCTTATTATCTATATCCCAGTCCTACCCAGGACCACCTTGTAAATGAGCTTGCTCAACAGAGCCTTTTCCTAGTGAAATAAGTCAATGAAATGAAATGGAACAGACAAGAGACAAAACAATATGGGAAGAACCAAGGGAGGTCGACAGTGAAAATGTCGACCTCCTGCACAGTGACGGAACAATACCGATGCAGGTATTGTGCTGCACAAAGGACGAGTGTTTTCTGCCCTCTATATTGGCGGGCTCTACCCCCACACACCCTGGACATTAAGATTATCAACTCCAGGTCAGAGTTGCTCCAGGGAGGGGGCAGAACACTGGGGGATGGTTACACTCGAAAATGGACCATTACCGTGACTGTCACAGTAATGGTCTTTTTTCAAGTGTAGCTGTCAGGGTGTCAAGCTGGAGGGGGGCACCAAACAATATAGAAACAGTTTTAAGTGACCCATGTGTCAAGAACATTTTATTAAATAATATGGGGTTACTCCTGTAAAAGCAGAGTTGAAAACTGAGAGTAGTTCTTGGAAAAGTGAATATTTAAAAGATCTGGAAAAGTGGCCTCTGGCAACAAAAAATGTAGTGAGATCTGTAATCTTAGCACAAAAACATAATAAGGTAGCCAGGTTGGATAATATCCAAGCAGAAATATTCCATGCAAATCTGACTGGTGGGCTGACATCTTGGCACCTCAGTTTACTTTAATAAACATCAGTTTGGTAATACCTCAAAACTGGACTAGAGGTTGCATTGTGCCAATCATTAAATAAGGTGACCACAGTAATCCCATGTGTTACATTCCTATTACCATGTTTTTATTGAGGTTAAGGACTATGCAAGGGTGATAAGGGAGTTGTTACAGAAATAAGTTAAGGAGAAAGAACTTTTATCATGTATCGAGACTGGTTTTTGACAATCTCTTGTAGCACTATATACCATATTTTCACCCTTAATTATATCACTGAAAAGTACTGTATGTGGGGATTTTAATAAAGGGAAGTGTATATCTAACCTTTTTAGACATTAGGTCTGTGTTCGATAATATCGACAGAGACCTATTGTGGAACTTTTAGTGAATCAGAATATTCCAAACAGATTATTAGCTGTTATTATGATACATACCAAGACTGCAGCTAGAGTCAGAATATGAAGTAGTGAAAATATGAGTGAACCAATTAAAACAGCCAAAGAAGTAACACAGTGGTGCCTGCTGGCACCCATGCTGTTCAATTTATACATCAAAACATCGGTATAAGCCCTAGAAACTATTGCTACATTTCCTCCAGCAATAAACAATAAGGAAATTAAAGAAGTTAGAGGTTCTTTGTCTTTTAAATAGCTGTTTATTTTAATGGGTTCACCACAACATAACCCAGACTGGCCATCTTAGGGTAGCTGGTTCATTCCACCGGGGTGTCAAACAGACGAGGCATACTGATGAGTCCTGGTAGGACGAAACACGTGTCTATGTCATCTGTTAGCACATTTTGCAAACTGTGTGAGAGGCCTTTCGGCACCATGCAATTCTGCTTAAAGTTGAACCAGCATAACATTCTGTGGTGATTTGCATATGCAGCCCATGATGCTTTGCATTGTGTGGGCATGTGTGATTTTGTATTTTCTTGAAACTTGGCTTCCCAGCCAAATGCCCTTTGGGGTAACCCTTGCCTCAGTGTTTGTGCACAGAGGTTCTTTGTCTTTTAAATAGTTTTTTATGTTGATGATACCGTCTTAATTGCAAGAACCCCCTTAGGACTGAAAATGTCATTAGCAGGTGCTATAGATTACTATGTAAGAATAAATTTGGAGCTTAATGTGGAAAAAAACATCAGTGTATGATGGTAAACCATTTAAAACAAAAACATGGACCATTAATAATTATCAATTTGATAAATTCAGTGGATATTGCTATTTGGGGGTAATATGTGATAGAAAATTAGATTGGAATGCCCGCCAATGTAATGTTAAACAAAACGTTACTCCCTCAACTAACACAGGGCTTGCAAAATCTTTTGCAGATAATTCATATCAAGAGCTTAAGAAATCATCTAAGGCAAATGCCCAACTGCTGAATGGGAATGCATTATGGGCTATTCAACTGAATTTAACATTGCTGGAAAAAAATTAAAATTATTTTCTAAGGACTGTAATGGGAATACCAAGAGACACCCCTACTGTTGTCCTTAGATTAGAATCTAATACCAAACCATTAGAATTTATAGCATGTACACAAGCAATTACATATTATGGGAAAAAAGTAGACATGGAAGATCCAAGGCTTTCAAAGCAATGCTGGTTAGAGGTGCTTACTGTACAGTCTGCAAACACCAGTTTCAGAGTCAATTTGAAAGTGGACACCAGTATTGTTCATTAGGTAAAAATATGAAAAATAAAATTATAAGCTAAAGAAAAAAACATTGAAACGGATGACCTCATTGAAATTATTGGGTTCTGTTCATTTCAATGCATTTGGACATGACAGCAGCAGCTCTTCATGGGACAGTGAGGATTCGACTTTCTCCAAACATGAGAGAAGTTGCTAAGAGGGACCAAGACAGTGAGTATATATGTGAGGAGGCTGGAGGTAGGTGGGTAGTAGAGTGCAAAGAGGGTGAGAAAGATTTGGTTTTATCTAATTTCAGTTTGAAATGTGATATTTACAGGAACTGATAATGAAACAATTGGTTCTTGATGGGTGTGTGTGATTGTGTACCAGCTTGGTTATTTGTCATCATCACCAACCGCAGGATGTTGACAATGGTGGGTGAGATA
The DNA here is from genome assembly GCA_016271365.2 of Neoceratodus forsteri. Lineage (NCBI taxonomy): Eukaryota > Metazoa > Chordata > Ceratodontiformes > Ceratodontidae > Neoceratodus > Neoceratodus forsteri. Next base: position 1,384,744,040 of record CM057458.1, on the reverse strand, counting down.
GTAATTAAGTTTGCCAGATATGATCATCAAGACAGGCACTTATTATCCTGTGTTTTCATGTCCTGAGTATGCTGCCTAAGAAATCCTGGAAACTTACAGAAAATACAAATACTGCAATACCTGTGAGAATCTGCAGCCAAAATAACATGACAAATTAGAGAACTGTAAAGATAAAAAAATATTATTCAAAACTGATTGCAATACACGTTACCTCAGCACTGACAAATGTATTTGAAGCTTGAGTTTTATCACTGACATTGGGAGCTAACAGCCCATTCCATTGTCATGCCAGTGAGATCTGTCAGGAACCAGCACATACATTACTACACTGGTGCAACAGCCAATGAATATTGCCTGCTGAAAAAAGTAAACAACCCATTGGTGGTTGTGTGGTAACACCAGCATGACTGTGAATGCATTTTTCAATTAGAAAATATGAATATGGCCTCATTTTGAGAAAAAAATGCATACCGTACAAATAACTGGAAAACCAAAAATAAGGAACTATAAAAAAGTGTATCAAGAGGGTATCAAGCAGTCCTTAAAGAACTGGGACTGGAAGGAATAATTACAAAGGTTACCCCTAGAAGAGATGTGGAGTAAAATAAAAATAAGATCCAAACTTGTGTAGAAAGGTACATCCATGTGGTGGATAAGTATAATGAGTGAGGCAGAATTCCAAAATGGTTCACTAAAAACATTCAGAGATTGTTAAAAAAAAATAAAAAGCATATAACAAATATAAAGCAAATCAAAGTCTGAAAGAAGTGATAAATATAAACAATAGGTTAGAAATTGTAAGAGGGCATTAGAAAGGTCAAAGCTAAGGCAGAATTAAACAGCCCAAAATAAAAATAATTGTAAACAATCTCACAGCTATGTGGGGAGTCTCAGGAATGGGCAGAAAAAAATCACTAGTGTAAAGGATGGAGATTTTATTTATTTATTTATGTCTTTGGTAACCGGGTAAGTGCACTGATCCAGGGGACTGTTTTCAGGCACGACCAGGGCCACACAGGTGTCAGTTACAGAAGTAGTGACGAGTTACACAATTAGTACAAGCCATGTGGATATACAGACATCATTGTTGAACAACGTGGATAAACAAAGAAAGTGACACAGGAAAGTAAAATTAATGATCGGCTGAAAAAACAATCAGTAAATCATGATAAGCAATGATTATTATACAATTATTTACTAAGGATAAGTGGCCAGTGCAAGTTAAATGCATGATGTAAAACAAACAAACAACAACAACAACAAAACCATACAAGACAACATCCAAGTGGGAGAGCCCAAGGAACAGTCGGAGAGGGATGTACAACATGAGTCCAAAGAAATGAAAGAGGGCAGAGGAGACCAAAGCAGCCCAAGAGGGAAAAGTCAGAAAGGAAGGTGGGAGAGTTATCCAAGCTAGCAATGGCATGTGGCCTCATAAAGCAGCCAGGATTTGATATGTGTCTTGAAAGTGGCATGGGAGTCCTGAGAGCAGATGGGCATGAGGATTCTGTTCCACAGAGTGGGAGCAGCTAAAAATAATGCTCTGCTACCCATAGCCAAGGAGACTTTCAGGATATCCATGAGGGGGACTGAGGATGCACACAGAGACCTCAAGGGAGTTCTGGCCTTGAGGAGAGACATATAAGGGGAGACTTCACCATGCCTGATGGCACTGTCCAGGAGGCAGCCAAGCCCATAATCAGATCTGCAGTATAGTGGGAAGCAGCCAAGAGTCTGACAGAGGTGGCAGTGGTGAGTGGAATATGGTGCCAGGAGAGTGAAATGACATATGTTGTTGTACATGGAGCAAAGGCTGAGAATGTGTGTGAGTAAATAGGGGAGCAGTAGTCAATCAAGGGTGGCAGGTTGCTTTGGGCAATGGCTAAACAGGCTTCACTGTTCAGGAGTGAGTTTATTCAATAAGCTGCACCAAGTTTCTGGTTAATATGGCAGATGACAGAGAAGATATCATAGGAAAAAAGAAGAGGGACGAGTCCAGGATAACTCCCAGATATTTGAATGTTAGTACATTTTCAAGTACAGTGTTGTCCAGTGAGACTACTGAGAGGGTGCACCCAGCCTTGGCGACTTTAGATAGGATGGGTTTAGATCCAAATAGCATGGATTTAGTTTTTTTAGCATTAACAGTTAGGCGATGTGAGTGGAACCAGGTGTGTGCCTCAGAGTAGTTATTGGATAAAGCCTTTGGATATATTCTCAAGAGCCTTGTCACTAGTGAAGGGAACAAGATCATCTGCGTAAAATAGGGCATCACAAGTGAGGCAGTCAGAGGGAGTTTATAAACAAGGAGAATAAGAGTGGGCCCAGGATGGAGCCTTGGGGTACACCAGTAGTGACTGTGATATAATAATAGATAATGAGAGAGCAAACAAAATTTAACAGTTACTTTCTGAGTGTATTTCAAAATTGAAATGAATTAAAAAGAAGATAATTGACTGTGGGTAAACATAGGGAATAATAACAATATTACTCAAGATGGTATATGATACACTTAATTCTTTTGATATAAATAAATCATGTGGCCCTGACGGGATTCACCTGTACATTCTTGAAAATATGGCAGGGAAATTGGCAAGACACCTTGCAATGTTATTTAATACATTTCCAAATTGAGGAACAGCACTGAGAGAATGGAAACTACCCACTTTAGCCCCATACACAAAAGTGGAGACAAAGCGAGAATAGAAAATTACAACAAGTCAGTATCACAGCTTTTCTGCAGAAAATAATGGAAAGTTTTACAGAATCTAGCTTGGAAGAAAACTTTAAATAACTAGGAAGGATAGATATTACGCAGCACAGGTTTGTGCAAGGTAGATCTTGTGTCAGTAATCTTATGGACTTCTTTGAACCAGTGAGTCAGGCATTGGATCAGAGTCTGCCTGTTGATGTGGTGTATCTTGATTATAATAAGGCATTCTACTCAGTGTCACATGATATATTAATAGAGACACTCCTTGAGATTGGAGTGGATAAAGGTTTAATACGTTGGATATAATCCGGGTTAGAGCATAGGTTGCAAAGGGTTCAGGTTAGGGGACATCTATCTATCTGGCTGGGGGAAGGTAACTAGTGGGGTTCCCCAGGGATCGGTTCTGGGGTCCCTGTTGTTTGCCACCTTTGTGTTAAGTATGCACGTAACGGGGAGAGCCTAGCTGCAGAAGAAGTACATAGACGACACAAAGATGGGGATGATAGTTAATGAATCTATAAATAAATAATCCACAAAAACAACTAAATGATCTAGAAGTGTGGGATAACAGGCATAAACTTCAATTCAATGAGAGTAAGTTCAGTGTTATGCACTTTATGCATAATAATCCATGTGCACAATATAAAATAAATAAAGTTATAACAAGCACGGAGAATGAAAACAATCTAGGAGTGCTAATCAATAATAAGTTAAACTTTGATGTGCATAATAAGAAGGTTATAATAAAAAACTATCAGGATAACGTGGAACATTGTAAGGAATACAAAAAGTAGGAGGAAGGAGATATTGGTACTATTGTTTAGGTCCTTGTTGAGACCAATACTGGAGTATGGGGCCTCCTTTTCAACTACCTAAAGTAAAGGCGGCACAAAATTAATGGAGAGCGTACAGAGAAGATTTACTAAAAAAATTAAATTAGTAAATAGTAAACCATATAAAGACAGACTTCAGGAATTAAGCTTACACTCATTGAGATATGGAAAAATTAGCGGGGACTTATGTTACCTGTACAAAGCATTTAAGAATGAGGTAATTTGGGAATCAATAAGTCTTAACAGAAAAAAAACGATACTGGAAGAGTAATGAGAACACACCAGAAACAACTAAAAGGGGAATTATATAAAACCTATAGGAGAGGGCAGTGGTTCAACCAAAGGGTGGTGGATATCTGGAACACACTCCCAGCTGAGGTAATTGAAGCACCCAGTATGGCCACTTTTAAGAATTTTCTGGACAAATATATGGGTCATAAAACCAGGGAATACATTCGTTCATACAGTGGCAAGTCTGATATGGCTCTAGTAGCTGCTTGACTTGAAACCCCAATCTATGAACCATATGTGTAATGCCGTAATTTACTATTTTATGAAAAGAAAGACAATTTTTCCAAAAAAAGAGGTTGTCAGTGTCCCTTTAAACTGCAGAAATAAATTCCTGGGAAACTGATCACGGACAGGGATCAGTTCTGCTGAATTTCGTTCTGCAGTTTAATACATTAATCTACAATTCATAAATTTATTCTGCCATTAGAATTCCTGCAAAAGTTGCCAAAGTACATTCCAAAATGTCATGGAAGTGAACTTCTGACTTTTGCTGAAATTCTGCCAGCGGAATTTTATTTTTGCACTGCTCTACATTTTATTTTTTACTATTTGTGTAACAGTCTATTGATTATGTACATTATTTCATTCTTAAGAAACTGAATTTAACTGAACTGAACATATTAAACAAATCAGTTTCTAAGTGGAGTTTAAATGTTTCAACCATGGGGGTTCTTCTCACTTTAAAGAATGTACAAACCGAGAGGTGACTTGTCTCAGACAAATGAAGTGGGTGGCCAGAGGCATAGGGGATCAGGAGATCTTTTAGGTAGCCAGGGCTAAAATACCATCTGCAAAGAGGAGTTCATACTCCACATACCATTAAGAAAGAAGCTGAGGCAATATGTTGTTGCAAACAATTAGTTTATTCAACTGCTATTGCTAAGGCCCCAAACTGGGGTCACAATCTCATATATGTGCAAGCAAATATGCCAAAGTTCCAGTAATTACAAATAACAAATACAAAAGCAGTAAACTGGTATAAAATGGTACAAACAGACCTACCAGTCACCACAGTGCTTCAGCTCCTAACCAGGACTTCCACAGAAGGCAAAGACTGGACATCCCTTCATTCTTTGTATAGCAGCACTAAGTAGATAGGTAGGTATGACATACATTATGCAAATGGTACTCAAGTGCTTGATGGGATATAGTTTCAGCCACAACCCAAACTATGCACGGCCTTGTAAGTCAATGAGCACACCTTGAAACTGGTGTGCCACTGAACACAAAAGCAGCACAGTTAATGGAGAACTTGCATACATGGAGAACCCAGGGAAATTGGGGTTGAAAACTCACATTATGACAGTCCCAAGGAATCTGTGACCAAACCTGAATAAGTGAAACTTTCTTTTTTAGTGTGGGTATCCACTGGCTCCACATACTTTGTGTAGGTTGTAGTGCATGAGGAGGGGGAGTGGTGACCACATGACAGGGTTGGCAGATGCAGGAATGTGAGAACCCTTTGTTTAAAACCATGTAGCTATAGAGACCTGTCCCCCCTTAGACAAGTAAAGTGAAGTATTAGCAGTACATGCAAGATTGGAATTTATACACAGGATAACCTAAAATACCAGCTGGATTTACAAACCTGGGGAGTGTAGACCTTTTCACAAAAGGGAGAGGGAGGCTGAGGGGGCATGAGTACTAACAGGGACCTGTAGTCCAGCACCAAACTAGCTCCCATCAAGTGCTCATTTGCACTCAGATATCAGGGGTGCTCCTAGAAAATCAGTTCTCTTCAAACCATCATACTGTGGCACCATAAACCAGTTCCAATACAGAAATTAGAGTTGCTCAAAATACACCATACAGAATTGGATCCATCATATTCCGATCCAGTTTTCTGAATTAGGGTTTTCAGAACTGCAGTTCACAAATCTCAATTACTAAACTGATTCCTAAATCATACTTTACATCAGAATTTAGGATCTGATAAAGAATTGAGGATTTCAAAACCAAATCTGATTCCTATTTTGAGATTCTTTTGGGATATGAATAGGAATCAGATTAGGACCTGGAAATTCCAAAATTTTAAAACAATCCAATTGGAATCAACCAATTTCATGCATCTGTAGCAGAGATATCAGCATGATGGCATTTTTATTTGAGCATTCATGTACAGATTCACTTACATAATGCCAATCTTGTCAGGCTGGTGAGAGTATGATCAATATGGAATGCTGAAGCAGTAGATAGGAATGACCCAATGCTTTGTGAAAAAAATATTACTTTGTCAGGGATGACAAAACTTTCTAGGTACTACCCTTTCATATTTGAAAATGTCTAAAAGGTCATGTAATTGATGACAAAACTAAAATGGGGTACTCTCAAATAGGGACAGAGAGAGGATCTTCAATCTTGAAGTAGGTAGCCATCTGGGAACAAGCGACTACCAAACAGTGTGGTTCATGATAAACTTAGCTGTAGAGTCAAGCCACACAAAAGTGAGGGTACTGGGCATCAGGAGGGCTGATTTTATCAAAATTGAAGAGTGCCTCAGAAAAGCACTAGCAGACAGGCAATAAGGTGTTGTGGAGCAACGATGGGGAAACATCAAAACTGCCATCACAGAGGCAACAAGCCTTTGTGTGAAGCAAATAAACAAATCAAAATGAAAGAAAAAAATATTATGGTTCTCAAAAGAAGTGGTGGGGAAGGTAAAGGAGAAAAAGACAGCATTCAGGAAGTATAAGGAAACATAGAAGGAGCAAGACAGAGAATTGTACCAGTTAAAGCAGAAGGAAGTGGGGAAGGCAGTCAGAATAGCAAAGGCCCAAACTGAGGAAAATATAGCCAACTTGGTTAAGAAGGGGGATAAAGCCTTTTATAGGTACATTAGGGAGCAAAGAAAGACTAAGGCAGGGATAATGTGGCTGAATTAAGAGGAAGGTGGTTGTGCAAAGAGTGACAATGAAAAAGCAGGGATACTGAACGAATACTTCTGCTCAGTATTCACAATGGAAAAGCAGGGGTAGTTACCTAATCCAGTCAATAGAAGCACTCTGGATAGCTGGGTTGATATTAGTCCTTTCACAGAAGAAAGGGTTCTGAAAGAACTCTTAAAACTGATAAAGCAATGCGGCCTGATGGGATTCACCCCAGATTTACAAAGGAACTAAGGGAAGAACTAGTAACACCACTGACTACCCTTTTTAATAAATCATGGGAGGATGGTGTGGTACCTGAGGACTGGAGGATGTGATTCCCCTTCACAAAATGGGAGCAAGACAGAGACAGGAAACTACAGACCTGTCAGTTTGACCTCAGTGGTAGGGGAAATGATGGAATCACTTCTGAAGGAAAGAATTGTTGAGCACCTAGAGGTCAGTGGGGCACAGGACCCAAGGCAGCATGGATTCACAGCAGGAAGGTCATGTCAGAAAAATCTAATTGATTTCTTTGAGTTGGTGACCAAAGTAGTAGACCAGAGAGGGGCTGGGGACATGGCCTACCTACACTTTAGCAAGGTATTTGACACAGTCCCGTACAATAGATTAATAAACAAATTAGCCAGCCTGGGAGTGGGTCCCAGGGTGGTAGCCTGGGTAGAACACTGGCTGGACAACAGGATATGGCAGGTAATAGTAAATGGAGTCCACAGTGAAGAAAAGGGAGTTACTAGTGGGTTACCGCAGGGTTCAGTACTAGGGCCGGTCCTTTTTAATGTCTTTATAAGTGACATTGCAGAGGGACTGGAAGGGAAAGTATGTCTCTTTGCAGATGACACAAAGATCTGCAACAGGGTTGATATGCAAGGTGGGGTGGAAAGGATGAAAAGGGACTTGGCAAGGTTGGAGGAATGGTCAAATGTATGGCAGCTTAGATTCAATGCAAAGAAGTGCAAAGTAATGAGCCTGGGAAACAAAAACCCAGGGGAAAAGTACACAATGGGGGGTGAGATACTGACAACAACAAAAATGGAAAGGGACCTGGGAGTAGTCATATCAGATGACCTAAACATGGGCCAGCAATGTGAGAAGGCGCTGAGGAGGGCTGGGGGGATACTGGGATGCATAGGGAGAGGCATCACCATTAGAAAACAGGAAGTTGTTGCCCTCTGTACAAACAGTTGGTAAGACCACATCTGGAGTACTGTGTACAGTTCTGGAGACCCCATCTCCACAAAGACATAGACAGGTTGGAGGCTGTCCAGAGGAGGGCAACCAAAATGGTGCAGGGTCTGTACCAGAAGACATATGAAGAAAGACTAAAGAAGCTTAAGATGTATAGCCTCGAGGAAAGGAGGGAGAGGGGTGACATGATAGAAACTTTCAAATACCTCAAGGGAATTAACAAAGTACAAGAGTGTAGCATCTTTCAGAAAAAGAGATGTGCAAGAACAAGGGGGCACAATTTGAAGATAGAGGGGGGACGGTTCAGAGGTAATGTGGGGAAGTATTTCTGCACAGAGAGGGTTGTAGATGCATGGAGCAGTCTTCCTGAGGCAGTCATAGAGTCAAAAACAGTGGGAGAATTCAAGAATGCATGGGACAGACATAAGGCAATTCTAGTGGGGGGTAGGAGGAAGTAGGCTGTTGTTTAACTAGGACCTTACGCTTATCCATTAGTTAGGGAAATGGGCAGACTAGGTGGGCCACGCGGTCCTTATCTGCAATCAGATTCTATGTTTCTGTGTTTTTATGTTTTAGAAGACACAAGTTATTTTTATTCACAGTAAATACTCAAAAAGACCCCTTCTCAGATAAAAGGGAAAATAGCACTAATGGACTGCTGTCTATTAGAAATGTGACCAACAAGGTATCCTAAATAACAAATTTATACTCAGTAGCATAGAATGTGTTCTCAAATACAATTCAGCTGTAGAGGATGAATGAGGTCCAATCATTTATTAAACAAGTTATTTGTACCCACTATAAGGCTAGTAATTTCAGAGAATCGTGATTAAGGTCCAATGGTAAGGCCAGAACTAAGACGTCCACCTAGTAGAAAAGACAGGAATATGCAATATATTTTAGATTCCTTTGTTGGTCTGCCTTGTTTCTCTAATTTTCAGACCTCTGGGCTGATGAAATTAACTTGGAAGATGATCTTCTGGGGAAGGTGTGGAGTGGGGAAGAGAAGAGGGCTTGAATGAATAAAGTGTTAATTAAAATAAGTTATGGAGTTCAGCAAGCAACACCTAAACCACTTGGTGTATGCTGAAATTTCATCCTTGGCAGGGGAGAGTAGTCTCTAACTCAAGGCAGAACATAGAAACATAGAATTTGATGCCACATAAGCAGGGACACTGGTTTACCGTGATTGCGAAAGGGCAAATTCCGTTTTGCACATAGTAGAAACCGATATTGTCATGGTGTCTGCCAAGCCAAAATCCGTTTTTACCGGTGTTTTGTTTTGTGCACTTTATTTAACAATTTCTAACTGTGTTAACATGCATATTAGCAATTTTGACCTCCACTATTGTACATCCATCCATCCTTGTACCAATTAAAAGTTATTTTAGGTACAAGATGTGATGGCAGCAGCAGCACTACAGCACCCATCCCTCAGGTTCAGTAGTAGCAACAGCACTATCGCTCCCCTCCCTTCAGTGTGACAGAAACAGCAGCACTGCAGCCTCCCATCCCGCAGGTGTGATAGCAGCAGTACTATGTTCCCCATCCCTCAGGCCCTCAGGTGTGATAGCAGTGTGTCAGCACTATGGCCCCCTTCCCTCAGGTGTGAGGTGGCAGTACCACCAACACATCCAGCTCCCTCCAACACAGCAAACCACCCCTGGCACCAACACAGCCAATCCCCTCTATACTGCACCAATACGCCCAACAGATGTCAGACAGCCACTTTACCAATACAGCCAATCCCCCAATCCAATCCCAAGTCACTCAAAATTGAATACAGTCAGGCATGACCGCAGCAGAGGTAGAATGACGGTACTCATCCAGTGCCATGTACCAAAGCTTGACAGAGCTCAGACGTGAATTAAGCTGAACCACCAGACGCCAAGGTGGACTCCGTCGGTTCAGTCCCTAACATCTAGCTGCCTGGATTGGTTTAAATTTAAACAAAATGCATCATATTAAAACAAATCCACAGCTGATTAATGAGGATTGAGGATGCTAATGGAGAGATCAACAATCTGTACCAAAGAATAAACCAATCAGGAATTGCACCAGCAGTAAATTGGGCACTTTCTAACTTGGTCCTCATGAAACTGGAGCCTCTTAGTTTTCATGTCGGATCTCAAACTCGTAAAAGGTGTTCTACCAACAGAGGTCAAACCATAACCACTGTGCAGCTCGTGGCTTCATCTCACCTAGCCCCCTGCAGTCAACAGAAATAAAATCAATCTTTGCGCCCAATCACCAGTTTGAGTGATCACTCAGGTGCAAAGATTATTTTTTAATATACTACCTGCAGGGGGGACCAGAGAGTTAAAGCCCTAATCCGTACAGTGGTCAGGGCTTCACCTCTGCCAGTAGTTCAACTTTAAGAACTTATCAGTTCTCTGTAGTTCCTCAACACTTCCAACAATATTCCATTAGACATTCCTGCAAAAGTCCAACTTAAAGGTGGTAAGATTATTATTAACATGCAGTTAGACAGTTTAATCAACTTGTCTTTGTTTACCCCCTATGTAATCTGATGCCTACATCCTCCACAATTAATCAAGGAAACCAAGGAGGAAAATCCGCAGTTTCTACAGTTTTGAAGGGCATAGATTAGTCATGGTTTATTCAGTTTGATGTGGCTTAAGAAAGTTATTTAATCTGACTGTCTCTGTTATTCTACATGCACACACAGACACGCACGCGTACGCACACACACACACGCAGACACACAGACACACACACAAACACAGTTGGACACATGCAGACACAGACAGACACATGCGCAGACACAGACGGACACACGCGCAGACACAGGAGCAGACACACGCACAGACACACACGCAGACACAGATGTGCCCATACAGACATGCACACTCAGACAAAGACGTGCACACGCAGACACAGATGCACACACGCAGACACAGACACAGACGCATGCACACAGACACAGATGAACACGAACACACACGCACACTCACGCATGCACACACAGACACAGTTAAGAAGACATATGCCCAGCAAACCACGACAGACTGGCACAGACACTCCCTACTCCAGTGGACAAGCACGGTCACTTTCCACACCACGATGGACTGGCATCTTTCTCCACCCCGCCTGAACATCATCCAGGTCGGTGTTCCCCCACCCACACCACAGGCACACAAAAATAATGACACATTTTATACACATTTTGTACCACAGATGTACTATGCAAGGTTTGCAATAAAAAAAAGACATAGCATCAATAAAATATTACGATGGTCACATACTGGAGCAGCAAACTAAGGATACACATTGGAGCAACAAACACTCACACAGTGGAACGTTTTGTTTTCTTATTAAAAAATATTTTTTCCCCCATCATGTGAACCAGTCCACTCAGCCCGTCCCTCTGCTGACCATCAACAAACAACCACTGGAGCGTGGCACGGACCCGACAGACTGGCATACATGCTGGAAAAACGGGTTCTTTGCCACTCCACCCATCCACCCCTCCCTCAGAGGCCAGAAATGTTTTTTTCCTCAATCATGTGAACCAGTCCACCCAACCTGCCCATCTGCCAAGCATCAACCAGCAACCACAGTAGCATGGCATGGATCGGGCAGACTGCCATACATGCTGGAAAAAATGGTTCTGTGCCACTCTGCCCGTCCACCCCTCCCTCCTCCATCACCAGAGGCCAGAACCATTTTTCTCATCATGTGAACCAGTCCACCCAGCCCGTCTATCTGCCAACCATCAACAACCACTGGAGCATGGCATGGACCCGGCAGACTGGCATACATGCTGGAAAAAATGGTTATGTACCACTCTACCCATCCACCCCTCCCTCAGAGGCCAGAACCTTTTTTTTTCCAATCATGTGAACCAGTCCACCCAGCCTGCCCATCTGCCAACCATCAACCAACAACCACTGGAGAGTGACACGGATCCAGCAGACTGGCATACATGTTGGAAAAAATGGTTCTGTGCCACTCTGCCCGTCCACCCCTCCCCCTTCCATCACCAGAGGACAGAATCATTTTTTCCATCATGTGAACCAGTCTGCCCAGCCTGCCCATCTGCCGACCATCAACCAACAAACCAATGGAGCATGGCACGGACCCAGGAGACTGACATACATGCTAGAAAAAATGGTTTAGTGCCACTGCCCATCCGCCCCTCCCTCCACCATGACCAGAACAATTTTTTACGGCATCTGTTATATTTCAAAACCATTATTCATTTTATTTTTACATTAAACACACCAGCTCATGCACCCACCCATCCCCTCCATCTTCCCTCCTTGCGTTCCCATTCAAATAAAAGCAGCATGGATGGCTATTGGAAAAAAAAGTAACTTACCAGACTATGGCAGACACATAGAATGGCAGTAGTCCTTTGGCAGCAGATGGCAAGGGCGGTCAGGTGCAGCACAAGGAAGCAGAAAGTGCAGGTCAGCAGCATGAGGAAGCTAGTGCAGCAGGTTAGCAGCACAAAGCTGGCAGATCAATTCATCACGGCCACTCTCCCCACCCTGAGGAACCAACATGGATGCTCCCCCATGAACCTGCATGCCCACTATCCCCACCCCAGACAAACATGGCCACTCTCCCCACCCAGACGGACCTGAATGGCCACACTCCATCACCCCCACAGAGCAGTACGGCCCCTCTCCCCACCCAGATGGACCTGAATTCCCACTCTCCCCACCTGGATGGACTAACACAGCCACTCTCCTCACCCAGATGGACCTAAACAGCCCCTCTCCCCACCCAGATGGACTGGCATGGCAACTCTCCCCACAGTGGCAGATTTTGAACAGTTCATATTAGAGTAGGTGCATCCCCAATAGACACAGCCCCCAACCCCACTGCCAGTGGCACAGACCCAGCGGGCTGGTATACATGCTGATAAAAATTCTGTGCCAGTCTGCCCATCCGCTCCTCCCTCACCAGAGGCCAGAACAATTTTTTCAGCACATGTACCAGTCACTAACACAGGCATACCCTGCAGCAATATGGCTACCCCACCAGTATTGCAAGTTCCCCACCAACAAATAGTTAGCTCACTCACCCTTCACACCAAGACAGACCTACCTTGCACTCATATGCCAGTCCCAACCCACAAATGAACAGAAATGGCTTGCCCACCTCCACACAATTAGGCCACTCCCCACCACCATCCCAGCATGGCCAGTGGGAAGATGTGTCCCCTGCAACAAAAAACTCAATATTTACTATAGTTCTGTTTTTCAGCTTAGACAACAGGTAGCTAAGGAGTGAAGAAGGAGTCAGTAGCTCAGTTCAACCAGTGTCCAACTCCAGGCAGCCAGGTCTATGGGATTACCACCCCCTGGCATTACCACCCTCTCAGTTGAACAGTCAGCTTAGTCACCCACACCATGCACCAAACGCGACAATCCCATGCATCCCACCTGGACAGTCACAGCTGCTCCACCAAAACATGATAATCCAACCCACCCTACCTGAATGTACACAGTTGGCTCCCCCAGCAAGCATGGCAATCTCACAGACCCCATCTGAATGGACACAGACAGCTCCACCACCCCACTAATATGGCAAGTACCCCCAAAAATGAACAGTTAATTCCCTTAACCAACACAGGCATACCCTGCATATGTCCAGTCCCACCCCACAAAGGAACACAGCTGGCTCCCCCACCCCAACACAAACACATTTAGGCCAGTCCCCCCCAACTAACATGGCCAGTACCAACCACAGACAACTCCCTCTACCCATACCAACCATTGTACACTCCCCCCTTACCCACCACAGTCCGCCCCCCTTACCCACCACTACCCAGACTGCTCCCCCTTATGTGGACTGTACCCTTACCACGCCTAAGTGAACAAAGCCAGCAGCACCCCCACCACCAACACGACCAGCCTCAGAGAATCAGCATCATGCCTATACAGTTGGCCAACAGCACCCTCTATTGTGTAATCTTTGATCTGCCACTCACCTGTAAACCAAGCTGGCATCGTCAGTCGACCCACCCCAACAATATGGACAGCAAGCAAAAATATTGTAGCTGGGTTTTCTTGTACATGTACTTATATAAATCAAACAACTGCAGTGCTGCACAATCAATGTAACCTATGTCACACACACGTTTAATATAAAAAACAGCCTACTGCACAAAACTTACAGAAATTAATACATTTTAAATATAATAGGTAAATAACTTTAAAGAATCTAAATTTTTTTCTTGTTTTGTTTTTGTCTCTATATGCACCCACCTACTTTGTGCATGTGGCTGGGACCACTGGTGGTTGCCATTGCCTCACCTGGAGGTGGGGGGGGTTCTGCTTGTTCCTTGCCCCCGCGGAGTGCGGCGTGCAATGATGCCTGCTCACGGCTGCCACACCCCATCCCTTTTGTCTGGATTGGTGTTCCTGCATTACTTCCAATCTCCATCAGGGGCCGCCAGGACACCGAGCAGCCCCTGGATCCCTTCCCCAGGAGAGGAGAGCTGTCCTCTGGATGCTTCATCCTCTCCCTCCCCGCCAACTCCCGGCTCCCTGAGTCTGTCACCGAACCCGTGTCGCTGGTGTGGCATGAGGTGTGGCATCCAGCTCCTCAACCCTTCATGCCACTGGGCCAGCAGATCTACATTTTTGTGCTGCTCTATTATATGCCCAGCACAGACTACTTGCCCAGTCATTCCACAGATTCAACCTCAATCCATGATTTCACATTTAAAAGACCCATAAAGTAGTCAGCCTGGTGGTGCAGAGGGTTGAGGTGCTGGATGCCTTACCCTGCACTACGCCAGTGACCTGGGTTCGGGAATGACCTTGGGTAGTCGGGGTGCTGGCATGGGGGAACGGTAGAGCAGGATTGAGCATGCCAGTGGGCAGCTCTCCTCTCCCAAGGGAGGGCTGGCACCCCTTCATAGTTCCACTCCCACTGGGTGGAGGTCTGGTGGGTAGCGTAGGTAGAGAGGGGGCGGCAAAGGTATCGGGAGGTGGAAGAGGCTGAGCTGGAGCCATGGGGTGTAAAGGGTACCCCCACATGCTTGAGCGGCCATGTGCTGAGGCCTCCCGGGCTAGGGGAGAAAACCACAAAAATCAATATGTGTCCCTATCGCCAGTTGGTTGGAGGAGGTGACAGGGACCAAAAAGCTTGAATAAAACAAACAAAACCAAAAAGACCTGTAAAGTTGGCATTAAAGCCTTTGCTTACTTTTTGGATCAGGACTGGATTGGCTCACTTTCCTACCCACACGCCTCACTCAATCAGTCCAGCAATCAGCATTCAGCTGATCCTGTCAACAAATACATAAATAAATTAAAAAAAAAAGGCCATCCCATTGGCGCTGAAGGTTGAGATGCTGGATGATACAGGGAGGATCAGCTTTTGTGCAATTTCGGTGCAGGATCGCTCGGCTCGCCTGTCTGCCTCTGTGAATCAGCCCCCCATGCCAGCAAGGTAAAACTTAACTGTAACTGACTGCAGCCTTTGCTGTTCTGTGTTGCTCCAGTGTCCCCTTCCCACACCACCACCATGACCAGTGTCCCCACCAGAACACGGCCAATGTCCCCACCCCATTATACACCACCAGCACGGCCAGTGTCCCCCCCATACCACACACCACACACCACTGGCACAGCCAGAGTCCCCACCCTACCCAACCAAACATGGGCCATCCCACAGCCCCACCAAACACAGACCCTCCTCCAAGTCCCACCAAGCAACGAACAATGCCCCAACCCTACCAACATGGCCATTGTTTCCACACCCCAACCCACCCCACCAACACAGCCAATGTCCCCACCCCACCTCCACGGCCGGTGTCTCCAGACCACCACACCCCTCCAGCATCCTCACCCCACCTCCACGACCAGTGTACCCATGCCACCAACTTGGCCAATGTCCCCACCCCACCACACCAGCATGGCCAATGCCCTCACACCACACACCATCAGCATGGCCAGTGCCCCCCACATCACCTAACCATGCAGCGTCCACAGCCGCACCAAACACAGACCATTCCCCAAACCCCACAAAACCATGAACAGTACCAGCACCACACCAGTATGGCCACTGTTTCCTCACCCCACCACACCAACACGGCCAATGTCCCCACTCCACATCCAAGGCAAGTGTCCCCAGACCACCACACCCCACCAGCACAGCCAGTGTCCCCACATCATTCCCACACAGCCAGTTTCCCCACAAACATGACCAATGTCCCCACCCCACCTCCACGGCCAGTGTCCCCACCACACCCAACCAGCATAGAATGGCCAGTGCCACCATACCACAACACAGCAGCATGGCCAGCACCCAACCCCACCCACACAGCCAGTGTCCCCATCCAATCAAACACAGGCAGTCCACAGCTTCAACAAACACAGACCATCCCCCAAGCCCCAACAAACCACAAACAGTACCCCCACCCCACCAGTATGGCCACTGTTTTACCACCCCACCCCACTCCACCCCACCAACACAGCCAATGTCTCCACCCCATCCCCATAGCCAGTGTACCCAGACCACCACACCCCACCAACACAGCCAATGTCCCCACCCCACCAACATGGCCAATGTTCCCACCTCACCAAACCATGGACAGTACCTCCATCCCACCAGTATGCCCACTGTTTCCTCACCCACCACTCCAACATGGCCAATGTCCCCACCCCACCTCCATGGCCAGTGTCCCCACCCTACCACACCCCACCAGCATGATCAGTGTCCCCACACCACACCCCACCCCACCAACATGGCTGGTGTCACCTCCTCACCATAACCAAACACAGACAGTCCCCCTGCCCCACCAAACACAGGCAGTCCCCCTGCCCCACCAAACACCAACAGTCCCCCTACCCCACCAAAAACCACAAGTCCCTGCCCCACCTAGCACCAACAGCCCCCTGCCCCACCAAACACCAACAGTCCCCCTGCCCCACCAAACACCAACAGTCCCCCTTCCCCACCAAACACCGACAGTCCCCCTGACCCACCAAACACTGACAGTTCTGCACCGACCCACCAAACATGGAACCACCACAGACACACAACCAGCAACAGACATAACAGAATGACAAAACTCTCTGTCACCACTTAGCCACAAAATAAACTATCTTTGTATCTTTATTTATTGCTACTTATTACTACAAGGGCAGAGTTTTATTACTTTTTTTATGATAAAAGATGCTGCTTTAATGCAAATGTTTTATGCAGCATTTTTATCCAGCTCAGTTTGCTCAGACCTCAGCAGTCCCCCAAAAATCCATATTAAAAGCTGCTGTTCAGTACCTCAAAATACTGTGTAGTCTCTTTCCTTCCCTACCTACTATAATAACCCAAGGGAAACCATTTCAAATGGGTTCAGTCCTTTGCATCACCTGGCACTGTATCTCATATTTGGCATTCTGGCAGCATTTTTTTAAATATCCAGGGGCAGATATAACAATACCGTTTATGGTTTTGGAGTAGTGGGAGCAGAGATAAGATAACTGTAAATCTATTATAGGGCTGCATGAGCATTTGGACACTCAGAAAGGATGACCACAGTTTTTACACCAAACCAAACATGGAGTCAAGAGAAACCCGTTTTAGGAAGATTCAGTAATTTTACATTAAAAAAATATGTATTCATTTGCACTGGTTACCTTGTTGAGGACTTGCTGACTATGGCAGGGAAACGTAGAGATGGTCAGACAAACTCTGTTTAAAGGAGGATCATATGTACCAGACAAGTAAGCCCATTTTAGAACTACAACACATTCACATCCAAAAATTGATTTGTGAAGGTTTCAAAATGTTAAGATGGCGATTGTGCTCATCGCGGAGTCAGTGTACAGTGGCAAATGCCCATTAAATGGAATGGCTGGTTTCTTTTTTTATTTCTACAATTAGTGTCACCTTTTGGGGGAGAAAATAATAAAACAATGCACCAACTATGTTCAGAGAACATTTCTAAATGAAATAAAAATGTTCTTTGCACCAGTATCTTGGAATACTTTCGGCACAAACCCCAAACTGAGCAGTGCTGTACCACAGCTGTTTTACTACAACCTGATACATTTGTATATCAATACAGCTCCTGAGCACATAAAACATTCTGTTAAACATTTTAAAGCTCATTTTAAACTTACTTCAACAATCATTCGGTAAAACGTTGATGGCAGGGCAGTTCAACAGACCAGGACAGCAGCAGCAAATATAGATACTAAGAAGAGCAGCAGAGATCAACAAAAGGAAAAACCACGTGCTTTGTTTTTTCCTTTTAAACACTGCAGACCCCGGTTGCTCCGTGAACAAATGCTGCTTCTGTTTTGGCGCCAAAATTCTGTGGACCAATCAGGGATCCACTTTTCCTTCTGTTTTTCCATGAAAATGGAAAACCAGTGTCCCTGCACATAAAGACCAGTTGGCTCACCTAGTCTGCCTGTTTTTCCCTACCTATTATATCACTGTAGACCCTACTTGATCTCTGGCTTATTCCGCCCCTCCCCCCTTGCTTCATCAGTAAGGTTCTCTTATGCCTATCCCATGCTTTCTTGAATTCTGTTACAGTTTTTGACCCCACCATCTCTGCTGGAAAGCCATTCTAGGCATCCACCACCCTCTCCACGAAGAAGTACTTACCTTAAATCTCCCCTGAGTCTACCCCCCTGCAGCTTCATTGCATGAACCCTTGTCCTTGAGCATATTGTTTTCTGAAAAATGCTTCCCTCTTGAACCTTATTTATACCTCTGAGGTATTTGAAAGTTTCTATTATACTTCCCTCTCCCTCCTTACCTCCATGGTATACATACTGAGTTCCTTCAGTCTTTCCTCATAGGGTTTTTGATGCAGACCCTGCACCATTTGTGTGCCCTTCTCTGGACAGCCTTCGTGCATTCTATATCCTTCTGGAGATGAAGTCTTCAGAACTGGACACAATAATCAAGGTGAAGTCTCACCAATGATCTATAAGGGAGTAACACCACCTCTCTCTTTCTGCTGGTGATACCCCTCCATATGCACTCCAGCATTACGCTAACTCATATGACTGCCTTGTCACACTGCCTAGCCACATTTAAGTAATCAGATATGACAACCCCCAGGTCTCCTTCCTGTTTAGTGGTCATCAATGGTTCTCCTCCCAATTTGTACTCCCCCCCTGTGTAATTGTGCCTCAAGTGCATGATTTTGCACTTTTTTGCATTGAAGCCCAGTTGCCACACCCTTGATCAAGCTGTTTCAGATCCTCTCCCATTCCCCCACACTGGAGTGACTACTCTATTGCAGATTTTAGTGTCATCCATGAACAGGTAGACATTTTTATCCAGCCACTCTACAATGTCACTAGTAAAGACATTAAAGAGGACTGGTCCCAGTTCAGATCCCTGTGGTACCCCATTGGTCACCCTCCCTTCCTTGGAGTGAACTCTGTTTACCACCACCATCATCTGTCTCCTATCCTTAGCCAATTTCTGATCCAATTTACCACCTTTGGTCCCACTGCTAGGCTATCCAGCTTGCTTACTAATCCCCTATGTGGAATGGTGTTGAAAGCATTGCTGAAACCTAGGTAGGCCACGTCCACTGCTCCTTCCTGATTCAATTCTCTGGCCACCTAGTCAAAGAAATCTAAGAGATTCGTTTGACAAGACCACACCCCTATGAATCCATGCTGTCTCGGGTCCTGTAAGTCACTGAATTCAAGATATTCTACTATCCTTTCCTTCAGCAGTGTTTCCAGTAGTTTCCCCACCACTGAAGTTAGGCTGACTTGCCTGTAGTTTTCAGCCTCCTCCCTACTACCAGTTTTGTGTAGTTGGATTTCATATGCCCTCTTCCTGTCCTCCAAAACCACTCCCATCTCCAGTGAGAGACTGAACAGGATTGTTAGAGGTGCAGCCAGAACCTCTCTGAGTTCCCTCAGAATCCTTGGATGGACCCTCTTTTGCATCATCACCCTATCCACTTTCAGATTTGTGAGATCCTTCAGGGCTGTCTCCTGTGAAAATAGACTAGTGTCCACCTCCCTTCCTTCTGTGCTCCTGTTCTTTATCTGTGGCCCCTCACCTTCCCTTCTTCTGCGAACACTGAACAAATGTATTTGTTCAAAGTGTCTGTTTTTACTTGGTCCCCTCCACAAAATTCCCCCTTCCCTTCCTTCCTTCCCTTCCTTCCTTCCTTCCTTCCCTTCCTTCTTAATCTTACAATCCCTCCTGATCTTTCTCTTTTCACTTACATACCTAAAATACATCTTGTCTCCTTTTTAACTTCCTTGGCTATTTTCTCCTCTGGTTGTGCCTTTGCACTCCTCATTGATTTCCCTGCATCCCTCTGCTTTTCCAGGTACAGCTCCCTATCGTCCTCTTTCTGTGTCTTCTTATATCTTCTGAATGCTAATTTTTTTATGCTTACCTTCCCATCTATCTCCTTAGAGAACCATAGCAGTCTTTTTTTCTTCTTACCTTACTATCTTACTAGCCTGACACAGAGGTTTGTTGCTTTTTCTTTGTCTATTTAGTTTTTCCCAAAGTTCCTCCACTCCACCCAAGTCCCCCCCCCATGCCAGGCATCCCTGAAGCATTCCCTCATCTTTTTAAAATTGGACCTCCTGTAGTCCAGGACCCTTATCCTTGTGTGGTTTTATTCTGCCCCAGTACATCTATTGAACCACAAAGTACGGTGATCACTGGTCCCCAGATGGCCACCCACCGTGACATCTACAATACTGTCCCCATTAGTTAGTACAAGGTCCAGTGTTGCCTCCCCATGAGTGGGCCCCCTAACTAGTTGCCCGAGGAATGCCCTCTAGAGGGAGTCCAGGATGTCCCTGCTCTGAGGTGAAGCTGCAGCTAGGATGCTTTAATCTACATATGGCAGATTTAAGTCCTCCACCAGCAGCACCTCCACCTTGTTTGCAATCATTTGGATGGCTTCCCCCAGAACCTTATCCACCCCCCCACATGTTGTAGGTCTGTAGATCACACCAGTGGAAATAGTGACTCCATTCCTCATCTGTAGGATGACCCACAGTACAACATCCCTTTCCTGTATTCCATGTATCTCTGTCACTTTTTTGTTATCTTTCACATAAAGAGCAACTCCTCCCCCCTTTTTTTCTACCCTGTTGTTCCTGAACAGAGTATAGCCTGGTATGGCTATATCCCAGTCATGGTTCTCTGTGCACCATGACATTGTAATGGCGACAGTGTCCAGGTCTCTCTTTACCATAATGGCCCCTAAGTCTGGAATTTTATTTCCCAGACTTCAAGCGTTGGCACATGTAGTCTTCCATCTTCTAGTACCACCCTGCTCACCAGCTCCACATTTTCCCTATTACCTTGTCTCCTTACCACCTCTGTTCTCATTCTCATCTCTCTTTATTACTACTTATTTGTTTTTCATTCTATTAGGTACTCTTGGGGATTTGTCTCCCTTAAGGTTCTCCCTGCTGCCTACTCCAGTTTCTGGGAGGAGACAGTTTATATCTCCCTGCTGCCTTCCACTACCCCCCTTGGCTAGTTTAAATTCTTGTCAATGTAACATTTAAACTGTTCACCATGGACTGCAGTTACCGTCCAGGACAGATGCATGCCATCTCCCCTGTACAGGCCTTTATACCTCCAGGTGTAACCCTAGTCCCCAATATAGCTGAACCCCTCCTCCATGAACTATTCCCTCAACACACTGGTTGAAACTCCTGGTACAGAGTACCCCATCCTCCCCCTTGTCATAGACAGGCAGCACCTCAGAAAAGGTCACTGAGCTTGCTATCATCATAGGACCACTCTTCCACTCCCTGAACTCCTCTTGTATTATCCCATCACAGTCCCATGCTGGTAATTTGTCCCTATGTGGACAATGACATTCTGATCTCCCTCCTGTCCTGCTGTTCTAGTGATCCTCAGGATCCTCTTTCCATCCCTCCACACCTTGACATTGAGTAGGCACCCAACCTCCCTCTTCTCTTCCCCCCCTTCCTGTCCCAAAATCTACCCCTCTAACAATGGAGTCCTCCACCAGGAGTTGCTTCCTTCACCTCTGGAGTCCTCTGCCACCCTTCTTGAGGTCTCCAATATGGAGAAATCCCACATCCTCTGTGGTCACTACTCCAAGTGCCTCCATGAAATGGTCCTGCCCCAACAATGGGGCATAGAAGTTGCGTAGTGTTACCAGATGGGGGATGTGCCTCTGTCCCATTGCTGTCAACTTCTCCAAGTTCACTGTAGTCCAGCCACTCCTCCTTCCAGGAATCCTTTGAGGTAGCAGTGTCAGACTTGGTGGTCCCTGGGTGGGTAAGGAGGTTCCCCAAATTCAAGGCAACTCAGCCAGGAGTCTAGCAACCTCCCTCCTCAGCCCAGTGAGGTGCACGCAGATGTGGCAGCACTACAATCTACAGAAGGTCTGCCTGAAAACTGCCTCCCCACAGTCACTGCACTGCACCACTCCCAGCATACTTCTTTTCTGCTCTCCCTGTTTTTGTTTTGTCTTTTGAAACCCTTTTGTTGCCTTACCCTGCACAAGGTATTTCACCTACTCTCTGATTTCTGTGTATCTCATGACTCTCCTCACTCCCTTGCAGTAAGTGTGCAAGATCAGGAGTTAAACAAGATTTTTATCACAGAACAAACAGATATAAACTACTTGCATCAGAGGACATGACACCCTACAGTGCCTAAAGATTGCCTTGGCCCAATGGAAGCAGAGGGTCTACTATCCCCACAAGTCAAATCAAAAATGAATTATATTACCAGTCCACATCCTTACTGAGTAAATTCTATCCTGATGGCTGCTCAGCATGGGGAAAAGCAGACAAAAAGAAGCTCTGTGGTACTATGCACCAGTGTTCTGTCACTCCCAATGGATTGTTGTTGCAGTAAAACTATTTTGAAAGTGTATCCTAAATGTAAAACATTTTTTAAACTTCCAACTGCCATGGCTAGTCAGACTCAGGGGCAGGATAGTCACACACCACTTGGCTTTCCCATAACGTTAGCATGTTTCTGTGTGCATGTGTGATGTGCATCTATTCCCCCTGCTTACTATCTGTGGTGGTTGGAAGTTTAAAATGTGCTTTACTTTTAATGGCCAGGCTTAACATGTGCAATCTACAATAAGGATGTGATATGAATCAACTACCTGAAAATCTTATCTGGGTTGAGCCAAGGAGGTGGGGTTCTGTTAACGCTGAATTTCTTTGTGTGGTTTCTGATGCATGAGGAGGTTTTATACAATGGGAGATGTATGAATTAAAGTCTTTATGCACTAAGGAGACACTTATAAAATAGTATTGTTGGAAATAAGAAACCATTGGGAGTGACAGTACATAAGAGTATAGCAACACAATGCTTGTTTTTATCCCACAAGTGTTGTAGTTGACTTTGGATCTAATACTGTGCTCTCTGGGGCTTCTGCATTGCTTGGAAGGGCACAGTGCAGAAAACTCAAGAAGTTGACAGTTCTATTAATATGTTTTCTGTTGTTTCCTTTTTCCATGTGTGCTAGATACATGAATAGGACTTGAACTATGAACAGTTAAGTGACAGAGGTGGTCAGTGTAGCATTGTGGCTGGCAACTTCAAATTATACTTCCTCCTGCAGAGTGTGTACAATTTAGAAGGATCAGTGGGTCCCAGACCCATGGAATTAACCAATCAGCCACTGATAAAGAGAGAAGGAGTATTAGTGGCCTGCATGGGGAATGGTGGGTAAGCCAAACCAGAAAAGTAATACAGCACAAACCCAGTGCATCTGCATGATCCATGAGGTCTATATCAAAGAAGTGGCAAGAGAGGTCCCTACAGACTTGAAAATTCATTATGTCATAACCACATACCACCTTTTCAAATGTCTCATTTACATGTTATCTATCATGGTATCCAGTCAAAGCCATGAAGGATGAAGTGAGCAGTTGAAAACCGCGCTGACATTACAGCATGCGTGATTTTGGAATTGGTTTATTTATATTAGTGCAGTTTTTGACTGTGCCCATTTTCTGGTGTCCACACAGCACATGTTTTGACTGTGCAGTTCTCCCTTTGCAGTGTTGACCTGGACCCATCTAGCATAATGTAAAGGACATGAACACAATTGTCAAAAAGGTAAACATTATGGGGGAACATAAAAAAAGGAAATGGGACTTTGTTGTCCTTCAGGAAACATATTTGTTACCCAAGAGCATCTCAAGCTGTGGTGCCTATGGGAAGGACAAGTATTTGCATCCTCTCACCCCACCCAAAAAAGATCAGGTGTGGCTGTTCAAATTCACAAGAATCTAGCTATTGAAGAACATAATACCCAAACAGATTCAGAGGAGAGGTAGATCATATTAACAGAGACAATAAATGGGGTGTAATTGAACTTAGTAAGTACAGTCTAAGACATTTTAGACGGACCCATCTGTGCTTGATAATTGTGTCCATGCTAGCCGATGTCCGCTATTGCCAGCAGGTGGAGCCGCAGGATAATGTTCAGTACAGTACTGTATGTGTAATGAGGGAGGGAGTGGGAAATAGGTAAATCAGGTTTTAATTAGTGATCTTTTTTTTTTGCAATTCAACTTTTATTGAAGATTTTCAAAACAAAATTACATCCAGAAGGAACATGAATATTAATAGAAAGCACAGACATGACAAAAGAAACCTGCGGATGCAATCCCCACCCCCAAACCCACCCCCCAACTTAGTAGCCATTTGCACAGCACACAATACCTAACCTGAAGCATGTTGTTACCGTAATCAATACATTCTGATACAGAGTAACAGAAATATAATGGACCCCAAATTCGATCAAATTTAGACATATTATTTTGAAGACTTGCGATAGTCCTTTCCGTTCTTAGATTTGCCAGGAGTTCCTGAAACCATTCGCCATACGATATCACTAAAGTGTCTTTCCAATGCTTCAGAACCACTTTTTTAACCGAAGCAGAAATCAGACTAATATGGTATTTCCTTATCCGAACATCAATGGTGGTCATATCCCCAAGAATACATATCTCTGGGGTAAATAAACTATCCAACCCCAAGCAAGGGTCCAGTTTCTCCTTAATGTTGCCCCATAATACAGCTATTTTAGGGCAATGCCAAAAGATATGAAATAAATCCCCAGCCCCTCGCTGGCATCCGAAACAACTGGAAGATGAGACCATACAGAGGCTAACTAACTTTAAAGGAGAGTAATAAATATTGTGTAACAATTTAAACTGCATTATTCTAAGTCTATCCTGTAAAAGAAATTTGTGACAGGATTTCCATATACCTGCCCAATCAAAGTTATATTCTGGGAGAAGCCGAGACCAATATTGTCTTGGCTAAGAATTAGGGATGAGTCCAAGTCAGAAAAGTGTTATATATAGCAGATACTGCATGGGCCTTACCGCCAGTGGCTCAAGAGTATCACAAAAATCAGAAACTGCTCCATTAGGAGGAGGAAAGCCAAATTACAAGCCACCAAATGCAAGTTGAAAACCTTAAATATCATAACTTGAGGAATTTGAAATTTATTCAATATCTCAACCGAGGTAAGTAATTTTCCTTTAGCGTAAACAAATCTTTAATCAATACCTTTCCCAATAAAGGTAACCAAGCCAACAATGGGTTTCCCTCTATTAAAAAGTTAGGGTTACCCATTAATGGTTGGGCAGGATCCGTAGTATGAGAGTATTTTAAAAAAAGTGCATAATTGCACATGAGCTTTGAGCGAAATCTCAATAGGGGACTTACGCAAGGAAATGGGAAGGGCTTTATGCAAACAATATAACAAAGCCCTAGGTGTAATTCCAGAATCCATTATCCAGGAAATCTCTAATTTTAACCACAGAGGTGTATAAGTACTAGTTTGGGAACCATCAATTACAGCGAGCCACCGAAGATACTTGTTAGCATGGCTAGCCCAGTAGTGCAGACCAAAATGGGGAAGTCTCAGGCCACCGATTAACTTAGGGGCAATCAATTTATGATAAGCCAATCTAGGCTTCTTATAGTTCCAGATAAAAGCGGAAACTATACCATGAATTTTTTTAAACCATTTAAGCGGGAGCCAAATATTTAACATATTCACCCGGATAAAACAAACGGGGAAAAACATTCATCTTTACTAAATTAATTCTACCCCAAATAGACAAAGAAAGCATTGCCCATCTTTTAAGATCAACTTCAATAGATTGTAACACCGAGTCAAGGTTAAGCTGAACCAACCGAGAAGTAGATCTGGTTAGGGTGAGACCCAAATACTTGATTACCTCCGGATTCCAAACCAACCCAAAGGGTGTAATATCCTGAGCATATGTTTTGTAATTTAGGGGGAAAACCACGGACTTACCAGCATTAAGCCTATAATTAGCAATAGCACCAAAGTTATCGATGGTTTCAAGTAAAGACGGAATAGAGGTAGATGGATATGAGATTTTGCAATAGCAAATCGTCTGCATATCCATGACCTTCAGAGTGTGTCTCAGGCCTGAATACCCTGGATCCGCTGTTCCATTTGATCTGCCTGATAAGGGTTCAATATATAAATTAAAAGAGGCGGGAGAGTGGACAACCTTGTCTGGTACCAACAAAATGTCTGAAAGGGGCTGAAGTTACCCCATTACAAAGAATTCTTGTGGTTGGGAAGTTGTAAATAGCATTAACCCACGAACAGAACTGTTGGGGAAAACCGAAGGTATCCATAACCTTGAGCAAGTATTTCCCATAGACCCTATCAAAGGCCTTCTCGGCATCCAGAGAAATCAATACCATTGGATGATCCGAATCCCTGGAAGCCAAGAAGATATGTGCCAATAACCTTAAATGATCAGTTGAGGACCTTCCTTTCATAAAGCCGACCTGTTCAGGCCCTATTAAACCCGGAAGGACCCCACTGATCTGATCAGCCAATAATTTGGTAAGAATTTTAATATCCTGATTCAGAAGTGAAATGGGTCTATAGCTGGAGACCAGATCATGAGACTTACCCGGTTTCGGCAAGAGGACAATTAGGGCCTCAAAAAGAGAAACATCCATAGCAGCCCCATCTAAAATACATTGAAACAATCTCAACAAAGAAGGGACTAGCTCCTTAGCAAGGTTTTATAAAAATTGGCGAAAACCACCGGGACCTGGTGTTTTATCAGAGGAAAGGAGTTGATAACCTGGTTAATTTCACCTCCGTGATAGGGGCCGTGAGAAGGGCTTGATGAAATTCACTCAAAGAGGAAGATTTAGACCATTTAAAAGGTGTCTATCTTGTCTTCTGATGGTGGATCCCTCATAGGAGCATAAATCTCCTCAAAATATTTTCGAAATTCCCCCAGAATATCCTCCGGGGAGGTCTTAAACGAACCATCATCCACCGAACGAATGACTGGGACCAACCTGGAGAACTCTAAAAGCTTAACCCTCCTAGCTAATAATCGACCAGCTTTTTCTCCCTGATCGGTGTATATTGCCCCCATTTTAATAATCGCCCATTCCGCCTGTTCACTTAAAATCCGAAGATATGAGTCCTTTAACCTAGTTAACTCCTGCCTATAATCATCCGAAGAAGAGGCCGAAAGCCCGGATTCTTTCTCCCGAATCTGGTTAAGTAGCTCTGAAATACACTTCTGCCTCTCCTTCTTTCTCCGGGAGGCGAGACCTATCAGAATACCCCGTATAAAAGCTTTGAATGCCCCCCATTCCATATCTGGCCGTTTAGTGGAATTATTGTTAAAAGAAAGAAATTCTGCTATCTGAGATGAGATATACTTAACCAGATTCGGATCCTTTAATAACTGGTTGTTAATTTTCCATCTATTCCCGGGTTTGGGTAAAGATGAAAATGCAATAAGACACGTTACTATAGAATGGTCCGAGGGCGGTCCAGGGAGTATGTCAGTATTTAAAACCCCTGATAAAAGGATATTTGAGATGAACACGTAATCAATTCTAGAGAAGGTATTATGTACCTGAGAAATAAAAGTATACTCCCGGACGTTCGGGTGAAAAATCCTCCACACGTCACATAGGCCCAATTGATCAATCATTTCTCTTAAAGCCCTTTGACCTGGAAATAAATCCCTCTTAACTGAACCAGATCTATCAATAAAAGGATCCATTGCCAGATTTAGGTCTCCACCCATCACAATAGGTAAATTGCAATAGGGGGAGAGTAACTCCACAATCTGAACAAAGAATCCAGGAGTATCATTATTGGGACCATAAATCGAACCCAGGATAATCTCAAAAGTATGTAAAGTACCTCTGACAAAAATGTACCTCCCTAAGCTATCCTGGAATATTTGAATCGGATTGAAGGGCACGGATCTACGTAGCATAACCATAACCCCTCTGCTTTGGGAATTACCTTCAGATGCGAAGATCTGCCCTATCTGAAGCCTCCGCAGATGGTTAGATTCAACATTGAGTAAGTGGGTCTCCTGCAAAAAAATAATATCTGCTTTCACATGGCTTAAATGTTTTAAAATCTTATATTGTTTCAATTTATGGCGAATCCCATGAACGTTCCAGCTCACAACATTTAACTCCCTAGCCATTTGTAAAATTATTAATATATGCTAAATAACACAAGTCTGTAAAGCCAGTCCATTTATATAAAACTAAACATAGGCGTGCTGTGCAAACCCCCCTACAAGACTCCCCTATCTTATAATGTAAAACCCCCCATAACAAAGATAACTCCCCAACCCCCATTTCCCCTCCACCCACAACCCACCCGATCTACCAGTGAACATGGTTAGAGCTCAATGTAACTCTCTGCTTCCGTCCCGCACACAGCCACCCGAAACAATAATGACCGGTCCCGCAATTAGCAACTTTAACAAGATATTATCTATTAGACCCCATCCCTAAAGGCAACATTAAACAGAATAGTGATGAAAGCTATTAACACATTACTAAAAATTAGGATAAAGCCATATATCCCAGCTGGTACCCGAAAACTAATCATTAACTATGACCGAAAAAAAAAAAAAAAGGGAAAGGAAAGGGGGGACCCCGAACCATGATACAGAAAGCACCCCACCACCCATTATCCCAAGTACAGATTGTATACTATATGGAAATAAAAAAACATTGCCTCAACTATACATATTAAGCCAAATAGAAGCATAACTTAAAAATAGGTTTGTAGCAGGGGTGCTCCATTTCAGAATACTACCATTTACCCCAGAAAAACAAAATACAAACTTATATCTAAGAAAATGTCCGAAGCAGTTTAGCAGTCACTGGTGTCCTCAAATGAAATAACTAAACTAGATAAGCAGGGGACCGCCTGCCTCTTCTGTATACCCGAACAATTTCAGTATAATTGAAAAAAGAGAGCTATAAGAACTGCAAAATTAAAACAGGCACTAACGGCCCCTGGAAATTGTCCAGAAGTGAAATATACGAGGCAACCAGGCCCAATCTCCATCCAGAAGATTAAAACAAAATGGGCATACAGGGAAAATAATAGTTAAACAGGGCCCAAAGGAAATTGTCCGACTGAGGATTCAATCCACTTGCAGAAAAACGAGGCATCCAACCTTCACACACAGTCCATCAGCGCTAGGTAAAATGAAATCCAGAAACTTGGAACAACTGATCTCAAGGCTCTCTGAATAGGTCAGGGAAGGATAGCTTTAAAGCTGACAGAGCAGACTCGTAACCCTCAAAGCTCCTTGAGTCCCAGCCACCAGGACCTGGAACCATGCAGGTAGCCATCCTAAACTTGATGTTGGCTGCAATAAGCTAGTGATAATGGGGTGGTATGTGGCTCTCTTCTGCCGGATCGAGAATGGCAAATCTTGAACCACCCTTAATGTCACACCTTCCCAAGACAGTTCCTTAACCTCTTTAACCTTCAAAAGAAAATGTTGATGTTCCAAATAGTTGAGGAATCATAGGATGAATGTACGTGGAGGAGCTCCCGGAGCAGGTATCGCTCTTAACGCGCGATGAGCTCTTTCAATGGTGTAGGCAGTCCCGAAGGGTGAAGGGCCAGCTATCTTTCCCACTAAACGCTGAGCAAATTTAAGAGCATCGGCTCCCTCTTCCTTCTCCGGGAGGTCGATAATTACGACATTATTTCGACGAGATCGCCCTTCCAAATCCTCAATCTTGCCTTCCAATTTCGACAGCCTTTGCCTCATCGCTGCCAGCTTGGGTGCCAGTTTTTCACTCTTGCGCTCTACAGAGCAAAGGCGAGCTTCATTATCCGCCGTCCGACGAGTTAAATCCTCCAAAGCACGGGATATATTTCTAACTTCGCCCGCTAGCTCCTTCATTTCGTCTTTAAAAGGTTGAAACTCTCTAAGGAAGCTGGCTAAGGTAAGAGGCTCTACATCGCAATCACTTGGAACTTGCGCCATGGTATGGTGCGTACTAGAGTCCCTTGCTTTTTATGCGGCCTTCTCCGGGGTAGTCGGTGGGGTATGTCGAGGCAAAGCTTCCTTTAATTCGGCATCCGTGCTGCAACACCCAGCAAACAGCGTTTAGATATAGAAGTTGAGGAGGCAACAGGATTACTGCCAGAAAACGCTAAGGACCACAAAAAATGAAATTTAAGGGCTGAGTAGACGGAGCTCAGAAAGGGAGCAGCTAGCTCATGCTCTGCACCACATGATCCCTAATTAGTGATCTTAGTTCTCATGTTGATTTGTGCCTTTGTGCTTTGTTGTGCTTAGTGCTTAGTGTTTTTCACTTTAGTGTTTTTCACTTTATTCACTTTATGTGAAGGGATGAGGTTTTGGTTAAAAACAAGAAAATATATTCTTTATTCTTTATTTTCAGTTTTAAAAAAAGCTGTCAAGAGTTGTCTGCTGTGTAGCAGTCAAGGTGTAGGTATAGAAGCTCCTTTCAATACTGGCCATCAGATTCCAGTCTGGCTGAATGTCCACTCTCTGCTCCATGGCTCTGCGAAGGGTTAGAATAGCCATAATGATCAGGTCGAATTTCTCACAGCCTGTCATATTGCAACAGGCTAACACTGAAACCCTCTCTTTTGCTTTTTTGTTACCATGTGGTTGATCAGACCTGAAAGTTAGAGTTCCCTCACCAACACATCTAAAAAATTGCCCCATCTCATCTGCATTAAATATGTTTTATGGTGTTAAACCTGACAAAATGTCAGGCAGAACATTCCTTACCCAGTCGGTGGCACCCAACTCATCAGCACTCTGCTTCTCTCCATGTGCACGCTTGAAAAAAATGTTGTGGCATGTTTTCCAGTGCTGTAGCCAGCCATCCTTGGGGATGAAATTGTCTTTACCCATAGCATGCGCAAGCTGCTTAGCTTTGGCAGCTAACAGGGGGCTGCTTACCATTGCCTCACGCTCTCTCACTGATGTGAACCACATCAAAAGTGAATCCTCCACCTCAGAATCCTTCCCCTCCCTTTTTCTCTTTTTCTGTGGGTTCTGGTTAGAATGCCACTCAGACCATAGTTCATCGCTGCTATGGATAAGATCTGAGACTGTGGACTTAGGTATGAAGAGATGGGTGTCAAGGTCTCTCACGCTCATTCGAGGAAGTACATCAATTTTTTTTTTAAAGTTCAATTTTACATGAGAGTGGGATCCCAGGGCACTTTGACATCATGGGAGCGAACAACAGCACATAGCACACAGCAACTGCAGAGTTGAAATGAAATGAAAACTAGCATCTCAGGCTGAAACCTTCAGTACAGGTCATTACTGGGTAATTAGCACAATGT
Organism: Neoceratodus forsteri; assembly: GCA_016271365.2. Lineage (NCBI taxonomy): Eukaryota > Metazoa > Chordata > Ceratodontiformes > Ceratodontidae > Neoceratodus > Neoceratodus forsteri. The sequence goes on along the minus strand of CM057458.1, from coordinate 1,384,712,498 downwards.
GCACATCAAGGTAGGTATGTCAAATGAGCACCTTAGGCATCAAATGTAACTCTCAGCTGTCTGTGTTTGACGGCTCTTAAGGTCCACATTAAAAGGATGCCACAATATTAGAACAGTACTGCATGATTTTGGTTTTGAAAATATGTCCATGGTAGGCGATTGTCCATGCAAACCATGTCTGCGTTATGTGACTTGGACTGTGTATACAACCCACACATGGACAATGGTAGTTTTGCAAAAGGTGCAAAGACCAAAGTGGCATACCCTCCAACAAGACACATAATTCTGGGGGGCTTTCACTGTGGTGCAGATCCTCACCAAAACAGATCATCATACAGACTAGAAACAGTCATAGTTCAGCTAGGCTGTAGGGAGCATGTTGAAAGAAGTCCAGATCAGTGAACATAGTATGAGAGCATACACAAAGGGGGAAAGGATATTACTTTCTATTTACATTCTTATGAGATGTACTCAAGGCTTGATAGGTTTAACACAGGCATGGTTCTGGAGGACTGGAGAGGAGCTGACATGGTCCCTCTACATACGAATGGCACCAGGGAGGAGGTTAGCAACTATAGGCCAGTCAGTCTTACTTCATTGGTGGGGAAAATATCGAAAGCCCTGCTAAAGGAAAGACTGGTAGAGTATCTTGAATCAAATGGACTGTGAGACCATAGGTAACATGGATTCATTGGGGAGGGCATGCCAAACTAATATGATATATCTTTTTTAACTGGGTGACCAGGGAAATGCATCAGGGGAGGGCAGTGGATGTAGCTTTCATGGACTTTAGCAATGCCTGCTGCACATAAGGCTAATAAAAAAATTGAGTAGCCTACGGGTGGAATCCAAAGGGGTGAATTGGGTTAGAAAAGGTTACTAGATAGGAGACAGAGGGTGGTGGTACATGATACTCACTCTAATGAATGGAAATCACCAGCGCCTGGCCACAGGTCAGTGTTGGAACTGGTCATCTTCAATGTCTTCATGAGTGACATTGCAGAAGAACTGGAGGGAGAGGTATGCCTTTCTGCAGGTGAATGTCTATCAGCATGTACTGTAAACAGTACGCCATCACTGAGAGCTCAGTTGGTGGCCAGCCATGGTTGTGAGAGGAGGAGGGTTGTGCTGGTTGCTGGCTGGGGGTCATGATGGGGGGAGCAGGATGGTGGGTCACTACCTTCCAGATTGCTGGGGTGGGGTCTCCACTAGATCACCAGGGCATGGGTGCCATTACTTATAGAGGGGATTGGACTGGGGAGGGGGACTACTGGACAACCAGGGTAATGTTATAGAGGAATTTCCAGAGGACTGAGATGGGGGGGTGGACTGGATGCTAGGTGCACTTTTTTCACATACTGGGTGAGATATTGGGTGGGGAGAGGGACCACTAGCCACCAGGGAGACAGCCTTTTTTTCTTGTGCTGCTTATCAACAAATGGCGGCTGGGGTAGGGGGGTGGGAGGAGCACTAGACTACAAGGGAAATATGTTATTCTCAATGGGATGGTGATCAATGATTGGGGGAAGGGAAAGAACCACTACACTACCAAGACCTTCCTTTCAATATACGGGGACTGTGATCGGAGAATGGGTGAGGGACCACTTGACTATCAGGACATTCCTTTCATCATATGGGGATGGTGATCAGACAACAGGAGAGGGGGAGAAACCACTGGACTACAAGGGAATATATTTTTTTATGGGGGACAGTGATTCATGATCAGGGAAGGGGAGGGACCACTGGACTACCAGGGAAACTGTTTTTACATACTTAGGATGGCAATCAGCACATGGGGTGGGGGCTCTAGCCCACCAGGGACTGCAGCTGTGTCAGGCAGGGGCTGGGGTGCCACACTAAGCCACCTGCAGTCTATGTAAATTGGCTCATAATGGGCATGCAAATTTCCAACTAGCACCTTGCATGCCCAATGAGCTCATTTACATGGGAGCTTTCATGAATAGGAAATAGCAAACCTGCACTATTTCTTGAGGGGTCATTCACCTGGCTGGATGTCGGGGCAGCACTAGTAGAGTTAGTGGTGACTTTCCTGGGTTAGCGCTGCAGCGTCCAGGGCTTATTCAAGGTCAGACAGCATGGTGTGCTATCCGACTGTGAATAGCAACTTTTGGCACCTGTGAAATCACAAGCTGCAGCACAGACTTTTGTGCTGCACCTTACAGTTTTTTGTGAATTTGGCCCCAGATTGCTATAGCTACTATGCTGCAGCCCAGCTTAGCAGTTTAATACCAGTCATAGGAAAGAAGGGGTAATCTGGTTGTGCAGCTATAGAACTAAGACAATCCACAGTCATAGGGTTAGATGTGTCAAACATAGCAGGATTTGCACTGGAATGGGGTGCACACAATAAAAATTGCAATTTAGACCAAAATCAAAATCAGGCACTCACAACCTCAATTAAAGAAGGAACCACATAAAAAAACTTACGTCTTTTTAAGTAATGCCATTAAAACGTCTATGCTGCATGAAGCATTTCAGGCACTCTATCCTTTATCAAAGGCACAGAATACAACATTGTTGATCATCCTAAATGTCCCCCATGTAATGTCATTTATCCACATCACATACCAATTACAAACACATGCATCCAAACAGATAAGCACCATCATCAATACTGCACCTTATTTCATTAAAAAGTGTACACATATTTTGTGTGCATATTATTACTTATACCAATACTAGACATATTTAAAATCTAAATAAAATAAAAACTAACAATACATATTTCACAATACAAATAAACATGTGCACATTCCTTTATTTAAGAACATTACTGCATATCTATTGAGGCTTGCTAGCATTCCTACTTTCATACCGCATGTAACTAAGTTAAGTTAAACTATGTGTCACTGAACTCACTGAAACTGATAATCACTTTTGATGAATTATGCTAGTAATAGGGAACTGCAATCAACTTTGTGTCCCAGACTTACTTAAACTTGATTACCTTTTTTAATAAAGGGATTAAATCGAAGGAGGTAGCTTGAAGACTAAAAATCCAAAATGCCTCCCTCCTTGTGGGGATTACAACACTTTACTACTAAGGAGGGAGGCATTTTGGATTTTTAGTCTTCAAGCTATCAAACCACCCGGTCTTGTAGTAATGTTTTTTAAATAATAGAATGTGTATATGTTTATTATTTTTAATGTGCAATATGTATTATGAGATTTTATTTAATTTGGATTTTAAATATGTCTAATATTTGTGTAAGTAATAATATGTGCACGGAATATGTATAAGCTTCTTAATGAGATAAAGTACAATATTGATGATGATGATTATCTGTTGAAATACATGTGTTTGTAATTGGTATGTGTCGTAGATAAATGATATCACACAGAGGGTATTTAAGATGACCAACAATGTTTTATTCTATGCCTTTGATAAAGGACAGAATGTCAGAAACTCATCAGGTGGCATAGACCTTTTAATGGCACTAAATAAAAAGACATGTAAGCTTTTTTATATATGACATAGAGTGGCGTCTTCTTCAGTTGAGGTTGTGAGTGCCCCATTTTGGTTTTCGGTCTGAATAGGGTTAGATATGTTCCAATACAGACATTTGTTTTGAAAAAAAGGTAAAACATTTTTCCAATCTGTAAAAATGTTTCCATTCTGTGGTCCAGAAATGTGGTTGAACTATGACTAAGGGTGGCAAAGGAACAGCATCTCCCCAATGATATCTGTTGATATACATCTCTTTTGGGAAAAGGCCTTCTTCTGCTACAAAAGTAAAAGGACGGACAAAAAGGAAGACATTGTTAGGCTGTGGAAGGGGGATGGTTGGGTTGATGAAGACAGGAGCAAACAGAGGTATTAAATGAATACTTGCATACGAACATACGAAATTGCCATCAGAAAAGGACTAACAGGTCTATCAAGTCTGAATGATTGTGCAGCTCTCAGTTTAATACCACTGCAGCTGCCCCCCTACCCAATCCCCTCCCTCCTTCCCCTCTTCTGGTCCTTCCCCCATTGTGTTCTTGTCTGTCTTAACCCTGCCCTTGACTCTATCTCAACCTCACTTAAAGCTATCCACTGTCCTCAGTTTGATTAACTTCTCCAGCAGTGCATTCCATCCCACCACCATTCTGTCTATGAAGTAGCACCTCCTCATTTCCCTCCTGAACCTTCCCCCTTCCAACTTCAGACTATGATCCCTAGTGACCCTGCCCCCTTTAAGTGAAACAGTTCTCCCTCTGTGACTTTGTTTATGCCTTTCAAGTACTTGAAGTTCTCTATTATGTCCCCCTTTTCCCTTCTCTGCCACCCTCCTACACTGTGCTGATACCTTCATGTCCCCTGTGACTAGTACTCCCAGGTCCCTTTCCTCCTGTGAAGCTGCTACCTGCATTCCCCCAGCCAGTAGCTGGTCCTGGGATTTCTGGTTCTGAGGTGCATTACCTTGCACTTGTTAACATTAAACCCTAGTTGCCACTCTTTTGACCAGTGTTTGAGTTTAGCTAGATCCTTCCTGAGTGCCTGCCTTCATTCCTTCCTCACTGTCCACTTTTGCACAAATCTTAGTGTCATCGGTGAACAGGCTGATCTTACTCTTGACCCCCTCTGCAATGTCTCCAGTGAAAACATTGAACAAAACTGGGCCCAGCACTGAACCCTATGGTACCCCACTAGTTATTGGCCTTAGCTTGGATATCTTCCCCCTTACAACTACCTCTTGTCTGCCCTGCAGCCAGCTCTCAACTCACCCCACCAGTTTCTCCCCTGCCCCCATGTCTCTCAGCTTTCCCAGTAACCTCCCGTATGACACTGAGTTGAAAGCCTTGCTGAAGTCCAGATACAGGACATCCACAGTGTGGCCTTCATCAACTGCCCTAGTGGCCCAGTCAAAGAAGGTGATTAGGTTAGTCTGGCATGATCTTCCTGATACAAATTCATGCTGTCTCTTGTCCTGTAGACCATTACTATTGAGAAAGGTCATCAACCTCTCCTTCAGAATGGTCTCCATCAACTTCACCACTATGGAAGTCAAGCTCACTGGTGTGTAATTGCTCAGTTTGTCCTAAGGTCCACTCTTGTGGAGGGGCACCACGTGAGCCATCTTCCAGTCTCTGGGTACATTCCCCATCTCCAAGGAGGTGTTGAACAGGTCTGTCAGTGGGCCTGCCAACACCTTTGCTAATTCCTTCAGGACCCTTGGGTGTATACCAACTGGTCCCATGGCTTGTCCACCCACAAGGCTTTAGGGCCTTTCAGAACTCTATCCTCTTGTATGACCCAATCTGTTATCTCTACCCCCTCCACCATTGCCCCTTTTCCCTTGTGGAATTGGACCATCCCTTTCTTTCATGAACACAGAGCAGTAGTACTTCTGCTCTGTTATTACATGAGAAAAGGATGGACCAGTGCCATGAGCATGGAGAAGCAGGGATGAAATGGGTTGCAGCCATTTGGGTAATTGGGATGGAAAGTGTAAGGGAGGGACTGATGGTTCTGAGGGTGGACAATTCCCCGGAACCAGATGAAATACACCTCAGGGTACTGAAGGAGTTAGAGGAGGATCTAGCAGGGTCACTGACTGTTCTCTTCAATAGATCTCTGGAGTTGGAAGTGGTACCACTGGAGTGGAGAATGGCACATGCAGTGCCACTCCACAAGAGTGGACCCAAGGATGACCTGGGTAACTATAGGCCAGTCAGCATGACCTCTATAGTATGTAAACTCATGGAGACCATACTAAAGGAGAGGATAGTGAGGTACTTGGAGGAGAATGGTCTATAGGGCATAAAACAGAACAGATTTGTTGTAGTCAGATCATGTCAAATGAACGTGATCGAGTTCTTCAATTGTGTCATGAGGGCAGTGGACATCATATACCTGTACTTTAGCAAAGCCTTTGATTCTGTACCAGACAAAAGGTTGATAATGAATCTGAGAGACCTATGAGTGGAGAAGAATATAGTAAGATGGGCTGAAAACTGGTTAAGTGGAAGAACCCAGATAGTAGTTGTTGGTGGTGAGTTCTCCAGCACCAAGGGGTCCCACAAAGATCGGTGTTAGGGCCAGTGTTGTTCAATGTCTTCAGAAGTGACATCATGGAAGGCATTAATGGCAAAATGTGCCTGTTTATGGATGACACCAAACTCTGTGGGAGGGTGAACACCAAGGAAAGGATACAGGACCTGAGGGAGTACCTTGCCAGGGTAGAGAGATGGTCAGGTATCTGGTAACTTGATTTCAATGCCAAAAATTGCAAAGTGATGCACATGGAGCTAAGAATCCTAGAAAAGAGTATTACATAGGAAAGGTTCAGGTAACTGCTTCTGAAGAGGAAAAGAAAGGGGTGATGATTACGAGTGACCTGAAACACACCTCTCAGTGTAAGAGAGCCTGGGACAAACACAGAGGAAACTCTTGCAACCAAGGAAGGGGAGAAAGGGGGATGGTTGTGGGGGAAGAGTCATTAGTGTAAGTTGTAAAGCCAGATCCTACATCAATTACTGAGCAGACATGATAGATCAGGTGGACTTCTTCTGCTGGTTCTTTTCGTATGTTCATATGTTAGTAACAGACTTGCCATTAACAATGGTGGACCCAGTATTACTAAGGTGGGAAACAGGAGGCCTGGTATATATATGGACAGTTATGGAAGCTGGACTAAGTGAAGGCCTGGATGGATGTTGTAAGGGAGTATGAGTTGCCTAGAGACCTTCCCTTCTGCTATGCGCAGGTACATCATTACATTCTAGCTCCAGACAGGAGAAAAATCCTAATATCAGTCCCTCATTATATAGTGAAATATCTTCACACAGTTACCACCCAACAAGGAGGTAGAGGTCACATCTTGATTCTCTACAATTCAATTTAAATTGTATTTGTTCAATCTTAAAAATGATTTTCACAAACTAGAATTATAATAAGACTAACATACCTATAAGTGGATTAACAGAGACAATAAATGCAATCCAATTTTACATATAATGCACATTAATCAATAAAACAGACAAACACAAAGACACCAATAATGTGCAAAATAGCAAAATGAGATCAGGTGGATGAATCCAGGGGAGACCATTGAAAGAAAAAAGATACCACCACAGCACCGACATCATGTTTTAGGGGCATTTAATTTTCATCTCCTAAAATTTCTTGTTAGGAATACGAAATTCCCTACAGAATGTATAATAGTACAATCCTCAGAGGAAAGAAAAATCTTAATAAGTTCTGTATCACTGGATGTTGCTATTCCATTGATTATTGGAGATAACCACTTGCACCTAAACCCAGAGTACCAGGGGCACTTCAAGAAAACATGGGCCAAATCTTCCCTTTCTTTCTGTTCACATGCACAAAACTGATCCTCTGGATTACTAGAGTTCTTATATAAAGCATTTCTAATATTGGATTCAAACAATTCAAGCCTAAATCTTGTAAATGTTTTACGAATATCTGGTTTCTCCAAGACATCAAGGTAAAATCTATATTCATGATTATCGATACTGTTAGAATACCATTTAGAGTATTTTGAGTAAGCAATACATGCCAAATCCAATTCTCTATGAAACTGTTACATTTTATAATTTATATATACTTTATATTTCTCACTAATATTCACACATTGATGTCTATATTTCAACAAAATAGACATCATATATTTATCAAGCAAGTTATACAAGTGAGAAAGCCAATTAGACTGTTTCTGCTTACCTTGCACCCAAACTTCTTTCTCCATTAAACAAATCTTACCCATCTATCGTTTGGTAATCGTACAATCCTAATCCAGAAATTAATTAATCTGGAGTCAGCCTACACTTGTAAATTTGTAATACCCAACTCTGTTCTTAGAAAATAAGTCAGTGTAGAACTTTGGCAACCAGTGACTTTTCTCAGAAGTTTAATGGCTGGAATTTCTAAATGATTCACAGGTTTTAACCCCCATATTTCTACACCGTATAATGTTTGTGCTTTGAACTTTGCCTGTATGGTAGACAGGAGGGGTCTAAGTGAGTAATCACCATAGGCATGATTAAATTTTGCCAAGGCCCCAATTGTTTTATTAGTTTTAGAGAGTATATTATCCCAGTGGCTATGCCAAGATTCATTGTTAGAATATAATATACCTAGATAAATATATGATGAAACTGTTTTCAAATACTCCTGGCTAATTTCCACCTATACTTATTAGTTCTTACTTTCATTTTACTAAGGTTAATTTTCAGTGACAAAGACTCTGATACATTGAACAATAAATGTAATTTTTTCTGAAGACCTGAGACAGTGAGGGAACACAAAACAAGACCATCAGCATAATCAAGGGATGAGCATACATGTGTACCAATTCTAGGAGAGTCAGAAATTAAAGACTGTAATCGAATCTACAAATTATCCAAATAAATTGAAAAGAGCATGGGTGCTAAAATGCAACCCTACCTGACACCCTTGTTTATCTCTATTCTATCCGATAATATACTCCCTTTACTAATCTGAGCCCAGGTATGGGAATATAAAATTCTGATACTGTTGACCAAAACAGGAGAAATTCCCTGTGATAACATTGTTTCCCATAATATTGATCTGTTAAGTGTATCAAACGCTGAACTGCAATCTACAAAAACTACATACAATTTTTGTTTTCTTCTATTAACATATTTTTCGATCAAATGGCAAAGTATAAAGAAGTTATCAAGGGTTGAATAACCTTCTCAAAATCCCACTTGATTAAGGGCAAGTCTCCCTAGTTGTTCTATTTCATCCTTAAATCTATCCAATAACAATTTAGCAAAACTTCTACCCAAAACAGCCAACAGACTTATAGGATGGTACATCGCAGGATCGTCCTTTGGTCCCTTTTTATAAATTGGAAAAATAATGGCTCCCATCCATGAATCAGGAACAACATTTTTATAAACACACCGAATTAAAAAAAGAAGTCAAAAAATGTGCCCAAACCTCAGGTAAGCACAAATAAACTTCCCTTGGTATCCTATCTTGGTGTGATGCCTTGTTAGATTTAATAATCCTAATTGCCTCCAATACCTCTACTTTTGAAAATGAAATAAACTGGTCTCTAATAATGTTCATATCTATCAGGTCCCAAGCAGATGGGATATTTGGAATCCTCAACATGTTATCATAAAATTGAAGCCATCTATGTGGTTCAACATGTTGTTCTAACTCATTAGACCATCCCTAACAACCTTTAGTGACTAAAGACCAGAAAGTTTTAACATCATTATCCATAACTGCTGCATACATCCTTCCGCACCGTTGTTCAAAAAATATTTTCTTTTTTTCCTTTACTAAGTTTGTGTAAGCTTTTTTTGCAATTTTCAGCTTAATAGCTCTAGAATGATTTAGATTATTTTTGGCTTTCCTAAACATTTTACGCAACTGCTTTTTATAAAGCTTGCACTCAGAGTCAATCCATCCTGCAGATGTTTGCAATGTTGACTTGATTAAAGTCTTATATAGGTTAGACTCCAAAATACTAAAAAGACATTTAAGGTTTTCATAAATCACAGATGGATCCAAGTCCACATTATCCCAAGTATTGAAAAAAGAAATAATCAAGGATATCACATCAGAATGCAAATCCCATGACCATTCAATTTTTTTCGAATATCGAATAATGATTGGTGCAGGTATTGAACAAATACCATGTTTTACATTAATCACTTTGTATAAAGTGATTGGAAAATGATCAACTTCAACTCTATTTACCACTACTAGGTCCTCCCAGTAATTGGGTGGACCTTGCCAAAGAGCCAAGTCAATTACTGAGAAACCAACTTTTGTTAAATAAGAAGGGAAACCCAGCTGGTCTCCCTGTGTTCTACTATTAAGGGGATATATCAAAATATCATTCATAAATTTTATACGTTTATGACCATTATAATTGATTTTTGAATCGGTAGATTTTCTTTTCATTCTAGGGGCATCCAGAAACATATAACCCAATATTGTATTATCACTCAGTCCATCAAAATTGCCAATTCTGGTGTTGAAATCACTAATTAGCAATAAAAATGCATTAGGGTATTCCATTTGGGATATTCATACTGATTCAATTAATCTATCCCAGATCTCATTCAAATACTTTCTATCTTTAGCAGGAGGAATATAACAGTTAAACAAAAGGAATGATGTTTTCTTAACAGAGAAAATAATCCCAATGAAGTTCTGATCTGGTATCAGATGTTTAACATCCTTAAAGATCCCTATCTTAATGTATGTTAGGATACCACCCAATGAACGACCTTTCTTTCCAGTCTTGAGACCTGGAATATTAAACAATCTATAACAGTTTATATCAAGTTCATCCACTTGCTTATGCCAAGATTCTTGAAGACAAATAATATTAAAGGAACAGACATAATTTAACCAGTCCCTATCTTGTTGCTTTGAACTATAGCCTGCTATATTCCATGAGATTCGGAAAGATGCTTTTCTATCCATAGACATAGACAACAAATTATCTGATTGAAACCCCAAATTAAGCAGGCCCCTGGATTCATCCACCTGTGTCCCTAATGCAGAAGAGACAGACTCCAATATGGGGTCTAACAGTCATTCACCATATTCTGCAATAGCCATGAATCTATTAGAAATAGGAATTGTATAAGCACTTCTAGTATCTAAATGAAAAGTATTTTTTTCACAGACATGACTTTGACCAGATAAAAAAGATGGAATTCCGTCTTCAACAGTAAGATCAACCAATTGAATCTAAAATTCTTGCAGACTTCAGACTCTGCTTGCTATCATAGAGTTTTTAAAAATGATATCAAAATTTACCCCCATTCTGCAGAATCAGGTGCCTAAAAACTCCTATTACCCCTTTATAACCCTGTCTAATATCTAAAGTATTTACAAATAAATTGCATAAAACTCTTTTCAGTTTATCATCTGTTTCTTTATATAATTTTTTTTATGCCCAGAAAGACTCAAGGTAACAGGTGCAAACTCATGATCAACATCATTTGTCACACTCCTCACATTATTACAACCAGATAAGCCCTCCTGACATTAATTGATAGTATCAATCATCTTAAGATCTTTGTCCAGTAACACAGCATTAAGATTAAATCTTTGAATCCCAAAGAGATTTCTCCAGACATAATATGTCAATCGCTCAGAGACCAATATCACATCTACACTGTCTGTAGAGAAATTCTCATTGGAATCCGCATTTCTTCTTACTAGAGAAAGGTCATCAATAGTGATGTCCAATTCAAGTTTTTCACTAAAAAGTTTATGGATCAGTTCTGTCAGAGCATTTTCCTTTACCATTTTAGGACCATAAATTCAGATCCGAAATGTGACCAGGGGAGCAGTTAACAAACTATTATTATAGTGGGTATTCCTCAGATTCACATTCCTTTGCAGTAGTTTAGAGGACAAAGCACTTTCATTAAGCAGAGAATCATTTCATATCCCTTCCAGAGTTTTTTCTTTTTGAAGTTGTAAGTTATTGACATTTCTCGACCCACATTTTTTTCCTTATTTCTCTTCTGTCCACTACAGTGCCCTACTCCTTTTAATTTCGCATTGACCACTTTCCTTTTGTTACTTGTACAATTTTTACCCTTTTTTATTCCCATTTGCTTTTCCAACCAACTCTTTAGAAGATGCAACTTCCTTACCCAGTGCTTTATTAACCAATGGTTCCTTCCTATCTACAGATATTTCTTCAAAAAAGTCAATTATGAAAATTCTGGTATAATGGGTAGTGGATTATTTACCATAGATGCATCAGCATTGATATTCTCACATTCTAGAATTATGGAGGAAGACTCTTGATGGATGTATTTCTTTTAAAATTCTAATAACATCATCCATTCTTGCTTCATTTATTGCTATAAACTCCTTAAGTGACTCAATTTCTGTTCTATTAATAATCAGCTCTTCACAAAGCATAAACTTAGCAGCATATTGGTTCTTAAGAACTTTAATTATGTCTTCACTCAAGATCGAGGGAGTGTAGACCAATTTAGAACCATTCACATTTTCATTTGGTACTGATTGATTAGAACTCTTCAAACCCTGCATATTTATTTATAGTACCATCCAAAAAACTAACTGTTCTTGAATTTTGAGTCCAGTCTATGCAGGAATGGGTAGGCTGAGTTATATAAGGATTGTTTTTTTGTGTTATGTCCAATCATTTAAGCCCCTGTATAGTAACTTCTAATTTACTTAGGACCTCATTTAAGATGATTTACAGTCTTGGGATGTATCATGGGGAGAATTACCTGCCCCAATATCATCCTTAACTCTGTGTTGATGCACCCCATTGTTAACACAGAATCCATTCTGTTGCTCAGTCTGCCTAGATCCTAAATTCTGGATATTCTGCCTACTCTGGGTTTCAGAACTCAAATAGCTCCCATTACCATCAGTTTTCCCACTTACTGGGGCTTGATCCTTAATTTGTTGTTCATTATAAACACCACTGTTCATATAGAAATTTTCTGCAACTGGAAAGAAAACATTAGTACTAACCTCTGCACTGTTAGGAATATTAACAAAAGATTTATGAGGGCTAGAAGTACAAGATTTTAGAGGTTGTGTGGGTGTAGAAGTAAAATTCGAGGAACAATCAGCATTGTCTTGGTTTGTTTTAACCTTATCCTTAATAAGTACTTCATCAAGGTTCTGTTGTTTGAGTTTTGGTTTTGATAAAGCATTCTTTGATTTAACTTTTAAAACTGGAACTGCAGGCACAGATCTCCTATCAGATTTCTTAGATTAATTAGGAGAATATTTAGCCTTTCCCCTCTTATCCTTTGGTTTAGTGCCAGGATTTGCCCTAATTAAGGCACTGTCAGTAGAGTGGGTTGCTCCATTATCATCTTTAACACCCATAACTGAAACAACTGACATAGAATCGAAATTGGGGCCATAATTTAATTCAGGTTGATCTTAATTACCTATAGTGTCAGAGGCAACATTACCATTAATTATGGTACATTGGTTACTAATGAAAACCATATTTATCCACTCTACAATAAATGAATTAAGTGGTAAATCAGTTAATTTAACTAATTTAACTAATTTCTAACCAGACTTTTCTCCAATGTCCCATCGACACCTAAACAATAGGGTTAATTAGGGCTAATTAACCCCGATACCAAGATGCCAACAAAAAATAAATAAATTCAGTTAATGTTGTCCATCAAACTTCATTAATTAAAACCAGCAAACAGCAGCAAGTTCAGGTGTTAATGTTCGTATACACCAGGTATCCTTTGTCTTCAATGTACAAATATGTGTGACAATTATTACTTATTCTTTCAAATAGAAAATGCAGATTTCAGTTTCTGAAACTCTTCAGCCTTAGTCTCCCAGTCTCCCAATCTCTCACTGAAGGATTTTCACGAACTTTTCTAGTCGGGCAATGCCTTTGGTCATGCTCACAGGCGCATCCAAAACAAATTAGGTCACCAGAGGCAATTATCCATGATTTGATAAAATGTTTCAGTGGTCTCAATGATCTCAATGGTCTCAATAGTCTCAGTAATCTCACTAAGAAAAAACAAAAAATATACTGTAGCACAAAATAAAACACACTCACAACTATTATTACTAAATAAATAAAGTAATTTCTATTTAATTCTTTTCTTTTAAACTGAAAAAGCTAAAAACTTACTTTTCCTGGTTTTCTTGCTACTCAAGTAGTTATGTATGTGCAAAAAGAATGCCATAGCTCCTCATAGAAAGATACACATAGTTGCTCTGTTTGCAGCATTTGTTGAGTTTCATGCACCTGAAAATCAACTCAAAAACACTAAAATGCTTTCTTCAAAATCCAATTCTCTCCCAGCCATAAGAAATAAGAACTATAAAATAAGGACAGAGCAATGTTGTTAGGAAATGTTAACTCAAGCAACAAATAACGGCAAAATAAGAGCGAGTTGCAAATCACAGGTAGCAGCAGCAGAAACTACCAACAGAGTCTGTTCAGTGCAGAGCTGTAGCGTATGATGTATAAATACTACTTGGTCATATGACCCAAATCTGCATATGGCACAAAAGCTATAAATTCAAATTTTAAAATATAATGATATGATCTTATAAAAACCAAATAAAACATGAAAATAATGAGACTCTATAAACAGACACATATATAATTCACTAAAAAATACATTACAGTGCAAGAGAAGAGGAGTAGTATAACACACATTTTTCTCGCTTCTCTCGCTTCACTTCATAAAAGTGCGAAAAATACGAAATGTACTCAATCCTGCAATAAATGCAGCAAATATATTAAAAAAATCCAATTAAATCTGCAAGTAGGTCCGCTTAAAGCGTGACTTTGCCTTTGCCTTTCTGAAGGGCCTCTGTCTGCCACAGGGTCCTGATCCAGTCCAATGCCACAAGACCAATGTTCCTCCACCAGCAACAAGACAAACAGATGCTCCAAGAGGCTCTACATGCCAGAGGTATGCAGTAAGATTAACTGGAGAGGAGTTAAACTCTAAGGCAGAGGTGGCATACCTGTAATAAAAAAATTGCTAGCGATAACTCCCTGCTCCTTCTGCCTCCCTCCACAAGGCATAGGGTGATTAGCAAAACCTCTGGTCTCTCCCTCAGCAGTTAGTCTTGTCAGCAATCTGTTCAGCACAGCTGGCAATTCTTCATTTAATTTAATTTCTATAACTACTCCAGACAAGACAGAATTCCATCAGCAATACCCTCCTCATTGGCCACCACATGTTCTTGCCAGCACATTCTCTACAGAGTTTTGATAACCCCTGAAAATCAGACAGCAGCAATAAGAGGAAACTTGGGAACAAGATTTGGCAGTGCCTGTGGGACATGAAGCCATGGCTGCAATAGGGAGTATGTGTTCCACACTACAGTGAACAGTGAGTGGAGGGATCATAGATGGCAAACCATTATATGATTTTTATGAATTCACATAATGAAATGCTATGGAACTTCAATCACAGACAGGTTCTGGGGATGCCAGCAAAGAGGGGACCACTACCATCTTTTCTGGCCCTGCCCCAAAATGGCTACCATTTGGACAAACTGCATGAAAGAGAAAGACAATAGACATCATTCCTATACACTGAAGGTCAGATTGTACTCACCTGTTTCTAGGACATCATCCCACAGGCATTTACAAGGTTGTACATAGATATTTATACAACACTGTAATTGCTTCAGCAGGGAAAATATGACCTGTAACTGGCTTGACTTACAAGATGCCTATGGTAGCAGACCGGGTTGCTTTGTTTAAAACAAAATCAGCAGATGTAATTTATTGTGTCTACACTAAGGCTGCCAATATATAAGTATACCTCCAGATGAGTTACAGACTCCCAGTACTACAGCAGCTTGCTAACCTCTGACCACCTCTCAAAACAATGTCAATAAAAAATGTAGTAAAATAAAGGACTCTGAAAAAAGGCTAGTTAAAATCAACCAGCATGCAATGTTATGGTTGTTAGGGTGTGTTCAACCTTTACCAAATGAAGTTTGAACAAAGGGTGTTAGAGAAATGATAATAATTTAACCATGGCAAAATTAAAGCATTCCACACTGCATAAACAATTATTCCAGATGGGGACATTATCAGCCATGTGTGTGACATCAACTACAGTAATACTGGAGGGAAATATATTTGTAATATTACCAGGAAAAGATAAGTTATGGTATTCTTTCTAACATGAGTGACATTATTGTGAAGGCAGACTTGTAAGCATTGGCTGACTAATAAAATAAGTTTTACAAAAAGGAATGCTAAACCTCTAAACAGTTTTTAGTAGAGAATTGGTTCACCTAAAAAATAGTTCAGTACAGTTATCATCCTGATAGCCTGTGTTCTGAAAATTGAATATTTTTCCAATAAAAGGTATCAAGTTGCCTATTTTAACATTTTCAATCATGGAGTTGTTGTGTTTCCAGAAGAAGAAAGACGTGCCTCCCTCTCTAGACCCTCTCCACAGATACCTGTAGAGAATTCATATAAATACCAGTTGATAAAAGTGTCTGCTTATACATAACTGTACCCTGATATTCCAAGATATGATTTGGCCTGACTGCAGTTCTTGGGTCACAAATATGGCAGCACGTTGCTGTTATCTATAGTCCCATGGAATGGGGCAGGGCAGAGCCCCATGCTAAACCCTACAGAAAAAAATCCACCTGCCATATTGTCTGACCCAAGAACTTCAGGCCTTCCTATGATTCTTCTTCAAGTTCATTGTCATGGTTGATGTCTCCTAGTGAGAACCTCACTTTCCTTACTATAACTGAACTTATTGCATCCAGTGCAGCTACATATCTCTTACACACTTTGAAAAAAATCCCAGACAACAGATGTCCCTAGTTTTTCCATGCTTCATGGCACCCTTAGTGTGCCATCACTACCATCCATTTCCTCTACTTCAACTTCCTGCTCATCCCTGTTTTTAGTCCTTTTCTTTCTCTTTCAGTCACCTTCTTCATCCCTACCCCCTTCGCTGAGCTGTTACTGATTATCTGTGTTGTTTCAGCCACACAATCTGGATCTATGATCTGTGATTCCTGTAGACTATTCCCAGTATTATCATCACTACCTGTTTATGGAATAGTCTCTCTGTGTTTAACTGCATTATTGCACTCCATGTATGCCCAAAGATTAGCTCCTACTTTACCATTATTGAATTTCTCCTATCAAATAAAACATAAAATATATATTTTGGACCCTTTAGAAACTAAAAAAATATATCAGGTCAGAGATTTTACATTGTTGTGTTGTTTTGTCTTGCACTGTAGCACTCTTAGGAGCCCTGCTACCTTCATCTTACTCAATTACCTCCTGCTCCACCCTACTATTAGTACTTTTTGCCTGTTTAGGACCTGCTGACATCTCTTTTATACCCTTCCCCTTCCTCTGAAATGCTATGGGCAGTGAGTTGTTTTTCTATTACATATACTGGATCTATCTCTCTGCCTCCTTTTTCTTCCTCCTAATGTTCATCTGCGTCCTTACTGCTCAACCATGGGTGAGCCAAAACCAAACTGGATTTGGGATAGATGACCATAATTAGCAATTTTATATTATCACTTAGCCTTGAGAAAATGCAAGATTAGGATTAAATGTTGGCTTGTGGTGTGGAAAGGTCTGTTTCTTTTTTCCTTTTTTTTTTTTTTGCTGCTGCTGCTGTTGTAATGGTTTTTTGTCACTAAGATTAAATAAATGGACACCCGGACCTTCAAAGTGAATCCTGTGCTTTCCTTTTATGCCAGAGTGAGAACTGCAGATTTTTTCTAGGATAGATGATTGAGTACTCATCAGTCCCTCTAAGTGTGAGGTGCATTTTTGCACTGTGTCTCACATCCTTGTGCGTGACTGTGCATGGCTCCCCTTACTGAAACAAATGTAAGGTTTATGACTGATCTTGGATGGTTTGTAAGAATAACATAAGAATATGCACTTAGTATCAACATTGCTGTAAGTTCTTTACATGATTTCAAGAATTTCATCAGATACACAAACTGTCATTTTTCTTGCTTGAACAAATGCAAGCTTATTTCAAGTACACACAAGGTTTTTGCAAGTTCACAATAAACATTATAACACTTTGTAAGTATAAAAGACCACTGTCAGCCTTTTATTGAGTCTTTCGGCACCTGAGGGTGTGGTGCCAGAGGAATGGAGGAGGGCATATGTGGTACCCATATATAAGAAGGGTAAAAGGGATCAGGCGGTAAATTATAGACCAGTGAGTTTGACATCAGTGGTGGGAAAAATAATTGAAGGGGTAATAGGTGAAGAAATAAAGGATAAAATGAGCAAAAAGGGAATAAAAGGTCAGCATCAGCATGGATTTGTTGAGGGGAGGTGTGTGAAACAAATCGTACAACCTTTTATGAAAACATACATAGATGGGGGATGAGGGAAGAGTGTGGATGTGGTGCTGCTGGATTTTAGCAGAGCATTTGACACTGTCCCACATAATAAGATTGTGGAAAAAATGAGTAGGTATGAGATAAATACTAGCATCATAACATGGGTGGAACAGTGGTTAACAAACAGAAAACAACAGGTGAGAATATGAGGCCTAGTGTCAAAACCTCAAGGGTGGGGAATGGCATCCTGCAGGGGTCAGTGTTGGGACCCCTACTGTTTCGATTATTCATAGGTGATCTGGGAATAGATAGTGGAAATAGGTTGGTGAAATTTGCAGATGATATGAAAATCAGAAGAATTGTCGACTCTTTTGATGATAGATTAACATTCGGAAGAGATATTTTACAAATGTTGGAGTGGGCAGAGGGAAATGGAATGAAATTTAATGAGGATAAATGTGTTATAATGCATTTTGGAAGGAAAAATATTCACCAGACTTATTACATGAAGGATATAAAATTGAAGGTTTCTAATTCTAAGAAGGATTTGGGAGTATACATCCAGAATGATTTAAAGAATAATATACAGTGTAGGAATTTATCAAATAGAGCAATGGATTTGGTAAGCAGCATTAGAAAAAGGTTCCATTCTAGAAGTAGAGAGGTACTAATGCCTTTGTTTATGACCCTGGTCAGGCCCCTATTGGACTACTGTTCTACTGTATGGAGTCCTCACTTAGTGGGGGATGTTAGAATGGTTGAAAGGCCACAACGGACATACACACAATTGATTGTAGGGTGTAAGGATCTGGATTATGAAGGAAGATTGAAGAAGTTGGGACTGTGGACCCTGAAGAATAGAAGAACTAGAGGGGATATGTTATGTCTCTATAAAATTCTAAAGAATGAAAGTATAAGAAAAGAGATGGAAATAGAATTTAAAGATCAAATATATCAGATGAGAGGGCATAATAGGAAACTAAGGGAGATGAAATGTAGGACGGATATAAGAAAATATTGTTTCAAGACTAGAAAAATTAGAATATGGAACAAATTACCACAGGAGGTAGTGGAAGTAGAATCTGCTGAGGCCTTCAAGGTTCATGTAGATCAGTACCTAAATGATTTTGGTAACTCGGGTTACTGCCACTGAATTGTGGGGAAAGCTTACATGGGCTATGCCTTTATGACTTTCCTATAGTCCAGTATGAAATCCAGTATGAAATCATCAGAAATGTGCCAGCAGTAGGGCTGGGTGAAATTAGCACATTATGATTCCACTGAATTTTCATGAAATTTAATGATATTTTGGGAAATTTCACAATTTGTTTTTAATTTTCCATCAAACTTGAGTAAGTCATAACTTGGTTAGTATTATAGATAAGAGATCTGAAGTGTGGTATGCACTTTTTTTGAGAGACATTTGCTGTCTGCTGAGACACAGAGAGAGAGAAAGCAGCCAGAGATTCCTTAAATCAAGGAGATTATTTTCTAGACCACACTGAACTGAATTATTACTTTTTGGACCTGTGTAAGTAACTAGTTTTATTCTGTTTTTAGGTTGACTTGTCTTAGTTTTAACTTTAATTTGCCAGGGAGGAACTATAGCTGGGAGATATTTGCAGTCATTTGTGACTAGACCTGGTACTTAACCTCTGTGAAATAGGTGTCTGAAAGGAAGGAAGGCACTCCCCGGGGTGGAGGGTCAGAGTTGTAGTTGAATGTTTCTGGATGGCATAGGTTTACTCTCACCTCAACCACCCCAAGTGGCATAACTTCCTTTATAGCAGGGGTTCTGACATCACTTCCCCAAAACTGCTAACAACATACACCTGTTCATATCCTTACAGGCACATCACACTGAACAAGGGGTAGAGACACTCACAAGCTTGCACACACTAAAACAAGAACAAATAAACAACAAAAGAAAAGCATCTGTAACAGGAAGGGACACAGACATTTGGAGAGGGGAGTGGTGCAATGTACAGGCTGTGGAGCAGCAGTCTTCCAGGAGACATTCTGGAAACTGCGTTGCTGCCCTATTTGCAGGCACCTCTCTGGTCTGAGGGAGGAGGCTGGTCATGTCCATGCTGACCTGGCAATGATTCAGAAAACTTTGTCCCCCACCCAGGGACCACCCAGACCACAGCCACTACCTCAGAGTTGCTAAGAAAGAGGAGTGGTTGGACCAAGGTGGGCTCAGGGGGGGTAAGGGTGAGGGTGGTGGAACAGAGGTGCATCCCTCCAGTTGTGCCTCTCCACAATTCATTTGCCACTCTGCCAGAGCATGGTTCCTCTATATACTCAAATGAAAGGGATGTTGGAAACGCAAATAGCAATGCGTATGGTGGCGTAAAGAGAAATAGTAGTGGAAATGCAAATAGTAACAGTAATGAAAATGCAAGTGCAAATGAGAACGCAAAGGGTAACGCACATGGTGGCGTATACGGTAACAGTAACGCAAACAGGGACATAAACGCAAGTGGAAACAGTAACTGTAACAGTAACAGAAGCATATACCCTGTTTTTGCTGAACAGGTGCATAGAGAAACACAAAGAATGTATGCATTGTAATGTGCATCGAAACTTAAAACGAGCATTGGAAGTACTTAATTGCTAATATCTCAGGAACCGCATGATGTAGAAAAAAATTTAAATGTCACAAAAATCATGATTTTCCTGGCTAGGTTTTTGTTTTATATAGCTAACCAACTCGCAACAAAAAATCTGTATCTCACATTGTTTTCGAGATACGAGCCCGGAAAGGCGAGGCATACGCCACCATGTTAGTCTATAGGAAAAATGCCAAATTTGGAGTACCATAACTTGGCAACCGTGCAATATTTTTTCACCAAACCACAGAAATACACATCTGTGAGATGTTGGCTGCCTTTCTTCCAAATTTTAGCTCAAAAGACCAAACCGTTCTTTCACAGCAGGGTTGCAAAGAATTGCTGTCATTTTGGACAAGTCTGAAAAAGCAGTGTTGCAATTTGTTGCAATTTTCACAAGATTTTGCAAAAGTGTCATACTTGCAACCCTACTTTGTGACACTACTGGTTCCAGAAATTTGAAAAACATATTTCTGGGGTGTTTTACCCCAAAATAAAGACATGGCTAGCATCCTCAGGGTCTGACTAGGTGAACACAAAAATAATTGTGTCCCTAGAGGGTCCCAAATTTAAATGCCAAGCATTTTTCTGATCACCAACTGAAAAGAAAATGGTGGATTTGTGACACTACTAGGGCCATTTGCGACACTAAAAAGTGCATTTGCGAAAGTGTCAAACTTTTTAAGTTTTCCTATTGACATAATGGGAACTTGTTTTTTGAATTTTTTTTTTAATAACTTTTGAACCATTCAATATTTTTTCACAAACTGTTCAAAAGGCACATCGGGGACCCCAGCCGCATATTCTCTGAAGTTTTCAAACCAGTTGCGCAAACCATGCAACCTGTAAGCGAGAGCAAAGAATTCGCAAAAAAAGCGTAAATACTCACTTCATTGTCCCTTAAAACTCCATGGCCATATATCTGAACAGTACGAAACTTGGCAGATCCCAACATCCACCATTCCACATTATGCATACCAAATTTCAGGCAACTCTGTTGAACAATTGCAAGTTATTAAGATGCAAAATTTGACCCTTTAACCTTAAATGTGCTACTCAACCCTACAGTATATTAGCGTTAAATCTTCACTTCTGTGTTAAACTGAAAATTTGGGACCTTAATAACTTCACAATTATTCAAGTGATTCACATGAAATTTTATATATGCCATCCAGGACCAAAGATCTCTTGACATGGCAAGTTTCAATTAGGTTGGATATGTGGGTGCAGAGATATGGAGGGTCACAAAACATGTAAATTGCCACTTTTGTCAAATTCTTTCTTACCACATTGAGTAAAAACTGTGTAAAATTTTGGTCTAACATTTTAGGGTATATAGATCTTGGGTCACTGGGGTGCCTTTTGAAAGTTTGGTGAAAAAATATTAAACTGTTTCAAAGTTATAATACTTTAAAGTTTCCCATTAATTCCTACGGGAAAAGTTAGATGGCAGCTCAAAATAGGATTCTTTATCGCAAACGCAGAATCCTAGTTCACAAATGCAGAATCCTATTCCACAAATGCAGAATCCTAGTTCTTGATGCTGCCATTTTGTTTTTGTTTAGCAAGGTAAACAAACTTAAATTTTAAAAATAATGCAGGGATTTGGGGAACACCAATAGTTGTGTTTACCTAATCAGGGCCAGAGGAATCAGACTCTGTGGTCAGTTTTTTTAAAAAACAATGTTCAAAAATGTGTTTATTTTATCAGTGGAAAATCTTTTACCCCAAATGGCGGAAATCTTTTACCATGAAACAGGATTCTTTCCACAATTTGCGAAAAAGTATTCTCTTTTCCACAAAACAGGATTCTTTTTCACAATTTGTAAAAAATGATTTTACTTTTACCACAAATTGTGGAAAAGGAAGCTCAATAAAGATTATTTTTTGCAATTTGTGAAAACAAATGTTTTATATAGATGTTTCTTTGTCATATTATAGCAAAGAAACTGTTTGGCATTTTGGTCTGAGATGTTCAGGGTACAAAGGGCTTGCCCCACAGATGTGCCTTTTGCTGAAAATATATTACTTGACTGTACAGTTCTGTAGGGTTACATTTGGTGTCATTTCCCATATGATAACATTGTAATGAAAGGTTTACACAGTCATTTCTTTGTCACTCTGCTGTGAAGAAATGGTTTGCAATTTTGTTCTGATATATTCAGGTACTAAGGACTTTACCAGAGAAAGACAAATCAGAGCACACCCTACCCCCCCACAAAACTGCAATAAACAGACTAACCTGGCATGGCAACGTACTGTTATAATTGCAAATGGAGTAGGGGTCTCTTGGTATTCACATAATGTGAACTCACCCAGCTACCAGTGTTGAGGTGGACCTCCCATCTGCTGGGTCCCTACTCTACATTACACTGCCTCAATTGCCTAACCTATGTTGGGTGCAACAGCCTAATTTGGCTTAAAAAGAGTATGGGCACAGCCAAAATACGGGCAGGTGTTGGGGAGCTAGTTTTAACAAGAAAGCCATACTTCTCCTGTGTAAGTCAACACCAAAAAATACCCAAATAAATAACTGTTCACCCTGGCTCAACCAACTTCAAATTGAATTAAAAAAAAGGGGTGCTGCTGACAATGGTTTACTAAGACAGACAAAAACAAATCAAAGCACACCCTACACCTCCCAAACTGCAATAAACAGACTAAGCTGATATGGCAATTTACTGTTATAATTGCAAATGGAGTGGGGGTCTCTTGGTATTCATATAATGTGAACTCACCCAGCTACCAGCATTGAGGTGGACCTCCCATCAGCTTTGCCCACCGATGTGCCTTTTGCTGGTTTTGTGAAAATGTATTAATTTGGTGTTGAGTTACACCAGTCTCAGATTTCCCTGTGTTTTCAATGGGACATGTAAATGTCATGTGTTTCTTTGTGCACACTAAGGGATGGAAGTGTAGGGACATACAGGCAAACAATTTTAGCAGTACACTATCTCAAAATTTATGCATGGATGGGAAGCACAGGGATTGGAGAGGCCCACACTCCCACATGCAAATACGGGTACCAGTAAGGATTTATGGGAGCTCATGGCTCAGAGGGTCCTGCTCTCCCCCATGCAACTATATAGAGGATGATGGAGTGATGGCAGCACAGGGCTCAGATGGTGCTGGGCTCACACACGAAAATAAAGATATAATTATAATCTCTGAAAAATGATGGTGGGTTGGGAGTGCAGGGCCAAGAGGGGCCAGCACCCCCACAAAACAATAAGCCTATGATTATACTTTCTCAAAAAGGTAAGGAAATTCTCTGTAAAAAAACTATGTTAATGCACCATTAGGGTTAACGCTTTAAAAGTAGGACAATTATACATTCTCAAAAAGTAAGAACATTCCCTGCAAAAATGGCATTAGCGCACCATTATGGTTAATGTATCAAAAGTAGGGAAATGCAACCTTAGAGTTCTCAAGCCTAAGACCCCACCCCCACCCTACATGCAGGAACTGGCCTGAGGAGTGTGCCTTGGGGTTGTGAATCCTAATGATCACCCCATTCTCCTATACTGTACCTGTCTTACCTTACTTACTCATGGAATGGGGTGAGCATTAGGGTTTACAACCACAAGGCAATCACTCATGCAAGTTAGGGCATACAGGGTGGGTGTGGGGTCTTAGGCTTGGAGAACCTAAGGTTGCATTTACCTACTTTTGATGCTTTAACCCTAATTGTGCAATAACATAATTTTTTGAAGAGAATATATATATATTTATAAAATGGGTAGGGAAATTGTTGTTCCTTTATTGGATGATGAGCATCACATAACCGTGCGTATATCAGAGCTTGACCGCTCACCTGTACTTTTACCCCCCTCCAAAACAATTTTGACATTTTATAAGATAGATAAACCACTCTGAGGTGTGCGGTCACGCTCTGATATATGTACGCCTTGGGTGGTTGACGCACTTGGCCTGTGGTCTTATGCGTACAAAGCACACCAAGGCGTGCATATATCAGAGCATGACCGCACACCTCAGAGTGGTATATCTACAGTGGTGTGAAAAAGTATTTGCCCCCTTCCTGATTTTCTCTATTATTGCATATTTGTCACACTGGATGTTTTCAGGTCTTTAGACAAAATGTAATATTAGATAAAGGGAACCTGAGTGAACAAATAACACTTGTTTTTTTTTTATTTCACTTATTTAATGAAAAAAAGTTAACCAACACCAATTGGCACTGTGTGAAAAAGTAATTGCCCCCTTACACTTAATAACTGGTTATGCTACATTTAGCTGCAATGACTGCAACCAAACACTTCCTATAATTCAATATCAGTCTTTCACATCGCTGTGGAGGAATTTTAACCCACTCTTCCTCGCAGAACTGCTTTAATTCAGTAACATTTGGTAGGTTTTGAGCATGAACTGCTCGTTTCAGGTCCTGCCACAGCATCTCTATTGGTTTACTCTGGACTTTGACTAGGCCACTCCAAAACTTTAATTTTACTTCTTTTCACCATTCTGATGTGGACTTGCTTTTGTGTTTTGGATCATTGTCTTGCTGCATGACCCAACTCGCTTCAGCTTCAGCTGACGGAAGGATGACTGGACATTCTCCTTAAGAATTTTCTGGTACAGAGCAGAATTCATGGTTCCTTTAATTATGGCAAGTCATCCAGGTCCTTAGGCAGCAAAGCATCCCCACACCATCACACTACCACCACCATGTTTGACTGTTGGTATGGTGTTCTTACTGTGGAATGCTGTGTTTGCTTTACGCGAGACATTATGGGATCCATGTTGTCCAAAAAGTTCCACTTTGGACTCATCTGTCTATAGAACATTTTCCTAAAAGGCTTGTGGATCATCCAGGTGCTTCTTGGCAAATGAGATACGAGCATTTATGTTCTTCTTGGTTAGCAGTGGTTTCCGCCTTGCTACTCTCACATGAAGCCCATTTTTGCCCAGTCTCTTTCTGATTGTGGAGTCATGAACTCTGACCTTAGCTGAGGCAAGAGAAGCCTGCAGTTCTTTGGATGTTGTTTTAGGATCCTTTGAGACTTCTTGGATGATTTTACACTGCGCCCTTGGAGTAATTTTGGCAGGCCACCCACTCCTGGGAAGGTTCACTACTGTTCCAAGTGTTCTCCATTTGGAGATTATGGCTCTCACTGTGGTTCGATGGGTTCAGAGCCTTAGAAATAGCTTTGTAACCCTTTCCAGCCTGATAGAGGGCAACAAAATGTTTTCTGATCTTTTCAGGAACTTCCTTTGATCATGGCATAATGTGCTTGTTGAATCTTTGTGCTGGCAATGTGACTCTGATGGTAAGGGCCAAAATAAGTGAGGTTTATATTGAGCAGGGCTGGCTGTAATCAAGCCTGGCTGTGTTCAATCAGCTGACTCTAATTATCCCTTTAATTGGGTTGATTTAACTAGGGGGCAATTACTTTTCACACAGTGCCAGTTGGTGTTGGTTAACTTTTTCATTAAATAAATGAAATAAGTAAAAAAAAAGTGTTATTTGTCCACTCAGGTTCCCTTTATCTAATATTATATTTTGTCTAAAGACCTGAAAACATCCAGTGTGACAAATATGCAATAATAGAGAAAATCAGGAAGGGGCAAATACTTTTCACGCCACTGTATATATATATATATATATATATATATATATATATATAGTGATTTGCATATGCAGCCCATGATGCTTTGCATTGTGTGGGCATGTGTGATTTTGTATTTTCTTGAAACTTGGCTTCCCAGCCAAATGCTCTTTGGGATAACCCTTACCTCAGTGTTTGCGCACAGAGGTTCTTTGTCTTTCAAATAGTTTTTTATTTTAATGAGTTCACCACAACATAACCCAGACAGACTGTCTTAGGGTAGCTGGTTCATTCCACTGGGGTGTCAAACAGACGAGGCATACTGATGAGTCCTGGTAGGACGAAACACGTGTCTATGTCATCTGTTAGCACCCTTTGCAAACTGCGTGAGAGGCCTTTCGGCACCATACAATTCTGCTTAAAGCTGAACCAGCATAATATTCTGTGGTGATTTGCATATGCAGCCCATGATGCTTTACATTGTGTGGGCATGTGTGATTTTGTATTTTCTTGAAACTTGGCTTCCCAGCCAAATGTTCTTTGGGGTAACCCTTGCCTCAGTGTTTGTGCACAGAGGTTCTTTGTCTTTCTTTTATCTATATATAGATACTGTATATATGTATATGTATATATATACAGTATATATACTGTATATCTATCTATCTTATAAGGGTGCAGTCGCACCTCTATAGTTAGGGTTCATTCTTCACTTCTATGACTTTGCTAAACTCAAATCTAAACCTTTGCGCTTAATAACTTCACAACTATTGAAGTGAGTCACATGACATTTTGTAAGCACCATCAGGGACCAAAGATCGCTTGATAAGGCAAGTTTCATTCTGATCAGATGTGTGGGTGTGGAGATACAGAGTGTCACAAAACATGTAAATTACCATGTTTTGTAATATTCTTTGTCACTCCACTGTGCAAAAATGACTTGGGATTTTGGTCGGAAATTTTGATGGCTGTAAGGGCTGAGGTCACAGATGTACTTTTTTTAAGATCTGGTGAAAATATATTAATCTGTTCAAAAGTTATTAAAACTTAAGTAAGGTCTTCCACTGTTTTCAAAGGAAAGAGTTAGATGTTCACCTCGAAAAAGGATTCTGTCACAAATGAGGAGTCTTTTGTTTTCAGTTAGCAGTGGCAACTAAAAGAAATATCTAAACAGAGGGCTTTAGTAAACACCAACAGTTGTATTTACCTAATTGAGACCTGTGGAGTCCAATTCTGGGCTTAATGTTTTCATAAGATAGTAAGAAATTGGTTTCTTAACATGCTGAAATCTTTTTTTGCAAATTGAGAAAAAAGGAATCATAAAGCAGAATCTTTTTTTGCAGTTTACAAAGAAAGATTTGTTCTTTTGCCACAAATTACAAAAAAAAACTGCAGCTGAAAAGGATTCTGAGCTGTGGAGAAGGATTGTTTTTCACAAATTGTGAAAAAGGAACTGTGGGAAAGGATTCTTTTTCACAATTTGTGAAAAAATGACTGCCTAGGTGGCCCTTTCACCTCCCCTGATGTCCAGTCAGCATCCTTTTATAAATATATATATATTTCCCTGGTAGACTAGTGGTTCCTCCCCTCTCTACAGATGTCTAATCGTTGTCCAAGTATTTAAAAATATTTTCCCTCATATTCTAGTGGTCCCTCTACCCTCCCCTGTTCATCGATCCCCGTCCCTGTATAAAAACATGTCTTTCCCTGGTAGTCTAGTGGTTCCTCCCCCTCCCCGATGTCCTATTGCTGTCCCCATACATAAAAATATATATTTCCCTGGTAGTCTAGTGGTTCCACCCCTCTCCTATGTTCACCAATCACCATCCCCATGTACAAAATATATTTTCCCCTGGTAGTCTAGTGGTCCCTCCATTCTCCCCCGATGTCCAATCACTGTCCTCGTATACATAGATATCTTTTTCCTGGTAGTCTAGTGGTCCCTCCCCCTCCCTGATGTCTGATTGCTGTCCCTGTATACAAAACTATCTTTCCCTGGTAGTCTAGTGATCCCTCCTCCCTCCTCCAAAGTCTGATTACTGTCCCCATATACAAAAATACATTTTTCCCTGGTAGTCTAGGCGTCCTTTCCCCCTCACGTAGTGTCCATGGGGGGGTGAGAGGACCTCCAGACCACCAGGTAAATTAAATATTTTTATATGGGGATGTGGATCAGACATTGGGTAGGGACCACTAGATTACAAGGGAAATAGATATTTTTGTATACGGGAATGACAATCGGACATTGGGGGAGGGGGGAAGGACCACTAGACTACCAGGGAAAAAATGTATTTTTGTATATTGAGACAGTAATCAGACATTGGGGGATGGGGGATGGACCACTAGACTACCAGGGAGAAATTTATTTTTGTATACGTGTCAGAGATTTTTACTGATTAACAATGAGGACTAAGAATGCACACACTGGTAGTCTGGCCCATCAGGCAGCTTAAAGAAACAAACAAAATTAGGAGGGATCTGCTCAATAAAACCTCTTGAAGTAGCTAACACACAGTACAGGCAAAGGATCCACACTTCGTTAGCTGTACATTTCCTCCTTATTCTGATAGTGTTTTCTATATTAAGGCCTTTTAGTGTGGCGGCTTATGTTTCTACTGGTATTATCTGATACTGCAGTCTTTTCTGACCCCACACCTGACTTCACTCTGGCATCTTAGTGTCTCGTGGTGGAACATTGATGACTGACAGTACTAGAGACTGCAGCCTTCTGTTTAGCATAGCATGTAACAGGTCCAGTGGAAGCTTCCCTTCTCTGATGTATTTTATGCTGCTGAAATGTTAGGGACTGGCAACTCTGGAGACTGATGCCCTCAATTCATCTACTTGCCAGGTGCTGTGTCGGCAGAAAAAAAAAAAGGTTTCCCCACAGTTTTCTATTATGTGCTAGTGAAGTGCTAGGAACTGTCAACACTGGAAACCAAAACCTTTCATTTATCCACTGACCAGGTACAGTGTGGGGCAGATAAATTGCAGGCATCCTCACACTGTGATGTATTTAGTGCTGGTGAAAGGTGAGAGAATGTTAACACTGCAAACTAAAGCCTTCTGTTTATTAGAAGTGAAAGTACAGTGTGGTGCAGATAAAGGGCAGGGTTACAAACTCAGTGATATATTTAAGGTTGGTCAAAAGTGAAGAATTCACAGCACTGGAAATTAAAACAATGTATTTATCCTCTTGCCAGGTACAGAGTGGGGCAGGCACAGTTCAGGGTTCACCACTCAGTAATATATTTTATGCTGGTCAAAAGTGAGGAATTCAGCACACACTGGAAACTAAAACCATGCAGAGTGGAGCCAGCCAGGATGTAGTGCAGTACATTGAAGTAGTACTGCAAAGTGTTGCAGTATGGTGCAGAAAACACTGCAGTTAAATATTCATTAAGCCCTTCTGTCATGCTGTATTTTGTGACATATAATTTCCTACAAACTACTGTAATGTATGCTGGCTGGATCTGCTGTATTTATCCTCTTGCAAGGTACAGTGTGGGGCAGGTACAGCGCAAGGTTTCCCACACATAGATGCATTTAGTGCTGATAAAAGGTGAGGAACTGCAAGGGACAGCATAGTTCTAGAGATGCTTGAAAAAGCAATGTTCGTGCTGACATGGGCAGACTAGGTGGGCCATAGGCCCTTATCTGCCATCAACATCTGAGTATCTATTTAACTGTCAACACTGCAGCATCACCATCTTTTTAACAACATGTCAGGCACAGTGAAAGACAAGTACAGTGCAGGCATCCCGGCACTGTTGTATTTGGTGTAGGTGAAAGCCCTGGTGAAAGCTCAGGGATGACAACACTGAGACTGAAGCCCTCCATTTATTCACATGTAAGATACAGTGTGAATCACAGAATCATAGAAATCTGGTGGCAGAAAAGGACCCCCTGGCCCATAAAGTCTGCCCCTTACCCCTCCACTCATCCCCTTTATCCAGCGATATCCCTCTCCTCCCCCTGCCTCGCCCCATATGTCTGTCCCATGCCCTCTTGAACCCCTCCATCATTTCAGCTCAAACCACCTCTTCCAGCAGTCTGTTGTAGGTCTCTACCACCCTTACAGTGAAGAAATGCCCCCTCACACTGCCCTTAAACCTTCCACCTACCAATCTTAGAGTATGACCCCTAGTTTTAGCACATGCCTTCCTTGTAAATAAGCTCCCCTTATTCACCTTGTTTATCCAGTTCATGTACTTAAATGTTTCTACTGTATCATGCCCCTTCCACTACTTTCTAGTCTCCAGAGGATACAGATCCAATTCCCTCAATCTCACTTAATAGGGTTTTCCATGCATACCATGTACCATATTGGGTGCCCTTCTCTGAACCATTTCCATCCCTTCTATGTCCTTGCATAGGTGAGATCTCCAGAACTGGACCCTGAACTCCAGGTGTGGCCTCACTATGGTTTTATAAAGTGGCATCAGCACCTCACTCCTTCTGCTTGTTATACCTCTCCCTATGCGTGCCAGCATTCCATTCATTTTGCCCACCACCTATCTGCATTGCTTCCCCACCTTAAGGTTGTCTGAGATTATCATCCCCAGGTCTCTCTCCTGTTCAGTTGCATTAATCTCCTCTCCCCGCAGTGTGTAAATGGCTTTCGAGTTACTGTGCCTGATGTGCATTACTGTACATTTTTTGGCATTAAATTTCAGTTGCCATGTTTCTGACCACCCCTACAGGATCTTTAGGTCCCACTTCATTGCTTCCAACCCCTGCAAAGGTATCCACCCTACTGCAGAACTTCATATCATCTGCAAATAAGCACACCTTCCCCCCCCCACACCATTCGCAATATTGCCGATATAGATATCAAAGAGACCCCGATTGTCACCCTTTCCTCCCTGGAATGCACCCCATTTACCACCACCGTCTGGCTTCCACCCTTCAACCAGTTTTCCACTCACCTTGTTATTTTTGATCCCACCCCTAAACTTTCCAGCTTATTTACCAACCTTCTGTGCGGGACGGTGTTGCAAGCCTTTCTGAAGTTCAGATAGGCCATGTCCAATGCCCCTCCCTGATTGACCACCCTCGTTACCCAATCAAAGAACTCAATTAGGTTTGTCTGGCACAACCTCCCTTGTGTGAAGCCAGTGTGGGACAAGTACGGTGCAGGCTTCTCCTCAATGTAATATATTTAGTGCTAGTGAAAGGTGAGGGATTGACAGCACTACAGACCAAAGCCCTCTGTTTATAGAAAAGGTCAGATACAGGCTGGGGCAGAGATAGTGAAGGCTTGCTCACAATGTGATGTAGTGAACAGTACTGGAGACTAAAAATCTTTTGTTTATACATAAGATCAAGGGCAGTTTAAGGTAAGAACAGTGCAAGCATCCCTATACATTGATGTGGTTACTGCTGGTCACATGAGAGGGGCCAACAACACTATAGACCAAAGCCTTCTGTTTATTCACATGGTCAGTTACAGTGTAAGCCAGATACAGCACAAGCAGTACAGGTATCCCGATACTGTGATGAATTTAGGGCTGGAAACAAGAAAGGATCAGTTACAGTGTTGATCAGGTACAGTGCTGGGTAGAAGCAGGACTGAAAATTATACATTCAGCTAGGCTACACTGAGTAAACAAACTGTGCAAAAGAAATAAAAAAAATGATATTTCCTGCAATCGCTGTATCTTAGGCTATCCCCCCCACCACCACCAAAAAGCAGTGTGGTCTAATGGTTTCAGCACTATTGGGAACCACAAGATTGCAAATTGAATCTCCACTACAGCCAAATAGTCACTGTGTGGCCTTGGAAAGGTTACTTAACCTCACAGTGCTCCACTCTATACAGGTGCAGAAAGGAGTATAATCATGACTCCACTAAAAATGAGACGTTGCATATCAGCAAGGATATACTGGGTAATAAATTATTTATTTAATTAGCTCATCCCCTGTGGCCACTGCTCAACCTCATAAGAGAAACAGAAACCCAGAGACCAGCTTACCTCACCAACACAGTGCGTAACCCCTCTTATCTAGGATCTTTGGGGGTGCCCAACACCCTCTTTGCAAGTCCTATATTGGTGGAGTTGTTGGTCTGTCATGCTGGGTAGATGGTTGTTACAGTGCCTATGCATACTACTGGGTGGGGCTCTTCATCCTGCCTATTTGTCCCTGTTATTTCTGTCTCAGAGCTAACAACATAAAATAACTGCATATGCACGCAATGGGCATGCTTCACACCTATGTCCCTCCTAGCTGCTGCTTTGCATGCATCCAGCCCCTGAATTCCCCAAAGAAGTTCCCATGTGCTAAAGGAAAGGAAGTAGACAACCATAGTAAGCAGCCTATGGGTGCACATAAAGGACATTAAAAACAATTTAGAAGTTTTTTTAAAAGAAACAAAAGCAGCATTGGTATTATTTCATGGAGGCACAAGTGACATCAGTAAAAGAAAAAACTAGGAATCCAGAGGAATTTCAAAAATACAGAAGAGATGCTGAAAATAAAAAAAAACTATCAAGTGGTAATCGTGACCAGCGCAAGCAACAACTGCCATCAAACAATTAAATGGAAGGCTTAGAAAGTGTTGCATGAGGGAAGGGTTCCATTTCCAGAGAAACTAGGACAGATTTGAAAAAGATAAGAGGCTTTAGAGCTCAAACAGACTTTAAACAGAGCAGGGGCTAAGGTATACGCAGATAGAATAAACTAGTATTAACAATAGTTCAAACTAGAGGGTAAGGGGAAGGTGAAAGAGATTCACAACACTTATCAGAATTGCAAAAGAGCTGTACCAGGGGAAAAAATGTAACAGAGACCATAGTAAGCATTAACATAGAAACATAGAAGTTGATGGCAGAAGGAGACAGCTAGGTCCATCTAGTCTGCCCATGTGCTTTAGATTTATTCTGACACTCTAGTTGCCCTTTGTAGTCAGGGCTCCCTTGTGTCTATCCCATGCATTCTTGAATCCCCCCACAGTGTTGACCCCCACAACCTCTTGGGGCAGGCTGTTCCAAGTGTCCACCACTCTTTCTGGCCAATGCCAGAAGCATGGGAAATAAAATAAGAAGAACCTGAATATATTCTATGTAAGGAGGAAATCCACTTTCATGCAATAACAGAAACCTGGAGGTAAGAAGACAGCTGGATCAAAAATATGGAAGGCTATAGTCTGTTTCTTAAGGATAGAAGAAGTAGAAGGGGAGGGGGATTGGCCCTATATGTTAAAAACAATATTGAAGTGATCAAGATATGAAAAGGTGTTCACAATGACACCAAGATAGTGGGGGTGAAGATCATCCTCCATGAGTGTGAAACGCTACTCAAAGGAATGATCTATAAATCACCTTTACAATCAGATGAACAAAATAAACATTTACGTACTAGCCTTAGAAACCACCTACCTTGCATTAACTGGAAATTAAAAGAGGTTAATACTGCAGCTGAGAGGTAGTTCACTAAGATATTGGAATCATCAAATTTACAACAGGATGTGAGTAGTGGGACAAGAAGGGGCAATATATTGGATCTTGTGTTGAGTAACATAAAAGAAGAACTAACAAACTGTATAGTCAGAGAACCTCTTAGTGGAAGTGAGCATAATATGTTGTGCTTCAGCACTGAAAGCTGTAGGACAAAGATAATGTGTAATATGAAAATAAGATGCTTTAATAAAGCTAACTTTCATGAACTAAGGATTATATTTAGAGGCTGGAATCTGGAAAAAGATTTTGTAGGAAAAGACCTGGATGGAATATGGGTTGAACTCAGCAAATAATGGAAAAGTATGTACCTGAAGGAGTTAAATATAAATCAAGAGGTAAAATCCCAGCCAGGTGTACAAGAATCATTAAGAGGAAAAGAAGGAAGAAAAGGCCATATAAAGTAACAAAGAAGAGTAATTCATTATATATGTAGGGAGAGTATAACAAGCAAGTTAAGGAATGTACAAAGAAAATCAGGAGGCCTAAGAGGGAGAATATATATCAGACTATCTATAAGGGTCCAAGATAATTACAAGTCCTTTTGCAGTCACATAAACAGTTAAAGAAATAGTAACCAAAAGTAGGTGTGATCCTGAAAGATGGAAATAACGTGACTAGAGAAACAGAAAAGGTTACGATTTCTAACAAGCTTTTCTGCAGTGTATATCAAAAAGAAGCATTTAAACAACATACATGGAGTTACTAGAGACTACATACTGTACTTGAAAAAAGTGTAGTGAAAGAAAATTAAGGGACCTAAATCCAAACAAAGCACAGGGCACAGATGGGTTGCACACAAGACTTACAAAGAACTGGTAGAAGAAATATCAGGGCCTATCACCATTATATTTCAAAAATCACTGGGCAAAGGACAAATGGTATTAGTTTGGAGGGAAAAAATGGCAATTCTTATTTTTAAAAATGGATCATGGTCTAATTATAAAACTATAGACTGGTCAGCTTGACGTCTGTGGCAGGGGAACGTCATAGAAAGTATTACAAAAGAAAAAATAGAGAGCTAAATAACAAACAGTCTTTCAATATACTATATATACCATTCATTATGGCTTCAATGGAGGGAGATCTTGCCAGACTAAAATATTATGTTTCTTTGAGCCAATCAATAGAGCAGTAGACCATGGAGTACCAGTAGGTGTGGTGTCCCTTGACTATAATGAGGCATTTGGTAGGGTAGCACATTTAGAACTAATAATGAGATTGGTTGAAATGGGAATCAATGAAAATATAGTGAGTTAGATAAAATCAAGGTTGAATGACAGGAATGTGTTAATATAAGGGGACATCTGTCAAAATGGGACAGTGTGGGGGCCTGAGGGTTGAGGCGCTGGACAACACACCTCACACCACGCCGGCGACCCGGGTTCGGGAGTGAGCTTGGGCCACTGGGGGTCGGCAGGGGAGGGTTGAGGATGAGTGCCCTTGTGGTGCCCTCCTCCCCGGGGAGAAGGGGAGGGATGTCCCGGCATGCTAGTGTGCCCCAGTGGAGGCCGGGGGCAATAAGCAAGCCAGACAAGCACATAAACTAGCTTGGTTGATGCCAGCAGGGTTGCTGTGTGCCAGGAGCATCAACGTGCACCACGCAGGGAGGGGAGAGGTAGCACACAGCATAGGGGAAACTAATGGCGCCATAGAGAGGCGACGGCACCTGTCTCCCATGCCCCTCACCAGGCCAGTTCTGACTGACCTTCCAGATCCTCCACCAGATGCCCTACCCTGTGGCCAGAGTCTGACTAGTAAGCAGACCCAAGAGGAGAGGAGGGCGACCCACCCCAGGCGGGTTAAACTGGGGTGCTGGACACAGGGAGGAGGGGAGAGAGGAGGTACAGATCGGGGAGGCTTCAGGCTGGGCAGGACAAGGATTAAGATGCCTTAGAGAAGCTCCATGGTGCCATGACCAGAGGGAAAATGAATTACCCCACCCCAAAAAATGAGGCAGTGTGTAACAAGTGGAGTGCTACAGCGTTCGGCCCTGGGACCTACTTTATTTATTATCTATGTGACAACCACAAAGTGCAGCAACCAAGCTTGGCTGTGAATATTTGAGGATGACACAAACATTTGGTCAGCTGTAGATACTGTAGAAGCAGTAAACAGCACCAGACAAGAACTGAAGGAGCTTGTGAAAACTAGGCAAAATAACACAAACTGGAATTTAAAATGGGAAAATGCACAGCTATGTATTTTGGTGTCAAGAATAAAAGGATGCAGTACTCACTACAGTGTACACTGAAGGGAAATGACTTAAAAGAATCCTATTTAGAATGAGATCTAGGAATATTAATATCTAATGATTTAAGCTTTGAAAATGAGTGAAACAAAGTTACAAAAAATGTAACAATATATTGGGTTGCATTAATCGCAATATAGTAAGCAGAGAAAGAGAAGTAATAATTCCAATTTATGGGGCTCTTGTGAGGCTGTGCTTGGAGTACTGTGGACAATTCTGGGTTCCATGAAGTAGAGGAAGTATAAAGAGGCTGAGCGGGGTGCAGAGAACTGCAGAAAAATTAGCAGCTGGACTAAGGAACTTATGAACAGAGAAGAGAGAGCCTAAACCTGTTCTCACTGGACTATACAGGGTTGAGGGGAGACTTGAGTCTAGTTTACATAGTCTTTAAAGGGAAGTGTGAATACATAGGTTCTCAGGTTCTCAGTTTTCTCAGTTGTTCAATATGAGTGCCCCAGCCCCTTAGTGTGCACATCAGACAGTACTTAATGGCATCACCTCATGTTTCACTGCCTGCCCCTCCTCCTTCTCTTCTATTTCCCTGCCCTCTACCACCACCCTTATCCCACTCTTTCACCTTCTCAGGAGGCATCACACACCCTCCTCCCCCTGCTGTCACACTCCTCCCTCTTACTCCCCACCTCTTCAACCAGCCCACTCCCTCCTCCAGTACATATCACTAATTATCTTCCCCCTCCTAATCCTAGTCTCTTACCTACTGCTTCTCTTAATCTTGAACTCAACTTCAGACTCTGCCTTTTCCATGTGTCCTCTCTCTTACTCAAATACCCTATCTGACCACAGTTACATACAGCTTCATGCAAACTCTTCTTTCTTTACCTGCTCCTCCTCCTCCTCACTGGCAAATCCAACCTATACAGGCCCCTCCCCTCATGCCTCTGCATTCCCCAAAGGCCTTACACTTTACCACCTTAATGCCAGGTGTCTTCTCCCCAAAATCATCCTCCTCAGAGTATGGGTGTCCCAACATACCCCTGAAATCCTCTTCATCACTGAATCATGGCTTTCTTTCAGAATTCCTGACTCCCAGCTGTCCATATCTGCATACCACCTCAACCAGCAGGACCGCACCAAGCGTGATGGTAGTGTAGTCATCTACACCTGGCACAAACTACCCTGCTCAATCAGCACTTGTGAATCAGTGCCATTGGCTCATGAGCTCCTCCTTATTCAACTGATACCCCCTTCCTCCCTCCCCATCTCACTGGAGCTCTATATGTCTCCCCCAGAACCTCCCCCTCCTCCCTTATTGACACCATCACATCCATCACAACCTTCACCTCTTCTGCTGAACTTATTTTACTAGGGGACTTCAATTTGAACTGGTTCTCCCCTACCTCTAAATCCACCAGACAACATATCGATTCATTAAACCTCCACCAGTTTATTAGTGAACCCACCAGACCTAACTCCCTTTCTCATAATCATATCCTCCTGGACTGGGTCCTAACTACACACACACTCATTGGATCATCTCTGCTGGTATACTCTCTAACATATTCAGTGATCATGACATGACTTATTGTGTGCGTAAACTGCATCTACAGTGCTCCACCCCCCACCTACCACTGGGTTAGATCAGATGCTTCCTAAACACCACTGCCCTACTTAATGATCTTGCTACTTCCGACTGGTCACTCTTCTTTTCAGTTACTGACATAGATGCTGCCCTTTCCCTTTTCTGCCATTTCTTATATAAAGCTTGGAACTCCCACGCACCCAGCCCTGACAGCACAGAGAGAAACACTTCTACCAACCATGGATCTCCACCAACACCAACAAACTCTGAAACTTCCTTGAATGTGCTTGGGCTCAATATGAATCTTCCCTCTCCCTCACTGACCTCTACATATCACTCATTAAGAAACTCCTGTACTAAAGTGATTCAAGCTGCTAAAGCACATTACTTCAGGACTACACTACAGCAAAATATCAACTCACCTCACAAATTCTGGGACACCCTCTCTTCTCTTTTCAACCCCCCACCTCTAAATACTCCTCCCTCCTCATAGAAAACAAGCTAATCTCGAACTGCCACACCACTGCCTCCACTTTAAACACTTTCTTAAAAACCTGTTTCCTTCCGACCATCACTGCAAACAATCCCCAACCCCAGCCCCCCCTTCAGACAGCATCCAATTCCCTCCATCTCTGTTCAAGAGATTCTCCACACCCTTCAATATCTGAACCCATGCAAATCTAGTCCTGATGGTCTTGGAACTCTTCTTCTTCAAATTTCTGCCCCTGTCATTGCTCATCCCCTATCCCATCTGCTTAACCTCTCACTCTCAGAACAGCCCCCATGGCATTGAAATCTGCCAAAATGATCACCCTTCAGTCCACACCTCAAAACGTCTGCCTCTTCTCCCTCTTTCCTTTTCTAGCCAAACTCCAGGAGTCCCTAGTCCTCACCAGGCTTATTCATTTCCTCTCCTCCTATCCCCCTATTACCGGTAGAGTTCTAGACCTGTAGGTGAATCATGACACAGAGATGAAGATATGGCACAAAAAGAACCAGTTTATTACTAAAATACACAAACATACAGCAAATACCTGCTGGGAGTCAGGAATGGAACCCCAGATATCATGATATCACTCTAAACTGGATTCAAACTCAACATAAAACAACTTTTACGTCATTCTTATATGCTTAGATAAGAAATCTGTAGCTGAGACAGAGAGCAGCCACCAGCTTGCTTATAGCAAGGAGGTGATTTAATAGAGTACACTAAACTGAATTCTTAAAGTAGAAGTCAGTGTTTTGGTTCTCTGTTTTTGGGTTGACTTTTCTTAATGTAACTTTTATTTGCCAGGGAGGAAATCTAGCTGGGAGAATATTTGCAGTCATTTGTGACTTGACCTGTTACTTAAGCTCTGTGAAATAGGTGTCTGATAAGGGGAGGAGCTGAAAGGGGCCTGAGGAATTATGGATTGAAAACCGGAGTTCTTTGTAGACTCTGTCTGCTGTAGCTGAGAAAGAGAGCAGCCACCAGCTTCCCTTATAGCAAGGAGGTGATTTAATAGAGTACACTGAATTGAATTCTTAATTTTGGGGCCTGTGTAAGTAAGCAGAAGTCAGTGTTTTGGTTCTCTGTTTTGGGGGTTGACTTTTCTTAGTGCAACTTTTATTTGCCAGGGAGGAAATCTACCTGGGAGAATATTAGCAGTCATTTGTGACTAGACCTGTTGCTTAAACTCTGTGAAATAGGTGTCTGAAAGGAAGGAAGCCACTCACTGGAGTGGTGGATCAGAGCTGTAGTTGATTTTTTTTCTGGAGGGCATGGCTTAGTCTCACCCACCCTGCTCCTCATCCCACCCTCCCCAAGCACATCATTTCTTTTATATCAGGGGTTCTGACATCACTTCCCCAAAAGTGCAAAGGACATACACCTGTTCATATCCTTAAAGGCACAGCACACTGAATAGGGGCAAACACACTCACACACTTCCAAATGCTAAAAAAAAAATCTTAAACAGGAAAGGAGACTGACATGTGGGGAGTGGTGCAATAAACTGGCTATGGAGTGACAGTCTTCTGGGAGATGTTCTGGAGGCTGCATTGCTGCCTTATTTGCAGGCACCTTTCTGGTCTGGGGGAGGAGGTTGCCCATCTCCATGCTGACCTGCAAGGATTCAGGAAACATCCTCCCAGGCCCAGGGACCTCCCAAGCCACCACCACTGTCTCAGAGGTTACCAAGAAAGTGAAGCAGTTAGACCACAGTGGGCTAAGGGAGAGTGAGGGTGGTGGAACAGAGGAAAATCCCTCCAGTTCTGCTTCTTCACAATTCATTCACCATGCTGGTGGAGCATGGTTCCTCTATGGAGGCACCCTGAGTGGAGACCAAGGAGGATGCTGGGAACCTTCACAAAGGAGACCCACAGGAAGGTGGCACAGGACCCCACAGGGCAAAGAAACAACTCCTGGTGGAAGACTCATTTGTTAGGGGTAGAAGTGGAGGAGGGAAGGAAGAGTGGGGTAAGGTGCTTGTCCAGCACCACGGCTTGGAGAAACAGGAAGCAAATCCTCAGGATTGTGGGAACAGCTGCATGGGGGAGGGAGCTGGATGTCATT
The DNA here is from genome assembly GCA_016271365.2 of Neoceratodus forsteri. Lineage (NCBI taxonomy): Eukaryota > Metazoa > Chordata > Ceratodontiformes > Ceratodontidae > Neoceratodus > Neoceratodus forsteri. Next base: position 1,384,672,696 of record CM057458.1, on the reverse strand, counting down.
GTCCACCTAGGGACAAATGATCTGGCTGTGAATGGGATCAGAGCAGTGAAGCAGGAGTTTGTGGAGTTGGGGAAGGGCCTTAGACAAGTGGCATGCATGGTAACTTTCTTGGATGTGCTCCTTGTCTATGGCATGGGTGGGGCTAGTTTACTCTGCACCACGGGATTCAATGACTGGTTGAAAAACTGGTGTGGATCTCAGGGATTTGCCTTCATTAGGGACTAGGGGTCCACCTGGGGGGATACAGACCTATACTGGTGTGATGGTCTGCATCTATCCAGGAGGGGAACCAGGATCCTAGGTGATAGGTTTAAATGTTTCATTGGCAAGAATTTAAACTAACCAAGTGGGGGTATGCACTGAGGAGAAATAGGGAAATCCCAGCTACCCCCCACCAAAACAGGGTAGTTAGTTAAGTAGACACAATGCTAGAGAAGTCGATAGGGAACAAGACAGGGGTAAATCCAGAAAAAAAAGCAAAGGCAGTAAGGACAGAGATGGGCCTAACAGGGGTAAGGCCATCACAAAAATGGAGGATGATGAGTACCACTGCCCATAGTCTGGGTAACAAGCTCCCTGAACTAGTAGCCTTGATGGAAGAGGGATGCCTGGATATTATGGCAGTCACAGAAACATGGTACACAGAGAATCATGACTGGAATGTCAACATACCAAGGTACACAATCTACAGTAGGGACAGGGAGGGTTAAAGAGGAGGAGGAGTAGCTCTATACATAGGGGAAGGAATCAAAGCAACAGAACTAAAGGGTAAATGGGGGGAAGGCACTATGGGTCACCCTGGAGACAGGAAATGTGTGTGAAAGTGAATGTCAAGTTGTCTGGCAGCTTTCTGAATGTTTCTTTATGTTATAATGGTCAGTTTGTGGTAAAACGTGTGGGCACATTTCCAGTAAGAAGAGCCTTGTTAGTGGAAACGTTCCTACATTTCACCACAAAGTCAACCTTATAACATAACAAAATATTGGTATAGCTTCTGGGCATTCAGTATAGTGGAGCATGCACCTGCGCTCTCCCTGGCATCAAGTCTTAATGTTACTGAGAAAGTGGGGCAGAATGTGGGTGGCTTTTCTGAATGGGAATTCCTCCATCACATGACACACTGTAATGAAATTATGGGTGGTTTTCTCAGAAATGTATTGCACTATGTGGAGCAAGAAATATTCCACTGGAAGTAAGGTGCCCACATATTAGATTATGTATATCACTATAACTATGTAACGTGGTGAATCTCTGTAAAGCAGCAGTGCAACAATCTGTTGAGAACTCTGACCTACTATATATTTTTTAATGCTATGTTACAACTTCCTTTACTTACATCCTGACAAGAATGATACGAGAATTTCCAGTAGTTGAGTCTGCTTTACTACCTTTTTTCATGTGTGAAATAATGAAAGGAGCATTCCTTTTAAATTGGTGCTGACCAGGTCTTTGTCATTGTTTTCCTTTGCTTTTCTCCATCACATCAGTTAGTTGTTATATAGCACGTCTGTTGTATATTCGAGTTAAACATTTTTTATTGTTGACAATAAGGACAATCATGCACACATGGCAGAGTATACATAGAAAGAATCATACATAAAATACATTCGGATTGATCAGTAGTGACGATTGACACAACAGGATGACAATCAGTAATGACCATATAGGGTATCCTTCAAAAATGTCAGTTCACTCTGCCCTAGGTGTGATGGATTCCCATGTAGTGAAAATATTAACTATTTACAGCTTGGCAATCAATCTCCGTGTTTAAGTATATCCAAAGGATATAGGGCAAGGGCTTTAAGAAATGAGAGAAAGGACAAAGGAAAGAAAGAAAAGGGGAGGGCCTGCAAACCCCCCAAAAAAGGGGGGAAGAACCCCACCCTTTAACTGGAGTGAGGGGGACTGAACCTCAAATGGAGGAGTTATTATGACAATAGTCGGACCTTAAATACGGATGCCAGCATTGATCATAGCGAGATAGGGAACCATGGGCAAAACTAGAGATCCTCTCAAAAGAGGCCCCTTGGGCTAAAGCTGAAAGAAACTAATGAAACGTAGGACTATCAGGGTTCTCCATCTCATCAGGATCAGTCTTTTGGCCAATGCCCCGGCCATGGTGATCCATTGTGCCCCTGGGCTGTACTTAGGAGTTTCAGGACTGCCACAGCCCAGAAGAAGTAGGTTGGGACCAGACATGATATCCGGGAACAACTGCTGACACATATATTTAATGGGTTGCCAGAACTGTTGAAGGTTCGGGCATTCCCAGAGGACATGAAGAAGATGTGCCCCTTGGTTGCCACATCTCCAGCAATTGTCGACCAGGATAAGTCCCATCTTAACTAATTTCACTGGGTCTCTGTACCATCTGTGATGGGTCTTATTCATAATGAGCCTCGTGCGACCATCCTGACAAGCCAAGTGGATACGTATCCACCCATCCTCCCATTGTTGTTCTGAAATCAGGGTTTGTAGCTCTTCCCCCCATTGCTGCCTAGCGTTCTGGGTAGGATCTGGAGTAGAGTCCCTGAGTATGTGGTATATATTACTAGCAATACTCTTGGTAAATTTAGTCCAAAAACCAATCGGATGATTTTTCTTTTGTAAGGAATTATTAGTAGGTAACTTTGGAAGATGAGATATAGCATCTCTTAACTGAAGGTATCTCCAGAAATGAGAAGTCGGGAGTAAATACCTCGCACTCAGAGACTCAAAGGAGTCCATAATAGTTGTCCCAGGGATTAGGAGATCCTGTATTGTAAATAAACCCTGTCTTACCCACAAATTCCAGTGTTGAGTGGATTCCCCTATTTTCAAGGCCTGATTGTCCCATAAAGGCATGTATTCCCATGGGGCTGGATCATGGCCCAGCATAGTCATAGCTTGTTTCCAATATTTAACAGACAGTGATATGGGAGGAGATAGATTCAAAGGCAATTTCTTCTTGGCATAAAAACAAACCACCAGGGAGACAGCCTGCACTAGAGTCGCTTCTAACTGAAGTCACTGCCGGGTACCCTGTCCGTTTTTAGAAAACCATCTAAGAGTCTGAGCCAGCACAAAGGCCATATGGTACCGCTGTAACCAAGGGAGTCCCCAACCCCCTTCTCCAGTGCTGCTGGAGCTTCAATTTGCTATAATGGGGGGGAACTCCTTCCCATATAAAGTTCCCCATAAGGGTCTCCAATTTCTGAAACCATTTCTGGGGTATAAAGAAGGGAAAGTGGGCCAATAAATAAAGCATCCTGGGGCAGCCATCATTTTAATCGAATCAATTTTCCCAGCCAGTGAGAGGTTTAATGCCTTCCATCTTCCCATATCAACCCTGAGTGAGTCAATCAGGGCTTGAAAATTAGCCGTCAACATTTTAGATGGGTCAGGGTGCATAATGATACCTAAGTATTTAATACCTTTCGGGGACCACTTTAGCCCTAAGGCATAAATTCTGATCCTGAGATTAAGGAATTTAATGGTAAAATTTCCGTTTTGGACTGGTTCAACTTCAATCCTGATATCTTAGTAAACTCATTCAGGGTTTGGAAAATTGTCTGCATCCCCAATTGAGAGTGTTCAGTCATGATGAGCAAATCATCCGCGTAGAGAAATGTCTTATAATTAACTTCCCCACCTGGATCCCCGGTATATCCCTGTTTGACCTAAGTGCAATAGCCGGAGGTTCTATAGCTAGGATAAATAAAAGAGGAGAAAGAGGGCATCCCTGCCTCGTACCTTTTTGCAATAGAAAAGGCCTAGATATGGTGCCATTAGTCAGCACTGAGGCTAAGGGTGCAGAATACAGCAACCTTATCCAGGCAATGTAATCGGGGCCAAACCCCATGATGGACAAAGTCTGAAATATATAGGCTCATTCGACCGAATCAAAGGCCTTTTCAAAATCGAAGGCCACAGCAATTGAGGGGGTTGGTGAAAGTTTAGCCACATGCATTAGTGACCCCAACATTCTATGATGATCAGATCCTAAATGGCCTTTCACAAAACCCACCTGGGAGGAACCCACCAGGTCCTGCAGGAGGGGTTCCAGTCAGGCAGAGAGAACCTTAGCCAATATCTTGGCATCTGCATTAATTAAGGAAATAGGGCGATAGCTGCCTGGGGACAAAGGATCTTTCCCTTTTTTTGGAAGTACTGTGATAACAGCTTCTCTCATTGAGGGGGGGTAACTGCCCAATCATTAGGGAGTGCTGAAAAACATGGGCCAAATAAGGGGCCACATTAACTCCGGGGAGTCTGTACAGATCGATAGGCAGTCCATCTCTCCTTGGGGATTTCCGGAGATTTAAGGCGAGGATCACTTGGGTAATTTCCTCAGTTGTAAGGTGTTCTAACAGTTTAGCGCTCAACTAGAAATACTGGGGATGGGTAGTGAGGATAAGTGAGCTTGAATTTGAGCTGGGTCAGAGGGTTTGGTGAAGAATATAACCTTTCATAAAATTGAGACATAATCAAATTTATCCCTGAGTTAGCATGACAGAGGTTCCAGATGAATCTGCTAATGCATATATCATCTTAGAAGCCTGTTGGCGCTTGAGACAATCGCTAATAACTTGCTGGCCTTTTCTCCCCCTTCCCAAAAGGCATGGCGCATATGTCTAAGATTGAGCTCCGCCTGCCGAGACAAATATTCATTAAGAGAGATTCGGGTACTAGCTAACTGTGCCAACAGATCTGGAGGAGGAGGTTCAGTATCTAGAGCCTTGTACTGAGCTTCCAAGTTATATAATTTCTTCTCCAAAGTCCTCAGGGTAGCCATCCGGCTATGCCTCCTGGCTGCCGCAAAGGCTATTATCCTACCACGGATGGTGGCTTTAAAGGCCTCCCATAAGGTTGAATCAGATACCTCCCCATTATCATTATCAGTCCAATATTCTGCTACAGCCTGACCAAACCAGTTACAAATTTTTTTATCTTCTAGCAGTATTGGGTCTAGCTGCCAGGACTGAGAGTGTTGGGAGTCTAACCCCCTCTTAAGAACTAACTCAAGTGGAGCATGATCGGATACATAGATTGGGTGAATAGAAGCCCCCAGCACTCTCTCATATATCCCTGAGGATACAAGCCAAAGGTCTATTCTGATAGAGGAACCATAGGTTGGGGAGAAATAAGTGTAATCATGGTCACCAGGGTGCAGAGCCCTCCAGGCATCTAATAGCCCAAGTTCAGATAAAAGTTTCTTCACTGCTTCTTTGGCCTGTCAGTGGGGCTCACGGGATTTATTGCTTCTGTCTAGGGTGTGATCCAATGTTAGATTAAAATCCCCTTCCTAATAGTATTGGGACTCTTTTTTTATTAAAATCCAGGATGGCCTGATTAACTGTATGAAAGAATTGAGGACAATCTTGATTAAGGGCATAAATATTGGCCAAAATCAGAGGGCCTTCAAGGGTTTAGACTTCGGCAATAATCCATCTCCCCTCCTTATCCCGTATAAAGTCCTTCACCTTCCATCCCAAATTTTGGTGCAAAAGTATAGACACTCCCCTCTTACTGGTAGGGGCCACACTATGAAGCTCTTCAGTAACCCAAGCTCGCTTAAGCTTGGAGGCCTCATTGGCGGAGAGTTTAGTCTCTTGTAGGAAAACTACCGTGGGAGCAAACTTTTTTTTAGGTAGGTTAAGACCTTCTTTCATTTAATAGGTGAGTTGAGTCCCCTCACATTCCATGATATTAACTTATACTCCATTCAGACCTAGAATAAAACATGTTAGCAAGAGTTTGCACTCAAAACCGCTAGATGGTGGGTCGAGGCCCCCTTCTTCCCTTCCAACCAACTTAGACTGAATACCCTTGACCCTTTTAGAGAGATTGCCATAGTAATATAAACACAACAACCAACTATCAACATTAAAAATCTGACAAAGGTATGTATTAACATGTACTATCCCTGTTAACTGCAAACAGTTCAACCCTACAAGAATACCCCAAACCACTCCCTCCCACCCCTGATTCACACCTTTGTAACCCCAAAAGACCAGCATCCACTGTACGTGTCGGCTAAATACAAAAGCAAGCCCAGACACCAGTGGAAGTCGCTGGGGGATATGTAGCCCCGTGGACCCATCCTAGCCAAAAAAAAGGCTATCTTAGTAACCCCTTTAAGGAGGAAGACAAAAAAAAAAATTCCACACATCCACTGCCATAACAGAGACTTCCAGTCAAATGAGGTGGACAGTTATAGACAAAAAAAAAAACAGGTCCACCCTCATAATGATATTAATGACTACGATATAAGTACAATGTACAGAGCCACAGACAGGCCTTGAGCAACCCTTATTAGGCTCTGTTAAACCCAAATACCAGTCAGCACCGGCCCAGGATCCTCGGGACTGTACCTGAGTAAGCAGGGACATTCAGGCAGAATGTAAAAACTGCACCAATACGGGCCGAGGGGCCACTCTGACCTGTCCTCTAATGGGAAGTCCTCATTAACTCAGTGCTTAGTGATGATCCCCAACAATAGCAATGTCTGATAATCCACTGGGTCACCTAGCATTACAGAACTCAAAAGAAAACCAATATGGTGTGATAATCAGCCATTTGCTGTAGTTGGAACAGTACGAGTATCCATGTTGCCTGCAGGTAATTCCGAGGCCCGTCCATCAACTGGGGCCTCCGAATTCTCCCTTAATGTGTCATCTGCCCCTCCGGCCCAACTGAGTTGTTTGACTGCTGATGATTTTGACCCGTCCGATCTGGGAGACCTTGGTGGAAGAGGAAGGTCACGGGGATATCCTCGGTAGGGAGATCCATCAGGACTTTGTACTGGTTATTACTCATATTTGGGGCGAAGGAGTCATGGAGAAGATTTGACTCTGGGCTACAGCTCCTGCTTCTACTTCGAGAGCGAAGCCTTGGGGTTTTGTCCACATGCCCTCCTTCAATCCTGGCCCTTCTTCTATTCTTCTTTTTACTTCCTGGAGATTTTTGCGGGGTAGGCCGGGTGGGAGCCACAGTCTGTCCCTCCAAGAAAGAAGTTGAAACTGCCACCTCCTTCAGAGAAATGGGTCCAGCGGTGTCCATTGGGGCCGGCTTAGCCGGAGAAGATCTTGGGCTGTAGGATTGACGCAATTTGCCCCAGTTCAATTTAGGTGCATGTGCAGCAATAAAGTCCTCCGCTAGCACTGGATTATCAAAAACCCGTTCTGATCCATTGATCACAATCCGTAAGGAGGCAGGGTATCGCAGAGAATAATCAAGGCCAAGTTCAGCACACGCCCTCCAAGCTGTTGTGAAGGCCTTTCGCCTATTTGTGACCTCCAGTGAGTAGTCAGCAAATATTTGTATTTTGTGGCCACTCCAAGTTATTTCCTTCTTCTGTCGAGTTAAGTGTGTCACCCGGTCACGATCTTGAAACCGAAGGAAACAGGCTATTATAGTTCGGGGACGCCCCCGGGGAGGTGCCTCGGGGCCAAGGATTTGTGAGCCCTGTCTAGCTCCCAAGGAGAATCGCCCTGACAACCCAACAGTATAGGTAGTTCACGTTGGAGAAAGGCTATAGTGTCACTCCCTTCACAGCCTTCAGGAAACCCCACAAATCTCAGATTATTTCAGTGACTACGGTTCTCCAAATCCTCCACCCGGGCCCACAGGTGCTGAATCATCTGACCATGCTCTTGCAGTTTAGCCCCGGATTTATGCCAGCCATCCTCCACCTCGGTAATCCTGTGCTCATGAACCGTGGCCCTTTGTGACAGGTCCACAATATCTTCTGTATTTTTTCTAGTGGCCACATCCACTCCCTCTATACGATGCAGGATTTCTGCAAACATTTGCCTAATTTCTACTAGGCTGCCTTCTGTTGCCATCTGGGGGGATGTTGTAGAGGTCTGCATAGTGTGCGTAGTCAATCAAGGTCACTGCTGCGCAGTTCGTGGGCCCACCCCAAGTGAGTGGAAACAAGTCGGTCAAGCACATCTAAATACACCACGCCCGCCTGATTTACCGTAACCAGAAAGCCACCAGTAAGTAATAATTCCAATCTTAACAGCACTGTGCAGAACTAAACGGATTAATACAGGATTTTAGGGGTTACTGTCGGGAGCCTGTCGTTTATGCGTCCATTTGGTTCAGCTGTTGGCCACACCCCCCACGTCTGTTGTAAATTAACAGTTATGCAGCAGGCAGTGTTTTATGACACTACAGAACAATATTTATTGAAAAGCAGCTGCAAATAAATACAAACCTGGTCAGAACAATATTGAAAGGCGTGCTCATTTTTTTTTCATACATGAAAAAAAGTAGTCAACTAAGTAAAGCAGACAGAAATTGTGAAAAGAAGTGCATCATTCAAGTCATGACTCAAAGGTAACTAGTGGCTGTGGCAATGTAAAGAAGCATAAAAAAGTACAGTTCAAAATTGTCACGACATTCTTGCAATGCTGCTTTAATTGATAATGTCAGTATGACATCATGAGCTCACAATCACACAACACACAAAATGCATCCCCAGAATTAATGGTGCACTCAGTCATGCCTTGTGTGCAGAAAATCGGCAAGTGGTAAAACAGTGAAATGAGAGTGTTTCAGCACATACAAAGTCCCCTAGAATTAATGGCGCACTCAGTCATGCACGCAGTGGTGGCACAGAGTCCCCAGATTTTTTCTTCATGCCCAAAATACATCCTCCCTGTGTGCAGAAAATTGACAAGTGGTAACACAGTGAAATGAGAGTGTTTCAGCACATACAAAGTCCCCCAGAATTAATGGCGCACTCAGTCGTGCGTGCAGTGGTGCCACAGAGTCCCAGATTTTCTGCATGCCCAAAATGCATCCTCCTAGTGTGCAGAAAATTGACAAGTGGTAACAGTGAAATGAGAGTGTTTCAGCACATACAAAGTCCCCCAGAATTAATGACGCACTCAGTCGTGCATGCAGTGGTGCCACAGAGTCCCCAGATTTTTTCTGCATGCCCAAAATGCATCCTCCTAGTGTGCAGAAAATTGACAAGTGGTAACAGTGAAATGAGAGTGTTTCAGCATATACAAAGTCCCCCAGAATAAAATGATGACCGTGAGCATAGTGTTGCTGGTCCAATGTGTTCTGTGAGGTGATTCGAGCAAATGCAATTTGATCATCTCGACTGGATGGAAGGATGCCCTTTGTCTGTAGACTGATAGTAGCCTTGGTGAGTAGATATATATAGCTATACGTTTGTGTATTTTGTAGGTGAGGAGGGGGGTTGACATGAACATGTACTCATGGTATTGTTCTGTATCACAGGTCACAGAAACTGTTGGTGTGCACATTCCAGTGCTCAATGAGAAGTCAGTATGACATCATGAGCTCACAATCACACAACACACAAAATGCATCCCCAGAATTAATGGCACACTCAGTCATGCGCGCAGTGGTGGCACAGAGTCCCCAGATTTTTTTCTGCATGCCCAAAATGCATCCTCCTAGTGTGCAGAAAATTGACAAGTGGCAACACAGTGAAATGGGAGTGTTTCAGCACATACAAAGTCCCCCAGAATTAATGGCGCACTCAGTCGTGCACGCAGTGGTGCCACAGAGTCCCCAGATTTTTTCTGCATGCCCAAAATGCATCCTCCTAGTGTGCATAAAATTGACAAGTGGTAACAGTGAAATGGGAGTGTTTCAGCATATACAAAGTCCCCTAGAATAAAATGATGACCGTGAGCATACTGTTGCTGGTCCAATGTGTTCTGCGAGGTGATTCGAGCAAATGCAATTTGATCATCTCGACTGGATGGAAGGATGCCCTTTGTCTGTAGACTGATAGTAGCCTTGGTGAGTAGATATATATAGCTATACGTTTGTGTATTTTGTAGGTGAGGAGGGGGGTTGACATGAACATGTGCTCATGGTATTGTTCTGTATCACAGGTCACAGAAACTGTTGGTGTGCACATTCCAGTGCTCAATGAGAAGTTTTTGCATTCAAATTGGAAATGGATCACTCTCAAGAACATGAAGGTAAGTTTTTTTTGGTGGGGAGGTGAGCGAAAAGAAGAATATTTGCAGGTTTGTATGTAATGGTTTCTTATTTTGTTACTTCTTCACAGATTTCACCTGCATCCTTCTGGAGTCCGGTTGTTAATGATGGTCATGGTCATCTAATAAAGGCCACTTTGACAGAACAACAAAGCATCTGGAAGTTTCCTAAAAAAAGAAATGAATGACTTCTTACAACTTAATTGTTATTTGTCCCTCCCTGGTTCTCAATCTCAAGTCAAGTTATATTTCAAACCCACATCATGTCAGTTAACACAACCTATGTGCAATATTTGCTGCAGTCTTTCCAAAACAATGAAATGGATGAAATAAAATCTTCATACTTACCAGAATGGATTTCAAATGGATATTCCATAGGTTCCTCTGTATGGTACAGCTGCAGTACCATTCCCACTGAGTTTGAGTGAAGGAGTCTTTTTTTGTTAACCTGTAAAAAAAACTAAATAAGTGTACTGTATGTTTTTGACCATTGCAGCTATGAAAAGATACAGAAAACAAAACATACAACTAAAGGAAGTGAAATAGCATAACAAACATTAGTACACATACTCACTGTATGGTTTATATATTAAGAAGCTTTGTGTCTGTGGCTGATGGATGTGGTGGTACAGATATACTCATGCTCAGTGGTGGCAGTGGCTAACATCAGACTCAGTGGTGGTGGTGGTCTGGGGGGCAGATAGACTCCAGCTCAGTGGTGGCAGTGGCTATCATCAGTCCCGGTGGTGGTGATCCGGGGTGGCAGACAGACTCATGGTCAGTGGTGGCAGTGGCTAACATCAGTCCTGGCGGTGGTGGCATGGGGGTCAGACAGACTCATGGTCAGTGGTGGCAGTGGCTAACATCAGTCCCGGTGGTGGTGGTACGGGGGTCAGACAGACTCATGCTCAGTGGTGGCAGTGGCTAACATCAGTCCCGGTGGTGGTGGTACGGGGGTCAGACAGACTCATGCTTAGTGGTGGCAGTGGCTAACATCAGTCCCGGTGGTGGTGGTGGTCCAGGGAGAGACAGACTCATGCTCAGTGGTGGCAGTGGCTAAAATCAGTCCTGGTGGTGGTGGTCTGGGGGGGAACAGACTCATGCTCAGTGGTGCCAGTGGCTAACATCAGACCCGGTGGTGGTACGGGGGTTGGACAGACTCATGCTCAGTGGTGGCAGTGGCTAACATCAGTCTCAGTGGCAGTGGTGGTCCGGGGGTCAGACAGACTCATGCTCAATGGTGGCAGTGGCTAACATCAGTCCCAGTGGTGGTGGTGGTACAGGGATCAGACTGACTCATGCTCAGTGGTGGCAGTGGCTAATATCAGTCCCGGTGGTGGTGGTCCAGGGGTCAGACAGACTCATGCTCCATGGTGGCAGTGGCTAAAATTACTCCCGGTGCTGGTGGTCCAGGGTGGCACACTGCCTTTTAAGTACTTCAGTTAAAACCTGCCAACATTAACCACATCATCATCTTCATAAAGAAAGCTTCCCTCACAGTCATCTTTGTCTGAAGTCTGGCCACTGGGAACATCTTTCTCCATTGTATCATCATCTACTTCAGTAGCAGTCCGTTTCAGGCATCCACTGCCAGTGCCACCAGGATGGTCCATTTCCACATTGCCAAAACCACCATGACTAGGCTAGGGTATGAATACCGTGGTTGCAGTCCGTGCTGGTATGTGCCTCTCATTCATTTTAATGAATGTTAGCAAACTAACATTTGCAGGAGACAGGTTTGTCCGACAATCCCTGACTATTGCACCTGCTGAGCTGAATACTATCTCAACACTTACACTGGAGGGTGGGCATGTGAGGTACTTTAGTGCCACTGCAGTCAGCTCTGGACATTCACTGACTTTTCCACTCCAGTACAAAAGAGGATCTTCATTTATTGTCAGATGCCTGCATTCAGACAAATATGATTCAACCATTCTCTGTGCCGCACTAAATCCAGTTATTGATGCATCATCATTTTCCCCTGAATCATTTATTTCACAAATACCCAGTTGAAACAAAGCCTCCCAAAGCAGGTTGATGCCAGCCACTTTGGATGACAGACCACATTGAGCTGCTGTCCCTTTCCCCTTGCAGGATATGCTTGGTAGTCCTACAGGTACACCTTCAGTCAGATTATGCTGCTGAGGTTTGCTGACCTTGTCACGTGACTTCTATGCCCCATGAACCAAGCGCACCAGTTGACCACTGATATTTTTTACCTGTTCAGGCCCTCCCTCCAGTAATAATGCAATTCCACATTTGTATCATGGGTCTAGCGTTGTTGCTATGGCAAAGTTGTCACTACACTGAATGCTCACAACGTGATGATTCTGGTCGAACACTGTCAGCATGTGTTGCAGCAACATATTGCTACCACCGTCTCCGGCAACATCAAGGCCATGCTGTACATTCACCAATGTCTGCCTCAGCACCCGCAGCAGTGGAATTGATTGGCTAATGGAGGCAGACTTGACACTCACTGCCTGTGTGGCATGTTCAAAAGGCCACAAAATTATTACAGAGTCCATGAGGTGCCACTGATCAGTTGTCATAGACATGGAGGCCCTGGAACTGTCACGGCTAGTGTGCATCACAAGACATTCTGAGATGGCTTTGTATTGCTCATACAACCTCTTTGCCATGTATAGAGTTCCATTGGGTGACAACTTCCAGCTTCAAATGGTGGTGAGGCAGGCTGTTTTGTATCTGCAACTGCCGCAGTTGGTCATGGGCCTTTCCAGATCTTGAAAAGTGAGAGCAGATATGTTGTGCAAAGGTCAGCATTTCCTTTACATCAGGGTGCTGCAGCAGCTCCTGCACCACAAGATTTAAACAGTGGGCCATGCATGGAATATGAAAAAAAACACCATTCATGATGCATTTCACCACATTTGACCCATTGTCACTTGCTATGAACCCAGCTCTTAGGGACAGAGGGTTTAGCCATTTGTCAGTTTCAGTCAGTACCACATCCAAAATGTTCTCACCAGTGTGTGAACAGGTCAAATTGTGCATAGCAATCGTTGCATGCTGTCGAATTCCTGGAAGATTGCTACCAAAACAATCCACCTAACTGCACTGATTATTCACACTACCAACATCACAAACAACCCCTGGCACTTGTTCCCAGTGTGCAGTTATACACAAATATGAACTCCCTGCTGTTTTGCCACTTGTCCACATATCCATACTTGAAAGAATGAAGGGAGAGGAGGAATATTGAAGGGCATGTCTTACTGAGTTGGACACAGTGCGGAACAACTCGGGACAGCATGGGTAGAAAAGTAGGTCCTGGATGGGACTTTCCATTTTGGACAGGCACATGCAGCAAACCGCCGGAACCCAGAATTCTCCACAAAGGAAAAGGGCAAAAGATCGATTGCCAGCATTTCCGTTACATCAGCATTAAGTTCACGTGACACTGTATGATTTGGGGGGGTACTTCAGCTTATGCGCAAAAACACTCTGTAATGTGGGCTGACTTAAATGTTTTACATGGGGGTGTGATCACAAATGGTTGTGCTCTGTGATGAATGGCATTGGCAGAGAGTGAAGTGTGGATGTTTGATGAAGACGGTTGAAAAGGTGATGATGACAAACCCAGAAATGCAGTTATTTTGCCAGGTTTGCCAACCAGGGTTGATGTACCACTTGCACTAGACATACTGCATTCACCACCGCCACCAAAACTGCTGCTCTCACCAGCACTGGACAACATTTCAAAGTCATTATGGTCCTCCACCTCATCATGCCTGTAGTAATCCTCTGATCTTATTACCTCAGTACTGCACAAGTCTAATTTACTACTGGACTTAACAGTCATGGAAGGAGATAACATGCTCGCTATGGTTGCTGGTGATGAGGGTGAATGTCCCACTGTGGTATTAGCTATCAGCTTGTGCTGGGTCCACAGTGCCAAGTGCCTGTTCTTAAGATGTGTATGCTGTCCTCCTCTGCCCAGATGGCTCCTCTTTTTACCTCGACTCACACACACACGGCAAACCTAGCAGATTGCAACTGACTCATCATTTGCATCTTGAACAAAAAAGTCCCAAATAAGGGATTGTGATGCTCTGCTTTTAACATGTCCATGATGTTGCTTATGTAAGTCTGTTATTATAAGCACTGAAGTGGGAGGGCACGTGATGTTGCGGGAGCTGCACACCTGAACTGCAACTGACCACCATGACTACCTATCATATTTATTACTGGGTCATCATCATCAACTAAAACAGGTAAATCACAAGTTTTTACGGGGATTCCTGCAAACAGACTCAGGCACAGCCACTTTGAATTTCTTTTTCTCCGGTTCCCAACTGGGGTCAATTACATCATCATCATATTCATCAACGTCACACACATCCACATCTTCTGCTTGGATGCTAGCATGTGGACTGCATGTTACAACAACAGCAACATCATTGTCTTCATCACATTCATCATCATCATCTACACCACCATCACCTGATATTTTTTCACCACACTGTGAATCACTGCATGGAAAATGCGTGACATTAACCGCCACGGTGGACAGAATATCACATTGTATGCTATCGTTCACATGATTATCAGAATCCCCAGGTTCAGTTACTGGGATGTTACTGGGAAGTATGACATCATCTACACTGCCACTCACTTGCACTGCTTCACACTCAATATTTTGAATACAGTACACTGGTCGGAATTTGAACTTGATGCACCAATACTAATACTACCACCACCACTAACACCAGTAACACTAACACCACTGGCTGGGAAAACATCATCTCCTCCAACTATGAGTGAAGCTACTGATTGGGCTGTAAAAAACATTGCAGGAGAAATATCTTTCCTCACATCAGCAATGCACTTCTGCATCTACATACTACTACATCCACAGACTATCTTACTGCCAGCATTGCCATGGCGAGAACTAGCTTTGCTTGCTCGTCTCTTTGCAGGATCAACAAGAATATTATAACCAAATTTAGATTTTGATATGTTCACTCTCTGATTGGGGGGACGCTGGATGTGAAGCCAAAAAAACAACTGTAGCTTCAGCAACAGATAGAGACTAGTCTGTCATGCAATGAAAACAACTTCAGTAACCAGTGATGCTGATGAGGTCACAAAAACACTCCAATCTGGTGAAAAATTCCTTTTGCCGGTGGGGGTGGGGGGGAACACTGACTACAGATTTTTACAGCCGTACAAGAAGCAAAAGAAAGAACAGATACCTCGATCGCAGTACAAAATCAGGCAGCTTCAGTGGATAACAAGTTCACAGCGCTGCGCCTGAAATTATACTAGTCTGTGGCACAATAAAAGGTGTATTATTTGATGTCACACAACACCACACACACACACACTCACACACACAGAATAGTCTGTCTACAATAGTGAATGAGTAATGCTTAGCAAATTGAAAAGTTCAGCAATATGCAATGTAATGTAAACAACCTGAAATTATGAACTGCTGCACCAGATCCACAAAACACACAATCAGCAAGAAAATTTCAACAATTACTGACAGTATTACTGTGTGTACATTAACACAGTCAGTTATATAACAAAAATATAACCAAAAAACAAAGAAATCACTATTTCTCCAACTTAAGTCTACCTACACCACAGTCACACCCCTCCCCAAAGCACAATTTCACTGTCTTTCACTACACACTCAATGTTGTACATTAACATTCAAAATCCATACAAAAATAAAAATGCTTGATGATATGAGCACAGGAGGGTTTCCACATTCAATGAACTAAAGTTTGAGCCTAAAAAAATTGCAAAAATGCTTTTTTAACAACTTTTAGAAGGTTTCAATCACAGACAGCTCTCAGAGCACACTGTCTCCTACTCCTTCCTACACATACTACCCAAAAACTGAGGCTGTGCAGATCAATATAGAGCCCATGTGACCTGAAATCCCATAAATCACTGCAAAATTTACCTTTGGAGCTTAAAAACAAGATGAAGTGAGGTGAAGTGCATTGTTTTCAATGCACTTCACCTTAAGATATTAGTGTAGTAGTGGTCTGGGAGGTGAAGTAATGCAAAGTCATTGTTTTCAATGGACTTCGCGTTACTCATTATAATGTGAAGTACTCTGCTTCGTGTTGTGGAGCACTCCACAAATCCACCTTTGCTCCATGAATCACCTCGTGGAGCGGATTGAGTCCACTTCACCCACTACTAGTAGTTTACAGACCCCCCATCTCAGGGGGAGGCAATGGACAAGGAAATGATAGAAGGAATCCTTAGCATAGCAGAAAAAGAAGAGATATTGTTGATGGAGGACCTGAATATGCCAGATGTTAACTGGAGCACCTTTACTGCAGCACATCCAAGAGCAGGATCATTCTCGATGCCCTACAGAGGGCATGCCTCAGACAGCTAATGTTAGAACCCACTCAGGAGGGAGCAATCTTAGACCTGGTGTTCTCAAACTGAGATGGAGAAAGGATCTCAGATTTAGAAGTGGATAGCCATCTGGGAACAAGTGACCACCAAACAGTGTGGTTCACAATTAAACAAAGCTGTAGAGTCAAGCCATACAAAAGCTAGGGTGTTGGACCTTAGAAGGGCTGACTTTGGCAAAATGGAAGCATGCCTCAGAAAAGCACTAGCAAACAGGCAAGAATGAAGGGTGGAAGAACAATGGGGAAAAATCAAAACTGCCATCATAGAGGCAACAAGCCTTTGTGTAAAGCAAATCAACAAAACAAAATAAAGCAAAAAGCCACTATGGTTCTCAAAAGAGGTGGCAGGCAAGGTTAAGGAGAAAAGGACAGTATTCAGGAAACATAGGGAAACACAGAATAAGCAGGAGAGAGAACTATATCAGTTAAAGCAGAAGGAGGCAGGGAAGGCAGTCAAAATAGCAAAGGCCCAAACTGAGGAAAAGATAGCCTACTCTGTTAAGAAGGGGGATAAAAAATTTTATAGGTACATTAGGGAGCGTAGAAAGCTCAAGGGAGAGATACTGAGGCTTAATAAAAGGGAGGGAATGTGGGCAGAGGGTGACAGTGAAAAAACAGGGGTACTGAATGAATACTTCTGCTCAATATTTACAAAAGAAGAGGAGGGGGGAGGTACCCAAACCAAACAATAGAAACATTCTGGATAGGGGGTCAATACCAGTCCATTCACAGAAGAAAGGGTTCTGAAAGAACTCTTAAAACTGAAGGTGGACAATGCAAGGGGGCCTGTTGGGATTCACCCAAGAATTCTAAAAGAACTAAGGGCAGAACTAATGACAGCACTGACTACCCTTTTTAACAAAATCATGGGAGAATGGAGTTGCACCTGAGGACTGGAGGAGGGCAGAAGTGATTCCACTTCACTAAAGTGGGAGCAAGGCAGAGGCAGGAAATTACAGACCTGTTAGTTTGACCTCAGTGGGAGGGAAAATGATGGACTCACTTCTGAAGGAAAGAATTGTTGAGTACCTAGAGGCCAGTGGGGCACAGGACCCAAGGCAACATGGATTCACAGTGGGAAGATCATGTCAGATGAATCTAATAGATTTCTTTGACTGGGTGACCAAAGTAGTAGACCAGGGAGGGGCTGTAGACATGGCCTAACTAGACTTTAGCAAGGCATTTGACACAGTCTCACACAAAAGATTAATATACAAGTTAGCCAGCCTTGGAGTGGGTCCCAAGGTGGTAGCCTGGGTAAAAAATTGGCTGGACAACAGGACACAGAGGGTAATAGTAAATGGAGTCCACTCTGAAGAAAAGGGGGTTACTAGCGGGGTACAGCAGGGTTCAGTACTGGGACCGTTCCCCTTTAACATCTTTATAAGTGATATTGTGGAGGGACTGGAAGGAAAAGTATATCTCTTTGCAGATGACACAAAGATATGCAACAGGGAGTTCCGGTGATGTAACTAGCTAAATGGCAGCCTAAATCTGAGCTCTAGTGCCTTGGTTATGGTATATAAAATCAATCTCCATCCGTCAGTGACTGAAACACTCTGTTGAGGATGCACCTAACCTCTGTTGGCAATTGTGAAATGGGCAGAACTAAAAAGAAGCTCGATGAAGGAGATCGAACCTGCTTAAGAAGTCAGATAGAGCTGAGGCCTGTAAGTCCGTCTGGGTCCCATTCATCCTTGATCACAGCCTCAGGGGAAGACTCTGAAGGCTCCAGCTCTGACGATATGTCAACCTTTACAAAAGCTGACGGGCACAGAATGTTAAAAATATTACATCGTATAGTCGCCAGGATATTAGGAATACAGGGCGATCTCAAGAAAGTGGAAACTCAGGCTGAAACCCTACAATCTGAGCATATGGCTTTTGGGAGTTCCCTGGCTTACCTTCACAAGAGAGAGAAGGAGTTGACCATGAGAGCAGAGGATGCAGAAGTGAGAGCTCGCCGCAATAACATTCGTATATTTGGCATCTTGGAGGGGGTGAATCCCCCAAGTATGGAGGACTTCATAGATTCCTGGCTTAAGACAGAATTGAATCTACAGGAGAGTTTTAATACAGAGATTGAAAATGCCCATCGCTCTATTGCCACCAAGCCAAAGGAAGGTGCACCACCCAGATCTGTGAATGTAAAATTTCTCCGGTACACAATGAAAGAGAAAATTATGAAGCTAGCGTGGGCAAAGAAAAATCTGAACTTGGACGGTCAAAGGCTGTATATAGATCAGGACTTTCCTCCTTTAATGCTTGCTCAATGTAAAAAGGTGTTGCAAGTGGTAAAATCGCTGAGGGACAAGGGATTGAAGGCCTACCTTAGATACCCTGCAAAACTCTGGGTACAGAATGGTGATGGGGTTAAAATATTTGATACCCTTTCGGCTGCTGTTCCTTTCCTCACGTCACAAGAGGTACCCATTCCGGATATAAAGGATGAGCTGGTGGAGAAGGAAATTGAAGATCTGTTATCTTGCTCTGGGTTCAGGAAGGCGTGCAAGGAGATGAAAAGAGTCCCTACTCCCGTTACATGCAGATATGGCGAAGTGGTTACAAACTAGGAAAACCTGAGGAAGACACAAAAGGAGCATGCATGGCGAGTTGTTCTGCAATAATGCTTCATGATGACCGGCTATTCCCTTGGGACTGATAAGCTAAGACTGTTAGACTAACAGGGGACATTGTACACCATTTTGTTCGTTACGGATGAATAAGATCTGTTTACCTTTTTTCCTCATTTCAGATATGAGGTCTCCTTCTCAATATATCCCGCACTGATTAAGGGGCTTTTTGGGGGAATCCTCCCTGTTATTATTTTCTGGTACCTCCTTAAAGAGCCTTAATGGAACCTCGTTGTGTTGGTTCAGGGTTTCAAGGGGAGGGTTTAAGGAGTTGGACATTTAGTTGGTGCAACGTGGATATAATCCCTGGGGGTTGAAAGGCCACACTCGGAGGGTGGAGATGGGATGTCTAATGTAGGTCTTTGGGTGCCGCCATGAACCTACTTGATGGTTGGATGGTTATAGGGAGCAAACAGAGTAGATAACATTTTACTAAGAAGGGATAGGGGGACGTTCTGGAGTGGGAGTGTGTTGGTTGGGGGGTGGGGGCATGGCAGATGGTTATGGATATTTTAATCAGGTGGGTCATGGATAATTGGCCTGGTGTGCCCCCATCCTCCAGCTAGTTAATATAAATTTAAAGTGGAAGGTCTGTGGGTTATCCTTGGCCCCCTCTATCCCACCAGATGCGTGGCAGAAATCAAGATGTGCCTGGGGTACCTGGCTTGGATGGCCTGCCTTACCAGAGCCACACTAACTAGGAGAGGGGCATGGTTCTGAATTTAGGAACCTACCTCTTAGCGTTTTGACACGCTTTTTCTCCTATACTACTAGGAGCTATTAGCCCCTAGCATCTGGGGGATTAACTATCATCCCCAGCTTTTTGTAGCTCAGTTGAGCTAATTCGTATCTGGAATTCAGGTACCTGAGTTCTTGTTTCTCTATTATTGTTCCTGAGGGGGATCCTTTTTCTTCTGTCTTGGGGTTTCTTTCTGTGACCCACGTTGGGGTCATAGGGTGCTATTACACCTAAAGGTTAACCAAGAGGGTGGGATGTAGGGGGTAATTTTGGATTGCGGGGGTTATGTAATTCCTATATATGTGGACTTCTTTTCTCTTTTTTTATGTTTGTGTTCCTTTATCCTTAAAAGTAAGCAAAAGATTTTTGGTAATTTTTTCAAAATGGAGGGGGAGAGTTTGGTATCGAATGATGATTCTGTGTCCTACATAATATGTGATTATGACTTCTCTCAAGATTGTATCGATTAATGTGAAAGGGATAAATGGGGTGGTTAAGCGAGCGAGAATTCTACAAGAGTTGGGACGGTTAAGGTGTGATCTGGCATGCTTACAGGAAACCAAATTGTCAGAGGGTGAACATCTTAAACTCAGAAGGACATGGGTGGGTGGAGTACATGCAGATTCCTGCCCGGATTCCCCCAGAGGGGGTGTGGTTATTTTAATTTGTAGGGGTCTCCCATTTAAAGTCCACAGGGTTTTGACGGAGGGACTGGGACATTACGTGATGGTTTGTGGTGAATACATGGGACATCCACTCAATTTAGTAACAGTGTATGCTCCCACTCCCCCTTCTGGCAGTTTTTTTTAGGTGATTCTTTGCAAGTGTGTATTCTCCCCGTGTAGGTGATAGTTGAGGGATTGGAATTGTGTCGAGAATAGTCTGTTGGATAGCAGCCCTGGGGGGAAGGGAGGGAGGACAGCATGCTCCAAACTTCTTAGGAATGTATTATCAGAGGGGGGCTGGTCAGACCCGTGGAGGCAACAAAACCCACTGGTTAAAGATTTTACATTTTACTCAGCGGTGGCCAAATCATATTCAAGGCTCTATAGATTTTACACACAAACCAGAAATGTTAGTGACATGGTAGACCTGATAATACATCCGGTCACTTTCTCAGATCATGCCCTGATCAGTGCTAGGGTGAAATGGCCTGGAGTGGGAGCCAAAGGTAGCTGGAGATTTGATCCAGGGCTTTTTAATGACAAAAATGTTGTAGCCCAAATGAAGGAGTCAATCAAACTGTACATTTCAGAGAATAGTGAGAATGATACCGATATACGTTTCATATGGGATGGGTTGAAGGCAGTTGTACAGGGTCAGATTATTAGCTATTCCACTCATAAACACAAAATACCCAAGCTAAATTAAATAACTTATTAGAAACCATTAGCTCACTGGAAAAAGAACATAAAAAAATGATAAGGATATTTCCATTCTGGAGAGGTTAATGGAGGCCAGAGAGAAATGCAATAGGGAAATGAATAGTAGAACTGAAAATCACCTAAGATATACTAGGCAGAAATATTTTGAAACAGGAGGTAAAGCACAGCGGCTACTGGCCCTCAGACTTAGAAAACAACAGGCAGATAGATATATCCCCAGTCTTAAAAAATACGGAACCCAGATTCTTTCTTCTGACCCTGAACAGATTGCGGATAGCTTCTGCAATTATTACTGAGAGTTATACTCCCAGGAGAGAGGTGAGAACCACCGTGCCCAGGTGAATAATTTTCTAAATAGCATAGAATTACCCAAGCTAGAGGACCCACAGAAAAACAGATTGGACAGGGCAAAAACTGAACAAGAAGTTTGGAAAGTTATCAAGAGTTTGAAAAGGGGGAAAGCCTCAGGCTAGGATGGGTTCATGGCTGAATTTTATCAGGCATTCATGGGAGAGCTGTCCCCACTGTTCACCAGAGTTTGTAACGTAGCTCAAGAATGGGGAGAAGCTCTGGCCTCCTGGGAAGAAGCACTGATTACCCTTTTGCCAAAACCAGGTAAAGGTTTGACAGAGTGCAGGAGTTATCACCCTATATCCTTAATTAACCAGGACGCTAAAATATTTGCTAAGGTTTTGAGTTCTCGCTTGCAAGAATTTATTCCAGAATTAGTATACAAAGATCAGACAAGATTTATTCCAGGCCGTCATATTCAGGATAATATTAGATTATTACTCAATGTTTTTTCTGCCTCCAGGTCTTTTCCTCCAAAGGTTTTAGGGGCGGTGTTGACATTGGATGCAGAGAAGGCATTAGATCATATTGATTAGCTTTTCCTGGACCTTGTCCTGGAAAAACTTGGGATTGGGGAAAAGTTTAGAAAGTGGTTAGCAAATTTATACAGAAATCCCTGGGCTAGGGTGAAAGTAAATGGGATTACCTCTGAAAAGATAACAATCAGGAGGGGGACTAGTCAAGGCTGCCCGCTCTCGTCCTTATTGTTCGCCCTATTTATAGAGCAGCTGGCAGCCCTTGTGAGGCAGTCGGAACAGTTTGAAGGCATTCAAGTACAGGGGGTGGAGGTTAGGGTTTCTTTATATGCAGATGACACTTTGCTATTTATCACTGACCCTGTAAGACAGATTCCCCTGGTAGATTCTCTAATCCAGTCGTTTAGCTTGGTTTCTGGGTTCAAAGTTAATGATGCCAAATCAGAGCTCTTGCCTATTGGTTGGCCACAAGACAGGACACTTCCACCAATCAATAAATACAAATGGGCTAAAGAAGATATTAGATATCTTGGGGTTAGAATAACTAGAGATACTTTATATCACTCAAATCACGGGAGATTGTTGCAGGAGGTTCAAGAGGATTTACATAGGTGGGATAAGCTACCCCTTGCTCTGTTCAGCAGAATTGAATGTGTAAACATGAATGTTCTCCCACGCTTTTTGTTCCTTTTCCAGTCACTACCGATTAGGCCTCAGTCTGGTTTTTGGGGAGCACTGAGATCTTCCTTGTCCCAATTCATTTGGACTGGCAAGTCGCCAAGAGTGAAATGGAAGGTGCTTCTTAAGGAAAAAAAGAATGGAGGGTAGGGTTTGCCAGATTTTCAAAAATACTACTGGGCTGCTCAGTGCCAACCCTTGATTTGCCTTATGAGATATTTAGACCCTCCGTTATGGGTTGAGATAGAGAGGCCGGAGTCCTCCAGAGGAGACATTAGGGATTTAATATACATGGATGCAGAGACATAGAAACACAGAAACATAGACTTTGATGGAAGATAAGGACCGCTTGGCCCACCTAGTCTGCCCATCTCCCTACCCAGAAGATAAGCTGCAGATCCTGTTTAACCAACAGCCTATTTCTTCCTACCCTCCACAAAAATTGCCTTATATCTGTCCCATGCATTCTTGAATTCTCCCACAGTTTTAGACCCCACAACCTCCTCAGGAAGGCTGTTCAATGTATCCACCACCCTCTCTGTGAAAAAATACTTCCTCACATTGTCCTTGAGCCATCCCCCCTCTATCTTCAGATTGTGTCCCTTTGTTCTTGCACATCTCTTTTTCTGAAAGATGCTACCTTCTTGGATTTTGTTGATTCCACTGAGGTACTTAAACGTTTCTATCATGTCCCCCCTTTCCTCCTTTCCTCATGGGTATACATATTAAGCACCTTTAGTCTCTCCTCGTATGGCTTCTCTTGCAGACCCTGCACCATTTTAGTTGCCCTCCTCTGAACTGCCTCCATTCTGTCTATGTCTTTGCGGAGATGGGGTCTCCAGAACTGGACACAGTACTCCAGATGGGGTCTCACCAACTGTCTGTACAGGGGGATAATAACTTCCTGTTTTCTGCTGGTGATACCTCTCCCTATACATCCCAGTATCCCCCCAGCCCTCCCTACCGCCTTCTCACATTGATTGCCAACCTTAAGGTCATCTGATATGATTACCCCAGGTCCCTTTCCATTTTTGTTGTTGTTACTACCTCCCCCATTGTGTAATCTTCCCTGGGTTTTTGTTTCCCAGGTGCATTACTTGCACTTTTTGCATTGAATCCAAGCTGCCATACTTCTGACCATTCCTCCAACCTTGCAAGTCCCTTCTCATCCTTTCCCGCCTCCTTGTGTATCAACCCTGTTGCAGATCTTTGTGTCATCTGCAAAGAGGCATACTTTTCCTTCCAGTCCCTCTGCAATGTCACTTATAAAGACATTAAAAAGGACAGAACCCAGTACTGAACCCTGCAGTACCCCACTAGTAACCCCCCTTTCTTCAGAGTGGACTCCATTTACAATTACCTTCTGTGTCCTGTTGTTCAGCCAATGTTTTACCCAGGCTACCACCCTGGGACCCACTCCCAGGCTGGTTAATTTGACTACTAATCGTTTGTGTGGGACTGTGTCAAATGCCTTGCTAGAGTCTAGGTAGGCCATGTCCACAGCCCCTCCCTGGTCTACTACTTTGGTCACCCAGTCAAAGAAATCAATTAGATTCATCTGGACATGACCTTCCCACTGTGAACCCATGCTGCCTTGGGTCCTGTGCCCCACTGGCCTCTAGGTATTCAACAATTCTTTCCTTCAGAAGTAATTCCATCACTTTCCCTACCACAGAGGTCAAACTGACAGGTCTGTAGTTTCCTGCCTCTGTCTTGGTCCCACTTTTGTGAAGGGGAATCACATCCACCTTCTTCCAGTCCTTGGGTACCACACCATCCTCCCATGATTTGTTAAAAAGAGTAGTCAGTGGTGTCACTAGTTCTCTGCTTAATTCTTTTAGAATTCTGGGGTGAATTCCATCTGGCCCCATTGCTTTGTCCACCTTCAGTTTTAGGAGTTCTTTCAGAACCCTCTCTTCTGTGAAAGGACTGGGATTGACCCCCCTCTCCAGAGTGCTTCTTTTAATTGGATTTGGCACCTCCCCCACTTCCTCTTTTGTGAATACTGAACAGAAGTATTCATTCAGTATCCCTGCTTTTTCACTGTCACTCTCTGCCCACCCACCATGCATTCTATTCAGCCTCACTATCCCTACCTTTGTCTTTCTACACTCCCTGATATACCTATAAAAGGTTTTATCCCCCTTCTTAACTGAGTTAGCTATCTTTTTCTCAGTTTGTGCCTTTGCTATTCTGACTGCCCTCCCTGCTTCCTTCTGCCTTAATTGGTACATTTCTCTGTCCTGCTCCTTCTGTGTTTTCTTATACTTCCTAAATGCTATCTTTTTCTCCCTAACCTTCAACGCCACCTCTTTTGAGAACTGTAGTGGCTTTTTCTTTCATTTTGATTTGTTTATTTGCTTCACACAAAGGCTTGTTGCCTCTGTGATGGTAGTTTTGATATTTCCCCATTGTTGCTCCACCCCTCCTTCTAGCCTGTTTGCTAGTGCTTTTCTAAGGCATTCTCCTATCTTTCCAAAGTCAGCCCTCCTGAAGTCCAGAACCCTCACTTTTGTATGGTATGACTCTGTAGCTGAGTTTATCGTGAACCACACTGTTTGGTGGTCACTTGTTCCCAAATGGCTACCCACTTCTAGATCTGAGATTCTCTCACTGTCCCCATTTGAAAGTATGAGGTCTAAGATTGCTCCCTCATGAGTAGGTTCCAAAACTAGCTGTCTGAGGCATGCCACCTGAAGGGCATCAAGAATGGCCCTGCTTTTGGATGTGGCTGCCACAAAGGTGATCCAGTTAACAACTGGCATATTAAGGTCCCCCATCAACAGTATCTCCCCTTTCTCTACCATTCTAAGTATGCCTTCTATCATATCTTTGTCCATTCCCTCCACCTGACACGGGGGTCTATATACAACCCCTGTGTGGATTGTGGTGCCATTTCCAGTCTCTAAGGTGACCCACAGTGCCTCCTCTCCTCCCTGTTTACTCTTTTGTTCAGTTGCTTTTATTCCTTCCCTTACATAGAGAGCTACTCCCCCCCCTTCTGCCCTCCCTGTCTCTCCTGTAGGTTGTGTACCCTGGTATGCTAACATCCCAGACATGGTTCTCTGTGTACCATGTTTCTGTGACTGCTACAATATCCAGGCATCCCTCTTCCATCAAGGCCACCAGTTCTGGGAGCTTGTTGCCCAGACTATGGGCATTGGTACTCATTACTCTCCATTTATTGATGGCCTTCCCCTTTTTGCCCCATCCCTGTCCATATGTATCTCTCAGACTTATTTCAATATTACCAGCGGTAATGATGTGTACATGTACTGCTTTCCCTCCTACCCTGTTTTCTTTTTCTGTTCCTTATCCTTTTTTTTTCTGTTTATACTGTCATACATGAAAAATAATAAACTTATTATTTCAAAAAAAAAGATATGCAGCAGGGTTGATAAACAAGGTGGGGTAGAAAGGATGAGAAGGGACTTGGCAAGGTTGGAGGAATGGTTAAATATATGGCAGCTTAGATTCAGTACAAAGAAGTGCAAAGTAATGCACCTGGGAAATAAAAACCCAGGAGAAGACTACACAATTGGGGGGGTGAGATACTACTAACAACAGAAATGGAAAGTGACCCGGGGTAGTCATACCAGAGGACCTAAAGTTGGGCAAGCAATGTGAGAAGGAAGTAAGGAGGGCTGGCGGGACACTAGGATGCATAGGGAGAGGCATCACCATTAGAAAACAGGAAGCTGTTATCCCTCTGTACAGACAGTTGGTAAGACCCCATCTGGAGTACTGCATGCAGTTCTGGAGACCTCATCTCCACAAGAACATAGACAGGATGGAAGCAGTCCAGAAGAGGGCAACTAAAATGGTTCAAGATCTGCACCAGAATACATATGAAGAGAGACTAAAGGAGCTTAACATGCATACCCTCGAGGAAAGGGGGGGGCATGATAGAAACTTTCAAGTACCTCAAGGGAATCAACAAAGTCCAAGAGGGTAGCATCTTTCAGAAAAAGAGATGTGCAAGAACAAGGGAGCACAATCTGAAGATAGAGGGGGACAGCTCAGAAGTGATGTGAGGAAGTATTTTTTCACAGGGAAGGTTGTGGATACATGGAATGGCCTTCCTGAGGAGGTTGTGGAGTCAAAAACAGTGGGGGACTTCAAGAATGCATGGGACAGACATGAGGCAATTGTAGTGGGGGGTAGGGAAAAAGTAGGCTGTTGGTTAGCTAGGATCTGCAGCTTATCCTATAGGTAGGGAAATGGACAGGCTAGGTTGGCCAAGCGGTCCTTATCTGCTGTCAAATTCTGTTTCTATGTTTCCAAATGTACTTTACTAGGTAATGGTCTGCCAAATAAGGTAAAATCACGAAACACAGAAATCGCATTGGTAGAAGGTCAGCTCAGAGGACAATTAGCTCATCTCTCTCTCTCTCTCTCTGCATGGACTCTCTGATAAGAGTAAAACTAGCTAAAACTAGTTTTGGATAAAAAAAATACAAT
The DNA here is from genome assembly GCA_016271365.2 of Neoceratodus forsteri. Classification (NCBI taxonomy): domain Eukaryota; kingdom Metazoa; phylum Chordata; order Ceratodontiformes; family Ceratodontidae; genus Neoceratodus; species Neoceratodus forsteri. Next base: position 1,384,645,595 of record CM057458.1, on the reverse strand, counting down.
AATGCTTAGTGTTATACCATAATAGCAGCTGCATAGCTTAGAAAAGAACTGTGCAAAAAGGCCTGCATAAGCAATGCTAATGCTGTTAGGGCCAGAAGTTACCAGCGCATAGCCCTGTTGGGATTTGCTCTTTACCATCAGTTCATGCTGTAATCATATGTACATAGCTTGTTACTATCACACAGTGCTATATTACATCCTCCCTTACTAAGTATATCATGAATAAATGCATGTGTAACATATGCTGCACTAAACACAGGGTTGTGGGGGGGGGGCAAGTCCATGCCCCTAGCAGTCCAGATTCTGGAAAAAAAACTATCTACTGTCTACTCTCTTCTCTGGGTCACCAATGCCATCCTCACCAGTATAGACAAGGGGCACTTTACCTCCACCATTTTTAATGACCTAGCAAAGGCCTTTGACTCTGTCTCTCATCCCTTCCTACTCTCTAAATTCATTTCTGCTTGCTTTTCTCCCTCAGTGGTTGACTGAGTCAGATCCTACCTCTCTTGCCACACCCAATGTATCCTTGCTGGGTATGTCCTCCCCCCCATTTTGGCTTGCATCCCCCAGGGTTCTATCCTTGGCCCCGTTCTCTTCTCTATCTTCCTCAAGGACCTCCCTTCTGTCTGCTCCTCTTCCCAAATTTACCTCTATGCAGATGACACCATTCTCTCCTCTTCTGGCCCTTCTGCCTCCTTGGTGACTGCTCAACTACAGAGTGACTTCATCTGGATATTGCATTGATTTGAAGACAATCAGCTTAAAGTCAATGCAAAAATGACAGTGTCCATGACCTTTCGTACCTCTCATAAACTATCTCAGCTCTCCACCCTCCCCTCCTTTTCCACCCTTGATGGTAGTATCCTGGACAGAGTCTCTGCCTATAAGTACTTAGGTGTTTGGCTGGGCAGTCTATTTGACTACTCGACCCATATCGACTACATCCACTCTAGGCTTTGCTTTACACTCGGTGCTTTGTTCAAAAATAAAGATAGCCTCTCTTTTCATGTCTACCATGAACTGCTCACAAAAACTATCCTCCCTATTTTTGACTATGCAGATATTGTTTATGGGTCCACTTCCTCCACCTACCTCACCAGGCTAGATGTGCTTCTGAATGCCTTTTGCCATTTTGTTGCAAATGCTCCCCCTCGCATGCATCACTGCACCCTCTACTCCTCCCTCTCTCTCCCCTCACTTTCCCCCTGCCAACAGCTCAATGCCGCCACACTTATCTCCAAATATTGATTTGGGACCTCACACCTACCTCTCCACTCTCCTCTCCCTCTCCTCTGACTCTTCTTATCATCTCCACTCCACAGATTCTCACACTTTCAACCTCCCCAATCCCCACTCTAATTCTTGGCAGGCAGTGTTCTTTTACCACCTCCCCCATATTTGGAACTCTCTCCCGCTCTCTCTCTCTCTCTCTCTCTCTCTGCCTCAGTCTTTTCACTCCTTCAAATGTGCCCTTTTCCCTCCATCTTCCTGTATTTTCTACCCTCCTCCCTAGCTTCCCCTCCTTCTTCTGTCCTCCCTCCCCCTCCCTGTTCCCTGTCTATGCTTCCCATTTTACCATTGTGCTCTACGTCTCTGTGCTGAAGTGTTCCTGTACTGCTCTTGTAATATACCTATTATGTATTTTTTGTACTGCCATTATGTACTTTTTTGTCTTTTATTACCTACATTTCTTTTTGTATTTTCACATCACCTATACCTTATGCTTGTATTGACTAGTTATTGATCCTGTTTCTCATCTTTTCATTATTTATTGTTGTACTTAGCATGCCTTACTCCCCTTTCCCCAGGTCACACCTGGAAATGAGCTTCAGCTCAGTCTGCCTCATCCGGTCACCAACTTTTAAATAAAATTAAAATAAATAAAAATAAAAATGGGTTTAGAAACAAGTTTGATCAGAGCCAATATGGCTGCAAAATGATTGCAGTGATGGTGGTGAGAGGTGTGTAGAGAAGATGCAGTAGAGAAATGATGGATGAATCAGTTAAAGACTGTTGTGGTTTATTGAAGTTATATTGCATCTTGTGGATATCCTTATAATAGGATCCTAAGTACATGGAAATATCCTGCAATTATAAATGCCCAGATTTCAAAGAAGGATAATAAATTCATGCAAATGTCCATGATAATGCACTATGCAGCAGCAGTGACTGAGAGATCACTGCAGCTGTAGCATGTAAGAAATAAAGTTTCAATTTGGTGGACAACATCAGTAAAGGCATCCCATGGTTTATGATGTAAGCACTACCATTATTAATACAATAATTATTTTAAACTATAATCTTAATTAAGTGCAGCACAGTGATAGAGGGGGAGAAAACAAAGACAGTGGGTACAGGGGAGGGTGGAAGGATATAAGTATGCAGAGAGTAATACATATTGACATTATTTACCTGTTATCATGGACATGTGCACATATTTTGCATTCTGCTGTACATCTTGGTCATTTGTTACAGTTGCTGGATATTTGCATACTTTTAGGACTTGTAAGCTATTATTGTGGACATTTCCATGAATTTGGGATCCTGCTTTGAAATCTGGACATTTATAATTGTGATACATTTGCATAGCTTTACAATTCTGTTTTGAAAATGGGGATATTTATGAGCTTTTTGATCAAATATGACTTTTTTGGGACATTAATTTATCAGCATTTTACTATGCGTTCTTTTTGTACACATAGTAAGTTTTACTTGTAAAAGGTTGGGAAATAATGTCAAAGTTTAAGTTGATAAAAAAGTCAACTAAGTTATCGCATTTTGGTCATCTTCAATAAGCATTTCCCTATATAAATCTGGTTTCTAGAAAAGTGAGAGAGAGAGAGGAGGAATGGTGGAGCTTTATTTATCATTTAGTCCTCTAAGAATTCGACTGATCCTGAAAAGTTTAACAAACCCTACACCCAGCAGTAAATCATTGTACACTGTCACACACACACACACACGCACACACTCACATGCACGCACACATGCACACACACACACACACACACACACACAGATAAATGTAATTTGAATCTCCGCTGGAGCAATGCAGTCTCATTACCAACTCAATTTTAATCAACAAGGTACTGTTTAGATAAACATTTTAAAAAGAGGGCTTGGGTGTCCTTTAAGACTAAAGACAGCAGAGAGGAATTTCTCCAGTGACGTTTAGTTTAAGAAGCTGCCTGTGCTGTTTATGCTGAGCATATTCACTGATAGTAATTTGAGCTGGCATGAGTATGCTGCATGTAGGAAAGGAACTCTTTCTCCACCCCACCCCACACCCATGTAGTGATTTCAGATAGAGGAGGGATCATACTCCAACTCCAAAATTGTACTTTGGTGGTAGTCTGAAGTGCCCTTTTTTCTCCAAGTGATAGCAAGACAGCTTGCCGAGCTCTTTATGAAAGGAGGTCATATAATTTCCAGCTGAGATGATTTATAGAAAACAAATAAGAAAGTGACATGGTTTAATGAGAGGGTAATTATGGTGTAGAATGGACTTTCTGAGACTAGTAAATAGTAGAATGATGGGCAGATTGAATCATTAATTAGATGAGTATCTAAAACTAAATAAAATTTCTAGATATGTCCATTAAGGAGTGGCAAACTGAAATGTGCAAAATACCAAACTGGCTTGTGTAATCCTATGATTCTTATAGGGAGCTCAGATCTCCCCCTCCCCCCACACTGGCACTCTAGTTAACCAGATTAATGTCCTCCCCCCTTTAATCAAACTGCTCTGTGTCACTGTCAGTCTGTCCCCTCCACCAGTTTCAGTCAAGCTGTCCTACAGCACTGTCAGCCTCACATAATCATCCCCCACCCCTTATTTCAATTGAGCCACTTTGTGACACTGTCACTGTTTGTCCCCATGTTTCAATCAAGCCTCATCATGGCACTGCCAGCCATACTAGCACATCTGTCCCCAGTTTCAAACAAATGGCTCTGAACCACTGTCATCCTAGCCAGCTTGTTAACCCCAATTTCAATCAAGTCACTCAAATATCATTTTTGTCTTATCATTACTACCTAATCCTACTTATTGCACTATGTAAACATGGAAGGAATCATTAAGGTATTTACCAATTCTTTTTCTGCAGAGACCCTATAGTACATTTTACTCAACAAGCTGTTTTTAAAACAGGCTCCAGTTTAGAACTGTTATACAGTGCTGCCGCCAGGGTCTGGGGATGTTTTTACTCATTATACAGTATTGTGTGCTGTATTTTTACTCATTCGTTGGCCTTCTTTATATCTTTGGGGGACTCAGTCTTACATAGTAACAGTTGTTTCCTGTTTTGCTTCTCAGCTGAATCAGTCCTTTGATTTTTCTCCTGGAACTAAGCTTCCTACCACCACCACCACCACCACTCCAGCAATGTCCACATAATACTATTATTTCCAACTTTACTGGGTTGAAAAGAAGACATTTGCAAGGAAAACTACACCCCACAGAAAATGCACTGAGAAACAACTGCAATAATTACAAAAGACTTGCTATTTTTAAAAGCACTTACTCTTTTTTAAAATTATATAAAATAAAATACAAAGTAAACAAAACACAAAAATATGCTTAAAAACATAAAATACATATAAAAATAAAAGCTACAACAATCTAAAATGTAAAAAAAAATGTTAATTCGTTGATGGGGCTGCAGGAGGCCTGCCCTGTGGTCATGACCGACTGTCCCCTGTATTAGTTTTCATTAATTACATTACAACATTGTAATTTACATGATGCACTGCATGTTTGCTGTAGCTTTACACTGTATTTGCTTGTATTTGTGTATTGTTCTGTATAAAAATAATGCATTTCAATAAAATTACCACAGTCCCGGATCTCACCCCAGGAGTACTGAACATCCTCAAAAGTGATGGAGGCCACCCAGGTACTTTGCACTACACTCCAGAATATTTGGAAAAACTCAGAACTGATGGTCACCATGCATAAGTACACAGGAACACATCCTGAGCTTTGGTTTTACATAAATTTTCACCTGCGGCATTCTTTTCTCTGCTCTGTGTCTGGATGCAACTACTATGGGAAAAATACCATGAACTCCATGAACCCATCAAGAAACTTGGTGAAAATAGGACCATAAAGGCCAGACTAGATAAGATAAAAAAAATTGGACCAGCTGATCAGGCTGGACTGAATAAAAGTTGTACAAGTTTTGTCAGCCTAGTTTTTGCTGTTCTGGACCAGTCCAGTTTAGCAGTCCAGTATTCATCAAGTCTGTGTATGGGTGAAAACTGGACTGTCTGAATGGAAACAGACCAGATCAGCAAAAGCCAGGCCAGTAAAATTTATACAACTTGTGCTAAGTCCAGCTAGAACAGTAGATTGGGCAATCACTGATTTGGTCAAGTGTGGTTACCACTGTTCAGTTTTCATCCATATATCCACAGTTAGTACTGAATATAGTGGAGATCCTGCCTTTAGAAAGAGGATCCATGCAACTGTATCACAAATACCAGCAAATACAAAAAAAGAGAAACTCAAATAGAAATATATTCAGTTAAAATTAATTGTTGAATGTCTGTAGAAATGGTGAATCATGAGAAACCTAGTTTATCTTAGAAGAAGAAAACTAATAGACTCACCTTCACCCACCACCCCCTCATCCCACAGTCCTAGCCACCAGCAAGATTTAAATCACATCTGAAGTCAGACAGAGGAGTTGGCTTGCACTCCCTCATCTCCCTCCAGCACACTTACTGTAGCAGCCCCATTCAGCAAAAGGTCGGACTATTGTTCTCTAGCTGGCCTTCAATGGCATGTGAAGAAAAGAGCTTGCTACATCACTATCATAAGAGAAACACTTCCCAGGAATTTATACTGTATTTCTTTCAAGCATACTGAGACTGCAAATTGTGTCTGAATAAGCTTTAATATCTGTAAGCTTCCATGAATTCAAAACCACCGCAGACTTACTTTGGTACAACTCAATTATAGTCATGTATCATTCACATTACAAGCCATTGTAAATCAGTCAGTGTCTGCCAGCATTCGTGCCACTCCCTGAATACATACAGTAGTGTAGTGAAACAAACATGGCATAAAGAATCAAAGATACAACAAAGTAGATGTATGCAACATTGAACTCATAAAGCTCATCACATACCGTAATGTACCCAGACGGGCCAACATAAATTCATAGAAATAATGACTACATTTTCATCCAACCTCAAACTGCCCTTCCCAACTAACAAAAAAATGCATATTTGGAGGGGTGCAGTGTTTGTATTTTTTGCTTAGGGTTATTAAAGTTAGGACAGTGGTGGGCAATCCAGGTTGAGTCTTATTTTGGGGTTGTATTGATCTTTTATTGTAATAATAAATTCTGAGTGACACTTTGCAAAGGCCATCACAAAGGTTCAGTGGCAGTGCTTCACTGTGCACTGCAGACAACCTGTTTTTGGGAGCTGACTCAGATCACCTTGTCAGAAGGCAGACCAGGCTGTAGACAGTTGCCAGAGGGCACCAAATGTCCCCTGTGGGCAGGCCAAGGGAGCTTGCTTCTTCCATAGATAGCATGCTTTCATTGCTGAGGCTAACTAGACAAGGCTAACACTAATGGGAGGAGGAGGGACTATGTGAGAAAACAACGTAGCAAAACACTCTGCTGTCAGACTAATGGAATAAATTGCCTGAACACGGTGTTTCTGTGGTTAAGGGGTATATCTGGGAAGATGATGGCAGGGAGAAGGGATAAAAAAGCAATTGAGAAAAGTTCCATGTTCCTGTTAGTGCCATACAGTACTTGAAGCCTTAAATTGATGACGAGACTTTCTCAGCAAGCGTTCAGCAGCACTGCAGTCTTCAGACAGACTGTGGTGGAGAAACAGCAGAAAGTGACTCGTGAAAGGGTTACTCTGAATTCACAGCCAGAATTCTATGGCAGTACTAGACTCACTTTCACTTCCTACAACCTCATCCCACAGTCCAAGCCCCCAACAAGATTTGAGTCTCATCTGGAGTCAGACTGTGGAATTGTATTATATTCCCTCTCTGTCCCCTCCAGCCTCACACAGTTAATGGTAAGATAATTGTTTCCTAGCTGACCTTCTATGAATTATGAAATGATAGGTCTTGCTACCATGCTTGGTGAATATTCCATGCAGAACATCACTTCTAAGTATAAAACTTTTAAGCATATTGAGACTGCAAAGAATAACTAAATCTGTCTTAGCTCCAGTAAGCTTTCCATGAATTTAACCTCCCACCAGCCTGCACAGAACCCTGTATTTTGGTACAAATCATCACAGTCAAGTATCATTAATATTACAGGCAACTGTAGTTTAGTGTCAGTAAACTTTTGTGCTGGTAACATGACCCAAAAGGCACATGAGCCCCAGCCCATGATCACATTGACTGTGTCCTTTTGACATCCATATGGGTGAGGAGTCAATGCACCCACCCAGCCAGTAGTGAATGCACACACTACAGTGAGTACAAATTGCAATGTGATTTAAAGTACTTTGCTAGTGAATCACTACGCAGTAAATGACTGATTACTGTCAGACCTTTGAACCCAGTTGGCAGGATTTTGAACAGGGTGCATGCAGCACTTACATCCATATTTTTAATGCATGCTGCATCCACACAGATGCATCCAAATGTCTGAACCTTATTCACAGACATTTGGATGCATTTCCAATGACTCCCAAAGTTTGCAGTAATACTTGCCTCAACTGTGGGAATTGCATTCATTTTTTTTAATGCAACTGCAGAATTCCTTTAGGGGAGTTAGGCCAACGTTTTATGGTTTAACTCCCAGGACAGATTTTGGCAGCCACATCCTAAAAATGGAAGTAGCTCTTTGAAAATATTTTTCAGTTTCTCTAACTGCAAGATGCCAGAGAAATGACAGTAACACTGAATGAGGTAATGGGGAGGGGGCTTGATACAGTATAAGAAGACTTGTCACTTCATCTTCTCTACAGTGGCCCCATATTGTTTAGTGCAGTGCATCATTCTAATGTATAGAACACTGCAGTAATGTTATCCTTCTGTCAGAACAGCATGATACACTCCAGCACACAGTAAGCAAGTGCATACCTATGCTACAGTACTGTCTGCAGCTAGTGAGCCATGCATACACAGAAGGGTTTGCTCAAAATGCCATCTCTTGAAAGTAAGGCCAAATAGGGTGAAAAGCAGTTGAAATAATTAAGAGAATAAAGTGGCAAAGTCACCAGTGCAATGATGCTGATGTGATTGAAGGAGGTCAAAATTATTATGGTGTTGTGGTCCTCCTGTGATGCGCCACAGTAAAATTCAACATGCAGCTGGCCTTGAGTGTACCTGCATATCCCAATCCAACAGTCACACCAGGGATACCTTTGGTGCCTATTCATGGGGGAGCACTATCAGTATATGTGTCTGCCATTTAGACTGTTGTCAGCACCCAGAGAATTCACCATGGTCATGGAGGTTCTGGTGGCAAAACTCAGAACTCAAAAGGTTCACGTCATCTCTCACTGTATGACTGGCTCATATTGGTCAGATCCATGGTCCAGTTCAAGATGGACATTCAAACTGTCCTATCATGCCTAATTCTTCGTGGTGGGATCATCAATAAACAACAAAAAAAACCTTAAAGACAAAGAACCTCAGTACAAAGCACTGAGGCAAGAATTCTCAACTTCAAGGCATGATATGATGACATATTTCTTCTGCTGCTTTGTATATAAAACTGCTCCTAAGTGAGCTGGTATCAGTGATGATGCCAGTTGGCATTTTGTGCATATTCACACATACCCTAATGATGCAAACTATCATAAGAGGTAGTACTGTATGTGAAAATCACCATGAAAGAATTTTGACATATTCTGTTCTAAGCAGGACTGCATGGTGCCAAATGGTCTCTCACACATACTGCAAATACTGAAAGCAGAAGATACAGACAAGTGTTTTTTCCTTCTCAGGACTCATCAGTGTACTTCATCTGTATCTCAACCCAGGGCAGAAATGAACCAGCTGATGGTCTAACTGGTTTGTGTCATGGTGATCCCAAAAAAGGAAAGCAATTTAAAAGACAGAGAACCTCAGTACAAAAGCACTGAGACAAGGGTTACCTGGACAGGGCAATCGCAACTAAGTCAGGTTTCAAAGAAACAGAAAAATCTCACATACCACAGTACCATAAAGCATAATGGGATATATATGCAAATCATCATTAAAGAATTTAGACTGGTACTACTTTAAGCAGAAGTGTATCATACATAATGACCTCTCACGTACAATACAAAGGCTGAAAAAAGAGGATACAGACATGTGTTCTGTACTTCTCAGGTTTCAACGTTCTGCATCAGTATCTCAGGAATAGCAGCATTTGGTGGGAAATTATTACTGGCAGCAGTCCATGCAAACTAAATGATATCTCCACCAAGATGTCCATGGGTACTGCTATGAAGATTTAAAGAACACAGAGAATGACACACACTGCTGGAGAACAAGTTACCAAATGCTATAATTTATTAAATACAAAAAGTGCACAGCATGCAAACAAGGCAGGCACAGCTAATTTAGTTACAACCCTGGTGCTTCAAAGAACATTGCCTCTTCTGTAGCTGCATTACATTCATAGGTTCACAGGTAAGTCGGACAAAGTAGGAACATAACCATTCAAGTTTGCCCTCTGCTATTGCAGCGGTTGTGTCATGTACATATTGCCTGTATACTTATTCAACCCGTAAATTCCTAGATTCTTACTTTCAACCACCTCATTAGGTAGTAAGTTCCATTTTTCAACCATTCTTTGTGAAAACTACTGTTTTTTTCTTTGAATCCTAAACAGCTTTCCTTTCAACTGATATATGTGTCCTCTTAAGTTTGGACTCACCAATTTCAGACATAAGGCTATACACTTTTGTAATTTACTATCCCTTAATGCACTTTTTAGACCAAAATCAGGTCCCTTTCTCTCTTGTCCTCTCCGGTGAATACAGATCTAGCTCCCTTAATCTAGTATCATAGTCCTTCCCCTATAAGTTCCAAATCATTCTTGTCATGGCCTTATTTGCACATTGTGCACTTATTGTATTTAATAAATTATACAATTTGGAAATTATTTTCCTGCAGTGTGTGTCATTCTCTGTGTTCTTTTGCATTTTTTGGATTACATGGCAGTACCTACAAGGCAATCAAAACAACAGTGAGTGGGGATCCAGAGCAGTGAAGCTTAAGCAAGAATGCAACAGAGTGTACTCAGGAGCAGTCACAGTAAGACACAATGTTACATTTGAAGAACTGTTTGACTGAGGCAATGCTGGTGGGCAGAACGTTACCTAAGGCAAGGTTATTCCTAACCTGCAGGTCTCTATAGCATAAGGCAAACTGCCTGAACTTCTGCTTGCAATTAGAAATAAGAAACCTGTTACCCATGTAGACATGTAGCTGAAAAGAGCAGCAGGGGTGACCAGGCAGCTTAGAAAACTGGGGAGCTGGTTTAGCCAGTACTTGAAACCATAAAGAGCTAAGTGCTGTACACACCTCTCCTTCAGTGATGACCAGTTTAGATAGTCTTACAGTTTGCAATAATGTGTCATAAAAGAGCTGTGAAGGATAAATCTGCTGAATGCATTCAGCAGAGTATCAGGCTTGGATAGTTGGTGGTTTGGGGCAACATCATAGATCACATCGCCAAAGTCCATTACTGGCAAGACAGTGCATTCAGCCAGGCACTTTTTCATGCCAAGAGAGAGGCAGTCACCCACCCTATAGAGAGCACTAAGTTTCCTGTAGGACTTTGAAACCAGTTACTGAACATACGCTCAAAAATCCAGGGACTGGTCGAGAAGAATGCCAAGGAATGTATATTCCATCACTGATTTCAGAGTAGTAACATCAGAAGTGGTAATGACTGGATTTGTCAGCCTGCCAACCTGTTTTTGAAACAAATAACATCGAGACAGTTTTGGATTCATTTAGTGATAGTTGATTAGCTAAAATCCAGTCTAAGAGAATGTTGAAATCTGATTGGAATGCATGGGAAATAACTAAGGAGTTGTGACCAGCTGTATACAGGATTGTGTTGCTCGTAGACATATACATTTTCCAGGGATTAGCAGCTCAAGGGAGGTCAAGCACAGAAATGTTAAAAAAGGATTGGTCCCAATACAAAGCCTTGGAAGGACCCCCATACAGAGTTGCTTAGTGTCACAAAGAGCACAGTCTATAAGCACAGATTTGGAGCAGTAGGACAGTTGTGAAGAGAACCAGGAGAGTGAGGAGCAGGTGAGGCCAGAAGCAGAGAGGTATTTTTTTTTTTGGGGGGGGTGGATGGTGTGATCTACCATGTCAAAGATTTTGGTGAGGTCAAGAAGATGAGGAGGCACTTTTTCTCCATAGGGGTAAACCTTTGAAATGGTCTACCAGTGGAGATAGTGACAAGATAACAGTAAAGGCCTCTATGGTAAACCTTGACGTTTCTACTTACAGTACCAAGGGAATCACCAGATACCTTGGATAGTAGAGTGGGTAGAGAAGCCCTATAAATTATTATGTGTTTGCATAACATATATACTGTATTTAAACCATGCTTATGACAGAGGGGGATCACATGATGGACCTAATAATTAATTAACTCATTCATTAAAGTTTACCCAATTGACATGTCATTATAAAAACATAAAACAGATTTGAGATATAGTGCATTAAATCATGCAGTGCAAACACATGCAACTACATAATCTATCTACTATTATTATTTCCTTTACCCTCTCTCCCATGAAATCTATTGCAGTCTAGGCTGCTTTTTCTTTCCATTTCCTAAAGTGCTGATCTTCTCTTCCCCCTACTATCCCCTCTGCCTCATCTGTCTTTTCCCTTAAGTCCCTCCTTCATGACTTAACAACTCACTCCTATAATTGCCCTTGACTGTAATGGACCCCTCTGGCTCTCAGTCTGTCCTAGAAAATGCCCACCTATTAACTGCAGCTTACCCTGTTTTTTTACACCATGTTGTAGTGCTGAATCTGTGGATATATACTGTATATATCTGTTCCATTTCATCATGGTACTGTCTGATTATTCTCTATTATGTGTGCCTCTTTGCACTGCAACTGTAGGTTGCTGTAGTATTAATTTTATTTTACTCCAACTTGTTATGACTCATACTGTATTTTATACTTTATTTTTCTTTCCACTTCCTCCAGGATGCATCTGAAAACAAGCTGTTACCAGCATAGGGCAGGATTCACAAAAGATATGCACCGGGTGTAAATGAGATGCACTGGCACAACCACAAACTGTGCCAAGAAGTGATTCACACACAGGGCACATGCACCAGCATTTCCCAGATGTGTTGTACTGAACAGGATGTATAGTAGGCACATCATAATGATATGTGGTGCAAACCGAGGGGGCGGATACATGCATACACAGCGCATAGTGATTCACAGTGCAAAATGACGGTGCAATGAGACAGCAAACCCAGCGAAAGAACCAAATGTGCAATGATAAGATAAGTGTTAAAGAAGCAGACTTTAGTGCAAGCCCCCAGCAGGTCAGCAGCAGAACAGCAGCACCAACACACTGGCAGAGAAAAGGGGGAAGAGTGTGAGAAAGAGAGAGAGAGAGAGAGAGAGAGAGAGACGGTGAGAGAAAGAGAGAGAAAGAGAGCGAGACCGCCACCAGCAGCAGTATGGATGCAGCACCATTCGCCATGGCTGGCGTACTAATGAGGATGAGGAGACAGGGAGGTGGAAGGCACCAAAGGTGGCCTGCCCCATGGCAGTATCGAGCCAGATTGTCATTTGAGCAGCTGACAGATGTGGAGACAGTAGGCCGATACTACCTGAACTGGGCCATACTGAGGCAGTTCTGTGAGTTGTGCCATGATGAAATGCAGGCACCCACTGCATGAGGTCATGCCATCTCAGTGGAGACCAAGGTGACAACAATAATCTGCTTGCTCACCACGGGAACCTTCCAGAGGCCTACAGGGGACACCACTGGCGTATCACAGGCCTCCATTTCCCGCCTTCTCACACAATTCCTCACTGCTCTGCTACCACACATGTCAGAATTCATCCAGTTCCTCAGCACACAGGTAGAGTGGACAGAAGCCATGCAGGGGTTCTACAGGGTAGCATGCATGCCAGACATCATAGGGGACATTGGCTGCACCCATGTGGCAATCCATACACCACCGGGCAAGGAGGTCATCACCTATGTGAACCTCAAGGGATACCATTCAGTGAAATGCCAGGAGGTGTGCAATGCCACAGGGCACATCAGCAATGTCTGTGCCACACACACCAAGAGTACACATGATGCTTTCATCTGGCAGCAGTCAGCTCTCTGCCAGAGATTCCAGACAGGGGACATACCAAGTGGCCATCTAGTAGGTGCATGGAACATGACAACCAGCAGCACGACAGGGCACCACAGTCAGGACAGGAGTGGAGTGTATGTGTGTGTGTGTTTGTGGTGAGCAACATGCACAATGCACATATGCGCAGCAGCTGTGGGATGGTGGAGGTGTGCAAGGGGACACAGGCAGGCACCTGCAGGTACAGGGAGGCACACATACAATGCACAGCATGTGTGGTGCAATTCCATGGGTATGCATGCATGGCAGGGACATTCACAACACAAGCAGACAGATGACAGCAACAGCTGCTGGGGCAGTGTGGTAGGAATGCAGGGAAGGAGCAGGCACAGGCAGTGGAGGATGCCTTGCGCACACACCACTGTGGACTAGAGCAGGGACTGAGGGCATGCCACACATGGGACCAATGTACTAATGACCGTCCTTGCCTCTCACAGGTGACGCGGCATACCCACTGAGGCCCTGGCTCCTCACCCCCATCCGATGACCTAGAACAGAGGCAGAGGCACAATGAGGCACACATCACTTCACGTACCATCATAGAGTGTGTCTTTCAACATGTTGAAGATGCGATTCTGGTGTCTGTGTAGGTCTGGTGGTGCCCTACAGAATAGCCCATGAGAAGGCCTGTGGCATATTCCTGGCCTGTTGTATGCTACACAACATGGCCATAGACCATGGAATACCTGTCAAGGCCAGTGAAGTTGACAGTTCTGGGGAGGAGGAGGGTGAGGGAGAAGAAGCATCACCACAGGGCCACAACACTGACCCAGCAATGGGCTGCCAGGGCCCATGGCTGGCAGCACGGGCCAGGCAGTATTGCAGCAGGGTGGTGGAGGAGCATTTTGGGAACCACAGGTGAGTATCAGTGGTATATACTCTATCTGGAAGGGGCTCTATGCCATGAAAAGGGAGTCACAGAGCTGTGCAGCACACAGCTGACACAGGACAGTACACGGACATGCCCACATAGGTACACACACACACACACACACACACACACACACACACAGTCTGCAACACACACATACCACCATGATAGTACCAGGGATTGCATGGATCAGTGGGCATCACCACTGGCACACAGGCACAGCAGACACTGGACCACACTCATCACACCCATGCCACATGGCACAACATTGGCACACACAGACACACCAGTGGCACTGCACAGGGAACCCACGGTGGTGGTGCATTGAGGCAGGTGCCTGTCACACACACCACTCCAGGCAACATCAGCCAGGTGTGCAGAACACAGTGATGGCATGGGCTGCAGCCAATGGAACAGGGACCAGGACATTACAGGGTGGCACCTTGGCTGCCACAGACATGTGGGCAGCCCCTGCCATGACTTGTGTTTGCAGCCATGGCACCACTAACCACAGATGGTGTGGCCAACAACCCTACAGGTGTACTGCAATAAGACTGTGATTGGGTGCTCATTGGTGTGGTGGCCCAGCAGGCCACCTCTGGACCGGGAACATCGGTGGTGCAATGTGTGGCAATGGTGTCAGCAGAAGAGGGTCCACCTGATGCTACTGCCAGGGTATGCGGGAGGTGCTCCTGGGTGTCTGACTTGAAGTACAATGTAAATGGTACCCAAGGTCTGCAGCCGTTGTCTCCACAACAGCTGCAATCTGCTCCAATGCTGTGGTCATGCCCACCCACAGGAGGCATGACTCGCTCTACATCTGAGCACGCCATGCAGCTGTGGACTCATGCTCTAGGACCATCATAGTCCTGTGGTTCCTGAGCTCCACATGGAGGGCTGCCTGCCCCTCCACAGTGTCATGCAGGAGGTGGACATAGCCCTCCATGTCGTCGGTGGGTGAAGGGTCATGGTGGCATCGCCGAGGAGTGGGTGATGAGACAGCCTGCCCCAGGGCATCCATGGGTGGTGGTTGTACCATGGCTGGCTGCAGCATGGGTGGGACTCAGCCATGCACAGCCACTGCACATCCATGGCTGGTGACATCATGTTCCACTGGTGCATGCATGTGCCCTGCAGCACCTGGACCTGATGCCCCTGACGGGCCAGCCACCGCACCTGGGCAGGGCGCAGAGTGTGCAGCAACTGCAGCAGTGGGCAGCTGTGCTGCCACTGTGGCTGCACCACATACAGCCAGGACATTGTAGGTGTCTGTAGCCACCCATACAGGACCCTGTGTGCTGCATGTCCCACTGTTGGCCATATCTCCCTCAATCAGTGTGGTGTCCTCATCAGTGGTGTCATCACTGTACGCCCCCTGCATGCCACTGGTGAACACAAGGAGGGCATCAGTGATGTTCACTGTGTCTGCATGGTCATCTTCAGGGAACCCAATCAGACACCCCAGCCATGTGCTGTCTTCACTAGCCACTGTGCAGGTAATGGCCGAGGAATCAGATGGGCCCGCCACCATCGGGACTGTGTCTGGTGGGTCTGGTGCAGTGGACAGTCCAAGGATGGCACCATCCACCATGGTGACAGCAACTCTGTGCGACTGGCCTGCATCATCACCTGTGAAGGTGTCCTATGCAGCCGTGCCCACGGCTGCACCTGTGAGGCATGATGGAGCTGTGGAAAGAAGATGGGTGAACATGGTTAGTGCATAATACTAAAGAGTGTCATACAGATATGCAGACAGACAGACATGTACAGAGAGGCACAGTGTAGTGCAATGGTTGCGCATACCAGTCCCCAGAATGGCAGGGCTGTGCACACCATGCCACAACAGCCATGCCAAGCTGTGACTGGTACAGTGTGAGATTGGCCATGGCCACATGGCACCATGTGTGGAATTGGCAGCACCAGCAGGCCCACCAGTGAGTGGCACCCATTGGCATGACTGGCGGTGACACCCCACATGCACCACCATGGGCATGGGTGGTGCGACCATGTGTTGCATGGCATGGGACAGCCATGTGCAGCAAAGAACCATGGCACAGCCCTTGGGTACACAGTTGCAATGCACAGCACACTGGGACAGGCATGGCAGCCAAGGCACTACATGGGGCCAGCTACACCTGTCTCCATGGCTACTTACAGTGCTGTGACGGGCTTCCACCGGTCTGGAACTCCCACCTAGGGACACCCTGCATGGCAGCCTGGTGATGGTTGCCACAAGTAGCTCCTCACTGGGGCTCAGGCAGATATCTGACAATGGGCCATCCCTTGTCTGCTGCAGGGAGGCCTCGATGTAGGCCACCTTCTCCTTCGCCCTCCATCGCCCATCATTCCAGTGCTTCCGGCACTCCAGAGTGGTTAAGTTGTATGCCCCCATGGTGTTTACATGGTGGGCCACTGCCTCCCAGCCCTCTGCCCACGCTGTATGGCTGCCACCCCTGCCAGTCAGGATGTCCAGCCGTAGGTGGTATGCCTTGATGAAGGCCTGCTCCTTAGCCTTAGTGAAGTTCAGCTGCCATCTACTGGTGGCACTGTTGCCTTCTGACATCATGATTTCTGTGGGAGAGTACAGGCAGACATTAGCCATGCTATGGTGGGGTCCTGTGTGGCCAATCCCGACAGGCAGAGGTTGCGGTTTGGCACACCAGCACCTGTCAACCAGAGCCAGTAGGCTGTGCATGTGCGTGGTCATGCCTGATGAGCTGTGCTGGGTGTGACTGCATCCAGTGTGTACATTGCACATGTAATTGGATGGCTGCTTGTGGGGCGACAGCCTTACCACCAGTGCCGCATGCCCAGTGACACATACGGATGTCAGCCCTGCACATGCACTATGCACACCATGCTGTCAGTGTAGGCACATCGGCCATCATGACCCCCCCCCACTGATGCTGCTTGTGGGGCAGTGCATGGGATGCCAATATCGCCCACCAGGGTCCCTGCATATGGCATGCTGGTGATGACTTGTGCTCAGCTGGCCCCAGCATGTGGCATTGCTATAGTGCAACTGTGTTTGTACACAAATGGATGTGTGCATCAGACATTCCTGTAGCAGTCTACAGTTTCCCCCACCCCTGGGGTGTGCCATGTTGTAGGCAGAGGTCCCCATCATCACAGAACCAATCCACAGTACCTGCTGTATTACATGTAGGAATAGCTGTGTACTCACTCTCGAGGCTGTGAATCCTCTCAGTAACCTAATCTCAGTGTGGGATGAGTTGGGAGCATTTATAGCTCAAGGTATGCAAATTAGGTCTGGGGTAGTGTTAATGAGATGCTAAACAGCTGAGATGCCCCTGCATGCGATATGAGGCTGATTTGGGCACATTGTCTGTGAATTGCTTAATTGCCCTCAGCTCATCTCAATCAGCATGGCACATCTGTTGAGCTGGATTCATCCATACATGGCACATGTCCCATGCATGTGCTTTGCATTCTGCACATGTACCTGAATCGGGTGCATCTGCCTCGGCACATGCTGCATGCATGCGCTGTCCATTGTACCCATGGTGCATTCCTGCATGTGCGCAGCTGTACTGTCGTTTGCATCGCAGATGTGCAGCTGGTGCCCGTCACATGGTGCAGACTGTCCATGCATTGCACGCCCACCTGCGTGGTGCCCAATGTGCTGGTTGATGGTGTTGTTCATGGATCGTGCATTATGGACGTGTGCACGACGGTGTGCTAACATGCATCACAGACACTCTGTGTGATCATGCTTGCCACATGTAAGATGGCGGCCGCATGCACATCATACATGCTCGACCTGGACATGACCTCTACCCCGCCTTAGTGGTGCACATTGCACATGCACCACTGGGCGCTTGATGGACCAACCATACTTCACGCCGCTGTGCACAGTGCACTGCACGTGGCTTGCTGGCACATGTGGCACCATCTGTGTTCCACATCATGCATCCCATGCTTGCACCACTGGGCAGTTATGCATTGCAATGCCCAGGGCAGGGAAGATTGGGCCTAGGACCATGAACTGATCACACCTGGAGCTGCTTCACCTGGTGGCACTGGTGATGTCTGTGGAGGTGCAGCTGTTTGGCCATGAGGACCTGCAAGTGCTAGGTCACATGTGTGGTCCGCCATTACCCAGAGGTTGGTGAGGCACACGGGGGTTCCCTGCACTGGGGAACAGTGCAGGCACAGCTACAGTGACCCCGAACAGGGACCGTCTTCTGTGGCTGCGTCAACATGCACGCAGGAGTGCACTGCCACAGCCAGGTAGGTTTTGTGCATTCGTGGGCATCGCTGGTGCATGCAGTGTGAATCTGGCCCACATCACATGGATACACCCACATGGATCCTCCACACCATGCACACATGGCTGTGGCTGCATCGACCTTGTGATGCTCTGTCCAACATGCCACATGGGGTGGGCACTACTCAGTGCTGTGTACAAGTCCAGTTCACTGTGTCTCACACGGGGAGGGACCACCGTGTGTGGTACATGCCCATGGGAGGGCACCACAGGGGTTCGGGCACAGCAGCTGTGCACCATTGTGGTCAGCATGGGTGTCCACCAGTTTTGCACTGGATAGGTACTCCTACATTGCATGTGTACACTGGTGTTAGGGTGGGATCTGTGCAATGATGTGTCTCCTCATAGTGGTTTCTGTCTGTTGTGTCTTGCAGGGCTGGAGGCCAGGCAGTGGTACGTGGAGGCCGCTGAGGAGTGATGCCAGGGTGTGGCAGGGGCTCGATGTGGTGCCCATCTGGGAGCAGGTAGGTGCTGCCCTTCTGTGGGCTTTGCCTCTCTGGTGGGGTGGGCTACTGCTTAGTTGGGGTGGCGTGTCCACCATGGTCCTTAGTATGTGTTCTCTCTCTGTCCTTGCTGTAAGTCCCTGGGATCATCATGCTATGACTTGTGGTGGAGAAGCCATGGACCATATGTGGGACTTGGACCAGTGGATCACCCCAGGCCATCCAGGTGGCACTGCAGCCCATTCAGTGGACTGTTGGGCAGCTCAATGCAGCCATTGGGGGCCTCCACCAGCTTCTGCCTGCTTGTGGCTGTTTGGGGTTGGGGCGCAGAGGCGTACGGCTGCGCTTGTAGCCCCAGCCATGTAGGGGCCTATCCCTGTTGTAAATACCCAACTGTTGTTGTTCCTGCACCCTCCATCCTTCTGTACCCATGTTCTGTCGTTTGTCCCTCACTCCCCTTCCCTTTTGAATGACCTTTGTACATAGTTTCTCTGTTTGGTTTTGCTGCTATTGTTGTACGTTTTGTTTCTGATTTCATTATAAATATTTTTACACTCTGCTATGATGTCTGTGGTCATTCACTGTTCCACCTTCCTGGGTGCGTGTACTGTTGGAGGGCCTTCCCTGTCCCCTTCCTGCTATGGCTGTGTGTGCCCAGGGTATTGTATGGTCTCCCTCCCCCCTGCCAGGCACCCCCTCCGTGTGGCACTACCATTGCCTGTGGCATGTGCATGGCTCTCTGTCCTGCTGCTCATGTCCCTGCCGCTGGTCTCTGTGCCCATGCTGCATGTGGCCTGCTTACATTGCACTGCTGTGTGATTACTGTGTACCTGTGTGTGGTATCCTGTGATTGGGGTTGTGGCCTGGCCGTGTGGCACTGTGGTGCCATGGTATGCTGGCTTCTGTTTAGCACAGTGTCACCTGGTGTGTCCCCCCCCCACTGCCATGGTCATGGACACCTGTGGGGGTTGGCCTTGTACAATGCCCTCCACCTTGCTGTACCTGCACCCTGTTGTGTGCAGCCCTGTCCACTGTGGTGTGCCTGTTCTGTGTGCCTGCCCTGGACTTGTGTGGGTTATGGCCTGGAGCTCTGTGTGTTGTTCTTGGGTCCCTGTCATGGTTTTGTGCCCATTGTGGCCACTGTTGTGCCCTTGGCCTCTCTGGTGTGTCCCATTGGACCTGTGTTCCTCTCTCCTGTGTCCCACTGCTTTGTACCTTGTCTTGCTGGCTTGCTTTGTATTCACTATGTTGCTCCCTTGGGTGGCTGAGCACATCCTGCTTGTGCTGGCACAGCTCCACTTGTGCCCTGCCCTTTCTGTGTGATTCACAGTGGGATTGTGCATGGCACTTCTTTTGGCGCATGCCTTTGTGGCTCGCTCAGCTTCTGCTCGGTGCATCCTGTTTGTGCCGGTGCATCTCATTTGCGCCCAGCGCATCTGCTTTGTGACTCCTGCTTGTAGTGTGTCTTTTCTTGTAAACCTTTTGAAATAAATAAATTCACTTACATAATTTTTTTGTTGCCTGAGAGAGGAAGGATAGGCAATACTGCCTATGTTCAGCCTCTTTTCGGCTGGGGAGGGAAGTGGTGGTGGTCTTCAGATGCAAACCAACTGAAATTAAATCAGATTAGGCTGTTCGTGGTATTTTAGTGAAAGGGGAAAATTTGGCCAGGACACCAGAGAACTTCCATTACTCATTTTCAGAAATATCTAGGGATCTTTATCATCCAGCTGAACAACCACCAGAAAAAGCATACAGGACCTCATTTTAACATCTCATCCAAATGTCAGCACACCTCATCATTACAGCATCCCCTTAGTATTGCACTTGGGTGCTAGTGTTTATGGTATGAGCCCAATGCCACTGTTGAACAATATCCTACAACATTCTCAGGCAGATGTGCTACTAAATGAGTCATACTCAGGGATAAGGGGCAATAGATGTCTAGAAAAACCTAAAGGGAACTTACAAGCTCAAATGGTCAGACTGGGTGGGCCATAAGCCCTTATCTGCTGATAGTGTCTATGTATCTATTTATACTGACATGGTACAATTACATCAATACCATACTTAACCATAAAATATATTACAATAATTACATCCTAATAGTGCACATTTTCCTACTGTACTGTTCAGTTATGCCTTACAGTAAGTCACACACCCCATGTATTTCCTATTGTTACTTTGTACAGTAAAAACTAATCCCATTAATCAAAACTTCTATGAAATGTGCATTCATCAGTTTTAATAACAGCGTTTCACAAGACTGACAGGAATTTGCCAGAATAAACCACTCAAGTAAAGGGTTATCTGAAGTATATTATTTTTTTCATTCTTTGTTTACGTCCCCTTGATGCCTCTGCCTCTGCTCTCTCTCATGTTCCCCAAGGTCCTGGCTCTGCTTCTACCTAGACCCCTACAGTTTCCAGCCTCCGTTCATCTCAGAATCAGATCCCCCACATGGGGAAGGAATGGCGGGACCACCTCATACCTGCATGTACTCATCATCAGGGTGATGCTGAGAGTTCCAGATGCAGTCCATGTTTGATGCACTAGGGCCATCCTCAGCACTGGCAGCAGGGTTTTGCCATGTTTCTCCCACTCCCCAGAGATGGAGGCAAACATAGGAAGTCCAAGTAGCATATGCAGGCTAGTGCATGCTGCCACTCTAGACCTCAACCTGTGTCTCACCCTTTCACAGTGTCTTCAACTGCACTGCACCTATGGTAACCCAGGTGGCAGTATTACAGTGAGGACAGTAACCCACATTCCCCAGAGGAGGAAAGCATCCCTTGGGACACTCGATCCATGTCCCAGTAGCTGGTCCTCTTCAATCCAAGCTCTTTTCTGAACTTGGGATTTCTGGTCTTGCAGGTGGTAGTGCTACTGCTGTGCTGACAGGCCTGCTATCTGAAGCATATAGAATGCCCTTACCAAAACCACATGTAACAGCCATGTTTTTGGCCATGATCACATTTACATACAGGAATTATTTCAAGAGTTGCATTATATCTACTTTTTAATAAGTTGCTATTAAACACCTTAAATCATAAAATTGTAAAAAGTCATCTGTTTTCTGTAGAATTTACAAGTGTAAGGTACGATTTTATCTGATACTTCCTTTTATTATTTTGCAACTAACACATGTGCCTTTTGTTAATGTATAAGAGAACGGTCCATTTGTACTGCTGTAAAATTATCCTTTTATTAATCTTGGAACTTATTTTATATGGCTCTGATTTGGGAAAGTAATATGCAATATATATCTAAGCCCAGTTTATTTATTTTTATACAAGTGGCTTCAAACCAAGGTAATTTAAAACCCATAAGCAAAACAAAAAAATGGCCAGTGCACCGAAGGACGACTCCTGAAGGTGCTGTCAGACAAACCATCAAAGTCATCCTTGGGAGTGCATATTGCTTCAGTAAATTCCTTGGTCAACTACTGTACTCAGTGAATGCATTGGATACTTTTTGTTTGCCGTTTGTAATTTAAAACCCATGTCTTTATAGTTATGCATTTTAGAGAGGCACATTTTTGGGGAATCAGTTGTCAACAACTCTCTATCATTTTAACCAAGAACTTAACATTCTTTTAACCACGAATGATTGTAGATATTACTATCCCATTTCAGTTGAAGATGCTACTTAAGGGGAAAATATCAGTAACAGCAAGCTTCTTCTATATACTGTATATTATTGCATGCATTTTGTATGAGGTTTTTTTCTGTCAGTCCCCAAATTTCACAGCAGTACAATATTTTAGTTCTAATTTTAGCATTTCCACCCAGAACAAATATAGAATAATTCATGGGAAAATGTGGATAACAAGGATTTTATGCACACCTCAGTTGTGAGATGCCTCTTGGCCAGAGGGTTTATCTGGGCATTGCACATCAAGGGTGTGCATAAAATCCAAGTTTACACACTTCACCATGTTTTATTTGTTATATTTACTGCTTCTTTGGTGTTTCCAGTAATCCTATAAGTGGCGCCCACAAATTCTCTGCTCCCCAACTGCCTCCACTAACCAGAGCTTGCAACTACCTTCATGGTAGTCCTCTGTTGTTCTCCAGGAAGTCTGGCACTGTGCACAACTCAGTACCATTAAAGTAAGTCTGAATGGAGAAAATATTATTTCATTTCAGGAACAGCTACTCTGTGTGAGCGATTTCAGTAGTGCTGGTTCCATGGCTGAATTCACCACACACTTGCTCCTTGGTGATCAGCCATTTCTAGAAGCACATCAAATGGCTCCCAATTTAAATTCCTAAATCACAGCTCCTTTTCCTTGAAGAAATTGCCATATTTTTAGTGATTTTTGGTGTCATTTTATTAGAAAACTGTGCCCAGTTTTGATTTTGTTTAACTGCTGAAACACCTGTCATTTGCACTGATGGTTTTTGTGAGGGAGCGCGAGCGACTGGCCAGCAAAAGGGCAGACACTGGCACAGGTGCTCAACTGCAGTAAAAGCTATTTTTAGAAAGGTGGTTAATGGAGCTCTGTTATTCACATGAGTGAATAACAGAGTTTGTGATATTATGCCAGCAACTGATTATTGGCACTAATCAGTAAACATAACATTTTACATCATTTCCTCCATAGTTCTTGATGAATTTTAAGATGGATCCTGGATTCCAAATACTTTTATTGTATGTCCAGTCTATTTGTTTTTTTTCCAATTTTTATTGCATCTAAATCAGATGCTCAAATAGTCAAATGTATCTTCTTTCTCAACTTTCCTATTATTCAAAAATAAAGAGAACTGATTTTCCTTTTTTCCTACCACCATTATGTGGCATTTTCAAATTGATGTTCATCTCAGTTTCAGCATGTAGATCTGCAAGTTTATTTAATTTCTAAGGAGACCAAGTTTTGAAGTGAACAGTAAAATTACATCTTCAGCATATGTTAGGCTTCTTACTGGAGTATTTAGAATTTTAGGATTATGGACATTTCCTTTGTTCATTTATATTAAGATGTAATTTAAGTATTTCTTAAAAAGAGTGAGGGCTAGTAGGTACCCATGCTTAATACGTCAGTTTGTTTTGAATTCAATGGCCAGATCACCATCCTAAGTATATCTCCCTTGTAGCTAAGTGTTTGTAAATAATGTTATAAATAAAGATAAGATTTCATCTGGGATTCCAATGTTTTTCATTTCAAGCCATAGAAAATTTCTACTAACTTTATCAAAAAAAGAAGCACAGAAGGCTGCACATAGGATCAAAGTTCAGCGAACAATTATGTAAAATACTTAGTCTTTGAGTCAGAAACAGGACACTTGAAATACAAAATTTATTGTGCTGGACAGTCTTCCTCAGGGAGTGGGGCCACAGATGTAAACACCCTGTTTAAATATAGGAAAATGTAAAGGTGTGGTACAGTTGTGCTTAGTACGAATGCAACTGAAGCACATATGCTGTAACACCAGATAATGTCACAATATTCTCCTTACACAAGTAAACATTGACAATAGAAGAAAGACTGGTGCTAGTAAAACAAGGGGAACAAAAATGCAAATGGGAGCAAGTATGTCAAAGATCAAAATTACAGAAAGAACATGAAATACTAAAATGTCTGCATGTACAAGTGCAATAAAATAATGCACATTGTAGTGTACTACAAAATAAGTAAAGCTCCAGGTCACATTTTTGCTTCCCCCCTCGTTATGTCACTTTATTAATATCATTTTTACATTTTATTCTTTTTCTATTGCTAATCTGTGGTCTGTGCAAGGGGAATGTTGTGATGCTTTTTCGGTATTATTATGGCAGAGTTGGACCTTGTAGGACATGAGGTGGGGGTGGTGTAGGAGAGGTTCAGAGAGGTAGGAAACATTTACAGTGAGGTAGGGAGTATGGTGAACTTCTAAGAAGTGCTACCAGTCCCAAGATCTAGCACTGCAAGAAAGATAAGAACTAAGGAATTCAATGTGGGGCTCACTGGGTGGTAAGGCAGAGGGGTATGGGCTAGGTGGAGTCTGGGAAGGGACCTGGGAGGATAAGGACCAGTTTATACCAGATATGTTACATATAAGTGAAAGGGGGCCCAATGGTCCTGTAGGGCATGCAGGAGGAATTTATAGGAAGAAACCTCAATTTAAATTGATAGAGGGCAGCAGGGTGCAAAGTACTCACTGGCACCAGGTGGAGGAGGCTAATAGGCCTCCATCCCAAGCTGGATGGAATATTGAGGAACTTGGGGGAGGAGGGACAGAGGGGCTGGGGCAAAGGGGGACCATAGTCACAGTGGAGGGTGTTGTCTCTGAACACCAGAAACCTGGGAAACAAAATGGATGAGATGCAGGGGATGGGGACATAGTAGCCATCACAGAGACATGGGCTGAGCCAAACCAAGACTGGGACATCACAGTTCCCGTGTGTAAAATGTATAGGAGGGATAGGGAACTGGAAGGGGGGAGTGATTCTTTATGTGATGAGTGGATAACCTGTACCACAGACGAGGGGGTGAATGGAAAGACAGAAATGTTATCACCAGCAAGCCCCTCCATTCTGCTCCAGAACCACGGCTTGACTTTGATTTTTTCTATTTGATTTTTTCTATTTGAGGCCGTGAGAGTGTCTTCATTCTGGTACTCCCTGTCGGTGAGATGGCCTGGGTGTCCATACTTTATTTACTGTTTCTTCTATGCTCAATGTGAGAGAACTATTGGATTTTCAATCATACGCAGTGAGAGTGCCTGTACTCATAATACTCTCAGGCTGTGAGAGGGCCTGAGGGTCTGAACACCATTAGACTATCTCTCATTCTCTGTATACCCAGTGAGAGGGGGTTGCAGGAGACTTCTACTTTTGGTTTTTTTCTTTTCCCATTTTAGATAGACTGTGTTTCTCTGAGAGCCAAGTGCTGGACTGAATATCTATGCAGGGTTAGAAGGGGTTTATTTTTAACTTTGCTTTACTATTCGTATTGGGGGAATATTTTATTTTATTTTGGTTTATTGTTATGGTAGGGTAGGGATATTATTTTATAGTTTATTGTTTACATTGGGTAGTCATTTTGCTTAATTTTATATTTCTGTACCTCTCCTCTGTGAGAGAGAGTGGAAGTGTTTTAAATAGGTGTTTATTTAGATATTTAGTGTGTTTTATGTTATTCTTTATAGTTTTGTGATTGTGAATTTTTGGTTTGGGTATTTTATCCTAGGTTTGTTAGGAGTTTAGGAGTTTTCCTTTTGGGCTTGGTGCATTGTTGTATTCTGATCCTGATAAGCCTGTGGAATGTGTTGGCCTTCCCTCCCCAGTTGTGCGCTATTTGTCCTCTGCTCTCCTTTGCCCTCTGCCCGATCCCCCCAATGTCATCAACCTACCAGCACTGTCGAGTGCTGGGTATTGTTCATAGGAGGAGGGGTGTGGACACCAGAGGATAAAAGAATGGGTCTCTTGCATTGGGCTAGTTAGGCCCAGAAGGCACCCTGGGGTGAAATGGAGTCTGGAATATTGCTCTCCATGCCTAGTCCCCATACTCAAGGGCACCACTATTATTTCTGGTGGGCAAGTAGCTGGTGTGGCCCCAGAAACCCGTCCAACTCGAGCTGTGTTATGCAATGCCAGATCAGTTAAGACTAAGACTTCAATTACTGCAGATCTTGTTGAAACAACTGATCTGGCTTACATCACCAAGACTTGGCTAGATGAAAATACTGGCCCCATGTTGGAGGTTGCAATTCCGGCCGGATACTCGGTGATACACTGCTCGAGATTGGACCCCGGGGTGGTTGCGGTCTGTTTCAAGACTGAGTTGGGCCTCACGAATGTACCAGTTGAGGAGGCCAAATCATTTGAGTGTACTGTGGTAGCAGGTGTAGGTTGTAGGATAGCTGTCATGTACTGTCCATCCAGGGATGAAAAGCAATTCCTACAGGAAGTAGCAGATTTCATGATTAACATGGCATTTGAGTCACCCAGACTGATGGTCCTGGGTGACTTTAATGCCTGGGTTGAAGATGAATCCTCACAATTTGGACAGCACTTCCTTCAGTTGTTGACATCTCTGGGCTTTACACAGATTGTTACCTCTGCTACCCATAAACATGGTCACTCCCTTGATTTGGTCGTCCTCCTGGGGATCGATGCCTCCGATTTGAGGGTGGAACCTTTTGGTTGGTCCGATCACTACATCATGAGGTTCAACTTTTGTGCCCCCCCTTGTAGGCCTACCCCTGTGGAGATGGTCAGTTACCACCCTTTACGGGATGTGAGCCCTGAAGGCCTAGCAGTGGTGATTGACCTCTCGGAGTTCCCTGTGGCAAGCAGGAATCCAGAGGCTTTGGTGCTGCCTATAATAAGACCATCTCCTTAGCTCTGGGACTCTATTGCTGCAGTCTGTATTCACCCTATCTCCCTTCGCCCTTGGGCCCCCTGGTTTGATGGGATTCTGAGGGAGTTACGGCGACTGGGACGAAGGTTAGAGTGGCATTGGCAGAAATCTGCCCTGGAGGCCGACCACCTTAGATTGATAGAGCATTATCAAGTCAACCAATCAACGATCTCCCATAAGAAGGCAGAATTCCTATCTGGGGAGATCGCTGCCTCTCAAAACTGACCAGCTCAGCTCTTTCGAACAGTGGACAGGTTGTGCAACCCAGCCTGTCTGCAGCTCCAAAGACCCTTTTCACAAGTGCAGTGTGATGAGCTTGCTCAGTTCTTTGCAAATAAGGTGGCTGACATCAGGGTGGAGATCCTCCTAACTCGTTATATGGGAGATGATGGTGATCGGTGCCAAGTCACCGTCCCTCGTATTTCCTGGAGTACCTTTGACTGGCCAGAGTTTGTGGATGCTATGCAGATTGTCCAGAGGATGCACCCTACATGCTGTAGTTTTAACCTGGGTCCAACTTCCCTGATCATGGGTTGTTGTGATATTATCAGCCCGGTCCTGGCTCAGATAGTCTGGTGCTCCCTCAACTCGGATGAGTTTCCTAGCTCTCTGAAGGAGGCGGTGGTGACACCCCTCCTGAAGAAGGCATCATTGGACCCAGACTGCCTGACCAACTACAGACCAATCTCAAACCTACCTTTTATAGGGAAGGTTATTGAGAAAGTAGTGGCGGTACAATTGGAGAATCACTTGACCATCCATGACATTTATGAACCTCTACAATCTGGTTTTCGAAAGAGGCACAGTACCAAGACTGCTCTGGTTCGGGTGCTCAATGATCTCCTGATGGCTAGAGATTGGAGAAGCCACTCCATCTTGGTGCTCCTCAATCTCTCTTCAGCTTTTGACACTGTGGACCATGGGGTGCTGCTTAAGTATCTGAGGTTCATCTGCGGATTGACTAGTACAGTCCTCAGGTGGTTTACATCTTTCCTCACTGGCAGAACTCAGAGAGTGGTGGCCAGGATCTATTCTTCTGACCCATTCTGTCTGTCATGTGGAGTTCCTCAGGGCTCGGTGCAGTCCCCCATGTTGTTTGCGGTGGATATGCTGCCCCTCGAGACATTGTAAGATGGTATAGGCTGAGGTTTCACTGCTACACTGATGATACCCAGCTCTACCTGTCTTTCTCAACTGACCAGGATAGTGCTCTCTCAATATTTAACATCTGCCTCACAGAAATCCAAGATTGAATGAATTGTAGCTGGCTAAAGTTGAACCAGGAAAGACTGAGGTGATGGTTATGGATCCAGGTCCCCTGATAGAGGGGTTGATAGCTGGTCAGCCTCTGGACTTTTTCTGGGGGGCTCCCAGATCCTTACCTCTAAGTGGGTGCGGGACCTGGAGGTGGTGCTTGATGATGGGCTAACACTTCAATCCTAGGTGTTGGCAGTTGTCAAGTCTTCTTTTTACCATCTTAGGAACATCGCCAGGATCAAGCACCTTGCTCCATCCAGTGACCTTTCTACATTGATCCATGCCTTTGTGACCTCATGCCTTGATTATTGCAACTCCCTGTACTTAGGGCTACCTGGGGTTGATATCTGCCACCTGCAACTAGTGCAGAATGCTGCAGCATGGCTGTTGACAGGGACTTTTTGATCCTCTCATATTATGCCTGTGCTGCACGATCTTCACTGGCTGCCGATTTGGTGGCAGATCACCTTTAAAGTCAGATTGCTGACTTACAAAGCCCAACATGGACTGGGCCCTGACTACTTGAAAGAGCTTCTGGTATCTACTGCCCCAAGTGACAGCTCTGCTCAACTGATGAGGGGGTTCTAGAGAGTCCGAGGGTGCCTTTAAAATCTTCTGAGGCCCACGCATTTATGTATGTGGCCCCAACCCTCTGAAAATTTCTACCCCATCAGCTGCGGGAGTGCACGATGGTGGGGGGTTTCAAACAGGCTTTGAAAACTTTCTTATGGCATCAGGCTTTTAGTTTAATGGATTAAGGGGCCCTGACAGACCATTTTATTGCTGTATTGTTGATTTTATTTTGGTTTCAATTCATTGTACAATGCCTTGATAACCTGAAAGGTGCTTAACTTAAATAAAGACTATTATTATTATTATTATTATCATCTGTGGGTACAATCCAATAAGGGGAGGAAACTAAGGATGTGGGTAGTTCACAGACCACACTCATAGGATGAGTAGGTAGACAAGGTAGTGGGCATCTAAATCATAGAAATGGAAGGCAAGAGGATGGTAGTAATAATAGGGGACTTCAATCATCCTAGGATGCTTTGCAAAATTCCAACTAACTCCAGCACAAGAGAACAAGTACTGCTGGACGCATTCCAGAGTGGATTCCTGACACAGGGTGTCATGGAGCCTAATACAGAGGGTGTCATACTGGACTTAGTGCTGTCCAACTGTAAGCACATCCAGGATGTAAAGCTGGAAGTCCCACTTGCAGAAAGTGCTCACCACATGCTGTGGTTCCACCTGCACATGGGCAGAGAGATGCTCAGGATTAAGGTTTTAGAGTTCAGTAAGGCTAACTTTAAGAAGATGGAAGAAATTCTGGTAGGACACATTGCAGAGATCAGAAAGCAGATGGAGGTGGAATAGAAATAGGCCTTAATTAAGGAGGTACTGATGGAGGCCACTAGTGAGTGTGCCAAGATCAAAAGTAAGAAATCTATGGCCAAAAAGCCCACCTGGTTTGGAAAGGAACTGACAAATTCCATAAGGGAAAAGAAAGCCACCTTACAGAAATACAAACATACTCAGACTGAGGAGGATAGGGAGGCCTGTTGTGCTAAGTCGAAGGTGCTGAGCAGGGTGGTTAGATGGCAAAACCTGCAGAGGAAGTACAGCTGGCACAGGGTGTAAAATCTGTCTCAAACATATAAGGGAGAAGAAGGATATTAAGGATGAGATTGTCAGATTAAAAAAGAAGGGTGTGGGCAGAAGGAAGTGAAGAGAAGGTGGAGGTGCTTAACAAGTATATCTGCTCCATCTTCACTAGAGAGAAGAACAGACCAGTGCCACAAGAGATCAGGGGGATGGGGCAGGGAAGAGGGAGTCACAGTGTAATAGAGCAAGACAGGGTGCATGAATGCCTAAAGGCCCTGTAGGTGAACCAGTCCCCAGGGCTAGACGGCATGCACCCAGGTGCCTAAGGGAACTTGTAGAGGTGCTGGAGGACACCCTGGCAGTCCTGCTTTATTCCTCTCAAGAATGTCCTGGAACTGGGAACTGCATATGCAGTGCCTCTCCAAAAAAGTGGTCCAAGGAATGAACCAGGGAATTACAAGCCAGTCAGTCTGACCTCAATAGTGGGGGAACTGATGGAGATTATCCTGAAGAAAAGACTGGTAAGCTTTCTCATATAAAATAGGCTTCTTGCTGAGAGGTAGCATGGGGTTGTATCAGGGAGGTCATACCAGACTAATCTGATTAACTTTTTTGACTACGTGATCAGGGCAGTGGACAGGGCCAAGTGGTTTATGTCTTGTATATGGACTTCAGCAAGGCCTTTGACTCTGTGCCTCATAGGAGGTTGATCAGGAAACTGGAAGACTTTTGGGTGGGGGCCAATCTTGCTAGATCATTAAAATAAATGGCTGCAGGATTGAAGCCAAAAGGTGGTGGTCAGGGGGAATTATCAGAACTGAGAGCAGTGACCAGTGGGGTCCCACAGGGCATGGTGCTCAATCTGGTGTTTAACATCTCCATCAGTGACACTGTAGATGCATTGTGGATGAGATCAAGGGTAAAATCTGCCTATTCACAGATGAGGCAAAGCTTTGTGGGAGAATGGACATGTATGAGGGCAGACAGGAACTTAGGGAAGACCTGGATAGGTGGGAGAAGTGGTCTGGCATTTGGCAACTGGAGTTTAACACAAACAAGTGCAAAGTTATTCACTTGGTGGTGAAAAACCCAGAGACCAAATACTGATTGGGTGGTGTGCAGGTTACCAAACTGGAGGAAGAAAAGGACCTGTGGGTAATCATCATGAGTGACTTGAAGCACTCAGCACACTGCAGGAGAGCAACAGTGGAAGCAAATTGGATACTGGACTGCATAGACGTGGGGGTTACCAGCAGGAAGGCACTGGTCATACTGCAGCTGTACTCATCACTGGAAGACAACACCTAGAGTGTCTGACACTTGGACAGCTGGTTCTGATCGCTGTATGATTTTTGTAATATAAAAATGTGTTATGGAATGTCTCTCATGAGACATGCTGTTTCAGCTAAAAGAGAACAGCCAGGAGATAATTACAGGCTAGAAGAGACTAAATTAAGGACCCCCTGTTTATCTAGCTTAATTGCAGCTTGTCAGATACTAGGATGGGAAATCATAAACTTTTATAACATTTAGAGGAAGAGAGTAGGTTATGACGCTTTAGTGCGAAGTCATAAAAGATTCTTTGATGTGTCTTGGGAAGAAGAGTTACTTGAGATCAAAGAGGGGATGTTATTTAAAGAACGTCATGTGGGGACATGAGTTTTGCTGAGGTCACCTTTATTAATTTACCTCCTGCTGGATAGACATCCTGATTGTATAATTTTTAACAAACATAGGAGGAGCTGGGTGACATCATGGAGAAGGCAGGGTCAAGGCATTGTTTTAACTGTGCTGTAACAGACCTTTACTGACACACATGGTGGGACTCTGAAAAAGCAACATCAAGCACTGTTAGGAGATAAGTATACATTAGAAAAGACAATTCTAAGTGTACTGTGGTAGGAGATTTTATCTGCACTTTTAAACAGTCTTTGTTTAAGTGATTTGTATGTTTTGTGATATATGGTTCTGTGTTTTACATTTTACATTTTTATCTATTTTAAGTAAACCTCTGTGTTTAGAGCCTTTGAAATTCTTTTCTTTGACAAGTGAAGCATATACGGTTAAAACTCACACTGTACAAAGCTTACTGGTTTTACCAAACTGCAAAAAGGTAAGAGTTTATTCTGAGGTCTTTAATAGAGTTTTAAGGGTTCATTTTGTATGCCTGATTAGGTGCCCATAGGCAAAAGATATCTAGCCCCCCGAAGAGCAGAATAATCTGAGCCTGTACATTGGGTATGCTAGCAAGAGGTTCACAGTTTGAATCCCTCCAGAACTTGACACCAACGTTTGATTCGAACCCACAAAACAGACAGGAGGGTTACACTGCTCTGTTTCTTGTTCACAAGACTGCACTCGGAGGTTGGCACTGTGGGAGCAGAGAGCCTGACCTATTGAGTGGGTTTGTGACAGAGTGCAGTGTGCAGTATTGGTGCCCTTATCTTAAAAGGGGTGTAAACTTGCTGGAGATGATCCAGAGAAGGACAACAAATATGATTCAGGGCCAGCAAGGCAACACCTACAAACAGAGGCTCAAGTGGCTTAACATGTACCTCCTTGAGAACAGAAGGGGAGCAATATGATAGAGACCGTCAACTACCTTAAAGGTATTAAGAGGCTAAATACAGACTGCCTCTTTAGTCTTAGTGGGAAAAAGTCCACTGGGGCATAGCCAAAAGGTGGTAGGGGTAAGATTCAAGAGAGAGAGAGATAAAGATGCACTTTTTCACTGAGAGAGGGTTGGCCAATTGGAATGAGATGCCAGAGGAGGTGGTCTTCCTCAAAATGGTTGATATCCTCAAGAAAGGAAAGAACAGAGTGAAGAGAAAAGTTGCCAGTGGAGGAAGGGGGAGAGAAGGGATGGGGGATTTGAAAGAGTAGGAGGGGATTTGGGGATGGGGACTGGTCCTCTCTGAAGATATAGGGGCGACCTGCAAACTTGAGCAGACTAGACAGACCACACAGACTTTATCTGCTGGTATATTTGTATGTACGTACTGTATGTATGCACGTACCTTTTCAATTCTCTTGTATAAATTCTTATTCAACCCAAATGTTAAAGAGATGAGTTTTATATTTGTGCTCACCAGTACTTATTACACTGGTAAATATCTGTGGGTATAGTCTGGGCCTTGTGCTTTTTTTCCAATGGCTCAGATCATATCGTCTATGAAAAATACAGTACTGGTTAAGTAGGAGGATTTTATCCTAAGTGAAACTGAAATAGATTCTATTTTTCCTGAAAAAATAAGTTCTGAAAATATTCTTCCCAAGATGATATCTTTTGTAATTAGATTCCTCTCATAATTCATCATACACTTTGCTACCAAAGCCCAAAATGTATGCTGTCTGCATAAACTATGTCTCACTATGTGTTTAACGTGTCATTTGAAATTTACATTTTTTTCCTGGTCAGGATTAATTTCTATTGTTTCATTTTGGAGTTCAAGAGTTTGATATTTTCTTGTTTTATATTTCCTAGTCCTTCTTACTAATATACTCAGTTTCCTGTTGTGTTCTCTGGCACTTTGATTAAACCATTTATGTGCTCTATTATTTTTAGAATCTTTAGACTTATAATTATATTTCATAGCTATCGGTGGCATGGCGGAATAAATGCAGCCAGATGTATCTGTTCACAAAGGTTCCAAAGGGATATGATTCCACTATCTACAACCAATTGCACATCACAGATGCAAAGAAAAACCTCTGAAACTTGATTTAAATGCAAATACTGTACAGACTGGTTGCTTTTAATAGTGCTAGACATTAAATTCTGAGATTGAATGTTATGAAAAGAAAAGGCCTGCTGACCTAAAACAGTCTATTTAGAAGGACATTCCAACATACTATCAATAGTAGATTGGAGGCACCTTACCTTGCATTCCATCTTTGGACTCAGGACAATCTACTCTGAGCTCGGTTCTTGCTATTCCAACACCAATGATCCTAAATAGAATACAGCTACCTACTCTGAATCCTGCTCCTCAGATTCTTCCAGCTTCTAATTCAACTCCAGTGCAGCAGCTTACTTTCACTCCAGGTAATAGTCACACCGAGGCTACTTAAATTTTGCATCAGCCCATCTGTCTACTCCACCTCAGTCCCTGTACACCATGCCCCTTGTACCTTAGCATTTAAGGTAAGGTATCACATATGGTAAAGCTTAATGTAATCCTTTTAGTTCCATTTCATGTTGTAAACCTTGAACAAAAGAATTATCTATACTCTGGAGCAAATTCATAATAAGCATATTTGGAGGCATACAGTATATGGCCCTGGGATCATAAATGTAAGCATTTTCTTCCAGTGGTGCTGTGTCTCCACCAAAGGTGACACAGCATATGAAGTTACCTGTTAGAGCTTCTGACACCTGTGACCTCTGACCACTCCCTCTGCGCTGCTTCGAGGGGCCTTCTGGCTGTTCCCAGGGTATAGCTGAAGACCTCTGGAGATCATGTTTTTAGCATTTCTGGGTCGTCCCTGTGGAATGCATTACCATCTGCAGTCCAGGAGACTCCCTCAGTTGAAGTGTTTAAGCGGAGGTTGAAAGCACACCTTTTTGGCCTAACTTTTAATGAATTCTGAATTTTAACATATTGTTTGGTCCCTATTTATAATATTTTATTAGCATTTAGTATTTTATATTTTAGTTCTCTTATATTGTACTGATGTTATTTGATATTTATGATTGTATGTTTATTCTATTTTTCTGTGAATAAAGCTTGCCTTGCCTTGTCTTTAAAGATATACTTAGAGAAGCTGCTCCTCAGGAGTTTTACTGTTCATACTGTGTCACATGGCTGTCCCTATCCCTTCAAGGTGGGGTCCTCTGGCAAATGTATCACTGCAGTTACCTGGGTACTCCATCACCTTTATGGCAACTGGCTCAAATCTTTATTTAACAAAAGTCTTCTAATTTACTTTTGATCTTTTGTTTTTCCCTGAGTACCTTCAGTTCTTGTTCTCACAGCATTAAGCAGGTACTGCACAAAAGGTGCACATACACTTCTAGCTGCAGTGAACTAACACACGTTTATTTACATATGAATGCACCATCCTTGAGATGCAATTATTATCAGATATTAAACACTATCAGCATTAATATTTATTCAGTGTACCTTCTCTCTGTTTGTGGTGCAAGATAATAAATGTTGGACTTTGGAAAATCATCACCACCCATTATGGGCTACAACTCACAGCTTCAGTTACAAAAGCCAGAACCCCCCTAGTAGGATGTGGGGAAGACACTCAATGAGTGTCTGTACCTCCAACCTCAAACCCAGGATAGTAGCATTTCCTCTTCTTGCAGGAGGCTGAAAAACAAATAAGGGTGATTTTGTCTGGGTTCTGGCCATTTTTCAACCACCCCATCTGGCAGAGTTCACATACCTCTGCATACACTTCCCCCACAGATACAGTAGGTTTGAACGCAAATGGGAATCTTCCTATGACACATTATGACACAAAGTACCACTACTTGGCTTCACTAGAAGCTAGCACCTCCCTACATTCCAGTTTCACACTTCCTTCACCCATGGGTGGTTATAACCTGATCATGGTCCCACCCAGGTAGCTTAACAGACAAGTCAACCATGGAAATGGGCTGCAATGGGCTCTGATGGGGAGTGAATTCCCATATCTATGCATCAATCTGTACACACTCATTTAGATCCAAATTCTGGACCCCAGGGCAGAAGAACATCTGCACCTCAGTCTCTGCCAAGTCCTAGTAACTAACTGGAACATCCAACTGTTTGGTGCCATGGGATGAGGGCAGTGGTGCAGCCATCTGGACAAACCCCTCATGGAGGTACCTCCATATAGGCCCCTAATGGCACTTCAATCACCATCTTATTTTTGTGTGCAGGTTGGCAAACTGGGGATTTGGACTGACAGGAGATACTGTATGTGGCAAGTTGGCGACATAGCTTTTGAAGCTAGAAAGCTCTTTCTTCGCTCCCTCAAGGCATGCAGTAACATGCCAGCTTCTAATGCCTATATTTAGTGGAGTTTTTCTCTACTGAAACACTTCCTCTGCTAAAAGTTTACAGATCAGCTCAAAACGGATGTTTGGTTATGCTGGAGACTTCAATTCAACTAAGAGCTAAGAGTGAATGGAGAACGTTGTGGGGTCACAGGGAGAAAATGCCCCCTTAAAAAAGAATCTAAACCCAAATCATATACCAAATCTGTTAAAGTTCTGGAAACCCAAACTAGATTGAGCTTAAAAGCCAAAGGGAATAAAATGGTAAAAGGTGTAGAGTCGGGTACACAGATCACTACCAACCAGACAGTAACCCTAACATATAAAGAAGATGAGGGACAAACAGAACTTAAAACAAATATGCCACTGTTGCTTCCAAAAAAACAGGTTAATAAATTCCCTGTTACTACTCCTATTTTTTGAAAGAAAATTACTGCCATTGGTAAAAAGGACTCATTAGTTCAAACGGTATTACAAGATTATACCAACGCCTTGGGATCCAGCTCAAAGAATTCACTCACCGGCCTGGAGTCAGAGGAGGGACAGACCAGAGAAAAATCTGATGAGGCTGGAGCCAGTGCAATAAGAGGAGTAGATCACGAACAATTTGAAAATAGAGTCTTGTCCTCGAGTGAAGACTCAAACCTGAAGACCCCGTTGGTTGTTGTGAGTTTGGAAGAAAGCACTCTTGTTAGTGTGAGCAACCTGGAGAATCATAAAAATCCAGTCAATGGAGTTCTAGCTGACATATTTGCGGAGGTCAATGCTGAGCCTGTTGTGGGAGCAGCAGGTGAAATTACAGTTCATGTGCTACCGGCAGTCAGAAGAACTTCAGTGCAAGCCAAGGACATTACTCCTGACAAGGAAACACTGCTAGCTATACTAAACAAGGTATGTGTTGGAGATTTGAATAACGTTGCTACAACCCAAACGGGGGCTAACAATAAAATAATGTCTTTATCTATTGTTAATTGTGGTAGGGGTAACAACCCTGCTGTAGACAAAATGAATGAGGGGAAAATGCCCCAAAACCAGATACTGCCTCAAATAATGCAATTTGTACCAACTGGTCATTGGTAATAAACAAAGGAGAATCACAAAATAAAAAAGAAGGAAGAGTAAAGCAAGGGGGTCAGCAATCGACATCTGACCCTGAGTTCTTCAATCAAAGTAGTTCAGAGAATAATTCAGAAAATGAACTAAGCGTGCAAATAGGAGAAGAAACCAGCTCTGAGCCAGAAAATGAAGGAATGGTGAACAAAAATGTTTATCCACCCCGTGGGTAAAATTATTTATGAATAAACTGAACTGCTTGGAAATAAAAATGTTAGAAGCAAATGATAAAACCAAGAGCAAAATAAAATCTCTTTATATAACAATTAACACTCTGAATCAAGAAAATCAATCCCTTAAAAATGACCTAAAATGGGCAAAAGCCAGAATATCTGCTTTGGAAGAAGAACTGACCCCCTTGCAAAGACAAGTTAAAAGAATAGAAGATATACAGAGGGAACTGACTCCAAAAATGATGGACTCTGAATCACAGGCTAGAAGGAAAAATTTAAGAATTATCAGTGTCCATGAACCATGGAATAAACAGGAGCCCTTAGTTAACACAGTTAAAAAGATAATGGCTGCTTACACAGATAGGGATTCTGATACACTGGTCTGTGAGTTTGATAGAATTCATAGGGTGTTATGACCAAATTCAGATCCTAATAGTCCCCCTCGACCTATTATTGCAAAGTTTTTTAAATCAGAAGACAAGGAACTTCTAATGTGAGCAGTCTATAAGAAAAACACAATTTCATTAAATTGTGCATCTATTGCAGTATATAATGATTTGCCTCAAATAATCCTGCAGGATGGAAGAAAATTTGATGATACAGTATAAGGAAAAAACTTTGGAAATTGGGGATCAAGTTAACATTCTTTCAACCTGCCAGGTTTAAAGTGATCATAGAAGGAATAAGGCATCTACTGTATATGACACTCCCGAACAAGCCTGGAAAGACTTAAAAGGAAAACTGGTTAACTTTACTTAAAGAGGCAGTTATGTTTCTTTTTTCTAGCTATGTCTAACTTATTACTTTTTGTATTTACCAGGATTCAAAGACTCAACAAATAAATTGGAAAAGTTGTGTAAAGGATAGGGCCATATTTGCTAATTTATTTTCTTTCCTAATCCAGGTGGCTTGCAGGGTTTCTATTAATTTACTTAAAGTGTAAGTGGGGAAATCAACAATAAGGCGTTACAGGCATGGGGGAGGAGACCAAGTTAAATAGTTTAACCAATCTAGTGATTGGTATAGTAAATCCTATTAGGAATTCTACTATGTTGAGAAGGGGGATTTGGAGAATATTTCTGTTTATGTTTCATGTTTTTGTTTGTTACAGGTTTTATGCTTGTTTAGGGACTAAAAGGGACTGCAGTGGTATTTTGAATCTAATAAATGAGGCTAGAAATATAGAAATCCTGATATCTAGGGGCAGCTTTAGTACAGTAGCTTTGTCATACGGGTTCAAATGGATAGTACGATAAACTTTAATTGTGCCACTATGAACGTAAATGGCATATATATGCCCATAATGAGAGCTAGGATCCTAACTTACATTAAGAAATCTAAAGCGGTGTGTATAGCTTTACAAGAAACACCTCTGGATAATAAAGAAGCCATTAAAATAAAAAGGAGGTGGATGGCAGACTGTTTTTTTTTTTAATTTAATATGCTTTATTATACAATTCGTTAAGGTTCATTGTACATTTAGGGTATACTCTATAAGGCAGACTGTTTTTATTCCACTCGTACTAGAAAGAAAGAAAGAAAGAAAGCTGGGATGATGCTAATTCTGAAGAAAATTCCTGGAATTACAGTATTAGAGAAATTCACTGACACCCAATGATGGATTATAATGATTAAAATAAAATTATTAGATCAGTTTATTACCTTAGCATCAGTCTAATCTCCCATTTCAGGATATCAGGCTTTTTAGCTGAGCTTACAAAAAGTATTATTAATTTACAGTCCGATAAAATAATTATGTTGGGGAATTTTAATGTAATATTAAAACCTTGAACTGGATAAAATATCCAAATCTACACTCTTTAACAGGTTGCACACTAAATGACAACATTTTTTTTAAATTCAACATGATATTGTTGATTGCTTAGCTAGAACTGGTGTTCACTGTTTTCTCTCACAGCCTGCAGTTAAAAAAAAAAAAGATTAAGCACAAAGCAGTTTACTTTTACAATCTGGGACCAGATCACAAGTCCACTCGAGCGGGCGGTCCAGATAATCGAGGTCCAGATAATCGAGGTTGGACTGTAGTTACTGCCCGATTGCATTATTAAATATGGACTATAAAATAATAACTAAAATATTAGTCAACAGAATTAAAAACAGTTTGCCTATAGTTATAAACAATGAACAATATGGTTTTGTGCAGGGTCATACTATCTTCCAAGCAACTAGAATGGTTTAAACCATGATTCAATGCACGAAAAAGGAAAATGAACCTTTTCATCTATTATCTTTCAATGCTACAGTACAAAGGCATTCAATGTATTACATAGAAGCTTTATGTTTGCCTGTTTACAAGCATGGGGAATACCTCACTTTATAATTACACTAATACAAAAACTGTACAATAAAACCACAGTTAGATTTTCAATAAATAATTACTTATCAGAACCCATGCATATGGAAAATGGTGTTAGAAAGGGATGTCCCCTGTTCCCCATTTTATATATACTATCCTTCTAGCCCTCTCTAAATAATATCAAGGCTATCAAGTCCATTGAAGGGATATTTTCTCAGGATCTATATAGAAAGATAAATGTATTCGCTGATGAAATTTTATTGACCATAAAAAATGCTAACTTTGCGATGTCAAGTTTCTTGGAAGAAGTTTGAAACAATTCTAAAGTATATGGATATTATCTGAATCAATTCAAATCGGTTATTATGGCAGTAAACATGCCTGGGTATAGATTATCAGAAGATATTAATAGGGATTTTCAACTAAGTAATAGTCTGAAATATCTGGGTATCATCATCTGTGCTAAACAAGAAGATTTGGTACGGGTAAACTATAATGCTGCTAAGGATAAAGTGAGGGGCTTACTTCAAAACTGCGAAAAACTTTTCCTATCCTTAACTGGGCATATAAAAATGATTAAAATGTTGACTATGCCTCATTTTTTATATGACATTCAGACTGTTGTAGGCTGCCCTCCCATATCTTGGTATAACTCTGTTAAAAGGATTTAAAAAAAAACTTTTATGGAGAGGCGGGAAACCATGGATTTTGTGGCATCAACAAACCTCCCATAAAAAAATGGAGGGTTACAGTTGCCCAGATACTTTTTATTATAAAATAGCTTTCCAGATTAAGCTATGGTGGGAAGATGCTTTTAGAGAAAGAGACAGTGGATTAGAAGAAGCTCATTTTTGGACATCCGATGGTAAGAAAAGAACACATTCTGTATTATAGGAGAGTATGTTAAATAAAACAGTCCCTCCCCTTTTCAGTGCCATTGGGAGTGAAATTAGACAAGAGACTGAGACCCAGATATTCAGAGCAGTTGCACATGGTACAACTGAGTTGCGTCAGCGCAAGTGTGGAATTGTGCCAAGGAGCCATATTCAGTGGGAGCCAGTGCACAGTGCAAAATCCGTTGTGCCAATGTACAACTATAATGAATGCATGTGCAAGAGCAGGGGGAGTTCCCATGAATACCCAGTGTATTGGCATATTCAACCGTGACACTGTGGTGCAAGTGTGAAGCAAATCGAAGTTGCTCCAAGCAGACTTGTTCCTAGCAAAACAGGGCGCAAACACACAGACAGCAATTGTGCCAAGAGTGGGAGTGAGAGGGAGAGATACAGAGAAACAGACAGATGGACATGCACATGACCAGACACAGAGGGAGAGGGACAGAGAGGTGACATGGGAGAGGGAAAGAGGAACAGAGAGAGAGAGTGAGGGACACACACACACACAGACACAAAGCCTCTGTACCAGGGTGGCACACAGCCAGCAGCCTACCTCCCAGGGGGACAGTGGACAGCAGGAGACATGGAGAGTGTGTCTGTCCTGATGGGGGCAGTAATAAGGGGTGTGAGGCAGCCAGAGGAACAGCTACATGGCTGACAAAGGGCCTGGCAGTGGCATGCCCAACACAGGCAGTACTGTGTCCGCAGCACCATTGGGAACCAGAGTTACACTGCAAACGTTGGCTGGAACCACATGAACAGGGCCATGCTGAGGCAGCCCTGTGAGCTGCACAGCACAGAGCTGCAGGCACCCACCAGATGGAGCCACGCCATGGCCATGGAGATGGTGGTAACCACCGGCATGTGCCTGCACACCATGGGCACAGGACAAGGACCAACAGGGGACACCATGGGCAGCACCCAGGCTGCCATGGCCCACCACCCCACACAGGTACCCACAGCTGTGCTGCCACAGGCTGTGGAATGCAGCCATCACCCCAGCACACAGGTGGAGTGTACAGCACCAATGCAGGACAACTACAGGGTGGCATGCATGCCTGGTATGCATGGGGCCTGTGCCTGCACTGCTGTGGGCATCCACATACCACCTGGACTTGTGGGACTGGTGAATGTCAACAGGAAGGGGTGCCCAAGCATCACCTGCCTGGTGGTGTGCAATGCCACGGGGTGTACACCACTGCCTGTGCCACACAACTGGCACAGCCCTGCACCGTGCTACAGATATGACTGTGGGGACATCCCCACAGGCTGCCCAGTGGGTGTGTGTGGCATGGGCAGAGTGTGATGGGTGGCGCAGTCCTGGGGATGGGGGTGGGCAGGGTATGCAAGCTGGTGTGGGCGCCAGGGACAAGAAAGGAGAGCAGCACAGCATAGCAAAGGGATAATCTTGGTATGCTCCACACAGGTGACAGCGCATACCTGCTGAGGCCCTGGCAGCATCACCTTGGTCCAACCCACCATGCAGTGCTGTCTGCCCCCAGTGTGCTGCTGTGGCATTCACCACACCTATCATGGTTGCAATACCGGTACATGGCCTGTGCTGTTCAGTGGCACTTCAGTAGTGCAACGCATGCAAATGAGGTTGTGCACAGTGGTAATGATATGCTAATGCACCCCACTGTGCCACCCATTGGCTGATGAGCTAATTTGCATGCAGCATCTGAATATTGAGATATTGCACTGTGCACAATGGCATTGCGCCGGAGCAAGTGGTGGTGCAAAGCCCATGCATGCGCAGTTCTCAGCCATGCAGTGCGCATTCACACTGCACTGACATGGTGGCAATCATGCAGGCTGCAGGACCAGTGCACTGTATTGGCACAGTGCAAGCTGCGTAGTGCTGGCAACACACACATCGCGCATGATGGCATGTTCCCTATCATGCACATGAGCACTGTGGGGCATGGTCCCTTGGGCCATTGCACTGGGCACCTGACATGTCGATTGCTATAGGTGTCCAGCTGTCCAGCGGCCAGTGTGGATACTGCAGCACCAGATGCTATGCTGGCACATGTAGCTGACCTTGCTCATAGTCTCGGGCATACTTGGGGTGGTGGCAGACATGCAGGGCATGCTGGTGGTGGAGGGGTGTGCAGGATGGCATGCCAGGGCAGCCAGCTGGAGACATTGCTAGGGTTGTCCCATGTCCC
Source organism: Neoceratodus forsteri (assembly GCA_016271365.2). Taxonomy (NCBI): domain Eukaryota; kingdom Metazoa; phylum Chordata; order Ceratodontiformes; family Ceratodontidae; genus Neoceratodus; species Neoceratodus forsteri. Next base: position 1,384,602,776 of record CM057458.1, on the reverse strand, counting down.
CTGTTACCCCGTAGGGCTTTTCCCTAAAGTTCCCCCCACAGTACAGTCCCTGTTCCCTGTCCCCTTCTCTCATTGTCCCCACCCTTCCCCAGCCCCTGCTGTGTCTGTACATAGTTGTTCCATATATATATATATATATATATATATATATATATAGATATATATATATATTGTCCAGCATACCTGCCTGTGTCTGTGTCTGCTTTGCAGGTGGCATGGGGCACCATGCTGCAGTGGCCCAGTGTCCGTCCATGTTGTGTGCATGTGGGAGGCACATGCTGTGCTTCTGTGGGTCCCTGCTGTGTGTCATGGTCTATCCCACTGTGATGGTGTCCATCCCCTGGGTCAGTGCCTGTGCATTGGGGAGCCCATTGGGCAGCAGTCAGGGATGTGTGGCAAGTGTGTGCATGGTGGTGGCTCATGGCCATTGTCATTGGTCAGGTACTGTTCGTGCACTGTGTTGGGGTCCTCTGCCTGGCATTGTGTGGCTTGTCCAATGTGGTCTGCCATGCTCCCTGCCACCCGACCTGTACAGTACCCACTGTGTGGGCTCCCTGTGTGCCTGTGTGGTGTGTGTGTGTGCTTGGTTGCATGGTCCTGGGTGTGACCTGCTCTGGGCTTGGGGGGTGGGACATGGCCATCAGCCTGCCTGGGAGCTCCCTTGGTGGCCTTCCATTGGCCGTTGGCACCTCCTGTCACCTGCTATCCATGCCACTGACGTGTTCTGGGATCCAGTGTCAGGGTGCCTGTGTGTGCCCTGCTGGTGGAGGCCTCCTGTGACTTGTCACTGTGCTGCCAAGGCCCTGTCCCTGGGTCTGTGCTCTGTGCCCTGATCCTCTCTATTGCTCTGCTGCTCTGCTGCCATGGGTGTATGGATCATATCTGTATTCGCAATGGCACACCTCTGTTTGTGTCATGGCACAACCTTGTTTGCACCATGGTGCAACTCTGCTATATTCAGCTGTGTTGCACTGGCACAGTTCGGCCTGTGCAACCTCTGAATATGGCTCTTGTTGCACCATGGTGCATTGGATTAGCACTGCACCAGACCTGTGCTGGGCTTTGGTGCATTTCTGAATATCTGGCCCCAATAGACTATCTCAGAAAAGGTTTATACCCTGGTTACATTTTCAAATTTGTCAGACAGGGGATCTTCGGACCTCTGATGACCAGAAAATAGTATATCTTTTAAAAGAAGGGGGTCTATCTAAATGGCATCATTTATTAAAATGAAAAGGGGAACTTTTTGTCCTATGCTACCCTAAAACAACTAATACCCTTGAGTTACAAATGTAATTTTTTACATTATATAAGGCTTAGTAAGAAAAGTTCCTTTTTGAGGAAAACCATGAAAGGAGATCAAATAAATAACCTATCTAGAAATTTAGGCCAGCAAAATAAACTCGTGGTGAATTAGAAAGACAAGCTCTTCCAAAAATATATTTTCAAATAAGTACTTTAGATCAGGATCCTTGGAAAAAAACCAAGGCTAAATGGCAATCCGAAACAGGGGTAAATTATACTAGCCAGCAGTGGAAGAATCTGAGAGCCAAGATACATAAGGATTACATGTTTTCTAAAAAATAATACTATCCAGTAGGGCTGTGCATGGTCGGAAAAGTATTTCCCAAATACCACGAATAGTGGGCTTGCCAAATATTCAGATGGATGTCTGGAATACTCCACTATTTGGCCGCTATTCGGGCCGTACTATTCGGTAGGTGAGATTTCAAAATCTCACAGAGCTTTGCTGGCCAATTAGCGGCTGTTTTTGGAGCTCACAGGCAGGAACACACCATGTGATCTCCTCACTCTGAGTGTGCAGATGAGAGGATACAGTCATTTCTGAGAGAGCTAGCTCTGTTTAGTTTACCACTTGTGACTTTTATAACTGTTTCAAAAACATTTTGTGTGTGATCCAGTTTTGACATCTGATCACCTTCTGCCTGTATCTGACTTCAGTTTTGATTTTCATCCTTGAAACTGGACTCAGTTACAAGGAAAAGGAGATTCTGTGTGTGTGTGTGAATCTGTGTGTGTGACTCTGTGTGTGCTGCTGCTGACTCCCCTCCCCCACTGCTTACAGTTTCTCAGTTCAGCTGAAGCAGTGTGATTTGATTTTTTGCTCAAGAACCTTTTTGTTCTATTATTCGTTCTTATCAGAATTTTTTTTGTCAACAAAGTCAAGCTTAGCTTCTGCATGTAGTGAGCAACTGTTACTGGGCTCAGTAACAGTGAGTGGTTCAAGTTTTTGCTGACTGCCCCATCCCCACTGCTATGCTTAGCCTTTTCTTCCAAATCCACACACAGCCCCGGGGTTATTTTCAATTTTTTTTGTGAAGCAAATTTGTATTTTGATATCATCAGGTCCCAGGCTCAGTTCCTTGCATAACTGAGGCGTGATTGTCATCTGACTCCCTCTTGTCTGCGTTGCAGCTCACAGTGGTGCATACATCATCTGTGTGTGCATTGTATTGTTGTTCTTGCAATCTATACAAGGTACTATACTAGGTGAGTTAGACAGGTAGAGGCGTTTGCCCAGAGGACCTGTTTCTCCTTATGGGGTTTATCTGCCCTTCCCTCCGAACAGTAAGTGATCATCCAGTTTTCTTTTGAATCTGTGTCCTGCAAGTGCATGCACAGTTGTCTGCACACATTTTTTTTGTGATTTATAAAGCGTTGTATTTTTTCTCATTGGGTCAGGCTTGGACCATTGAATTGTTGCTGACTGTGGTCTGGTTCTTGGCTCGGTTCCCTGTACAACTGAGAGGGGAGGGTGTCGCAAGTGACTCCTCCATCCACAGCTCACTACACCTGAGTGGCCTCCTGTGCATGTGAGTTTTTTCTTTTTTGTGTGTCTTCACCCCCTGTGTGTGCATGGCTGTGAGTGTGTACACATCCAGTTTCTATAAACTGCTTTAGTATTTCTGTGTGCATCAGGTGTGACTCATTGGGTTCTGTGTGTTGTAAGTTGTGTGGTGCACCTTCAAAGCTTGAATTACTGTATTGTATAACTGCACAACTGAAACCATATGAATAAGAATTTGTTTGCTGACTCCATCTCTCTCTCTAGTATCAGTCTGTCTTTATTAGCTGATACTTGAGCGGTGTGGATATTGTTGTTTTTTGCAAGAAGCACCAACATAAACAAATCCAGAAATAAATGATTTTATATCTTTTATTGGACCAACATGGATGTTACAGAAAAGAACAAAGTGCTCTAGCTTTCAAACCAACCAGGCCCTTCTTCGGAAACTTTATGGCTGTTATTTTGAAATTCCCATACTATTAACACCAGATTATGTTGAAAAAACAGAAATAATTCTCATTGGTTTAACATATACATTTAAAACATAACAGAAGATTACGTCAGAGAAGCTAATTAACACCAGTATGCTTTTAACTGAGAAGCCTCAGAAGGGCAAAGGTTATCAGGAATTCTCAACAACCAGAGAGTTCTTCTCACATAAATTTTAAAATGTCTCAGTATGCTAAGAAAGCATTCTAGTGATAAAAAACCTTGAGATGGCATTCTCTCTAATACATGTAAGATGAGCTTACAACTTACATTCCAAGTGTCCTGGTGTATTAAAGAACAGATAATGAGAGACAAAATCCTGAAATTAGGTATAACTGCAAGTTGAAAAGAAGCCCCAAATTAAACATACACGTATATAGATGATGCATGATAGTATCACTTGTAAGTGTACATGCCAAATAAAAATACTTGTCAAGGACCCCCAAGAAAATGAGACCATGAGCCTGATAAGTGCAGCTTTCAACACAGAGTCAGTGTATAACAAAAAAGCACAGAATCAGTCTAAGGAATCTAAATGAAAACTTCCAAGGATGAAATCCTCCAGGCTCCCTCCTTTTTTTTTTTTTCCTTTTCTCTCCCTCTCCTTCTCGCTCTCCTTGGGAAAGATACTGTAACTAGTAGGAATGAGATATACTGTATGTACAAGAGTCATAATACAGCATCATTCACACCAATATTAATCTTTACCCAAAGGAATTATACCTTTTATGAACCCCCAAGTAAATGAGATATGCATCTTAATATGAGCAGATTTAAAAATGTGACAGTGTGTATTCCCACCACTAACAACTAGCAGAAGGAAGTAAATGTACACTATATGTGAAAACTAAGTGTCCTAGCCACATAACAGTTGCCCCATGCCATGCTCCCCCCTCACATACGTGTGTACATACACCACACCACACACACACACCCCTGCACACCCCCACACAACCACAACGCACAACAAATATAACAAACACAACCCACACACACCACACTACACTGCACACACACAAACAAAACACACACACACACCATACCCACAACACACAAAAACACAACACATGCAAAACACGCACAAGCACACACATACATACATACATCAATACACACAGGCGCACACACACACACACACACTCACCACAGTGTTAAGGTGAGAAGTCAACATGTAGATAACCATAAACTTACAAAATCAAAGGCCCACTGAAGAACTAAAGTATTTATGTCCATCTTTTAAAGTAAAGGTCTGTGTAAGTTTAAGTGGAATAATGTGTCATATAACCAACATCAATGTTCATTCCATCCGCCACCATATTGAGAAGTAAAATAAGTCTAATTTCAGAAGCCCATCTCTGTTGTGCACTGTTGAAATGTCCTTTTAAGACCATCACAGACATATCTGAGATTGAGTGGCCATCCTGGGAGAAGTGCTGGGCTACTGGTTTCTCAGTCTTCTTGTTATTAATAGAATAGTTTTCTCTCCTGATAAACCTTCAGGTTCTGGTGTCAGTAGGATTGGGGGTAGTACTAGTGCTACTATAACCACAACTGCTACCACTACTACTAGTACTCCATTTGCAGCACCATCATTTTATAAAAGTAGGAGGGCTTTACAGCTGACATCTCCAGTCATACAAGAACAAGAATCCACCTCCACTACCAGTGGTAGTGCTATTCACACAACCGCCCCCATAGAAGAAACATTGCCTATCAGTGTGCTCCTCCCCACCACTTCCACTGCCATGATTTCAGCAACCAGAGCAAATCCTTTGTGTACTATTGACAACACCACTGCCATAACAGTGTGCACTATTATTTGTGCTTCTTGCACTGCCACTGTCACCACAACCTTTGCCTTCATTAGTAGTCCTGAGTGTTCTGTTGTCACCATGACTATTGCTGCCAGTATTACATCTAGCTGTAATATGATGTCAATTTCTTCAGTGGTAACTCCTGATAGTAATTCTGGCACCAGGACTACTGTTGACATTGCTACTACCTTGCCAACTGTCCCCACAACCATAGGTACTGTGACTAGTACTGACCCCATTACAATGACTGCATCAATTATGTTGCCAAAATGTACTGTTGCTCAGCCCTTAAGTTTCCTCTCACCACATTTCCTTTTGCTGATGTGGAGGATTCAGAAGAAGAGCATTCATCTGGTTCTGAATATTGCCCAGAACCACAAGACGTGCTCAATAAATCATCTGACGGTGATACCCACCTAAGTGAATTTGGTGATAAGGTCAACTATGCGGCCTATCTGTTTGAGAAGTGTGAACGTGAAGCTGCCAAAAAATGCAGTGCTGCTCATCATGGCAAGCAGGCCAGTCAGGGTTACCCTTCTCCTCCTAAAAAAAACAAACAGTCCACCCTGTCCTTTCAAAGAGTTGTGTCAACTCCATCTGAAACACAAAGTAGTTCTACAACTACATCTGTTGCAGAGAACGAAAGGGGCAGAACAACTGCATCCACTGCACCCAGTTCTGATAAGGGGAAAGGGGCAAAACATAGCCATGGTTGCCCTATTGGGGCCAGTACTTCTACTGTCAGTGGGGGGAAATTGTGGCTTAGCTGTACTTTAATGGTGTGAAAGATGATGCAACAAAGGCAGTATGTTCTGCGTACGACTGTACCATAAGTCACGGTAAAAACTTTTCAAATCTCACAACATCATCAATGATGAACCATCTCCAAATGAAACTTCCCCATGTGCTTTAAAGATCCACAGTGGTTCCTCCCACTCCACAACATGTGCCTATCAGCCCGTCTTCTGGTACTGGCCCAGTAGATGCATAAAGTATTGGAAGTGATTCTATTACTGAGACAGACAGTGTGCCCTCTACTTCCCCTACACCACTTATAGCACATCCCTGTACAGGAGCATCACCCATTCTGCCTTCTTCTGCTCAATTGTAAATTACTGTAACACCCTCCATCATGGGTTCAAAGTCAAAATCAATGAATGTGGTACCACTTTGACTACACCCATTATGCAAGCCTTCCATGCCCACACCAAATACCAGGCGTCACACCTAACAGCACAGCAGATCACAAATTTAATTGGTGAGATGATGGCCTTGGATCTGCAGCCATTTTTCATTGTGGAAAACACAAGTTTCCACAGACTGCTGCAGCATTTGCACCCCAGGTATGGTATACCATCATGGACCACATTTTCATGTACTGTAGTACCCAATATTTACCATGAATTGAGACAAGAAGTTGCCAGACTACTAGCCCAGGCTGTTGGGGGAGTTTTCCACTGCACAACTGACATGTGGACCAGCATGAATTCAAATCATGCATATATGTCACTGACAGCAATCTGGTGTGTTGCAGATGTGGTAGTCACTGGTGGTGATGGTGGTACTATCACCAGTTCTGTCTCTTCTCCCACTGTCTGCAGGTCTGCTTTGCTAAATTTCAGTGTTATGGAAAAGGATCACTGGGTTGTAAACATACTGTCATTCCTGCAAGAGATGTTGAGCTCATGAACTGATGGCAAATCTTTTCAGGTAGGGTTTGTGGTCACAGACAATGCTACAAATATGATAAAAGCCCTTAGAGATGACAATTTTGAGGGGATACACTGCTTTGCTCATACACTAAATTTGGCAGTGACAAAGGCATTGGCAAACACAGTAGAGGCAGACCACACAGTCAATGTAGACAGAAGCATATGTAGCCACTTCCGTCACTCTGTGAAAGCCACAAACCATCTCCATCAGCTACAAGAGCATCTTCAAATGCTGCAGCATCATGTCATCCAGGATGTACAGACTCAGTGGTACTCCACCTACTACATGCTGCAAAGGCTTCTGGAGCAGAAATGGGCCCTTCATGAGATAAGCATGGAAACTGATATAGGGGGAGTCCTTGGACATCAGGAATGGGCTGTGACTGAGGGCTTGCAAAAGGTTTTAGCCCCATTTGAAAGGAGCACTCATCACCTTAGCTCTGATTCTGCACTGCTAAGTCCGGTAATTTCTGCTGTACAGATCCTGAAAAAAGCCATGAGGAGATGCAGTGAAAATGCTGAGAAAGATTCAAACCAGGTCACAGGACCACTGATATCCCTTGTGGAAAATCTCAGCACAGAACTACAAGTTAGATTTTCGGATCTCTGTTCCAATGAAAAGGATACATTTACCACTATGTTAGATCCATGTTTCAAGTGCAAGGTACTACACAATGCCCACTCACAGGCTAACAGAGTTTCATAAGCAGATGTGCTCAGAACTTAGCGTCTGCATGCTTAGGTCGATGAGACCAGCAGGTAACCCTATCGATGAGCCAGCGTCACAATCATGAACTGAAAGCAGTATGGAAAACCTTGAGAAGGAGGGTGACTGTTGGGCTGAATTCAACTCATCACTACAGGCTGAGCAGCAGAAGATAACAGAACAACAATCACAGTTGGTACTCAAGCTGCTGAATAGTTATTTCAATGAGCCTCTGTAGTCATTCTCCATAAATCCAGTGGAGTACTGGATCAAAAGGATGAAAGCATCTCTGCACTTGGCACAGTTCACCCTTTGATATATCTGTTGCCCCCCAACCAGTGTACCGTCTGAATGAATGTTCAGCACTGCTGGAGATGTGGTGGAACCTCACTGATCCTCACTTGACCCAGCACATGTGGAACAACTTGTGTTTATAAAAATAAATCTACTTCACCTTGGGTACATGTATGGCCACTAAAACTGCATTAAATAATTGTCTTGTACTTGATACAACATTTGTGTGTTGTAGCATGGACCAATACACAATCCATTCTGTGTTAACCATCATTGTTCTGTTACCAAATAAGCACAACATGTTAACATTTAGTCAAACATGTTCATATTCATAGTCATACTAACACAAATCTTTGGCCAGCACACTTTTTCTTTATTACTTCCACTGTCATGGTGTATTCTTTAGAAAGTACATGCCCTGCAGTACCCAGTGCCCAAAACTGCCACCCACCTATTGACTGCTGTTCCTAATAAACTATCCTCAACTGGTGTTGCTACATCTCTCTTATTACCTGTGTGGCTGGTGTCCATATTCCATCCATCCCTTTAACAGCTTTCCAGATGCCAGTTACCAGTGTGGCATCACCAGTCTCAAGTATTTTGCATGCATAAAATATGGCAGTTACCAGTGTGGCATCACCAGTCTCAAGTATTTTGCATACATGAAATATGGCAGTTAACAGTGTGGCATCTCCAGTCTCAGTGTTTCCCATGCCTGAAATATGGCAGTTACCAGTGTGGCATCACCAGTCTCAGTGTTTCCCATGCCTGAAATATGACAGTTACAAGTGTGGCATCACCAGTCTCAAGTATTTTGCATGCATGAAATATGGCAGTTAACAGTGTGGCATCACCAGTCTCAAGTATTTCACATGCATAAAAATATGGCAGTTACCAGTGTGTGGCATCACCAGTCTTAGAATTTTGTGTGCACAAACTATGGCAGTTAACAGTTTGACATCTCCAGTCTCAGTATTTCCCATGCCTGAAATCTGGCAGTTACTAGAGTGGCATCACCAGTCTTAGTATTTCCCATGCCTGAAATATGGAAATTAACAGTGTGGGATCACCAGTCTCAGTATTTCCCATATCTGAAATACGGCAGTTACAAGTGTGGCATCACTAGTCTCAAGTATTTCACGTACATACAATATGGCAGTTACCAGTGTGGCATTACCAGCCTCAGTATTTGATGCAGAAGCAGCACATGACAGCCTCTGGCACCAGTGTACAAGCCAAACTGCTGTGACCTCCTCATCTTCTTACTAAAGCACCAGTGGCAGAAGAAGAAGAAGAAGAAGAAGAAGAATCAGCATTTATATGGTGCTTTTCATACACAGAGTATCCCAAAGTGCTTTGCAAACAGTGTTAGGCTGGCAGTGAAGTGACTGAATGTGTAGTGGTGGCTATATCACACATTAACACCCCCACACAACCTGGACAAGTGCATGATCTGTTTTTTGGTTTTTATGGGATGAGGAATGTTGGCCAGGACACCAGGAATGTTCCCTACTCTTTGTGAAGAGTGCCCTGGGTTCTTTTACTTCCCACTGGACACCCACCAGGAGAGCACCTGGATGGTTAGAAGGGACCTCAGTTTAACGTCTCACTCAAAGAACGGCACAGCACAGCAGTACAGCACCCCCTAATACTGCACTCAGATGCCAGCATTTTAGGTATGAGTCCAATCCTGGTGTGGGATGAGAACTCATGACCTTCTGGTCCAGAGGTGGATGTGCTACCAGCTGTGCCATGGGGCACCAGTGTACAAGATAAAGTGCCATGACTTCTTCATCCTCCTCCTGAAGCACCAGCAGCACAAGACAGCCTCTAGCACCAGTGTACAAGCTAAAGTGCAACTACTTCTCTTAGTCCCCCTCCTCCTGAAGCCATTTTAAGGAGTTCTATACCAATTCTCCATTAAGGAAACTTATCTACCTGAATAACAAATACAAAATAACGAATACCTCGGACCCTAATACTGAATACTCGGGAAATGATATTTGCACTGCCCTACTGTCCAGAAAATATTCCTAGATAGGGCATACTACAGTATAAACCAGAAATTTTAGGCCACTTTATAAAAAATGACTCAAACAAATGCTGGAACTTATGTGGATTAAAAGCAAATCTTTTCCACTGCTTGTGCGATTGCTTTAAAATTAAACCTCTGTGAGCAATTATGGCTAAATGGTTATCAGAGATAACTGGGATAAATGTTAGTAATTCCTTTTTAACTATGATTTTGAATGATGCTGAAGGGCTGGGATTGGATTATACCCAAATGAAAATATTATATGTGGGTACCAAGAGCACAAAGAGACATGTACTGGGTAACTGGAATACTCAAGTAATATAATTTTTGCCAAAACATAAATGGTGGTTCCAACTGAGGGAAGTAATTCTTTATGATAATTTATTGCAGGAGATATTGGGATATTACATGGACTTTATGAATAATACCAATGCTAAAGAAGACTTTGTACCACTGTGGGAATTGAAGTAAGTTCCCAAGGGGGGGAGGGTTGTATAGTTGTCTCAAATGGAATGTAGTGTATGTATTTATGCAGAATTTTTCCAAGGCTTTTAAGGAAATAAGGCTAAAGTATTGTTTTTAGTTTATGGATATGTTTTTCTGTTGTTAAAATAAAAAAATAAAATTGTTGCAAAAAAAAAGGAGACACTGTATGTGCCACATCCAGACTCAGAAGTACCTAAAGTATACAACCATTGCCCTGAATCTGGCAAGCCTTTCTGATTAGCCACAACTGGAGCCATAGGTAGAGTCAAACTGCATTATGGCCACATTGGATAAACTCCTCACTGGGGGTTCTGGTCTAGTCTCCAGATAAGAAGAAGAACTCAAACTCCAAAGCCATTTCTTTAAAGGGTCTTTGTAACCCCATTATTGTAGCAAGTCAAGGATGGGCCCAGCTACAGGGAGAATTTGTGTACTACCAACAGCTGTGGGGTGTTACAATGCCTGCAACTATACCAATGCAATTTTCTGAACTCCATCCTAAACTCTGTAGACTGTGCAGACAGCAAACAACTCCTTGTAGCTCAAACAGTATCCTCAGACCCTCAGCCTGCCAAGGACCAGCAGAGTGATAAACTGGTTCCTGATGGGCAGTGAGGGTGTGTGTGTGTGGAAAAAGAAGAAATAGTTTGACCTAGGGCGGGAAGAGAGTATCTGCTGTGCAGAACAGGCAGCTGGACTGTTGCCTCACATAAGAGGCTAAAGATCGTTTTTTGCCTCCCACAAGCACAGGGTGCTACTATGCAGTTCAACAGCTTCCTGACAGCAGTATCAGGGTTGTGGTGGATGCAGAGTAGCTGCCATGAAGTGGGCAAGCCAGCAGGAAGAGTCACATGTCCCACGAACCTCACGCTCTCCTGTCCTGTGGAGCAGCTTTGAAGCAGCAAGCGGAAAATACTGCATAACTGGCTGGTATTTTAAGGAAGTACCCCACACAATGGTCAGTCAAACATTTGCTTAGACTAGCCCCCCTCCTGAAATATTTGCTGTTCAGTTGAATGAGTGGGAATGAGTAGACACACTCCTGAAATGGAGGGATTGAGTTATGTTATTTAACCCCTGCAGGTTTAAATGAGATATTTGACAATAGGCATGCCCTGTGAACCCACTTGGATTTCATATTTCTATTGATACACTGTTGCTCTCTTCTACTGTGTATAATCAACTGTTTTCTTCTCTATATAGTAATTTATTGGATATCACATTCTATTTTTGGGAATGTGGAAGATTAGTTTTTGTGTCATGCTCTGTTAGCATGAATGAAAGAAAATGAATCTGGGAAAGGAGGTTCATTGCATATGGTTTGTTCACATATATATAATCCTGCTTTCTGTTAGTCTTTGAGTCTCATCATTTGTTATTATTATTGATATTATTATTTTTATGGTATGGACTTTAAATTGAAGCAAGGAATTACATGTATATTTTGTAGCCTTTTAATGAATGAGATTATCCCACCCTCCACAATGTATTTGCTTTATTTACTTAAATAGCAAGTCATAATGAATTATTATGAAGGGGAAATTGTGTATTTCTGCAATTGTTGCTAAATTAATTAATTTAAAGGGCTGCATTGTTTTTAATGAGTGTTTCTTATAAATTGAATTGGTCTTTGTATATTTGTGTGTCTGTTCTTTATACTTTATTTGGGTCTTAAGCATAGGCACACCCCTGAAATGGAGGCATTGTCAGCTTAGAGGGACGGAGTGGATCCCAGGTGTCAGAAGGGTATAAAAGATGAGAAGACCTACACACACTATGCCTACATTTGAAGACACAGGGCAGGATTTTCAAAAATCTTGATTATTGCACAATTCCTGATTTTTGACTATGCCATATGAAACTAAATGCACCAAAGTGTTGGACTGATATTTTATAACTTTTAGGCACCTTTGTGACAATTTTCCTGCTTTATAGTTGAAAAATGACGTGTGCTTCATTATTCTGATGCATGCATCATTTTCTGTGTAGAACTTGTGGAACTTGTGACAAACAGACTATATTTTATGTGCTCTAACATTTTCACAACAGTAGCAAAATTGTGCAAAAACATGGCACAAGTCATAATGTGCCTCCTGAAGGCCTTTTACTGTTACACATTTTTCTTTAAAATGTGTTAGTGGTTTACAGTGTAAGGGCACTCCGATTCCACAACACAGTGAACCATTTGAGGCTAAAGCTTCTCAGATTCGTGAAAGAAAATACCAAATTAAAACAGACTGCACTGGGATCACCTGATTGGCACTCTTTATAAGTACAACTCCACTATAGAAATATTGCAAAGACAGAATGTAGAATTACAAAATGCTTATACAGTACCTTGGATATGTGGTTAAGTATGCCATCCCTTCCTATTGGTTAACCTCTTCAGTGCAGTTGAGAGGTTTCTCACGAAATGTAGAACTTGGTATTTTTGAAATCCAGCAACACAAGCCTCTTATGTTGGCTCCAAAATGGGTGGTTGTTGAAGAGGCTTTGGGGATCCTAAAGCAAAACATACCCATGTATTTTGGGTGTACCCTCATTTAAAGGAATATTGGACAGGGATTGGGAATGCATTAAACCAGACATTTACAGATCAAGACCTCGTCACCAGTTCTCTGGTATTATTGTCTATTCTGAGGGAGGGGATTAGAAGGATGACCTTAAAAATCTTGTTGATTTTAATGCTGGCTGCTAAGTAAGTAATCACGTACAGGTGGTTAACAGATAACATTCCTTCCAGTGAAGCATGGTTTTCTGTGGGGAATGCAATTTATAAACTGGAAATGTTCACTTTTAATATCCATGACTGCAGAGAGGGAGGATGAATGTTTGCACTGAAGAGTGTTGTTTCAATTGGATATTAATGCTGTTTGTATTCCTTTAACAACTGGATATGACAGCAAAGCAAATACACTGTTTGTTCTGATAGATTTTATCATAATGCATCATATATTGAATAATTCAAACCACGGTATTTCTGCTGGTTTTCCATTCCCAAAAACATCTGGAGCCATATATTCTAAAGTTTTCCAGTGGGCAAAGTGAATGCCAGCTTTTGCTGGGGGTTTGTGCCCACGTGCAATGTTCAAAGCAGTCAGGAATGCATACTAAGTGGGTTAGTACACACTCAAGGATAAGTGCACAAAGGGAGGGGTTGGGAAATGATTATGGGTGCAGCACAACATTCAACCTGTTAGTGCTGCACAAATGGAATATTTCAGGCCAACTTTTGCTGTGCAGTGATTGCTGAGAAGAAGCCCAATGTACTCACGGCAACCCCTAGTGGCCGGCAGAGCCACTGCAGCCAACAACCACATTGGTGGTTGGAGGAGCACAGCTGCTCCCTGGTGTCCAGTGGTGTCCCTAACCTCTGATCCCCTTTCCCCATTAAACATAAAGTATTCCCTTGTATCTAGTGCCCCCGTCCAGTCCCCATTCCCATTAAACATAAAGTGTTCACTGGTGTCTAGTGGTCCCCCACCCTCTGAACTCTGGCCAAGTCAAACATAAAGGGCCCGATATCCAACGGGTGACATAGGGCTGCATCAAGCCCTACATCAAACCCTTTTTCCTTTTTTTTTTTTGTGCAGCTGCATAAAACATCTTTGCCACAACTGTGTCCGATTTTGGTAAGTCAGTTGCAGTTATGACAGTTTACCTGATTTATGGCAGCATGCACCAAATATTTAGCACAAGCTCCATGAAAAAGGTACCTGAGATTGCCACAAGATAGACCAGAAAAAGTTGATCTAACTTGTGGCAGTTGGTGCATGTGATTAAAAATCCTGGTCACCGGTCAAGAGAATGCAATAATCCCTCTGCGCCATATATTTGGTGCACCCGGTTCTTCTGGTATTTGGGGTCATTTGAAAATCTGGCCCAAAGTATTACTTGCTGTCTAGTGCTCCCCCTGCCCTCAGAACCCCATCCCTGCTAAGAAGCAAACAGTCCCTGGTGTCTAGTAGTCCCTGCCATCCTTTGATCCCTGGCCCATTTCAAACTTAAGTTTTCCCTGGTTTCCAGTGGCATCCCACACCCTCTGATAACTCACCACAGTTTCGTACAAAAAGTCTCTGGTCTTCAGCAGACCCTGCACCACCCACACCTGGTAAACCTCACTTCCACCACCTTATCATAATTGCCTGTGCTGTGGGGACTGCATATGGGGCCTCCACAGCACCAGCAATTATGGTAAGTAGGTGGCAGAGTGGTGTACCCAGTACAGGCAGTGTGGGATGGGGGCTGCTAAATGCCAGGGATTTCTTGTATGAAACTAAGGCAAGCAATCAGAGCATGGGTGGGGGGACCACTAGATACCAGGGAATAATGTGATTTTAACAGAGCCATAGATCAGAAAGTGGGGGGCACTGGACAACAGGGAATAGTTTAATTTTAATGGGGCCAGGAAATGGAGGATGGGGGGGACCACTGAATACCAAGGTCTGCTTTACTTTTTGGGGAAGGGTGATCAGAGTGTGGAGGGCCAGCAACATGAAGGGCACAAACCTGTCACCGCTTCCATGCAAATAAGCCCATAATGGGGATGCATGTGGCTCCTTGGCACCTTGCATGCCCAGTGCACTTATTTGCATTGTGCCAGCAGAATATTGCACCAGGCGCTCCTAGCACTATCAGGTCTGGAAGTGCTGTTCCCTGCACTTTCATGATCCATGTCAGGGCAGTGCTACTCAATGTAGCACTGCACTGACATGCCCCTATATTCAGTCGGATAGTGCTGGTATACTATCTGACTGACTATTCTATCCTTGGGTCATGGGCAAATGTAGCACAAACCTTTGCACTCCAATTTTGTTCCTTTTACAATATTGGGCCTCTGGACTTTAAGGGATTTCACATTTCATGCATATGTAGACTTTCGTTTGTATTGAATGTGCCAGTGTATTGTAATGTCTTCTATACTGCCTGCTCTACTCTTTGTGCTTTACAAAATACATTTTATAAAAATTTATAAAAAAGATGCCAAATCAGAACTTTCTGACATTCCATTGAGGATTTATAAAGCCATAAATGGACTTGGCCGCCATTACATTTGAGGGCTACTTGTGACCTGCAAGAAAGATCTTTGGGGTTACAGAGTCCTTCACTTGGATACTCAGAGACCTCCCCCCTTCTAGGTTAAAATCATCTGGAGACTGAGTTTTCCATGCTGCTGCCTAATGGCTCGGAAACTCTCTCCCAAGCTGCATCCATTTTGCCCTCTTGATAGGAGTTTTTAAATGAAAATTGAAAAGCTGGCCTTTCAGATCAGCCTTTTAAGTTGATTGCTTGTTTAATTGATCTACGCCATTAGCAATTTAGACTGTTGAGGCAGAGCAAATCAAAATATTGATCTATAAATTGCCATTGTGGATATGGGTTATTTTGCATAATGTTTCTGTGTATTTAGATTGTAAAGTGCTTTGAGCCATGTAAAGGCACTAGGTAAGTAATACATCTATATTTTCACTGCAAAAAGACTGTGTTACTGGATTTCTATCTGCAGTGACAAGACAGTATGTTTGTCTTGTGCTGTGTATGCTGCAGCTACAATTCCATGAAGATAGCACATCAGACCTACTGCATTTTTGACATCTGGAAACAGCTGTATGTTGTTTGTCTTACTTGATGATGGCTGTCTGTGGTTGTTTGTGTGGCTTGTCCTGTTGCTGTTTGGGGGGGTTGGGGAGTTAGAACTGGAAACTCTAATGCCAAAATACCCTACTTTTGTTGTTTTTGTTGAACACTAACTGGTGCAATAATGCAGTTTTTTTCAATAATTTCATTTTTTTGGTGGTGTGGGGGGAATCGAGGATTGGTATCTCTTTGGGACCTTTGTGAACAGATACTTGTGGCTGCGGCTACACCAATATGCCATTGCTAGCTCCTCTCTGAAATGAAAACAAACTATTATAGGGTTGCATTGCAAGTTTTAAAGTCTTGCAAAGTTCAGACATGGTAACTTGCACACTTTTTTAAAGAGTTAAAAAGAATTGTGCATACATGAAAAAAAGCCTGCCATTCCCAAGATGGCCACCATGACAACAGTGCACATGTGCAATTATCGACGACACTCACGCATGTGCAATGAGCTCACAGTGGCCATCTTGGGTATAGTGGGCTATTCCAGAACTAATGAGTGTCCAAAATATATAGTGCGCCCGCTGAGAGGAGGGACTAGTGCAGCCGCAGAGGAGAGGGACCATGGAGAAATAACAGTACAACACTGACCGCAGCACTGTTTTATTTATTTTTTATTTTATTTATTTATTTATTTATTTATTTAGCTTTTGCTGACCGGGTAAGTGCACTAGACAAATCCTGCCTATTTTCAGGCACAACCCGGGGGAGGGGGATACAGATGAATGCCAACTGACCTTGAACCAGATTAAGCTGTTGGTGGTATTTTTAGTGAATGAGGGAAATTTGGCCAGGACACCGGGGAATTCCCCATCTCTCATCAGTAGGGGGACTTCTGTTGCACAAACATGGATGTTTCAGTTCGGTGTCAGCACCACGCTGGTGCTGCACCTTCTTTGGATACTGTGCTGCTGTCTGCGGCAGCCCCTGTCTTAATTTGGCCTCCAGAGATGCCTACTAATATGGAAGAGGTTTCACATACCTTGCGATCGGAGACAGCACACGCCAGCACTACGAGAGAGCATGTACCCTTAGGACAGCCTATTTTGGAGCCTTTACTTGTTCTGGAGCTGACTATGTCGGTTTCCAATGCGGAACTAGTTGTTGAGCCATCACAGAGTGTACCGCAGGATGTTCCCCCTTGTGTTTCCACCTCGATTTCCCAGAGAGTTGCTGTGGCTTTGGAGTCACCTTAGGGAGGATCAGAATTGCATTCCCTTCACCAGACAAGCCCTCTGTTGTACACTAAGGCTCTGTCCTTTACTAAGTCTATTCTGTGTCCTAGCTTTGGTCTACAACCTGCTTCGGACATTGCGGATCATACCTGGACTACCATGGGAGCCTTACAAAGTGCAGGATGGAAAAGAACTGCCTCAAGTTCCTGAACTCCGGACCCTTCCTGGGACGCTGATCACCATGGGGTATTATTCTCGCCCACCAGGCCTGCAGCAACCAACAAGAGCTCCAACGAGGTACCTATGCTACAGGACATTTCTATTGTTAAGGACACTATACAATCTCTGCCTCCTACTGTTTCTGGGGCTAATTGGGGGGATATTATGGATTTATAGGATACTGTTTCAGCAATTCATCCTATTAGCTCTGCAGCAGAGCCCCTACCTGTTGACCCACCCCTTCTTACCTTAACTCAGGACTCGGGGGCTTCCACTGTTATTCAGTCTACTCCCTCCTCTGGTAAGACCACTGATTTGGTAGGTAAAGCATCCTCGCCCATTCCAGAGTCCATTCCTGCAGCAGCCACTATACCATCTCTCCTAGATGATCCCTGGGAAGGGTCCTCAACTATGGCTCCTGCATTACAACCTTCCCCCTTGGAACCCCCTCTTGCTTCTGGCAGACGTCCTGTCCTTTCTGATTTATTTAAAAATAAACTGGAACAGGCACCTAGACGCAATGCAGTTCATCTGCGTTATAAAGGTGGCCTTCCAGAATTCCCTGACCGTTATTAAGTGGCTCAGACCATATTGAAAGGTACCATGCATTTTCAGGCTTCTGATATCAATGCCTTAATTCATGTCTCTGGGGAAGAAACTTTTGATATCAGCTATAAAACTAATAGTGGTTTAGGTAGATTCTGGCATAAATATGCCACTTTAAAGAATACCTCTCTTTGGATTCCTTTTTATGTTGTTCCTCTCACTAAACCTGCTGTTTGTACTGTAACCATTATGTTTAGAAATGAGGGTGTGAGTGTTAGTGACATATACCATTGGCTGCAAAATTGTTGTACGGTCTTATCCCCCCCCAAAGCCATTGTAGATGAAGAGGGACTCCGGATGGGAGGATGGAAATTCTGGGTAAAACTTTTCCTGGTTAACTCTGAAGTAATTCACTTACCCAATAGTTTTTTCTTAGGTAAAGATAGGGGTGTCTGCTTTAAAGGGGGACGACCCAGAGCTTGCTACAAATGTGGTGCCCACACACACTTAAGCAGCACGTGTGATTTATTAAAATGTAATCTACGTGGGGGATACGGCCACCCTAGTGTTTCCTGCGAGAATGTGTTTCAGTGTAATTTGTGCAATGAAAAAGGGTATGCCTACCACCAATGTCCCTGGGCAAGCAAGAACCATCAGGAGGGATGGAATCCTGATGTACTGGTACAAAAAGTGCAGAATAAAGCACAAGAATGGCCTATTGCTCAGGTTGCTGTGTCCAACACCATGGACGTTGCCCCCACTTCAACTCCCTCTGGTGGTAGTTGAGCCGCCCATTCTGTTAGCACCCCTTATTGATACTGTGCCTCCTGTTGCTTCTCCACCACATCCTACTACACCTCCTGAGGTTTCCAGTGTGGATCCAGAGGGTTTTCAACCCAGTAGATGAGTCACCAGGGCAACTGCTTGAAAAATTGTGAAAACACTAGACATTCCTTTCTCCAATCCTTTTGATTGTCTCAAGGGAGGAAGAGAGGACTCTGATGGTGATTCAGATACTTCTATATTGTCCTCAGACATGGACCTTACTACTGCTAAACCTCCTGATGTTTCCTGTAAAAAAAACTACTAAATCACAAAAGGGGAGTAAGAAACGAAAGAATATGGCCCTTACAGATGGGAGTGGTTAAATAACTGTTTTGTTCTGGCTTCCATTAGACTAGTCTCTTTCAATGTTTGTAGCATAAAAAGCTACAAGAAGAGGATGTTTTTTTTTCATCTCGCTGCTTCTATCCCCATTGATATTCTTTTTTTACAAGAAACCCGCCTAACCACCCTTTTTGAGGTTCAGCAACTTAAACGGGGATGGATTAAAGGCCTCTCATATTAGACTTTTGGGGGGGATGTTACTGATGGTGTGTCTGTTCTGTTTTTCTCCTTGGTGTTTTCCATTACACACATTATTGATGTTTGTCCTGGTAGGGCACTGATCCTGGACTGTACCTTTCAAGTTCATCATTTTCGTTTAATTAATATCTATGGCCCACAAACTAAGGTTACTCGTATTGATTTATTCGACCTGGTGAAACCTTATTTGTGTACAAAGAAACATGTTATTTGGGGAGGGGATTTCAACTGTTTGATTGATGTTGCATACAGGGTGGCAGAGGGGAAGAAAATTTATTGTGACTACCTTACTTTGTCTAACCTAGTGAAGGATATCGGTCTCACTGATGCATACCGATCCTTACATACTGATGCTGGCCATACCTATCATAGATCTCTTTTTTGCACTCAGATTGATTATTTTTTTTCTTCTCAACACTGTGTTCCCTGTACTGTTTCTCTCCACCCTACAGAACTTTCTGATCATCATTTACTAACTTGCATGTCTCTCTTGAATATCTCCCCACTTTCACTATCCTCCGCTTCAACTCAGTGGAAATTGAACAACTATCTATTCTCTTCTATTGCTATGCAAGCCCAAGTTTGTCTCCTCTTTCATGCCAGAATCTCGGTTCTATGTTGTTATGATTCTATCCTAGCATGATGGACAGATACAAAATTAGGTATACGTAATTTTTTCCAGATTATGGGAAGACAGGTGGTCCGTGATATATACATTACATATTTGACTCATAGGAATCAATTATACAAACTGCTCTCTTTGTCTGCTACTTCCCCTATTGATTATTCTTCCTACATTACTAATGTAAAACGTCACATGTCTGCATACCAGTATGAAAGTGCCCGTACATTGGAATTTTTTATGAGGGTAGGATCTTTGACTTCCCCCTCTGCAAACCCATTTGCAGCACATAAAAATAGGATTCGGACTACGGTTATGCATGGTTTATTAAATCAACAGGGTACCACTGTTTATGATATTCCTGGCATGATGTCTATTGTACATTCTCATTTGCAACATCAGTTTTGTACATCACCACCTACATTGCCAGACGTGTCTTCATTTTTTTCGGCCCCATTCCCACAGTTCCCTATGTACCATATTTCGGAACTCGTTGCCTTAATTACACAGGAGGAAGTGGCATGTGCCATCGCTCACCTTCAGTTGCAGGTCACCCCGGGCCCTGATGGCTTAACACACAAGTTTTACAAAACATTTCGAGATGATTTTTTGGAAGTACTGACTCAAGTTTTCAGTTATATCCTACAATCTATGGAAGACATCTCTGATTTTGGTATGCCCTTTCTTAAGTTCATCTATAAGAAGGGAGATACCTGCTCTTTACAAAATTGGAGACCTCTTCATCTTCTTAATACAGAATATAAACTCTTGGCTAGAATTCTTAGTACACGTTTATTACATGTTGCTCCTAACCTTATTGACCCTGCCCAATCATGCGCTGTTCTGGGATGTTCTATACACACAAATCTTTTTCTCCTCTGAGATATTTTTGAGGCCAAAAGCCGTAATGCTGTTTCGGGATTTGTTCTTTCCCTAGACCAAGCAAAGGCATTTGATTCAGTACAACACTCGTACTTATTACAGGTCATGAAATCCTATGGTATTCCAGCAATTTTTCTCCACTGGCTCACTCGTATATTTTCCCTGTCCTACTTTGCACCTATAGTAAATGGTTTTGTGGGAGATACTCTTCTCCAGATGATTGGAATTAGTCAAGGCTGTCCGTTAAGCCCGTTGTTATATACTTTTGCATTGGATCCTGTAATCCATCAAAATAGATGGGATTCTTTTATTATAGGTCTTGCACCTTACCCAACCTTACCCCCAGTTAAGATTTCTGCATATGCAGATGATGTTGTGTTATTTGTTAGGAATAAAGCTTCGGGAGACTGGGCTGTTGGCATATTTCAAACTTTTTCGGTACTTTCAGGGGGCACTCTTAACCTTTAGAAGAGTGTCTCTATCCCCTTAGACCCGGAATCTGCAGAAGTCTCTGATGTGGGTGGTATTTGGACTTGTACATCTCCTCACGGTATCTTAGGGATCTGGTTTAATGTCACGGATATAGCCACCTATAACTGGGAAAAACGCCTTAGTATTGGGGAGTCTAAGGTTAACATTTGGAAGTCATGGAAATTAGGGAAGAGAAAGAGGGTATTAGTTGTTAAAAAATGTATCCTTCCCATTTTTTTGTTTCTTAGTTATGTATATGCTTCCCTCCGACATTTAGAAACCAGAGTCTTTAGAGTGTTCTTTCAGATGGTATGGGGCAGTCGCCTCAATCCTGTTAAGTGTGACATCGCATATTTGCCTATCTGCCAGGGAGGACTTGCCACGATTCACCCTACTGCTTTTTTTCTTTCCTTTTTTCTTTTTCAACTTTTTCTTAGAGATCGATTCACATCCCAAGTTTGTGATACCTGGATAAGTTATGCCATGAGCACTGTAATAGATAACTGAGACATGCTCCCTCCTATAATTTCCCATGTCCCTTGTTTTCCAGCTTATGCTGTAGATAGTTTTCTAAAGCTGCGCTGTTGGAAACTTAGTAAAACATCCATTCTAACGCTATCTAGAAAGCAATTATATAATACTTTTGTAAATATTTCCAGACCAGTATTACAGTTTCTGTTGTGCCCTCCTTCTCAACTAGACTGTGTTCTGTCCCTGCTTCAAGATACAAGAATCCCTTTATATGTGGGATGTTACTTGGCTGTGTTGTCACGGGCGATTACCTGTCCAAGGGAATTTAAAACATAAATCCTTCCAGGAACGGTACTGTTCTAAACCTTCCTGCACTCACATTGAGGAAACTATATCTCATTTTTTTTTGACTGCCCAGATGCTATTTTATTTTGGAAAACAGTAGCTAATAAATGGAAATGGCCATTTCAAAGCAGGATTGCATATCAGATTCTGATATTAGGGGATTTCTCTACTCCTTGGCTGTAGTTTCATCCCAGTACCCTCAGATTAATTTTTGCTGTCTGTAAATAATATATATGGCAAGCTCACTGTCAATATGTCCTACAAGTTCCGACCTTTCCACCCAATATTATACAACAAATGGAAAATGCCTTATTGACTGTTATGGAATTGGAGCATAAACAACTTTCAATTACTCATTTTACTTCCTTTTGGAAGAATGTACATATTTTGCATTAATTGTTAATGTCTCACTGTTTTGGAGATATCACTATTTTTTGTTTATGTATTTTGCTTTCTTATGACTGCAATGTTTTATTTCTTATATGTTGTTAGACCTTTTTCATTTGTTCTTTCATGTACAACTTGATGTTATGTTTATTTTGCTTAATACAGTTCCCCTACTCTTTTCAATAAGTGCCATAGGATCTTTAACATCCACCTGAACTACCACCAGAACAGGCAGATGGGACCTCAGTTTAATGTCTCATCTGAAAGACGGCACCTCAGAAGCACAGCACCCCTCTCACACTGCACTACAGTGCCAGTACTGAGATATTAACCTAAGTGCCAGATGTGGGTACTGAACCCACAGCCCACTGATCTCCCGGCCTCAGAGGCGAGCGTGCTATCTACTGAGCCACTGACACTGCTATACATAGAAGGCCACAGTGCCTGAAAATGGTCACATGCTTCCAGAGTCCATTTTTCCTTCTCCTAGCAAACAGCTGCAGGGCTCTGACTATACAACCATAAAAAGAGCTCTACATCTAAGTTAGGTGATGTCCAAACAATGATAGATGTCATTTTTTTGAAAGAATGACTTATGACAGGAATACTGATGCTACAAAGTAAATTATAAAAATCACATCCATACAGAATTGCTTTAAAAATGTGGTCGCCACATCCAGAAAAATAAAACAACAAACAACAAATCCTCAAAATAGGCATTATGAAACCTAAGCATGATTAAACAGTTTCCTGGGATTATTTAGCCACATTTAGCCCTCTTCTTACATTTTCTGCTGTCAATGGAAGAAAAATGAACTGCTAGTGTCATTTATTACCTGCACCTTAACTGCTGTGTCACTCTCATTCAGACAACAGAGGAGACTGTGAGATTAGCATATTTCAGGTCGGAGTCAGACATTTTTATTTGTTTGCTGAATGTGTTGCAAAAAAAACCGTTAACAGTCAGTACTAGGCAGAGAGGTCTGTTTTTACAAGGCAATGTGATGTAAGGAGACATTAAAAAGTAAGGGGTCATTAACACATGAACACGGATGACTAAACATCTACATTGTGGTGACAATGTCAACAGTAACCTTGCAGAAATGTGATATAAAACAGGTGTGCCTCACTTCGATAAACCTGTTAATAAATATGGCTGCTTAGGTTTTTCACTTTACTTTGAAACTCCAGTCTGTGTTCCATCACAATTACTATGTCTAGTGGCCATACTGTAAATTAGTAATAAAAGTCCAATGGATCAACTCAGTAATGCAGTTTCAACTTTTTGCCACATGAGAAGTAAGATTGCCCACATCATAATAATAATAATTAATAATAAAACGGTGCCTCTCTGCTAATAGATACATGAATGATCAAGGATATATTACTATATCTAGCGGCAACATATGGTAGTGTCTCACAGTCTTGGATACTACGGTACCCAGTTACAAAGTTGCTTCATTATGTTGCAACTGGCATAAGATAAACTCTGGTCAGAGCCAATATGGCTGTGGAAAGCTTTTGGGATGCTTTTACCTGTTATTTCTAATGAATTTGCACAATGCACAGTGCAGATCTGCTGAGAGGCAGTTTCAATGTGGTCTTCCTTTTATACAGTTTTACAATATATTTTCCTAGAATATGCCTGCTGATTCCTATATATTTAGCCTGGATAGTTCACAGAAGAAATGGCATCTTATTTTCATGTGGTGAAGCATTTGCAGTAGGATGCTGGAATCTGTCATACATAGGGAGAAAATGTGTGCAAGCGATAACGTCCAGTTGCCATACACCTCAGGCACTCGCATGTGGATCCATCATCCCGGTGCTGCTGCACTACTCAGTGTGGGTGAAAGCCGATGCTGTACTCACTCACACAGGTACCGGAACAGGCATGTCACAGCCAACCTATTTGTTTGTGCAATTGGGGAACCACAAACGCACTATCCATAGCCTGGATCGTACACTACAAATGCTTCTGCAGGATACCGCACCCCATTGCACTCAGGATACCTCAGCAGTCCGGAGGGTGGCATGTTACACAGGGGAACAGGGAAGAGTTTTTGACAGCTGGATGATACAGCATCGATAAGGCATACATTGGAGGTATGTCATTTCCCTTTTACGGTTTTCCAGGGATATACACACAGCTGCATACACTGGTGGGTCCACAGCTTGGGTAGTGCCCCAATGTATGGTATAACCACTTGGGTCATTCTGGGGTGAAGGTCTCCAGCCTGGGTCCAATGAGTGCAATCCCAGTTTGGGATGAGAACCCATGACATTCTGGTCCAGAGGTGAATGTGCTACCAACTGTGACACATGGGCACCAGTGAACAAGACAAAGTGCCATGACTCCTTCATCCTTCTCCTGAAGCACCAGAAGCACGAGACAGCCTCTGGCACCAGTGTACAAGCCAAAGTACAAATACTTCTCATCCTCTTCCTCCTGAAGCCATTTTAAGGAATTCTATAGCAAATCTCCATTACGGCAACTTATCTACCCGAATAACGAATACCAATTAATGAAAACCTGGGACCCTAATACTGAACATTCGAAAGAATATTCAGGAAATGGTATTTGCACAACCCTACTATCCAGAAAAACATCCTAAATAGGGCATACTACAGTATAAACCAGAAATTTTAGGCCACTGTATAAAAAATGGCTCAAACAAGTGCTGGCACTTACACGGCTTAAAAGCAGACCTTTTCCACTGCTTGTGGGATTGCCCTAAAATTAAACCTCTGTGGACAATTACGGCTAAATGGTTATCAGAGATAACTGGGATAAATGTTAGAAATTCCTTTTCAACTATGATTTTGAATGATGCTGAAGGACTGGGATTGGATTACACCCAAATGAAAATATTATATGTGGGTACCATGAGTACAAAAAGACATATACAGGGCAACTGGAATGCTCAAGTAACAGAACTTTTGCCAAAACATAAATGGTGGTTCCAACTGAGGAAAGTAATTCTTTTTGAAAATTTATGGCACTAGATATCGGGATATTACATGGACTTCATGAATAATACCAATGCTAAAGAAGACTTTATATCACTGTGGGAATTGAACTAAGGTCCCAAGGGGTGGAGTGGGGATATGTACAGTTGTATTAAATTTAATGTAGTGGATGAATTGATTTAGAATGTTTCCAAGGCTTTTAAGGAAATAAGGCTAAAGTATTGTTTTTTTGGTCTTCTATATGGATATGTTTTTCTGCTGTTAAAATAAAAATAATAAAATTGTTGTTGCAAAAAAAAGGAGATACTGTATGTACCTCATCAAGACTCAGAAGTACCTAACGTATACTACCACTGCCCTGAATCTGGCAAGCATTTCTGATTAGCCATAACTGGAACCATAGGTAGAGTAAAACTGCATTATGGCCACATTGGATAAACTCCTCGCTCGGGGGTTCTGGTCTAGTGTCCAGATAAGAGGAAGAACTCAAACTCCAAAGCCATTCCTGTAAAGGGTCTTTGTAACCCCATTATTGTAGCAAGTCAAGGATGGGCCCAGCTACAGGAAGAATTTGGATCCTACCAGCAGCTGTGAGGTGTTACAATGCCTGCAACTATTCCAGAACAATTTCCTGAACTCCATCCTAAACTCTCTAGACTGTGCAGACAGCAAACAATTCCTTGTAGCTCTAATAGTGTCCTCAGCCCCTCGGCCTGCCAAGGACCAACAGAGAGATAAAGTTGTTCCTGATGGACAGTGGGGGGGGTTGAAAAAAGAAGAAACAGTTTGACCTGTGGGAGGAAGAGAGTGTCTGCTGTGCACAGCAGGCAGCTGGGCTGCTGCCCCACTTAAGAGGCTGATGATCATTTTGTTCCTCCCACAAGCACAGGGTGCTACTGTACAGTTCAACAGTTTCCTGACAAAAGTATCAGCAGTGAGGTGGATGCAAAGTAGTCACCATGAAGTGGGCATGCCAGCAGAAGAGTAACATGTCCCAGGAACCTCATGCTCTCCTGTCCTGTGATGCAGCATTGAAGCTGCAAGCAGAAGATACTGCATAGCAGGCTGGTATTGTAAAGAAGAACCCCACAGAAAGGATAGTCAAACATTTGGTGGTCTGGTCTTCCAAATTAGCCCCTCTTCTGAAATCTTTGTTTTTTAGTTGAGTGAGTGGGTCTTAAGAGTGGACACACTCCTGAAATGGAGGAATTAAGTTATGTTCTTTAACCCCTGTAGGATTAAATTAGATATTTGACAATAGGCATGCCCTGTGAACCCACTTGGATTTCATATTTCTATTGATACACTGTTGCTTTCTTCTACTGTGTATAATCAACTGTTTTCTTCTCTATATAGAAATTTATTGTATGTCACATTCTATGTTTGCAGAACGTGGGAAGATTAGTTTTTGTGTCATGCTCTGTTAGCATGAATGAGAGAAAAAGAATCTGGGAAAGGAGGTTCATTGCATATGGTTTGTTCACATATATATAATCCTGCTTTCTGTTAGTCTTTGAGTCTCATCATTTGTTATTATTATTGATATAATTATTTTTATGGTATGGACTTTAAAGTAAAGCAGGGTTTACATGTATGTTTTGTAGCCTTTAAATGAATGAGTTTACCCCCCCCCCCATATCTTTGCTTTATTTACTAACATATCAAGTCATAGTGAATGGGGTGTTTAAAATTGTTATGAATGAGGAAATTGTGTATTTCTGCAATTGTTGCTAAATTATTTAATTTAAAGGGCTGCATTGTTTTTAATGAGTGTTTCTATAAATTGAGTTGGTCTTTGTATATTTGTGTGTCTGTTCTTTACACTTTATTTAGGTCTTATGCATAGGCACACCCCTGAAATGGAGGCATTGTCAGCTCAGAATGACAGAGTGAATCCCAGGCATGGCTCAGTTGGTAGCACATCCGCCTCTGGACCAGAAGGTTGTGGGTTCTCCTCCCACAGCGGGATTGGACTTGCACCTAAAAATCGCTGGCATCCGAGTGCAGTATTGGGGGGGGGGGTGCTGTACTGCTGGGCTGTGCCATCCTTCATCCTTCGGATGAGACATTAAACCTAGGTCCCTTCTGCCCATCCTGGTGTTGTCCTGGTGGGTGTCCAGGTAGAAGTAAAAGGACAAAGGGCACTCTTCGTAAAGAGTAGGGAACATTCCTGGTGTCCTGGCCAACATTCCCCTTCCCATAAAATCGGTTCATGCAATTATCCATTCTGTGTGTGGGTGATGATGTGCGATATGGCCGCCACCACACATTCATTCACCTCACTGCCAGTCTAGCATTGCTTGTAAAGTGCTTTGGGATACACTGTGTATGAAAAGCGCTATATAAATGCTGATGCTTCTTCTAAAAGATGAGAAGACCTACACTCACAGTATGCCTGCATTTGAAGACACAGGGCTGGATTTTCAAGAATCTTGATTATTGCACAGTTCCTGATTTTTGACCATGCCATATCAAATTAAAAGCACCAAAGTATTGGACTGTTATTTTTAAACCTTTAGGCACCTTTGTGACAATTTTCCTGCTCTATGGTTGAAAAATGATGTGTGCTTCATTATTCTGATGCATGCATCATTTTCTGTGTAGAACTTGTGGAACTTGTGGCAAACAGACTATATTTTATGTGCTCTAACATTTTCACAACAGTAGCACAATTGTGCAAAAACATGGCACAAGTCATAATGTGCCTCCTGAAGGCCTTTTACTGTTACACATTTTTCTTTAGAATGATTTAGTGGTTTACAGTGTAAGAGCACGCCAATTCCACAACACAGTGAACCATTTGAGACTGAAGCTTCTCAGATTCATGGAAAAAAAATACCAAATTAAAACAGACTGCACTGGGATCACCTGAGTGGCACTCTTTATAATGGCCTAGTGGAGCTCCTATACAACTCCATTATAGAAATACTGCAAAGACAGAATGTAGAATTACAAAATGCTTATACAGTACCTTGGATATGTGGTTAAGTATGCCATCCCTTCCTAAAGGTTAACCTCTTCAATGCAGCTGAGAGATTTCTCCCAGAAATATAGGACTTTGTATTTTTGAACTCCAGCAATACAAGCCTCTTATGTGGGCCCCACTATGGGTGGTTGTTGGAGAGGCTTTGTGGACCCTAAAGCAAAACGTACCCATGTATCGTTTGTGTGCTCTCATTTAAAGGAATATTGGAGAGGGATTGGGAATGCATTAAACCAGACTTTTACAGATCAAGACCTCCTCACCAGTTCTCTGGTATTATTGTCTATTCTGAGGAAGGGGATTAGAAGGATGACCTCAAAACTCTTGTTGATTTTAATGCTGACTGCTAAGTAAGTAATCACGTACATGTGGTTAACAGATAACATTCCTTCCAGCGAAGCATGGTTTTCTGTGAGGAATGCAATTTATAAACTGGAAATGTTCACTTTTAATATCCATGACTGCAGAGAGGGAGTATGAATGTTTGCACTGATGAGTGTTGTTTCAATTGGATATTAACCCTGATTTTATTCCTTAACAACTGAACATGACAGCAAAGCAAATACACTGTTTGTTCTGATAGATTTTATTATGATGCATCATATTTTGAATAATTCAAACCAAGGTATCTCTGCTAGTTTCCCAGTCCCAAAAACATCTGGAGCCAGATATTCTAAAGTCTACCAGTGGGCAAAGTGAGTGCCAGCTTTTGCTGGGGGTTTCTGCCCATGTGCAATATTCAATGCAAGCAGTCTTTGTTGATTCCCTTGAGGTACTTGAAAGTTTCTATCATGTCCCCCCTCTCCCGAGGAAAGGAGGGAGAGGGGGGACATGATAGAAATTTTCAAGTACCTCAAGGGAATCAACAAAGTCCAAGAGGGTAGCATCTTTCAAAAAAAGAGGTGTGCAAGAACAAGGGGGCACAATTTGAAGATAGAAGTGGGTCGGCTCAGAGGTAATTTAAGGAAGTATTTTTTCATAGAGAGGGTTGTGGATGTATGGAACAGCCTTCCAGAGGAGGTTGTGGAGTCAAAAACAGTGGTGGAATTCAAGCATGCATGGGACAGTCATAAGGAAATTCTAGGGGTTGGGGGTAGGAAGAAGTAGGCTGCTGGTTAACTAGGATCTGCAGCATATCCATCAGGTAGGGAAATGGGCAGACTGGGTGGGCCAAGCGGTCCTTATCTGCCATCAAATTCTCTGTTTCTATGCATACTAAGTGGGTTAGTGCACACTCAAGGATAAGGGCACAAAGGGAGGGGTAAGGAAATGAATATGGGTGCAGCATAACATTCAACCTGTTAGTGCTGCACAAATGGAATATTTCAGGCCAGCTCTTGCTATGCAGTGATTGCTGAGAAGAAGCCCAATGTACTCACAGCAACCCTAGTGGTCAGCAGAGCCACTGCAGCCAACAAACACATTGGTGGTTGGAGGAGCACAGCTGCTCCCTGGTGTCCAGTGGTGTCCCTAACCTCTGATCCCCGGCCCCATTAAACATAAAATATTCCCTTGTATCTAGTGCCCCCTTCCAATCCCCATTCCTGTTAAACATAAAGTATTTCCTGGTATCTAGTGGTCCCCCCACCCTCTGAACTCTAGCCTTGTCAAACATAAAGGGCCCGATATCCAAAGGGTGACATAGGGCTGCATCAAGTCCTGCATCAAACCCTTTTTTCTTTTTTTTTTTTTGGTGCAGCTGCACAAAACATCTTTGCCACAACTGTGCCTGATTTTGGTAAGTCAGGTGCAGTCATGACAGTTTACATGATTTATGCCAGCATTCACCAAATATTTAGCATGCGCTCCGTAAAAAAATGGCCTAAGATTGCCACAAGCTAGACCAGAAAAGGTCGATCTAACCTGTGGCAGTTGGTGCATGGGACTGAAAATCCTGATCACCGTTCAGGAAAATGCCACAATCCCTCTGCGTCATATATTTGGTACACCCACGGCTTCTGGTATTTGGGGTCATTTAAAAATCTGGCCCAAAGTATGACCTGGTGTCTAGTGATCCCCCTGCCCTCAGAACCCCATCCCTGTTAAGAAGAAAACAGTCCCTGGTGTCTAGTAGTCACTGCCACCCTCTGATCTCTGACCCATTTCAAACGTAAGTATTCCCTGGTTTCCAGTGGTATCCCCCACCCTCTGACCACTCACCACAGTTTTGTACAAAAAGTCCCTGGTCTTTAGCAGCCCCTGCACCACCCACACCTGGAAAACCTCACTCTTACCCCCTTACCATAATTCCCCGTGCTATGGGGACCCCATATGGGGCCTCCACAGCACCAGCAATTATGGTAAGTAGGTGGCAGAGTGGTGTACCCAGTACAGGCAGTGTGGGGGGCTGCTAAATGCCAGGGACTTCTTATATAAAACTATGGCAAGCAATCAGAGGGTGGGTGAGGGACCACTAGATATCAGGGAATAATGTGATTTTTAACAGGGCCGCGGATCAGATAGTGGTGGGAGGGCACTGGACAGCAGGGAATAGTTTCATTTTAATCGGGCCAGGAAATGGAGGATGGGAGGGACCACGGAATACCAGTGTCTCCTTTACTTTTTTGGGGGCAATGGTGATCAGAAGGCATGGGCCCAGCAACAGGAGTGGTGCAAACGTGCCACCACTTCCATGCAAATGAGCCCATACTGGGAATGCATGTCGCTCCTTGGCACCTTGCATGTCCAATGCATTTATTGGCATGGTGCTGGCTGAATATTATGCCAGGAGCTCACAGCGCTATCAGGTCTGGAGGTGCTGTTCCCTGCACTTCCATGATCCATGTCATGGCACTGCTACTCCACTTAGCACTGCACGGACATGCCTCTATTTTCAGTCGGATAGTGCTGGTATACTATCTGACTGAATATTGCATCCTTGGGTCATGGGTAAGTGCAGCACAAACCTTTGCACTCCAATTTTGGGCCCCTGGACTTTAAGGGATAGCAAACTTTGATCATATGTGGACTTTCCATCAAGATAGCACATCAGAGCTACTGCATTTTTGACATCTGGAAACAGCTGTATGTTGTCTGTCTTACCTGATGATGGCTGTCTGTTGTTGTTTGTGTGGCTTGTCCTGTTGCTGCCTGGGGGGATTGGGGAGCTGGATTAGAAACTCTAATGCCACAATACCCTACTTTTGTTGTTTTTATTGAACACTAACTGGTGCAATAATGCAGTTTTTTTCAATAATTTCATATTTTTGGTGGTGTGGGGGGAATCGAGGATCGGTATCTCTTTGGGACCTTTGTGAACAGATATGTCAGGCTGCGGCTACGCCAATATGCCACTGCTAGCTCATCTCTAAAAATGAAAACAAACTATTTTATAGGGTTGCACCTCAAGTTTTAATGAAGTCTTACAAAGTTCAGACATGGTGACTTGTACACTTTTTTAAAGAGTTATTAGAAATAACTACATTTTGAAAAAAAAAACTCCAAAAATAAAACTGTAGGGCCAAATTCAGATTTTAAATGTTTAAAGGAAAGGTTGCTTTCAGTTCTGTAACATAACACCATTTACAAACCATCTAGATGCAGCTATGAATATCAAGCAGCTAGCATCATGAGATTAACCTGCTAACTATTTAAAACAAGAGACAGTAGCAGAAACAAATTCTGGTCAGAGCCAACATGGCTGCTACAGATGCAGCAGAGTGGTGAGCTCAAGTCAAACAGTACTCAGAGCTCCCACCATAACTGTTACCATACTTGCATGGTACTCATTCGTGCACAGTAACTGATAATTGTGCATGCATGAAAAAAAGCCTACCATGCCCAAGATGGCCACCATGACAACAGTGCACATGGGCAATTATCGATGACACTCACGCATGTGCATGAGCTCACAGTGGCCATCTTGGGTATAGTGGACAGTTCCAGAACTAATGAGTGTCCAAAATATAGTGCGCCTACTGAGAGAAGGGACTAGTACAGCTGCAGAGGAGGGGGACCATGGAGAAATAACAGTACAGCACTGACCACAGCACTGTAGAAGTCCACAGTGCCTGAAACTGGTCACATGCTTCCAGAGTCCATTTTCTCCTCTCCTAGCAAAACTGCTGCAGGGCTTTGACTACACAGCCATATAAAGAACTCTGCATCTAATTTAGGTGATGTCCAAACAATGATAGATGTCATTTTTTTGAAAGAATGACTTATGACAGGAATACTGATGCTACAAAGTAAATTATAAAAATCACATCCATACAGAATTGCTTTAAAACTGTGGTCACCACATCCAGAAAAATAAAACAACAAACAACAAATACTCAAAATAGGCATTATGAAACCTTAGCATGATTAAACAGTTTCCTGGGATTATTTAGTCACATTTAGCCCTCTTCTTACATTTTCTGCTCTCAATGAAAGAAAAATGTACTGCTAGTGGCATTTTTTACCTGCACCTTAACTGCTGTTTCATTCTCATTCAGACAACAGAGGAGATGGTGAGATTAGCATATTGCAGGTCGGAGTCAAAGACATTTTTATTTGTTTGCTGAATGTGTTGCTAAAAAATAGTTAACAGTCAGTACTAGGCAGAGAGGTCTGTTTTTACAAGGCAATGTGATGTAAGGTGACATTAAAAAGTAAGGGGTCATTAACACATGAAAACGGATGACTAAACATATATATTGTGGTGATAATGTCAACAGTAACCTTGCAGAAATGTGATATAAAGCAGGTGTGCCTCACTTCAGTAAACCTGTTAATAAAAATGACTGCTTAGGTTTTTCCCTTTACTTTGAAACTCCAGTCTTTGCTCCATCACAATTACTATGTCTAGTGGCCATACTGAAAATTAGTAATAAAAGTCCAATGGATCAACTCAGTAATGCAGTTTCAACTTTTTGCCACATGAGAAGTATGATTGTCCACATCATAATAATAATAATTAATAATAAAACTGTGCCTCTCTGCTAATAGATACATGAATGATCAAGGATATATTACTATATCTAGCAGCAACCTATGGTAGTGTCTCACAGTCTTGGATACTATGGTACCCAGTTACAAAGTTGTTTCATTATGTTGCAACTGGCATAAGACAAACTCTGGTGAGAGCCAATATGGCTTTGGAGAGCTTTTGGGATGCTTGTACCTATTATTTCTAATGAATTTGCACAATGCACAATGCAGATCTGCTGAGAGGCAGTTTCAATGTGGTCTTCCTTTTACACATTTTTACAATATATTTTCCTAGAATGTGCCTGCTGATTCTTATATATTTAGCCAGGATAGTTCACAGAAGAAATGGCATCTTATTTTCATGTGGTGAAGCACTAGCAGTAGAATGCTGGAATCTGTCATGCGTTAGTAGAAAATGTGTGCAAGTGATAACGTCCGGTTGCCATACACCTCAGGCACTAGCATGTGGATCCATCATCCCGGTGCTGTTGCACTACTCAGAGTGGGTGAAAGCCAATGCTGTACTCACTCACACAGGTACTGGAACAGGGATGTTATAGCCGACCTATTTGTTTGTGCAATTGGAGAACCACAAACACACTACCCATAGCCTGAACAGTACACTACAAATGCCTTTGCAGGACACTGTACCCCATGGCACCCAAGATACCTCAGCAGTCTGGAGGGTGGCATGTTACACAGGGGGAACAGGGAAGAGTTTATGACAACAGGAAGATACAGCATCGATAAGGCATACATTGGAGGTATGTCAATTCCCTATTACAGTTTTCCAGGGATATACACACAGCTGCATACATAGAAACATAGAAACATAGAAGTTGACGGCAGATAAGGACCGCAAGGCCCATCCAGTCTGCCCATTTCTTTTTCTACCTTATAAATGTGCCATCGGCCTTTGCTCTGTCAGTGACCTATCTATTCATAGTCATTTGTATTGCTCCCTTATGCCTATCCCATGCCTGTTTGAAGCCCTGCACTGTATTCATAGCCACCACTTCTTGTGGTAAGCCATTCCATGCATCCACCACCCTTTCTGTGAAAAAGAATTTCCTCACATTCCCCCTTAATTGGCCTCCCTCTAATCTCATGCTGTGTCCTCTTGTCCTGCTATTTTTCTTATATTTAAACATGTTAGACTCTTTCACCTTGTTTATGCCCTTAAGGTGTTTGAATGCCTCGATCATATCACCTCTCTCCCTCCTTTGCTCAAGGGTATACATATTGAGCTCCGTTAATCTGTCCTCATATGTCTTCTAATGCAGTCCCTGCACCATTTTGGTTGCCCTTCTCTGGACTGCCTCAATTTGGTTAATGTCCTTGTGAAGGTGTGGCTCCAATACTGCACGTAGTACTCAGATGGGCCTAACTAGTGTCTTGTACAGAGGGATTA
Organism: Neoceratodus forsteri; assembly: GCA_016271365.2. Taxonomy (NCBI): domain Eukaryota; kingdom Metazoa; phylum Chordata; order Ceratodontiformes; family Ceratodontidae; genus Neoceratodus; species Neoceratodus forsteri. The sequence goes on along the minus strand of CM057458.1, from coordinate 1,384,568,033 downwards.
TTACCTCCTTTACGACTTGTGATACCCCTACTAATACACTCCTAACACCCTCTAGCCTTACCTACTGCTTTAGAGGTCTGCTTGGATGATTTTAGGTCATCAGTGATGATGATGCCCAAGTCTCTTTCTTCCTTTGTGACTGCAAGCACCTCCTCCCAGCCTATAGGTGGCTTCAGGGTTTCTTCCCTATGTGCATGATTTTGCACTTCTTTGCATTAAATCCCAGTTGCCACTCTTCTGACCATTTTGCTAGTTTATCCAGATCTCTTCTCATTCTGCCCACCCCATCTGGATCATCTACTCTGTTGCAGATCTTGGTGTCATCTGCAAACAGACAAGCCTTACCCTCTAGTCCATCTGCAAGGTCACTAATGAAGATGTTGAAGAGGACTGGCCCCAGGACTGATCCCTGAAGTACCCCACTTGTGACTTGCATCTCTTCTGACTGTATACCATTTACCACCACTCTCTGTTTTCTTCCCGTCAACCAGTTTGCCACCCAGTTGACCAACTTCTGACCCACCCCGAGCCTACCCAGCTTATTTATCAATCTTCTATGTGGAACAGTGTCAAAAGCTTTGCTGAAGTCAAGGTAAGCAACATCAACTGCTCCCCCTTGGTCCATCAATCTGGTTACCCAGTCAAAGAAATCTATGAGATTAGTTTGACAGGACCTTCCTTTTGTAAACCCATGCTGTCTTGGATCCTGTGCCCCTATGGATTCCAGGTGTTGCACTATCCTTTCCTTAAGGAGTGCCTCCATAATCTTGCCCACTACTGAGGTAAGACTGACCGGTCTGTACTTCCCCGCCTCCTCCCTGCTACCACTCTTGTGGAGCGGGATCACATGAGCCCTTCTCCAGTCTTCTGGGACCCCTCCTGTGCTCAGAGACTCACTAAACAATTCTGCTAATGGCTCTGCTAGTTCCTCCTTTAGCTCCTTAAGTACCCTGGGATGTATGCCATCAGGTCCCATTGCCTTATCCACCCTGAGCTTAGCAAGATCTTGTAGGACCCTTTCTTTTGTGAAGGGAGTAGTGCTCACCTCCCTCCCCCCTGTGTCCATGATGTTGAGCTGTGGGCCCTGTCCTACCTTTTCTTCAGTAAATACTGAGCAAAAGTATCTATTTAGGATAGATGCCTGTACAGGGTCCTCCTCCTCACATGCTCCCTTTTCTCCATTAAGCTTAGCAATACCCCCTCTGGACTTTCTCCTTTCACTAATGTATCTATAGAAAGTTTTGTCACCTTCTTTTACTGTTCGTGCTAAGTGTTTCCTCAGTTTGGGACTTTGCCTGCCTTACTGCCTTACCTGCATCCCTTAGGGCAGTTTGGTATGCCTCCCTATCTTCATCCCGCTGTGTTCCCTTATATTTCCTGAAGGCCAGCCTTTTGGCTCTGACCTTTTCTGCCACTGTTTTTGAGAACCAAAGTGGTTTCCTTCTTCTTTTGCACTTCCTTTTCTGTCTAACACAATGGGATGTTGCTTCAAGTATTGCATCCTTAATGCTTGCCCACTTTGCCTGTACCCCCTCACCTGTGTTTCTTTTTGCCAGGACTAGTTTAACTCTGTAGGCCATCTTATCAAAGTCAGCTCCTCTGAAGTCCCATATTTTTGCCTTGGAATGGGATGATTTAGATGTAGTAGCCAAACTGAACCATACCATGTGATGGTCACTGGCCCCCAGGTGACCTTCTACCTGGAGATCTGTGATCCCTTCTTTGTTAGTCAGTACTAGATCTAGGATAGCCCTGTCTCTTGTGGGTTGCTGTACCAGTTGTTTGAGGCCCTCCCCCTGTAGGGAATCCACTATGAGTCTAGTTCTGGCAGATGTTCCTGCTGGTATTGACCAGTCTTTATCTGGCATGTTGAAGTCCCCCTTTATCAGAACCTCCCCTTTAGCTGTCATGTTTTGTATATCTTCTAACAGTAATGTGTCTATGTCCTCCCTCTGGTCTGGGGGCCTGTAGACAACCCCAGTTCTTATGGCTGTCCCATTTCCTGTTTCCAGGGTGACCCACAGTTCTTCTGGCTCCTTATGTGTATTCTGAATTTCTGTAGCTTTGATATTTTCATTAACATACAGGGCCACTCCTCCCCCCCTTTTTGCACCTCGGTCTCTTCTGAACAATACATAGCCAGGTACTGAAGTCTCCCAAGTGTGGTTACTGGTAAACCACGTCTCACTAATTGCTACTATGTCCAGTTTAGCCTCTGACATTATTGCCTGCAGGTCTGGGATCTTATTTCCCAGGCTGTGAGCATTTTGTACATGATTTTCCATTGGCCAGATTTTGGTGTGTTAGTTGTTGGGTGAAGTTTGGCATACCCTGTGCATCGTATGGAGAGACAAACCTTTTTTCTTACCTGGTGATGCAAATGAGCGGCAAACATGCTGAATTCCTGTTTGACCACTAGCTGAGGGGGGAGGGGTGTTCTTCCCATTCAACGTATGGGGTGCTGCACCCCTCTCCCCATTTGCTAGTTTAAGTATTCTGCAAAGACGTCAAACTTCTGCCCCAATGCACTGACTCCCTCTTTAGTCAGATGTAGTCCATCAAATTTAAAGAACTTTCGCTCCCAGAAATGTTGCCAGTTCCCTACAAATCTGTGTCCTTTTTCCTGGCACCAGTCCTTGAGCCACGTGTTTAGCTCCCTATCTCCCCTTCTCTGACCTTCCAGTCCATCTGCTCCCTCTCCCAGACTGGCAGGATCTCGAGAAGGAGATGCGAGCGAAATAGATGATAGTTTGTCACCCAGCAGTCAGGTGTTCCTTGGTCTCCACAACTGACTGGCTGGCGAGATCATTAGTCCCTAGGTGTACTAGGACATCAATGTTTTCTCCTGCCTTGTGAACAATTTTAGCAATGCTGTCAGTGTCTCTCCATGCTGATGTACCTGGGAGACATCTGACCATCACCCCTGGCTGGAGATGGGTATCAACTCCCCGAATCATGGAGTCTCCTATGATCAGAAGTTTTTTGGATTTCCTTTGTGCTTGTTTAGTTTTGGTTCCTGATTTGGGTGAGTTTTGTTGTGCTAGCTCCTGTGCCGCAGTGTCCTGGTGGGTCCACAAATTGTGTAGTGCTCCAATGTATGGTATAACCACTTGGGTCATTCTGGGGTGAAGGTCTTCAGCCCGGATCCAATGAGTGCAATTCCAATTGGGGATGAGAACCCATGACTTTCTGGTCCAGAGGTGAATGTGCTACCAACTGTGACACATGGGCACCAGTGTACAAGATAAAGTGCTGTGACTCCTTCATCCTTCTCCTGAAGCACCAGCAGCACGAGACAGCCTCTGGCACCAGTGTACAAGCCAAAGTATGATTACCTCTCATCTTCTTCCTCCTGAAGCCATTTTAAGGAGTTCTATAGCAATTCTCCATTACGGCAACTTATCTACCCAAATATCGAATACCGAATAATGAATACCTGGGACCCTAATACTGAATATTCAAAAGAATATTCCAGAAATGGTATTTGCACAACCCTACTGTCCAGAAGAACATCCTAAATAGGGCATACCACAGTATAAACCAGACGTTTTAGGCCACTTTATAAAAAATGGCTCAAACAAGTGCTGGCACTGACATGGCTTAAAAGCAGACCTTTTCCACTGCTTGTGGGATTGCCCTAAAATTAAACCTCTGTGGACAATTATGGCTAAATGGTTATCAGTGATAGCTGGGATACACATTAGTAATTCCTTTTCAACTATGATTTTGAATGGTGCTGAAGGACTGGGATCAGATTATACCCAAATGAAAATATTATATGTGGGTACCATGAGTACAAAAAGACATATACAGGGAAACAGAATGCTCAAGTAATAGAACTTTTGCCAAAAAATAAATGGTGGTTCCAACTGAGGAAAGAAATTCTTTTTAAAAATTTATGTCAGGAGATATCGGGATATCAGATGGACTTTATGAATAATACCAATGCTAAAGAAGACTTTATATCACTGTGGGAATTGAACTAAGGTCCTAAGGGGTGGAGGGGGAATATGTACAGTTGTATTAAATTCAATGTACTGAGTGTATTGATTTAGAATTTTTCCAAGGCTTTTAAGGAAATAAGGCTAAAGTATCTTTTTTTGTATGTGGATATGTTTTTCTGCTGTTAAAATAAAAATAATAAAATTGTTGTTGCAAAAAAAAACAGGAGATACTGTATGTGCCACGTCCAGACTCAGAAGTACCTAAAGTATACTACCACTGCCCTGAACCTGGGAAGCCTTTCTGATCAACCACAACTGGAGCCATAGGTAGAGTCAAACTGCATTATGGCCACATTGGATAAACTCCTCACTTGGGGGTTCTGGTCTAGTGTCCAGATAAGAGGAAGAACTCAAACTCCAAAGCCATTCCCGTAAAGGGTCTTTGAAACCCCGTTACTGAAGCAAGTCAAGGATGGGCCCAGCTACAGGGAGAATTTGGATCCCACCAGCAGCTGTGTGGTGTTACAATGCCTGCAACTATACCAAAACAATTTCCTGAACTCCATCCTAAACTCTGTAGACTGCGCAGACAGCAATCAATTCCTTGTAGCTCTAACAGTATCCTCAGCCCCTCAGCCTGCCAAGGACCAACAGAGGGATATACTTGTTCCTGATGGACAGTGAGGGGGGGGTTGAAAAAAGAAGAAACAGTTTGACCTGTGGGAGGAAGAGAGTGTCAGCTGTGCAGAGCAGGCAGGCAGCTGGGCTGCTGCCCCACTTAAGAGGCTGATGATCATTTTGTTCCTCCCACAAGCACAGGATGCTACTGTGCAGTTCAACAGCTTCCTGACAGTAGTATCAGCAGTGACGTGATGCAGAGTAGCCACCATGAAGTGGGCATGCCAGTAGGAAGAGACACATGTCCCAGGAACCTCATGCTCTCCTGTCCTGTGATGCAGCATTGAAGCTGCAAGCAGAAGATACTGCATAGCTGGTTGGTATTTTGAAGAAGTACCCCACAGAAAGGACAGTCAAACATTTGGTGGGCTGGTCTTCCAAACTAGACCCCTCCTGAAATCTTTGTTGTTTAGTTCAGTGAGTGGGTCTTAAGAGTAGACACACTCCTGAAATGGAGGAATTAAGTTCTATTCTTTAACCCCTGTAGGATTAAATGAGATATTTGACAATAGGCATGCCCTGTGAACCCACTTGGATTTCATATTTCTATTTATATACTGTTGCTTTCTGCTACTGTGTATAATCAACTGTTTTCTTCTCTCTATATAGAAATTTATTGTATGTCACATTCTATGTTTGCAGAATGTGGGAAGATTAGTTTTTGTGTCATGCTCTGTTAGCATGAATGAGAGAAAAAGAATCTGGGAAAGGAGGTTCATTGCATATGGTTTGTTCACATATATATAATCCTGCTTTCTGTTAGTCTTTGAGTCTCATCATTTGTTATTATTATTGATATAATTATTTTTATGGTATGGACTTTAAACTAAAACCGGGTTTACATGTATGTTTTGTAGCCTTTAAATGAATGAGTTTACCCCCGTATCTTTGCTTTTTTACTAACATATCAAGTCATAGTGAATGGGGTGTTTAAAATTATTATGAATGACGAAATTGTGTATTTCTGCAATTGTTGCTAAATTAATTAATTTAAAGGGCTGCATTGTTTTTAATGAGCGTTTCTATAAATTGAATTGGTCTTTGTATATTTGTGTGTCTGTTCTTTATACTTTATTTGGGTCTTATGCATAGGCACACCCCTGAAATGGAGGCATTGTCAGCTCAGAGTGACAGAGTGAATCCCAGGCATGGCTCAGTTGGTAGCACATCCGCCTCTGGACCAGAAGGTTGTGGGTTCTCGTCCCACACTGGGATTGGACTTGCACCTAAAAATCACTGCCATCCAAGTGCAGTATTGGGGGGTGCTGTACTGCTGGGCTGTGCCGTCCTTCAGATGAGATGTTAAACCTAGGACCCTTCTGCCCATCCTGGTGTTGTCCTGGTAGAAGTAAAAGGACACAAGGCACTCTTAGTAAAGAGTAGAGAACATTCCTGGTGTCCTGGCCAACATTCCCCTTCCCATAAAATCGGTTCATGCAATTATCCATTCTGTGTGTGGGTGATGATATGCGATATGGCCGCCACCACACATTCATTCACCTCACTGCCAGTCTAGCATTGCTTGTAAAGTGCTTTGGGATACACTGTGTATGAAAAGTGCTATATAAATGCTGATTCTTCTTCTAAAAGATGAGAAGACCTACACACACAGTATGCCTGCATTTGAAGACACAGGGCAGGATTTTCAAAAATCTTGATTATTGCACAGTTCCTGATTTTTGACTATGCCATATCAAATTAAATGCACCAAAGTGTTGGACTGATATTTTATAGCCTTTAGGCACCTTTGTGACAATTTTCCTGCTCTATGGTTGAAAAATGACGTGTGCTTCATTATTCTGATGCATGCATCATTTTCTGTGTAGAACTTGTGGAACTTGTGACAGACTATACTTTATGTGCTCTAACATTTTCACAACAGTAGCACAATTGTGCAAAAACATGGCACAAGTCATAATGTGCCTCCTGAAGGCCTTTTACTGTTACACATTTTTCTTTAAAATGATTTAGTATTTTACAGTGTAAGAGCATGCCAATTCCACAACACAGTGAACCATTTGAGACAATAGCTTCTCAGATTCGTGGAAAAAAAATACCAAATTAAAACAGACTGCACTGGGATCACCTGAGTGGCACTCTTTATAATGGCCTAGTGGAGCTCCTATACAACTTCATTATAGAAATACTGCAAAGACAGAATGTAGAATTACAAAATGCTTATACAGTACCTTGGATATGTGGTTAAGTATGCCATCCCTTCCTATAGGTTATCCTCTTCAATGCAGTTGAGAGATTTCTCCCAGAAATACAGGACTTGGTATTTTTGAACTCCAGCTATACAAGCCTCTTATATGGGCCCCACTATGGGTGGTTGTTGGAGAGGCTTTGGGGACCCTAAAGCAAAACATACCCATGTATCTTTTGTGTGCTCTCATTTAAAGGAATATTGGAGAGGGATTGGGAATGCATTAAACCAGACTTTTACAGACCAAGACCTCCTCACCAGTTCTCTGGTATTATTGTCTATTCTGAGGGAGGGGATTAGAAGGATGACCTCAAAACTCTTGTTGATTTTAATGCTGACTGCTAAGTAAGTAATCACGTACAGGTGGTTAACAGATAACATTCCTTCCAGCGAAGCATGGTTTTCTGTGAGGAATGCAATTTATAAACTGGAAATGTTCACTTTTAATATCCATGACTGCAGAGAGGGAGTAGGAATGTTTGCAGTGATGAGTGTTGTTTCAATTGGATATTAACCCTGATTTTATTCCTTAACAACTTAACATGACAGCAAAGCAAATACACTGTTTGTTCTGATAGATTTTATCATAATGCGTCATATTTTGAATAATTCAAACCAAGGTATCTCTGCTAGTTTTCCAGTCCCAAAAACATCTGGAGCCAGATATTCTAAAGTCTGCCAGTGGGCAAAGTGAGTGCCAGCTTTTGTTGGGGGTGTGTGCCCATGTGCAATATTCAAAACAGTCAGGAATGCATACTAAGTGGGTTAGTGCACACTCAAGGATAAGGGCACAAAGGGATGGGGAAGGAAATGAATATGGGTGCAGCATAACATTCAACCTGTTAGTGCTGCACAAATGGAATATTTCAGGCCAGCTCTTGCTATGCAGTGATCGCTGAGAAGAAGCCCAATGTACTCATAGTAACCCTAGTGGTCAACAGAGCCACTGCAGCCAACAACCATATTGGTGGTTGGGGGAGCACAGCTGCTCCCTGGTGTCCAGTGGTGTCCCTAACCTCTGATCCCTGGCCCCAGTAAACATAAAATATTCCCTTGTATCTAATGGCCCCCTCCAATCCCCATTCCTGTTAAACATAAAGTATTTCCTGGTATCTAGTGGTCCCCCCATCCTCTGAACTCTAGCCCTGTCAAACATAAAGGGCCCGATATCCAAATGGTGATATAGGGCTGCATCAAGTCCTGCATCAAACCTTTTTTTTTTTTTTTTTTTTGGTACAGCTGCACAAAACATCTTTGCCACAACTCTGCCTGATTTTGGCAAGTCAGGTGCAGTCATGGCAGTTTACATGATTTATGGCAGCATGCACCAAACATTTAGTGCAAGCTCCATAAAAAAATGGCCTTAGATTGTCACAAGCTAGACCAGAAAAGGTTGATCTATCCTGTGGCAGTTGGTGCCTGGGACTGAAAATACTGATCACCTGTCAGGAAAATGCCACAATCCCACTACGTCATATATTTGGTGCACCCATGGCTTCTGGTATTTGGGGTCATTTGAAAATCTGGCCCAAAGAATGACCTGGTGTCTAGTGATTCCCCTGCCCTCAGAACCCCATCCCTGTTAAGAAGAAAACAGTCCCTGGTGTCTAGTAGTCACTGCCATCCTCCAATCTCTGACCCATTTCAAACGTAAGTATTCCCTGGTTTCCAGTGGCATCCCCCACCCTCTGATCACTCACCACAGTTTTGTACAAAACGTTCCCGGTCTTTAGCAGCCCCTGCACCACCCACACCTGGAAAACCTCACTCCCACCCCCTTACCATAATCATCTGTGCTGTGGAGACCCCATATGGGGCCTCCACAGCACCAGCAATTATGGTAAGTAGGTGGCAGAGTGGTGTACCCAGTACAGACAGTGTGAGGGGCTGCTAAATAGCAGGGACTTCTTATATAAAACTATTGCAAGCAATCAGAGGGTGGGTGAGGGACCAGTAGATACCAGGGAATAATGTAATTTTTAACAGGGCCATGGATCACATAGTGGGGGAGGGGGCACTGGACAGCAGGGAATAGTTTAATTTTATTTAGGCCAGGAAATGGAGGATGGGAGGGAAAACTGAATACCAGTGTCTCCTTTACTTTTTTGGGGGGAAGGGTGATCAGAAGGTGTGGGCCCAGCAACAGGTGGGGTACAAACTTGCCACCGCTTCCACGCAAATGAGCCCATACTGGGCATGCATGTGGCTCCTTGACACCTTGCATGCCCATTGCATTTATTGGCATGGTGCTGGCTGAATATTGTGCCAGGAGCTCACAGCGCTATCAGGTCTAGAGGTGCTGTTCCCTGCACTTTCATGAGCCATGTCATGGCACTGCTACTCCACTTAGCACTGCACGGACATGCCTCTATTTTCAGTCGGATAGTGCTGGTATACTATTTGACTGAATACTGCATCCTTGTGTCATGGGTAAGCGCAGCACAAACCTTTGCACTCCAATTTTGGGCCCCTGGACTTTAAGGGATTGCACACTTTAATCATATGTGGACTTTCCATCAAGACAGTACATCAGAGCTACTGCATTTTTGACATCTGGAAACAGCTGTATGTTGTCTGTCTTACCTGATGATGGCTGTCTGTGGTTGTTTGTGTGGCTTGTCCTTTTGCTGCTTGGGGAGTTAGAATTGGAAACTCTAATGCCAAAATAACCTACTTTTGTTGTTTTTATTGAACACTAACTGGTGCAATAATGCAGTTTTTTTTTCAATAATTTCATTTTTTTGGTGGTGTTGGGGGGGAATTGAGGATCGGTATCCCTTTGGGACCTTTGTGAACAGATACGTCAGGCTGTGGCTATGCCAGTATGCCACTGCTAGCTCATCTCTGAAATGAAAACAAGCTGTTTTATAGGGTTGCATTGCAAGTTTTAAAGTCTTGCAAACTTCAGACATGGTGACTTGTACACTTTTTTAAAGAGTTATTAGAAATAACTACATTTTGAGAAAAACTCCAAAAATAAAACTGTGGGGCCAAATTCAGATTTTAAATGTTTAAAGAAAAGGTTGCTTTCAGTTCCGTAACAAAACACCATTTACAAACCATCCAGATGCAGCTATGAATATCAAGCAACTAGCATCATGAGATTGACCTGATAATTATTTAAAAGAAGAGACAGTAGTAGAAACAAATTCTGGTCAGAGCCAACATGGCTGCTGCAGATGCGGCAGAGTGGTGAGCTCAAGTCAAACAGTACTCAGAGCTCTCACTGCAGCTAATATCATACTTGCATTGTACTCATTCATGCACAGTAACTGATAATTGTGTATGCATGAAAAAAAGCCCACCGTGCCCAAGATGGCCACCATGACAGCAGTGCACATGTGCAATTATCGATGACACTCATGCATGTGCAATGAGCTCACAGTAGCCATCTTGGGTATAGTGGACTGTTCCAGAACTAATGAGCATCCAAAATATAGTGCACCTACTGAGAGGAAGGACTAGTACAGCCGCACAGGAGAGAGACCGTGGAGAAATAACAGTACAGCACTGACTACAGCACTGTAGAAGACCACAGTGCCTGAAACCGGTCACATGCTTCCAGAGTCCATTTTTCCCTCTCCTAGCAAAACAGCTGCAGGGCTTTGCCTATACAGCCATAAAAAGAGCTCTGCATCTAACTTAGGTGATGTCCAAACAATGACAGATTTTTTTTTTTTTAAAGAATGACTTATGACAGCAATACTGATGCTACAAAGTAAATTATAAAAATCACACCCAATACAGAATTGCTTAAAAAATGTGGTCGCCACATCCAGAAAAATAAAACAACAAACAACAAATCCTCAAAATAGGGATTATGAAACCAAAGCATGATTAAACAGTTTCCTGGGATTATTTAGTCACATTTAGCCCTCTTCTTACATTTTCTGCTGTCAATGGAAGAAAAATAAACTGCTAGTGGCATTTATTACTTGCACCTGAACTGCTGTGTCATTCTCATTCAGACAACAGAGGAGATGGTGAGATTAGCATATTGCAGGTCGGAGTCAAAGACATTTTTATTAGTTTGCTGAATGTGTTGCTAAAAAACAGTTAACAGTCAGTACTAGGTAGAGAGGTCTGTTTTTACAAGGCAATGTGATGTAAGGAGACATTAAAAAGTAAGGGGACATTAACACATGAAAACTGGTGACTAAACATATATATTGTGGTGATTATGTCAACAGTAACCTTGCAGAAATGTGATATAAAACCGGTGTGCCTTACTTCAGTAAACCTGTTAATAAATATGACTGCTTAGGTTTTTCCCTTTACTTTGAATCTCCAGTCTGTGTTCCATCACAATTACTATGTCTACTGGCCATACTGTAAATTAGTAATAAAAGTCCATTTGATCAACTCAGTAATGCAGTTTCAATTTTTTGCCACATGAGAAGTACGATTGTCCACATCATAATAATAATAATTAATAATAAAACTGTGCCTCTCTGCTAATAGATACACGAATGATCAAGGATATATTACTGTATCTTGCGGCAACATGCAATAGTGTCTCACAGTCTTGGATACTATGGTACCCAGTTACAAAGTTGCTTCATTATGTTGCAACTGGCGAAAGACAAACTCTGGTCAGAGCCAATATGGCTGTGGAAAGCTTTTGGGATGCTTTTACCTATTATTTCTAATGAATTTGCACAATGCACAATGCAGATCTGCTGAGAGGCAGTTTCAATGTGGTCTTCCTTTTACACATTTTTACAATGTATTTTCCTAGAATATGCCTGCTGATTCCTATATATTTAGCCAGGATATTTCACAGAAGAAATGGCATCTTATTTTCATGTGGTGAAGCACTTGCAGTAGGATGCTGGAATCTGTCATACATAGGGAGAAAATGTGTGCAAGCGATAACGTCCAGTTGCCATACACCTCAGGTACTCGCATGTGGATCCATCGTCCCGGTGCTGCTGCACTACTCAGTGTGGGTGAAAGCTGATGCAGTACTCACTCACACAGGTACCAGAACAGGCATGTTACAGCCAACCTATTTGTTTGTGCAATTAGGGAACCACAAAAGCACTATCCATAGTCTGGATCATACACTACAAATGCCTTTACAAGATACTGCACCCCATGGCACCCAGGATACCTCAGCAGTCCGGTGGGTGGCATGTTACACAGAGGAACAGGGAAGAGTTTATGATAGCAGGAAGATACAGCATCGATAAGGCATACATTGGAGGTATGTCAATTCCCTCTTACGGTTTTCCAGGGATATACACACAGCTGCATACACTGGTGGGTCCACAAATTGTGTAGTGCCCCAGTGTATGGTATAGCCACTTGGGTCATTCTGGAGTGAAGGTCTTCAGCCTGGGTCCAATGAGTGCAATCCCAGTTGGGGATGAGAACCAATGACCTTCTGGTCCAGAGGTGAATGTGCTACCAACTGTGACACATGGGCACCTGTGTACAAGACAAAATGCCGTGACTCCTTCATCCTTCTCCTGAAGCACCAGCAGCACGAGACAGCCTCTGGAACCAGTGTACAAGCCAAAGTACAATTACCTCTCATCTTCTTCCTCCTGAAGCCATTTTAAGGAGTTCTATAGCAATTTTCCATTACGGCAACTTATCTACCCGAATAACGAATAACGAATAATGAATACCTGGGACCCTAATAATGAATATTCAAAAGAATATTCGAGAAATGGTATTTGCACAGCCCTACTGTCCAGAAGAACATCCTAAATAGGGCATACCACAGTATAAACCAGACATTTTAGGCCACTTTATAAAAAATGGCTCAAACAAGTGCTGGCACTGACATTGCTTAAAAGCAGACCTTTTCCACTGCTTGTGGGATTGCCCTAAAATTAAACCTCTGTGGACAATTACGGCTAAATGGTTATCAGTGATAACTGGGATACACGTTAGTAATTCCTTTCCAACTATGATTTTGAATGATGCGGAAGGACTGGGATCAGATTATACCAAATGAAAATATTATATGTGGGTACCATGAGTACAAAAAGACATATACAGAGCAACTAAAATGCTCAAGTAATAGAACTCTTGCCAAAAAATAAATGGTGGTTCCAAATGAGGAAAGTAATTCTTTTTAAAAATTTATGGCAGACGATATCGGGATATCACATGGACTTTATGAATAATACCAATGCTAAAGAAGACTCTATATCACTGTGGGAATTGAACTAAGGTTCCAAGGGGGGAGAGGAAGGATATGTACAGTTGTATTATATTTAATGTAGTAGATGTATTGATTTAGAATTTTTCCAAGGCTTTTAAGGAAATAAGGCTAAATTATTTTTATTTTTTTTTTTTTTTGTGTTTGGATATGTTTTTCTGCTGTTAAAATAAAAATAATAAAACTGTTGTTGCAAAAAAAAGGCGATACTGTATGTGCCATATCCAGACTCAAAAGTACCTAAAGTTTACTACCATTGCACTGAATCTGGCAAGCCTTTCTGATTAGCCACAACTGGAGCCATTGGTAGAGTCAGACTGCATTATCGCCACATTGGATAAACTCCTCGCTTGGGGGTTCTGGTCTAGTGTCCAGATAAGAGGAAGAACTCAAACTCCAAAGCCATTCCCGTAAAGGGTCTTTGTAACCCCGTTATTGAAGCAAGTCAAGGATGGGCCCAGCTACAGGGAGAATTTGGATACTACCAGCAGCTGTGTGGTGTTACAATGCCTGCAACTATACCAAAACAATTTCCTGAACTCCATCCTAAACTCTGTAGACTGTGCAGACAGCAAGCAATTCCTTGTAGCTTTTACAGTGTCCTCAGCCCCTCAGCCTGTCAAGGACCAACAGAGAGATAAAGTTGTTCCTGATGGACAGTGGCGGGGGGGTGTGAAAAAAGAAGAAACAGTTTGACCTGGGGGAGGAAGAGACTGTCTGCTGTGCAGAGCAGACAGCTGGGCTGTTGCCCCACTTAAGAGGCTGATGATCATTTTGTTCCTGCCACAGGCACAGGGTGCTACTGTGCAGTTCAACAGCTTCCTGACAGCAGTATCAGCAGTGAGGTGGATGCAGAGTAGCCACCATGAAGTGGGCATGCCAGCAGGAAGAGTCACATGTCCCAGGAACCTCATGTTCTCCTGTCCAGCGACTCAGCATTGAAGCTGCAAGCAGAAGATACTGCATAGCTGGCTGGTATTTTAAAGAAGTACCCCACAGAAAGGACAGTCAAACATTTGGTGGTCTAGTTACAGTATTGCTTTAAAAATGTGGTCACCACATCCAGAAAAATAAAACAACAAACAACAAATCCTCAAAATAGCATTATGAAACCTAAGCATGATTAAACAGTTTCCTGGGATTATTTAGTCACATTTAGCCCTCTTCTTACATTTTCTGCCGTCAATGAAAGAAAAATGAACTGCTAGTGGCATTTATTACCTGCATCTTAACTGCTGTGTCATTCTCATTCAGACAACAGAGGAGATGGTGAGATTAGCATATTGCAGGTCGGAGTCAAAGACATTTTCATTTGTTTGCTGAATGTGTTGCAAAAAAAACAGTTAACATTCAGTACTAGGCAGAGAGGTCTGTTTTTACAAGGCAATGTGATGTAAGGTGACATTAAAAAATAAGGGGTCATTAACACATGAAAACGGATGACTAAACCTATATATTGTGGTGATAACGTCAACAGTAACCTTGCAGAAAGGTGATATAAAACAGGTGTGCCTCACTTCAGTAAACCTGTTAATAAATATGACTTCTTAGGTTTTTCCCTTTACTTTGAAACTTCAGCCTGTGTTCCATCACAATTACTATGTCTAGTGGCCATACTGTAAATTAGTAATAAAAGTCCATTGGATCAACTCAGTAATGCAGTTTCAACTTTTTGCTACATGGGAAGTCAGATTGTCCACATCGTAATAACAATAATTAATCATTAATAATAAAACTGTGTCTCTCTGCTAATAGACACATGAATGATCATGGATATATTATTATATCCAGCAGCAACATGCAATAGTGTCTCACAGTCTTGGATACTATGGTACCCAGTTACAAAGTTGCTTCATTATGTTGCAACTGGCATAAGGCAAGTTCTGGTCAGAACTGATATTGCTGTGGAGAGCTTTTGGGATGCTTTTACCTATTATTTCTAATGAATTTGCACAATGCAGATCTGTTGAGAGGCAGTTTCAATGTGGTCTTCCTTTTACATATTTTTACAATGTATTTTCCTGGAATATGCCTGCTGATTGCTATATATTTAACCTGGATAGTTCACAGAAGAAATGGCATCTTATTTTCAGGTGGTGAAGCACTAGCAGTAGGATGCTAGAATATGTCATGCATGGTACAAGATATGTGCGGGCAATAACGCCCAGTGGCCATACACCTCAGGCACTCGCATGTGGATCTATCGTCCCGGTGCCACTGCACTACTCAGTCTGGGTGAAAGCCAATGCTGTACTCACTCATACAGGTCCCAGAACAGGCATTTTACTGCCGACCTATTTGTTTGTACAATTGGGGAACCAGAAATGCACTATCCATAGCCTGGATCATACACTACAAATGCCATTGCAGGATACTGCACCCCATGGCACCCAGGATACCTCAGCAGTCCAGAGGGTGACATGTTACACAGGGGAACGTGGAAGATTGTATGACAGTAGGAAGTTACAGCATTGATAAGGCATACATTGGAGGTATGCAAATTCCCACTTACGGTTTGCCAGGGACATACACTCAGCTGCATACACTGGTGGGTACGCAACTTATGTAGTGCTTCAATATATGGTATAGCCTCTT
Organism: Neoceratodus forsteri; assembly: GCA_016271365.2. Classification (NCBI taxonomy): domain Eukaryota; kingdom Metazoa; phylum Chordata; order Ceratodontiformes; family Ceratodontidae; genus Neoceratodus; species Neoceratodus forsteri. Next base: position 1,384,552,438 of record CM057458.1, on the reverse strand, counting down.
AGATCATTCTGGCGTGAAGGTCTCCAGCCTGGGTCCAGTGCAGTTGGCAGCTGGCTGTGGCAGGGCATGGAGGGCAGTGCCAGTCTCCACAACAGCTCGGGTATGGTGGGAGTGGGGTTGCCTATGTACCAAGGCAGTGAGTGGGAGTCCTCTATTCTATGGATATAGATGTTGGTTTCCTCTGGTGTGATTGGGTCCAGGGGGCCCTACACTATGAAGCTTTTCAGGGATGGAGTTGGATCAATCGGGGATTGGAGTGGGTACCTTTAGTCCACCAGGGCTGCCAGTCTGCTCTGCACCTGGATACACTTCCACAGCCCACCTGTGGGTGGCTGGCCAGCTTTAGGTGAGCTATTCATGGCCTAGCTGTGGGCTGCACTGCTCTGGGCTACAAGAGGTGAATTTCCCACTGAGTATGCCACAGCATGGTATATGCATGGGAACACACTCTCGACTTGCATGGCATACTATCTGTGTGCACACTGGCCCATTCCCTTACGGCAGGTGCATCCTGCATGTTTGAATATCGCGCTGTGGTGTATTGTTGGAGTTGCGTGGCACATCTCACATTTCCACAGGGATGCTCTGTGCATCTCCTTTGAATATGGGGGCCCTGGACTAGGTTACCCTGAAGAAATACATTATCAAAATGGAAAAATCATGACCCCACTAAAAACAAGATATTGCATCTAATCTGGGACACCCTAAGTAAATACAGTGCGGAAATGTGTAAATGAAGATCCCTATGACAACAAGATGTAGCATTTCCCTTGCGCTATCCAGGATACAAAATATAGGATAAGAAATATATAAAGGAAATCTCTTCTAAACTGAACTTCACTGTGGTCACTGACGTAAACAAACAGTTTCTTTATTGTTACAGTCACACAAGAGTCTGGTGTGCATATTTTATGGGAAACATGCAAACAGAGATGAGAAAGAATAAGTGCTTTAGCTGAGACTTGAACCCAGGCTGCCCAGAATAGCATTCTGATTGCACTAACCAGCTGCGCCACTGAGACAACTGGAACCTGGGCCATCCCTGAGCACATTACTCTTTCTCAAATGCACAACCCAATGGCAACACAAATATATACTTGTAACAATCACACAGAAGTGTGGTGTGCATATTTTATGGAACCCATACAAACAGAGGTGAGAAAGAATAAGTGCCTCAGCAAGGACTTGAACCCAGGCTGCCCAGAATACCATTCTGGTTGCACTAACAAGCTGTGCCACTAAGACAACTGAAACCGGGCCCATCCTTGAGCATATTAATCTTTCTCAAATGCACAACCCAATGGCAACACAAATATTTACTTGTAACAATCACACAGGAGTGTGGTGTGCATATTTTATGGAACACATACAAACAGAGATGAGAAATAATAAGTGCTTCAGCTGAGACTTGAACCCAGGCTGCCTGGCAGTATTGTGGCCATGATGATGGTGCGTAGTGTGTGTGTGTGTGTGTGTACAAAATATAAGATAAAAAATATTTAAAGAAAATCTACTCTAATCTGAACTTTACTGTGTTCACTGATAAACAGTTTTTTATAACATATTAGAATGCAACATTTATTTTGAATGTTGTGGACATGAGAATGGTGTGTATAGAGAGAGGTGTGTGTGTGTGTGTGTGTGTGTGTGTGTGTGTGTGTGTGCGTGTGTATATGTGTGCATGCATGTGTGTGTGTGTGTTGCTGTAGCTCAATATATTTTTTCCCAAAAAGATAGTAAAAAACTGCTTCTTATTTATACACATTTAGTCTAAGCAGTCCACTGAAGACTTGGTATATGCCTGAGACTGCTCATCAGATAGTGTTTGTAGAGGTCAAAAAACCAGTGTAAATCATGGATTTGCTCTGGAAAGGGTGACATTTATGAGATATGAATCTTTCTTGAAAGACAATACATTCCCAAGTTAAACTATTATCAAGAAGCTGTTTAAATGCTTAGTATTTAAATGTGCAAATCTCCAGTTTCATAGGCAACCAATATTTAACAAATATTTAACAAGCTGTTTCAGTTTTCTAATGGCATCTGATAAGCAGCCTGGAGTTGTCTCCAACATTCTTATCAGAAAGAAGAGAATATTTTATTTCAGTTGGCATTGAAGGATACATTGAAAAGTTTAAAACGTGTTCCACGATACTCCATTTTCCAGCTAAAATAGCAAGAGGGCTGTAGGCTCCAGAGGTTAAAAAAAAACAGTGGAAATCATAGACTTGCTGGGGTAAGTGTGACATTTATGAAGTATGACTCCTTCTTGAAAGACAATACATTCCCAAGTTAAACTAATATCAAGAAGCTGTTTAAATGCTTAGGGCAGGATTCATGAAGGGGGGGAGAAGGACCCGCAGCTGCGGGAAAACCTCAGTGCTAGTGGAAAACCACTTGCGAAGCCACAGATCGCCTACAGCTGCGGGTATTCACGTAGGTGGAGCCGGAGTACAACCAGCTCCACGGAATACGGCAGCTTGCGGATGCTGTTGTCATAGACAGCACAGCAGCTGTGGGAGACTGCTACGGGCAGCGGAACCCACCATAGCGCCCTCCACAACTGCCATGGCTATGAATTGGTACCACTGCAGCTGTGGATGATTCCAGTCCGCAATGGCAGTTGCGGAGGAAAACTTTAACATTTTCCCTTCGTGAATCCTGCCCTTAGTATTTAAATGTGCAAAGCTGCAATTTCATAGGCAACCAATATTTAACAAATATTTAACAAGCTGTTTCAGTTTCCTAAAAGCATCTGATAAGCAGCTTAGAGTTATGTCTCCAACATTCTTAACAGAAAGAAGGGAATATTTTATTTCAGTTGGCATGGAAGGATACATAGAAATGTCCAAAACATGTGTGCCACAAAACTCCATTTTCAAGCTACAGATAGCAAATTGGCTGTAGGCTCCACCCACACCCATAAAAAATAACTCTCACTAAGAAATCTGTAGTTTAACCTAATATTTTATTAATTGTGAAGAAAATTTTGTTTTTTTTTATCCAGAAAAGTTTATTTTTTTATTTAGGGGACTGCACTCCCCCCCCCCCCAACCACACACACACACACACACACACACACACTCTTACTGTGATACCTTCATGTTTAAAAATATGTTTCTTTTTGAATCTCTTGGTGCAATAACTGCAAATGGGGGGAGGGGGCACACTTGTGTAACTGTTTATCTGAATCAGCCATGAAGTGTGTGGGAAATGCATACACAGTTATTCATATAGATAGACAGGATACTCTTTTTCTAATTCTTATTGGAACTTGCTCTCAGTAAAAGTATATCAGATAATTACAAATTGTGAGCTTCATGATGATGGGTTCAAGATGAGTATACATAAGTATATACACAGACTGTATAGTTGCTTAGTCTGCAGGTTCAGAGAATATATATCACCTTCCCCAGTCCTGGTGTTGTCAGCTATGAGTAAGAGTTTTCAGTACAGCATGTATTCAAGTGATGTGCTGGAGAACAGTTGTATGCCAATATGCTACCATTATCTTCTCCTTAAAATTATTTATTTATTTAAAATGTGGTAACTGGGAAAGGCACCCTGAGCCAAGGCTTGTTTCCAGGTGTGAGCCGAGGTTGTGGGGAGAGGGAGTACAGACATGAAGAGCAATTCAAACATCCATGACCCGATTCACAAAGCCTTCCTGAATGGCTCAAGGTGCCTACACCATAAGGAAAGACACAAGATGTGGCTTGCACTAAAAGATGTGCCGGACGCAGTTCACAAATGCAACCTTTGTTTGCTGCAGGCTGTGTGCACCAAAGGGGGCGTGCTCCATCCTTATGGTACAAAATGGGCTGCGGCACAGTGTTAGGGGACTTGCAGCAGACACAGACTTCCATTCCCCTAATTCGGTATTCTCAAAACTCTCTCAGACGGCAAATTTCTAAGTATCATTAGACCAATCAGGGCTGGTCTATGGGTACTTAGAAATATATCCTCTGGGAGGGTTTAGAGACTTGCGCCAATGTGCCATGGTCCCCCATCCCTGATCCTCTGTTAAATAAAATAATGAATGTCCCTGGTGACTAGCAGACCCCCAGCTCCAATTCCCTAATTATTATAATAATGCATGTCCCTGGTGGCTAGCAGTCCTACCCAGCTCTGTTCCCCTTATTTTATAACAATGCATGTCCCTGATGGTCTAGTGAACCCCTAAGCCTGATTCTCTTATTTTTATAATAATGCATGTCAGTGGTGGTCTAGTGAACCCCCAGCACTTACCCCCATATTATTAAAATAATACATTTCCCTGGTGGTCTAGTGGACCCCCCCCTTGCAGGCAGTGCCACCCACCCCTCCCCGTCCCAGCTCTAGCTGACGACCAGATATTGCCCTCCACTCACCACCATGTCTGGTTGCTGACTGAAGTGTCAAACAATGCATACTGTATAGAGTATGCACTCACTGATTAACAAACCAGGGCTGGCAGCCAACTGAGCTGTCAAGGAGCACATACTGTATACAGTACATGCTTATTGATTGGCAGAGCTGCCAATCAATGAGCACGTACTGTATACAGTATGTGTTCCTTGATAGCTCAGTCCACAACCAGCCGTGGTGGTGAGCAGAGTGCAGAATAGGTCATCAGCTCTGGGATGAGACAGGGGGAGCGGGATTGTGTTGAACTGCATGCCAGGGTGGGGAGGTCCACTAGACACTAGGGACATGCATTATTATAATAATAATGGGAGCAGGGCTGGGGAGCAGTGCTAGCCACCAGGGACATGAATTATTATATTAATAAGGGGATTGAAGCTGGGGCGCATTAGCCACCAGGGATGTGAATTATCATTTTAATACAGGATCAGGGCTGTGGGTCCACTAGACCACCAGGGACATGCATTATTATTTGATAAGGGGATCTAGGTTGGGAGGACTAGTAGCCACCAGGGACATGCATTATTAGAATAACAATAATAAGGGGCTAGGAGCTGGAGTGGGCTGCTAGCCACCTAGAACATGTGTTATTATAATAACAAGGGGATCAGGGATGGGGTAGACTGCTAGCCACCAGGGATGTGAGTTATTATATTACTATGGGGATTGGGGCTGGGGGGACTGCTAGCCACCAGTTGCTGTCCAAGGGCGCAGCTGCCACCCAACCACCCCACAGCTTGTGGCACACCTCACAGATGTGTGGTCTGTCTGGCGCATGGCCACTGATGCCACAAACTGTGGGACTTAGGCGCCAGGACCCTACCCGATAATGAATCAGGCGCAGTGTACCTGGTGCACTGGCAATCGGGGCAAGTCACTGTTGGTGCGGCTTGTGCTTCTGCTGAGTTTTGTGAATTGAGCCTCCAGAGTGCATAAACAAAAATACAATGGCAGACAAAGCCAATTAACAATAGGTGGGATGGCCCACTTGACTTAGCACTGCATGAATCAAGCTTGGAAAAAAGGCAGACCATGGGTATCTTACATGGCTGAAGTGTAATGAAAGAAACCTTTTAGAAGTCCAGAGAGGATGGCTTGCACACTTTTTTCAAAGAACTATTAGAGATATCTTAATTTTGAAAAAATTGAAAGAAAATGGTGGGGCTGAATTCAGATTTGAACTGTTTAAAAGATAGGCTACCTTTCGTTACTTAGTTTTTGAAATATAAAGTTGTTAGGTTACAGCTGAGTTTCTTGTTTTTTTTTGTGTTAATACTTCTTTAGGGGGGTTCCCTTTCCTTTATAATGTAATTAAATTAATAGAAGAAATTTACTGTCTCACTCCTGATTTTGAGAAAGTTGCCAGGTTCCAGTTTCAAAGGGTATTGAGTTCAGTAATATGGTCACTTCTTTGACATGTCACTTCTGATGTGAGGTGCTTGTGTGTCTGAAGTGGAGGGTCTTTTCTTTCTGGACTATGGACCAGGTCAATCAATCAGTCAGTCAATCAACAGCTTTATTTTGACAGGCAGAACATCATTGAGACAGGCTCATTTACAAGACGGACCTGGGGCAGAACACTTGCCAACAGGGTTTAGATAATAACAAGCAGGTGTACACATACAATAACATTTACAGAGCTCATATTAAAGATATGACAAGCTATATACACTAGGGCATAGCAATGGGCACAGCAAGAGGTGGTGCCTAATATACACAATTGCATGGATACAGGTATAAAGACATAAGGGCCAATGGGCTAAGGCTTATACAGTAGTCATCATAGTTAAGGCACATACAGTAGTGAGTAAGTATAGAAGAACCTCCATAGGCAGAGCGCAATGTAAATGAAGGTGGGTAGGTCCTTAGAGAAGTACCAGGAGTGGGAATTAGCATAAGATGGTGGGGAAGAAGAGGAGGGGTGTACAGGTTGGGAGGGAGAGGGGGGTTTAAGGGTGGGAGGGCAGCAGAGGTTGAGGAGGTGTTGGGTGTGGGTATAGTGTACAACTGGGGAAAGGGCTTCCCTGCAAGCTGATCACTGTCAAAAGGCTGCAGCTTTTGCATGCCACTAAGGATAGCTCCGCAGAACCATATTGTCCAAGAAGGATTGCCAAGAAGTGGGAACACATAGAAACACCTACAGTAAATCACTATTTCTGCTAAGTAAAAGCTAAAGGAGTGAACAGTATACAAATATCAACCTGAATTCACAGGGAATGCAAGGAACAGGACTGGATTCATTAAAAATGTCAAACTTTTAAAACAGAATGGTAACAGATATAAAAAAAAGATGGTAAAAGAAGCACAAGAAGATTAAAGGATTGGAATGTGTTTAAGATAGGAAAACAAAGAAACAAATATGTAGTGTTGAGTGTGCACATGTATAAAATACTGAGCTTCTGATCAGCTTTGGGGGAGAGCTTCTTGCAGAGTTTGCTCAGAAGGAGTGATGTCCTATCATGCAAAGTGCCTAGGGGCAGTTACAGTAAATATTTTTGTATTTATTCACAGTCTAAATTTGTTGAAAATGGACATCCAGTCATGGTTATATTGTATGTAGCCCTGGCTTTCCCTCCCACCTTTCTTCATACTGCTTTATTCCCAGTGAGTCAATTTTGGCAGGTTATTCAGCCTTGTCCCTGCCACTGCTGTCTGGTATCCACCCACAACCTTCCTCACCCTGAGAATTCCTGCAAAAATTGCTCGCCACCCCATGGTGGGACTGGGAAGGGAAGGGAAGGGACATCTCTCCCCCCCCCCATGAATCTTGTACATTTTTGGAGATGGTGGTCAGGTGACAATGTAGGAATAGAAGCAGGTAGACAAGGCTCCATAAAGCCGGTGCCTTCCTTTTCCATTTTTCTCCCTTTCCCCTTGCTCCAGTGGCAAGTAAGTGTGTACCCATGGAGGCACACACATGATAGAGAACCATGGCCCCTCCCATGCATGCAACTCAGATTCTAGCACTGCCACCTGGTCACCACCAGAAGGCAGCCACGAAGCGAGATGGCTATCCTCACCATCCCTGGGAGAGGAGCGCAGTCCATCAGATGCTCAGTGCTCTCCCTGTTCCTACCTTTCTTGATGGCATTGTCATCACTGCACTAACTTATGGATCAAACAACTACATTTCTTAGTTAATGCTAAATCATGAATTCTTGACTTTTTTATCATTTCCATTTCAACTGTGAAGGTTGTAGTGATGTCATTTTGTTAATGTGTTATGTTTCCTTGCTACCTGATATGTTGAATGTGAATTTGAGAAGGATATGTATGGACCTATGGTTGAACAATTGTGTCTACATCCCTACAGCTAAGTTCTTGATATAATGTAGCATAAGAATGGAGGATTTGTATTTTCCAGACAATACCAACACATAATTCTCACTTGTTAATGTCAAGCTTTGTATTTTCTGTATTAAATTATTTGCTTTATGGTGAGTTGCAAGCAATGCATGGCTCACTGCCTACTGTTATTTGATATCATTTGTGTGCATGTCCATAATTCTAACCTTATTTTCTGTAGGCTTCCATCTTTTGCATTGTAATAATAATAATAATAATCTTTATTTTTATTGCACCTTCCAAAAAATCAAGGTGCAGAACAGGCTTTAAAATATATCCAAATAACATGTCATAAAATTCAATAAAATAAGTAATAACATCCACATAATAAATAATAAAATCAAATCGATTCAATATCCTCCCCAAATGCTTTTTTTCCACAAAAAAGATTTCAAAGTTTTTTTTAAAGCCCCCCACTGTCATGTAATTGAGTCTGTCATCTTCACACTCAGCTATCATTGGTAATCATTGGTAATGACATGCAGTTGCATCCCCCTGGATGAAACCCAATTCTGCAGCATTTTGCAGCACTCTGCAGAATGCTGTAGCAGACGTACTGAATAAAGCAATGTAATTTCGATGGCAATCAGTCCCTTACGTCATTCAGGAAAATGGGACACTGTCAGGATAAAGTGAATACCCCAGTTTCCCGCATGACAAAAGAGACTAATTGCTATTGAAATTATATTGTTTTGTTCAGTAGATCTGCTGCAGCATACTGCAGAGTGCTTTAAAGTGGGTTTCATCCTGCGGGACACCACTGTAATCAATGTTTAATTGAAATTAACTTAACCAAGTGTCCCCAAATATTTACGTGCCTACGTTTATAGAGACATGTGACCAAACATGTTTTTTGGATTTAAGTTTATACTGTATTCAGTGCCATGCTAGAATACAAATGACTGATTCATTTCTATGTCACTTTGGAGGCTGGTACTGCATTATGGCTGATATCTATTGCAAGGATATTCTTTTGCTTATGCAAACTTGCCAAAAAGAAGATTGCCAAAAAGGGAAAACACATACCAGCCTACAAAGTGACATAAAAAATAATTGGTCATCATCAAGTAGAAGATGCAGAGATCAGTCATTCTTATGCTGGATCATTTTAAGACTTCCAAAATATTACCTGTGACCACTTTTTTCTGGATCATGGTCCAGGTGCTGTGAGTGAGTACAGCGCAGATCTGTGCAAAGGGCTGCCCTACAAGCTGAACACTGGCCAATGATTGTGGCTTTTGTTTGACTCTCAGGACAACTTTGAAAATTGCCAAACGTGGAAAATGCATACAAGCACAAAATCACTATTTCTGGTAAATAAAAACTTAAGGGATGGACAGTATGCAAATGTAAAACTGAATTACAACTGAAGGGGATGCAAAGCACTGGACTGGATTCATTTAAAAAAAGTCAGACTTTTAAAATAGCAGATATGTAGCACAGAGATTAAATAAACAGATTGTAAAAGAAAGACAAGAAGGCATGGAGGACAGGAATGTGTTTAAGACAGGAAAACAAAGAAACAAGAATCATAATATTGATTGTTTCTGATCAGCTGGGGAGGAAGCTTCTTGCAGAGTTTTGACTAAGCAGTAAGCTTCAAAATTAACTGCTCAGGACTGATGTCATATTGTGCAACCTGCCTAGGAGCAGTTAGATATCTTTTTATTTATTCACAAACTGCATTTGTTGAAACTAGACATTCCCACCATGGCTATATTGTAAGTAGCCATGGCCCCAACCCCCCACCTTTCTTGATGGTATTATCATCACCACACCAGCTTATCAATGATATGGTTGGTGTTAGTTTATTTTTAAAATATGTCTGTCTATCTACTGTATGTATCTATCTGTCTGTCTATCTACTGTATCTGTCTCTCTGTCTGTCTGCCTGTTTGTCTGTCTATCTAGCTATCTACCTATCTACCTACCTATCTATTTTGTCATGGAGAGCAACTGATTAGGTTTATTAGAGCCACTATATTTCCACACCTCCTCTTTACTGATTATCTAAAACAGTTAACTGGACAAGGACTGTCCGCAGATGCCTTTCTTAATCAGGAGCCCTAGAAGTAATTCTATGGCTATGTGGCTCGGAACTAGGGCTGCCCCCAGATTATGGCTCCCAAATTAGTATACCAAACTACTCGCATCTGTAGGCAAGCACCGGTAACTGGCTTCACAAAATATAACCTGCATTTAAAATGTGATCATGACACCACCTCTAGTTTGAGGGGTAATGCCAGCGCTAACCTTAGACTCCCCTAGCTTGAATCAGCTCCTCCAGCACAGACTCCAGCTTCATCAGGACAGATTTAGTTTGTAATCTCTAACTCCTTGCTTCCCCACCACACAAGCCCCACTCCCAGCATCAAGAAGTGAAAACGCATCCCATCCTGAGCAGTTTAATGTAAGAAGGTGGGGGTGGTGATGGGTGGGAGAGACAGTGCAATTTATTCCTATAAAAACCAAAAAAAAAACAACACAGCACCCTTTAACAAAACCCCCCTCAGAAACAATGTCAAAATCATTGTCAACTAGGCGCAAACAGTTCTGAGATCCATTCTAAATATGTACAGTAATTAGCAATGATCAGGGAAACTTCTCTGAAAAAAAATAACTTTGCATTTAATTGGTTACGAGACTCATCTCACTAAAGTCATAGAAAACCTGAATTTGCACTCAGTGACTTAATCCAGAACAAATGGTCTGATACCTTTTATTGGACTAACAAAGATGTTACAAAAAGAACAAAGAGCTTTAGCTTTCTGACTAACAAGTCCTTCCTCAGAAGCGGAAACACTCAGTGAATTGAATTCCCCCAATGAATGCAAAAACACCCTCAGAAATTACTGTCTATAGCCTCACAGTATCATGATCTAAGTGCATACCTAACATCAGCTGAAAACCTGATTTTTAAGCTGAACTAGGAAAAAACTAAAGAACGCCCCCCCCCCGGAAATCCTTCCATACTAGTCCACAGACCCACACCAAGTTTCGTAATTTAAGCTTTTAACAATTTTTCTCTATGGGGGCGCAAAAACTTATGGACACAAATACATAAGCAATAATACATAACAGGGTGGGCGTTATTGGGAAATACTAGACCACCCAAGGGAGTAATGTGGCCCGACACTGCAGATGGAGGGTCTTATAGCCCCTGGAAGATCTGGTATTTCTCAATAATGCCTACCCTGGAGGGTATTATTGCACTTAGAAAATGGGCACTGAATAAACACAAGTTTAATAAGAAAAAGTTAAGAAAAAATTATTTTAAAGTAGCTTTTGTTATGAAATAGTTCCTCTACCTGCATTGGAATTTTTTTTTATGTTGGAGAGTGGAGCATTGTGTTAGTCACTCGCTCTGGGTCAAGGTGGGGGGCATGGTGATGGTGGGGGCACGCCCTGATGGGGTGGGATGGTTGGTGGTCCACTAGACATCAGGGATTTAATTAAAAGTATATATCATTTTTTTACATTGGGGCCAGCTATAATCAGGGGGACCACTAGACACCAGGGATGTAAATAATAATATTTATGTTTTTTACATTTGGGTGGGCAATTGGTGGGGGTGGGACTACTAGACACCAGGGATTTAAATGATTTTTAATTTTTTTTTACACTGAGGCCAGTGATTGGTGGAGGGGGGCACTAGACACCCAGGATTTAAATAATATATATATATATATATATTTTTTAACATTGGGGCCAGTAATCAGCAGGGGAAGATGCCCACCAGTAAACACCATGGAAGTTTGTGCACAAAGTGTGGAATTTCACCTGTGAAATTCCACACTTTGTGGTCTATCTGCACTCCGTGAATTGGCAAATTTCACAAATTGTGCTTTGCAAATCTGCATACAAGTCGTGAATTAATTGGTGGATGAATTTTGTGAACTTCGCACACCTCTATTCAAGTTATGCTAGACAGAACTCCGATATCTTTTTCTACCTCATTCATAACGATCTCACAGACTGCTGGTCACAGTTTAGCATAGGAGGATCCTAGCACAGCATTTGCTGAAATCTCTTTGCTTGGGGTCACTAACTGCAGTGCATACTAGGTTACTGAATAAACCATTTATGGAAAAATGAATTTATAAACCAAGCTTTAGCACTCCGAAGATGGTTCTCTTATTAACTGATGCATCTCTCAAAATACAGTTCATGATCTAACAATAAACTGGATTCCAGTTTCAGTTTGGTGTGCTCCATATACTTTATATCTTATTATCTTCTAATGTTTTCAAAGTCAAGATCTGTGAAAGCAAGGAAGGTTGTGGAATACCTAACAGGTGGTGAAAATGTTCACAATGTGTCTAAGGGCAAAAGATATATACAACATAATTTTAAAATACATAGTTCTAATATATTTATATATAAGATGTAAAACCAAAACTTAGAAAAAGTAAAAAAAAAATGTTTTATTTATTTAAAAAAATGAAATTATTGGGCCCAACTTTAACAGGACAAACTTTGGTGCAAAATGCCTGCACCAAAGGGCTTTGATGCAAGTGGCACCTTCCATCAAAGTTTGTGACAATCCCAATTTTCGAACGCAAGCTGCATCAAAATCAGGATGCCTTGCTCCAAAGCCACCCTATGCCAGCCTTGCAGCAGAAGTTCCCCTGCATGGTAACCTATGAGGTGGGTGCATGTGGAAGGGCGCTGTCCATAATGGTGACACCTTCCTGGTGCAATCCCTCACGGTGATAAGAGGGGGGTGTGACCAGATGAGGGGTGGGAGAACTGGGTGACTGGATGTCGCTATGTGTACATGCGGGGGGGGGGAGCAAGCATGGCAAGCATGGGCTGGGAGGGTGGAGGGGCTGTAGGAGGTGGCGCTGTGGTGGATGGCCAAGCTGCTGCGTCGTGGTGTTGGGGTTGGCTAGTGGTTGGGGTGGGTGAGGTACTGGGTCTGGGCGCTGGTGCGTTTGTGCCCGGCTAACTGACCTTCTGCTTTCACCCTCTGACATGCACCCCCTGGAGTTGAGAATCCTTAAGTAGGGGGGGGTGCGGGGGCAAAGCCCCCCGTGATGGGGGGTGTTGGGGGCACAGCCCAACCCACTGAAAGCAGTAAAAAATATCTTGCCATAGTTGTCCTGTGTGCCAGGCTTGTTAGGGTGCCGAAAAGGTTTTCGCCACTCTGACTGTGTGATAATGGTGATTGCCTTTAGGCGTTTGCTGCTATCACATAGAACCCCCATGCATGAGGTATCAAGGGGTCTTGCATCACTGTGGGGCTGCACCATCCCCTTTTTTGGAATTTTAGAAGCCCCACCATGGTCACAACAGAGGGTTGAGTGTAGACCAACAGGAACTGGTCTAAGGGCCCTCTAACACTGCCTGGCAGGGAGGTGACTGGGGGGGACCTGGAAGGTTGCGACTGAGGCCAGAGGTAGCAGTGGGAGTGCCAAAGGGAGTGATGGGGGCATGTTAACTGTGTCACAGGGCTGAAGTGTCACCCAGGAAGGGTGCCCTGTGCAAGGAGCACAGCTGATTGGCCTGGATAGAGGGGGATTGACACAGCTGGACCATGACCCAGACCACAGGTGGAAACAGCCCTGTCAGCTGCCCCATAGGTTCCACAGTCCTCGACAGTGTAGGTTGGCATCAGCCTACCTCTATTTAGGGGGGCAAGGTTGAGTACCAGGAGACTGTTGCAGTGCCCTGGAAATGTCCTCCTCTGCCGATTGTACCCCACAACCTGCAGCCACTGCCACCCGCCACAGGTAGGAGACTGTGGCACCTCTAGGGCATGTGCCAGGGCAGTTGCCAAGAAACATACAGAATCCAGTGCACAACCCCCCATGGCAAATATGAGAAGTAAAACATTTAAACTTCCTGAACTGGCTATTTTATTATGTTTAACTCCAGGGAAAAAGGCATTCTCTTAGTTTTCAGACTGGAATTCCAATGTGAGCATGCTAAGTTACCAAACACAAAGGTGGAACCCCACAGTTTGGTCCTAACAATGAAATGCCTGGGATATACTGTGGTATCCTGAAACTCAGTATCCCGTCACTTGAGATACCGAGTAAGCATTCCCGGAACTCAGCCACCTGACAGCACCACCTTCCTGATGTAATGTCGGGAACAACCCAACATGTAATGTTAAACACAATGCAGGGGGCTGTGCCCCCCACACCCCCATAACTAAAACAACAAACTCCGAGGGGGAGTGGACCCCAGAGTAAACAATAAAATTAGTTACAGGGCAAAACAGTAGCTGGATTGGGAACAGAACCCGGGTCTACTAGTGCGTGCTAGCTGAGCTGTCAATGGTTTAGCCCTCCGCACCACTGGGGCAGCTCAACCAGATTTTGCATCCTACACTACCTTGTAGTGCATTACTATCAGCATCCACTTCCTCCCCATCAAGCATCCAGACGTCGGGACTACATCAGTTGTGACAGTGCAGGCATCGGGCAGCAGTGCCCAGCAGGTAATTGCCTGGATAGTTAGCCATGGGATACCATAAGTATACCATGCCTGCAGTAGCTACTATTAAATAGAGTACATAGCCTAAATTGGCTCCTTGAACGTAAAGTGCTTCCACCCAGGTAATTTCAGAGGTGTTCAAAGGGAGCATGCCAACAGGAGTACCACAAGCTCCCAAAGAGTAAACACATTGCAAATCTAGCACATTCTAACATTTGCATTGTTCATAAAATTCAGTTCACATTTCTGCTGATGGGTGCTACTGGTTTGTGGCATATAACAAACAAACAAGCAAAATCCACTGCACAATCCCCTCCCTGACAAATCTGAGAAGCAAAACATTTAAACTGCTTGAACTGGCTATTTTCTTACTTTTATCTCCATGATAAATTGGTTCTCTTAGTTTTCAGACTGGAATTCCAATGTGAGCAATACAAACCACCAAACACCAAGGTGGAACCCCATGATTTGGTCCAAAATATGAAATGCCTGCAGTGGCTACTCTTAAATAGAGTGCATTGCCTTAACTGGTTCCTTACATGCAAACAAAGAATTTGATGGCAGATAAGGATTGCTTGGCCCACCTAGTCTGCTCATTTTCCCTACCTACTGTAACATCACAGATCCTACTTCATCTCCAGATGTATATCCCCCTTTCTCATCACTAAGGTACCTTTATGCCTATCACATGCATTCTTGAATTCTGTTACCATTTTGCCCCCAGTACCTCTGCAGGAAGGCTGTTCCAGGCATCCACCATGCTTTTTGTGAAGACATACTTCTTCACATCTCCCCTCAGTCTACCTCCTCCAGCTTCACAGCATGTCCCCTTCTTCTTGAGCAGCTTTTTGTTCTGAAAAATGGTTCCCTCTTGAACCTTATTTATACTTGTGAGGTACTGTAAAGTGCCTATCATATCCCCCCTCTCCCTTCTTTCCTCCAGTGTGTACATATTGAGGTCCTTTAGTCTCTCCTCATAGAGCTTTTGATGTAGATCTTGCACCATTTTAGTTGCCATCCTTTGGACGGCCTCTATTCTGTCTATGTCCTTCTGGAGATGTGGTCTCCAGAACTGGACACAGTACTCTAGGTGAGGTCTCACCAGTGATCTCTACAGTGGTAACACCACCTCTCTTTTTCTGCTGGTGATACCCCTTCCTATGCACCCTATCATCACACTAGCTCTCCCCACTGCTCTCTCACACTGTCTGGCTACCTTTAGATCATCAGAGATGATTACTGCAGGTCTCTTTCCTATTTTGTGGTTGTCAATACTACACCCACTGTTTTGTAATCCACCCCTGGGTTTCTGTGCCCCAAGTGCATGATTTTGCACTTATTCACATTGAAACTTAGCTTCCACATCCTCGACCACTCCTTTAACTTTCTTTGATTTCTAATAATTTTTCCAACCCCCTGCCCCACTCCAGAGCATCAACCATATTACAGATTTTAGTGTCATTCACAAAAGGGCATACCTTCCCTTCTAGCCCCTCTGCAGTGTCGCTAATGAAGACATTAAAGAGGACCAGTTCTAATACTAATCCCTGAGGCACCCAAATGGTTAACTTCCCTTCCACAGAGTGAACTCTGTTAACCATCACCCTCTGTCTCCTGTCCCCTATTCAGTTCTTTACCCAGTTTGCCACCTTTGGACCCACGCCTAGGCTGCCCAGCTTGTCTACCAGTCTCCTATGTGGAACTGTGTCGGAAGACTTACTGAAATCTAGGTAGGCAACATCTACCGCTTCACCCTAATCCAATTTCCTGGTCACAGTCAAAGAAATCTATCAGGTTTGTTTGACATGACCTCCCCTCAGTGAATCCATGCTGTTTCAGATTTTGTAAGCCACTGGATTCAAGATATTCCACAATCATTTCCTTCAGGAGTGATTCCATAATTTCCCCACTACCAAAGTCAGGCTGATTGGCCTGCAGTTGCCAGCCTCCTCCCTGCTACCAGGAGATGACCCCTCAGTGCCAGGTAACTACCGGCCAAACTCCCTCCTACCAGACCTTGACAAAGTACAGGAATCACTAGTCCAATCCAGATTGACTGAGTTACTTACGGCATCAAGCTTCCTTTCCCCATTTCAGTCAGGGCTCTGGAAGCAACATTCTACAATCTCTTCCCTTCTACGCATCACTGAACATATTCACTCTGCCTCAAACCATGGCCACTTAACTACAGCAGTTTTTGTAGACCTGGCCAAGGCCTTTGATCCAGTCTCCCTCCCCCATCTTCTTACAAAGCTTGAGGCAGCAGGCTTAGCCTCCTCCCTCACAATTCAGTGGTTAAAATCCTACCTTAGCAACAGGCTGCAATCTGTCAGGGTGGCCAACTCCTCCTCCCCCCCCATACTTGCAGGAGTACTACAAGGATCAGTCCTTGGCCCTTGGCCCCATCCTTTTCTCAATATTCATCCACGACCTCCCCACTGCTTGCTCCAGGTCCCTCATACATACATATGTATATGGATGACACATCCTCTTCACCTCTGAGCCTGTCTTGACTGATGTCCACACCCCCTTTACAACAGAACTTCCATAAGATGCAGTCCTGGTTCCAGGCAAACCACTGGACATCAATACCACCAAAACAGTATCTACGACTTTCAGAGCTGCACAAAAATTGGCCAGAACACCCCTACCCTCAGCCATCACCTCTTGGATGGGACCCACTGGACACCTGTCACGTCACACAAATAGCTAGGCATATGGCTTGATCCCCACCTAAGTTTCTCTATCCACATTGATGCCATCACCTCAAAGCTCTTCCCTAAGATTGATGCCATCACCTCAAAGCTCCTCCCTAAGATTGATATGCTGTACCATAACAGAGACTCCCTCCCTCTTCCAGTCAGACGTGAAATATTAAGAAAAATTATCACACCAATCTTTAGCTATGCAGATCTAGTATACAGCACTGTCCCCCGCCTCTTCTTTTTCCAGGTTAGACACCCTTCTAAACACCTTCTGCCGCTACACCACAGATTCCTCCCTCAGAATTCACCTCTGCTCTCTTTACTCTGCACTTAGTATTTCACCTGATACCACCGCCGTTACATCCACTCTGTCTCCCTAATATCCATATTATGGTTCAAACATCTACCTCCCTACCTCTCAGAGATGTTATCCCCAGTGAAACCATCCCCATACTCGCTACACACCAGGGGCATCTGCCCCTTCTCTCTGCCCTAACCATCCTTGTCAGCTGGCCAATCAGCACTATCCTACAGACTCCCTTCTATATGGAATCTGCTTTCTTCTCACCTAAGGAACTCACTCTCGCATAACTCTATCAAACAGCAACTTCGCTTACCCCCATCTCTCATCTGCTCCTTCCCTCACCAAGTCATCCTAACCTACCCACATAACAAAAAGCTAATGTATGAATAGCTGGTCTAATCCTGTTGCTGAAACAGTCAACCTAATTGTTAACCATGTATGTCTTATTTTTAGTCTTATTTTTTGTATTCAGAGTTATAATTTGCGGTTCTAAACATGTTTTGAAATTGCCTTGTACCCAGTCTTGCTGAACCGATCTTGGCACGTGTATGTATATATTGTTTGTATAAATCTCCTGTGTATTGTATTGTTTACCCCTCCTGGGGTTGCACCTGGAAATGAGCCTCGGCTCAGTGTGCCTTTCCTGGTTACTAGAATTTTAAATAAATAAAAGAAATAAACTACTTTTGTGAAGTGTAACCACATCTACTGTCTTCTAATCCTCCGAAACCACTCCCATCCCCAGTAAATGATTAAACAGGGCTGCCAGAGGTGCAACCAGCACCTCTCTGAGCTCCTTCAGTGTCCTTGGATGCATGCCCTCTGGCCCCATTGCCTTGTCCACGTTCAGATTTGTGAATTCCTTAAGGACTCTTTCCTCTGTAAATGAGCTAGTGTCCACTTCCCTTCCTTTGATGCTCTTGGCACTTACCTGTTAGCCCTCGCCTTCCCCTTCCTCTATGAACACTGAACAAAAGCATTTGTTCAAGATTTCTGCTTTGTCCTGGTTCCTCTGCACACACACACACACACCCCTCTCCTCCTAAGCCTTACTATCCCACCCCTGGTCTTTCTCCTTTTGCTTGCATACCAGGAAAAAGTCTTGTCTCCTTTTTTTACTGCCTGGGGTATTGTCTCCTCTGTTTGCACCTTTGCACTCCTGATCACTTTCCCTGCTTCCTTCTGTTTTTTTCCAGATACACCTCCCTATTCTCCTCTGTCTGTGTCTCCTTGTACTTCTTGAATGCTATCTTTTTTGCCCTCACCTTCCCAGCCATCTCTTTTGAGAACCATGGTGGTCTCTTTTTCCTCTTGCTTTTACTTACTTTCCTAACACAGTGGTTTGTTGAGTTCACTATCACCTCTTTTTAGTTCCACCCACTGTTCTTCCACTCCACCCAAGTCCTCTTCCCCTGCTGGGGCCTCACTGAGGCATTTTCTCATCTTTTTAAAATCTGCCCTCCTGAAGTCCAGGAACATCACCTTTTTGTGGTCTGATTGTGCATTAGTGTCTGTATTGAACCATGCCATACAGTGATCACTGGTTCCCAGGTGGCAACCCACTGTGACATCTGTAACACTGTCAATGTTGATGAGTACATGGTCAAGTATTGCTCCCTCATAAGTGTGCTGTTTTACTAGTTGCCTGAGGGAAGCCCCCTGTAGGGAATCCAGGATATCTCTGTTCCTAGCCAAAGCTGCTACTGGGATGCTTCAATCAATCAGATTTAAGTCCCCTATCAGAAGGACCATCCCCAATTGTCATCTTCTGTATGGCTTCCACTAGAGTCTTGTACAACTCCCTCCCCTGTGGTGGAGGTATGTAGATTACGTCAGTGTCAATTGCAGCTTCATTTCCCATTTCTGGGGTTACCCACAACACCTTTGCCCTTCCCTGTACTCACTGTATCTTTATTGCTTGTATGCTATCCCTCACATAAAGAGCCACTCTTCCCCTTTTCTTTCCCACCCTGTCCTTCCTGAACAGAGTATAGCCCAAATGGATGTATCCCAATCATTGTTTTCACTGCACCAGGAATCAGTAATGGTAACAATGTCCAGGTCTGCCTCTGCCATAATGGCTTCTTTAAAGTAAAGTACTTCCACGCAGGTCATTTTACAAGTGATCAAAGGGAGCATGCTAAAAGGAGTACGACAAGCTCCCAAACTCTAAACACATTCCAAAACTACTGTAGCATGTTCTAACCTTTGCATTGTTCACAAAATTCAGTTCACATTTCTGCTACGGGGTGCTACTGATTTGTGGCATGTAACAAACAAACAGAATCCAGTGTACACCCCCCATGGCAAATTTAAGAAGTAAAACATTTGAACTGCCTGAACTGGCTTACATTTAACTTCATGAAAAAGGGGGTTCTCTTACTTTTCAGATTGGACTTCTAATGTGAGCATGCCAAACTACCAAATGCCAAGGTGGAATCCTGTGGTTTGGTCCTAACTATAAAATGCCTGCAGTGGCTACTCTTAAAAAGAGTTAATTGACTAAACTGGCTCTTTAAAGAGAAGTGCCTCCACCCAAGTGAGACAAAGGGAGTAGGCAAAAAGGAGTACCACAAGCTCCCAAACTCTAAACACATTCCAAAACTAGCATGCTTTAACCTTTGCATTGTTCACAAAGTTATAATCACATATCTGCTGAGGGTGCTACTGGTTTGGTGGCATGTAACAAACAAACAAACAGAATGCAGTGCACAGCCTCCCCACCATGTCAAATCAGAGACGTGAAGCATTTAAACAGCCTGAATTGGTTATTGCCTTACTTTTAACCCCATGAAAAAAGGGTTCTCTTTGTTTTCAGATAGGAATTCTTATGCGAGCAAGTCATAGAAACATAGAGACATGGACTTTGATGGCAGATAAGGACCACTTGGCCCACCCAGTCTGCCCATTTCCCTACCTATTGGATAAGCTGTAGATTCTAGTTAACCAACAGCCTACTTCCTGCAACCCCCCCACTATAATTGCCTTAAGTCTGTCTCATGCATGTTTGAATTCCCCCACTGTTTTAGACCCCACAACTTCTCCAGGAAGGTGGTTCTATGCGTCCACCACTCTCCCCATGAAAAATAATTTCCTCACATTGCCTCTGTGCCATCCCCCCTCCAACTTTAAATTGTGCCCCCTTGTTCTTACACATCTCTTTTTCTGAAAGATGCTACCCTCCTGGACTTTGTTGATTCCCTTGAGGTACTTAAAAGTTTCTATCATGTTCCCCCTGTCCCTCCTTTCATCAAGGGTATACATATTAAGCTCTCTCAGTCTCTCTTTATATGGTTTCTGATGTAGACCCTTCACCATTTTAGTTGCCCTCCTCTGGACTGCTTCCATCCTGTCTATGTCCTTGCGTAGATGAGGTCTCCAAAACTCACACAGTACTCCAGATGGGGTCTCACCAACTGTCTGTATAGAGGGATAACCACTTCCTTTTTTCTACTTATGATGCCCCTCCCTATGCATCCCAGTATCCCCCTGGCTCTCCTTACTGAATTCTCACATTGCTTACCCACCTTTAGGTCATCTGATATGACTACACCCAGATCCCTTTCCATTATTGTTGCTGTTAGTACCTCCCCTGCTATTGTGTACTCTTCAACTGGATTTTTATTTCCCAGGTGCATTACTTTGCACTTCTTTGCATTGAATCTAAGTTGCCATATGTCTGACCATTCCTCCAACCTTGCCAAGTCCCTTCTCATCCTTTCTACCCCCTTGTGTATCAACTCTGTTACAGATCTTTGTGTCATCTGCAAAGAGGCATACCTTTCCTTCCAGACCCTATGCAATGTCACCTATAAAGATGTTAAAGAGGACTGGACCCAGTACTGAGCCCTGAGGTACTCCACTAGTAACCCCCCTTTCTTCAGAATGTGTTCCATTCACTATTACCTTCTGTGCCCTGTTGTGCAGCCAGTTTGCTACCCAGGCTACCACCCTGGGTCCCACTCCCAGGCTGGCTAACTTGATTATTAATCTTTTGTGGGACTGTGCCAAATGCCTTGCTAAAGTCTAGGTAGGCCATATCCACAGCCCCTCCCTGGTCTATTACTTTGGTCACCCAGTCAAAAAAATCAATTAGATTCATCTGACATGACCTTCCTGCTGTGAATCCATGCTGCTTTGGGTCCTGTGCCCTGCTGGCCTCTAGGTACTCAACAATTCTTTCTTTCAGAAGTGATTCCATCATTTTCCCCACCACTGAGGTCAAACTAATAGGTCTGTAGTTTCCTGCCACCACCACATGCCAAGGTTGAACCCCACAGTTCTGTCCTAACTATGACATATCTGCAGTACCTACTCTTCAATAGATTGCATTGCCTAAACTGGCTCATTTAAAGCACAGTGCTTCCACCCAGGTAATCTCAGAGGTAATCAAATAGAGTTTGAATGTTTTACTTCTCAGATTTGCCATAGGGGGGTGCACTGCATTCTGTTTGTTTGTTTGTTTGTTTGTTTGTTTGTTATATGCCATAAACTAGTATCATCCAACAATAGAAATGAGAATTGAATTTTGTGAACAATGCAAAGGTTAGAGCATTCTAGTTTTGCAATGTGTTTAGAGTTTGGGAGCTTGTGGTACTCCTGTTGGCATGCTCCCTCTGATTACCTTTGAATGTACCTGTGTGGAAACAATTCTCTTTAAAGGAGCCAGTTTAGGCAATGAACCCTATTTAAGAGTAGCCACTGCCGGCATTTCATGGTTAGAACAAAACCATGGGATTCCACCTGGGTACAGTATTTGATAGTTTGGCATGCTCACATTGGAATTCCAATCTGAAAAATAAACGAATGCATTTTGTATGAAGTTAAAGAAAATAACCAGTTTGGGCAGTTTAAATGTTTTACTTCTTAGATTTGCCATGGGGGTGTTTGCACCAAATTCTTTTTTTTTTACATGACAAAAACCAGTAGCACGTCTAAGCAGAAATGTGAAATGAATTTTGTGAACAATACAAAGATTAGAGTGTGCTAGTTTTGGAATGTGCCAGGGCTGTTGCCACCTGGGATCTGGGTCATGGTCCATCCCTGCTAACCCCTCTCTACCTAGGCCAATCCGCTCTGTTCCACTGTGTAGGGCACCCCTGTTGGGTGCTACCTCAGCACCATGATATTGATGCCATGCCCCCATCACCCCCACAGACACCCCCAGTCCCCTCCTTGCTGGCATCTTCACCCCCCTACAGACATCTTCGTGGTTCCTCTAGGGTTGTGCCAGGTTAGGGAGGGGCTTGAAAGGATCCTCCGTCAAACCCCTCAGGTGCACCAAATGTTTGACGCAACCCTGTAGTTGTGGCAACTTTGATGATTTTGGTGAAGGGACCAGTAGTTTCATAAAATAGGGCACAGGGTCCCTGACACACCCTGAGTTTTCCACAGCTGTAGAGTGGTGCAGTGCATATCAGTTTAAGGGCTGATTATCAATATTGTAAGTTATGTATAGAATATAAGGAAATAGATTCAGTTTCACTTCGGTATTAAAGAACCATAATATTGTTTCAATCTTTAAAAAAATAAAAATAAATAGTACTCTATACATGTTTCCTACTAACAACAGGCTCTATTTACAAAGCCTATGCCCTGCATACAAGCAGCACATAGGCTTTGTTAAGTTCCTCTGCAACACAGCAGGGTAGCATTGGACACCCATGCATTCACAACAGGGATCCAGGCTTCATCTTTAACCTCATCTCACTCCAGGAGCATGGCTACCATGCTATGCAGGAATAATGACATGTTTCACAGACACTGGTGGAGGGGGCATAGGCTTCACTGGTAGGGACCCTGCTATAGCCACATACTCACCCCCTCTCACCGGCCATATGGGGTGGCAGACATCATGCCATCCTACCACCCTGTTACCTACAGCCATCAGAGCATACCATGAGGGCTGGGGGCCCCATGGAGCACATAGGCAGAATGCCCATCCACTTTATTGAATACAATTGATACTGGGAAGTCTGGCCATAATCCACAATCCCCACACTGTGTGGAGCATAGGATCAAGTGCAGCCATGGGTGGGCCACCTTTGTGAATGCCATCATCGATTGCTGAACTGCCCACACCACACCCCCACATTACTGTGTAGGTGGGGGTTGGCACCAGGGATGTGCGGCCCTGCTTCATGCAGAGCGAGCATTGTACGCATGAACAGCTGGTGCAGGGCATGGTGGCCAAGTATACTCATTCAGAGCATACCTCTACTACAGACATGAATAGAGCCCATACTGTATAGTATTGAGATGACTAGACCTGTTTTGACACATGAAAGTTATATTGCCATGATCGACTCATGTTGAGCTAACTCCCAAGTTTTTATTTAAAAAAAAAGCTTCAGGCACCAATTGTTCAAAAGTTATACCTTTCAAACCAGAATTAATTTAAAATAGACCAACTTCTGAACCATTTAAATGAAAGCTCAGAATCTGATAAGTTTAGAAAGTGATTTATCTTGTTACTACAGCTATCATGTATTAATATATAAAAACACCAAATGGTTAAAACACTTTAAATCCTTTTGTTTTTACCAACATCTTACTGTATATCTATAGTATGACTAAAAGTTGAGAGAATATAAAAAATGATGTACTAATAATATGAAAGACCACTGATATACAGTATTCAAAGTTGGGAGATACTAGTGGCTATTTCATTACAGAACAAACACACCCTTTCCTACTCATGACTATTGTTTACCAAATCTATAACTGTCATCAATCAAGCCCGTGACCTGAAATGTTGATAAAAATGTGTTTACTGGCTAGCATCACCAGATCAAAGGAGTTTCATTTAGTTGGTACAATACTGTCACACGCAAGTGTGGGTTGCCTTGAGAAAATCACCTCCTCCCTCCACTGTGCACTAAATGTCAAGAGTCAAACAGGAAGGGAGGGTTATCAAAATGTCATCACACTTGTAGATTGCCTTACTGACTTTTTGATAAACAGTGACAGTCTTATACATACCTTATGACGCTGTGAAAGTCTTAAACATATTTTATGAAGCTTGGAACTTTATTGCATCAGGAATGATTTTTTTCTGTTTATGCAGTGACTGATTACTTTCAACATTTCATAATAGGTTTTAACAAGCTACATAGACTTGTGTCCTTAATGCTTGTCTTGTATATTTTATAGTAGAGTGTTTTTATTTCTATAGAATTTATCTAAACCAAGTTTAAAAGAGTCCATTGTTTTACTCATTACCACTTCCCTTGGTAAACAGTTCCAAAGCTGAAGCCCCCTCTGACTAAACCAGTTTTTCCACTTCAAGGTGTTCCACTTATCCTGTTCCAATTGTAGTTTATGTCTCCTGGGTTCATACAGATAGTTCTTTCTTACTCTAAGTCCTAAATCTTCCCTTAGTTGTTCATCCTGAAGAGCACTGAATATCATACACATATCTCCCCTTATTCTTCAATATTGCAATGTGTATAATCCTAAATTGTGTAATCTCTCCTGATATGATACATGTCCCTGACCTATAATTATTTTTGTGGCCCTGCATTGCACTCCCTCAAACAGTGGCTTAATTAATATACAGATGGGTTACCCACCCATCATGTAACTCACAGCTACTCTCCCCAATGCCATGAAAGGTGGGTGATGTGTGTGTGTGTGTATCTATCATGTGGTAGAGCACAGTGACAGACAGTATTCTGACAGTGACTCAGAAGGCTGGATTTTCAACTCCAGGGCTAACACTTGTGGTTAGAAATGCAGAATGTTTTGTGTATGGTTTCCTTGCTAAAAAATTGTCAAGACACTAATAACCCAGACAACACCCAGAAATTTAACTGACAGTGTGTGTAACATGATTTTTCGGTTCTGACTGGGCCTTGTGTAAATCAAAAGTCAACTGATATAAACTGTGTGAGACACTGAAGCGACTAACAGCATCATGATATTTTCATGTGGTTGGCTTGAGCAGGGCGTTGCCTTTAGTTTAACAAACACTGACTGACTGTTTACTGTGACTGTGCCACGTACCTGTATCATTCCCCTCTCCCAATCAATTCAAGAGTCAAAGAATGAGTTCAGCCCCACTGGAGAGATTGCTACCTGTACAGAACATTAATGATTAGGTTTAGTGATACTGAATATGAGCTGGGAAATAGCTGGCCAGCTGAACTAAGCACCACTCCAAGTGGAGTGGGGTGGGGTACTTAGCAGTGTCCTTAAAAGATAACTGAAGTGGGACCAAGTTGTTCAACATTTTGATCAATGATCTGTAAGCTGGGATTCCCCAGCAGGCTGCTTAAATTCACTGATGACACTAAGCTGTACAGGGTGATGGCCTCCATTGAGGATATGGACAATATTCAGAAGAACCTGAAGATACAGGGTGATTGGTTGGTGTCTTGGAGTCTCAGATTCAGTGTAGACAAATCAAGGAACTGTACTGCCCTTGTAGAGGACAAAAAAAGATATAATAGGATCAACACACCATGAATAGCTTTCCTTGCTGCAGCCAAGAAGGAAAAGGATGGGGAGGGGGGGTAATAGACAAGGGAATGAAACATAGCAAGCTGTGTGTGGTCACTGTTTAGTTATTTATTTATTTAGCTTTTGTTCACCGGGTAAGTACACTAGACAAGTAATATGCCTATTTTCAGGAACGACCCGGGAGAGCACAACATGAAGAATACATACAAGGCAACTTAGAGGGTCATCAGAATGCCAGGGTGCATGGTTAAAAGGGAGAACCAGCAGGGCAGGGGAATTAATCATGTCATTTCACAAGGCCTTTGTCAGGCCCCATTAAGAATAATGTGTGCAGTTCATAGCTCCTCAGGGATCCTAAATACAAAAAGGCAGTTGAGAAGGAGCAACACAGGGTAACCAGAATGATCAAGGGTATGAAGAGAAAACCTATGAGAAGAAGCTGGGGGCCCTTAACATGTTAACATTGGAGAACTTAAAGTCTTTCACATACTCAGGAATATCAACTCGATTGAACAGAAGGAGTTGTTAGAACTGGTGTCCTCCAGCAAGACATGTGGACATGGTGTGAAGCATAGAGGTGGCAAATTCTATTGTAAAATTAGGAAGTACTGGGTCTGTGCAGAATCTGCAAAACCCACTTCTGTGGAATTCTTCAGAACTGGCCAAAATTCTAGATTCCATGGCTTTTTTTACTTTCTTGTTTGAGCTCTTACTCGGATGTTCTTTTATCTAAAGAGATGACAGTTTAAATGTTTATTTCTACTTAAGGACCCTGACGGCTGCCCAATGTCATGACATTTACTTGTATAGTTGCAAACGTACAGAGGCTCATACTCTGTTTTTTACTTTTTGTGTCATTTTCTGAAAGTATTTTAATCACTACTTTTAACTCAGCCACCTTTGCAGCTATAGGTAGATACCTACAAATTATCATACATATATTTTTGAAGGATCTTAAAAACTGCATTGTGTTGCATGACTTGGTTAAGTAACTGTAAAATTACAGGGGCTCATATGTTCACAGTTCATTTTTTGTGAAACTTTTCTGAAAATGTTCATGCTTATAACTCTTTTGCAATTGTTTGTTGATATGACCTGACATCTGGCATACATTCCCAGTATGAATGGGTCCTGTAACATAAAAAAGCTGAATAAATTGTGTTGTACTTTTAAATTTGCAGTGCCAATATCACAGATTAGTACTTGGCCAAATGGTCTAAAATGTTATTGGAAGCAGAATAGGTAGCCACCTAAATTCCACTTGTAGGATTTTAATTCAACAAAGCACTTATCACTATTACATCCAGTTTGGCATGCCTCCTAATTTCCCTAGCCAAGCTTCTCACAGTCTTGTAATACATTACCTGGTGACTATACCCCATCCTGCTCTTTTTTTCTGAGCTTGACAAAGTGGACTTACTGGAAATCTTTGTCCTTCTAATATCCTTCTTGTTTTTCTTCACATTGATACCTTCAGTTAAAAAGAGGACTACTGTACCTACTGTTTTTTTTGTCAGACCTATCACTAAGGAATAGCCCCAGAATTCCTCATTTTTGGTGTCCCAGTCATGTCTGTCTCCAGCAGATCACTGTGAGTGCTTCTATGGCCAGGCCTTAGTGCATCAGTCTCTTTAGTTAATATTGCTGGGTGTATTTCTTATATGAACTTCACTCAGGTGAGACACATTGACCCCCTGTGCTTCCTTGCTTCAACTAGTGGTCTGATATTCATGTGCTAATACCCATCCCAGCTGTCCTTGTCTTGGTGAACCCATCTAATTTCTGCACCAGTAATTCTTTATACTAGCTACATTCCCTAAACATTAATTTAAATATCTCTGAGTACCCTATGTATTCTGTTGGTGAGTACCCCTTATCCCCAGAATACCTTTTAGCATGGCAGAAAAAAAAGACACTCCTTCTTTCAATAAACTTAGCAATAAGTAGCTTTCTACATAATCCACTATCATTTCTTACAGACCCCAGGATCTGGTCCCTAGAAATTATTCTCCCTGTGCCATTCATGAAAATGTGGATAACAGTAGTCAGCTCCTCCTCTAGTTGCACTGCTTGACTATGGATTGAATTCATCTGACCAGCAATGCAGGTAGACAAGCAGACAGGCAAATTACTATCCCTGCACTTGTATCATGGTTCTGCAGTGCTCTTCCAAATCTCTGTCTCCCTTTACAATGGAGTGCACTATGAATACTACCTTATAAAAACTCAACCAAGCCTTCACCCTTCTCTTCTGCAGCATGTTAGGTGTATACAGTAGCTGGATAAAATTTAAGTGTATGGCTTTCCCCCCCAAAATCACAAAATTTCACGATTTTCACAAAAACTCATAAAATTTGATTTGAAGTAAGTACTTATGTTATTTTGAAGTTGTTGATTGCTTCTAATGTACCCATCCATTTTTCAAGCAAGTAAAACATTTTCACACACAGCCTCCTTTTTGGGTCTATGAACCTGCCAAAGTGTTTGTTATTTTTATCTAGTTTTAAAGTTACAGTGACTTTCAAACTCATGGTTTACTTGCAAAAGTTTGCAAAATGTTTTGCAATTCTTCTGCTTATAACTCAGCTCCCTCCTCACCTAGAAATCTAAAATTTGATGCACATAGCAATATGGTACAGGGCTTAAAATAAAGTGATATTAAAATAAGATGGAAAACTAAAACTTACATTTTGGCAACATTTCACAAACACGTCATAGAAATTTGGTGCAAGTTCACAAGCCAAACTGTAATTTCACCAGAATGCCAATGGTGGAATTTAAGTTCTACAAGGCACTAGAAACCCTCTCTTCCAAGAGGGTGATGAGCCTATGGAACAGCCTGCCAGTGCTGACAGTGGACAAAAGAGTAGTATAGGCCTTCAAGGTAACCTGGGCAAATCTCTGAATCACTGAATACCATGGCTAGTAATGTGAGTAGGGAATCACTATAAATTAATACATGTTTGCAAAGCATATTTATACCTGCGTATGAAACATGTTGTGTGTGGACATTATGGAATTAGAGTTCCTTCTGTTTTTAATTTACTACCATATGTACCATACATACTATATATGTTATAAGGGAATATTTTTAACCAGTCAAGATCAGTTTGCTAGACAGAGCACTCACCAATGGAGCATATTAAACTTTTATTAAGTGCAGAAACATAAAATGCTGGATGCTGAGGTTCAAATCACCCTTCTTTTTATTTATTTATTGATTTGTCATCGGTGACCAGGAGAGGCACACTGAGCCATGGCTTGTTTCCAGGTGTGACCTGGGGGAAAGGGAAGGGGAATATCTGTACAGATGCAAAACAATATACAGAACCAGATTAAGCTGCTGGTGGGATTAGCGAATGTTAGTACCCTACATTTGGGGCTTCATCATGGGGAGTGTGCAAAATCACAAGATAGTGCTTATATATCAAAAATTTGCACTTTATATTATTCCACTACTCGATACTCACTTTCCACAAGACTGACATGGATCAATTTGAAATATGCAACTGACTCATGAATATGCAAATTGTCTGACATATCAGCACTGTCTTGTGATTTTGCACACTGAATTCCCGTATGTGCGATGCTATGTAAAGTGAATTGCACCTGCATCCAATAACTTATGGTTCTACCCTTAATAAACATTCATTATGCTCTATCAGTGACTGCTCTGACTAGTAGCAGCATTATAAGGTGCTAGCTGGGCACTCAAGCAGACTCGATAGACCGTGAGGCCTGTTTCTGATGGCATTTTCATATGTTCATATTTTTTGCTTTGGTTTTGATCATATGACTCCTGTACAGTGGTGAGAGTATCTTTAGAGGTGGGAGTGCCCTAGTTTTCATGGCTGCATAGTGAGAGCTATGCATGATGTGTTGCAGTTACATTGAAAAAGAGACTTTCGTAGCACGTGACTGCAAGTGGAGGGGTAGTGTTAGCATGTGACTGTGAATTGGGATGTATGCACGCATCTGGTCACACTTCTCACTCTCATTCAGTCACTGGGCTGTCATGCACATGCCCTCCTTCTCCTCCTTCTTTCTTCTCCTTCCTCGGCTCAGTCAAAATTAATCTCCTCCTTCCTTGGCCCAGTCAAAATTCTAATTCAGAAAAGCACTAACTGTGGCACATACTTGCTCCCACTTAATCTGACTGAACCTGGATAGGCACTTTAGTCATTCATCAGAAACACAGACAAAGTAGAAATGTGAAAAAAAAATGAAAAGCATGCTATGGAGAAATGTGTGTGGGGTAGGGTCAGACACGTTCACTCCTGCTCAGAATCTGTGTGTCTGACCCCCTCCACACACATACACACACACATATACATAATCCTCTACTATATGCTTTTAATTTATCATTATTATTGTTTTCCACATTTCTTACTTTGTCTGTGTTTCTGAGCGCCCATCCAGTTTCAATTAGAGCAAGCAGGAGTGAGCATATCCCATACTGACTGCCGTAATTAGTACTTTACTTAATAGTGCTTTCCTGAAGTCAGTGCAATTGCAGGATTTGAATTTATGCATGAAAAACCATTTTATCAATACAGCAATTTATCCAAAAGGATAGCTCTATATGCACACTATTTAAATAATGACTTTCTACCACTTTTTGTCAGAAAAATATTAAACAATTTTACTAAAACAGTTTTATCAGTCAGTTTTTATCGGTGCATAATTTAAAAAGTGAAAAGACATTCTTAGAAATGCACAATCAAATGTTTGAAAGTCACTGTATTGAAACTCCATGTGGCTTATGTGTGCTGGCTGGTAAAATATTCTTGGCTCAATTACCTAATCCAACACAGAAAAAACACCTTTTTTCTCCTTCAGGCTTTAGCTTTTGGGTTCTTCACTCCATCAGAGCATATGCAGTCACTGATACTGCCAGAGAAAACTTGGCTGACCCCAGAATTAGGGACAAGCTTCTTAAGAGCATGTAGAAAAGGGTTGATTAGGTCCCCAGAATAGGTACAACTTTTTGTCATGTTACTACTCCACTCTTGAACTCTCCTCCACTTTAATTGGGTCTGTCCACAATCTGCATGCTGACATTTTGGAGGATGGAGTTGTAGTCTTTTTGAGATAGTATAATCATCTCCTTATTTGCCTGTAGGAGCACAGGGCCCTCCTGGCCCTGACCTCCCATCCATGCATGATATTTGAGATATTGTAATTGTATAATTATTTCACTGTGGTTGCAAAGGGCCCTCTGGGCCCTGCACTCCTGTCAGTCCATAATGGTATACATATTTGTGTGTGGAAGTTCAGGGCCCTCTGAGTCCTGTGCACCAAAGAAACACCTCACATTGCAATATTATCCTATAGGAACCACAGCAAAATTTGAAACCTTTATAACTATGCACCAAATGAATATCTTTTCACCAAACTAGCAAAAGGCACATCTGTGGGGCAAGCCCTTTATTACCTGAAAATTTCAGATGAAGATTGCAAGCCATGTCTTCACAGCGGATTGACAAAGAAACAACTGGGTACACTTCACAATATAAAGTTATCCTATGGGAAATGAAAGAAAATGTAAACTCCAACAACTCAAGAGCAAAATAAATAATCTGCTTTCACAAAACCAGCAAAGGCACATCTGTGGACCAAGCCCTTTGACCCTGACATTTTCAGACCAAAATTCTAAACCATTTCTTTACTGTGAACTGACAAAAACAAACTATATAAAAATTCTTTTTTTTTTTGCAAATTACAAAACAGAATCCTGTTTCAAGCTCTCTTTTTTTGCAATTTGTGAAAAAGGAAAATCCTTATTCACAAATTGTGAAACAGAATCTTTTTTAGCATTTTTTTTTTACAATTTGTGAAAAAAGAAAAAATCATTTTTCACAAATTGCAAAACAGGATCCTGTTTCATGATTCTTTTCTCACAAATTTGCCAGCATGTTCAAAAAACACATTTCCAGGAGATTTATAAAAAAAAAAAAACTAACACCAGAATCTGATTACAAGAACACATGTGTTGGTTACTTCAGAAAACATAAAATTTGTCTGCTTTTTGCAACAAAGGATTGTCAATGTGTGACAAAGAATCCTTTTATGAGGTGAACATTGAACTTTTCCCATTGAAAATAATGGGAAAATTTAAAATTTAATAACTTTTGAACGGATTAATATTTTTTTCACCAAATCTTCAAAAGACACATCTGTAACCCAGGACCTTTCTATCCTAAAATGTTTATACCAAAATCCCATTATGTTTTTATGCAGTGGTGTGACAAAGAAGTGATTTTCTTAAAAATTTCATGTTGTTTTAAAATCCCTGCACCACAGAAGGCTTTATTCTGCCCTCTTCTGGAAGTGTTTAGGCAGGAGAACTCACACCTGTGAATTTGTAGGTGGAGAACTCTTTGGATGGCAGACACAAAGACAGAATATGGTTTTGCACAAGGTGAGGGAACTGATTGTATGTGACTTCCTGCCAAAATTTAACCCCTGCTCTTTTCCTTTTTCTGTTTGTAGGTTCCCCAACAGACATTTTAGACTAACAATAAGACCACTACTGCTGGATTGTTAATCCTGTGCATTTTCAATTTTCATAAACTCCAAAGCTCTGCAAGAGCTAACTGTTGCGAGTCATGATATTGAGTTTTTGAAGGGGCCCCCAGCAGCTCGGCAAGTCATTGGTGGCCTCTATTAATTCTGACACTCAGAACTCTAGACAGCTAATGTGGGTCTAGTATAATAGCTGGTAGTCTCAACCAATAGCTGATCCAGCTATGTAACAAAGTAAAAGATGTTATGTAGCAGAGTAACAGCTGCTACCCCCTAAGGGCAGCAAATAGCAGCACATTTAGCCTCATGTGAGCTTTAAAAGGGAGCGTTTTACATTTTTATGGCTGCATAGTGTGAGCTTTGCATGACACAGTGCAATTACATAGAGAAGGGGGCTTTTGTAGTATGTGTCTGTGAATGGAGAGCAGTGGTAACACATGACAGTGAATTTATTAATTAATTAATTTTAGTCTTGGAATTAATACCTTTTAGCCAAATGCTCTTTTACATAGGCTCCACATCATATCAAAGAACAGAACAAACAATATAGTGAGAAAATACATAGTGATCCAAGGAGAAAAGGTAACAATAAAATAAGCACATATGGGTTTAAGTTACATAAACAGGTATTTTGCAGACAGACAGTGGCTGGGAGTAAGCTTAATTAGTAAAAAGGGCATTAGGGTTGGGATCCAGCTACAGGAAGAAAAAGATGCAGCCCAGTGGCATTATCAGGGTCAAAATGGAGAAAAGACAACAACTAGGGACAAGGTCTTACAGGCTAGACAGAAGCTAAGGGCTAGGGTCCAACATTGTTCCAGAGTAGGGATGCAGCCAATGGCATTGTCTGAGTAAGGGGTGGAGGGCATTGACAGGAGGGGAATATCAGCAGACAAACATGGGCTGTGTCATTCAGTTTAAGAGTGCACTCCAGTGGGACAATCACTGCAGGAACTGATGATGCCCTCGATGGAGCAGCATGAATAGTTTGATGCTGGAATTGGTTAATGGGGTCCTCAGGAAGGCAGGTAAGTTATAGGGTAGTAGCAAGGGTAGGATGGTAGGGTGGAGGAGGGTGGGTTAGTGTGTGGGTGAAGGAGAGGAAACTGGCCCAAGTTGTTTTATGCACAGCAGTCACAGGAGGCATTGGTGACTACTGCTTGGTGCAGTTTCTTTTTGAAGGAGCCCAGTGTTTGGTCTTTGGTAACATCACAGTTGAGTGAATTATACCACAATGGTGTTCTGTATGCAAATGAGCATTGCCCTTGGGTGGTACAGCAGCAAGGCACTATGAACACATGGTTCAAGGTGCGTCTAGTATGCTGGGTGTGGTTTGGCAATCTAAACATTGACTATTCACCAGGAGGCAAGAGACCGAGGGAGGCCTTTTTTGCTATTAGGCATGATTGGTAGGATAGTCTGCCTTTAAGCTGAAGCCAGTTTGCTTGCTTATATAAGTTGCATGTATGTGCCAGGTGGGTGGCCCCAGTCAGAAGATGGCAGTCATTGTTAAGGGCAATGGTGACATGGTGCAGGGTGGTGTCAGAGGTGGAGCCATAGATCACAAGCCCATAATCAATAACTGAGACTATTGAGCTATGTATAGCAAGCTTGAGGGCTTCCAGGGTAAGGCAGTGTCTGTGTTTGTATAGAAGCCCAATACAGGTATTCACTATTTTGGTAACATTGTCAATGTTGCTGGAGAATGACAGAATGCTGTCAATTGTCACTACTAATACTTAAAAAGTTGAGTCTGTTCTAGGATAATGCCTGAGCTATTTCTGATTTCTAGGTGGTGGGAGCAGAACCTGTTCTGTGCACTGTGAAACATCATTTTTGTTTTTGTGTAGTTAAGGACTAGCTTCTGTGAGTGGAACCAGGCCTCAGCATTGGTAAAGCTAGCCTGCAATTGGTTAGCCAGGAGTGTGGGATCAGTATTACTTGAGTAAAGAACCGTGTCATCTGCGTAGAGTAGGATATGGCCATGACACGAGGCTGGGAGCTGATTCAGGAATATGGTGAAAAGTAGTGGGCCCAGGGTAGACCATTGTGGGACACCTAAATTAACTGGTTGCTTTGTGGATAGTGTATCACCAATCCTGACTTGTTGAGTGTGTCCACTGAGGTAGCTGTTGAACCAGTTGGCTTTGTCCGTGGATAAACCTAGATCAGATAATTGTTTAAGTAGAGAGTGATTTACAGTATCAAACACCTTGGAAAGGTCAATGAACTTTGCTCCAACTAATTGACCTAGATCCAAGGCACAATGTATATAGTTTGAAAATTCAAGCAGGGCAGTAGTAGTGCTGTGCCCTTTGTGAAACCTGTGTTTTTGACTACAGTGATGATTATATTTCTCCATGTTTTCTACCAATTGATCAGACACAATTCGCTCTAACACTTTGGAAAGTGGTGGGAGGACTGATATAGGCCTGTAGTTCCCATGCAAAGCCCTGTCCCCAGACTTGTGTACTGACATAACTAAGGCTGCTTTCCATTTTTGTGGGAATTGGGAGAGCATGAGGGAGTGCTTTAGGATCTTTGTCAAGGGGGACAGTACCTCATCAATGGTGAGGGTGATGAGCTTTAGGTCAAGTGAATCTCCTCTTAGCCTTGTTTTTCCAAGTACTTTGAGAATGTATTTCTTCTTATTATTTTTATTAGTTTGTTATGATACAGTTGATATGCTAAAAAAATAAAGTTAATTGTTCACCACATTGAAGCGGAATGGTGGGTGTGACCTTGTATTTTCTGCTGACTGCAAATTGCAGGAAGAGGGAATGCGGTCGAAGAAGTTAGGGGGTAGGACATGACTGAGATCTGTAAAAGTCTCATTGAAAGTGTCAGCTGTGGTTTGAGGATCAACAGTTGTAGTGCCATTTATGTTGAGCATGGACGGGGTCTGTTTGGGGACCTTTCCTGTCAGCTCAGAGATCTTGTTCCAAAATTTGTGTCCATCTTTCCAGGAATTGGTTAAGGTTTCCTTATAGTATGTTGCTTTTTCAGCCCTAATTGCTCTTGTACAGGCATTCCTTGCTGTTTTGTACACCCTGTATATCAACTTTATTACCAGTTGCCCTGGCTCGGTACCAGAGGTGATCATGGGACTTCATTTGCTCAAGTAGGTCATGTGTAATCCAGGGATTGCTGTTACCCTTGATCTTTCTTGTTTTTATTGAGGGGTATGGAGATCGCACACTGTGTTGAAGGTAGTAATAAAGTAACCCAAGGCTGTATCGATATCTGGGGCCACATCGATTTGCGACCAGTCCACCTGTCAGAGCTGTGCCTTTAGAGGTATACACCACAGCTTTGGGTTCTGATCTCATCAGACACTACCAGGCTAAAGAAAGAACATTAACATGATGAGAATGGTTGTGGTGCCCCAGTGACATCTTTTCATTTTCCATCTTGGGGACTATTTCTGTAGGACTGGCTATTCTCTGTTGCCTTTATGGACACATCAGCATTTGCCTTAAGGTGGATGAAATTTGAAATGGACCTTTGAAGAAACATGATATTTCTTGACATTATGATGACACACCCATCCTACTTTATTAACCACTGGCCACAGATGGGACCATTCTACACAGAGATGAATGGTATCACGGGATTCTTTTTTCCTCCCCTGTGACAACCCTTTCCCAGCTGGGTACTACCTGAGTACAGTACCTTATCTCCCCAACTGGAGTAGCTAAGAGCTGCCAAGAGTAGGGAATGCTGCACCGGACTGACCTGGAGACCTGCAGGAATGTGAGACACTGGTACTGCAAGCAAGGAGTCTGACACTTTGGGTTGTTAAGCAAAAAGGTAAAGATTTACTGAAATTGTGAAAGATATCTTGTTAATCACAGCCACGAATGACAATTTAAATTTAGGCAACAATTACAATCCAAACACATAAATTAGAATTACTGTATGTTCCATATCCCAGCAGGGCACCTCCACCCCACTAATCACCTTGAAATCACCCTGAGAGACTGCAGGCACTCACTACCCACCAGCCCTCCAGATATCACACTTTCCCAGGATAAGTACCAACCTACAAGAGGTCTTAATCCCCAACATGTATTCATTTTAAAACTAAGGAAATCAGTGACTATTGGGTCCATCTCTGAGCAGTCAGTCCACTGACCCCTTCTGCCAGATACCCTCCCTGGTATCCAATTACTGTGTACACTCTCTATAGAACTAAGGGATGTACTGACTACTGGGCCATACCTCCAAGCAGTCAGTCCACTGACCCCTTCTTCCAGATACCCTCCCTGGTATCCAATTCACTTGCCTTAAGGGAGTACAGTGACTACTAGGCCTTATCTACCTCAATCTGCCCCCTGACTCCTTCTGCCAGATACCCACCCAGTTATCCAATTATTCATTTACTGTACTGTATTTCTATACTCTAAAATAATTCAGATCAGTTGACGTTTTATACATTCATCACTGTAAAACATTTAAACTAAGCCATGGCATTTAACAATGTTGCAATCTGGTACATTAAACGTTGTGACAGAATTCCCCCCTCAGTCCCTTCAGGTTCAGTCCTGCACTTTGACCAAAGTCTCTTAAATTCAGAAGAAAGCTAAGCTCGCTTCTCATTGGGCACTAGTGGTTTTCAGGCTCTGTGATTGGCTGGCTTGTACATGGCTGCCACTGCTATTGGCTACCTGCCACCTAAGCCAATTTTGAGTTGAAAGCTAGCTCCTTTCCTTCTTTCTCTGGAAAATTACTATGCCTAAATTTTCTCTCAAAATTACTCTGCTTAAATTTTCTCCCACTCCCCCACCCCCAGCGCTCTTTAAATACACTTCCTCCCCCCAAATACTACCTCACCCATTGCAACCGCAAAGGCCAACCTCTTAAAGGGATGCCTTTCCAGTTCAGGGATTAGACTGTGACTGACAACCCTTCCCCTTTCTAGACTTTCCCCTCAGCCTACAGAAACAGATACCAGTGAGCTATTATGATGGGCACTCCACTCTACAGAAGTGTACTGGTCCTCCTGGTTCTGACCTCCCTGGTGGAGGTCTTTGAAGACGCGAATGGGAACCCCCCGGTGCTCTGCCATCTCTCAGTAGCATTCACCCACTCAGATCTGGTACAATAGACTTTGAGACAGCTAATGCAGCAGGCCCAGGTTTCAGCTATCACCACGTGAGCAGGAAGCAGCCTGCACACTTTACTACCGATCTTGTCATGGCCCTAATGGGTACATATTCCTACACTAAAGGCCACAATAAGCCTGGCCATGTCAGCCGTAGGCAAACCCCTGCTCAAAGGTCATGGTGGAGACATTATATCTTAAGGATAATCTTCATCCTCCTGCTCATGTCAGGAAACATTCATTCCAACAATAGCCCTGTCACCTCCCCCAATCCACAACACCATGGGCTAATAAAAATCTCCTCTATTAATATTGGCAGCCTACTATCCAAACTAACCCAACACCATTCCTGGGTAACATTGCACAAGCCAGACATTATTTCAATAATGGAATTGTTTCTATCACCTAAAGTTCCAGATACCACTATCTCCTTAGTGGGATATACCATCTTCCTCCTGAATAGACTGGCCAAACGGGGGGAGGGTGCCTTATCTACCTGAGTAGTATTATCAAAGGACAAGCCATGCACTATAATACCAACAGAAAAGAAGCTCAAATATTATCACTAAAACTCTCAATCGGGCAGCAACACAAAACACTGCTATTGACAACAATGTACATTCCCCCTTGAAAGCCAGGAATAGGGTTTAATCTTTTCTATGAACACATCAGCAAGGTTAAACAGGATTGGGAACAGGTTATTTGGGGGAATTTTAACACAAACTGGTTAGTGCATGAAACAGTAGGTGTTAGAGATAAAATATACAGTCTCTACCTTACGCAGATGATCAACCAGACAACCAGAATGCACTATCATACAGGGACCAACACTCTAATAGACTGGCTCCTAGTTACATCCCCTGAGCATATCAAAAATGTCTCAGTTCTTCCAGGTACCCTGAGCGATCATTCTCCAATAGTCTATTCCTGAACTAACACGTGCCCAAAAGACCCCCCCTCAACTCATCAAAAACCAATCCCTGAGAAAAGGGCAACTGCACCTCTTCAAAAGGTACCTAAAGGATTCAGACTGGACCCCCTTAGATGATTGCACTGATGCTAATAAGGCCCTTGACTACTTAATCACAGTCTCTAATAGAGCTTGTGACATATATGCACCTGTAAAAACCTCCAAAATCAAAGGAACTATTAACCAATGGCTCAGTGGCCCTCTAACTGCATGACTGAAATGTAGGTACAACCTCTGGTACATAGTGAGAGCAACCAGTAAACAGGCTGATTTCACAGCTTACAAGTCTGCAAGGAATAATTGCACCAGGCAAATTAGGAATGCTAAGGCCACATATTACAGAGAGCAATTAAGTCAGAGCTGGGGGAAAGGGAGAGACTTCTGGGATAACATTAAAACCCTTACAGGAAGGGAATCAAGAGCTCCACCTGATCTAATTGTTACTCCCTTAGGCCCAGTGCAACACCAAAAAGACCTTGCAAATGCCTTTAATCAAGCTTTTATGGACCCAAGTTCTGTTCTAGCCCAGACTATCTTGATCCTAATCTTAACAGGTCACCCCCAATCCTTACCCTCCACACATCCTTAACCCCAATCGACCCCTCTTCTATTTCAAACAGGTCTCCTGGTCCAAAACCATCAAATATGTCACAAGGATTTTAGGCAAAACTAGAATGGGCAGTGACTATATTGACATGAAGCTGCTCACCCTTGCTTTGGAAGAACTAGCCTATCCTCTAACAAAGTAATTCAACATTTCCATCAGGACTGGCATATTCCTGGATAGATGGAAAACTGCCCTAATCACACCAGTCTTTAGAAATGGAGACAGAACAATCCTGGATAACTATCACTCAATCTCCATTTTATCACCCCTTTCTAAGGCCCTAGAGAGAATGGTGTTGGACCAGCTCACAGACTACCTGAACAATTAGAAACTAATCTGCCAACAGCAGCATGGGTTCCATAAAGCCCACAGTACTATCACAGCACTCAGACTTTACTTCCTATCTTTATGACACCCTTGACTCTGGTACGACAGTGCGCTCTATTTTTATAGACCTGACCAAAACATTCAAGACCATCAATCACCAGATCCTGCTCGAAAACCTCTTGACCCTAGGCCTATCCACTGACACAGTTTCTTGGTTCTCAAGCTACCTCTCTCATAGGAATCATCATGTTAGGATAAATGGAGTCTCATCTGAACTCCAGAATATAACACTGGGAGTTCCCTAGGGATCAATCTTAGGGCCTTTACTTTTCAGTCTTTTCATCAATTCACTCCCTAGTGCATGCCCTGCCAAAATGCCACTCTATGCAGATGATGCAGTGATCGCTGTTCCAGGAACACCACCTGCTAGAAATAACTACTGCTCTTCAAGATGGCTTCTCCAAACTTGAGGCCTGGTTCTCGCATAACAGGCTCCTATAAAATTATAAAAAAACAAAATCTATGCACTTCTCACTGCACGGTCCAAAAAAAATGCCAACCTCCTGATCAACCATAGCCATGAAGGAGACATCCTAGAACAGGTCTTCACCTTCAAATATCTGGACATCCACATTGATGACTCCCTCTCTTTCACTACTCATATTAACCACATTATAAAATCTGTGAATATCCAACTCAGGATCTTATACTGTCACGGAAAAGCAATGACCCCAGTAGCCCTTACTCTCATCACATGGAGCTCCATATTGACAATTATTGACTATGGCCTAATCATATACAGTGTGGCCTCTGAAACCACACTTAAATGCATAAAACATCTTCTCAGTAAAGCCTGTCGGCTCATATTAGGAGCTGATCATTGCACTCTGACTTGCAGCCTCTAATCCTTGGCTGGGTGGCTCACTCTATACCTAAGGACCAAACATCAAACCTGCCTACTTGGGGAAAAAGCCCTTCAAGGCAAACACCTGAGTTAGCAGCTACTTTATTCCAGTGCAACCTAACATACAAAACTACCAGAAGTTCAGTGAACGGCTTACTACATGTACCATTTAAAAGAACCTCTGTTGCTCAGTGTTCCTGTTCTTATCATGGCCCACAATGGTTGAATGACCTACCCATCACTGTCTTACAACACAAAAATATTGGCCTTTTTAAGAAAGACCTTCATCTCCACCTGGCCGGAACCAACAACTGTGACAGTAATGCATAGCAACTGACCTCTACTGGACTCATCTCCTGTCCTCTTCCCCAAGTCATCCCCCCACCCTCATACAGCCCTTAATCCATTCTCTACCTCTCCCAGGCAGCCACCCCCTACCCTAAGACAGGTTCTTGTCACTTGACTTCGTGGACCACTCTTGGCTGTCTCCCTATGATCCCTTGTCATCACTCCCTCTTCATAGCCATTCCTTGCAGCCACCCCACGTCCCTCCTTTACCCTCTTTTCCCTTACACCCCTTTCAGAATCCACCACTTCTGGCTGCTATTTCCCTACCTCCTGCACTTAGCAACTGACTTCTCAGCACTTAGCAACCAATTTTGTTTTTGTCTGCTGCTACTTAAGTTATGTATCTTTCAAGTTTTTAAGTCTGCCTACGTATTCTGTTTACTCCTATGTCCCACAGCATTGTTATAACTACCTACCTTGTTAATTATTGGCGCTGAACTTTTTTTGTAATGTATTGTTTAGTGTCCATTGACTTGGAGCCTTTGTAAAAGAGCCTCCTTGGCTCAAAGGTTGTTATTCTGAAATGGAACTAAATAAAATTAAAAAAAAATTCTGTATAAAACAGTGTCACTGTGACTTTTAAAATAGTCCCAAAACTGTATCAACAAGGTTTTTACTATACCACACTCCTTTGGATTTACTGAAGAAATTATGTGTAAAGATGTTGCAGCTTGATGTAGTTGGAGGACCCCCTTTGAGTCAGCAGGATGTAGATGTTGCGAGGAGAAGTGATGATTTCTTTAGATTTGCAGCTTTTTTTCTTCTGTGAGGAAAACTTGTTACACGGGATCATCGGGTACTTGAAACAACAAACTCTATTCTTTACCCTGTTGTCACTTACTGCCCTATCTGACCCTACTCTGGGATACAGGTGATCCCCTATTCCTACACTTGTATTTAAATTAAAATGGTTCTGTCAGTCTATGTCTTCTTCAACTGGCCTCTTCAGATAGACACCCCTTGGCATGGGCATCTTCCTTCTTGGTCACTCTCACTGCTCAGACTGACTGTACACTGGCTGTGCAGCTCTTTTTATAGCCAAAATCTCATTAGCATATTTAAATCTGTGGTCACTGAGTGGACACTGGCCTGTCCAGCAGCTCAGCACCAATCAAATTTCTCCCTATAGCAGCATAAGCCACAATTAAATTCTCAGTTTGGAAGCTCAACTGCCCCGCTGAACATTCTAAGGCTTCCCCTTTTTTAATAACTTGAGGTCATTTTAAAATACATTTTCTTTGTCACCAAAAATAAACATTTTCTCAAAGGTTAAGCACTTTTTCCTTATAATGGCTAAACAGCCAGCTTCCCAAGGCTTTCTGCTGATTTTTTTCTGTACACAGTAGCCCATAGGAAAGCTGAGTTGCTGAAACTACTATTCTTTTATCATTTAAGCACTTAAATAATCACTTTGTAACACTTTTCTATTGTTTCTTCAGTCAAAACAGTTGTTTCCCTTTTACCTGTCCTGTGTACAACAGTTTTTGTTATCTCAGACATTAAATATTCATTTTCTCACACTAAGCCCCACCTCCAGTGTAACTGCATGGATGGATTATCTTTATTCAGGACCAAATATCCCTTTCAAGGTTAGTGACTCCTCTATTTTATATATTTGGCATCTATAACTATTTTTTCTTTTCATATGTAGGACACTGTAAGGAATGTATGTGCCAAGTTAGGTTTATTTCTGCCAAAAATCAGCTGGCAACATGGTGTTGAACATGTCAAATCTGTTCTAGCTTGATTGCCTTTAATTCTGTTGATGTCTGCTTCAAAGTGCTCCATTTTAGCTTCTGTGCACTTTTGGAACTTTTAAATAATATTGTGTTGTGTCCAGGACTCCCCTAGCACCCGCATGTCCTTTACATTATTTATTTATTTTATATGTGTTTTCCATGTGTGTGAAGCCTTGAACTCCTGTGCTACAATCACACCCTTAAATGCACAAAATGGCTCCTGTGAGCTCTCATATAGTGTGTGTGCATTTACCTTCACTAAGTCTGGGCTTCCAGAGCCCTGGTTTCCAGACTGTGCTCCCTGCCATATTTTATTTATTTATTTAGTAGGACCCAGCCCCTGAACATCATTCCCTGGTGCTTTTTGCCTGCCAACTATTGTATAGAGAATAATTTTATCTGGTAGATCCTGCCTCAAGAGGAGTGCATCATGCGTCTACCTCTCGGATCTGCTGGAAGCAGGAGAGTCCTATAGTCCAAAGCCTAGCTTCCATATGGCTTCAGAGTGAGTTGGATGCCCTAGGTACAATCAGGGATTCCAAGACTGAGCACAGAGTGCTCTCACTATGGGACCGACTCTTGGTCACTCACTGTCCCTCTCACTCATGTTTTGGTGCCTGTAGCACCCACAGCTGCCATTCTGCATCTTTAAAACTTACCACAGAGCAGGTAACACTTCAGGAGCTATTGACTAAATATTGTCCTGGCCAAATTTCCCCTATTCACTAAAAAATACCACCAACAGCTTAATCTGGTTCAGTTTCAGTTGGTTACCATCTGTATCCCCCCCCCCCATTGCCCCCTGAAAAAGGGATTTCTAGACTCAGTGGGCCTACCGGGTCAACAAAATTCAATCAATCAAAATAACTAATTTGCTACAAAAATCTCCACAGGCAACTCAAGCAGTCCGAATTCTCACTGGGCTACCAGCACTTGTATGAACTAGCCATGGTAATCAGTTAATATCCCATTGGCCACCAATCTTACCATTTAATTATTTACCATTAAATACTATATTTTTACATCACAAATGTTGCCAATCACAATACTTTATGTAAAACTGCATGTGTGTGAGAAATGGCAGGGCCAGGAGTCCTTTCCACTTCCCCCTGTGCTGCATCCCACTGTCATTCATTAATGATATGCTCACAGTGCATTTTATAATCAAACCTATTTAAAACTGCTAAAATCTAATGTGATATAATTATGAATGCTGAATCTAGACTTTTTTATCACTGCAGGGGTTACCCTATATTTCTCTGGCAGCTCCTAGTTACTCTGGGTCTCAAACCTTCATCCTTAACTATTTATTTTGTAAATATAGTAAAATCACTAGGCTATCCCTGTTCTCTTGGTAGAACAGTCTATCTACGCTGTTACAATATGGAGTGCTTGTTTTGGTTTCCTCACACTCTACTGCTATTCCTGTCATTCCCAAAGTACTTCAGGAATATTGATAGAGTAGATTCTATGAAAAGTGCACAGGAGCTGTGACTATTTGCTGGAGGAGGGCTTGGGGCTGGGGAGCCACCATGTGATTTGTTGATTGGAGCCTTGTTTCATGGCAGTTCAGTAATTTTTCTTACACATCCTCTGTAGTATTCATTAGCAGAATTAAACAGCAGCATACTGTAAGTTTCCCAAAGTTACCAGGAGCAGGCATTGATCTATTGGTTTTGATTCAAAAAAAGGACAGGCACTTGGGTTCTCACCTCCTCAGACACTGAGATCTTGAGGAACAGCAAATCATGTGGTACATCCCCAGCCCTGAGCCCTCCTCCAGCAAACAATCAAGGCTTCTGGGCTGCTTTTCATAGCCTCTACACTATCTGTATTCCTGAAATACTTTGGGATTGAAAGGAATGGCAGGAGAGTGTGAGGGGAAGTAAACAAGAACTTTGTGCCATGGAATATCAGGTTTCTTCAAAGCTCAATTTCAAATTGCATCCACTTTAAAGCAAATGCTGGCATGTCTATAAAGGTAGCAGAGAATAGTCAATTTGCCAAAATTATTTTCAGAGGGATCAGTGGTGTGCCAGAGGGTCAAGATCCATAACAGGGAAGGCATACCTTGGGTCAAGGATAATACGGATTCACTTTTTCCATACATAGAGTTTGATTAATTCATAAATAAATATGCAAGCAAGGATCACAATAGGTCTGTTATGAAAAGAATGGCACCATTTTTACTGTATTTAATTGGTTTCAGCTTGTGAACATACATTTGATTAAAGTTACACACACACAACACATGCATGCTAATTCTCAATTTATACAAAGAACAATGTTTAATTGCCCTTATACGAGTAGCATATTTTGTTTGCCACAAGGGCCCATCTTTAACAGAACATAAGGAAAATAATATTGCAGGACCCATTATGTTTCATGTTTGTACTTAACTTTTGCCATATTTCCTTGCTTTACAAATGATTTAAGATTCAGTTAGACGCATCTAAACTTCCCTTTGGAAGACATATCTACACTCATAAATGATCAGGATTCTTCATTCTGCTCTCAATAAATTGATACTGTACAATATATGTGAACATAGTATCTCCAGTTACTGTACTTCAGTGTTAGAAACTCTTGCAACATGTGTGTACACAGATGTGTGATTTTATTTTTTTATGGTTACATGGTGAGAGCTATACATGACATCATGCAATTACATTGAGATGGGTCT
The DNA here is from genome assembly GCA_016271365.2 of Neoceratodus forsteri. Taxonomy (NCBI): domain Eukaryota; kingdom Metazoa; phylum Chordata; order Ceratodontiformes; family Ceratodontidae; genus Neoceratodus; species Neoceratodus forsteri. Next base: position 1,384,507,572 of record CM057458.1, on the reverse strand, counting down.
TTGGTAGCATGTGACAGTGAATATGGGAGTAGTGGTAGCATGTGCCTGCAAATGGTATGCGTGCTTGGCCCCAGCTGAAAGAAACAGCACTCAGTCTCCTAGTAACAGCTGTCACGCCATAGCTTACTCTCAGGGGGTACACACGCATTAGCTTTCAAGATCAGAAAATAAAAAGTGTGAGGAGGGGAGATGAAAGAGGGTGATGTAATGTTAACCATTCCCACTGAAATGCACTGTAACTATCTTCTTTTTTGGGTGACTGCTGAATCAAACTATTATTGTTAGCAGTAAGTTGGATTGCAGAGCCAAAACAGCCAATACAGCTGCAAAATGGGCAGTAGAGTAGCACAGGGGATGGGTAGCATTTACTTTGAGATGGTCTGTTGTCTGCTCTTTCAAATAAATAAGTTGATACCTGTAGCATGTACATGATTTTTTTTACAATTTATTTATAAAGCATGTAACAGCTAGGTAGCTGAGTCCATACCTGTGTGTTGGCCTAAAGTTGAGTCACAGGGGACCAGGCTGCTCGTGAGAAAACTTGAAACTTGTACCTATGCATTGTGTCTCTGTCTCAAGATAAAAGTTCTGTAGTAATAGAGACAGAGACAGGGAGCCTTCTGGGTAGTGTAGTTCCTGAATGACTGCTGAGAAACTACACGGTTAGGGACACCTTACTGTTTTTACTTGACTTTACTGGGATGGAATACTTAGGGCTCAGATAGCTCAGAGGGAGTCTGCAGTAGGGGATTTTAGTATACATTTTATTATTTGGAGGCAATTGTCCCTTTGTTGTAGGCTTGCAATCCAATGAATCACCTCCGGGTCTCAGCCTACAATAGGATGAGCAGGAGCGAGTGCTAGTATTTGTGTGGTAGCTGAGTCCATACCTGTGTGTCAGCCTAAAGCTGAGTGACCGAGGACCAGGCTGCTCATGAGAAAATTCGAACCTTGTGCCTATGTGCTGTGTCTCTGTCTTGAGGTAAAAGGTCCATTGTAGTAGAGACAGAGACAGGGAGCCTACAGGATAGTGTAGTTCCTGAATGACTAGTGGGGAACTACTCGGTTAGGGATGCCTCACTGTTTTTACCTGACTTTGCTGGGACTGAATACTTAGGGCTCAGATAGCCCAGAGGGAGTCTGCAGTAGGTGATTTTAGTATACATTTTATTATTTGGAGGCAACTATACCTTCATTGTAGGCTCGCAATCCCATGAATCACTTCCAGGTCATAGCTTACAAAAGGGTGAGCAGGACCGAGCACCATGAGCTGGAGCGTGCAGTGCCACATGTGGAGACACATGTGTCCCAGCGCATGTTACAGTGGGTTAAAGTGGGGAAGTGGGGTCAGGGAGTAGAGCCCAAAGAAACCAGTCATGCAGTGGAAAGGTAAAGTGCCTCTGACAGAGGTTTATTAGTGATTGTGTATGCAGTCATGGAAACATACTTTGTTACCTTGAAAAATGGAGAGTTGGGGTAAAATGCAGAGATTGTTATAAATTTAGTATAGATGTTGATATGACAACGATGAAATATGTGTGTGAGCAATGAAGGGAACTAAAACTTTAAAAGAACATGATAATAGTATTAGATGTGGAACTAAAATGTATTAAATTAAATATGCATGGAGCAGGTGAGGGAAACATGTCCACTAGCATGGAGGCAAGTCAGAAAAGAGACAGGAAGATTAGAGAAGGATGGATTTCTTGTGGTTCAGGAAGGACTAACAAGAAGAAAAAAGGGAGAAGTTCAATGGAGTTTCAACTACAATTATCAAATCAGTATGAAGCACTGGTAATACTGTATTCCAAATGGAAACAGAGGAATTGAGTAGCAGGGAACACAAAGGTAATTTATGAAGTGATGCTGCTGAAGTAACTCAGACCAGAGTTTCAGGAAGTGAGGCTGAAGGAGCAAATTATAGGCAAGAATCCAGTGGGATTGAAAGGAAAAAGGTTACTCAAGAGGAAATTTTGGATACATGCACAAATGAGCGGGGTAATCAAGCAGTGGGGGATACACAGGGAAGGTCACATGGAGTAAATGAGAATATGGACATCAGTGAAGAAAATAATCAGGAACCAAGAGACAGGCTATTTATACTTGGTGACTCAATTATCAAGTACACAGACTTGTACACTACCAGAATTAATAAGGAAGGGGTTACAGGTTCATACTTCTCAGGGGCTAGGTTGAGTGATATAAGGAGACTGGTGACAGAAATAGTAAACAGAGAATATGATAAACCATTTGTGCGGATTCTTACAGGAACAAATGACATAGCCTCTAGTGTAGTCGAACACATGATCTTGGAATACAGGCAAATAGAGAAAGAGATTAGTAGTAGAAATGGATGTGCCATTTTCTTGGAAATTTCACCAATCCCCAGGGCAAGCATGAGAACTAACCAAACAATAAAAAGAGTAAACAACTGGATGAGACAATTGTGCTTCATGAGGGGTTTGAAATGTGTCAGAACTTGGGAAATGTTTAGCACTGATTATAGCTTATTTTGTAAAGATAGTTTACACTTAGCGAAGAAGGGGCGTAGGGAATTGGGGCTGGAGTCTGAGAAACATGTGTGGGAATATTTAAACTAAGCATTAAGGGGAAGGGGTTCATCAGTTGGCTCATTGCAAGTTAACCAGGCAAATTAGATCAAGGATAAAGGTAGTATAAAAGTACTCTTGGGAAATGCACGAAGTCTGAAACCAAAAATGGATGAGTTAAAACTGTTGCTACATGATGAAAAAATAGATATATGTAGAATAACAGAAACCTGGCTAAAAGCAGAAGACTGGGAAGATCATATAGAAGGGTATGATTATTTTCAAATAACTAGGAAAGGTAAAAAAAGAGGAGGAGTGTTCTTGTATATTGCATCACATCTAAAATCCCAGGAATTAATAGATAATGATAGCCATGAAATGGAAGTAGAACAACTTTGGATGAAAATTCAAGGTGCTAATAGAAATATTATCATAGGTCTCTGTCATCACTCTCCTAGCCCGAACAAAAAAATGAAAATAATTTGTTTTTTGAAATATTAGAGAATAAGGATTATAAAAGACAAGTTATATTAATGGGAGATTTTAACTTACCAAAGATAGTCTGGAATATAGAAAAGGACCTTGGATACTGGGAAAATAAGTTTCTAGAATTTTGTATAGGAAATAATATAGAACAGCATGTAAAGGAAAACACTAAGGATAGTAGTATGTTGAACTTAGTCATCAGTAATATGGAAGAAAAGTTATAAAATGTTGCAATCATTCAGCCACTAGGGGTTAGTGACCATAATATGATCACTTTTGAAATAGCTGAAAAAATAAATATGCAAACAGGTAGCACAACATTTAAGAACTATAGAAAGGCTAACATATCTAGTATAAAATTAAACCTAAAAGACTGGGAATGGGAAAAGGATTTAGAGGGTAAGACATTAGGAGAAGTAGGGGCTCTTATTGTTGACAAGAGCAATGGCTGTATTGAGAAATATGTACCAGAAGTAAAAAAAATACAACAGAGTTGGAAGAATTCCAAGATGGATGACCTATAAGGTCCAAGGAACAATTAAAAGGAAAAATAGGGCTTATAAAAAAATTTAAGAAAAATCCAACCCAAAGAAATAAGGATGTCTACTCTAAAAAGCTTAGACTTAGTAAATCAGCCATAAGAAAGGCTAAGGTTCAAGCCAAAATGAGACTGGCAACAGCTACAAAGAATAACTGTAAACAATTTTATAGTTACATAGGTAGCCTAAGGTATGGACAAAAGCATATCGTAAAGTTGGTGGAGGATAGTAAAATAATAGAAGACCCCTTAGAGATGGCAGTGAAATTCAATGAGAAGGGCAGGGGCAAATGGAGAAAAGGACAAAGACAGTAGGGACTGGGATGGGGCAAAAAGAAATAAAGCCATAAATAAATGGAGGGTAATGAGTACCAATGCCCGTAGTCTAGGTAAAAAGCTCCCTGAAATGGTGACCTTGATGGAAGAAGGATGCCTGGATATTGTGGCAGTCACAGAAACATGGTACACAGAGAACCATGACTGGGATGTCAACATACCCGGCTACGCAATCTACAGGAAGGACAGGGAGGGAAGCTGAGGAGGAGGAGGAGTAGCTCTCTATGTAAGGGAAGGGATCAAAGCAACAAAACTAAAGGGTAAACAGGGAGAAGAGGAGGCACTGTGGGTCACCCTGGAGACTGGAAATGGCTCCACAATCCGCACAGGGGTTGTATACAGACCCCCATTTCAGGGGGAGGAAATAGACAAGGAAATGATAGAAGGCATCCTTGGGATGGCAGAGAAATAGGAGATATTGCTGATGGGGGACCTGAATATGCCAGATGTTGACTGGAGCACCTTTGCTGCAGCCACATGCAAGAGCAGGGCCATTCTCGATGCCCTACAGGGGGCATGCCTCAGACAGCTAGTTTTGGAACCCACTCGGGAGAGTGAAATCTTAGACCTGGTACTCTCAAATGGGGACAGAGAGAGGATCTCTGATCTTGAAGTGGGTAGCCATCTGGGAACAAGCAACCACCAAACAGTGTGGTTCATGATAAACTTAGCTGCAGAGTCAAGCCACACAAAAGTGAAGGTACTGGACTTCAGGAGGGCTGATTTTGTCAAAATGGGAGAGTGCCTCAGAAAAACACTAGCAAATAGGCAAGAAGGAGGGGTGGAGCAACAATGGGGAAACATCAAAACCGCCATCACAGAGGCAACAAGCCTTTGTGTGAAGCAAATAAACAAATCAAAATGAAAGTAAAAACACTATGGTTCTCAAAAGAAATGGTGGGGGAAGGTAAGGGAGAAAAAGATAGCATTCAGGAAGTATAAGGAAACACAGAAGGAGCAGTCCAGAGAACTGTACCAGTTAAAGCAGAAGGAAGCGGGTAAGACAGTCAGAATAGCAAATGCCCAAACTGAGGAAAAGATAGCCAACTTGGTTAAGAAGGGGGCTAAAACATTTTATAGGTACATTAGGGAACAAAGAAAGACTAAGGCAGGGATACTGAGGCTGAACAAAGAGGAAGGTGGTTGGGCAGAGGGTGACAGTGAAAAAGAAGGATACTGAACGAATACTTCTGCCAGTATTCACATTGGAAAAGCAGGGGGAAATACCTAATCCGGTCAATAGAAGCACTCTGGATAGGGGGGTTGATATTAGTCCTTTCACAGAAGAAAGGGTGTTGAAAGAACTCTTAAAACTGAAGGTAGATAAAGCAATGGGGCCTGATGGGATTCACCCCAGAATTCTAAAAGAACTAAGGGAAGAACTAGTAACACCACTGACTACCCTTTTTAATAAATCATGGGAGGATGACATGGTACCTGAGGACTAGAGGAGGGTGGATGTGATTCCCCTTCACAAAAGTGGGAGCAAGACAGAGGCAGGAAACTACAGATCTGTCAGTTTGACCTCAGTAGTAGGGAAAATGATGGAATCACTTCTGAAGGAAAGAATTGTTGAGTACCTAGAGGCCAGTGGGGCAGAGGACCCAAGGCAGCATGGATTCACAGCGGGAAGTCATGTCAGACAAATCTAATTGATTTCTTTGACTGGGTGACCAAAGCAGTAGACCAGGGAGGGGCTGTGAGCATGGCCTACCTAGACTTTAGCAAGGTATTTGACACAGTCCCACACAAAAGATTAATAAACAAATTAGACAGCCTGGGAGTGGGTCCCAGGGTGGTAGCCTTGGTAAAACACTGGTTGGACAACAGGACACAGTGAGTAATAGTAAGTGGAGTCCACAGTGAAGAAAGGAGGGTTACTAGTGGGGTACCGCAGGGTTCAGTACTAGGGCCGGTCCTTTTTAATGTCTTTATAAGTGACATTGCAGAGGGACTGGAAGGGAAAGTATGTCTCTTTGCAGATGACACAAAGATCTGCAACAGAGTTGATACACAAGGTGGGTGAAAGGATGAAAAGGGACTTGGCAAGGTTGGAGGAATGGTCAAATGTATGGCAGCTTAGATTCAATGCAAAGAAGTGCAAAGTAATACACATGGGAAACAAAAACCCAGGGAAGAGTACACAATGGGGGGTGAGATACTGACAACAACAAAAATGGAAAGGTACCTGGGGGTAGTCATATCAGATGACCTAAAAGTGGGCCAGCAATGTGAGAAGGCAGTAAGGAGGGCTGGGGGGATACTGGGATTCATAGAGAGAGGCATCAATAGTAGAAAACAGGAAGGTGTTGGCCCTCTGTACAGACAGTTGGTAAGACCACATCTGGAGTACTGTGTACAGTTCTGGAGACCCCATCTCCGTAAAGACATAGACAGGATGGAGTCTGTCCAGGGGAGGGCAACCAAAATGATGCAGGGTCTGCATCAGAAGACAAATGAAGAAAGACTAAAGGAACTAAAGATGTATAGCCTTGAGGAAAGGAGGGAGAGGGGGGACATGATAGATACTTTCAAATACCTCAAGGGAATCAACTAAGTCCAACAGGGTAGCATCTTTTGGAAAAAGAGATGTGCAAAAACAAGGGGGCACAATTTGAAGATGGGGGCATCTCAGAGGTAATGTGAAGAAGTATTTCTTCACAGAGAGAGTTGTGGATATATGGAACCACCTTCCTGAGGAGATCGTAGAGTCAAAAACAGTGGGGGAATTCAAGAATGCATGGGACAGACATAAGGCAATTCAAGTGGGGGGGTAGGAGGAAGTAGGCTGTTGGTTAACTAGGATCTGCAGCTTATCCATTAGGTAGGGAAATGGGCAGACTAGGTGGGCCAAGCAGTCCTTATCTGCTGTCAAATTCTATGTTTCTATGTTTATCTATTTTGCAGAGATCATCCTATGTGATAGGTGATTCTGCCATCAAAGACAATGGACATTTACCTGCCAGATCTAGACCATGGAAATAAATGAGTAAAAAGGAGTTTTTTGACAAATTAAGGACATTAAGCAAGTATAAGTCCAGTGGACCAGATGGGATGCAGCCATACTTCTTGAATGAAATGGCAGAGGAGCTTGCAGGACCCCTATCAGCCCTCTTTAACATGTCCTTAGTGTCAGATGAAGTACTGGATGAATGGAAGCAAGCCAGTATACTACCCCAATATTTTAAAAAAAGGGTATAAGACTCAGTACAAAACTATCAACCAATTTGTATAACATCAATGACAGGAAAAATTACGGAAGAATTTCTTAAAGAACAAATAGAACTTAATTTACTGGAGCTGGGGCAGGTTGATGTAACACAGCATGGGTTTGTGGAGGGAAGGTCGTGTGTAACAAATTTACTTAGTTTCTTTGAATCTGTAAGTCAGGCTCTTGATAATGGATTTCCAGTAGACATTGTGTACCTTGATTATTCCAAGGCTTTTGATTCTGTAGCGCACAATATTTTAGTTATTACCATGAAGGTGTTGGGAATAGATAGTGGCCTGATAAAATGGATTACAGCCCAGTTAACTAAATGAAAGCAGAGGGTGGGAATCCAAGGTTAATGGTCAGATTGGGTTGGTGTGGACAGGGGGGTGCCACAGGGGTTAGTTTTGGGGCCTGTTCTATTTAGAGTATTCATATCAACAATGCAGGTTCAAAAGGTGCTTGGCTGTGTAAATACACAGATGATGCCAAGTAGACCCATAGTGAATATAGAGGTCTCTATTTAAACTTTTCAGTCTCAATTAAAGAAAATTGAAACTTTGGCAGTTGAGAATAAGCCTACCTTTAATATTACAAAGTGTAAGTGGGGTCTGCTGGGGGCAGCAATCAAAGGGTAACATATAAATTTAATGATACAATACTGGATACAAGTAATAGCAAAAAAGATTTATTGGTATGGATGATTGAAACTTTAAGCTTTTGCAAACATAACAAAGAATGTGTCAAAAGGGCCAACAGACTCCTGGGTAACATACTAAGAAATATAAGAAGTAAGCAGGAGAAGGTTCTGATTCTGCTCTATTGTTCATTGGTGAGACCAAGTCTAGAATATGGTGCCACTCTAAGTATCCCACAGGATGTTGATTGTTCAATGGCACTGGAGAGAGTACAGTGGAGACTTACTAGGGAAGTCAGAAAGACTAGGGGTTTTTCCTATAAGGATAGGCTGGAAAAGCTAGGACAGTACTCTATGGAATATCATAAGTTGAGGAGAGATCTGACCTACGTCTATAAGGCATTTAAAGATGAGTTAATTTGGGAAACATCAGGACTCTCCAAAAAAGAAATGTCGAACAGAAGGAGAATTACATAAAACTTCCAAAGAAGAAAATGGCTCAAGCAGAGAGTTGTAGACTTATGGAATTCAATGTCAGAATTGGTAGTAAGTGCACCAAGTATGGCGTCTTTCAAGTTTCGGTTGGACACCTATATGGGGGATAGGAAATTAGAATACATCCACTATTAGTGGCAAGTCACACTAATACCTAAGAATCTATGAACAAGTTGCAGCCTTATTGGCTCTGCCCAGAGTATGTTTATTTTAAAGATCACTTTCTCTAAATGCTCTCTTTGTTGTTTTGTGTCATTCAGAGTGTCATCTCATGCATATAGCTTTCAAATTCTGAAGTTCTTGGTTCAACTGGAAAATTCCATTGTGCCCACCAAGGGTATCTCAGTTTTAAAAATGAAACTCACATTTTTAAAAAGTGTATGTTAAGGGGTATTTAGTATGTTTAAAGCTCAGAGGGTACTAGAAAGACTCCACTTCACTTTGTAACTCTCCCCCCCAAGGAACTCACAAGTTTAGTAAAATGTGTACTTTAAATCCAAGCTCTTGAGATGATGCAAAGTTTTCCTTCATTCCTGAAGATGCAGCGAAGTCATGAACTTTGCCCTTTGTAATGACCTCATAAGGGGACATCACTTCATGAAATCTGAGACATATTCCACTTAGTAAATCTATACAAGGTGATTTGCCAGTGAAGTCACCTCTGCTTTGCAAAATGCAAATACTATTATTATATTATTGAAATGTATTTCAATTAAAAGATAATGAAAAAGGGTGAGGTTCAGAGTGACTAAAGCTAGGAACCTTAGATTAGGTCTTCTTGGAGGAGGATGGAGCTCTTAACTGTATGTGATATTATTATGTTATTAATATGTATCATTAATATTAATATATATTGCACTAAAGAGAAGACAATGATGAAGGATGAGATTTGAAGTGACTGAAGCAAGGCACACTGGAATAGGTCCATGAGGAGGAGGGGGATAAAGTATGGAGTCACTGAAGAATTATGATGAAAAAAACTGTATAGTTTTAGACTGTAAAGAAAAAAAAACTTGTATTTATTTTGTAATAAATACTTTAAATTTAATTTATTACATTAGTTATTTAATTTTTGTATTTTTGTTTTCCAATTAATCATTCATTACTGGCATTATACAGCTGCCGGTCTGGTAAAGGTGCACGCAACTTGACAGAATCTGTTGGAAATGACCACACAAAAATGTATTTCATATTTTCATTTAAAATTTGGTTACTATGAAAGGTACTCTGGCTTGTGCCAGAGGAGGGGAAAAAAGAGGAGTTACATAAACAATAGCCATTTACATTGGCAGTAAACTTTGTACAATATGCATGAGACAGTGTGTATTATACAGTGTATGCAGCATAGTTTCACAAGAATATGCTCATAGCTGGAACAGTGTGTTGCAAAAGAAGACAGTCACTGAGGGTCACCAGGAGAACTGGCTGAATAGTCATAACCTGCACCATGGGGAAGAGAGGTTACAGGCATGAGCAAGAGTGGACTGTGTGGGCACAGAGCAAGGGTATTAGAGAGGAAAGAGAGGAGACTGATCAAAGTGAAACTGAGTGGTTGTTTCAGAGAGAGAGAGAGAGAGAGAGAGAGAGAGAGAGATGAGTCTATTGGAGAAAGAGGCCTCTCCAGCAGAAGTGCTGAAGAAAGGGAGAAGGAGGAAGTAAGAGTCTAAGTTGCTGAAGGAGTGGGAGATAAAGAAAGAACTCATAAGAGATAGGAGGGATAACCAGAAATTGACTATGAGTGTAGCAAAGTAATACTGTAGAGGCACCTGCAAGAAAGAGAAATAAATAAATGTGTGAAATAAACAGAACAGTTGTAGATGTGGGGAGGGAGACAGACCTGGGCAAAAATGAATGGAACAGGGGTGCAGCAAACCAGGGTAAATTTGGGGGTGGCACCATAGATTGCATTACCATAGACAATCCTCTGGAGGATCATTTTGAAACCAATCTCATGACAAGCTGGAAGGGGGACACGGGATTTAATTCTGTACATAGCATCTAGTTTTGGGAGGGTTTGGGAGTGGATAGCATAAATGTGGCTGTTGAAGTTAAAGTAATCTAATAAGACACCCAAGCACTTGAAGGTGGTTACTACATTCAGTTGCAAGTCTTGTATACTGGGACGAATGAGACTCTCTTGAGCCTCTGCCTGCTTCCAAAGGATATTGAGAATGCTTGCTTAGCACTCAGGGAAAGGTTGCTAGATTAGCACTCATGTTGTATGTTGCTAAAGTTGCATTGGAGATCAGCTTACAACTCTGGGGCAGAGGGACCACTGCGGAAGATCACTGATCACTGATCATGGTATGGATCACACATACCACACTCAGCCACATACTATGGTCATACCCAAATGTGGTACTTGTTTGGAAAGATGTTATTCATCTAATCTGAGGTGTTTCTGTAACAACTCCCCCAATGGTGGGGCTTACCTTTTAGTCACTGTAGCCTCAGGGTGGGTCTGCCATTGCTGTCTGCATCCCCTTACTGCAACTGGCATTGAAGACCAAGTAGTGAAGAGGAGATTGGAGCAGATATTTTCCCAGTACACCATGCCACTCATGAAAAGAGCACTCTGCACTCAATGAGAACTTTTCAGATGCCCATCCAGACTACAGTGGCTGATACCAACATGCTGGACAACAGTTTCAGGAATCGTAATACTAATAAACTGGTTGCTAACATTTTGGGCAAGAAACCATTTAAAATAAACACTTTTACCATTTAGTACTCTGCAGTAGCATGGATGCTGCCATCTTGGAGACCCATTACCTCAAGAACCAACCAATCAGAGCCTAAGAGTCCCAGCAAGAAATGCATGAAGTCCTCTGGGAGCCAGAGGGGCAATATGCCTGGTGCCATTTTTGCACCAATCTTGAGTCGAGCACTGCTGATGAAAGTGATGACAGCCTAAAGAGCTAATTCAGAGTCAGAAAGTCTGGGGTCTCTACTAGAAACATCCTGCAATCTAGAAGGGGGTTCAGGCATCTGAAGGCAGCACAGGTGCTGAGAGATGAAAGCAAAAGTCTTAATCTAACTCAGTATTGAAGTTTCCTGCTTTGCTGTAAAGTCTTGTTGAAGTTCAGTATAAATTGAACTGCCAATGTTTGCTGAGAAGTGCTGTTGCAGAGAATTTCTAGGAACTGCTGCTGGAATTTAGAGGTGTTGTAGGAAAACATCCACTTTCAACTCAGCTGGTGTAACTGAGGGAAGGATGAGGTCAGTGAGCTCAAGATCTGGGTACCTTGTTACCCTGATTGGGTGTGCATCTCTTGTAGAGCAAGGAAGTACCCCCTGTCTAGGCCTCACCTGGGCCTTGACCACTGCCATGCTGTTGTGACTGCAATGCCAGGAGGGAACTGCCAGAGTGTGAGAACTGACTTGGCCCAAAGCAAAGGGGTCTGCTGCCTGCTTGCTTCAGAATACCAGTGTTAGGCCACACCTGAAGCATCCCATCCATCAGAGAGCTGATCCTGTGTTTCTGCACCAGCCTGTGAGACTGTGGCAATTAGATGCATGAGTACTGACCTAGCCAGCCAGAAATCAAGACTCTTGAAGTTAAAGTGCAAGATTTTCATACTGGATTACAGTTGTTGCAGTTGAATTGAATTGCTATTTCACTTTTGGATTACAGTGGCCTTACTTCTATAACTTGTTAGCAAAAGTCAGACAAGTAGGCTTATTGTTGCAACTGCACCTAGAGTACTGTATACAGTTCTGAAACCCCTTCCACAAAAAGGACATTGAACAGCTGGAGGCAGTGCATGAAAGGGCCACAAAGATGATCTAGGGGAAGCAGGAGATCTCATAGGGAGAACCTGAAAAGGTACTCACTAGGGACTGGAGGAAATGAGAAAACATGATAGAGACTTTTTAGTACCTCAAGGGCATAAGCAAGGTAAACATTAATGAACTTTTCAGAACTAGCAAAAACAAAAGCATGACAGTAACAGTTGCTAACCAGCTGGTAGCAAGTTTTGGAAGGAGGCTAGGATGTTATTTTTCACAGAGAGAGATGGAGGAATGGGACAAGCTGCCTGAAAAGGTTATAAGCAAGAAAACTGTGAATGGCTTCAAGAGAGGGATGGATAAAGTTAAGGGAAAGATACGAGTATCAGGGAAGCAGCATGTAATATAGATACATGGGCTCCACATCTGGCAAACCATTTTTTTAATTATATTTTATTGCTATTTATGTAAAACAGTACATAACACATTCTCTTACAAGCATGCAATTAGAAAGCACATAGCTCATCTAGCAAAAAGTGTTATTCTTACAGTAACAGATCCATTATTATGTCCCTGATCCTTGTTACAACACCTGGGAGAACAACACAATTCCTGTAATATTACTTAATATTATAATATTTAACTCAATGTATTCTGCATTTTAACAATAGAAATAAGTGACCACTGCAGCCATGAGCAAGGATGTTACAAAATCATGCTGATATCATTCATCAAATATTCAGGGTTTGTCATCCCCCTTACTGTAACACAGGCAGTGTAAACAGTAATGACTGTCACTTAATCATTAGAGATCATATATGTGTTATTAGACTAATTGTTAAATGTTTATATCAGATTTGTCAGTGAAAATTAAACACTAGCAAACATAGCAATGTACTGTCATTGCATCTTATTTAGAAGCATTACATACACAAGTTGCTGTACTTGAAAGGTTTCAGTGTTGATAATTATGGAATAATCTGGGCAGCCAATGTGACATCTAACAGATTTGATGGACCGGAATACCTTTTTCTTTGCTGGCAAAACTCCTATGTTCCTATGTTCCCTAAATGACTTTCTAAAAGTGCATGCTATATTACATGTTTATATCAACAGATTGTGTGTTGTGATACTATTCATTTTTATAGTAAGTTAATTAATGGTAGTTATCAATTCTTGTATGTTACTTTTTGATATTTTACCTAAATCTTCATTAAAAGTGTATAATTTAAATGTTTGTACTTGTAGTTTAATGGCACTTCTTTCTTATATAAGACATTCAGTTTTGCCTTGTACCTTACTTTCTAAAGTGTGCTATTATTTCACATTATACTAAATGTGGACTCTGTCCTCCAGTCAGAAAGCAGAGGTACAAACAATTTATCCTACAGCACACTAACAGCAGTCATTTTATTCTCAATAAGATAACAGGATGCCCAGAAGAAGAACCACAAGGGTACATGTTCTGCTTATTCTTGCATACAGTATGTGTGTGTGTGTGTGTGTGTGTGTGTGTGCGCGCGTATGCATGTGTGCAGGTTTATTGGGATTTCCTCAGAAACACAATGTGAAAAACAAGCCTTTCTGCTCTTGCCATCACAGTCTCTATCTCTTTACTTATAAGTTAATTTATTGTAGGTGTTCACTCCCTCCTGACATTTATGTACATTATTATTGTGTCCTTGTTTACATTCTGTGACAGTCAATTTTTTGTTGTTGTACAGTACTCCCATTGTCTCTGCACTTCCCATCCCTTGCAATTACTCTATCAAGATCATACCTAAAAACAGTTTTGGCTCAATATTCCTTTATCCATTAACAAATGTTAAACTAGAAAAATAAAATGTGGTTCTTGTGAAACTTGCAATGTATTTTTTCTGTGTGTGTGTTATTTTTATTATCATCTATACCATTGTAAAGTGTTTCTACTGAAGGGGCAGCCTGGTCGAAGCTGAAAATCACATTCAAATGCAGCTCATGTGCAGGGGCACTCACGTAAGAGGAGCCTTTGTGTAAGCAGTCTAGTTTCTGCCCTATAAAATGTTTTTGTTTGGGTTAAACTCCAAAAGGGTGCAACCTTCTAATAACAAAACGACATAGTTTTGATCATAAACAACGTCAAGATATAGAAGATAGAACTCCAGTGACTGAGTCAGCTGGGAAAACAAAAATGACAAATGTCAATCCAGAAAACCAAGCAATATATTAATATGTATAGTGTATGGTGTTTCTTGCAAGATAAGAATGTTATCTCATATTGTTTTGAGTGAGAGGACAGCTAAGGGAAGCTGAACAGTTCTGTCAGCCCAAAACAGCATGAGATAACATTCTTATCCTGTAAGAAACACAATACACTATACATATTAATATATTATGAAGTAGTCTAACTGCCTCCAGTGACAAAGAGTCAGAGACTGTTATAAACATTTCAGAATTTAGTTTATTTCTTTTTTGTTTTGCACTCCCCCTCTGCTTACAGTAGCAAATGGTATATTCCATCCCGCATATTGCATTATGTACTGATATAGATAATGGTGGTGAGTTATGCAGAGTGACTTGAGCAGCTTTACAACTGTAACAATTTGTGGCTCCATGTTTTCATTTCATCTACAGTTTGTTTTACAAGTTGAAGTCATGCCAATTTCCATTTGAAAATTCAAGCCACAGTATTTCTAACAAAGCAGTCTCAAAAGACAGCTTCAGGGTTGTGGAAATCAGCTGATTTGAGCAGTGTGAGGTGCCAACTGTATGCTGGATAAGAGGTACAGTAAAGCAGCACTCTGATTAGCTGAGGCAGGTAGACTGCTTAATACTCTAAATAACAAAACCAGTTTGAACCCATTCTCAAAAGGGGCGGTCTGCAGAGTTCAAAAGAAATGGTTCAGGCTGTGATATCAGAGAGGCATGCATAATGATGTGGACATAGTGGGACAGCCTGCAAAAAAGCATTCATCTGTGAATGCTGACTCCTGGAGTAAGTTATCTTTTGGGACTTTGAACTAGCAACATCATAGTTTTGAGTCTGCCATAACTTATCAAGTTCCCAGTTGCAGGTAAACATCTTGTACTCTACATTATAATACTACATTGTAGTACATGCAGTAACAGGCACCAGGGGAAGAAGAGGGGTGGAAACATGTCTATTTACAGAAGATAGAGTCTGCCATGGGTTGGAAGCCCTAAAGGAAAACAAGGTGATGTGGCCAGATGGGATCCACCCATGAGTACTTCAGGAGCTGAGCGGGTGCTAACTGCTCCTCTGGCAATGCTGTTTATCACCTCATTGGAGATTGCAGTGGTTCCAGAGGAATGGAGAAGGAGTGATGTGATCCCTCTGCACAACAGCAGCAGCAGGGAGGAGGCCAGCAATTGCAGCTCAGTCAGTCTCACATCACTAGTGGGGAACTCAGTGGAGTCCCTGTTGAAGGAGGGACTGAAGGAGTACCAGGAGAAATATGGGCTGCAGGACCACCTGCAACACAGTTTTCCTGATGGAGGTCATGTCAAACAAATCTCATAAATTTCTTTGGGTAACAAGGGAAGTGTTGTAGCCTATTTGGACTTCAGTAAGACCTTTGATACTGTATCACACAGGAGGCTGATAAAGAAACTTAGCAATCTGTGAGTTGAGGAGGAAGTAGTAAACTGGGTATCAAAGTGGCTGAGAGATAGGAGATAAAGGGTTGTGGTAAATGGCAGTCACTCTGAGGATGGGAGAGTGACCAGTGGAGTACTACAGGAATTAGTACTGGGCCATGTCCTTTTCAATGTCTTCATAAGTGACATCACTGAGGAACTGGAGGGGAAGGTGTATCTCTTTGCAGATTACACAAGAGTCTGCAACAGTGTGGACACAGAGGAGGGAATGGAGAGAATGCAAGGAGATCTGGAGAAACAAGATGAATGGTCTAGGAGGTGGCAGCTGGGTTTTCATGCAAAAAAGTGCAAAGTCATACACCTGGGGTGGTGTAACCCCGAGACTGTGTAAAAGATGGGGTGAAGTGTTTAAAGTTACCAAATAAGAACAGGTCCTTAGGGAGATCATATCTGATTATTTCAAGGTGGCAGGGCAGTGCAACAGTGCATTAGGTATGGTGAGATGGATGCTGGGATGCATAGGGAAGGGGATCTTGAGAAGGGAAATGGTGTTGCCACTGTATCGCTCACTGGTGATACCCCAACTAGAGTACTGAGCCCAGTTCTGGAATCTGTGCCTCTGCAAGGACACTGATGGGGTGGAGGTGGTCCAGAGGAGGGTTACTAAAATGGTGCAGGGTTTGCAAAAGAAGCCATACAAGGAGATACTGTTGGAGCATGGCATGTACTCCCTGAAAGAGAGGCAAGTAAGAGGGTACATGACTGAGACCTTCAAGTACCTCACAGGGGTGAACAAAGTGCAATAGGTAACCTATTTCAAAGAAGGTGGAACACCAGTTCACAAGGGCATGCTATGAAACTTTAGGGGGGAGTTTAAGAGGGATGAGATTAAATACTTCTTCACAGAAAAGATGGTAGATACTTGGGACAGCCTGCCAGAAGAGGTGGTAGGGGAAAAGACAATGGGGAGCTTCAAGCATGCTTGGATAGGCACATGTGTATTATAAATAGAGGTAAGGGGGGGGACACTTGTGACCAAGTAGAATCCAGGGTGTAGTTTTAGGCAGGGAAAATAGGGACGACTAGAGGAGCCTATTGGTCCTTTTCTGCCAAGACTTTCTACCTATCTATGGGTTCCATTTTGCCACAGCAACAGAGAATTTCCCAACTGTCAATACAGCAACAGCACAATGCCACCAGTTGGCATTGTGCCATCATTGCAAAAAAGTTGGTTTTTGCCAGGTGCTTTGCCCCCCCCCCACACCTCCCACTCCATAGATAACCAACTCCGAGGCAGAGTTGGTTCAGGGAGGGGGCAAATTCCCCAGAGATGGCAGCATCGAGAAACCAGTGGTCCATCACAGTGAACTGTCGATTTTGTCACTATGATGGTGTTAGCTGTTCTCCCTTCACTGTAACTGGAGCAACTTTGCTGCAGCCAAATCCAAAAGCAGGGCCATTCTCGATGCCCTTCAGGTGACATGCCTCAGACAGCTAGTTTTGGAACCTACTCATGAGGGAGCAATCTTAGACCTCATACTCTCAAATGGGGACAGTGAGAGGATCTCAGATCTAGAAGTGGGTAGCCATTTGGGAACAAGTGACCACCAAACAGTGTGGTTCATGATAAACTCAGCTACAGAGTCAAGCCATACAAAAGTGAGGGTTCTGGACTTCAGGAGGGCTGACTTTGGCAAGATGGGAGAGTGCCTTAGAAAAGCACTAGCAATCAGGCTAGAAGGAGGGGTGGAGCAACAATGAGGAAATATCAAAACTGCCATCACAGAGGCAACAAGCCTTTGTGTGAAGCAAATAAACAAATCAAAATGAAATAAAAAGCCACTATGGTTCTCAAAAGAGGTGGCGGTGAAGGTTAGGGAGAAAAAGATAGCATCTAGGAAGTATAAGGAAACACAGAAGAAGCAGGACAGAGAACTGTACCAGTTAAGGCAGAAAGAAGCAAGGAGAGTAGTCAGAATAGCAAATGCCCAAAATGAGGAAAAGATAGCCATCTCGGTTAAGAAGGGGGGATAAAACCTTTTATAGATATATCAGGGAGCATAGAAAGACAAAGGGAGAGATAGTGAGGCTGAATAGAATGGACGGTGGGTGGGCAGGCAGAGAGGGACAGTGAAAAATCAGGGATACTGAATGAATACTTCTTTTCAATATTCACAAAACAGGGAGTGGGGGAGGTGCTTAATCCAATTAACAGAAGCACTCTGGATAGGGGGTTGATCCCAGTCCTTTCACAGAAGAAAGGGTTTTGAAAACTGAAGGTGGAGAAAGCAATGGGGCCAGATGGAATTCACCCCAGAATTCTAAAAGTATTATGCAGAGAACTAGTGACACCACTGACTACCCTTTTTAACAAATCATGGGAGGATGGTGTGGTACCAGAGGACTGGAAGAAAGCAGATGTGATTCCCCTTCACAAAAGTGGGACCAAGACAGAGGCAGGAAACTACAGACCCATCAGTTTGACCTCTGTGGTAGGGGAAGTGATGGAATTACTTCTGAAGGAAAGAATTGTTTAGTACCTAGAGGCCAGTGGGTACAGGATCCAAGGCAGCATGGGTTCAGAGCAGGAAGGTCATGTCAGATGAATCTAATTGATTTCTTTGACTGGGTGACCAAAGTATTAGACCAGGGAGGGGCTGTGGACATGGCCTACCTAGACTTTACCAAGGCATTTGACACAGTCCCACACAAAAGATTAATAGTCAAATTAACAGCCTGGGAGTGGGTCCCAGGGTGGTAGCCTGGGTAAAACATTGGCTGGACAACAGGACACAGAAAGTAATTGTAAATGGACTCCACTCTGAAGAAATAGGGGTTTCTAGTGGGGTACAGCAGTGTTCAGTACTGGGTCCAGTCCTTTTTAATGCCTTTATAAGTGACAATGCAGAGGGACTGGAAGGAAAAGTATGCCTCTTTGCAGATGACACAAAGATCTGCAACAGGGTTGATACACAAGGAGGCATGGAAAGGATGAGAAGGGACTTGGCAAGGTTGGAGGAATGGTCAGAAATATGGCAGCTTGGATTCAATGCAAAGAAGTGCAAAGAAGTGCAGAATAATGCACCTGGGAAACAAAAACCCAGGGGAAGATTACACAATGGGGGGGGGGGTAGTAACAACAACAAAAATGGAAAGAGTCCTGAGGGTAATCATATCAGATGACCTTAAGGTTTACAAGCAATGTGAGAAGGCAGTGGGGAGGGCTGGGAGGATACTGGGATGTATAGGGAGAGGCATTATCAGCAGAAAACAGGAAGTTATTATCCCCCTGTACAGACAGTTGGTGAGACCCAATCTGGAGTACTGCTTCCAGTTCTGGAAACCCCATCTCCTCAAGAACATAGACAGGATGGAGGCAGTTCAGACAAGGGCAACTAAAATGGTGCAGGGTCTGCAAAAGAAGCCATACTAGGAGAGACTAAAGGAGCTTAATATGTATACCCTTGAGGAAAGAAGGAGGGGGGACATGATAGAAACGTTTAAGTACCTCAGTGGAATCAACAAAGTACAAGAGGGTGGCATCATTCAGAAAAAGAGATGTGCAAGAACAAGGGGACACAATTTGAAGATAGAGGGGGGAAGCTCAGGTACAATGTGAGGAAGTATTTTTTCATAGAGAGTGTGGTGGATGCATGGAGCAGCCTTACTGAGGAGGTTGTGGGGTCTAAAACTGTGGGAGAATTCAAGAATGCATGGGACAGACATAAGGCAATTTTTGTGGGGGGTAGGAAAAAATAGGCTTTTGGTTAAATAGGATCTGCAGCTTATCCTCTAGGTAGGGAAATGGGCAGACTAGGTGGGCCAAGCGGTCCTTGTCTGACATCAGAGTCTATATTTCTATGCACTGCTGCCCTGCCAAAATGGTAAGAATAGCCAATGTTGTCACTGGCAGATCATTTGGCAGTGGGGCTCCTGGGGGACGGGGCAATGATGGATCCTCCTTTCATGGCAATCAGTGATGGAGAACAACTGGATCTGGAGCGGGTCAGTATGCCCCCCCCTAACAATTTTGAAGTATAATGATTGAGGGTAGGGTGTGGAGAGTCAAGGGGGCTCTAGTTTGTATCTTTTTAAGGAAACATCTGTCTGCTAGCAACTAATGGTAGCCAGAAGTAAAAAGGGCAGCTTTCAAATCAAATTGTCAAACTTGTATTGGGACTTCTGGACTTTTCCTGGTTCATCGTGAAAAGTCCTAAAAGCCAAACTTTTAAGATGTTTGCACAGCTGTAAATTAACTATTCAGCCCTTTGTGTTCCCTTTCCCACACTTTTCTATTTCACGTTTCTGATTAAATTTCCTATTAAAATGTTTGCATTGGGATTTATGTACTAACAAAGCTTATCTGAATCCCCCCCCCCCCATGAAACCCTAACTAACCAAACCCGGAACCTGTGGTCTGTTTAGGCAGCTCTATGATCCTTGGGGTACAATTTAAACATGTAGAAAAGCTGTAAAAGCCACAATTCAAACAACTAAGGGCAACACAGTTTGTAAATTTTTTCTGCTTCTTTTATTGTTTGCTTGTGCTCATGCGCAAGAAACATTATGTAGCAGCTTAGGAGAGAAGCAGGTTGTGGAGGCGCGGCAGTGTGACAGCAAACTGAGACATTGCATTTGGGGTCTTGGCAGTGGTGTACCAATGGAGACACAGTGTGCTGATGACACTGGCTTCCAGAAGTGCCACCAACTTGAAACGCTTTCACCGCAGCAATCAGGAGCTGCCTCGTCATTGCAGCATCAGCGATTCACTGCAATGAGTGAGCGACCAGCCATTGCTGGGGGGAACATTGTTACAGTACTATTGTTTGTGAACATGGTGTCGGCTTGCTGCTGTGCTCACAAACAATAGTAATCAGCCCCCACTGCCGAGGGGGTGCCCAATCCCCCTAGGCAGCATGTGCCCCCCATAACAGTGTGTTTTTGCCGATGGGGGACCCACTCCCCTTCGGCTTTAGTCCCCAGTCCTACTTCACCTGCCGACAGGGGAGCCCACTCCACATTGGCATTATGAGCCCCCTCCCAGTTCCATTTACCAATGGTGGAGCCCACTCTCCATCGGCATAAGTTCCCCCCTCACAAAGAAACGCAGTTGAGTTGTGCCGAGGGGGTGCCCAATCCCCCTCAGCTCTTGCATGCCTCCTCCTGTTGTGCCAGTGGGGGTGCACAATCCTCCATCAGCTACAGCTGCCCCCCCAAAAAACAGTGGGTTGGCATGCTGGAAGCCCACCCCAGCATGCCAAATGGCCCTGTAAGAAAAAAACGTCCCGGAATGTCTTTTTTTTTCTACCTGTAGAAAATAAAATGGTCCCTCGCAGTCTCCTTCCCCCCTCCCACAACCCATGCCCACCCACTGCGTACCCCACCTCCCCACTCCCCTCACCCCATACTTACCTCTGGAGGCTGGTGCAATGATCTTTGGTGGACCGGGAACACGTCCGCACTCTTCAAACCGACTGTGAACTGAAGAAATGCTAGTAAGCTGTATAATGGCATACATACTGTAGGATTTTTTCAAGTTTGATGCATATCTCAGGCATTTTTTGGAATTTTGGTACCAAATTTTGAACATAGGTTTTTGGGATCCCTACTCATGAATTCAGCCACTGTCATGGCGTTATTTGGCCCCAAAAGGTGATTTCACAGTCACTGCTTGGAATCACCTTTTGGGACTGAGTAACGAAACGACAGTGCCAGTGTTCATGAGGTGGGTTATCAAAACATGTATGTTGCCAATTTGGTAGGAAAAAACCAAAAAATGACTGTTTTACGAGCATACGTTGGCCAGTTGCTATGCATGCACTTAACTTCATGAATTTCCAATATTTTCACTCCAGATTTTCAACATTGCCACTTTTCTGCACCTCCTTATGAACAATACAGCTGTCATTTTTCACATCCTGGACGAAATGTGTTTTCACACTTCTGGAGCAGAATAGCACGGTCGCTGTGGGAAATCAGTGTTTGGGACACATTACGAAAATCACAGTGACAATGTTCATTAACAGAGGTCCTAAAATGCCTATGTTGAAAATTTGGTGATGAAAGTCCATAAAAGGACTGTGCTATAAGCGTGCATTGTGCAGGTTCCATGCACACTCATAACTTTGCACATTTGTAATATGTTCACTCCAGATTTTCAACATTGCCATTTTTCTGGCCTTCCTTATAAACAGTTCAGCTGTCATTTTTCACATCCTGGCCGAAATGTGTTTTTGCCTTCCGGCACAGAATAGAGTGGTCACTGTGGGAAATCAATGTTTGGGGCACATTAAGAAAATCACAGTGACACTGTTCATGAGCAGAGGTCTTAAAATGTCTATGTTGAAAATTTGGTGATGAAAGTCCATAAAATGACTGTGCTATGAGCGTGTGTTGTGCAGTTTCCACGCATGCTTATAACTTCGCACATTTGTAATATGCTCACTCCAGATTTTCAACATTGCCATTTTTCTTGCCCTCCTTATGAACAGTACAGCTGTTATTGTTCACATCCTGGCCGAAATGTGTTTTTGCCTTCTGGCACAGAATAGATGGTCCCTGTGGGAAATCAATGTTTGGGGCATATTAAGAAAATCACAGTGACACTGTTCATGAGTGGAGGTCCTAAAATGTCTATGTTGAAAATTTGGTGATGAAAGTCCATAAAATGAGTGTGTTACGAGTGTCCATTGTGCAGTTTCCACGCACACTCATAACTTCACAAATTTGCAATATTTTCAATCCAGATTTTCAACATTGCCATTTTCCTGCTCCTCCTTATGAACAGTACAGCTGTTATTTTTCACATCCTGGCCAAAATGTGTGTTTGCACTTCTGGCGCAGAATACTGCGGTCACTGTGGGAAATCACTGTTCGGGACACATTATGAAAATCACAGTGACACTGTTCACTAGCAGAGGTCCTAAAATGCCTATGTTGAAAATTTGGTGATGAAAGTTCTTAAAATGACTGTTATGAGCATGCTTTGCACAGTTTCCACTCACGCTCATAATTTCACAAATTTGTGATATGTTCACTCCAGGTTTTCAACATTGCTATTTTTCTGCACCTCCTTATGAACAGTACAGCTGTCATTTTTCACATCCTGGCCGAAATGTGTTTTTGCACTTCTGGCACAGAATAGCATGGTTGCTGTGGGAAATCACTGTTCAGGACACATTAAGAAAACCACAGTGACACTGTTCATGAGCAGAGGTCCTACAATGTCTATGTTGAAAATTTGGTGATGAAAGCCCATAAAATGACCGTGTAACATGCATGCATTGCATAGTTTCCACGTATGCTAGGACGTGCGAGCATTTTTAATGTTCCCACTACAGATTTTCAATATTGCCATCTCTTCACACCTCCCTATGAATGGTACAGCTGTCATTCTTCACATCCTACCCGATCTGTGTTTTCGTACATGTGGCACAAACTGGCACTGTCGCTGTTGGAAGTCAATGTTCGGGACACAATGACATAATCACACTGCCACTCTTGATGAGAAAAGGTCCCACATGCTTTCATGAGGTGGGGGTCTCAAACAGGCCATGTTGAAAATTTGTAGTGTAAATAGCAACAAATACCCAAGGGGTTAGGGTTTCTAACCATAACATCCTAACCTGTACTGACTGAAAGGCATCAGGGTGTGCCTTTGGATTGCTGACTGTACTGTTCATGCCATACCACCCCCACCTCCAGCCACTGACAGGCATCAAGGTGTACCTTGGACTCTTCAGCCTCAGACTTCACCCCATTCTCCTATGCTGCACCCATTTCAGCATATGTCCTTATGGAATGGGGTGACTGTAAAGCCAAACACCCTAAGGCACACCTCAAAACGTGTCGGTGTCTGCAGAATAGGGTGAGGTGACATGGCATGACCGTCATGGGCGATGACCCAAACACTTACCCCAATGCCTGTCCGTCTCTACAGGATGGAGGTGGAGTTGGCATGAACTTCAATACTTCACTGCCATTCCAATTCTGCATCTGTCTAGCTCCTGCATTTCCAGTGCTAATACCAGCAAGCAAACATTCGGCATTGACAAATGCTTGTTTAGTTACTTGAACTGATGTAATACTAAGGGATATATTAAGATTGGAAATTCAGGACCAGCAAAGTGTTGCTTGAGGGGTGGGGTGTTCAAAAGCACCAAACTGATGTAACTCCTCTTTGCAGCTATTAGAACAAGTAGTTTAAATTTAAACGACTATAAAAAGGCACACAACTCCCTAAGCTGTTTGAACTTTGGTTTACACAACTCTTCCAAGAGTCTTAATCATGCAGCATGAGGACTATGTACAAAGATAATCCCCATCTTTTGTGACAAGTGCCATGAGTTTTTTTTATTACTTTACTTACACTAGGGGACAGCCACCAGAGACAGGCAGAAGGGGCTTGGTTTAAACAGTTGTAAAATAAATGTTGCCTTTGACATTTCATCTGCAGGACATCACCTTTAACAAGGCAGCAACCCTGCACTGTGACACCTCCAACAGAGATGCACCTCTCAATAGCAGCATTGTACTTCAATAAGTGTGGCATATGAGCCGAAGCCCTCAGTATAAATTTGGAAACCACAACTTTCAGACTCAAATGTGACCTACTGCCATATTCTAACACATCATATTTAGGAGTGGCTTTTCCATCAAGCACACAAAGTCACTATTTTGAGGAAATGGAAGGAAAGGTACAGTGGGTTCAGGAGCAACGCATGGATGAAACTCCTTATAGTTAAGTTAGCTCTTGACAATTTTATATCATATAGTGTCATTTATACATACATATTGATCTGCCTGCAAAGTAGAAGAGTTACTGCAAACAACAGCAGTCACCGAGTTCGGAAATGAGCCAGGGATGCAGTGGACCTGACAGAAGGGTGAGGCTTAAGTGTGCCAGTCAACAGTCTCCTCCTCAGAAGAGGGAAGCAACACCTCTCTCTGCTTATTCCACTGTGGGTGCACAAGTGGCGGTGTAGCAGCCACTGTATAGAGGGGAGGACATTGTTAGGCTGTTGGCCGGGCATGCTCTAATACACAGCAGTTTGGATTTTGGTCCTTGTGCCAACCTCCTCATAGGGAAGGGAGGGGAAAGTACTGAGTAAGTCCCCTCCAGCATAGCAGCAAGGTGTTCAATATGATCAGAAGGTGGTCAGATCTGCCCAGATGGTGGAGGAGCAAAAATGGTATAAAAAAAATCATAAAAGACTTTACATCTGAAACAAATACAGTAATATCAGAAAAAAAATGTAATATAGGGGCATTCATACATAGATACATAGATACATAGACAGTGTTGGCAGATAAGGGCCTATGGCCCACCCAGTCTGCCCATTTGAGCTTGTAAGTTCAGTTTATGTTTTCCTAGAAGTCTGTTTCCCCTTACCCCTGACCTCCAGAATTCCTTTATGTCTATCCCATGCATTCTTAAATCCCGTGATTGTTTCAGCCTCCACCACTTCCTCTGGCAGGGTGTTCCACTTGTCCACCACCATTCATGGGCTTGTCACTGGAGGATGACCATGCCCACTGGTTGACACAAAACTGCCAAGCTGTACATTTAAAGAGTTAGTTTGGCCAGATCATAATATTTGTGCAGTGGCACAGAAGTATGCTGCATAAGACACTAAATACTGACGTAAATGAACTTAGTTACTGGCCAGACAGTCTATTTTGTCAATGTTTTTAATTGTTTTCTTTGCTTCCCATTTTTGTTCATGGAGTTTCGCATTTCCACATTGTCAGCCAGAGAAATGATGTTATGAGGGAAGAGTTGTCAATCATATATTGACGTCATGTTGGTGGGTGGTCTTGTCACACTCTGGCTGTATGGCTGGTGCATTTATTCAGCTGTCACACGCAGACTGTATGCGGAAGTAACTCTCTTGTGGATCCATCTATCAAACATAGCATTGCTTGTGATTAAAAAACATAGAAAAAACAAGGAAAGTGGAATATGAACTCTTAAATGTCCTGATTCCAAAGCCAGACCTTATTTTTCTGCTGTTCATTTTTGTTACGGTGTCACTGGATAATGTAGACCTGTAAGGTGTTCAAAGGTGTTATCCTTTGGTTACTCCAGTGGTTGATTTCTCAATTTAACCTCAGGAAATAGTATATTTCAGTGATCCTGTTATGCCAAAGCCATGTGTTGTGAACAGATGCGGTAATACCTGTTCAGCAACCGTTTCTTTGCATTTATTCCCGAAAGAAGTCAGTTCGGTCAAAATGGATCTCATTTGTAAACCTGCACCATCATAACTTTACAGTGTTAAAGCATTCTGTAATCTGTAGCTCTCACTTTACTATGGATGATTTCAATATTAGTAGTAAAGTCAGACAGTTAGTAGGATTCCTGGAAGTCCAGGGAAAGTCAAACTGTGTTGTACTGATATGTTCCCTTTTTTGTTTTTATGATTTATACACTGTGCTTTCTACCAGATGTACGTTCAGTGTGGTTAGTGTACACCAGGCATTCACAGTGGATGCATAATTTATATTAAACTTTGTCTCTATTAGGTATGACTCCTGTTTGTTCCTTTAGCAGATTATAATTGACTACATACCATTGTTTTATAGCCTGTTTCCCTTGATTAAACCAGTCTCCCATTGACATCCTGCTACCACCTAGAATGCTCAATATGACTGGAGAGGCAGCTTCCCAGTTCCCTATGTATGTGACTTGCCTCTAGATATTGTACCACTTATTTTATTTTTAATAAATTAATGTTGAAGGGTAAAGCCTGATGACCCACATTCACAGAGGATGGAGTAACCTTTGTGAAAGTGTAAACTAGTATCAGTGTACACCATTGTCATTTTCATTTATGTCTCTGTAAAATCTCTGTGCACTAATAACATGCAGAATGACAATCTCCAGAAAATGCTTGTGAGTATAAAGGCATGCTTTCAGTTTAACAGTAGTCATAGCTGCTAATTATAAATGGAATAGTGATTAGCATTTATTCAGTTGTTATGATTAGCTCTGTCAGTGTTTCCTTCAATCATGTCAATAGCTTGTGTTTGAGCTATTCTGGTCGTCAAGCACCAACAATCATTTGCTTTTTTGGTTACTCCACCCCCCTCCCCCACTAACCCCCAAAATAAAATCAGATACTCTATGCTGAATTAATTGATACATATAATTCTTGTTTGAAATGTGATGTAATCATCTTAATCGGTTCCCTTTTCATATTTGCAAAGCAGAACAGACTCTGTCCTTTGCTGTCTGTAATGACCACAACTTTTCAAAAATTCATGCATTAAAAAATAAAATGACTTGCATCAATAAATCAAAAAAAAAAAGAAAAAAAAATGGAAATGTCAATGTCCCTTTGAGATTTGTATGCCTTTCACTACCGTGGACAACCATCTTTTTAAGGATGCAATGGACATGAAACATGCATTCCATCTTTTTGATTATTATTTTTTGTTTGTTGTAAAGTCTTTATAGATGGTATGATTTAATCTTTTGTTTATAATAATTACAAGTTGAAATGTAAAATAAGACATAGTTATGTAGTGTACCTGGCTAGGAGCGCGGTCAGGAGTGGTCGCTATTCCTGCTGTACAGGCAGTATATGCTATGGTGACAGCGTCACCAGTAAATTTTGCATGCTAATTTCATTTTTTCATGTCAGACACAAATCCCATGCAATTGCAACACTCCACTTATCATTTATGGAATTACCCCTTTGTTAATCAACTCTATCCTTGTCTGCCTTGCTTTCTGATTGTAGTGAATTTCCCTGAGACTTTATGTGTTAGTTTAGTTTTATTTTATTATACTCTAAATAATGATGACTGAAGAGCCAGTCATTTCCTAGAGATTAACAACTAGCTGTGGCTGTGGGAAGGATGGCCTGAGGCCCAGCTGAGGGTCACACCCACCTAGCTGGTCATTAATCAATAGGAAATGACAAGCTCTAAGGTCATTGCTGTGATTATAAGTCTAATTGCAGTAATAACCTTTTTTGGAGCTTTTTGGGGGTTATTCTTTTTCATTCTGTGTGGCATGTCTTGAAGGCTGCCATGCAGTGTATGTTCATCCTGTTCATCAAGTATCAAAATAGATTTGAGGCACTTCCATTTTTTTCTGTTTCCTGAACTTTGCTTTTTGTGAGAAGTCTTTTCCCACAGCTTTGTCAGTTTAGCTTTGCCAAAGCTGTGTAGGAAACAGAGGGCTGCAGCACGAAAAGCAGTACGGCTGCTGTGTTGGGCATTTCTACAACATTTCAGCCCAGCACAGCAGCCAATGAAAGAGCTAGTTCAGCTCATTAATAATTAATTATACTTACAATTTTTGTTTTAAGTTTACCAAATTGTGGTTAAGATGTAAAGAATAATTGATCTCAATGATATGCTTAAATCCAAGCTGAATGGTCACTTGACATTTCCTCATCACATTAAGGCAGATTTTTAAATTAATGAACAACACCTGTTGTTTTATTTATGTATTTCTGACCCAGCAGCAGAGTTTGGTCACATAAAACTGCACAGAGTCACGGAGTTGCCAAGTTCTCATACACATTCAACTTCAACCAATTACTTCTGAATTTCGCTCTCTGCATATTGATTTATATAAATACCGAATGTATTTCCCTTTGAGTGTATAGTTCAATGTATGCTGTAAAATCATGATAGCATTGTGGATATCACAGTTGGTCAGTTGTCTATTGTATTCCTGTGCCAGACTTGGTTAAAAAAATCATAGGAAATGCACTCATAACAGCTTTTAACTACTGCAGGTCACCTCTTGATAGCTTTTCTTTTTCACACACACACACACACACACACACACATATATGCAAGCACGCACACATGCATACACGCACACTCTTACATGGACATACACACAAACACAAAAAATATTTTTTGCAAATGTGCCTTGCCTCTTTTTTTTATTTATAACCATAATAGATTTATATGCGTATGTCTACTCTTCTGTCTGACTGATGCATCTATCTTCCCTGCTATTACATCAATGAGCATGTAGTGTACCTGGCTAGGAGCACAGTTGGAAGTGATTGCTATTCCTACTGTACAGGCAGTATATGCTATGGTGATAGTATCATCAATACATTTTTCATGCTAATTTCATTTTTGCATGTTGGACACAAACCCCATGCAATTGCAACCCTCCACCTTCATAATTTATGTAATTACCTCTTTGCAAATCAACACTACCCTTGTATGACTTGCTATCTGATTGTAGCACATTTCCCCAAGACTTTATGTGTTCTTAGTTTTTTTATTATACTTAATTTTTTTAAGTTTACCAAAAACAGATTTTTAATTAATGAATAACATCTCAGTTAGCTATGTATTTCGAACTCATCAGCCCCGTTTGCTCACATAAAACTTCACAGAGTCACTGAATTGTCAAGTCCTACTACACATTCAACTTCAACAAATTACTTGTGAATTATGTTCCCAGCATATCAGTTTATATAAATACTGAATGTATTTCCCTTTGAGTGTATAGTTCAATGTATGCTGTAAAATCTCGATAGCATTCTGGATATCGCAGTTGGTCAGTTGTCTATTGTACTCTTGTGCCACACTTGGTTAAAAAACTAATCTTAGGAAATGCACTCACAACAGCATTTAACTACTGCAGGGCACCTCTTGATAGCTTTTCTTTTTTGCACACACACACTTGTAATTCATTGCTGCTTTTTTGCAAAATATGATTGTGTACATCTAATGAAAAAGCTATACAGTGCATGACTGTATAAATAGCATCCATTATTTGTGATTTTTCACAACTCAATTCACCCACTACACACATGCATAACTATGTTAACACTTCCACCGTATCCCCCCTTTCTTATATTATTCAGCTGTACAATGTGATGTGTACAGAATTCATGACAATAATAACAAGAGGCATAATTACATTGTCAAGATTATACATTAACTCTCACAAATAAAGTGTGTTATACCATAGTTGCATACAGCATGATGTACATTTTAAGCTAACTCACCTGATTGGTTGTGCAGTACATTGCATAATTGTCTTCGATGATTTTGAACAAATGACTGTAGGAGATGTATCACTACCATGATTATAATTGTAGTAGCAGAATTTTCATGTGCAGTCATATATTGTTAGCAAGTACAACTGCATTTTCATTTTATTTTATTAGGCAGAGACTGAAAAAAGATGCTGTACCAACTATTTACACCCATAATGATGAAAAGGAACCTAAAACAGCTTAAGAGAAACTAGAGAGCAGAAGGGTAATATGCAGGATTTAAAACGCTTTAATGAAATTTCAATATTTATATGGTTTAACCTTAATAACTCTTGATACTGTACATTACAGCTTTTTATGCTGCATACAGTGTGAGTTCTGCAGTTATATCTAACCCCATGTGATTCTAGGTCCATACACAATTCCCTGGATTGGCTTATTATGCTTTTCAAATTGCCCACCTCTTGTTTTTCTTTTTTTGTTTCTTTTTACTTTGCATTGGTAGTGTGTTCCTGTACTAGCATACAGTACACACTCACAACAAAGACCTCTTCAACAGCCATATACACAATTATCTCACCATCAGGGCAGGCAGAAGAGATTTTAATGGTCATTAATTAAATAGAGAAGAGGAAATTTTATTTGAAAGCAAACAAATGGTTTTAATGGAAATCTATGAACAATACTAGTGTCTTAATTGTTTGTGTGTAAAGAAAGTGTGTTGAACATGGTAAGAACATTTAATGCAGGTGCTTTTTTTTTATTCAATATGCTTTACTGTAACACCTCAATGCCACATTGACAAGTGTAGTAAAGAAAATATCATTATTACAATATCAGTTATTATTGAAATTTACACATCATCAATTTTTGGTATTACATATTTTTCTACGTATCTTAAAACACACTACCCTATAACACCTCCCACTCAAACTGAGCATTAAGATATGAATAAAATAAAGGTAATAACAGGTTATAAACCCACTAAAGACTCTAATTGTTTATTTTGTGGGCACCTAAACTGTGAGGAAGGCATCTAACACACCCCATTTATTAAGATAATTGTGTAAACTATCATTCATTTTAGCTATGTGTTTTTCCAATTGTAATGCCAAGAGAATTTCTTTATACCACTCCAGAACAGATGGGATAGAGCCATCTATCCAGTGTCTCATTATCATTAACTTGGCAACAGATGATATAATAGCTATATCTTTTCTGTTGTCTAGTCATCTGTAAAGGAAAATAATTAAGAAAACAGATTTCAGATATGAAAAGAGAGTCTCACTCTCACTGAAGGTCAATCGACTTCTGTATATTTTTCCAGAATATCTGAATTTTTGAACATGACCACATCATGTGAAAAAGCTCTCCATAACCTTCCTTACACTGTTGGCACTGCAAGGAGAGAAGCGTCTCAATCTTATTTAATTTTGCCGGGGTATAGTAAAGGTTATGCATGATATTACATTGTTGCAATCTAAGTTTATCTTGCTTTATAAACTTATAAGTGTTAAGCCAAATCCTTTGCCAATACGTTGGATCATCACTAAGAGATAGCTTTTGTACCCAGTAATAACAGATGCCTTGGAGTAATGCAGGATCTAGTATTTGAAGTTCTTGATAAACCTTGGAGATAGAATGTGGCTGGTCCGCTATTTTTAGAAGAGAAGATAATTGCACTTTGGTAGGTTTCGTATCCATTAATTTTTGTAAAAATGCTGTCACCGCTTGCCTGACCTGCCACTATTTAAAAGCATTCCCTTCAGCAGCAGGGACACTCTGACAAAACTGTAAGTAAGATAAAATTCTACCATGCAAGATAATATTTCCTAACCTGAGCCCTACCAAAGGAGACCACAATGAGGAAGGGATGGGCGAATTTTGAATTTGCAATTGTGGGTTATGTATTAAAGGCTGCTCCACAGATTTGTGCCAATCCAAATTTAAACAGGGTTGAAGCTGATGTAAGGCTTTGAGGGACCAACCAATAGGGTTATTTCTCAGTTCTTTAGGGATTCTGTTTGGAGAAGAATAAACCAAAGCTGAGAGATTACAAGAATTTCGAGTCTTTAGGTTTTTTTTTAATTGATATCCAGAGGGATTGGTATGAATTCAATTCTATTGTCCTTGAAGGGCGGACCCAGCATGCTACCTTACTAATATGAGCTGCTATGTAATATTTAAAGAAGGAAGGTAATGAGAGGCCGCAAAGTATTTTCGGAGCTGTAAGCTTAAAATAGGATCTTATGACTCTCTTCCCTTTCCATATAAATTGGTTTGATAATTTTTGTAGGCTGGAGAATCATGATTTAGGTAAATAGTATCTCAACATAGTCAAGGGATAAAGAATCCGGGGCAGTATATTCATTTTAACTGTATGAATTCTAGTCCAAAGGGAAAGAGGTAAAGCTCCCCATCTCTCTTGGTCACTTTTTATTATGGTTAATAATTTAGTGAGGGTTTCTTTCAACGTCTTTGGCAGTTCTTTTGAGATTTTGATACCTAAGTAATTCAGAGATTGAGATTGAGATTCCCAGGTCAGGCCATATTCCAAAAATTCAGTCTGCAAGCATTTCTGGTTTTTCATTTTTTAACATATGGTACTTTCATTGTTAGTGCCCAGATGATTTTGTTTTTACAGTTTAATGGTACCAGTCATGTTTGTGATGGAAGATCAATTCTAATTGTATGGGAACTGAAGGAAGATTATTTTGGTTGAACCAGGACTTATTTGTCATTTGTGTGATGGTGTTTTGGACCAAGATGAATATGGGTCTATGTGATAATGGCAATAGCAGAAAGGTGATCACCATTAGGGCGACTATACAACATTGAAAATACATTTAGTCACTGTATGCTCCCAGCACATGGCAAAACAGCACTGGGAACTTAATTTTTTTGTTTATACGGAGGCTCCACACCCCCACTAAAATTCAACCCAGGAGGGTATGTAGGGGGTGAAAAGTAAAAAATTAATAATTCTCAGCCAGCGCAAAAATCCCAACGTGCCCAGCACCAAACCCGGCACCCTCCCAATCATAGCCTGCCATGAACCCACCATGCCACATGTTCAGCTCAGCAACCCACCATCACTCTACCCCTCACAAACCCTCTCTTCCCTTCCACCCATTGTACAGTGGGCTCGCTCCCCCCCGCATGCATGTTTACATACAGTGACAGGATGTTGCTATAACCTGCATTCACCCCCCCACATCCACTAGCCCTGAGAACAGGCATCACTACTGAGTTACCCTTTTTGTTGGTGCTCAATAGCAATCACCCTTCTCATGGGATACCGATGAATGTCCATGAAACAAAATCTCATGCACGTTCACATGATGTATTTTGACAAGTGAGATATCATTATTTTGGATTCCCATTTTACACAAAGGAGTACAGATTACTTGTTTACCACAATAAAGGGACACTGGCAACCATTTTTGCTTCATACTATTTATATTTAAAAATCTACATTTTATGATTGCTTTCCTTCTATAAAATTCAATGCTGTTGCTGGTTGTTTAATCTGCCTTCTTTCATAGAAGAGCTAAAATGCATGCTAATAGTGTAATTATACTCAGCTATGTTTTGTTTTGATCCTTGGGCTACTTATATTTTATACTTCCTAAACATTTGGAACACCCCCAGATAGAGCAGCCACTCTTGATAAAATTGCTTATTCTCCTCCCATTAAATTCTGAATGGTAGACTGTGCTGTGTGTGTGTGTGTGTGTGTGTGTTCCAGAGTCCATGAAAGATGTAGTTGGAGTTGATTAAGGAATGTAAACAAAAACATTTTGGTGTGGTAGCTCCAGCATGGTGATAAGTCTGTTTTTCACTTTTAAAAAGAAATTAAATGATCAGACTCAAACTACAAACTACATTAGCCCATTCTACGGAATGTTACCAATAATAAAATATGTATTTTAGACGAGGGACAGTACAAGGCCTATGGGGGTTGACATTATCCCTTTAAATGTTATGAAATGCATTCAGGTGTTATAAAAGTATCGTTCAACATTATCATAAGACAGCATGATAATAGTTGTAAATAAATACACAAGACCAGTTTTATACAATCATCAAACATATATAGTTTGATGGAACCTAAGTCCCTCATGGCATGACTTGTATGATGGTGTTTTCCTATCTAGTACACCACAGCAAACCACCGTCTATCCCCAGTCATCTCCACCAATTGTATTCCTTTTAATACATCTTTGAAGCTGCCCCATGAATGATTTAATACTGTTACCTTTTCATCATCCATGACCTCAGATGAGAGGCAGTACAATGCATCCATATCCATCCTGCTTTTTTTTGTTGGCTAGGTTCTGGAACAGCCTTATAATGTTATTCACGTTAAAATGTTAACTGACTCCAGGCTGTCATACCCCGTTTATTCAGTGACACTGACCCTGTTTGTAAGTTCAGTATGGAGTTATGAGCTTGAATTTTATATATATTATATTGAGCAAGTCATACAATTTAGCATTTAATTCTAAGCTGGTGACTACAGCACTGGTCTTACTACTTTGATGGTAAAAAAATTAGATGTATGCTGGACCAGCTTTTATCTGCTGTAGTATTCTAAGTTCATCTTTTGTAAAATTAAATTGATTTAATGTCCTTTTTTGCCATAGTTACTTGATACATTGATAAGAGATGAGATGTCTCACAATTCATAGTTTGTCAATCAAGAAGTAATGGAGGTATCGAATATTCCTAAACTCTGTAAGAACTTGACTGAACATGCTTGACAGAAGTAATGAACTACTTACTGATCATTCTGAAAATATCTCCAGTGATCCAGAAATATGCAGTGTAACCTGTGAAATAATGGACACATGCTCAGTAATGCCTCATGAAAACACATATTGTGGTTGGGATTCTTTTTTCAACCATCTGAAGACTGTGATGGTACCAAACACAGAAATGTTTTGCAATGTAGAAATACGGTGTGCATTCCTGGAGGATGAAACTGAATCACATCTAAATAAATCACTTCCTGATGAAGCTGACATACTACATGACCATATATATAGGGCTCTGCAATGGAAGACCAAGGCATTACATAAAAGTACTCAGACAGTCAAAGTAGGAGTAAGCAAAGGTTAGTACAGTATTTTCAAGTATACAATAAAGTACTTCAGAAAAACCAGTTGAACTGCATATCTTCACAGTATATATCCCTGACTGCTCATGATACACCAACTTTCTCATTCTATCAGCAGACAAGCATAACATGGTGTCTTGATGCATTAACCTGTAAAATCAGTTTCAGTATCATTGTTGGTTCACCTTTTGTTCACTGTACCTTGCTAATGCATTACACATTCCTACCCTCAACCCATCTACTCAAACTCAACACATCATCCCTCACCTTTTATTTAACCTCACAATCCATCCAATGGTATTTTTCATTTCCCTGATTTACCTGAAAAAGGCCTTGCAGACTCAAAGCAGTACCTTTGGAGAAGGGTAAATAACCTATCTGAGAAATAGGCTCTGCAGAACTGCTGTGCCAAACCTGGCATGACTTCTGGGCTAAGTGTCCAAGTAGTATTGTTTTGTAAAAGTATGTGCTGTTCTAAAAGTAGCTTCTTTTCAGATTTACAGTAGGGGAAAGTCTCTGGCTGTTGCCATAGTAGCAGCTATGCCCCTTCTGGAGTGGGCCCTCTGGCCTACTGGGAGCTCCATACCAGCCTTACTGTAACAGAACTGGATACATGCTACTATCCAGTATGAATAGTCCTTTTGGAGTTTGGTTTCCATTTGCCCATTTCCCCAGCATATGCCATTGCTACAGCAACAACCTTACAGTGATGTTGTCAATACAAAAATCAACACATCGCTGTAAAGTCCTCTAGGGACCCCAGCACTCTTTCTTGAGGTCCTGCACCCACTTTTCTAAATCAGCTCTGACTCAGAGTTGATTATATTAAGTTAGTGGTGGTGCTGGGGGCGCTGCCCCCCCGCATGTGGGGTGCGGGCGGCTCCCCCACAAAAAAAACACCTTTGTCCTCTCATGGCACAATGCTGACCACAATTGCAGTCAACATAGTAGTGTCTGGGAAATGTCATGTTGACAAGAAATTGTTGATGTGGCATCATAGACCCTGTCCCAGTAGGTCAGGAACAGTTGTTGACTGTCTTGTCTGTAGTCCTTGGTGTGATCCAAATAGTAGCTCATAGCTCTCTCAACATCAAGGCTCAGCAAACTGCATTCTCCAGAACTAGATTGTTCAGTAAAGAAGACCGGCAAAGTGGTTGACTGGTTCAGATGTAAGCCAAAAACTACTTTTTTTAGGAACTTCCTATTAACCCTAAGCACCACCTTAGCCCTGTAAAAGAAGATCTAATTCATCTCTATACACAGTGCCTGTAGCTCATTAATCCATCTGGCTGAAGTGATAGCCACTAGGAAGATGGCTTTCCAAGTCACACATTTTGAATGTGCTGTAACCATAGGCTTGAATTAGGATTCCATGAACTTGGCAATACAGACATTAAGATCCCAAAATAGCACCTGTTCCCTGTGATGGGGTGCAGGTGGGCCAATTCCTTGAAAAACATCTTAAATATGGGGTTTGATTCCATAGACACACCCTTGCCAGCTGAGATGTAGGCAGAGACTGAACCAGGTGGACTTTGAGGGTAGTGGGATGTTGGCCCAAGGAATGCATGTGATTGGGGTAGTCTAGCAAGACTGAAAACCATGCCTGAGAAGGCACTACATTGATGTTGTCACACCATAAAGAAAATCTGTTCCATTTTGAAGCATAAGTTTTCTTAGTCACGGGTTTTTCTTTTAAAACCCACAGTGGTTCATTCTTTCTTTTAGCTTTGTTTACCAGAGGCTGGTAGTCACCACTATGACTCCTTTAAGTTTCTCCCACTATTAATCCACTCCCTCCCTCCCTCTCCCTTCCCCTTTGCCAGGTTTCTCTGCAGGTTTGTTACCCCATTGTAGCAAACTTTTCCCTATTGAAATCCAGGATCTTTAGATTTGAGTGGCTTGCCTCAACATCTGTCATCAACTGAAACCTCACTGCATGGTGTTCATGGGAGTATAGATGGCTGCCCACTGATAGGACTGTTATTATGTCACCATTTGTGAGAACCAGGTCTAGTATTGCTCCCTTCCTTGTGGGCTCCTTCACCAACTGTCTGAGGCATGACCCTTCCATGGCATCCAAAATGTCTCTGCTCCTAGAGTGGCTGCTTCATATGTGTTCCAGGTAACTTCTGACATGTTTAGGTCCTTCACCAGCAACACCCCCCCTTTCTTTTTCATTTATTGTATGGACTCTACTAATATCCTGTCTATTTCTTCACTCTGTGCTGGAGGTCTGTAGACAAATCAAGTGTGGATGGTGTCACCATTTCCTGTCTCTAATGTGACCCATAGTGTCTCTTCCCTTCCTGTCATCATCCTAACTCTGTTTTCTTGATCACCTCTCTGATGTACATAGTCACCCCTCACCCCTTTTTGCCTTCCCTGTCTCTCCAGATGATAGTGTACCCTGGTATGGTAACATCCTCATGGTGTCCTGTGTAGCATGTTTCAGTGGCCGCACCAGTGTCTATTTCTTCCTCCAGCATCAAGGGTGCTAGGTCTATGATCTTGTTTCCCAGGCTTGGGGCATTTGTACACATGGCTTTCCATGTTTTGAAGCCCCCACCTGTACCAGCTCCCACCCCTATTCTGAACCCCACCTGTACCAGCTCCCCCCAATCCGATCCCTACCTGTACCATCTCTCCCTCCTTACCTTTCCAGATAACTCAGGTATTGTATCTTGGGGGGGGGTTATGGTGCTTGAACACCCCAGTTCCAGGTAGCATTATTTACACATATTGTACAATTATATCGGAAGTGTAGAAGAATTCTTCTGACACTCATACAGCTTTCCATATTACATCCCATTGATCTCTCCCTTCGCAGACATCTGTCCTTCCTTTCCTAATGAACAATGTTCTCTGCAACACACAGGGCAATGAGGCTCCATATAGTAGTAATTGTATTATTGCAATGTAGTTTACATATCTATCTCATATCTATCTTTGTAAATAATTCTCTGTCTCTCTCTCTCTCTCTCTATATATATATATATATGTGTGTGTGTGTGTGTGTGGGTTTCTTTCTCACTAACATTGCTATGTGTTTGACATTTATAATCCCTATTAATTACTTTTTTGTCTTGCAAATAACAGGTGTGCAGATTGATTTTAAAAGAAAGTCTGTGAGCACCATGGTAAAGCCACACATGCTTCCTAAGCATTATAGGCAGGTACAGTCAGAGGTATCTTCGGATGACATGGAATATAAAGACAATCCAAATGATGATGACTACCACCCAGACATGGATTACTTTGATACATTTGTTGATAGGTGAATTTACAAGCAGCAATTTTTCAGCGCAAATAATAATAGTGGGTCAGACTGAATGATATTTACTACTCATCGTGATGATCTATTTTACATTTTTTATACTTTTTCCATATGATGGTGCTGTTCACTATAAATCTGGTAAAGTTGTTATGTTTCACCTTTTTTTGCCAGTGCTGTGCATTACAGCAAAAAATAAATAAATAAAGAGGAAAAGTCATTCATACTGGGAAAGCAATTTCAATTAAGTAAGTAGACATAACCAAATGTTACATTAAAAGTTAGGTAGTCACCCTCTATATATTGTATGAGTCAAGGCTACAGCCATGATTGTGATGGAAATTAGGAATTAAGTGGCTTATGAATTCTGTGAGTTGTCATGGTTGGCAGGGACTTGTTTCTAGTCATTGGCAGTGCTCACTTACTGCCATGGCTAGATTCAAGTCTTATCCAATCAGGACACAGGGATTTCCTTTCCCATTTTATATGCTGTGTTTACCCAGTCAGTTTGACATCACAGTACTGCGGTACAGCGTGCCATATAATGACAATTAATAAAAGAAGGACTGAGAAAGTGAATTTGGAATACACAATACCAGTGCTATAAATACTGTTACTGAGTAAAAGATGGAATGGATCAACAAAAACTATATAGAACTTTATGTCCATAAACAAATCAACACTTTAAGCAATCATTGAACAGAATGAATGACTGAATAACTGAATGGAAAAAGGAAAAAAATTGATAGTATATGGTAGTGTTAGTGCTTATCAGTAAACAATGCAACACTGCAAGGAATCACTGAACCAAAAAGCTAGAGAAAGCTGTTCTGGAAATCAGGACTCCATGCCACTGGACAAGAGGTGGGCTTTGAGGTAGTATTTCAAGAGTGAAAGGGAATCAGATAGATGGGGGAAGGAGAGGGCTCTTCCAGATACCGTAGTTAGAGTAGAGATGCTGAAGGGCTGTCCATCAGTGGTTGAGGGGGAGATATGAGGGTCAGATAATGTAGTGAAATTAGGGTTAAAAGAACCAATTCAGATAAATAAAGAACTTGTGCTACTTTATGAAAATGAACCTTAGCAGGCCTGTTATTTTAGTTCTGAAAAGTTTTTAGTAATTTTTATGTTGGCTCGCGCTTGCACATCAGCCAACATCTTACAGTAGTAGCAGATTTGGAGGCATGGTCACTGTTGGGAGAATGCAAGGCACTCACCAGTAGGTGCATCCCTCATTCCCCAATCAGCCAGCAGCAGGTGCTGACATCATGAATTGCTAATGTGACCACCAGATCTAACAAAAGGTCTGCTGCAATGAGAGCAAAGCTCTCATGCAGCATGACCATAACATGCCTCCTGATGAGCACACAACATGGTGGCAGTGACTGACGCCACCTTCTGTCACAATGCCAACAGGGAGCCCACTCACTGTTGGCATAATGACCCCCCTCCCATTTAAAATATATGCCGAGGGGGCACCCAATCCCCCTCGGCATCATGCACCACCCAACAGTTTTTCTTTGCCTATGGGGGTCCCTGTCGGCATTTGTCCCCCATCCCATTTATTTTTCCAATGGGGAGCCCACTCCCTGTCAGCATAATGTTTCCCCCCCATTTTTGATTGGTACCGAGGGCCATACCCAATCCCCCTGGGCTCATGTACACCCCCTTGGTATGTGCTGATGGGGGTGCCTAATTCCCTGTCGGCTACAACATCCCCCCCAAAAAAAACACTTAAGTGACATGCTGGGAGCCCACCCAAGCTTGCCAAATACCCTGCAAAAGAAAAAAAGTTCTGTGATGTTTTTTTTTTTTTGTACACCTGTAAAAAAGAAAATGGTCCCTTGCGGTCTCCCTGCCCCCTCTCACAATCTGCGCCCACCCTCTGCACACCCTGCCTCTCCACAACCCCCCCATACTTACTTCCGGAGTCCGGCGGGATAATCTTCGGTGGACCAGGAACATGTCTGCACTCTTCAAAGCTGACCATGAACTGAAGAAATGCTGGTAAGCTATGTAGTGGCATAAACAGGGTTTTTTCAACTTTGGTGTATATCTCAGCCATGTTTGGGAATTTTGGCACCACATTTTCAGCATGTGGTTATTGGGACCCCTCCTCATGAATTCAGGCACTGTCATGGTGTTATTCAGTCCAGAAAGGTGATTTTGCGGTCATTGCATGGAATCACCTTTCAGGGCCGAGTAACAAAATGACAGTGCCACTGTTCATGAGGGGGGCTCTCAAAAAGCCTATGTTACAAATTAGGTGGAAAAAATCTAAAAAATGGCTGTTTCACGAGCTTGCATTGCCCAGTTTCCACGCACACTCATAACTTCCTGAATTTGTAATATTTGCACTCCAGATTTTAATATTGGCATTTTTCCACACCTTCTTACGAACAGTACAGTTGTCATTTTACATATCCTGGCCAAAATGTGTTTTCGCATGTCCAGCGCAGAATAGCGCTGTCACTATGCAAAATCAGTTTTTGGGACAGTTTGAGGAAACGACGATGACACTGTTCATGAGAAGAACTCCTAAAATGCCTATGTTGAAAATTTGGTGATGAAATTCCATAAAATGACTGTGTTACAAGTTTGCATTGCACAGTTTCCACGCACCCTTGAAACTTCGCAAATCTGCAATATTTTCATGCCACATTTTCAACACTGACATTTTTTCACACCTCCTTATGAACAGTACAGCTGTCATTTTTCACATCCTGCCCTAAATGTGTTTTCACACCTGTGGCACACAATGGTGTAGTCACTGTACGAAATCAACGTTACGGACAAATTAACAAAATCACAGTGCCATTGTTCATGAGGGGAGGTCCCAAAATGCCTATGTTAAACATGTGGTTAAAAAATTCCCCCAAATAATTGGGTTACAGACATGTGTTACACAATTTCTATGCATGCTCATAACTTCACCAAATTTTCATATTTTCACTCCAGATTTTCAACGTTGCCATTTTTTTACAACCCCTCATGAACAATACAGTTGTCATTTTCCATATACATCCCAAAATGTGTTTTCACCCCTGTATTGCCAAATGGCATAGCCGCTCTGCAAAACCACCTTTCAGCTAACAAACTGATAGTTCTGCTTTTCATGAGGTGGGCTCACAAAAAGCCTGTGTTGAAAATTTGGAGTGAAAATACCAACAGATGTCTATGGTGTTACAGTTTCATACTGTAGCACTCAACCATGTAGAGAGTGACAGGCATCAGGGATGTGATTTGGGATCATCAGCTGTAATGCTCATGCCATTCCACCCCTACCCCCACCCTGCAGCCAGTAACAGGCATCGTGATGTGCCTTGCACTGTTCAGCAACAAAGTTCACCCCATTCTCCTATACTGCACCCACCTCAGCATATTTCCTTATGGAATGGGGTAAGTGTAATGCCCAAAGACCCCAAAGCACATCACATCACTTGTCAGTGTGTACAGGGTAGGGTGAGGTACAATGGCATGAGTGCTACAGCCAACGACCAAAAGGCACACCCCAATGCCTGTCACTTTCTACAGGGTGGGGGTGGGGTTGTCGTCACTTCAGTAGTTCACTGCCATTCCTATAATGCATCTCTAACTCTGGCACTACCAATGCCAAAGCCATCGAGACAACATTCGGCATTGACAAATGCTTGTTTTAATTGGTTTTGGAGGGAGGCCAGCATACTTCTCACACAGGTCTGCATCTAGAGATGTGGCTGGGTTGGGAAAAGGACTCAAAAGTAAGTTGGAGTACAGAAAGAATCCAGTAATAGGCTTGTCGTAAACTATGGTTTATTTGGTCCAAATGAAGACTCCTCTTTTGACAAAAGATGTGTTTTCCACAATTTACATGCTGGGAATTAAAGAAGAACTGAAGTTTCTCCTTTAACTATTTTCTCAGACCACAGGTTTCAACTAAGGAAATCACCAACAAATAAAATATTTTATTTACTGGCATTTTCTTAACAATCCAATACTATCTGGTTGATCATAAGATCCCTCTCCCATGACTCCCACTGATTGTGATATGCACCCACAAGATCCTGAGGCTGACATCATCAACAAAGTAAGCTAAAGGGGACTTCCTTCCCTTATTGCCAGTCTAGGATTAACCAGCAATTACTTCTGAGTGGGCCATTAAAACTCTCCTACCCCAAGTAAAGTATTAAGAATGAGGAAGAGCAGTATGAAACCTGTCACTCCAAGATGTCCTGGTAAGCCTGTTCTTCACAGTCAGATGTTTTTATATGTATTAAAGTATCATACCGGGTGAAAACACAGCTGTCAAAACCGCACTTCAAAAATCACGTCTGCCTTCACAGCAGCAGGGGTAGCATATCACAAGTCAGTTACCACTACACCTCTCACTGCCATGGCACACAGAATGAAGTGGACAAGTTACTAGAAATGTGGTGCCTGTTTGAGCTGCTCCCATGGTGGAGAGGCTAAGGCACTAGCACCAAGAGTAGTGAAGATCTGGAGACTAGGGTTCTGTTCCCGGTCTCCTGGTTATTTTTTCTGTTTCCACCTAAACTTTTATCCCTCCCTTCAAGGTTCTTCCTGGCCCCAATTCTTGCTCTGTGTGATTCTCCTCCCTTCCCCGGTTCTCCTCATCCCCAAGTTCCACCCACCTGGAGCTGATTATATTAATATTGGGGGATGTGGGGGTGAAACACCCATGTTAGGGGGTGCAGGGGGGTGGAGTACCACACAAAAACACAAGATACCTTTTGTTGGCTTATTTATTTATTTTTTTGTTAACCAGGTAAGTGCACTAGCCATCAAATGACTATTTTAGGCATGA
Source organism: Neoceratodus forsteri (assembly GCA_016271365.2). Lineage (NCBI taxonomy): Eukaryota > Metazoa > Chordata > Ceratodontiformes > Ceratodontidae > Neoceratodus > Neoceratodus forsteri. The sequence goes on along the minus strand of CM057458.1, from coordinate 1,384,464,815 downwards.
CCCAGGAGAGTACAACAATAATTGACAGATACATAGCATAAGTATAGGAAAATTACATATAGGGCAGGTTGAACAGTCAGTAAAATGATGGACACAGCCAACTAACATAACATGATGTAAAAAATTATGAAAATTACTTACAGAGTAGGTCGAACAGTCAGTAAAAATTATGCATCCAGCCGAATAACATAACATGATGTAAAAAAATTAACACAGAGTCAGTGTAAATAACGTGCACAGTAAAGGAGAACTAACACAATGAGGTAATAAGTAATCTTGGTTAAAATTGGTCATAACAATGAAAACATTCAAGGAGTGATAAGAGGGGAGGCAAGATTAGCCCGCAAAGGAGACTGGAAGGTTGAGTTCACCATGGTAGTGGTCCTCCATGTGTTTTGGGACCACCACCATTGGCATTTTTATTGTATACAATCTTTTTCCTGGGTGCTGTTTTTGTCAGTATCCTTTTTCCTGCGTAGTTTTTGACTGAGCTGTAATTGATTATAGAATATTGACCTAGTGCCTTAAAGTATCACCAGGAGTTGGGTTACCTTCAGTTCATCTAATGCTAGGGGGATCAGAAGGGAAGTGATGAAATATTATTTTACTGAAAAGGTGGTGGAACTGTGAAACTGCCTGCCAGTTGGGGTCGTGGTGGGAACTAAAACCTTGGGGGGCTTCACATGAGCTTGATACAGAGCAAAAGGAATAGTGTTCACTTATAGTGACAAAAATGGAAAAGGAATAGGAGGACTGATGGGAAGGGATAGAACCCTGTACTGACGATAGGTTGCAGGGTTATATAGGGACCCATAGGCAGACTTGATGGACCTTTGGTCTTTTTTTGCCATCACTTTCTATGTTTCTATGTTTCTGTGATCAAGAGGTGCCTTAACAAAATTAACCCAACCCCCTGAGTGCCTTAAGGGTTTGATTATCAATCCCTATATGATTATTGTAAACTTTACTAAAAGCATCCTGTAAGTGATCAGCTGGGTAAAATGTATTGAATGTTTTCCAATAAAACAGACTACATATTTTTAATTGTTATGTGGAGGTATACATTCTGAAATAGTGTGCAGTGAATCAGGATGAAACAAACTACTCTTACAGACAGAGATTATGTCAAACCATATGGAGAAGCACTACGGGCCAGATTTTGACCCCTCCCGACATCAGCATGGCTGTGGGACAAAAATGGCACAAGTGGGTCACCACTTGCAGAGCTCCCGTTTTTACCACAGCCAGGGTATTTTCAAAGGTAGAGCCAGTTTATGACCAGCTCCACAATTTATAGCAGCTTGCAGCTGTATTTTTGGTGCAGCTGTAGGAAAAAGTTACACCCGGTGGGACTAGGTGTAACATCCCCCACAGCTGTACTGGCTTAAAATAAAAAGCTCCACAGGTGCAGAGATTTTGTCCTGCAGTGATGTCTGTGGTGCAGGGCTTAGTTCCTAAATAGGTTGAAAATCCAGCACTAGATTTTCATCTTACACTTTGCCAAGCATGAAATCCAGAGTATTTTTTTTTATTTATTAGGCTCTCTTTTCCACCTGCTGCACTAAACACTTTTAAGACTAAAGGGCCAATGACTTCATCACAGCACCCTTCTTGTCCACAAAATAGATGCCTCCATATCAATGTTTAATAGATATTTTTAATGTTTTACTAAATACTTTGCTAAATATAACCAAGTAATGAAACTGTTGCATAACTATGGTAACTGTTGTGTGATGAAGCTGTTGCACAACTATGGTAACTGTTGTGTAATGAAGCTGTTGCATAACTATAGTACTGTTGTGTAATAAAACTCTTGCATAACTACAGTAACTGTTGTATAATTAAACTGTTGCATAACTATAGTAACTGTTGTGTAATGAAGCTGTTGTATAACTACAGTAACTGTTGTGTAATTAAACTGTTGCATAACTATAGTAACTGTTGCAGTAATCATGCAGGGAATCATATACATTCCCTTTAAATCAGCTGTATTTGTTAGTGGCCATATACTTTGTTTTAGCAATAATTTTTGACTGGCAAAAACATCAAGATCCCCCATCTCTTTTCATTTTCTTTCATTCCTGAATCAAAATACAGGATTTTGAAATTGTTAAACGTTCCCACTGCCGTTCCATGTCCACTATGAACAAAACTAAATATGTTGATACATTTTTGTGCTGCTTACGATCAGAAACATGTGGTAATAACATCCTAATATATCCACAATATAAATCTAGCATGTACATTCAACTGGTAACCTCAATGGAAGAGAGTTTTAAAAATTGTGAGTGGCAGCCATCTTTAATGATTTGAGTCATTAATTACAAAATTAGCTGTAAAAACTGCTTTGACAATATCTAAGAAGACTAAAAATAAATGGAGCATGAATGTAAGGATGTCAGAAATACATTTTGCAAAAAAACTACATGATGAATTTTTTTGCTGACTGATACATTGCTGCTCATTGAAAAGTTTCCCACTACTGCGTTATTACCGCACATGCAGTAAAAAAAATACTGCTACCGCAGTAAAAATCCCATTGACTAATATTGTTTTTTTTACCATGGTAGCGGTATTTTTTTTTACCGCACATGTGGTAATAACGCAGTACCAGTAAACTTTTCTATGAGGAGCACTGTAAATAGTGTTGTTTCAATGCTATTATTAATATAAACTTTTTTCATTTTCTATAATGACTTTTACAAAGCTACATTTCTAATTGTTTTATTTTACTACATAAGGATTTTTGATTGTTAATATAACCCTCTTAAAATGCAACCATCTAATCAAATAAGTTCATTTCAAGCCATTGTTTAATAATATATTTTATAATAAATTATTTATATATTCTGTGTTAGAAAAAAGTAAGTCAGGCTGTGTGTGCTAGTTCCAAGAGGCTCTTCTCATTACAGCCAGTAAAGGGCTCATTCATTTCCAAAAGTGGGTTCCATGGTCACCATGGAAACCTGCTCTTCATGTTCCAAGTCATTCTGAAAATTGCTGTATTGGAAACAACCACTAAAATGAGGAAATAATCTATAACATAGATGAAAACTGCTAAGGGAACATGTGGAATGGGGCAATAACGTCTCTGTGTTCATATGATGTTCATAATCTCTCAAGTGCATTATGATGTCAGCAAATAAAAAAAAATAACAACAACTGTTTTGCAGGTTTCTTTAGTGGTTATTTGTAATTAAGGCCTGTTGTCTTCTATGACTTCATGGCTGTAGACATTTCTATAGAGATTGGGACAGCTGGGTAAGTGCCCTTACAATCTGACTTGCTATAAAATAGATTCAGAATTTGCCAGTTTGCGCAACAGAATAAGTAAGTTCAACAAAATCTGGGCCCCGCTTTTAACCTTATACTCTCTTCAAGTAACACAATACAATGGATCCTAAAGGGTAGAGGATTAAGTTAGTAATGTTCTGGGCACTCAAACCTGGGAGGGTAGAGCGATGGGGGATGGAGGGATACTGTGGAAGGTTTCTTTGTGGGGTGACATCTTTCTTTGAGTATTCGGTGGGGGGGGAAGGGATGTGGGAATGAAGGGGATTTTGTTTTTGTCGAATGCATGTACTCGTATTCTGTGTACCGTGTGACTAAGGTGTATTGTATGTTGGAAACTTTAATAAACTTTAAATTAAAAAAAAAATAGATTCAGAATTTAGAAAATGACTTTGGATGGCACCCACCTTGCCATGTCTTGCTGTGTACAGCCACATCCATACAAAGCATGCAGCTGTAGTGCTGCCCCACAAGTAGACACTTTCTTTAAAAAAACATTATCCGTAGGCAGTCAACATTTTAACTGGCATGATATTGCAAAATTAATCAATTTGCTCTGAATGTGATGTGATTACCATGTTGAACTGCCAGGAATTGTGATTCAATGTTATTTCTTCTCCCCAGGCACCGGCAATAATGAGCAAACTCAAACCCCAATCTTTGAAAACCTGTGGTTTAACTTAGTTTAATTTGTGCTGCTGAGCTTGGAAGAAAATAGAAAGCATTTCCTGGTAGCCTGGACAGAATCAAGGCAGGGAATAAATCAGAGAACAGAGCGATAAATATGAACAGGAAGAAGAAGAATGATGGAGAAAACAGAAGCAAGAGTGGAAAGAAACTAAAACAGAAACAAGGACAGAACTGATACAACAGGAATATACTGTAGAAGCACAGGGCAATAGCAGAAGGGAAACAGCACAGAAAGACAACAAAGTAAGGCACAGTCCAAAATAGAAGAGAAAATAGCCCAAAGGAGAAATAAAGGATAATGATAGAATACTGATACTGGGAAGGGAGGAAACCAAAAGTAAAACTATGTTGTGTGAGTGTGCATGTGTGTTGGAGGGTTGCTAAAAAAAAAATACCTACCCAAGATTACTGAAGCTCCACCTAGGCAGGAGGCAGATTTAATGGGCTACTCACCTTCTTCTGTCTAAACAACCTAGTATTTTTTTTAATACTTTCTTTTTACGCCCCCTTCTCACCCCAGTGCTTCCTTACCTTCGGGAGTCTCCTACATAAGCAACCTAGTATTGAACCTACTATTAAACTAAAGTGCTGTACAAAGTTCAACTAATGCTGTACAAAACACATAGGGGGATTTTCAAAGCCTATGTCCAGTGAGTGTTATGACCTGATTTTAGTTACCCAAACCGAAACATGGAAGTCTAATGTGTGTGAGGCATCCTAATTTACCTTAGACTAGCCCAAGAGCAAATCTTAATCCTAGTGCTGTGGACCTCACATAAATCCCACAATGTAATGAGTTTCACAGGACAAGCAAAAAACAAAAAACTGGCACTGTACCATTAAGTGGGTTTTAGTTTAAGCAGCACAGACTTGAAAAGATGGCATACAATCATTTAGGAAGTAATTAAGCAACTTTGTCTTTTAAATACGTGTACCACTCCACTCGCATTAGAAGAACATGACATTGCTGACGGTCTTTTGCTTACTCCTGCGGGGAAGAGTGCTGGATGTAATGTTCTATTGTGCAAATTTGGACATAAGCCATATTGCCACTATGTCTAGTTTTCAAAACTCTGACTTAGTTATGTCTAGTTTGCAAAGTTCAAATATAAATGTGCCTGGGCACAATTTTCAGAGCCAATGTAAACTGGTCTATTGTTTGCATTTATGTCTAGTATTTTGTTACCCAAAACTGAATGTAAGGTATCATAAAACAGATAGAAATTTTGCAGGTACTGTATGTGGAACCTTTGAAAACAGCACTATGTTGTAAGTTCTAAAAATCCCACATGACATAACTGGGAACTGCATCCATTTTATGACTTTTGAAAATACCACTTGATGTAATTAGTAGTTTTGCCCATTTGATGACTCGTGAAAATCCCACCATCTATGTCCAGTTTTCAAAGCTAGGATATAACTACTGAAAGTCCAATTTTCAAAACTCGGACTCATTATGAGCTATGTCCAGTTTGCAAAGTTCAGCTATAGATGTACCTGGACACGATTTTAAAACCAAATGAAACATGGTCTGTGGTTTCAATTTATGTCTACCATTTGTTTTAGCTAAAACTGGGTGTACAGTTCCATGACACAGCTAAACATTCTGCAGATAACTCTATTGAAAATAGCTCTAACAAGATAGGATATGTAACTGGGAGTTGCGCTGATTTAATGATTTTTGAAAATTCCACCTGATATAACTGGGAATGGTATCCATTTTATTACTTTTGAAAATACTACCTGACGTAACTAGGAATCTTGCCCATTTTATACCTTTTGAAAATGCTGCCCCTGTTGTTTACCAATCATTGCTACACAAAGATTTTGGAGTAAAATTAGCTTGCCAGACATCAATCTGTTGGTATGAAATGGAGCCCTCAGTTACAATTATCCAACCATAAAAAAAAAAGCTAGCAAAATGCCTTACAGTCTGTCTAGTCTGCTCAAGATTGCATACCCCCCAAGTATCTACTGAGGGATCTGCCCACCCTCTCTGCTACCCACATCTCCCTCCCCATTGACATCCCACCTCCATCCACCTTCCCCCTCTTAGCAATTTTCCCTTTTACCTTTACCCTGTCCCAACTTCCCTTGAAGCTGTCAATGGTCCTCAGGATGGCAACTTCCTCTGGCAACTCATTCCACTCTGCCACCACCCTCTCAGTGAAGTGTTCCTTATTTCCCTCTTGAATTCTACCCCCACCAGTTTGAGACAGTGCTCCCTACTGATCCAGTTGGAATTAAGGTTGAAGAGACCCTCAGATTTCTCTGTTTTATTTATTTATTTATTTCAGTTTGGGATTAATACCTTTGAGTCAAGGACTCATTTTCAAAGGTTCCATGTCAGTGTTGAACAAACATTACAAAAATACAAGGTTTACAGAGGAAAAAAAGAGAAAAAAACATTGAAGCATATACACAGGCAGTAATAGTAAAATTTGAACGTATACACATCAAGTTAGTAAATATTAACAGTTAGACTGATTAGATAAGAGGGGTTGGGGGGATCAGCCAAAGGTGGCTTCATCTGAGGTGAGAGAAGAGGTGGAGCTTTCAACCAAGGCAGGCTATCGTGAGGTAAATTGGGGGTAGGGGAGTGGGTTAATAAAAAAAGTGGTATATTGCTGAAAGATGTAGAGGGGGTTAGGTAAATGGAAAACTGGGGGCAAGGTACTATCACATTAGTGCAGGTAGGTACAATTCATTTTAGAGCCATGGAGAGATTTGAGCCCCAATTTGTTGAAACCCTTGAGGTATTTAAAGATTTCAGTCATGTCACCCCTCTCCCTTCTATCCACCAAGAAGTACATGTTAGGATCTGAGTCCCTCTCCTCATAAGGCCTGCCTTGTTGTCCCAGATAATCTTGGTTGCCCTTCTCTGTACCATCTCCAGTAAACTGATGTATTTCGTTAGGCACGGGCTCCACCGTACTCCAGATGCAGCCTAGGCAGTGACCTGTACAGTGGCAGGATGACCTCCACCCTCCTACCTGTTATACCTCTGACTATATGTCCCAGCATCCTATTGGTTGTAGCTGCTGCTCTTCTGCAGTGTGCTGAGTGCTAAAGGTCACACAGAATGATCACACTCAAGTCTTTCTCTTCCCCTGACATGGTGACCTGCACACCCATCAGTCATTGTTTTGTCTCAGGGTTCTTCACCCCAAAATGCATTACCTAGCACTTCTTGGTATTAAATGACATTGCCAAATACCTAGGTATAAATTATCTTACTCCCTGTTGGACCTCCTCACCTACAGGGCTCTTAGGAGCACCTGCATTAAGAGTGTTCATACTGCAACATTCCTCTACTTCAAGGCCAACCTACAGAATCATTTTAATTCCCCAGACCAGCATTATCCCCTATCCCCTATCCCCATGACTCATCAGTATCTGACCCTTCCTCTGTTGTTCACTTCAGTGAATTTTTTACAACTTGTGCTCTCCTCTCCCTCCCACCTCATGGCTCCACTCCTCTCCTTCCCCCCATCTCCTCCCTCCTCCTTACCTCACCCCCTTACTTCACCTCCCCCGAGTGTGATTTCCCTGTCACTGTCCAGGAGATCCTTTTCACCCTTTCCTCACTAAATTCTTCCAAATCTATCCTGAATGGCTTGGACCCTAAACGTGTCCATCTGTCAATTTCTGCCATTGCCTTTGATCTTACACACCTCCTAAATCTCTCTTTCACTCTTTGCGCTCTCCCTCAGTCTTGGAAGATTGCCAGTGTTCTCCCCCTCCACAAAGGGGGTCATCCTTCCACTCCTTGCAACTTTCACCCTATTGTTGACCTTTTGCTGGGGATCAATGTGGCTTTGTCCTGCTTGAGACCCATTCTCTCTACTCTGTGAACACCCCAGGATTGCAAAGGAAGCCCTGTACTGGCCTGACTCACCCCTACTTCACCAGAGACAACCATCTACTGAGCATAGAAGCATAGAAACTTAGACTTTGATGGCAGATAAGGACCACTTGGCCCACCAAGTCAGCTCATTTCCCTACCTATTGGATAAGCTGCAGATCCTAGTTAACCAACAGCCTACTTCCTCCTACCCCCTCTAGAATTGCCTTATGTCTGTACCATGTATTCTTGAATTCCCCAACTATTTTTGCCCCCAAGACCCCCTCAGGAAAGCTGTTCCATGTGTTCACCAACCTTTCCAAGAAAAAGCACTTCCTCATGCTGCCCCTGAGCCATGCCCACTCTAGCTTCCAGTTGTGGCCCCTTGTTCTTGCATATCTCTTTTTCTGAAAAATGCTACCCTTTTGTATTTTTTGAGTCCCTTAAGGTACTTGATAGTTTCTATCATGCCCCCTCTCTTTTCCTCAAGGGTATACATATTAAGCTCCTTTAGTCTTTCTTCATATGGCTTCTGCTGCAGACCCTGCACCATTTTTGTTGCCCTCCTCTTGACTGCCTCCATCCTGTGTATGTTCTTGCCAAGATGGGGTCTCTAGAACTGCACATAGTACTCCAGATGGGGTCTCACCAACTGTTTGTACAGAGGGATAACAACTTCCTGTTTTCTACTGGTAATACCTCTCCCTATGCATCCCAGTATCCCCCCAGCTCTCCTTATGGCCTTCTCACATTGCTTGCCTACCTTTAGGTCATCTGACATAACGATTCTAGAGCCCTTTCTACTTTTGTTGTTGTTAGTACCCCCCACTGTGTACTCTTCCCCTGGGGTTTTGTTTCCCAGGTGCATTACTTTGCACTTCTTTGCATTGAATCTAAGCTGTCATAGTTTTGACCAGTCCTCCAGCCTTGTAAAGTCCCTACTCATTTTTTCCACCACCCCTTGTGTATCAACCCTGTTGCAAATCTTTGTGTCATCTGCAAAGAAGCATACTTTTTCTTCCAGTCCCTCTGCAATGTCACCTATAAAGACATTAAAGAAGACTGGTCCCAGTACTGAACCCTGTGGTACCCTGCTAGTAACCTCCCTTTCTTCAGAGTGGACTCTGTTTACTATTACCCTCTGCGTCCTGTTGTCCAGCCACATTTTTACCCAGGTTAACACCCTGGGACAAACTCCCAGGCTGGCTAACTTGCTTATTAAGTTTTTGTCTGGGACTGTGTCTAAGACCTTGCTAAAGTCTAGATAGGCCATGTCCACAGCCCCTCCCTGGTCTACTACTTTGGTCACCCAGTCAAAGAAATCTTTTAGATTCATCTGACATGACCTTCAAGCTGTGAATCCATGTTGTCTTTGGTCCTTTGCCCAGCTGGCCTCTAAGTACTCAACAATTATTTCTTTCAGAAGTGATTCCATCATTTTCCTAACCACTGGGGTCAAACTAACAAGTCTATAGTTTCCTGCCACTGCCTTGCTCCCACTTTTGTGAAGGGGAATCACATCTGTCCTCCTCCAGTCTTCAGGTACCACACCATCCTCCCATGATTTGTTAAAAAGGGTAGCCAGTGGTGTCACTAGTTCTCTCCTTTGTTCTTTTAGAATTCTGAGGTGAATCCTGTCAGGCCCCATTGCTTTCTCCACCTTCAGTTTTAGGAGTTCTTTCAGGGCCCTTTCTTCTGTAAATGGACTGGTATCAACCCCCTATCGAAAGTGCTTCTATTGTTTGGTTTAGGTACCTCCCCCACCTCTTCATTTGTGAATACTGAGCAGAAGTATGTGTTCAGCATCCCTGCTTTTTCACTGTCACCCTCTGCCCACCCTCTCTGCTCTTTATTAAGCCTCACTATCCCTCTCTATGTCTTCCATCACTCACTAATGTATCTATAAAAGGTTTTATCCCCCTTCTTAACTGAGTTGGCTATCTTTTCCTCAGTTTGGGCCTTTGCAATTCTGACTGCCTTTCTCAATTCCTTCTGCTTTAACTGGTATAGTTCTCTGTCTTGCTCCTTCTGTGTTTCCTTATACTTCCTGAATGCTATCTTTTATTTCTCGCTAACCTTCCCTGCCACCTCTTTTGAGAACCATAGTGTTTTTTTTTTCATTTGTTTAGTTTTGTTTATTTGTTTCACACAAAGACTTATTGCCTTTGTAATGGCAGTTTTGATTTTTCCCATTGTTCCTCCACCCCTCCTTCTTGCCCATTTGCTAGTGCTTTTCTGAGGTACTCTCCCATTTTGCCAAAGTTGGCTCTCCTAAAGTCCAATACCCTCACTTTTGTATGTTTTGACTCTATGGCTATGTTTATTGTGAACCACACTGTTTGGTGGTCGCTTGTTCCCAGATTGCTACCCACTTCCAAATCTGAGATCCTCTCTCTGCCCCCGTTTGAGAGTACCAGGTCTAAGATTGCTCCCTCCCGAGTGGGTTCCAACACTAGCTGTCTGAGGCATACCCCCATAGGGCATCGAGAATGACCCTGCTCTTGAATGTGGCCGCAGCAAAGGTGCCCCAGTTAACATCCGGCCCCCCCATCAACATATCTCCCCTTTTTCTGCCATTCTAAGGATGCCTTCTATCACTTCTTTGTCCATTTCCTCCCTCCTAAGATGCGAGTCTGTATACAACTCCAATGCTGACTGTGGTGCCATTTCCTGTCTCCATGGTGACCCACAGTGCCTCCTCTCCTCCCTGTTTACCCTTTAGTTCTGTTGCAATGATCCCCTCCCTTACGTAGAGAGCTGTTCCTCCTCCTCTTTTACCCTCCCTGTCCCTTCTGTAGATTGTGTATCTTGATATGTTGACATCGCAGTCATTGTTCTCTGTGTACCATGTTTTTTGTAACTGCCACAATATCAAGGCACATTTATATTTGAACTTTGCAAACTAGACATAGCTAAGTCAGAGTTTTGAAAACTAGACATAGAAGAAAGGGTTCTGAAAGAACTCTTGAAACTGAGGGTGGACAAGGCAATGGGGCCTGATGGAATTCACCACAGAATTCTAAAAGAACTAAGGGTTGAACTACTAACACCACTGACTACTCTCTTTAACAAATCATTGGAGGATGTCATGGTACCTGAGGATTAGAGGAGGGCGGATGTGATTCCACTTCACAAAGTGGGAGCAGGGCAGAGGCAGAAAGCAACAGACCAGTTAGTTTGATCTCAGTGGTACAGAAAATTATGTAATCACTTCTGAAGGAAAAAAATGTTGGGTACCTAGAGGCCAGTGGGGCACAGGACCCAAGGCAGCATGGATTCACAGTGGGAAGGTCGTGTCAGACAAATCTAATATATTTCTTTGACTGGGTGACCAAAGTAATAGACCAGGGAGGGGCTGTGGACATGGCCTACCTAGATTTTAGTAAGGCATTTGACACAGTCCCACACAAAAGATTAATATATGAGCTAACCAGCCTTGGAGTGGGTCCCAAGGTGGAAGCCTGGGTAAAAAATTGGCTGGACAACAGGACGCAAAGGGTAATAGTAAACGGAGTCCACAGTGAAGAAAGGAGGGTAACTAGTAGGGTATCGCAGGGTTCAGTACTGAGGCCAGTCCTCTTTAATGTCTTTATGAGTGACATTGCAGAGCACCTGGAAGGAAAAGTATGTCTCTTTGCAGACGACACAAGGATCTGCAACAGGGTTAATAAACAAGGTGGGGTGCAAAGGATGAGAAGGGACTTGGCTAGGTTGGAGGAATGGTCAAATATATGGCAGCTCAGATTCAATGCAAAGAAGTGCAAGGTAATGCACCTGGGAAACAAAAACCCAGGAGAAGAGAACACAGTGGGGGGTGAGATACTAACAACAACAAAAATGGAAAGGTACCTGGGAGTAATTATATCAGATGACCTAAAGGTGGGCAAGCAATGTGAGAAGGCAGTGAGGAGAGCTGGGGGGATACTGGGATGCATAGGGAGAGGTATCAAACGTAGAAAACAGGAAGTTGTTATCCCTCTGTACAGACAGCTGGAGAGACCCCATCTGGAGTACTATGTGCAGTTTTGGAGACCCCATCTCCACAAAGACATAGACAGAGTGGAGGCTGTCCAGAGGAGGGCAACTAAAATGGTGCAGGGTCTGCACCAGAAGACAGTGAAGAGAGAATAAAGGAGCTTAATATGTTTACCCTTGAGGGAAGGAGGGAGAGGGGGACATGATATAAACTTTCAAGTACCTCAAGGGAATCAACAAAGTCCAAGAGGGTAGCATCTTTCAGAAAAAGAGATGGGTAAGAACAAGGGGGCACAATTTGAAGAAAGAGGAGTGACAGCTCAGAGGTAATGTTGGAAGTAATTTTTCACAGAAAGGGTTGTGGATGCATGGAACAGCCTACCTGAAGAGATTGTGGAGTCAAGAACAGTGGGGGAATTCAAGAATGCATGGGGCAGACATAAGGCAATTCTAGTGGGGGGGTAGGAGGAAGTAGACTGTTGGTTAACCAGGATCTGCAGCTTATCCATCAGGTAGGGAAATGGGCAGACTAGGTGGGCTAAGCGGTCCTTATCTGCCATCAAATTCTATATTTCTATGTTTCAATCTTTTTATGTGTCCCTCTTCCATCAATGTCACTAGTTCAGGGAGCTTGTTACCTTGGTACTCATCGCCATCCATTTTTTGATGGCCTTACCCCTTTTAGCACCCTCTCTGTCCTTACTGCCTTTGCCTTTTTCCTCCATGTTCCCCTGTCCTGCTCCCTATCAATTTTTCTACCTTGATGTTTACCTTGCTAACTACCCTGTTTTTTGGGTGGGGGGCTGGGATGTCCCTGCTCCTTTTCAGTGCCTCTGCCTTGGCTAGTTTAAATGCTTTCCAATAAAGCATTTAAACCTATCACTTAGGATCCTGGTTCCCCTCATGGACAGATGCAGACCATCACAACAATATAGGCCTGTATTCTTCCAGGTGGAACCCTAGTGCCCAAAGAAGCCAAAACCCTGAGCTCAGCACCAGTTTTTCAACCATTCATTGAATTCTATGATGCAGAGTACCTTAGCCTCACCATGCCATAGACAGATAGCACCTCTGAGAAGGTTATCATGCATGCCTCTTGTCGAAGGCCCCTCCACAACTCCACAAACTCCTCCTGCAGTGCTTTGATCCTATACCCAGCCAGGTCATTTGTCCTTAGGTTGACAATGACGTCTAGCTCCCTCTCCCATGCTGCTGCTCCCTTTATCCTGAGGATTCACTTCCTGTCCCTCCCAGCCAAGGCACCAGGCAGACATCTTACCTCCCTCTCCCCTCCTTCCCCCAGTTCAACCCCCCCAATGATTGAGTCCCCCACCAGAAGTTGTTTCCTTACCCTGTGGGATCCCTTGCCACCCTCCTGTGGGTCTCCTTTGTGGAGGTTCCCAGCATCTTTCTTGGTCTCCACTGTGGGTGCCTCCATTAAGGGACCACATTCAGCCAGAACAGCTTATGAATTGTGGAGAGGTACAACTGGAGGGATGCACCCTTGTTCCACTACTCTCACCCTCCCTGAACCCACCATGGTTGAATCACTCCTCTTTCTTGGCAACCTTTGAGGCAGTGGCAGCAGTCCAGGTCATCACTAGGAGGGGGGGAGGAGGTTTCCCGAATCCTTGCCAGGTCAGTGTGGAGACGGGCAACCTCCTCTCTCTGACCAGTGAGGTACCTGTAAATAAGGCAGCATTGCAGCCTCCAGAACATCTCCCAGAAGACTGCTGCCCCACAGCTAGTGCATTGCACCACTCCTCCACATGTCTGTCTCCCTTACTGATTAATTTATTTTTATTTATTTATTCTTTGTTAGTGTGTGTGAATATGTGCATGCGTTTACCCCCTACACAGTGTTCTGGGCTGTTAAGGATATGACAGGTGAATGCCATTTTCCCTTTGAAGGAAGTGATGTCAGAACCCCTTGTATAAAGGAAATGATGCTCTTGGGGTGGGTGACGTGAGGGGTAGGGTGGGTGGCACAAAGCCCATGTCCTCCAGAAACAATGAGCTACAGCTGTGTCCCACCACCCCTGTGAGTGCATTCCTTCCTTATAGCAAGACAACCTGCACAACAATTTAACAGAAACCATATCCTGCAAAAAACAATTTCAGCTGCTGCTCTCTTGGTTTCTCTTGCTTCTCTCCTGTCTTCCTAGTTTGCTGGCTCTGTCAGCATTTAAAAGCTTTGTGAGTGGGCAAGTCTGGGCAAGTACTGTTTCCAGCTGCTGCTCTCTTGGTTTCCCTTGCTTCTCTGCTGTCAGTAGCCAATCAGGATTAGGGCAGTTTCTTTCTAGCACCAAGCATAAACTCTGTCCTAGCTGGAGGACTTTAAATATTGCAACCGAGCACTGTTCACTTCTGACTTTTCACTGGGGATTGAGCAGGCTTTGTCCTGCTTGGGACAACCTCTCACTACTCCATGAATGCCCCAGCACCACAACGGAAGCCCTATACAGGCCCGACTTTCCCCTACTTCACTGGAGCTGGCCACCTACTAAGCAGCAAATCAGAATTGGGACATCTTCTCTCTGGCACCAAGTTTAAACTGTGTCCCAGCTGGAGGACTTTAAATAGCACAGCTGAGTGCTATTCACTGCTGACTTTTTGCTGGGGATAGAGGTGACTCTGTCCTGTTTGGAACCTCCTTTCACTACTCCATGGATGCCCCAGGACCGCAATGGAAGCCCTATACCATTCTGACTTGCCCCACCATCACTGGAGCTGATCACCTACAGAGCAGCTAATCAGGATTGAGACAGCTTTTCTCTGGTGCTAAGCTTAAACTCTGTCCTAGCTGAAGGACTTTTAATAGCGTCACTGTGTGCTAAATTTACTGCTGACTTTTCACTGGGGATCTAAGGGGCTTTGTTCTGCTTAGGACCTCCTCTTTCTATACCATGGATGCCCTGAAACTGTAACAGAAGCCCTGTACTGGCTCAACTCTCCCTTGTTTTACCACAGCTGACCATCTACTAAGCAGCCAATCCTGTTTCCCCACCACCTTTTGAAGTGTTAATGCCCTAGCGAGCCTCCTCGCTAGTGATCTAGAGCACTAAGTGCTACAGCACAAAGGGTGTCACACTGTGGGTGTCAGCTGTGGGAATTGGCCTTTGGACAGCCACACTGCTCCTTTCTGTGCACCCTCTGCCTCCAACCCAGGCTCCTCTCCACACTTATTTTCTCCCAGGTCAGTGGGCTTAACCTGCTGGTGACTCAACCCTATTAATTTGCTGCATTGCTATTTTATACTTTTGTACTACTGCAGCCTTAATTATAGCCTACCTTGCAAGAGTTTTGCCCATAACTCAGCTGGTCCTATCATACATTGTTACTGTGTCATCTGTCTCTGTACTATGCTATTGTTACAGGGCTGTTCCTTGCACTTTGCTGTTATTAGCATACCTAGCGATAGTTCATTTGCATATTTACAACTGTTTCTTTATATTGTAGTTACTCTGCCTGCTAGAATGGGTCTTTGCCAATAGCCTACCTGCCTAACTTTCACTGACTTTAAATCCTGCCTCAAGTTTAACAGTTATAGCTATTTACCCTACCTGTCTGCCACATGCTAAGATAGTAACGCATCCTGTTAAGTGATTGCATACGGCTTGCTTAAATTAGGCATTGAACCTGTCTGCCTCACCAGTTGATATTTTGTGTACCTACCTGCGCTGCTTGCCTCTTTCACCTTTGAGGTCATTAGCATAGCATATTTCTACTGGCCTCTTCACCTAGTTACTTCGGTGCTTACCTGTCCCTCCAATCTATTCCACTACTATGGTTATTACCACAGCATGTTGCACTCTGTTTCTCACTAAAAGGTGTCTCTGCAAACTCCTGTTTGCTCCTTCAACTCTCCCTCACTATGCTCCAATCCCTTCCTTTCTGTATCTTCCTTCTATCTTTCCTACCCTCACCCCCATACTTCCCCAACCCCTTCCTACTCTCGACACCCCCCTCAGGCCTTCTCAAAGTTTCCTCAGTCTACTTTTCCATTTTATCCTCCTTTCATCTGCCACCCAAAATCCCAGAAAACTCCTCCATTCTCCTCTTCCCCATTCCCTTCTCCCCCCACTCCACTACAGTTTTACACATTGGACTTCTCCTCTCCCCACCTCTCAGCCTGGAAGCTCTCCACAGTATCCTCTACTCCTCCTCTTTTTCACCCTTCCCTTCCACCCCTGGCTTTAGGAGGCAGAAATTCCATTCCCTCTTCCTCCTCTTCTTCATGTTTCTCCTCCTAGCTAGTGACATCAAACCTAACCCTGCCCCCCTCCCTAAAAGTCTTAGCATTTTCCACTTAATTGCTAGGAGCCTTCTTCTGAAACTTGACCACTTTATGGGTGGGTCTCTTAGAACCCTCCCAGTCTTCCATGCATCACTGAGTCCAGGCTTTCTTCGAGGATACCTGACTCAAATCAGGTGCTCTTGGACTAGCACCTTTTCCATCAAGACTGTGGCAAGCAAGGCAGAGTTATTGTTTTGTCCATGCACCAAAACCTGACTTGCTCTGTCATCTTCAAGGAATCAGACCAGTCATCACACAACTCCTAATGGCCAAAATTACCCTCCCTTCAACCCTCCCCATCTTTGTAGGTGTCCTTAAAGATCAACTGCAGATATATTATAAACATATTATAACCTTAACTCTTCTTCTCTAACATAAGGACAACCAGGCCTTATTTATTACAAATGAATTAAAAGAATTGCCATTTGTCATGTTCAGATTCTATTTTAATGCTCTCCTAGTTGACGATTTTACAGAAAATCCCTCAGATATTTTTAGACCAGCTAGCGGAATAATGGAATGTTGGGTGAGTGCTGATGTCATTCAAACAACAATTAAATCATTTTCCTCAAGGTAGTGGTAGCTCAGTACACACAAACACAGACAGACACACACACAAATGTGCATGCATGTGCACACACACTACTGTACATCAGATTGTAAAATAGTAACAACTCATGTTTGCTTTCAATTGTATGAAGACCTTTGCCTATTGAATTTTATCAATACAGAATTACAGATAGTTACTTTCACAGATTAATCAGCAATTTTTAGGTGGCTACTTTGAAATAAGGAAGAAGCTGTGGGGGCTTCATTCAGGGCTGAAAGAAAACAAAGGAAACAAAGATTCTCATGCCAAGAGCCTCTGATGTTGATTTTTTGAGGGGAACAAAGGGTGATACTGAGCCCAGAGTGTTGGTGATTAACTTCAGGATATTTACTCATGATATTTTACTGGAATAATTCAATTAATAAAGGCCACCATCAGAAAATTGGAAGCAAAGAGTGATTTTTGAATGTCATAATCTGATGTACTCCATATGTACTGATGTACTCTGCATGTACTGAGGCTTCCAGGAACTTGAGAAAAATGATGCCACTATTGTTTGAATGACATCAGCACTCACCTAAGATTAAGCCAACTGGTGTAAAAATGATTTTCTGTGAAACCATCAGATAAAACTGGCAGTTAAAAAGCATCATCAGATGAGAAATGACAGTTTCTGCACTTTACTGGCAATATATATGGACTGGTTGTTCTCATGATGAGCAAATATGTCAAAAGCTGTTTAAAAACACTGCAATTGATCTTTAAGATTTCCTTTCCTCTCCTCTCCTCTCTTCTTGATAGCCTGTTCTCCCTGGTTTCCCATTCTACTTCCGGTGAATTTATCCTTGTGGGTGGCTTCAACATAAATCCCCCCCCCAATCCATGCTCCAGAGGACTGAGTCCCTTAACCTCACCCAATTAATTTCTGAACAAACCATACCCAACCCTCACTCCTCTCACTCACTACTGGATTGGATACACCAATCAATCGCATTACAACAGCTGGCACACTACTAGATGCATTCATCAATGACAGCATGACCTTCTACATCAAAAAAGTGAAACTTAGCCACTCCATTCCGAAATACGTTTGAACTAGATCTCTCAGATCGCTTGACATTCATGCCCTCCTCCATAACATCATTGCCATGGACTGGACCACTGTTTACTTTGCCCCTGACATCGATACTGCCCTATTCCACTTCCTAGCCATTCTCTTTCACATGTGGAACTCTCATGTCCCCCTAAGAAAACTGATGGTCAAATGAGCCCACCATTCTTGGATCACTCCTGACCATGTTGCCTTGTGCAGATCCCACAACCAGACCTGGGCTTGTTATAAATCCTTGTAATCCCTTTTGTAATCTTCTGCCCAACAGGTCACTCAGAAATTCATGCCCCATGGCTACCCGAGCTTCCAAGGCCCAGTATTTCAAAACCAACCTCCAGTCCAATCTCAATTCTCCAGCAAAATTCTAGAAAGTAATCCACTCCATTTTAATCCCCCACCCAATCATCCAGCTCCACTCCATGCTCATGGTGAACAGTTATTTAGTCTCTGATCCCTCCTCAGTTGCTAACCCTCTCAATAATTTCATCACCAACTGGGCCTTACCCTCCTCCTCTAGCCCTCCTACCCAGTCCCCCCCTTTGTCTGCTCCCCCATCATCACCCAATGACTACCACTTCCTCCCTCTCACCCCCCCATGAAATGTTCCTTGACCTCACACATCTCAACCCCTCCATGTCCAGCCCTGATGGTTTGGATCCCAAACTCCTACTTATCTTGGGTCTAGCCATTGCCTCCTCCCTAGCCCACATCATGAACCTTTCTTTCTCCCTCTGTGCTGACCCCAGGTCTGGAAAGTTGCTAAGGTACCCCCCCTCCAAAATGGGGGTGATCCTCCTCCCCTGGCAACTACCACCCTGATCTCCCTTCTCCCCTTCCTTGTTAAGCTCCATGAGTCCCTCGTCTACTCCAGACTTGCCATTTTCTTCCACTCCTCTGACTTCCTCTCACTGTTCCAGTAGGGCTGTGTGAATACCGTTTCCCGAATATTTGGCAAATATTCAGTATTTGGGTCCCAAGTATTCAGTATTCGTTATTTGGTATTTGGTCAGAAAAGGTGTTTTTTTAAAGAAACTTTAAAAAAGCACTTCAGCAACACCATTAATCACCCATTGAACCTGGTATACCATATATTTACTTCAATGGCACTTCAACCACCAACATTGAGCTCTCACTAATGCAAAACAAGCTTCATGCAGCACACTTGATCCACCACAACACACACATAGCACTCTGAAAACGATATTAAGCATTGCATTGGGTCAGCACTAGAGGGTGTTCATGGTCACAGACACGGGGTAGAAGGTGCTTCAGCCATAGGCATAGGAATAGTGGTAGTAGTGGTGACAACTGAAAGGGTGGCTGCTGCAAGAATGGCACCAGTGGTGGTGGGAAGCACACTGGCTGTGGATGTAGCAGCCATAGTGGTAGCAGTGGGGACACTGGTGGTTGTGTCTGCTGCTTGCTGCACAAAGCATGTATACTCTAATTCCCCACTACTACTGCACAGCAGGATGTGACAGTAAACATACAGATGGAAAAGGTGGTGACACTAGCAGTAGTAGTACTGCTAATGGACAAAGAACCTCTGTGCGTAAACACTGAGGCAAGGGTTACCCCAAAGGGCATTTGGCTGGGAAGCCAAGTTTCAAGAAAATACAAAATCACACATGCCCCCACAATACAAAGCATCATGGGCTGCA
Source organism: Neoceratodus forsteri (assembly GCA_016271365.2). Classification (NCBI taxonomy): domain Eukaryota; kingdom Metazoa; phylum Chordata; order Ceratodontiformes; family Ceratodontidae; genus Neoceratodus; species Neoceratodus forsteri. The sequence continues at coordinate 1,384,445,396 of CM057458.1, read as the reverse complement.
TATGCAAATCACCACAGAATGTTATGCTGGTCCAACTTTAAGCAGAATTGCATGGTGCCGAAAGGCCTCTCACACAGTTTGCAAAGGGTGCTAACAGAAGTACTGCTAATGGTATTAGTGGTAGTAGTACTATTACCAATGCTACAAGAACTAAAAGGCTTGCTTGGGGGAGAACAATATTTGAGCCCATCGAATAAAGAGAGACATCTGTATGTCATTGTCTATGTAGTCTATCTCACCACCTTCTCTGGAATTGTATTATGTATCAATAATTTACATTGGAGCAAGACAAGATGCAATTCAGTACTCTGCAGTAAATGACATGCCGCAAAATATTGGATGACTGGAGGGCTTAGTTGCCATTAAATTACACTGCTCCTTGCAGCATACTGCAGCATTTTGCAGCAATTTTACAAGATACTGCATTATGTACTGTCTGGCACCACAGTATGAACTATGTTTTATAATCTTGATGCAGTGTTTCATCCTTGGGTATGTTAGTTGTGGATTGTTTTGTTACAAGGGCATCTCAGTCACATTTAACTTCACTTATTTATTGTGTGTGTTTCTTTAAGGGTTGTATATTCATAGTGTGTTTGTACATTCTTGACATGCACCCTGACAAAGATCAGATTCTGGTCAAAGCACCAGGGCTCTATTGGCATCCTCCAGCCTTAGCACAAACAAATGTATTGGCAACTTTATGCTGCACTGCTCTTAACTGTATTTTGTTACTGCAACCCACCCCCCACCCGCTAAGTGCTTCCTTTGTTCTACATAGATTGTTTGGGGGTTTGGCAGCCCAGGGACAACACTAGTAGTAATTGTGTGGATGTGCTGTATGTTGTGGTCTATCATCCTGTCCCTCACCACTTGGGACCAGAGGTGCAGATGCTTTGCTGGGGCTGGACCAAGCATGTTTGCAAGACTGCTAAAGACATGATGGATCAGGTCACTACTGGTTACTGGGTAAAACACAAGCTATTACTATGTAGTACCTGTGTGTGTGATGCTTTACTTAGTCCTTGTGGAAATACAGTACTACGCCAACCTTTCCAGTTATACTGCACCACAAAAAAGTAGCAGTAAAGAAAAACACTGCTACTAAGAAGGGGAAAGAAAAGGGCAACCTATTTAGTCAAACATGGAACCCAGCATGGAACAGACAGATGACATACAGTTAACTCAGTGAGACAAGCCTGCCCCACTAAGTGCAATGGTTTAATTAACAAAACAAGAATAAACAAATAAACGCATGTGCACAGCTGTGCACACACATGGCACAGACACACAGGGGGATATATTTCACAAGCACAGCTTAATTTGTGTGCAATGGGCTGTAGAAGTGTGGGGAGTCAGCCGCCACACTCCTCATGTGTATAGGGATCTATCCCCAGAACCAGAGGACTAACAATACTAATTCAGTGAGTCAAGCCTGACTGGCTTGAAACTGAAGAAGTTTATTTCAAAATCTGTGTGCACACAGCTGTGCACACGTGTGAACCTGCCTCATGAAAAAATATATTAAGCACGCACATGCAGGGTGAAGCCTCACAAAATCAAATATTATGCACATCTACAGCAAATTATAAGTAGTGACCTGCAGGAGGGGGAGTTAGCAGACACCCTCATCAGTCATACAGGGAACCAAGCCTGGAACCAGACAACAGCAAAAAAAACAAAATACAAAAATAAAATGTGCTCCACCCAAAAAAATCACACTGGAGCTATGTCAGACAGCAGCAGAGAAGGGGTGTTAGCAGACAGCCCTCCTAGTCCCTGTAACTGAGTACAGCAATAAGGACAAAATACCTGTCAGAAAGCCAAACATAGCTTTTCTGACACTAATCAAAAAAACTATACTGACCCAAAAAAGCCTGTGAAGCAAAAATCTATTTCTTTTTTAGCAAGTTTAAGGTCTCAAAAGTACTGCAGAACAGCTCTCAGAAACCACTGTCTCCTGTCTTCTACCAGCTCAGAGTGAGGAAGTCACATGGTGTGTTTGCCTTTGAGCTCAAGAAACAGTTTTTGATTGGCCAATAAAGCTCTGTGAGACTTGAAAATCTCACCAAATAGTAGTTCCCGAATAGTGGCCGAATAGTCAACTATTCAGAAAATGCATCCGAATATTCGGGAAGCCTATTATTCGTGGTATTCGTAAAATACTATTTGGCCCATGCACAGCCCTACTTTTCAGTCTGGCTTTATAAAGCACTACTCTACCGTATCCTCCCTACTGTGGGTTACCTTACTGGAATGGACCCTTGCCACATAACCTCAGCTATATTTACCAATCTGGACAAAGTTTTTGATTCGTTATCTCATCTCTTCCTCCTTTTCAAACTGTGCTCCACTGGCCTTTCAGCTGAAGCTGTTGATTGGTTCCAACCTTACCTCTTGGGCCATCAACAGTCACTTCAGTTGGGGCATTCTGTCCCCCCCTACACATCCTAGTCAGAGTCCCACAGGGCTCCATACTTGGTTCGATCCTTTTCTCCACTTTTTCTCAGTGGCCTCCCATCTTTATGCGTCTCCTCAGACATCCATATGTACATGGATGACACAGTCATCTACATGTCCAGTCCTATGGCTTCTGCTGTGACTGGGATGCTCCAGCAGAACTTCCATGTCCTACACTGGTTCCAAGATAACCATCTCAAGGTCAATACCAAAACAACAGGGATTGTGAATTTTGGCACCTCCCAGAAACTGGCTATATCGTCCCACCATTTTCACCACTCTTGATGGCACCCCCTTGGAGGTGGTCCCTATGTTCAAGTATCTAGGAATTTGGCTGGACAGCAAGACTGATTTCTCCATCCCCATATTGTAGATGCCATTCACACCAAACTCCACCCCAGACTGGGCACCCTATTCTGCAACAAAGGTTGTCTCCAACCGCAAGTCCATAAGAAACTAGTAACCAATACAGTGCTTCCAGTTTCTGACTATGTGGATATAGTCTATGGTGTTACACCCCCAGACAGGCTGGATACCCTATGCAATGACTTCTGCCATTTTGCCACTGACACTCCCCATCTTACCCATCACTGCTCTCTCTATTCTTCCCTATCCATTCTTCCCCTGCCATCATGACATCAGGCTCACTGCACCACCTTCATTGCCAAATTCTGGTTTGGGTCCTTCACCTTCTCTCTCTCTTCCTTGTTATCCCCTGCTCCCAGCTCTTCTTACTTGCTTTGGTCCAGGGTATCCCGCACATCTCCATCCCCCACTCTCACTCTTCAGCTGGCCATGCAGCCATCTTCTATTGTTCCCATCCTTTTGGAACCTGTTCTCCTCTCCTCTCTGCCTATCCCCATCTCTTCCTGCCTTTACACTTCACCTGAGGCAATTATCTGCACCCTCCTGCTCCTGCCTACCACCCTAACCTTATACCCAATTTCCATTTCTGTCCTCTAACCACTGTTCTCTTGCACTGTGCACTCTCACCTACTGTAGAAATGTTCTTGTGCTTACTGTAGTACATTTGCTGCATCTTTTACATCAGAGTGCTCTACCATTTGTTGTTGTGTACACCTGTTTCTACCATAGTTTAATATATGGTCAACGTCATGTTCTTTTTTGTCTAACCACTGCTCACTGCTTTTATAATGTTATGCCAAAACTAATTTGGCATACCAGTTTCCTGCATTTATTATGCTGTACCTGTTTTTCATTTTTATGTTTGCCCTGCATGCAGGAGCAAGCAAACATCTTGATATGAGATTGCCTTTTGAGGGGTGTGACACTGTCAGTCCAATGCAGAGTGGTCTGCAAGGAGCACATCAGTGGTACACCAATCAGCTAGGCTGATTATGACACAGTTTTGGCTTGCTGGGCGGAAACAGTCGCGTACTTGAAAAGAAAAAGTCAATCATGGGTTGACTTTTCTCTTTGAACTACACAGCCCAGCAAGCAGAGCTAATCTGTCATGATCAGCCTGCTGAGGAATGGGATTTCAAACATCCAGGAACAGCCCCATGCTGTTTCAGGCACCAGCTGTAAGAAGAAAAAAGTCCATAGATGTCTGTGCTGGGGCCTTGTAACTTTAATGCCCCACACCCAACCCTCCTTTCAGCCCTCCACACTCCACCCTCCCAGAAACATAGCACTGACACGGGCTGCTCATTCCCCAGTGTTGCCACCTCATTTTGTTTTGTTTTTTGGGGGGTTTTTTAGGGCTTTGCTCATGTTTCAATGTTGAACTTGTCCATCTGCTTCCTTACCCTCTTCTCTCCTGCTCTGATCAGTGTTGGCCACTCTGTGTCTAGTCTGCTTGTCCTGCCTTCCATTCTTTCCCCACCACCTCACAGTTGTTGTGATGTCCCCCTTCCCCTTTTGTTGCTGCTGCAACTCCACGATGTGTCTGCCTGTTCTGTCTCCACTTGCCTGCTTTGTTTCTCTTTGTTTTTTATTTTGCTCTGTGTGCTCCCATTTGTGGTTCTCCTGTACATTGCTGTGTTTCTCTGTCTTGCTTTGTTTTCCCCACTTCGTTCTGCATTCTGTCCACTCCCCCACTGTTGCCACCTCACAGCTCGCTTGTGCCCCCCCTCCCCGTATCTCTTGCCTCGTCCTCTTCCCCTAATTCTTTTGGGGTTTTGTTCATTTATTTTTTCCTTTTTGTACTCCACAGTGTTTCTTCAATTTCTCAGGCTCCCAAGTCTCCTCTTCAAGGTTCCATGACACATGAAGTCACTGTCCAGCTTAAAACTGTAACAGCTTCCCTGCTTTACCATTCTCCTTTTTCCCTCTGCACTTTCTTCTGTATCCTATTCAGGCTGCACTTTCTTGGCATTAGCCCCACCTGGCCCTCCCTCTCAGCACCCCCCAAAAAAAAAATTAACACTGACACTGGGGGTGCCCAATCCCCCAGTGTCGCTGTCACCATCTTCAAAAAGCAAAGCATTGTCATTTTTAACCCTGTAAAAGAATACTGTCCATTGATGTCTGTTGTGCTGTTAGCCCCCACCTGACCTCCCCTCATCACCCACCACCCCACACCCCCACCCCAAGATCTTACTTAGCCACCATGGGTCCATTGCTGTAATCCTTTGTGGACCACACACAGGTCTTCACTCTTCAAAGTTGGACCACAAATTGAAATCAAAAATGAGGTTCAATGTATTTCAAGGAGGTTTGAACTCAGTGGCAACACTTGGCCATTTTTGAATACTTTGCCTCAGATTTTCAACATACCTTTTTTGGGACCCCACCTCATGAACAATTGCAGTGAAAGTAGGCAAATCTGTCCCAAAAGAGTGATGTTGCCGTCACCGTGTGAAATCACCTTTCAGGTAGGAGTTGAACATTTTCTCTACCCTTGTTCATGAGGCGGGGTCATAAAAAGTCTATGTTAAAAATTTGACTAAAAGTATTAAAAAACAACAAAGCTATGCACCCACATTGAACTTTGTGACCACAGGCTCAGAACTTTGGTAATTTTCAGTATTTTTACCCCAAATCTTCAACATAGCCATTTCTTCACAACATCTCATGAATGTGATATCTGTCATTTTTCAAATCCTGGCCAAAATGTGTTTTTGCATCCCGAAAGTTGATTTCACAGTCCCTGCGTGAAATCACCTTTCAGGCAGGAGTTGAACATTTTTTCTGCACTTGTTCATGAGGTGGGGTCGTAAAATGGCTATGTTGAAGATTTGGGGCAAAAATTAAAAAAAAAAAAACAATGTTATGCGTCTGTGTTGAAATTTACATATGCAGGCTAATAACTTTGGTAATACATAAGCCACAAAGTGCACCACAATGCATCTAGTGCCCCAGGGCCTCAATACCAGTGGTGAACATTAGAGATGTTGAAAAATTATATTTTTTTCTGGTGAAATCCCCAAGAAATCCGCAATTTCGCTGTGTGAAATATTTTGCAAAATTCCTTCATTACGGAAAATATATCGCCAGGTGCGAAATGCAGAATTTCACCAGCTAAATGTGAAATTTTGCCATTAAAGAGGTGAAATTTCACCATCAAAAGGCAAATTTCCCCTTCCAAGAGTGAAATTTCACCTTCTGCAGGTGAAATTTTGCCTTCCGCGGGTGAAATGTCACATACAGCAGGCAAACTTTCACATTACACTGGCAACATTCCAAATACCACAGTCAAAAGTTTGCGTTACACAGGTGAAATTCTGAATTTTCTCTCTGCGAAACATTTTGCAAAACAGGTGTATTTCACAAACTATTTCATGTAACAAAATTTTCCAATTTTGCACATCTCTAGCTAACATCCGGCATTGATACATGCTTGTTATATATTGTTTTTGTTCTTATTTCTCCCCTTTTCCCTCCCCCCAGATTGCACCTGGAAACTAGCCTAGTCTCAGTGTACCTTTCCCAGTTACCAACTTTTAAATAAATAAATAAATATCTCCCTCCTCCCTTCGCTTGCAAAGCTGCTGGAGAAACTAGTATACTCATGGCTTGTAGGCTTCATCCACTCCTCCAACATCCTTTCCCCCCTTCCAGACCAGCTTTAGGAAGGATCATTCCAGTATCTCCTCTCTACTTAGGGTCACTGACTCCATCCTTTCAGCAATGGACCAGGGGGACATCACAACAGCTATTTTCACTGATCTGGCCAAAGCCTTTGGTTTGGTAGCCCACTCACTCATCCTGAATAAGCTGAGCTATGCTGGCCTCTCAGCCTCCACTGTCGACTGGTTCTGTTCCAACCTCTCAGATTGTCAACAGTCTGTACAGGTAGGAGGTGCCATCTCCGCACCCTCCCTATACATGTCAGGGTCCCACAAGGCTCCATTCTGAGTCCATTCCTCTTCTCTACATTTCTAAATGACCTCCCCTCCACCTGTGCCAACTTGCATATTTACATATATGCAATTGACACAGTTCTCTTCTCCTCCAGTCCCTCATATGCATCTTTGGAAGTCTCTCTTCAGCAAGATTTCTACAATGTTCTGGCTTGTTCCAGTCAAACCAGCTTTGTGTCAATAAAAAAAAAAAATGTTTCAATGACGTTTGGTACCAGCCAGGAGCTGGTCCAGCTTGCCCCCCTCTCCTTCTTCTCCATGCTGGATGGCACACCTCTTAAAGTAGTCCCAGCTTTAAAGTATGTTGCTATGTGGTTAGAGAGCAGGCTTGACTTGTCTGCCCACATTGATGCCATCTATGCCAAACTCCACTCCAAACTCAGTACCCTGTACCACAATAAGGATTGCCTTTCTCCCCAGGTCCACCAGCAGCTGGTCACCAAAATGAAGCTTCCAGTTTTTGACTATGTGGATGTGATTTATGGTACCATCCCTTTCACCTCCCTTGCCAGAATGGACTTTCTGCAGTGCCTCCTGCTTCTTTGCTACCAACTGAGCCTCTTGTACTCACTTCTGCTCCCTTTACTCCTACCTATCCATCCTCCCTCTCCCACATTTCACCAGTCCCACTGAGCTTCCCTCATCTCTAAATATTGGTTTGGGTCCCTCCCTTCATACCTATCCCATTTTCTCTCCCCCAGCCCTCCTCTTCCTACTTCTGGCACTCAAGAGACCCATGCACCTTCTCCCTTCCCTATCCACACTCCTCAGCTGGGAAATTTGCTTTCTCATACTACCTCTTAGAACCAGCTACCCTCCTCCATCCCTCTATCCCACTCCTTTCCCTCCATTAGACACCAACTAAAACTCCTCCCCTCTTCTCCCTGCTCCTGTCAGCACTCTTTCTGAACCCTTCCTTACCCTTGTCTGGCTTTTGACCACCCTGTATGTCTTTCCCCCCCCCAATCTCATAGTTCTGGCAACCTCATTGAAGTTTTATCAACCTGTTATGACTTCTACTTTCAGCACCAACTCATCCTCCTTTCACTCTAGCACTGTGCACTTTGAATCTGCCCAATTTGCAGCGGTGATTTGTATGCAAATTCATTTGTACTACATATGCAGTGTTTTGCCATTTTGTCTCTCCTGCACTCAACTTGTAACCACATCACCTGACTGGTTGTATTTTGTTTGCAGTTGTGCTTCTCCCCTTTCCCTTTCCCCTGGGTTGCACCAGGAAATGAGCCTCGGTTCAGTGTGCTTCTCCCAGTTAACAATAAATAAACAAATAAATAAATACATTTAATAAATAAAATACCTGACTATCTCTCCAGATAGGCTAGGTCCTCTCTCATGTTCCATCTTCTTTCTTGGTATCAGCCAAGAAGAGCGCCAAATAAATAGCACGGTATCAGGGGGTGAGGCAAGAAGCACAACCACAGTAAGTGTGACTGCTCAGAAAGGGAGACTGACAGCTCAAGAGCCACACAGTAAGATCACCCCCACAAACAGCAGACATCAGCACCACAAGCATAGACACAGGCCATCAGGTGGGAGAGGTGCCTCCGGCAGGGAGACACAACTAAACGACTAGCGCCGGATGGCGTGCACAGCAGGCCATGATCAGCAGTGGCAACCGGAGGCAATGGGTGAGCACAGGGTAGGTCACATAGAGGACAGCACCACTGCAGCAGCACACACTGTGGGGCCCCGCTGGTGGGGCACAGTGCTAAGGGGGGATGTACGAGCCTGTACCACCTGGCTGTTCCAGAGCCACACACATGGACAGGGTGCAGGACAACAACCCCAACCCCACATTCACCACAGCAGGCACATGCACCTACCTCACAGGACAGCATGGGGAGGGATGGAGCCCACAGCAATGCACAGGCACAGGGGTAACACAGTGGAGGGTGGCAGTTCACGGTACTCAGGGCCCACATACAGAGCGATGATGGGAAGGGGGCGCAGAACAGCACCACTGGATAAGCAGCACAGACAGAAAGTGGGTGTGTCCAGGCAGAATCTGGGCTGGGCACCCAGAACCCATAACAATGAGAGCTGCAGCACACCCCTCAGATGTGACAGCATCTACACCAAGGAGGTGCGTTACATGCAGAGCCAGAAGGGCAAGCCAATGCCTGTCCACGACGGCTTTGTATATCGCAAAGATAAGGAGGGAGATGATAAAAATATACCGGAGGTGTGCTGAGATGAGGAGGTACCATTGCATGGCCCGCCTGCACACAGCTGAGGATATGGTGGTAGCCCCCATCTGGGAGCACAACCACACCCCTGACACAGCCGACGTGGGTGTACAGCGAGTGATGGGAATGTTGCTGGACAGGGCATGGTGTGCCATGGATTCCACTTCACAGGTCATCATGACAAGCATGTCGGGCATCCCTGTGGCTCTGGCTGGTCGACTACCTGGAGTGCATCTGCTGCGCCAGTTGGTACAGCATGTGTGACACGTGGCTCGTAGCTGGCCAACCACCTCACAGTCTGTTGAGAACCTAATCATCCCGGAGGAGTACACCTGTGTGGTGGATGGCACGTGCTTCCTCCTGTATGACAGTGGGATGGAGCGAGACCACATCGTCATCTATGCCATGGACCATGACATGCAGCAGCTGTCCAGCAGCATGGACTGGTTCATGGATGGCACATTCAGGGCATGCCCTGCCCTGTTTGATCAACTCTACACCATACATGCCATCCAGTCAGGTACAGTCCTGCCCGCCGTCTATGCCCTGACATGCACCAGGTGGGCATAGATGTACATCAGACTGTTAGGCCAGCTGAAGCTGCACAACCCTGACATAACACCTGTCACAGTCCTGATGGACTTTGAGCATGCCAGCTGGTGCGAGGTCACCACTGTATTTCCCGAGGTACGGGTCAGGGGCTGCTTCTTCCACTTCACCCAGGCCCTGTGGTGCAAGGTACAGCGGCTGCCAGAAGTCCTGCATGGTATACCCATGAGCCTGACTTTGCGCTGCATGTCTGGATGTTGCTGGCATTGGCTTTCCTACCACCTGCCGATGTACCAGCAGTCCTCAAGGAGCTCAAGGAGTTGGAGTTCATCACCAACAATTTGGATGTCCTCCAGCCCCTGCTGGACTATGTGGAGGACACGTGGGTCAGCCAACCCACTGGGCGTTCAGGACACCAGCATGCCCCATTCCCAATCGAGCAGTGGAACTGCTATAACTCTATCCTCCAGGGCCTGGAGAGGACTAACAATGTGGTGGAAGGGTGGCCCAGGTCCTTCAACACCCGGGTCAGTGCCTACCACCCCAGCATCTGGTGCCTCCTGAAGTGCCTAAGAGAGGAGGAGTGACTTACTGCTGTGCGTTCCAAGATGCTATTGTCTGGGGCGGAGGCACCACAACCACAGAGATGGTATTGTGACCTTGATGCCAGGATCTGAACCATCGTGGCTGATTATGCCACCATAAGCCACTTCGAGTACCTGCATGGGCTGGTGTATAACTTTGTTTTCAATGCCTAACCTGCTGCATGTCTGCCTCATGCATGCACCAGCCCCTGCTGCCAATGTCCAGCCCTGGGCAGTGTTGCTCTGTGCAGCACCACACAGTGCACGGTGTCTGCCCAACATCACCACCCTGTGTGGGTATGCCCTTCCATGGCTGCCCACGCATCCTCTGCCCCGCCGGAGTCACCCTTTTGACCCCTCATGCATGCTGGGGCCCTCACACGTTCACAACATGACACACGCTGGGGGGGCATCTGCACTGTGGGCCTCTGTACTACCCCTTGGCTGTGCCCACTGGTGATCCAGCCATCCCCTGACCCACTGTGTGTGCCCATGTGCTGGACTCCCATGTGCCTGGGTGGTGGCTCGCTGCCACTGCCATTCCCCCCTTGTGCTCGTGCCCATCCCGACCATCCACAGTCACTCGTACTCCAGGGCTCTCCCTCACCATTGGGCGGCCTTCCAGGCCCGGCCACGTCACACTGTGCTTTCTCTTCACTGCCTTGCAGGACACACTGTGTGCTTGGTGCCCTTCCAACTGCTCTTTGCTGCTGTTGCCCTTTTGGCCTGTCGGCGCTATTGTGCGGTCCCCTTTGTGGCGTTCATTCTGTCTCCCTTGCTGTTCTGGGTGGCATGATTGTGGACACGCCCATATCACATAAAACCCCTTTCTTCTGTGTCCATTCTTCCTCAGAGTTCTGTGTCATCAAACAAGGCAGCATATTTTGCCTTTTATCCCATCTGCAATGTTGCGGATAAACATGTTGACTAGTACAGGGTCAAGCACTGAGCTCTACAGGACCTTTCTAGTGACTGGTGCAACCTCCAGGAATTCAGTCCTGAGTACAACCTTCTGGTTTCTGTCTTGTAGCCTGTGTTTTACCCACTGATCCAGTTTTACTCCTACTACCAAGTCCTCCAGATTACTATTCAGTTTCCTGTGGGGAAAAGAGTTAAAGGTGTTTGCTAAACTCTAGATACAATTGGCTTACAGCATTCTCCTAGCCAGTGATTGGGATTTTCAGTCCTGAGAGCCAAATGCTGCAACTTAGACCAACTTTACCTGGTCTAACTTGTGCCATTTGGGGGACCCTTTTTACAGGGTTTGGGCCAAATTTATGGTGCAAGATGCCGTAAACTGGGTAACTGTTGCAGCTGCATGCAATGGACTAAAACTGAGTGCAGTTGCATCAAAGAAGTTTGACGCAGCTGTGCAAAGAAATGGATTTGATGCAGGGCTTGATGCTAGCCCTGAGTCACCCCTTGAAAATTGAACCAAGTATGTCCACTGCCTGGCCAATATCCACTGTCCTAGTTACCCAACCAAAGAACTCAATCAGGTTTGTCTGACAGGACCACCCCATATGAACTCTGGCTGCTTATCATCATGGAGTCCATTTTCATCCAGATAGTTCACCAGTCCTTGCTCCAGGATGGTCTCCATGAGCAGAGATGGGCGAAATCAGGAACATTTGCTCCACAAATTAATTTGTCAATTTAGCACATTTCACGAAGTGCAGATCATTCTGTAAGTGAGGAATTTCACCACAAAGTGCAGAATTTCACCTGTGAATTAAAGAATTTCAGCTGCAAATGGTGGAATTTTGTCATTCGCGGGTGAAATTCTGCTGTCCATGGGTGAAATTCCACCATTCGTGGGTGAAATTATGTAATTCTCAGTTGGGCAAATTTTTAAATTAGTAGCACTAATTCATGAATTGCTCTGTGGAGGCAAATTTGATGACTTTGCCAGAACTTCACCGATGAATTAAAGCATCACAACATCTTTGCCAATGAGCTTCCCTGCTATTGAGGACAGATTTACTAGCCTTTAATTACCAGGGTCATCCCTTATTCAACTTTTGTGTAGCAGCACTACATGTGCTGTTCTCCAAGCCAGCTGTACCAATCCCATTTCTAGAGATGTGTTAAACAGTTCCACTAGGTGGCCCCAGACACATCCGCTAACTCACCCAGAAGACTCAGGTGTATACTATCTAGTCCTGGGGATCTATCCACCTTCAGGCTCTTTAAACGCTTCTTCACCCTATCAGTTCTGATCTACCCTGAGTGACTCCTCTCTCCCATTACTGCCTCCCCACTGTTCTTCCTCTAAGGGACTGGGCTGTCCTCCTTCATGTAGACTGAACAGATGTACTTGTTAAGTACCTCTGCCTTTTACACACTACCATCCACCCACCCCTCATCATTTTTCAGTCTGACTATCCCATCCTTGATAAGTCTCCCTGATGTACTGTAAGAAGGCCTTCTTTCCCTTTTTTACACCCTCTGCCAGCTGAAGTTCCTTCTTGGCCAGTCTTACTGCCTAGCTCTTCTCCCTTGCCTTATTGCTGTGCTCCTCCCTATTCTCATCCCTCCAGTTGCTGATATAGTTTTTGAAGGCTGCCCTTTTACTCTTTACTGCCTGGGCTACCTCTGTGTCATCTGGGCTTCTTTGCACTGACATTTTTGCTTTTCATTTTTGCACACACATTAGTGGCTGTCAATAGCCTTCCTTGAGGATGGCTAATTTTTTGTTCACCCCCCCATACCATCCCTTAGCTCAGTGAGGTGCCATTCCAGAATATTCTCCATCTTTCCATAGTTTTCTCTCCTGAAGTCCAACACCTGCACCTTAGTTCCAATCCTGTCCTTGCCCATGTTCAGGTGAAACCTCACAGTGTTGTAGTCACTGTCAGCCAATGGTGCTTCCATCCTCATGGCCTACGTGTCTGAATATAGTCACTTCTGTGTCTAGTACACTTACTCAGTAAACAAAAACTAAATAAAATAAAAAAATGTGCGCTATTTGTCAGAACCAGGTCCAGTATAGCCCTCTCCTTGGTGGGTTCTAACAAACTGGTTCTAAAAAGTTTGATAAGGTTCAGAATTGGCTAAACATAGCATGGCTTTTCAGAACACTTTAGAATGTCAGGGATCATTTCTGTTTCATTCACCCCTATGCAAAACAGTAAGCATTTCCTGTTAATCATCTGACTTGCATAAGAAACACTTAATACATAACAGTGCTATTAGTCATATTTTATTAAGTATCAGTATTTCATTTCATTCCCACAATTGAGATTAAGTGTACCTTTTCAACAATAGCCCCAAGACAGGAGCAGCACATAGCAAACGTGTTTAACTGGAAGCTTTCTTCCTCTGCTTTCTTGTATATAATTTATGGTAGCAAAAAGATTAACTTAGTTTATCTGCTCACAATGACTCAGGAAGTACTCACTAAACAAAGAACATCTGATAGCTTCCTTCAACATCTAAGAATGTATCAGCAGTTTCTTATTAACAGTCCAAATATACACAACAGGATAAAAGCAATTGTATGAGGCCTTTGAAGGCTGCCAGAAAACCAAGAATGCTATTACATTAAAAAGATACTAGACATGGGTGTGTCCATTTCCTAATTTTGTAAGACATTTTAATAGTCAAGTGGCATGTTCTTTAAGGAACTCAAAGTCATTGTTTGCAGCATCTGTTTTGTAGTACCTGTTGAACAATGTATTTATGTATGTATGTATGTCTGCATTTATTTATTTATTTCAAAGGTTTTACAAGGAAAGACATATTGAACTGGTAAAAGCTCATTTCCAGATGCATCCTGGGTGGTGAGGATCAGTGGAAGAGAGACAGATACAAAATACAGAGCAAAAATACATAGAATTGAAAAAAGTATGTCAACAAAACAAGACAATAATGCTTAAGAATAAACATTGCCAAACAAAAAGAAAAAGCATACATTAAATTTAGAAATGACAAAAGAGCAAATAAAGCTTAAACAACATGTCAAAATATGGAGCAGACGAGATTAAATTATGCAAGGGAAATGGTAAATGCTTAAAAACATAACAAGAGTTTCAAGTAAAAGGGGGTTTAAAACAATATCAGAAACAACTGCAAGAGTGAAAAGACCATTCACAGAGCAGAGTTTTAACAGCAGGAAAGGTGGGAGCAGACCAAATGGAAAGGGAAAGAGAACCCCATAGGTTAGGGAAATGGAATGAGAAGGCAGCTTGAGCAGCAAAAAGATTTCAAATGAGGACAGCAAAAGGATGAGAGCAAGCATTATGAAGAGAGTTAAGAAGTCAAAGGGGGAAAGGAGAGGAGAGAGGCAAAATATGAAGAGACAAACAGCCAAAGCAAAATTTGCAGATAAAGGAAACACAGTGGGCACAGCACCTGGTGCCATGAAAAGGGAGGGTGAGGGAATAATACAGGGCACAATGATGTGTAAACAAAGGTTTATCAAGGGCAAAGCAACAAAAGTGAAAGAGAGGATCCAGTCTAGCTAAAATGGACTTTGAAGCAACTCTATGTCTCCATAGTAAAAAATAGGCAGAACCATCTTAGTTAGGATTTCTCTATGTGCAGGAAGTGGAATGCTTCTCTTATTTCTATATAGCACCACAAGTTTGGGGGAGGAGCTTCTTGTGTGAAGCATCCACATGAACAGAAAAATCTAGGTGGCGATCAAGACAGACCCCTAGGTACTTATAGAAGGAGACATCTTCAATAGTTGCACCATAAAGGATATGAAAGGAAGGAGAAGGACTCTAACAAGTCTCTGCTGCATGCCAGACATCATGGAGACTGTTTTTTGGGCATTAAGGGATAACTGAGTATCATGGAACCAGTACTAAAAATTGGTAAAATTCAGTTGGAGTTGGTTTGTGAGATCAGGGACAGAGAAGCCATAGGTGAAAAGGACTGTATCATCTGCATACATCTGCAAGGCCACTGTTTTTCATTTTTTACTGGGAAAAAAAACTGTAAAATTCTGGAATTTGGACTGCCTTCACACCAGTAAAAACAAAGAATTTCATGGAATTTGGTATTTTGGACCAGATCAGTAAATCTGCAGAACATGTCTTTTTTCTTACAACTGCTTCCAGTGCTATTTTCAGTTTGCTTCATTTAATATTTTGTATATTAAGCCTTCTTTTATTCTGATTATGTATCCACATATTGTATTTAAAGAATGACAGTAGAATCCTGGTAAAATCTGGAAATTAAGCTAACACTCACCGGTGCAATTACCAGAATTTCAGGTCTTGAAAATGGAATTTAATTATTTTAATCACTGTAAAGCAATGGTCTTGTACATGTGTATAGACACAGAGGAATAGACCTTGGGGAGGTCATTTAGAAAAATGAAGCAAAGAATTGTACCCATGACAGGCCCTTATTAGAGCTGTGTGGAATATAAAATTCCACCTGCAGAATGCCAGTGGAATGACCATTCTGAATTTGCATAATTCTGCAGACTTTTCATGAAAATTCCATGGAATTTTGCAACATTTTAAATGTTAGTTATTTTGTTATAATTTTAAAAGTACATGTCCAAATAACTCCAAATGTGGAATGTAAACAGTACACACTGGCTTACACAATGTTCCACATTTCAGAATTGTAGATTGAAAGGGGGAAGAGTTACGGGTGGCCAAACATTTAATCAAAATTTAATTTTCAGTTATTTTGAAATCATTTTAAATTTTCTTATCCAAATTTCTCCACAATGTCAGGATTTAGAGAAGCACTAGAATGCATATGTGTACCACATTTTGAGTCTCAAACTTCAGTGGAAGCTGAGTTATACAGTAGGTAGCCAAATATGTTGCCAAAATTTGGATTTCTGTAATTTTAGTATAATTTTGATAGTATTCATTGAAATGTTACAAAAACTGACAGGTATACAAGTTATCACTACATTTGTATGTGCACATAGTTTCAGATATATAGCTTTAAATGGGACTGAGTTATAGCCTGCCAAACATGTTGCCAAGATTTAGATTTCAGTTAGTTCCCTCAAATTTTAAAACTACATATCCAAATTTAACCAGAGTTGAAACATTTAAACTACTATACCACATGGTCATTTCTGAAAAAGTTCATATTTGCAGCTTCAAATGGGATTGAATTAAAAGTAATCAGACTTTCATAACATTTAAAACTTTATAAACACCTGAAACTTTAAAACTAGAGAATGCAGTACCATTAAATTTAGCAGGTACTTAGACCTTAGAAGGAGACTGTGTGTGCCAAGTTTATTATTTGCTTGCTGTGAGAAATTGCAAACTAACATCTGTACGTAAAGTCAAATCCCATGAGTCTTTGTGAAAATTGTAGAATTTCATGAAAAATTTCCATAAAAATGAAATTTTCTAATTTCACTCAGCCTTATCTGGTGGATTCTAATTAAAGGATAGGAGTATAAGAGGTAGGGAGTCACCAGGTTCAGGAGTTAAAGGCACAGTTTCTCCAAGAAATGGAGAGCTGAGCTGAGTAGCACAACAGTGGTAGACCCCCAGGTTGGAGCAAGAAAGCACACAGTGTCAACAATTCCAACCTGAATGCAAGATATTTAAGGATCATATCCAGTAAATTTATGATCTGGGAGCCTGGTGTACCTGCAAGTCTAGGACTTAGAGAAACTCAAAAAGATGTATTGGGGGAAGACAATGTAATGGGCAGCAGGAAGAAAGAATTCTGGCTATTCCGACAGGTTAGGTTCATAGGAAAAGGAGTAGGTGGCTCATGTGTTAAGGAAGTTTGTCACTGTAAAGAACAAAGAGGATATCAGTGGGATCAGTAGTTCTACTGAATTAATCTGGCTATGCCAAAAGAGATGGGGAGATAGTCACCCAGACAGGAATAGCAGGACTGCAAAAAGCTCAGCCCAGCTTATCAAATGTAGTAGCGATATCTGCAATCGTTAATGTTAAATTCCACAAAAAAAAAAAAATTCTGGATGGTTCATCTACAGTATATGCTATCATAACTATGTGAGAAAATGTTACTAATCATTTTTTTTCTTCTGCAAAATTAAAACTGCTTAACCAATGTATCCAGTTGTGTTAGACGCCAGGATACACTTACTATGGATATGCATGTCAAATGTTAACTCTATGCATGCAAGAGCAGGGAAGTTACAAACAGCCACATTTTTGATAGTTTTCACAAAGTTTTGCAAATATTTACAGAGTAAAGTTTTAAACCCCTGTAATTTAAAAATCTCTTATCTAATTCTCTCCATATTTAGATCATTCTATAAGCATTACAAAAAGGTTATTTGTACTAATATCCACATGTCTTGCTCCACAGATTCCTGAGTTATATGCAGATGACATTTTTTCATGAAATTTCCTGAAAAAAATAAAATGACAGATTTTGAGCACATATAATTTTGAGACAATGCATCATATTGTCACGAAATCTGGCACATTGCTAGAACACCTATCATGAAGAAATCATGCCAAATTTAAGATCCCTTACCCAATAGATGGTTAAGGTATATGCAGATAAAAATGCTCATGACATTTTGCACAAACAATACAATGACAACATTTCAGCACATCTAATTTTGAAACTATCCATCCAGATTCCACAATATTTGTCAAGTTAGTGGCCATTGACACAAAGAGTATGCTAACAACAACAAAAATGGAAGGGGACCTGGGGTTAATCATATCAGATGATTTAAAGGTGGGCAATAAATGTGAGAGGGCAGTAAGGAGGGCTGGGGGAATACTGGGATGCATAGGGAGAGGCAACACCAGTAGAAAACAGGAAGTTGTTATCCCTCTGTACAGACAGCTGGTGAGACCCCATCTGGAGTACTGTGTGCAGTTCTGGAGACCCAATCTCCACAAGGACATAGACAGGATGGAAGCTCTCTAGAGGAGGGCAACTAAAATGGTGCAGGGTCTGCACCAGAAGACATATGAAGTGAGACTAAAGGAGCTTAATATGTATAGCCTCAAGGAAAGGAGGGAGAGGGGGGACATGATAGAAACTTTCAAGTACCTCAAGGGAATCAACAAAGTCCAAAAGGGTAGCATCTTTCAAACAAAGAGGTGTGCAAGAACAAGGGGATACAATTTGAAGATGGGGGCAGCTCAGAGGTAATGTAAGGAAGTATTTTTTCACAGAGAGGGTTGTGGATGCATGAAACAGCCTTCTGGAGGAGGTTGTGGAGTCAAAAACTGGTTGAATTCAAGCATGCATGGGACAGTCATAAGGAAATTCTAGGGGGTGGGGGTAGAAAGAAGTAGGCTGCTGTTTAACTAGGATTTGCAGCTTATCCGTTAGATAGGGAAATGGGCAGACTGGGTGGGCCAAGCGGTCCTTATCTGTCATCAAATTCTATGTTTCTATATATTACAAATTCAGAGCTGTAGCATGAATGACAGCTGAGTCATAACTAAATTACTAAATGTTAAAAATTCTGTGAAATTCCCTGAAATTTCACAGAATTTTATAAAAATTCTTCGAAATTCTGTGGATTTGGAATTTTCCCATTCTGCACAGCTCTAGTCCTTGGAGGATGCCTGAGCTTATAGGGAGAGGAGGGGAAAGGGAATTTCCAGTCTAGACAGTTTGTGACCTGCCACTAGGTAGAAGCAGAACCACTCAATAGAAGATACAGAGAGTCCAGCTGCCTAAAGTTTGTCAAGTAGAATGGGATGGGCTACAGTGTCAAAAGGTTTGGCTAAGTTGACAAAAATAGCAGAGGTATCAAGGCCTTGATCTATGTCAGAGAGAATAGCACCAGTGAGCCAAAGGAGAGAGGTGGAAGTGGAATGAGACTTTCTGAAACCAGACTGGAAATGAGTGAAGAAGGAGGCCAAGTCCAGTAAAGGGGAGAGCTGGGATAGAACAACGTGTTCCTGATGCTTAGCCAGAGTGTGAAGGATAGCTATAGGTTGGAAGTTACTAGGGGGAAGAGAGGTCACCCCCATTTGGGAAGAGGAATGAAAGTAGCCAACTTCCAAGAATTATAGACGTAGGACAGGGAGAAAGAGAGATAAAGGAGGTAGGTAATAGGGAAGGCAGTAGCATGAGTGGAGATAAATAAGAGTCTAGAGTCAAAACCATCAGGGCACCTTCCCTTGTGAGGATTTAAAGACAAGAGGGCCTTAAGAATAGCAGCAGGGTAATGGGTTAGAAAGAAAAAAGGAAGGATTATTTTTTTTTTTGCACCTTGCATTACTGTATCATAACTGTACCCGTCTGTCTGTCCATCTGTCTGTCTGTCTGTCTGTCTATCTATCTATCTATCTATCTATCTATCTATCTATCTATCTATCTATCTATCCATTTAATCATTTGTCTGTTCATCTCTCTGTTGGTCCACCCATCTGTCAATCTATCTGTCTGTCTGTCTGTCTGTCTATCTATCTATCTATCTATCTATCTATCTATCTTATCTATCTATCTATCTATCTATCTACCTACCTGTCTGTCTATCTGTCTGTCTATCTATCTATCCATCTAGGAGGCAGTATAGCATAGTGGCTAAGGGCACTAAGCTGCAAACCTAGAGAACTGGGTTTGAATCCCAGCAGCCCTCACTTACATACTGTGTGACTCTGAGCATGTCACTTATATTAATTGTGCTCCCAGTTTACACCTGGAAACAAGCTCTGGCTTAGCATGCCTTTTCTGGTTAAACAAGCTCAACTTTCCCTTTTCCCATCCCATCCTATCTATCTATCTATCTATCTATCTATCTATCTATCTATCTATCTATCTATCTATCAATATCTATCTATCTATCTATCTATCTATCTATCTATCTATCTATCTATCTATCTATCCATCTGCCTGTCTTTGTCTGCCTGTCTATCAATATATCTTTATCCATTTGTCTATCTGTGTCTGTCTGTCTATCTAACTATCTAGCTATCTAGCTATCGGTCTGTCTGTCCGTCTGTCTTTCTACAAAACAATGATACCTGGCTGCTCACTCTGCTGTACAAAAACCAATGCTAGGTTTCTTTCAATACTTTATTTGTGCTATGCTCATATGTAGCACCACCCTGTGTGAACTGCAACCATCAATGCATGTTTCACGTACTACAAATGCTTTTTCAAGACATCATGATGCCGCACCAGCTGTGATATAAACAAAGTTACCATAAATATCCAAAAATGTGCACTACCAGAAACTTTTACAGCTGCAGGTCCACAGTGCAGAAAGAGAACCCAGTGTCCCCAGCAAACTGCCTTCCGGCACCCATAAGTGTGGCAACTGCACAGCATGCCAATACATAAAGGTGGGACAAGAATTTTGTACTGCATCAGGAGATACTGATTAC